>CM060927.1:294679382-295933882 GCA_030737875.1 Allium sativum | reverse complement strand
ACGCTTTTCGAGTTCAGGGTTTATGCCACCTAGTCCAACTAGGGATTACGCTACCTGTCGAACAATGCCCCCAAGTCTAGGACACACTACCTAGAGTGGTATATGCTCCTAGGCTTTCCCACGCATGTATCGCGAATCGTTATCGCTTGTCTAGATGCACATGTCCTGTAATGTGCGATCCGAGTCCTGTGACAGGGCAAATCAAGGAATACAGAACTTGGTCGGGAGCTTTTGGATATCTACCGATGCAGATGCTAAGGTCTGTTTTTATTCCAGTGGCTATGGTCCCACTTGACCCCTCCCTCAACAAATGAAAGGCACACCTTGTAAAATGAGAACTATACGCCGGCCCCCGGTGCCCCACTATCCTATGGCCATCCGCAACCATAACTAGATAGCAAGTATATGGTCTTTTGGAGTTCTCCGCCTTTCCGCTTCACGTATCTCGATTGACTCAAGATGGATGGTAGACGACGAGTTGCTATCACAGGGCTACCGTCTTCTCGCCGAATCACGCTGGTCCATCCTAGTCTTTAGGTTGCCACATATATATATATATTGCAACCAAGGCATACCCTCGGTTCTTCTAACGCAGACCTTAACCTCTGTGAGCCCAGGATGATCATCTGCAGCCTCACAGAGGGATACCAAGAGTACCCTCACGTCCCCTCGAAGCCTCGGGCTTCGTAACCCAATTCGTTGGAGCCTTCTTAAAACCAGATGGATGTCCGCTCCTTCGTGTTATACTAAGAATTACTACTTAGTTCTACTAACTAAGGTTTACCACTTAGTTTCCAAATTCCTTGTTTTCTTAACTAAGTTTTACTACTTAGTCCCTTTTTCAACTGAGGTTTACTATTTAGTTTTCTTTCTCGCCAGGTTGGGTTGGTTAAGTGTCTTTAGTCGATTGAAGCTATCTTAACCCTCTTCCCTTATCCTATTACACTGGTTAAGTGTTATCCCTTTATGCTTTTTACTTAACCCTATTCATTTATCATATTCTGATGGTTAAGCAATCAAGTTTACTTAACCCTATGGTCTAGTCCAGCTAACATATTAATTTGGCTAAGTGTTACTTAACCCCAACATGTTAAATTGGCTAAGTGTATTAACTTTACTTAACCCCACCTTCTAGTCTAGTCAACATGTTAATTTGGCTAAGTATTCCCATGGACTTAACCCTCCCATTCTAGCTTTAACTATGCTAAGTTGGTTAAGTGTTCCTTAACCTTCCCATTCTAGCTTTAATTAATAAATTAAAGCCGCAACCTCTCACATTAGACAGATATTGCTGCGGTTACTGGATGTGCCGGTCGGTTCCGGGCAGGTTTACACCGCAACTCAGTCTAACCTCGGGTTAGGCATATTCATGTTTTCTAAGTTCAAAGGGTTTTTGATTAATTTCCAAATCTGGTTTTGAAAACAACCATCCCGTCCTTCGGATCAGTTAGGGATAGCCAGGGAGGGCAGAAAACTTGTATTTTCCAAACCCAAGCCTAGACACTATCCTCTCTGTCACCTTAGAACCTTCTGGTCTATGTGTTATAAAAAGGGGTGTTATCAAAATACTTTTCTTTTGTTTATAAATTGTTAACAATTTATTTCAAAAGCCCATTTCCCCTTTTTAGACAAATTTGGCCTATATTTATTTGTCAAGCCTACTATTATACTTATATTCTAGGCCCAAGTCCTAACCCAACATGCAGTTTAGGCCATTTCCTATTTCATTGCCGAAACTAGATTAAATATCCTAGTTTATAATTTATGGCCAAAATTTAACCAAGTTACATATTTTGTGGTAAATGAACAATTTAACATTTATGACGAATTCTATAAGTAAATTACTCCTAATTTACTGATTTCATTACTACTCTTTTAATGTACATTGTCACATTTATTATTATGGCCCATTCTCTCTTATTTATCATATTTATACTTTTTGGTATGTAAATTATACCAAGTTTAGTGTCGCTAACCATAATTTATTCTAAACATGACAATTGCTCACAATTATGAATAAATTCAAAATTGTGCTAATATACTTATTCTAAATCAACCTTAATTAACCCAATCTTGGTTTAACATCCTAATTCACAATTTATGGCAAAACTAGAATTATTTTTCTAGTTTACATTTTATGCCTAAAATTTAGCTTACTTACTAACGCTAAATTTAATATGTCAAAATCACATATTCCCTAATCCATGTCAAATTTCCCCGTTTTCATTTTAATATGCATGTCATAATACATATTCCAAATTATGCCAATTTCCAAGTTTACAACTCCTTCATATTCATTTCCATGTTTTTCCCCAAATCGCATTCCCACCGTTCGAATAATCGTGATTCAACCTAGATTATAAATAAATCTAGATTCGTAGATAAAAAAGGGAATGAATCAAAATGACAAGAAGGAATAATTGGCATAAAAAGGTTTGGATAACAATGTAGGTTTAAGAATATGGGTAGACCTAACTAAATAGGTAAATTCCCACTGTCTTAAAACCAAAGAATGGGCAAAATAGGTTCAAGAACGTAGGTAGACCTAACTTAATAGGTAAATTCCCACTGTCTTAAAACCAAAGAAAAACCAAGGAACAGGTAGAATAAATAATTGGGTTTAGACCCAACTTCTCAATCACAAAACTAAAGCAATATTTTCCTAATCATAAATCATGGGTGTCAAAATCACAGTTGTCCTCATTATGTCATAAGTAATAGTTTATGTCCAAATCAAAGGTATAGGCCTAGTCAAGGAAATAATCCTTTTAGTCACAGTCACTGTCATAGGAAATGTCCATAGTCATATGCGATGTTCATAGTCCAAAAGGGAAAATAATTCCCATAGTCATAAGTCATTGTCATAGGCAATGTTTATATGTCCCAAAATCAAAGGCTTATGTCATAGTCCAAAGGCATATGCTTTCAAAGGCCACAGTTCTATAGTCATAGTCACGGTTACAGTCTTATTTGTCCTCGAATCATAACAGTTCTTAATTCAGTCCAAGAGTATAAACACAGATTCGAAGAGAGAGAGAGAGAGAGATTTGGCATATTCCTTTATTCCTTTAATTTCATGTCACAAATAAAACAAAATATTCAGATCTAGAAATAACCAACTTACAGAAAATAGATCTAGAAAAGAAGGAAAGCATTGCTATGATTCGTGCGTCGTTGCTTGAAACTTGTTTGAGCTAGCCTTTGAATTCTTCACTTGAAACTTTGATTTGAATCCCTCCTTAAAAGTCTTTTAGCAACATCTCCTCGTCTTGAATCATATTTTATTTTATTTATTTAAGAAAATTTAGAGGAGGGGAAGAAGCCATGAATCTTAGCAGCATAAGGATAGAAGAGAATTGGTGCAAAGAGAATGAAGACTAGGGCTGTTTATATAGCTGCTCAAGACCTTATCGTACACGCAGCGCTGAGTCAGCATTGAACCCAGTTAAGAAAATAGTCCAGGTACGTAGATGAATCTAGCCAAACCTTATCATACACGCAGTGCTGAGTCAGCATTGGGTCCCACAAGCTATTTTGGCATAGAAATTTGAATTTCGAATGAATTGTTTTGGCGTAGAAGTTTGATTTTCGAACTTTTGAATTTCTGGAATTTATTTAACTGTTTTATTCACATGAAATATTCTTATATGTATACAATTCCTCTAACGACCATTTTACGCGTATATATATACGCACAACTTTCATTTTATTTTCAAAATTCAAATGATGTTGCCATATTTCATTGACTGTAGCCTTATCTTGAATTTTATCTTTCGTATACATATATTTTTGTATATATATATATATATTTATATTTCTCATATGTATATATATATATATTTTCTTTATTTCCTTATACGTACGTTCTTATCCTTTCAAATTTTGAATTTGTATACGTACATATATTTGCATGTTTAGTTGGCCCTCTCTAAAACAATGATAAAAAATTATGCCGCCACCGGGGTTCGAACCCCCGACCTCCATGCTACCAATCCAATGCCTTAACCAACTGAGCTACAGAGGCTTTTGGTAATAAGTCTTAGAACAATAATAATTATTGTTCTCTCCTTACCTCTTTTTTTCATGTTAGTTACAATACTTAAATTAAACAACTGCATGGATCTTTTTCTTTTAATTTTTCTTTTAAAAATTAATTATACTTTAATTTGAGAAACTTAATGTCACAGAATTACGGGGTGTTACAGCTATGCTATCCTATTATTATGATATATAAAAAAATCGGCTGTGTAGAACCCCTCTACACAACCATCTAGTGCGGAAAAAAAAGGTTTCCATACTAATTCAACTCACTTTCTTCCTCTTCCCTCTAGCCTTCGCCATATGCCAAATTAACGAGCAACAAGAACTATGGAATTTCGTAGTACTATTTAAATACTTAAGCCAAATTTCTGGGGTTTGAATAGTAAGTGGTCTATGTTTTTCTTTGAACCAAGATATCTAGTCTTCATTTTTCGTCTTCAATTAACCGATTTAACATTAAATTTGAGTGTGAAAGAGGAGACGAATCCAAACTGACTTGATTGTTTCTCGTAAGGAGGCTAATGGTTGTGGTAACTCGCGAAACACCCTAGTTTTAACCATATGGTAGACAGCTGGAGGACAATTCACATAGAGTCATATTCATAAGCAATTATTGCTTATAAAAGAGAAGAAATTTTGTTCAAAGATGTTGAAAAGCCGAAAACGTTCTGTTTTGTCCCTATGCCACTTCATTCATATACGAATTTAGTCTAGGGCCTCCAAATATACAGGGTCGACCCTGATAATAAACCATGTATGAATTTAAGTAATTTCAAAAGAGAGACAAAGTGAAAAAGGTTTCCAAACAGATTCAACTCACTTTCTTTCTCTTCGTGATAGCCTTCCCGTATGTCAAATTAACGAGCAGCAAGAACTATAGACTTTCGTAGAACTATTTAAACACTTAAGGTAAGTTTCAGAGGTTTGAATAGTTAAAGGTCTAGGTTTTTCTTTGAACCAGAGTTTCTAGTTTTCATTTTCTTCTTCAATTAATCCGCTTTAATATTAAATGTAAAGTGTGAAAGAGGAGACAAATCCAGATTGCATTAATTGTTTCTCATAAGGATGCTAGTGATTATGGTAACTCGCGAAGCACCCTAATTTTAATCGTATGGTGGACAGTTGGAGGACAACTCATACGGAGTCATATTCTTAAGCAATCATTGCTGATAAAAGAGAAGAAATTTTTGTTTAACAATGTTGAAAACCTGAAAATGTTCTGTTTTTTAACTTCTATGCCACTTCATCCATACGCAAATTTGCCTCGGGCCTCCAAATGTACATGGTCTTCCCTGATAATAAGCCATGTATGAATTTAAGTAATTTCAGAAGAAAGATGAAGTAAAAAATATTGCCAAACAAATTCAACTCATTTTCTTCCTATTCCTGCTAGCCTTCGCCATAGGTCAAATTAATGGGTAGCAAGATATATAGGCTTTCACAGAACTATTTAAACACTTAAGGTAAGTTTCAGTGGTCTGAATAGTTAGAGATCTTGGTTCTTCTTTGAACCAGAATTTCTAGTTTACATTTTCTTCTTCAGTTGATCTGCCTTAACTTTAAATGTCGAGGGTGAAAGAGGAGACGAATCCAAATTGCGTTGACTATTTCCCATAAGGAGGCTAGTGATTGTGGTAACTCGCGAAGCACCCTAGTTTTAACCATATGCTGGATAATCGGAGGACAATTCATATGGAGTCGTATTCGTAAGCAATTATTGCTGATAAAAGAGTGTAATAACCCGGAAATCTGGGCCAGTTAATTTTTTTTATTTTGGCAATTTTAGCGAATTTTGATTATTTAAAATGAATTATTTTAAATAATATCGTCGATAAATTTATTTTGAATGAAATTCGAACATATATTAATATAGATCGACGATAGAATATAAATATTTATTTATATTTATAAAAGGAATTGAAAACGACGCGGTAGTTCGATAATTCGATTTCAAAATTCAAATGAATGTACCGGGTGCAAAATAAACCAGATTTTAGTGAAACCATAAATAGTAGAATCTATTTGTGAATATCTTTCCAACCAATCCGAAAAATCAAAATTTCATAGCGGGAATCAAAAGATATGTCCAGTTGAAATTTCAGAATAGTCGCTATGG
This sequence comes from Allium sativum, assembly GCA_030737875.1. NCBI lineage: Eukaryota > Viridiplantae > Streptophyta > Magnoliopsida > Asparagales > Amaryllidaceae > Allium > Allium sativum. The sequence continues at coordinate 295,927,725 of CM060927.1, read as the reverse complement.
AATTTCGGCCTTTAAAAATAGCCATTTTGCAAACGACCTCGGATTTCGAGGAAACCACTTTTGTTGGATTCGTGATGTCAAGATATTTCTAGATTCCAATTTTCGTAATTTTTCGAGTCAATATGTGAGCGGGGCAAAGGAAAACGCGTTTGACCAGTTTTAGTTGATTTTAATCGACTGGAAAATGGCCATTTTTCAAACGGTCTCGGAATTCGATGAAACTAGTTTTGTTAGGACCGTATCGTCATACGAAGCTAGAAAATATTTTTCGGGAATTTTTAGAGTTAGTATGTGACCCCAGTAAATTTAAATGTACGTTTAAAAATGAATATAAAGAGTTATATGTTGATTTTGACGAAAACTGATCGAAACAGTCGAGTCAGCCTGCGATACATATCCCATTGTGTTCAGAATGGGAGTAATTAGCTATGGACGACAGGCGGTGGGTTCGATTTCGAAGTCGAAATAAAAAGTACCTTTTTGAAATTAAATTAATAAAATAAAATAATAACCCTTCATCTCTTATATACCTTCAGCCCCCCCCCCCCCGGTCATTTTCTAGTTCGATAAATAAATAAATAAAAAGAGAGAAGGGGGATCGCGATCCGCCGCCCCCTCCCCTCGATTTGGTCTGCCGCCGCCAGGGAGAGGAAGCCCCCCCTTCTTCCCCGTCTGCTCTTTTTCTCCCCCTCCAGCGAGCGATCGAGGAAGACCCGCTGCCCCCCGGCCAACCTCCACCTGAACCCACCTCCGCCTATACCCCCTTGCTGACCGCTGCCGAGCCGATCTCCGGAGCCCTGCCACCTCGCAGCAGCCCCCCCGCCAGTCGAAGACCCCCCTCCTCTTCACGTGTTGTAAGTTCTTTTACTTTTTATTTTTATTTATATTAAAACTGATTTTTTTATGGCTAAATAAAACTGATTTTTAATCGTTAAAAACTGAATTTTTACGATGTTAATGATGAGATTTTTAGTATGTAAAAGATGGGATTTTTTTTTATGAATAGCATAAGAAAAATAGGATTTTTAATTATAGAAAGGTCGGATTTTTAACCATAGAAAGGTCGGATTTTTAATCATAGAAAGGTCGGATTTTTAATCATAGAATGGTCGGATTTTTTAACCATAAAAAGGCGAGATTTTTTGTAAGTAAAAATTCGATTTTTATATATTAAATAGCAAAGTAAAAATTCGATTTTTATATATTGAATAGTGAAGTAAAAATTCGATTTTTATATATTGAATAGCATAGTAAAAATTCGATTTTTATATATTGAATAGCATAGTAAAAATTCGATTTTTATATATTGAATAGCATAGTAAAAATTCGATTTTTTATATATTGAATAGCAAAGTAAAAATGTGATTTTTACATATATAGAGAATACAGGCAAAGAAAGTGACAAGAGGCAAGAAATGGCGGAGATTTTCCACATATGAAGAGTCGAGGCGTTTGGTTTAGCTATCGGTGAGAACATATCACCTTTTAATTTATTTCTAGTTGAATATATACTAGGATGCAGACGGTGTTTAGTAGAACCCGACACCCGTCGTCTACAGACCATGGACGGCTTGTTTATTTGTTTGATTTTGATGTGTAGTTGATTGTGTGATGTGATGTGAAATGAAAATAAAATATTTATATAGTTAAAAATATTTTGTAGTTGAAAATAGAATTTTTAACGTGTATATGAAGTGAAATAAATAAATATAAACAAATCGGACGATTTGTTTATATACACACATTTGACTGATATTGATTGGGATGATAAATTTTACACATCGCCCAACTGCACAAATAAAATCTGTGTTTGATTGTTTGAAACCCCACACGGGTATTGGGGTGATATATGACATACACTAATCCCAATAGTTAGTTATATGTCGATCGATTGATTGACAGACTGTTATAAGCGTTGAGTATTTATATTTGATGCTTATACAGTGTAGAATGCACTCTGGATGATGGTTGATTATTTATCATTGTTATTTTATACATGTGTTGTAGAAAATCCATATAATTAACATTATATGGTAATTGATTGGGCCTCATTCCAGTTTCGAATAGAAATATTTGAATAGAAATATTTGAATAGAAATATTTGATAAGAAATATTTGAATAGAAATATTAGAACAGAAATATTTGAAATAGAAATATTTGAAAAGGAAATATTTGAAATATAATATTTGAAAGTAGAAATATTTGAAAGCCGTGTTGATTAGATTTACGCCATTTTGACGTGAACGATATTTATATCGATTTTATTCATTTTTTTTATGAACATCGAAAGTGATTTCAAAATCTGATATTTTGAATAGAAATGAATTCGAATTGAAATTGAATAGAATTGAAATTCGAATTAGATGAAATTGAATTGAATTGAAAACGAACTGAAATTGAATTAGAAATCAATTTGAATTGAAATCGATTTGAAATGAATTTAAAATGAATTTATATTGGAATATTCAATTTTGATTTGAAATTGAATATGAAGTTTAAACCGTTTTGAAAATGAATTTAAAACAATTTATAAAGCATGTTTTAAAAGGAAATCGACGAAGTATATATTATATATATTATATATAATATAATGGCATGAATAGAACGCGCCGCGCCGCGGTAGTTCGCGAATTTCGACCATTGACTTCGAACGGACATTACGGGAGATCCGACCATCAGATTCTCCTAAAACCGGAACCGTTGGGTTCGTATCGAAAAGAGCTTTCCAAAGAATATTAGAAATTAGAAATCTAACGGTTGGATTTGGAATTATGTCCAAATCAAATTTGAAAAAGGTCGTTGTAAGTGCAGTTCGATGGCCGTTGATGGAAATCGACTGTACGGGCCTTGATAAAATTACTAAAAATAGTAATAATTTGTGTAAAATCATAAGAAATGATTTAGAAAGAATTGGGATGAAAAACTCCATATTTGAAAAGATAAAAATAGATTTTTATCGAAATGAACTAGTTTTGAACTAGAATTATAATTCTATTTATTTTTAAATAAATAAATTGAATTTAAAAAGGGTTTTTAAAAGTAACCAGAATTTCCGGTAATTGAATTGGAATGGATTTGAATCGAAATTGTCTTCGGAATATTTCGATGTTGGATTTCGTGATTATACAGATATTGCTATGGAAATTTGAAAGATATATATATATATATATATCGTTATTTCCAACACGATATTTGTTGGTCGTAGAATTTGATATTGAATATAAGCCGGTATATTTTCTATTTAGAGCCTTGTATTTAGTATCAAATGTGATTTTGGGTTTGTCGTGAATGGTGTCTTCATTAACACTGCTCTTAAGCCTAGTTGAGAAAAAGATTGAATCTTTTTATTTTGATTTAATAAAGTGTACCAATTAAATAATATTTAATTGGAATTGAATTAGTATTGATTTTTGGGTTTATCGTGAACAGTGTTTTATATAACAATTGTTCTTTAACCCGCTAATCAATGAAATGTGATTTTGGGTGGTCGTGAATGGTATCTTCAATAATACTGTTCTTAGTCCCAAAGGAGTTAAGAAAATCAGGAACTAACTGGAGATTGGTTAAGTTGAATGGTTTCAGATCTGGTGTTGGTTTCGGCCTTCAGGGTTAATACTTAGGGAATTGCTCACTTGCTACTTTACGGTTTGGAACTGATTGAAATGTGATGTGATTTTGGGTTTATCGTGAACCGTGTTTTAAATGACACTGATTCTTTAACCTAGTCACAGATTAAAACTAAGTGGAGTTTTAATGAATCTTTAATTAGATTGAAATGATCGAGGATGGAATATCACCAGTTTTTCTCCAGGCGTTAGTTAAATCTTTAATTAGGTAATTGAATTTACCGATAACACCGTGGTGTTAGATATGAAGTATAACCAGTTTTACTTCATGGGGTGAATAGGTTGGGATTGGGAAATTAAAACAAACGATTACTTCGGTAAGGTTCGTTAATCCCGACTAGTTGAATCAAAATTCAAAGGAAGATTAAAGAATAAATCCAAGGAATTTATCTTTGATAAAATTAATGGGAATCTTTCCCTAAAATGTGAAACTTAGAAACTAACTGTCGGTTAGCTAAGCAGAATGGTTTTCTGGATATTGATCTGATGTTGGTATCGGCCTTCGGGGTTAATATTTGGGGAATTATTCTCTTGATTAATTTACGGTTAGTGACTGATGAATTGAAATGAGGCGTATTTTGTGTTTGTGTAACACTTGTTTATCATATACGCAAGTTATTCGGGAAGACCGGGTTTATCCCATTCTGAATAACTGATACGACGATAAGTCGAAGATGAAGACGGTGGTCGATGACCGGAGGTCTTCACGTCGTTTGGGTGATTACTGATGATCTTGATTGGGATGTACACCCAAGAAGATGGAAACAGTCGGTGATCGTCCAGACATACTTGGAGATCGATGGATATGCGGGGTACTAGGTGCCTCCGGTTTCATTCAGACCCAGAACGAACTTGTAAATGGACTATGTGTCTGACATTGGATTATAGTCTGTGTGATTGATTTCTATTAAATATATATCTGTTTGGCGGCGGAGAATTTATTCTCTTGCTTAACGCCCTTCTCTGAGACGTACGAGCTCAGGGGTTATATACTGATGGATATCAAATGCATAGAGTGAATTGCCTGTGTGGCATGCCTAAGTGGCAAATGATCAAGACTTCTGTTGAAAAGCAAAGTCTTGTGGTTGATGATCGAAGCACAGCCTTTGTGGCGTAGCTTTGTGTAACGTTTACTTCGCGAGTTTCACACCCGGCATGAACCAAAAAGGGGAGACGGACCTCAGGGAGGACATGCATTTCTTTCTAGTTAGAAGTGGCGTCAGTGGTTTTACACGCCCTGACGAGTTTGACTTGTGTGGTTGTTGCTGTTGCGAGGCACCTCGGTTTGATCGGACGATCCGGGTCCGATGGGGTCATTCGTTGGCTCATTTACGCCCCAAAGGGCGGGGAAACGTAGTGTTCAGGCATAATAATCCACATCGGTGGACCGGCCTTGACGATCCAAAGGGTTGATGCGTTCTGATCCTGAGGCTCGGGCTAGAGAGTCTCAAATCGGTTGAGGACTATCTTTTGCCTCGGTTCATAGATGGAAATCCAATTTCCAAATACGTGACATTTGCGGTTTTATTTGTAGAGCCTAGTATGGCGACATGATATATGGTACCCATGCCGCCTATGATTGATACTTATGATTTGAAGTTGTTTTATACACTATACACTTATAATAGTATCAAATGATTTGTTTTAATCGTACTAAGCATGTTTGGCTATTATAAGGGAAAACCCTATCCCCCGGCTTGCGTTGCATTGTGTGATAGGACCTGGGTCTTATAATAGCTTCATTCTTCTTTATTTAGCATTGCGTTGTTTGTTTGATGCACTGGTATTTTTGGGAGGAAACCCGTTCCGTGTTATATGGCGTGGTCCCTTGATTTACCTAACTTTAAAAATAAAGATTAATAACTGTTTTAGTTCTCACACCAGTCCCATGACTGACCTAGAGTTTATTGTTTTGACCTAAACTCCAGGTGCCCTTGACACGGGCAGCTAGTAGTTTTGGTTTTGCAGATTTATATTCACAGGATCCTGGTTTACAGCTGGAATGATATCCGGAAAGCTTTGTATCCGTATATCTCCTTCAGTTGTGTATTGTATTATTTTTCCGCTGCTATGTAATGTATTGTAATCTCTGGTATTTTCTGTGTAATATTTATTCATACTCTGTATATTCTTGTATTCTGATGAAATTGTTGTAATATACAATGAAATGTTCCTCCGTCTGCGTTCTATTTTGTCGTGTTCTCAAAACAATTCGTTCTTTCTCTTCTCTTCGGAGAGCGGGGAAGTTCGGGTTGTTTCATCGTGGTATCAGAGCTTTGGTTTACAAAGCTCAGAGAACAAGACACACTAGAACCATACGAAAGAATTCATCAGATATTGGATTAGTAATATCCAATTAGAATGACTCGTTATGGATGGGATCAGTAGTATCCTAGAACGAGTGTGAAGAGTATATTTTTAAAAATGAAAACAAATTTTGTTTTGAAATTTAAATCACTTATTCGTATTTGATTATTTATTATATATTGAATTGGGACAATCCAATATATAAACTTTTTGCGTATATGTCTTGCAAACATGTATTCGAAGTTTTAATGTATTGGATAGTTATAGAATCGCACTCTAGTGCCCGGGGATAATTCTGGTGACGGGGCTCCATCGCCAGTATTTATTTTCGAGTTAGGAAAGAGAGATTTCTATATATTTCCAATTGACTGGTGTGAGAACCGAAACTAGATAGGGCTTATTGTTGTGATTTGTCATCAAAAATCTGATTTTTTGACTATGTATCAAAGTTATGAATTTGAAAAGCTAATCAACTAATTGATTGATGGTTGTGTTGTAGATTATTGGTTGATTAATTAAAATTCGTACCATATAGCCCAATTGAATCAAATTGTGAGTTATATTGAAAATTGGTCGCATTTGCTTGCATATACATGTACTTACATTGAACAGGTCATAGCAAAGAGGCTAGAGCAGAAGAAAAAAATTGTTTGCCCGACAAATAGGTACATGTTTAACATAATTTACTGTTTTGTTTGGGTGATGATGATTTTATGAGCCGATTGGCTAGCCGCTTGGCTTTTTCTTTTCCGTTTTGAGATCAGAAGGCCTGTATGACAATTTCGGGATTTTCCCGTGCTCCCGGTGCAGGGGAGGTTATGGCGAAATTTTTCGAAAATTTAGGGTGTTAGCCAAATGTTTGAAAATTTTGAAAGGTTCTTAGAAACTGAAAAGTTGAAGAACTTAAGCCGTAGTCAAAATAACGAGAGTTGAGTTGATTAATAAAACAACTTTCGGCTTCGTTCCTTTTCGGGGACGAAAAGTTTTAAGTGGGGGAGATTGTAATAACCCGGAAATCTGGGCCAGTTTAAAATTTTTATTTTGGCAATTTTAGTGAATTTTGATTATTTAAAATGAATTATTTTAAATAATATCGACGAGAAATTTATTTTGAATGAAATTCAAACGTATATATTTATATAGATCGACGATAGAATATAAATATTTATTTATATTTATAAAAGGAATTGAAAACGCCGCAGTAGTTTGATAATTCGATTTCAAAATTCAAATGAATGTACCAGATGCAAAATAAACCGGATTTTAGTGAAACCAAAAATAGTAGAAACTATTTGTGAATATCTTTCCAACGAATCCGAAAAATCAAAATTTCATAGCGGGAATCAAAAGATATGTCCAGTTGAAATTTCAGAATAGTCGCTATGGAATTTCGGCCTTTAAAAATAGCCATTTTGCAAACGACCTCGGATTTCGATGAAACCACTTTTGTTGGATCCGTGATGTCAAGATATTGCTATATTCCAATTTTCGTAATTTTTTGAGTCAATATGTGAGCGGGGCAAAGGAAAACGCGTTTGACTAGTTTTAGTTGATTTTAATCGACTGGAAAATGACCATTTTTCAAACGGTCTCGGAATTCGACGAAACTAGTTTTGTTAGGACCGTATCATCAATACGAAGCTAGAAAATATTTTTCAGGAATTTTTAGAGTTAGTATGTGACCCCAGTAATGTAACGACACAGATTTTGCCCGACCTTAATCGATCGATAGATCGACTAAAATCGTTCAAAACCCGCATACGTTAACTTTGGGATTACAACACATTAAAACAAATAACAAAAGACTTTTATAAACATTACAAAAATGTTACATCAGAGTACAGAATATCAGAGTACATCAAGATAAATTTACAGCGGAAGATAATTTTTACATTGAATAAAATACAGTGCAGCAGAAGACAAAAACTGATACGGCGGAAGGATATCAATGCTCTGGACACAGCTTAAGGCTTCGATCCAGAATCCTGCTCAAGAGATAAATATCTGCAAAAAGCTACTCGACTGCCCGTGTGGAAAAGAGGGCACCGAAGTTTGCAAGTGAAACAAACTACAGGTCAGTCATGGGACTGGTGTGAGAAATCTAACTTAACTAATCTAATAATAAGGCTAATCACAGGACCACGCCGCTAACGCGGAACGGATTTACTCCATTGGATTGCCAGTGAATAAAATAAAGTAAATCGTTAAACAACACAATGCTTTTTAGAAAAATAAAACCATTATAAGACTCAAGTCCCATCACACAATGCAACGCAAACCGGAGGATAGAGTTTTACCTTATAATGGTTAAAAATGCTTGATACGATAAAAACGGATTTGATATTATTACTAGTGTATATATGTTTCAAAAACAATTCAATCATAATGTATCAATCATAGACGGCATGGGTACCATATATCATGTCGCCATACTAGTTTTACAATCAAAACCGCATGGTGTCGTATTGGAAATTGGGTTTTCCATCATGAAATCGAGGCTATGGATCGTCCTCTCCGATTGGAGACACTCTAGCAAATGCCTCAGGATCACACCTATGGGCAACCCTTGGATCTTCAGGGTCGGTCCCCACCTAACGGTAGTGGATTTATTATGCCTGAACACAAGCTCCTCGGTTCCTTTGAACCTATAGTATGACCACTAACGGCCTATAAATCCGAGGCGCCTCAAAATCCATCATCCACATAAGTAAAATGCCAGTCAGTTTAAGCACTGACACTACTCCTAGTTAGAAAGAAACGTGTGCACTCCCTGCAGTCCTAATCCCGTTTTTGACTCATACCGGGGTGTGAGGCTCGCGAAGTCACGCTATACACACAAAGCTACGCCTAAACAGGCTATGCTTTGATCATCCCACAAGGCCCTGCTTTTCAACAAAAGCCTTGATCCATGCATCTTGGCATGCCACATTGTCAATCCATACCATACCATTGATTCTTACCAATATATAACCTCTAAGCTCGTACATCTTAGAGAAGGGTGTTAACCACCAAACAGATATATATTTAGCGGAGATCAACGAATATAATATAAAGGAATACAATGTCAGACATACGATCCATTTACAAGTCCGTTTTGGGTCTGAACGAAACCGGAGGCACCTTATACCTCGCATATCCGAACAATCAACACTACGTCTGGACGGCTACCCCTGACTCCCTTTCAGGGTAGCTACTCCAATCATGGGCCTCAGTAGCAGCACATCCATTCGTGGTAAAGATCGTCGGTCTTCAATCACCGCCTTCAACTCTTCGACTTAAATCGACGTATAATCATTTGAAATGAGATTGAACTCGGACTTTTCAAATGATCCTCGCATATATATAAAGTTTAAAACCATTTCATATCGTTATTAGAATTTAATAATGATTTATCACTATGAATATAAATATTTTCATCTAACGACGCTTCGGGTGGATCGGCGGCCTTGGCGCTGTTTTTGTCCAAATTTGATTTACACTTATGTCGAAATATAACCGTTGGATTTTACCAAAATTTATATCGTTGGAAAGATCTTCCCAAAGCGGTCCTAACGGTTCCAGTTTTGGGAAAATCCGACGGTCGGATCTTTCGGTATAATCGTTTGAAGTTACGATTTCAAATCACGAACTTCAGCAGCGCGATTCATTTTATTTTAATTCATATATATATATATATATATATATATATATATATATATATATAATTCATTCGTTTGACGATTTCAAATTATTCATTCTTTAAAAAAATTTCTATACCTTGTATTCAAGTTATTTTTAATGAACAGAAGTCTATTTCAAAACATGTACCTTTTCTACATTCCTTATATGACAATAAAAATGTGAATTTTTATTGTTTATCATTTCTATTTCAATCGATAAATATTTTTCTATTCTCTTTCTTTACACTCAAAATGTGATTTTTTTTTTGTAACCATGTTTTATTAGTTTAAAACATGACATTTTTCTAATTTCATTTCTTATATTCAGAATTGAGGTTTTTAAGGTAAACATGTTTTTATAACTTAAAACATGACATTTTTATATTGCATTCATTTCATTAATAATGAGGTTTATATTACATAAAAATGTGAACTTTTTTTAATATTACATCAAAATGTAAACCTTTTCTATTCTTTTGTTACACTATTGAAAAATGTAATCTTTTATTTACTCTTTTATTACCTTGAAAAAAATGTAATCCTTAATTTCATTCTTTACTGATATTGAAAAATGTAATTTTTCCTTTCATTCTTTAATTACATAGAAAATGTAATTTTAAAACTATTTCTTTTTATCGCATCTAAAATGATGATAAAAATGTCACTTTTATTTCTACTCTTTTTATTTGCATTTAAAATGTAAATAAAAAATATACCTTTTTAGTTCATACCTTTTATTTACATGTAAAATGTAAATAAAATATACTTCTTTATTCATGTCTTTTATTTACATGTAAAATGTAAATAAAATATACTTCTTTATTCATGTCTTTTATTTACATGTAAAATGTATATAAACTATACTTCTTTATTCATTTATTTTTTTTATACTGGGCCAGACCTCCCACATTAAGCCTGCGACTTGTGGATGCTGGATATGCCGGTTGGTTCCGGGCAGACTTATCCCACAAGTTGGGCTTAACCTCGTGTCATGGCCCATTTTGTATTTGCACACTTGGACCTCTCACATTAGGCCTAACATTTGTGGCTGCAGGATATGCCGGTTGGATCCGGGCAGACTTCCACCACAAATGTAACCTAACCTCGTGTCCAAGTACAATTGTAATTTATAATTACAATTATTTCATTAGGAAATATTATTTTAAAACATCCTTTATTTTAAATATCTCAATTTTAAAATTTCTCCTATTTTAAAATATAACTTTATTAAAAATATTCTACACAATAAAAAAATATGATCTTTTTTTTAAAAATTGTTAAAAATACATTGTTTCCAAATATCCTAACTTACATTTTTATCATTCTTTTACATTTGACAAAACGTATATTTTTGTTTAAATCTTTTTTGATGAACAAAAATGTCTATTTTTGTTTAATCCTTTTTGAATGAACAAAAATGTCTATTTTTATTTAATGAACGAAAATGCCTTTTTTTTTATGAACCAAAAATGTCTCTTTCTTGTTAATGAACAAAAATGTATAATTTCTTTTTTTAATGGACAAAAATGTCCCCTTCTTTTCAATTATCATATAAAAGAGTATCTTGTATGTTAACCTTTTCTATGTTTTCAATTATCATATAAAAGAATATCTTGTATGTTACCCTTTTCTATGTTTTCAATTATCATATAAAAGAATATTTTATATGTTACCCTTTTCTATGTGTTCAATTATCATATAAAAGAATATTTTATATGTTACCCTTTTCTATGTTTTCAATTATCATATAAAAGAATATTTTATATGTTACCCTTTTCTATGTTTTCTCAATTTGTTAAACCTGACAATTATAATTGTCAATTCTAATTGGTTAAACATGATTTTAACCTAAATGACATGTTTATTTACATCACATGATCTTAGCATAAATGGAAATTTTTAACATGACCTTATTCTAACATGATATTTTTAACATAACATGTTCTAACCAAAATGATAATTTTATGTTCTACCATAAAAGACAAAATTTAATTTACATGGATGTATTTTCTTTTTTTTTTGTTTATTTACCTAAATGTAAATAAATGTAACCTTTTCTCTTCCATGTTTATTTAAATGTAAATAAAGTTTTCTTTTTCTTTTCATGTCTATTTACCCAAATGTAAATAATTAAATTTACACAAAAATGTAATTGAATGTATCCTTTCATTTTGCATATCCTATTTACATAGAAAATGTATCATCAAAATTTTTGTTCTTTTCATTTACATAGAAAATGTAAATAAAGGTGTCATCAAGTTTTGTTCTTTTTATTTACAAAGGAAAATGTAAATAAAATGTGTCATTAAGTTTTGTCGACATCTCTAATTCAACAAAATAAATAAAAAGTGATATTTTAATCAACTCAACATTTTATAACTAAAATGTTATCTTTATTCAATCTTAACATTTTATAACTAAAACGTTATTTTTCTTTATATCTTAACATTTAATATAAATTCTAATGTCATATAAATGAATATTTCCCATGTTAACATTTTTCTATAAATTCTAATATCATATAAATGTAAAGTTTATATATTCACATTTTTCTACGAATTCTAATGACATTCTAATTTAATCATCCTCCTAATTTAATCATATTCTAACTTAATGACATTCTAATTTAATGCGATTCTAATTTAATGCCATTCTAATTTAATGCCATTCTAATTGAATGCCATTCTAAATGACATTATAATATTTTAACAGGAATGACAAATTCATCTCAACATGAATGACAAATTCATTTAGTATAAATGACAATTTCAATTTTAACATAAATGAAAATTTCAATTTTAACATAAATGACGATTTCAATTTTAATCTAAATGACAATTTCAACATAAAAGGTATTTTTTTATTCTAATATGATAATTTTCACATAAAAGGTATTTTTATATTCTAGTGTAGCATTTATAATAAAAAGGTTAATTTCTACGAAGGTGTTATTTTCTGTTCTAACATAACATACTCTAAATAAAATGATATTTTGATCTAACGAATTAAAGATTAAATTTTTATTCGAACTAGAACATATCATTCAACAAATAATCGTCACCACAATTCATCACAAACAAATATCAACAAAGACCAAATAACCAACCTAAATTTTGAACGGTGCATAATATATTACAATCAAAATCATTATAAATATGTATATATAATTTTTATTTTAAATTTAGAATGAGAAATCTCACCGTTGTATTTATCTGAATTTCCAACAGTCTTCGTTTTTGTCCTTGTCTGTTCCATTGCGAAGTGTTTGACGATATGAGTGCAACACAACTCGCTTCGTTGAATTCTGAGTTCATGACAAAAAGTTACAATTGTTTGAATCTTATTAACATAAATTAACTAATTAATTATATGATAAATATTAATTACATTGGCTAATCAAACAAGGGCCATGGTTCTGCTTCTTCTTCCATCGTGATTCTCTGTATCCCGTGAACCCACTCCTCCACTTGAAACCTCGCCATCGCCCATCCATACAGGCCGACGACCAATGATCGATCACCACCATCCTGAAAGTTGATCACCACCGTTCAATTGATCGAGCTCGATCCTCTCTTTAAATTTCCCTTTTGAGGTGTTGGAATTTATTGAATAAATTAGAGAACAAGGAGGAAGAAGGTTTGAGCATCGGTGGCCATTAAAATAGAAGGTGGTGGCTGTATACTTTTTAGGGGATTAGATTTTGTTATTCTAATATTTATAATAATCTAATATTATTAATTAAACCTTTAGGTCCCGTTTCTCCTATTCAAATTTCAAAATAGAATAAGAAAAGGGAAAAAAATGGGAAGGTATTCAATTGGATAGATAGGAATAAAAAGAATAAAAATATACATGTGGGTCCATTACAATTTATATTTATAACCTGCCCATTATGATTTATATTAATAACTTCATTCTTATGTAAATTGCTCATTTTTGTCTTAGCCGGTTTGTGTGAAGTCTAATATCATATAAAATAACATTTTATATGTAAACATTTATGTGAATTCAAATATCATATAAAATAATGTTTTATATGTAAAACATTTTCTGTGAATTCAAATATCATATAAAATATAAAATAACATTTTATATGTAAACATTTCTTATCAAAAATGATTATTTTTACTTCAACTATTATGACACATTTATTTCCTTACATTCTCTTTTATTACATGCTACAATTACACTTTATTTTCTTTTTATTATTTGAATTTCAAAAGAAGATAACAATGAAAAGGGGAGAGAGAGAGGATAAAATGGAAAGAATTAATGTTATTTGTTTATGAACATGTAGTCTACGTTTGGAATTTCTAAAAGTTAAATTTGAATTGACAGGGGAAATATTTAAGAGGACAGTAAAAGGTATATACATATATATATATATAAATGTATTGTCAAAATTTATTTCATTTATAACCTACACTTTATTTTCAATCAATAAATGTCATTAAGGTTCCTACGTTACGTGACGTTAAAAAAGAATAAAGTTTTAATGTAAAACATTTCATGTTTCTACATGACATTAAAGGATTAATTTTTAATGTTAACCAAATTCATGTTCCTACATGACATTGAAAAGTTAAGGTTTTTTTTTAATTGTTAATTAAGTTCATGTTTTACATGACATTAAAAAGTTAGACTTTTAGCACTAATCAAAATATGTTCATTCACATTAAAAGAATAACTTTTTAATGTAAATCATTTTTATATTCTTACATTTAAATAAAGACTAACTTTTATTTTAAAACGTTTTTTTTGATAAATTCTAATGCATTTTCTAACAAAGTTTCCTTAAAATAAAATTTTAAATTGGTTCCAAAATTCCGGGTTGTTACAATCTCCCCCACTTAAAATCTTTTCGTCCTCGAAAAGGAACGAAGCTAAAAGTTGTTTAATTAACCTATCTCAACTTTTAATCTTTATTCGTTTCAACAATTTTATTAGTTGATTAACTCATTACATATATAACTTTTATATATTCAAAAATCATATTTTCTAAGATCGGATTATACAAATACGTTAATTAAAGACTTGTCACTCTCAACTTATTCTAGGGCATTACTAACCCATCTCTAATGAGTTTTCTCATTCTAGGATACTGCTGATCCAATCTCTAATGAGTATTCTTATTGGATATTACTAATCCAATCTCTGATGAGTCTTTTGTTCAGTCCTATTGAGTTGTACCCCAAAGATTTGAGCTAACCAGAGCTCTGATACCAACTGTAACGACACAGATTTTGCCCGACCTTAATCGATCGATAGATCGACCAAAATCATTCAAAACCCGCATACGTTAACTTTGGGATTACAACACATTAAAACCAATAACAAAAGACTTTTATAAACATTACAATAATGTTACATCAGAGTACAGATTATCAGAGTACATCAAGATAAATTTACAGCGGAAGATAATTTTTACATTAAATAAAATACAGTGCAGCGGAAGACAAAAACTGATACGGCGGAAGGCTATCAATGCTCTGGACATAGCTTAAGGCTTCGATCCAGAATCCTGCTCAAGAGATAAATATCTGCAAAAAGCTACTCGACTGCCCGTGTGGAAAAGAGGGCACCCGAGTTTGCAAGTGAAACAAACTACAGGTCAGTCATGGGACTGGTGTGAGAAATCTAACTTAACTAATCTAATAATAAGGCTAATCACAGGACCATGTCGCTAACGCGGAACGGATTTACTCCATTGGATTGCCAGTGAATAAAATAAAGTAGATCATTAAACAACGCAATGCTTTTTAGAAAAATGAAACCATTATAAGACTCAAGTCCCATCACACAATGCAACGCAAACCGGAGGATAGAGTTTTACCTTATAATGGTTAAAAATGCTTGATACGATAAAAACGGATTTGATATTATTACTAGTGTATATATGATTCAAAAACAATTCAATCATAATGTATCAATCATAGACGGCATGGGTACCATATATCATGCCGCCATACTAGTTCTATAATCAAAACCGCATGGTGTCGTATTGGAAATTGGGTTTTCCATCATGAAATCGAGGCTAGGGATCGTCCTCTCCGATTCGAGACACTCTAACAAATGCCTCAGGATCACACCTATGGGCAACCCTTGGATCTTCAGGGTCGGTCCCCACCTAACGGTAGTGGATTAATTATGCCTGAACACACGCTCCCCGGTTCCTTTGAACCTATAGTATGACCACTAACGGCCTATAAATCCGAGGCGCCTCAAAATCCATCATCCACATAAGTAAAATGCCAGCCAGTTTAAGCACCGACACTACTCCTAGCTAGAAAGAAACGTGTGCACTCCCTGCAGTCCTAATCCCGTTTTTGACTCATACCGGGGTGTGAGGCTCGCGAAGTCACGCTATACACACAAAGCTACGCCTAAACAGGCTATGGTTTGATCATCCCACAAGGCCCTGCTTTTCAACAAAAGCCTTAATCCATGCATCTTGGCATGCCACATTGTCAATCCATACCATACCATTGATTCCTACCAATATATAACCTCTAAGCTCGTACATCTTAGAGAAGGGTGTTAACCACCAAACAGATATATATTTAGCCGAGAACAACGAATATAATATAAAGGAATACAATGTCAGACATACGATCCATTTACAAGTCCGTTCTGGGTCTGAACGAAACCGGAGGCACCTTATACCTCGCATATCCGAACAATCAACACTACGTCTGGATGGCTACCCCTGACTCCCTTTCAAGGTAGCTACTCCAATCATGGGCCTCAGTAACAACACATCCATTCGAGGTGAAGATCTCCGGTCTTCAATCACTGCCTTCAACTCTTCGAGTTAAATCGACGTATAATCATTTGAAATGAGATTGAACTCGGACTTTTCAAATGATCCTCGCATATATATAAAGTTTAAAACCATTTCATATAGTTATTAGAATTTAATAATGATTTATCGCTATGAAAATAAATATTTTCATCTAACGACGCTTCGGGTCGATCGGCGGCCTTGGCGCTGTTTTTGTCCAAATTTGATTTACACTTATGTCGAAATATAACCGTTGGATTTTACCAAAATTTATATCTTTGGAAAGATCTTCCCAAAGCGGTCCTAACGGTTCCAGTTTTGGGAAAATCCGACGGTCGGATCTTTCGGTATAATCGTTTGAAGTTACGATTTCAAATCACGAACTTCAGCAGCGCGATTCGTTTTATTTTAATTCATATATATATATATATATATATAATTCATTCGTTCGACGATTTCAAATTATTCATTCTTTAAAAAAAATTCTACACCTTGTATTCAAGTTATTTTTAATGAACAGAAGTCTATTTCAAAACATGTACCTTTTCTACATTCCTTATATGACAATAAAAATGTGAATTTTTATTGTTTATCATTTCTATTTCAATCGATAAATATTTTTCTATTCTCTTTCTTTACACTCAAAATGTGATTTTTTTTTTGTAACCATGTTTTAATAGTTTAAAACACGACATTATTCTAATTTCATTTCTTGTATTCAGAATTGAGGTTTTTAAGGTAAACATGTTTTTATAACTTAAAACATGACATTTTTATATTGCATTCATTTCATTAATAATGAGGTTTATATTACATAAAAATGTGAACTTTTTTTAATATTACATCAAAATGTAAACCTTTTTCTATTCTTTTGTTACACTATTGAAAAATGTAATCTTTTATTTACTCTTTTATTACCTTGAAAAAAATGTAATCCTTAATTTCATTCTTTACTGATATTGAAAAATGTAATTTTTCCTTTCATTCATTAATTACATAGAAAATGTAATTTTAAAACTATTTCTTTTTATCGCATCTAAAATGACGATAAAAATGTCACTTTTATTTCTACTCTTTTTATTTGCATATAAAATGTAAATAAAAAAATATACCTTTTTAGTTCATACCTTTTATTTACATGTAAAATGTAAATAAAATATACTTCTTTATTCATGTCTTTTATTTACATGTAAAATGTAAATAAAATATACTTCTTTATTCATGTCTTTTATTTACATGTAAAATGTACATAAATTATACTTCTTTATTCATTTATTTTTTTTATACTCGGCCAGACCTCCCACATTAAGCCTGCGACTTGTGGATGCTGATTATGCCGGTTGGTTCCGGGCAGACTTATCCCACAAGTTGGGCTTAACCTCGTGTCATGGCCCATTTTGTATTTGCGCACTTGGACCTCTCACATTAGGCCTAACATTTGTGGCTGCTGGATATGCCGGTTGGATCCGGGCAGACTTCCACCACAAATTTAACCTAACCTCGTGTCCAAGTACAGTTGTAATTTATAATTACAATTATTTCATTAGGAAATATTATTTTAAAACATCCTTTATTTTAAATATCTCAATTTTAAAATTTCTCCTATTTTAAAATATAACTTTATTAAAAATATTCTACACAATAAAAAAAATATGATCTTTTTATTAAATTGTTAAAAATACGTTGTTTCCAAATATCCTAACTTACATTTTTATCATTCTTTTACATTTGACAAAACATATATTTTTTTTAAAATCTTTTTTGATGAACAAAAATGCCTATTTTTGTTTAATCCTTTTTAAATGAACAAAAATATGTATTTTTATTTAATGAACGAAAATGCCTTTTTTTTATGAACCAAAAATTCTCTTTCTTGTTATTGAACAAAAATGTATATTTCTTTTTTTTTATGGACAAAAGTGTCCCCTTCTTTTCAATTATCATATAAAAGAGTATCTTGTATGTTAACCTTTTCTATATTTTCAATTATCATATAAAAGAATATCTTGTATGTTACCCTTTTCTATGTTTTCAATTATCATATAAAAGAATATTTTATATGTTAACCTTTTCTAAGTTTTCAATTATCATATAAAAGAATATTTTATATGTTACCCTTTTCTATGTTTTCAATTATCATATAAAAGAATATTTTATATGTTACCCTTTTCTATGTTTTCTCAATTTGTTAAACCTGACAATTATAATTGTCAATTCTAATTGGTTAAACATGATTTTAACCTAAATGACATGTTTATTTACATCACATGATCTTAGCATAAATGGAAATTTTTAACATGACCTTATTCTAACATGATATTTTTAACATAACATGTTCTAACCAAAATGATAATTTTATGTTCTACCATAAAAGAAAAAATTTAATTTACATGAATGTATTTTCTTTTTTTGTTTATTTACCTAAATGTAAATAAATGTAACCTTTTCTCTTCCATGTTTATTTAAATGTAAATAAAGTTTTCTTTTTCTTTTCATGTCTATTTACCCAAATGTAAATAATTAAATTTACATAGAAATGTAATTGAATGTATCCTTTCATTTTGCATATCCTATTTACATAGAAAATGTATCATCAAATTTTTTGTTCTTTTCATTTACATAGAAAATGTAAATAAAGGTGTCATCAAGTTTTGTTCTTTTTATTTACAAAGGAAAATGTAAATAAAATGTGTCATTAAGTTTTGTCGACATCTCTAATTCAACAAGATAAATAAAAAGTGATATTTTAATCAACTCAACATTTTATAACTAAAATGTTATCTTTATTCAATCTTAACATTTTATAACTAAGATGTTATTTTTCTTTATATCTTAACATTTTATATAAATTCTAATATCATATAAATGAATATTTCCTATGTTAACTGTAACACCCGTGAATTCTATGACTGTGAAACTCACAAATTAAAGTATAATTAATTTCAAATCAAAGAACTAAGGGAAATGGGATACGCCATTGCGTTCGTCTCGGAAAAATACGCGAAATAGAGTCCGAGTTTTCGAAAAACGGATATCGTATGAAGAAGTTATGGACGAACGAAGTT
This sequence comes from Allium sativum, assembly GCA_030737875.1. Lineage (NCBI taxonomy): Eukaryota > Viridiplantae > Streptophyta > Magnoliopsida > Asparagales > Amaryllidaceae > Allium > Allium sativum. The sequence goes on along the minus strand of CM060927.1, from coordinate 295,908,286 downwards.
GGGCGAAAAACCGAAAAAGGGCCAGAATGCACTAGCGCACTTGGGAAGTGCGCCAGAACAAAAATGAACTGGCGCACCTGTGAAGTGCGCCAGTACATTTTTGACCTGGCGCACCTGCCAAGTGCGCCCAGGTCAAAAATAACCTGCTGGCCAGGTCTGGTCTAGCCCTGGCTGGCCAGGTCGGTGTGTGGTCGAATTTCTGTGGTCTGCTTTGTCATTAGGGCTAGGTGGCGGGTTTTTATTGGTCTCTCTTCCTAATGAATGGCTACGATCTAACCTAGCAACATCAATGGTCCTAATCAGTTCCTAACCTCTATATAAACAACCCTAGACTAAACCCTAATCTATTCATTCAAAATAAGATTATAGCCGCCATGTTGCTGAGGAACGACAAAGAGTAGCCGCCGACTAGAGAGAGAGTTAGGAAGAAAGTTCTAAAGTCTAAAGCAATTCAAGCAACCTAAAGCTAATCAATTCAACAAAGGAATCGTGTCTCTTAATTAGAGAATTCGCCGCAACCATTGTAAGTAGAGTATTACTTTGGTATAATAAACAACTGTGTTGATGTGTATGCTTGGATTGTGGCAATGGAAGTAATTCATGTTTGTGCAAAATTATGTTATTCATTATAAAGAACTACATGCGGTAGTTCTATGCAAATATACGTTTGGAATATTGCGCAAATTATGTAATCTATGTTGAAGCTACATGTATGTAGTTGAGTGAAATTTATGCAAGTTTGGGGCTTTGTTATTATGTCGTCATGATGTATACTTTGTGCATAAATCGTTTTGCAAGCAATTGAGATTAGTTTGGTTGTTATAGTTCATATGAAACTATGTTGGAATTTTGACACCTTAATCCATGTATTAAGTCATGCTTATGAATATGGCTAGGCTATGAATGATATTTGGCATAATTGAAATCTATGATTAAGTCTATCTTGTTTAAAAGAGTTATATGATGACATATGTGAGACATGGCTAGGTTAGACTCAAAAATCCCTTTTTGCAAGTTTAAAGCAAACACCATGATTAGGAATATTTATGCATAAGTATATTTATATCATCGTTATGTGATTAGACTTAAACCATGATTAAGTTGAACTATGCTTTTGTGTTAGTAACAAAGTATCCCCTTTGTAAACATGTAGAAACCTTATGAACATGACTTGTTTATGTTTATGCCATGAACAAATTGAACTTTACCTATGCCATGCTTATGTTTGACATTATGCCATGTTTATGCTAGAAGTATTTATGCCATGCTTATGTTTGACATTATGCCATGCTTATGCTAGGAATATTTATGACATGCTTAAGTTTGACATTATGCCTAAATAAGAATATAGGTTCATGTTGTAGTTAAACCTATGCAAGTTCACATGCTTTGATTCATGTCACCTATGTTACCACTATGCAAGTACACCAATTTCTATTTTGTATTTCCAACGTCGTATTGCAAGTTCATGCGCTCACCTTCCCCTCTTTGTGTATACGCCATAAGCCTCCCCTTTTCGCATGGCTAAATTGGGCTTTAAAAGGCTAAGCCCAATATATATATAAACGGACGTGTAAAACGGGGAAAAATAACGTTGGGTTAAAAATAAATTAATGAATGAAAATATAAAATAGAAGGGCCCGAATTCAAGTATGGGTTGGGCCCGTGATTGGTGTAACCTTTACACCATTAACTTAATAATGGGCCGCAAATATTTACATATAAATAAAGAAGAATGACAAGATATGTAAATGTAGAATATACGATGTGTTTAACCCGAGGTTGGATTGAGTTGTGATGTAAACCTGCCCGGAACCGCCCGGCTGTCCAGTAGTCACAACAATACCTATCCAATGTGGGAGGTTAAACATGGAGCCCAGCAAGGACCCGAGGTTAGACTGAGTTGTGGCGTAAGACTGCCCGGAACCAACCGGCAACAGGCAGCCACAACAATACCTGTCTAATGTGAGAGGTCAGGGCCTTAATAAGACAATTAAGGCTGAGTCAGGATTGTTATGATTAAGTGGACTAAAAACTTAATCAAAATGGAACATGCTAAACTAAACGGACTGGTGGGGGTTAGGTAGGAAACACTTAACCAACTTAGCATGTTGGCTAGAGATAGAAAACCTAGTAACGGGGGACCCTTTTCAGCAGTAACCCTAAAAGGTGTATCATGATACCCTGAAACTAGGCAGGGTGGGGCACGATTACTGGGCTGATTGTAAGAGGTCAAAGCGACGGCGGTGGTGTAGCAGTGTAGGTTCTAACGGAGTGCGGGCGTGCACACACTCCGGCGCAGAAAAATAAGGCACTGGACACCAGTAGCATACCTGTTCACTCTAAGGTTGTGTCGGGTTGCCACTATGGGACTTGATACACCCCATGGTGGGACCAGCATAGGTAACTACAGACATCGGGGGCCGTAAGACACATGTAACTATGCGAGTAGGAGCCGATCATCATTGAATGGATCACATCACCCTGATTTTGGGGTGCAAATTGGAAACTAGTTTATATGGGTTCAGAGATTAACATGGGTACGATAGTATATTCGACCCTAGACAACTTAACCAAGTTATAATGCATGCCCACTTCTTGTTATTACATATCATACCCAGTTCTTTATTCATAGACAAAGTAGTACTAGACTTACTCAGGCTTTATGTCTGACTCTATTTTCCTTTCGTCTTCTTTCTTCCGTTTCCCCCCCCCCCCCCAGGTCCTCAGGGAGGGAACACAGCAGCTTGATCAGCCTCAACATCCAGCTTGAAGAAGAGAAATGTATTGCTTGGACTTTCCTGTTTTGAACTATGGCTTTGGACAATCCACTATGGGGACTTTTGGAAGTTTATCTATGTTTTATTTATGCTTCTTTAAATCATGTACTCAAGACAGATTATGAAAGTGTTATGTTATGTTTTTGGAAAGGATGTTGTTGTAACACGTATTTGACTTAATGAAATAAAGTTTGTTGTTCTTCCGCTGTTTTACAAATATGTGTTCTTATATCTGTCTTGTATATCTGTGACTTGTACTTATAAACCTCCACCAAAATTAGGGCATTCCCTTTGAGAGTGACCCTAACGGAGGTGGGGTGTTTCACTTGGTATCAGAGCATAGGTTTACCAGATAAGATAAAAAGTTTTGAAAAATTATTTTCAAAAAGGGAATTTAAAGAAGCATTTTTAAAAGAAAAATATTATTTTGTTTTAAAAGGCAAAGTCCCCAAAGCCATAGGTATTATCTCTTATCCTTCGTTTTGAATCTATCCTTTCGGTTTCAGCATGTCTGGAGACCTTACTCCCCAGCTGCTGACGCTTTCACTCCTCCTCCTCCACGTGAACCAGCAAGCGGAAGAGTCCCAGAGTAGGAAGACGAATAATAGTCAAATAAGAAAGGATCGTAACAGTAATAATAAGAAACGAGAAAAAAGGAAATGCAATTTTTGTGGTACGGAGGGGCACATAGCCAAGGATTGTAGAAAGAGGAGAAGAAAGCAAGGTGAATGTTTTCATTATGGGGAGACTGGACACATCAGCAAAGACTGCCCTGAGAAGACAGACTTTGAGAAGGGCGGGAAAGACAACAAGTCCCGAGAGAAGAGGAAGTGTAAATTCTGTGGCAAAGTGGGGCACTTAGTAAAGGACTGCCGGAAAAAGAAGGCCAAGGAGAATGGTGGGTGCTTTTCTTGCGGTGAGACAGGCCATAGGGCGAAGGACTGCCCAAAGAAACGAGGACAGGGGCAGGGCGCTGGATCCACCCCAGGGGCACAGGTTCATGTGCTAGAAGCGCCACCATTGCAACAGCGAGGTACAAACACTTCTGTAGAAAGTTTAGTTTATCTTTATGATCACCCCGTTCGCACTTTATTTGATTCCGGCGCATCACACTCCTTTATCTCGTCTGCTTTAGTAGAATCTCTGCACCTAAAAACTAGTATGGTAGAGGACCCCTTAATTGTTTCAAACCCAATTGGGGGCCCAGCTCATTTGTCTATGATCTGTGTGGGATTGAAATTTTCTATTCTAAGTGTTGAATTTCAATGTAGTGCCTTTGTTTTGGGCTTTTCGGGGTATGGTTTGATTTTGGGTAGGGATTGGCTATCCAGTAATGGGGCCATCCTTGATTGTGAGAAAAGGGTTGTTAGGCTCCTAACCCAGCTCGGTAATACTTTGGAAATTTCTTGTAATCCCTCGTATGCGGTTATGCTTAGTTATCTTGAATCGCTAGATGCCTCTGTTGAAAACTTGCAATCAGTTAGAGTGGTCCGGGAATATCCGGATGTCTTCGAAGAGGTGAAGGGCTTGCCTCCGAAGCGGGAAATAGACTTCCGCATATATCTTGTAGATAATGCAAAGCCCGTTGCGTTGCCCGTTAGACATATGGCTCCACAAGAAAGGAAAGAGCTCAGTAAACAGATTAAAGAGCTTCTAGAGAAGGGGTTCATTAGGAGGAGCATTTCAGAATAGGGCACTCCAGTAGTGTTCGCCACTAAGGCTGAAGGTTCATTTCGCTGATGCATGAGTTGCAAAGAATCACCTTAGTAAGTACATTTGGCAACATAGTTGACATTTGTTTATTTTCAAGAGATAATTCATCTATGTGGAATACCTTCTAGTAAGTGAACAAGATCCAAGATTCACTAATGAATTTTGGAGAGCTTGCATGGAACCATGAGTACGTAGTTAAGGCTTGAGCCAAGTATACTAGAAGGAGAATAAGTGAAAGAGGAACGAGAGGCAAGGGTTCCAACTCATATTTTGGAAACAAGGATTAAGAAGCTACGAAATTGTGAAGTTATAGACGGACAAAGCATAATGGAGTTAAGCTCAAGGAAGTGCGACTTAGAAGATTGAAGACTAGATTCGTGCATAATATCTCTTCTTAAGAGTATATCCTCTCGGTCCCATTCTCAATCCAATTTCTGTTGCAAACCACATAGGGAGTATGACTCATCTGTTAGTAACACATGTTGGGGCTCGAGGGTGTTCATTGGTTTGACTAAAGTTTTTGGGTTTTATAGGATACAGATTGGTCTTAGGAAGGGACTCCCTTATGACCTAAAAGGAGTCCATCATGCTTAGTTGCCTAGAATCATATATGGTGGTTGGGTTGAGTAATTCTTTGGGTGTCAGTCTGATGTTGATTTCGGTCTTCGGGGCTGATGCTTAGGGAGTTCTTCTCCTAATCAATATATATGTGGCATAGGTTTTCAGTTTTGACATTGCCTAATAGGCACAAAGTTTTTACTTGCTTCATTCGACTATACCTTTAGATAGGAACAATTGGGAAAATGTCCTATAGATTAGAGCTATCCGAGAAGTTGGCTGGAGTCCACAACGTCTTTCACGTTTCACATCTCCGAAAATGTCTACATGAGTCTGCTGAAGTGGTAGAGCCGAATATACTCGAGGAGGCCGAAGTGGAGCGCGAAGCAACCATAAGGAGAGTTCCAACCCGCATCTTAGGAACGGAAGTGAAGAAGCTACGCAACCGTGAAGTCAAACTCGTCAAAGTTCAGTGGAGCGACGCCGAGGGAGACGCGACTTGGGAAACTGAAGCTAGAATACGTACTGCCTACCCTTTTTTGTTCGAGGGTACATCCTTGATCTTTCTCTTTCCTTAAGTTGCGCTTTTATCTATCTTTTTAGGTATATTTCCTCGACCGTATCTTTTAGATAGAATCTTTTTGGATGGAAACATGTAGTTGAAACATGTTATGGATGATGGTTGCAAGTGGTTGCAAGTGATTGCTAGTGGTTGCTCGTGGTTGCATATACACACACAATCTAGGTTTTAGATCGGCTCAGTCACTTCATATTGCATATGCATATATGTTTGTATTCGTATGTGGTTGAACTTTAATGTGTTGTCATGTGATGCTGCATTTGTATTGAATGATTGTGCACTCATATAGAATCATGAATAGAAAATTTTGCATACATAATGGATTCATGGCACTTACATAATTCGCATTAAGGAGGTCAACTGAATCAGTAGACCGCCTGATTTTGCATTAGATAAGTTCATATACACACACACCTCGCATATGATCATGAAGCATTAGAAGTCTTTTAAGGACAATGGATGCTCGTGTTTGATGGATGAGTAGATGGATGATTGGATGTTAGGATATACATTCCTCCTAACTTGAAGATTTCGGGGACGAAATCCTTTTAAGTGGGGGAGAATGTAACACCCGTGAATTCTATGACTGTGAAACTCACAAATTAAAGTATAATTAATTTCAAATCAAAGAACTAAGGGAAACGGGATACGCCATTGCGTTCGTCTCGGAAAAATACGCGAAATAGAGTCCGAGTTTTCGAAAAACGGATATCGTATGAAGAAGTTATGGACGAACGAAGTTGGGCGAAAAACCGAAAAAGGGCCAGAATGCACTGGCGCACTTGGGAAGTGCGCCAGAACAAAAATGAACTGGCGCACCTGTGAAGTGCGCCAGTACATTTTTGACCTGGCGCACCTGCCAAGTGCGCCCAGGTCAAAAATAACCTGCTGGCTAGGTCTGGTCTAGCCCTGGCTGGCCAGGTCGGTGTGTGGTCGAATTTCTGTGGTCTGCTTTGTCATTAGGGCTAGGTGGCGGGTTTTTATTGGTCTCTCTTCCTAATGAATGGCTACGATCTAACCTAGCAACATCAATGGTCCTAATCAATTCCTAACCTCTATATAAACAACCCTAGACTAAACCCTAATCTATTCATTCAAAATAAGATTATAGTCGCCATGTTGCTGAGGAACGACAAAGAGTAGCCGCCGACTAGAGAGAGTTAGGAAGAAAGTTCTAAAGTCTAAAGCAATTCAAGCAACCTAAAGCTAATCAATTCAACAAAGGAATCGTGTCTCTTAATTAGAGAATTCGCCGCAACCATTGTAAGTAGAGTATTACTTTGGTATAATAAACAACTGTGTTGATGTGTATGCTTGGATTGTGGCAATGGAAGTAATTCATGTTTGTGCAAAATTATGTTATTCATTATAAAGAACTACATGCGGTAGTTCTATGCAAATATACGTTTGGAATATTGCGCAAATTATGTAATCTATGTTGAAGCTACATGTATGTAGTTGAGTGAAATTTATGCAAGTTTGGGGCTTTGTTATTATGTCGTCATGATGTATACTTTGTGCATAAATCGTTTTGCAAGCAATTGAGATTAGTTTGGTTGTTATAGTTCATATGAAACTATGTTGGAATTTTGACACCTTAATCCATGTATTAAGTCATGCTTATGAATATGGCTAGGCTATGAATGATATTTGGCATAATTGAAATCTATGATTAAGTCTATCTTGTTTAAAAGAATTATATGATGACATATGTGAGACATGGCTAGGTTAGACTCAAAAATCCCTTTTTGCAAGTTTAAAGCAAACACCATGATTAGGAATATTTATGCATAAGTATATTTATATCATCGTTATGTGATTAGACTTAAACCATGATTAAGTTGAACTATGCTTTTGTGTTAGTAACAAAGTATCCCCTTTGTAAACATGTAGAAACCTTATGAACATGACTTGTTTATGTTTATGCCATGAACAAATTGAACTTTACCTATGCCATGCTTATGTTTGACATTATGCCATGTTTATGCTAGAAGTATTTATGCCATGCTTATGTTTGACATTATGCCATGCTTATGCTAGGAATATTTATGACATGATTATGTTTGACATTATGCCTAAATAAGAATATAGGTTCATGTTGTAGTTAAACCTATGCAAGTTCACATGCTTTGATTCATGTCACCTATGTTACCACTATGCAAGTACACCAATTTCTATTTTGTATTTCCAACGTCGTATTGCAAGTTCATGCGCTCACCTTCCCCTCTTTATGTATACGCCATAAGCCTCCCCTTTTCGCATGGCTAAATTGGGCTTTAAAAGGCTAAGCCCAATATATATATATAAACGGACGTGTAAAACGGGGAAAAATAACGTTGGGTTAAAAATAAATTAATGAATGAAAATATAAAATAGAAGGGCCCAAATTCAAGTATGGGTTGGGCCCGTGATTGGTGTAACCTTTACACCATTAACTTAATAATGGGCCGCAAATATTTACATATAAATAAAGAAGAATGACAAGATATGTAAATGTAGAATATACGATGTGTTTAACCCGAGGTTGGATTGAGTTGTGATGTAAACCTGCCCGGAACCGCCCGGCTGTCCAGTAGTCACAACAATACCTATCCAATGTGGGAGGTTAAACATGGAGCCCAGCAAGGACCCGAGGTTAGACTGAGTTGTGGCGTAAGACTGCCCGGAACCAACCGGCAACAGGCAGCCACAACAATACCTGTCTAATGTGAGAGGTCAGGGCCTTAATAAGACAATTAAGGCTGAGTCAGGATTGTTAGGATTAAGTGGACTAAAAACTTAATCAAAATGGAACATGCTAAACTAAACGGACTGGTGGGGGTTAGGTAGGAAACACTTAACCAACTTAGCATGTTGGCTAGAGATAGAAAACCTAGTAACGGGGGACCCTTTTCAGCAGTAACCCTAAAAGGTGTATCATGATACCCTGAAACTAGGCAGGGTGGGGTACGATTACTGGGCTGATTGTAAGAGGTCAAAGCGACGGCGGTGGTGTAGCAGTGTAGGTTCTAACGGAGTGCGGGCGTGCACACACTCCGGCGCAGAAAAATAAGGCACTGGACACCAGTAGCATACCTGTGCACTCTAAGGTTGTGTCGGGTTGCCACTATGGGACTTGATACACCCCATGGTGGGACCAGCATAGGTAACTACAGACATCGGGGGCCGTAAGACACATGTAACTATGCGAGTAGGAGCCGATCATCATTGAATGGATCACATCACCCTGATTTTGGGGTGCAAATTGGAAACTAGTTTATATGGGTTCAGAGATTAACATGGGTACGATAGTATATTCGACCCTAGACAACTTAACCAAGTTATAATGCATGCCCACTTCTTGTTATTACATATCATACCCAGTTCTTTATTCATAGACAAAGTAGTACTAGACTTACTCAGGCTTTATGTCTGACTCTATTTTCCTTTCGTCTTCTTTCTTCCGTTCCCCCCCCCCCAGGTCCTCAGGGAGGGAACACAGCAGCTTGATCAGCCTCAACATCCAGCTTGAAGAAGAGAAATGTATTGCTTGGACTTTCCTGTTTTGAACTATGGCTTTGGACAATCCACTATGGGGACTTTTGGAAGTTTATCTATGTTTTATTTATGCTTCTTTAAATCATGTACTCAAGACAGATTATGAAAGTGTTATGTTATGTTTTTGGAAAGGATGTTGTTGTAACACGTATTTGACTTAATGAAATAAAGTTTGTTGTTCTTCCGCTGTTTTACAAATATGTGTTCTTATATCTGTCTTGTATATCTGTGACTTGTACTTATAAACCTCCACCAAAATTAGGGCATTCCCTTTGAGAGTGACCCTAACGGAGGTGGGGTGTTTCATTTTTCTATAAATTCTAATATCGTATAAATGTAAAGTTTATATATTCACATTTTTCTATGAATTCTAATGACATTCTAATTTAATCATCCTCCTAATTTAATCATATTCTAACTTAATGACATTCTAATTTAATGCCATTCTAATTTAATGCCATTTTATTTAATGCCATTCTAAATGACATTATAATATTTTAACAAGAAAGACAAATTCATCTCAACATGAATGACAAATTCATTTAGTATAAATGACAATTTCAATTTTAACATAAATGACAATTTCAATTTTAACATAAATGATGATTTCAATTTTAATCTAAATGACAATTTCAACATAAAAGGTATTTTTTATTCTAATATGACAATTTTCACATAAAAGGTATTTTTATATTCTAGTGTAGCATTTATAACAAAAAGGTTAATTTCTACGAAGGTGTTATTTTCTTTTCTAACATAACATACTCTAAATAAAATGATGTTTTGATCTAACGAATTAAAGATTAGATTTTTATTCGAACTAGAACATATCATTCAACAAATAATCGTCACCACAATTCATCACAAACAATAATCAACAAAGACCAAATAACCAACCTAAATTTTGAACGGCGCATAATATATTACAATCAAAATCGTTATAAATATGTATATATAATTTTTATTTTAAATTTAGAATGAGAAATCTCACCGTTGTATTTATCTGAATTTCCAACAGTCTCCGTTTTTGTCCTTGTCTGTTCCATTGCGAAGTGTTTGACGATATGAGTGCAATGCAACTCGTCTCACTGAATTCTGAGTTCATGACAAAAAGTTACAATTGTTTGAATCTTATTAACATAAATTAACTAATTAATTATATGATAAATATTAATTACATTGGCTAATCAAACAAGGGCCATGGTTCTGCTTCTTCTTCCATCGCGATTCTCTGTATCTCGTGAACCCACTCCTCCACTTGAAACCTCGTCGTCGCCCATCCATACAGGCCGACGACCAATGATCGATCACCACCATCCCGAAAGTTGATCACCACCGTTCAATTGATCGAGCTCGATCCTCTCTTTAAATTTCCCTTTTGAGGTGTTGGAATTTATTGAATAAATTAGAAGAACAAGGAGGAAGAAGGTTTGAGCATCGTTGGCCAATGAAATAGAAGGTGGCGGCTGTATACTTTATAGGGGATTAGGTTTTGTTATTCTAATATTTATAATAATCCAATATTATTAATTGAACCTTTAGGTCCCGTTTCTCCTATTCAAATTTCAAAATAGAATAAGAAAAGGGAAAAAAATGGGAAGGTATTCAATTGGATAGAAAAGAATAAAAAGAATAAAAATATACACGTGGGTCCATTACAATTTATATTTATAACCAGTCCATTATGATTTATATTAATAACTTCATTCTTATGTAAATTGCTCATTTTTGTCCTAGCCGGTTCGTGTGAAGTCTAATATCATATAAAATAACATTTTATATGTAAACATTTATGTGAATTCAAATATCATATAAAATAATGTTTTATATGTAAAACATTTTCTGTGAATTCAAATATCATATAAAATATAAAATAACATTTTATATGTAAACATTTCTTATCAAAAATGTTTATTTTTACTTCAACTATTATGACACATTTATTTCCATACATTCTCTTTTATTACATGCTACAATTACACTTTTTTTTTCTTTTTATTATTTGAATTTCAAAAGTAGATAACAATGAAAAGGGGAGAGAGAGAGGATAAAATGGAAAGAATTAATGCTATTTGTTTATGAACATGTAGTCTACGTTTGGAATTTATAAAAGTTAAATTTGAATTGACAGGGGAAATATTTAAGAGGAAATCCAAAGGTATATACATATATATATATATGTATTTTTAAAATTTATTTCATTTATAACCTACACTTTATTTTCAATCAATAAATGTCATTAAGGTTCCTACGTTACGTGACGTTAAAAAGAATAAAGTTTTAATGTAAAACATCTCATGTTTCTACATGACATTAAAAGATTAATTTTTAATGTTAACCAAATTCATGTTCTTACATGACATTGAAAAGTTAAGGTTTTTTTTTTTTAATTGTAAATTAAATTCATGTTTTACATGACATTAAAAAGTTAGACTTTTAGCACTAATCAAAATATGTTCATTCACATTAAAAGAATAACTTTTTAATGTAAATCATTTTTATATTCTTACATTTAAATAAAGACTAACTTTTATTTTAAAACATTTTTTTTGATAAATTCTGATGCATTTTCTAACAAAGTTTCCTTAAAATAAAATTTTAAATTGGTTCCAAAATTCCGGGTTGTTACAAGTAAATTGAAATGTACGTTTAAAATTGAATATAAACGAAAACTGATCGAAACAGTCGAATCAGCCTGCGATACATATCCCATTGTATTTAGAATGGGGGTAATTAGCTATGGACGACAGGCGGTAGGTTCAATTTCGAAGTCGAAATAAAAAGTACCTTTTTGAAATTAAATTAATAAAATAATAACCCTTCATCTCTTATATACCTTCAAGCCCCCCTGTCATTTTCTAGTTCGATAAATAAAAAAATAAAAAAAGAGAGAAGGGGGGATCGCGATCCGCCGCCCCCCCTCGATTTGGTCCGCCGCCAGGGAGTGGAAGCCCCCCTTCTTCCCCGTCTGCTCTTTTTCTCCCCCTCCAGCGAGCGATCGAGGAAGACCCGCTGCCCCCCTAGCCGACCTCCGCCTGAACCCACCTCCGCCTGTACCCCCTTGCTGACCGCTGCCGAGCCGATCTCCGGAGCCCTGCCACCTCGCAGCAGCCCCCCCACCAGTCGAAGACCCCCCTCCTCTTCACGTGTTGTAAGTTCTTTTTCTTTTTATTTTTATTTATATTAAAACTGATTTTTTTTATCGCTAAAACTGATTTTTAATTGTTAAAAACTGAATTTTTACGATGTTAATGATGAGATTTTTAGTATGTAAAAGATGGGATTTTTTTATATGAATAGCATAAGAAAATTAGGATTTTTAATTATAGAAAGGTCGGATTTTTAACCATAGAAAGGTCGGATTTTTAATCATAGAAAGGTCGGATTTTTAATCATAGAATGGTCGGATTTTTTAACCATAGAAAGGCGAGATTTTTTGTAAGTAAAAATTCGATTTTTATATATTGAATAGCAAAGTAAAAATTCGATTTTTATATATTAAATAGCAAAGTAAAAATTCGATTTTTATATATTGAATAGCGAAGTAAAAATTTGATTTTTATATATTGGATAGCATAATAAAAATTCGATTTTTATATATTGAATAGCATAGTAAAAATTCGATTTTTATATATTGAATAGCATAGTAAAAATTCGATTTTTTATATATTGAATAGCAAAGTAAAAATGTGATTTTTACATATGTAGAGAATACGGGCAAAGAAAGTGATAAGAGGCAAGAAACGGCGGAGATTTTCCACATATGAAGACTCGAGGGGTTTGGTTTAGCTATCGGTGAGAACTTCTCACCTTTTAATTTATTTCTAGTTGTATACTAGGATGCAGACGGTATTTAGTAGCACCCGACACTTGTCGTCCACAGACCATGGACGGCTTGTTTGTTTGTTTGTTTGATTTTGATGTGTAGTTGATTGTGTGATGTGATGTGAAATGAAAATAAAATATTTATATAGTTAAAAATATTTTATAGTTGAAAATAGAATTTTTAACGTGTATATGAAGTGAAATAAATAAATATTAACAAATCGGACGATTTGTTTATATACACACATTTGACTGATATTGATTGGGACGATAAATTTTACACATCGCCCAACTGCACAAATAAAAAATGGGTTTGATTGTTTGAAACCCCACACGGGTATTGGGGTGATATATGACATACACTAATCCCAATAGTTAGTTATATGTCGATCGATTGATTGACAGACTGTTATAAGCGTTGAGTATTTATATTTGATGCTTATACAGTGTAGAATGCACTCTGGATGATGGTTGATTATTTATCGTTGTTATTTTATACATGTGTTGTAGAAAATCCATATAATTAACATTATATGGTAATTGATTGGGCCTCATTCCAGTTTCGAATAGAAATATTTGAATAGAAATATTTGAAAAGAAATGAACATCGAAAGTGATTTCAAAATCGAAAAATATTTGAATAGAAAAATATTTTTTTATGAACATCGAAAGTGATTTCAAAATCTGATATTTTGAATAGAAATGAATTTGAATTGAAATTGAATAGAATTGAAATTCGAATTAGATGAAATTGAATTAAATTGAAATCGAACTGAAATCGAATTAGAAATCAATTTGAATTGAAATCGATTTGAAATAAATTTAAAACGAATTTATATTGGAATATTCAATTTTGATTTGAAATTGAATATGAAGTTTAAACCGTTTTGAAAATGAATTTAAAACGATTTATAAAGCACGTTTTAAAAGGAAATCGACGAAGTATATATTATATATATTATATATATATAATATAATGGCCTGAATAGAACGCGCCGCGCCGCGGTAGTTCGCGAATTTCGACCATTGACTTCGAACGGACATTACGGGAGATCCGACCGTCGGATTCTCCTAAAACCAGAACCGTTGGGTTCGTATCGAAAAGAGCTTTCCAACGAATATTAGAAATTAGAAATCTAATGGTTGGATTTGGAATTATGTCTAAATCAAATTTGAAAAAGGTCGTTGTAAGTGCAGTTCGATGGCCGTTGATGGAAATCGACTGTACGGGCCTTGATAAAATTATTAAAAATAGTAATAATTTGTGTAAAATCATAAGAAATGATTTAGAAAGAATTGGGATGAAAAACTCCATATTTGAAAAGATAAAAATAGATTTTTATCGAAATGAACTAGTTTTGAACTAGAATTATAATTCTATTTATTTTTAAATAAATAAATTGAATTTAAAAAGGGTTTTTAAAAGTAACCAGAATTTCCAGTAATTGAATTGGAATGGATTTGAATCGAAATTGTCTTCGGAATATTTCGATGTTGGATTTCGTGATTATATAGATATTGTTATGGAAATTTGAAAGATATATATATATATATATATATATAGCGTTATTTCAAACACGATATTTGTTGGTCGTAGAATTTGATATTGAATATAAGCCGGTATATTTTCTATTCAGAGCCTTGTATTAAGTATCAAATGTGATTTTGGGTTTGTCGTGAATGGTGTCTTCATTAACACTGCTCTTAAGCCCAGTTGAGAAAAAGATTGAATCTTTTATTTAGATTTAATGAAGTGTACCAATTAAATAATATTTAATTGGAATTGAATTGGTATTGATTTTTTGGTTTATCGTGAACAGTGTTTTATATAACAATTGTTCTTTAACCCGCTAATCAATGAAATGTGATTTTGGGTGGTCGTGAACGGTATCTTCAATAATACTGTTCTTAGACCCAAAGGAGTTAAGAAAATCAGGAACTAACTGGAGATTGGTTAAGTTGAATGGTTTCAGAGGTATTGATCTAATGTTGGTTTCGGCCTTCGGGGTTAATACTTAGGGAATTGCTCACTTGCTACTTTACGGTTAAGAACTGATTTAAATGTGATGTGATTTTGGGTTTATCGTGAACCGTGTTTTAAATGACACTGATTCTTTAACCCAGTCACAGATTAAAACTAAGTGGAGTTTTAATGAATCTTTAATTAGATTGAAATGATCAAGGATGGAATATCACCAGTTTTGCTCCAGGCGTTAGTTAAATCTTTAATTAGATTTGAACGTGAAATGGTAATTGAATTTACCGATAACACCGTGGTGTTAGATATGAAGTATAACCAGTTTTACTTCATGGGATAAATAGGTTGGGATTGGGAAATTAAAACAAACGATTACTTCGGTAAGGTTCGTTAATCCCGACTAGTTGAATCGAAATTCAAAGGAAGATTAAAGAATAAATCCAAGGAATTTATCTTTGATAAAATTAATGGGAATCTTTCCCTAAAATGTGAAACTTAGAAACTAACTGTCGGTTAGCTAAGCAGAATGGTTTTCTGGATATTGATCTGATGTTGGTTTCGACCTTCGGGGTTAATATTTGGGGAATTATTCTCTTGATTAATTTACGGTTAGTGACTGATGAATTGAAATGAGGCGTATTTTGTGTTTGTGTAACACTTGTTTATCATATAGGCGAGTTATTCGGGAAGACCGGGTTTATCCCATTCTGAATAACTGATACGACGATAAGTCGAAGATGAAGACGGTGGTCGAAGACCGGAGGTCTTCATGTTGTTTGGGTGATTACTGATGATCTTGATTGGGATGTACACCCAAGAAGATGGAAATAGTCGGTGATCGTCCAGACGTACTTGGAGATCGATGGATATGCGGGGTACTAGGTGCCTCCGGTTTCGTTCAGACCCAGAACAAACTTGTAAATGGACTGTGCGTCTGACATTGGATTTTAGTCTGTGTGATCGATTTCTATTAAATATATATCTATTTGGCAGCGGAGAATTTATTCTCTTTCTTAACGCCCTTCTCTGAGACGTACGAGCTCAGGGGTTATATACTGATGAATATCAAACGCATAGAGTGAATTGCCTGTGTGGCGTGCCTAAGTGGCAAATGATCAAGGCTTCTGTTGAAAAGCAAAGTCTTGTGGTTGATGATCGAAGCACGGCCTTTGTGGCGTAGCTTTGTGTAACGTTTACTTCGCAAGTTTCACACCCGGCATGAACCAAAAACGGGAGACGGACCTCAGGGAGGACATGCGTTTCTTTCTAGTTAGAAGTGGCGTCAGTGGTTTTACACGCCCTGACGAGTTTGACTTATGTGGTTGTTGCTGTTGCGAGGCGCCTCGGTTTGATCGGACGATCTGGGTCCGATGGGGTCATTCGTTGGCTCATTTACGCCCCAAAGGGCGGGGAAACGTAGTGTTCAGGCATAATAATCCACATCGGTGGACCAGCCCTGACGATCTAAAGGGTTGATGCGTTCTGATCCTGAGGCTCGGGCTAGAGAGTCTCGAATCGGTTGAGGACTATCTTTTGCCTCGGTTCATAGATGGAAATCCAATTTCCAAATACCTGACATTTGCGGTTTTATTTGTAGAGCCTAGTATAGCGACATGATATATGGTACCCATGCCGCCTATGATTGATACTTATGATTTGAAGTTGTTTTATACACTATACACTTATAATAGTATCAAATGATTTGTTTTAATCGTACTAAGCATGTTTGGCTATTATAAGGGAAAACTCTATCCCCCGGCTTGCGTTGCATTGTGTGATAGGACCTAGGTCTTATAATAGCTTCATTCTTCTTTATTTAGCATTGCGCTGTTTGTTTGATGCACTGGTATTCTTGGGAGGAAACCCGTTCCGTGTTATACGGCGTGGTCCCTTGATTTACCTAACTTTAAAAATAAAGATTAATAGCTGTTTTAGTTTTCACACCAGTCCCATGACTGACCTGGAGTTTATTGTTTTGAACTAAACTCTGGGTGCCCTTATTTTGACATGGGCAGCTAGTAGTTTTGGTTTTGCAGATTTATATTCACATAATCCTGGTTTACAGCTGGAATGATATCCGGAAAGCTTTGTATCCGTATATCTCCTTCAGTTGTGTATTGTATTATTTTTCCGCTGCTATGTAATGTATTGTAATCTCTGGTATTTTCTGTGTAATATTTATTCATACTCTGTATATTCTTGTATGATGATGGAATTGTTGTAATATACAATGAAATGTTCCTCCGTCTACGTTCTATTTTGTCGTGTTGTCAAAACAATTCGTTCTTTCTCTTCTCTTCGGAGATCGGGGAAGTTCGGGTCGTTTCAAAGAGAAGATTTTTTTTCAACAATGTTGAAAAGCTGAAAAATTTCTGTTTTTTACCCCTATGCCACTTCATCCACATAATATTTGGCCTATGGCCTCCAAATGTACAAGACCGACCCTAACAATTAACCATGCATGAATTTTAGTAATTTCAGTAGAGAGATGAAGTAAAAAATGTTGCTAAACAAATTCAACTCACTTTCTTCCTCATACTGCTAGCCTCCACCATAGGTTAAATTAACGAGTAACAAGAACTATAGACTCTCGTAGAACTATTTAAACACTTAAGGTAAGTTTCGGGGGTTTGACAAGTTAGAGATCTAAGTTTTTCTTTGAACAAAATTTCTAGGTTTCATTTTCTTCTTTAATTAATCCACTTTGACATTAAATGTTGAGTGTGAATGAGGAGACGAATCCAAGTTGCATTGATTGTTTCTCGTAAGAAGGCTAGTGATTGTAGTGACGCGCGAAGCACCCTAGTTTTGACCGTATGGTGGACAACTGGAGGACAATTCATACAGAGTCGTATTTGTAAGCAATTACTACTGATAAAGGGGAAAAAATTGTTTAATAGTGTTGAAAAGCTACAAACGTTCTGTTTTTTTACCCATATGCCACTTCATCCACATATGAAATTGGCCTAGGGCCACCAAATGTATAGGGACGACCCTGACAATAAACCAAGTAAGAATTTAAGTAATTTCAAAAGAGAGATGAAGTAAACAATATTGCCAAAAAATTCAATTCACACTCTTCCTCTTCTAGCTAGTCTTTTCCAAAGGTCAAATTAACGTGCAACAATAACTATAAACTTTCGTAGAAATATTCAAACACTTAAGGTAAGTCTCGCGGGTTTGAATAGTTAGAGATCTATGTTTTTCTTTGAACTGGAATTTCTAGTATTCATTTTCTTCTTCAATTAATCCGCTTTAACATTAAATGTTGAGTGTGAAAGAGGAGACGAATCTAAATTGCATTGGTTGTTTCTCGGAAGGAGGCTAGTAATTGTGGTAACTCGCGAAGCACTCTAGTTTTAACCATATGGTGGACAAGCGGAGGACAATTTGTACAGAGTCGTGTTCGTAAGAAATTATTGTTGATAAAAGAGAAAAAAATTGTTCTATGATGTTTAAAAGCTGAAAACATTTTGTTTTTTTTACCACTATGCCACTTCATCAACATACAAATTTGGCCTAGGGCCTCCAAATGTACAGGACCGACCCTTATAATAGACAATGCATAAATTTAAGTAATTTCAGAAGAGAGATGAAGTAAAAAAAGGTTGCCAAATAAATTCAACTCACTTTCTTCCTCTTCCTGCTAGCCTTCGCCATAGTTCAAATTAACAAGTAGAAAGAACTATAGACTTTCGTAAAACTATTTAAACACTTAAGGTAAGTATCAAGAGTTTGAATAGTTGGAGCTCTAGTTTTTCTTTGAACCGGAATTTCTAGTTTCATTTTCTTCTTTAACTAATCTACTTTAACATTAAATGTTGATATTGAAATAGGAGTCGAATCCTAATTGCATTGACTATTTCTCGTAAGGGGGCCAGTGATTGCGGTAAATCACGAACTACCAAAGTTTTAATCGTATGGAGGACCGTTGGAGAGCAATTCATATGGAGTCTGTAACCACCCGTAAATTTTATAACGTTAAACTTCCTAAATTAAAGTATAATTAATTTTAAATGAAAGAATTAAGGGAAACGGGTTACGCCATTGCGTTCGTCTCGGAATTCTGCTTGAGATAGAGTCTGAGTTTGCGTGAATCAGACTCCGTATGAAGGAGTTATGACCTTCGGAAGTTTCAGAATTAAATTCAAAACAGCTCAATTCAAATTCAAAATTCGAAAAACGGACTCAAACTGGGCTGGGCGGGAAAATTCCCGCCCAGTGACCAGGACGACCATAGGGTCGACCATAGTGTCGACCTGGTCACCCCAGGTCGACCATGGTGTCGACCTGCCAGTCGACCTACCTGGTCGACCTGGCTGGCAGGGTCTGGCTCTAGCTCGAATTTCTGTGGCTCGATGAGTCATTCAGGCTGACGTGTCACCTCCTGATTGGCTCTGTTGGACTTTATATGGTCTAGATTCCTTCTGTCTACATCTGACGGCTCTAAACAATCTGAAAACTCTATAAATACACCCTAAGTCTCAACCAAAATTTACACAAAAAAATAAGATTGGAGTCGTCATGCTGCCAGGAAGGAATTGAGCGTAGCCGTCAAGAGAGAGGAGCTAAGAGACGAATCAAATTAAGAAGAAAACTAAAGCTTAATCAAATAATTCAACGCAACTTTGCTACCCAAAGGAGAGCATCTCCAAATCGGAATACCGAAATCAGAAAAAAAAAAAGATTTCATCACTCGTTGTAAGTATAGTGATCTTTCAGAATATGAATAGAAATTGTGACGTGGTTCGATGTAAATGGAAATAGAATTGTGTTATTATAATGATGTAAATTATGTGTATTGTAATGATTCTATCATGATTTGTGTATTGATATTTGTGGCATAAATTGGTTGATGCAAACCCATTGGACAAATTGTATATGAAAAATATAGCACTTGCAAGTTTGTGGAAAGAACTAGAATTTTATCCCTTTATGTTTACATCGATAGTATGGACTATATACATCCTTTAAGTCTAAAATTTAGACTTATGTAACATGTTCTAGATTTAGACCTTTATGCCTTTGTAACCTAAAAACCTATGGATACATCTTAGGTTCATTGCAAGTATAATTTGTATCTATGTTAAGCATCGTTTGGGTTACATAAACTATGTAAGTTTTATGTTGAAATAGGGTTTATGATTAGGTGTTAAAATTGGACATTTTGGTGAATATACAACATGCTAGTTTTGTGATTGACATTATGCCAAGTTGAACATGTTTAAACCCAAGTTTGTATAAACCAAGACTATGCCATTTCATATGACACCTCTTTAGTTATATGCCTATCTAAATTGCAAGTTCACACGACCCATTGCTTATGTTACTTGAATCGCTAAATTGCAAGTTCATGCGCTGCACACCCTTTTGTATTGTAGAATATTACATGTTCTTGATTTCCTCTTTTGTCATGTTTATAAAGTTGGGCTGAGTTGTGTCGAGTCCAACATTAGTTGTAACGTTGCGAACGTACAAACGGGGGTAATAGCGTTGGGTGTAAAACTTGAAAAAAAATGTATATGTTGGCATGTTTGGCACATGCCAACGACTGTGACATTTGAGCGGTATGAATACCCAAGAATAAAGGACATGACATTTACATATAAAATTGAGAAATGATAAAATATGTAAGCTTAGAAAATACGATATGCTTAATCCGAGGTTGGATTGAGTTGTGACGTAAATCTTCCCGGACCCGCCCGGCTGTCCAGTAGTCACAACAATACATATCCAATGTGGGTGGTTAAGCATTGAGCCCAATAAGGACCCGAGGTTAGACTGAGCTCCGGTGTAAACCTGCCCGGAACCAACCGGCACATCCAGTAACCGTAGCAATAACTGTCTAATGTGAGTGGTCGGTGCTTTAAGCGGCTTAGGACAGATGGTAGGGTTAAGTCAAATGAAAACACTTAACAAAATTCAACATGTTAACAAGAATTGATGGGTGAGGTTAGGTAATACAGACACTTAACCACTTAACATGTTTGACTAGAAAACCCTGGTAACGAGGGACCCGTTTCAGCAGTAACCCAAATTAGGTATCATGGTACACTGAAACTAGGCAGGGTGGGGCACGATTACTGGGCTGATTGTAAGCGGTCAATAACAGCAATGTTGGGTGCACGGTGTGGGTCCTAACGGGGTGCGGGCGTGCTCACACTCCGGAGCAGACAAACAGGGCACTGGGGGCACTAGTAGTATAACCTCTGCCTTCTAGAAATTGTGTCGAGGTCGCCACCATGGGTCTTGATACACCCCATGGTGGGACCAGCATAGGTATCTACCCTTCTTGGGGGAGCCGTAAGACACATATTCGTGTAGGAGCCGATCTTTAGAAAATCTAAAAGGATCACTTCACCCTCAGCATGGGATGCCAGTTAGAATAAGTTCTAGTAGATGCAGAGATATAGTGTGGGTGCGATAGTATATTCGATTCTAGACTACACTCCCTTAGCTTATGATACTTTCCTGTTTTCAGTTTATATCTATCATGCCCTTTTTCTTATTCACATACTGAAGAGTCACTAGATTTACTCAGGCTTTATGTCTGACTCTATTTTCTTTTCGTCTTCTTTTCTTTCGTCCCCCCCGGTCCATAGGGAGGAAACAACCCAGCTTAGTTAGACTCTTTGCAAGCTTCAAGACCGTAGATGTATGGTTTGGATCTCTTTTGCTTGGATCATGGCTTTGGATATCACTATGGGGATTTTGTTACTTTAATTATGTTTTATGCTTCTTTAATAATCAAGACAGTATTGAGGATGTAATGTTTCTTTTTCTTGGAAGTATTTTGAAACAATTATGGAAATGTTATGTATGAACACGTATCTTGTGAAATAAAAGTCTGTTGTTTTCCGCTGTTTAAAATATATGTGTTTATATCTGTCTTGTGTTTATCTGTGACTTATACTTAAAAACTTCCACCAAAATTAGGGCATTCCCTCTGTGAGTGACCCTAACGGAGGTGGGTTGTTTCACTTGGTATCAGAGCCAGGTTTACCAGAAAAGATAAAAGTTTTTGAAATTGTTTTCAAAAGAAAGTTTAAAGAAGCATTTTTAAAGAAAAAGTGTTATATTTTAAAAGGCATAATCCCCCGAAGCCATGTACACTATCTCTCTTTATCCTTCATTTTGAATCTTTCCTTTCTGTTTTAGCATGTCTGGAGACCTTACCTTCCTGAGGGAGTACCGATACCCGGCTGGTTTAGGAGGTACTTAGAAGCTAGGGCCAATGGAGCGGGCCTAGCAGACATTCCTCCTCCAGTGGCAGCGGTTCCTCCTCCTCCTGCTCCTCCTCGTGGAAATGCCTTCGCAAAAACATGTAAAGACTTCAAGGCTATGGGTGGAAAAGACTTTTATGGGACAGAGTCCTTTGTAGGAGCAAGAAACTGGCTAAAGGAGACCGAGGATCTGTTTGGCATCTTCGGAGTTGATGACAGGCAAAAGATACAGCTAGCAGTATGGTTACTTAAAGTTGAAGCTTCCTATTGGTGGGAGATCACTAATGCTCAGAGGGCAGTAGAAACATGGGAAGATTTCAGGATAAGGTATGAAATGAAATTCCTTTCCCAAGCTGAAAGAAGCCTGCAAATGGAGAAGTTCCTAACTCTTAAACAGGGGAGCATGACGATCAGGGAGTATGTCAATCAATTTAATCAGCTGGCCAGATTTGGGCTAGACTTAGTAAACACCCAACACAAGAAGGCGCTTCGCTTCGTCAAAGGTCTAAATGAGCCTCTACACAGCCTTGTTATGACCCATGTATCCACAGGAGCGACTTATGAAAGCTTGGTAGACATGGCGTTGCTACACAAGGAAGACAAGGGCAAGAAAGAGACTAAAGTGGAAGAAAAGAAAGAGGGTTTACAGCCTAAGAAAACAGACTTCAAGAAAGGAGGGAAGAACAAAAGGTCCTGTGAGAGGAGGAAGTGCAATTTCTGTGGCATAGTTGGACATATAGAGAAAGATTGCCGAAAGAAGAAGGCGAAGATGGGTGGTTTCTTCCATTGCGGGGAGACTGGGCACCAAGCTAAGGACTGCCCAAAGAAGAGAGGGCAGGGATAGAAAGCCGGATCCACTTCAGGGGATCAGGTTCATGCACTAGTGGCACCTCCACAGGAACGAGGTAGTAATATTTCTGTAGAAAGTGTAGTCTATCTTTATGATCATCCAGTTCGCACACTTTTTGATTCTGGCACATCACACTCATTTATTTCATCTGCTTTAGTAGAATCTCTGCATCTAGACACTAGTATGGTAGAGGATCCCTTAGTAGTTTCAAATCCAATTGGGGGCTCCGCTTACTTGTCAATGGTTTGTTTGGGTTTGAAAATCTCTATTCTCAACGTTGAGTTTAGTTGTAATGCCTTTGTTTTGGGCTTCTTGGGATATGGTTTGATCTTAGGTATGGACTGGTTATCCGGTAATGGTGCCATTCTTGATTGTGAGAAAAGAGTAGTTAGGCTCTTGACTTGGCTTGGTAACACTCTAGAAATTTCTTGTAATCCCTTGAATGCTGTTATGATTAGTTATCTAGAGTCGCTTGATGCTTCTGATGAGAATTTGCAGTCAGTTAGAGTAGTCCGGGAATATCCGGATGTCTATGAGGAGGTGAAGGGCTTACCTCCAAGGCGGGAAATAGACTTCCGCATATATCTTGTGGATAATGCAAAGCTGTAGCTTTACCTGTCAGACACATGGCTCCAAAGTAGAGAAAGGAGCTTAGTAAGCAGGTTAAAGAACTTCTCGAAAAGGGGTTCATTAGACGGAGCATTTCGGAATGGGGTGCTCCAGTGGTGTTCGGAACCAAAGCGGACGGTTCGCTTCGCCTTTGCATCGACTATAGGTAGTTAAACAAATTGACCAAGAAAAATAGGCACCCTCTTCCCCGAATCGACGATTTGTTTGATCAGCTTGTAGGTGTGTCGGTCTTCTCCCAACTTGATCTGGCAACTGGGTTCCATCAGCTAAGAGTAGCTGAAGACAGCATTGATAAAACGGCGTTCAGAACCCCAGACGGTTTCTTCGAGTGGCTTGTCATGCCTTTCGGCTTGACAAACGCACCTGCTTATTTCGTAGACCTAATGAGCAGGGTATTCAGAGAATTCCTCAATAAATTCTTGGTGGTCTTCGTAGATGATATCTTGATCTTCTCAAAGAATAAGGAAGAACATGCTCAGCATCTGAAAGAAATCATGGAAACTCTTCGAGTTCATCAGCTAAAAGCCAAATTCTCCAAGTGCCACTTTTGGAGAAAAGAAGTAAGATTTCTTGGACATATAGTGTCCAAAGAAGGGTTGGCTGTGGACCCCACGAAAGTAATGGCAGTGCAAGATTGGAAGACACCAAGAAATGCAACCGAAGTCCGAAGCTCTCTTGGGCTAGCCGGTTTCTACCGAAAATTCATTAGGGATTTCACGAAAATCTCAGCCCCACTCACAAGGCTAACAAGAAAGAATCTAGCATTTGCTTGGGATTTGGACTGCGACATTGCTTTCCAACGCTAGAAAAGGGCTCTTACAACAGCCCTAGTTTTGACTCTGTCAGATGGAAGAAAGACGTTCATAGTATA
Source organism: Allium sativum (assembly GCA_030737875.1). Lineage (NCBI taxonomy): Eukaryota > Viridiplantae > Streptophyta > Magnoliopsida > Asparagales > Amaryllidaceae > Allium > Allium sativum. Next base: position 295,883,741 of record CM060927.1, on the reverse strand, counting down.
CACGGATGCATGCAGAATGGGGCTAGGCGCTGTTTTGATGCAAGAAGGAAGGGTAGTAGCTTATGGTGGAAGGCAATTGAAAGTTCATGAAAAGAACTACCCAGCCCACGATCTTGAGTTAGCCGCCATCGTCTTTGCACTTAAGTCTTGGCGCCATTATCTCCTAGGTGAGAAGTTCAAACTATACACTGACCATAAATAATTGAAATATCTCTTCTCGCAGAAGGATCTTAACTTGAGGCAGCAAAGGTGGATGGAGTTTCTTGCCTCATATGATTTTGAAATTTCCTATACTCCCGGCAAAGACAACGTAATCGCAGACGCGTTGAGCCGAAAGAAACTGAACCTAAGCCCACTCTTTATAGAAAGGCAAAGCCTAGAGTATATAGCATGTTTCAACTTTAGGCCCTCCTCTGATTTTGTACCGGGTTTGTTAGCATCTCTTGAAGTGCGCCCCACTCTTTTGGATACAATAGGGACCGCACAACGTGAAGACCCTCAGCTAGTAGAAGTGCTTGATAAGCTAATTAGGGTTGACTCCTAGTCACCTCAATAGATACACCATTGATGATAAGGGTTGGCTGAGGCGAGATGGAAGATTATGCGTCCCACAAGCAAGGGAGTTGACAAAGAAGGTTCTCGAGGAAGCGCATCATTCCAGGATGACTATACACCATGGCGGAGATAAAATGTACAAGGACATAAAGAGAGTTTCCTTTTGGAGCGGCATGAAGAAGGACGTGGCAGATTTTGCTTCTAAATGTATGATATGCCAATAGGTCAAGGCGGAACAGAAAAAGCCTGGAGGACTACTTCACCCCCTAGAGGACCCACAGTGGAAGTGGGATAGCATTTCAATGGATTTCATTGATGGGCTACCTAGGTCAAGAAGGGGGAATACTAGCATTTGGGTAATAGTGGATAGGCGTACAAAAAGCGCCCACTTTTTACCTGTCAAGAGTAGAAGGACTGCCTCATCTTTAGCGTCTCTTTACCTTAAGGAGATAGTTCGACTCCATGGGATACCCTCCAGCATTGTTAGTGACCGAGACCCAATCTTCACAAGCGAGTTTTGGCGGAGTCTGCAAGAAGCCGTAGGCACACAGTTATGTTTGAGCACGGCCTATCACCCCCAAACCGATGGCCAGACGGAAAGGGTGAATAGAGTTTTAGAGGATCTTTTGAGACTTTGCATTCTTGACTTTGGAGGGACATGGGAGGATCATCTTGCTTTGGTAGAATTCGCCTACAACAACAGCTACCAAGCCACCATCGCTATGGCGCCTTTCGAAGCTCTATATGGAAGACCGTGCAGATCACCAACTTGTTGGTGGGAGTCTACAGATAAACTTATACTTGGGCCAGACATGATTCGAGAGAATTCAGAGAAATTGGACTTGATACGAAGAAGGATGAAGACAGCCCAAGACAGACAAAAATCTTACGCCGACAAAAGAAGGACCGACCTTGAGTTTGAGGTTGGGGACTGGGTTTTCCTTAAGGTATCTCCTTTAAGGAACGTCGTTCGCTTTGGATCCACATGAAAGTTAGCACCAAGATTTGTAGGGCCGTTTCCTATCATCGAGAAGGTTGGGAAGATGGCCTATAGATTAGAGCTACCCGAGAGACTGGCCGGAGTTCACAATGTCTTTCATGTTTCTCACCTTCGGAAGTGTTTACATGAGTCTGTGGAAGTGGTGGAGCCTAGCATTCTAGAAGAAGCCGAAGTGGAACGTGAAGCAACTGTAAGGAGAGTTCCAACTCGCATCTTAGGAACTGAAGTGAAAAAGCTACGCAATCGCGAAGTCAAACTCGTCAAAGTTCAGTGGAGCGACGCCGAGGAAGACGCGACTTGGGAAACTGAGGACAGAATACGCGCTGCCTACCCTTTTCTTTTTGAGGGTACATCTTTGATCTCTCTTTTTCCTTAAGTTATGCTTTATCTATCATTTTAGGTATATCTCCTCAGTCCTTTTCCTAAATCCTTAGGTAGAAAACAAATGGATGCAAAAATGTATTTGAAAACATGTTATGGATGATGGCTGCAAGTGGTTGCAAGTGATTGCTAGTGGTTGCTCGTGGACGCATATACGCACACACCCTAGGTTTTAGATCGGCTCAGTCACTTCATATTGCATATGCATATATGTATTCTCATTTGTACATGGTTGAAACTTGATATGCTTTCACATGGTTGTCGCATTTGTATGAATAGTTGAGCACTCATGTAGAATTATGAGTAGGAAAAAATTTGCATACATAATGGATTCATGACACTTACATGATTCGCATTAAGGAGGTCAACTGAATCAGTAGACCTCCTGATTTCTACATTATTAAATAAGGACATGTACACACACTGTGCATATGATCATAAAGCATTAGAAGTCTTTAAGGACAATGGACACCTGTGTTTGTTGGTTGAGTAGATGGACGATTGGATGATAGGGTATTCATTCTTCCTAACTTGAAGATTTCGGGGACGAAATCCTTTTAAGAGGGGGAGAATGTAACACCCCATAAATTCTATAATGTTAAACTTCCTAAATTGAAGTATAATTAATTCTAAATGAAAGAATTAAGGGAAACGGGTTACGCCGTTGCGTTCGTCTCAGAATTCTGCTTGAGATAGAGTCCGAGTTTGCGTGAATTGGACTCCGTATGAAGGAGTTATAACCTTCGGAAGTTTCAGAATTAAATTCAAAACAGCTCAGTTCAAATTCAAAATTCGAAAAACGGACTCAAACTGGGCTGAACAGGAAAATACCCGCCCAGTGACCAGGTCGACCATAGGGTCGACCATGGTGTCGACCTGGTCACCCCAGGTCGACCATGGTGTCGACCTGGGTGTCGACCTGCCAGTTGACCTACCTGGTCGACCTGGCTGGTAGGTTCTGGCTCTGGGTCGAAATTCTGTGGCTCGATGTGTCATTCAGGCTGATGTGTCACCTCTTGATTGGCTCTGTTGGACTTTGTGTGATCTGGATTCCTCCTGTCTTCATCCGACGGCTATAAACAATCTAAAAACTCTACAAATACACCCTAAGTCTCAACCAAAATCCAAACAAAAAAATAAGATTGGAGTCGTCATGCTGCCAGGAAGGAATTGAGCGTAGCCGTCAAGAGAGAGGAGCTTAGAGACGAATCAAATTAAGAAGAAAACTAAAGCTTAATCAAATCATTCAACGCAACTTTGCTACCCAAAGGAGAGCATCTCCAAATCAGAATACATAAATCAGAAAAACAAGATTTCATCACTCGTTGTAAGTATAGTGATCTTTCAGAATATGAATAGAAACTGTGACGTGATTCGATGTTAATGGAAATATTATTTTGTTATTATAATGATGTAAATTCTGTGTATTGTAATGATTCTATCATGATTTGTGTATTGATATTTGTGGCATAAATTGGTTGATGCAAGCCTATTGGACAAATTGTATATGAAAAATATAGCACTTGCAAGTTTGTGGCAAGAACTAGAATTTGATCCCTTTATGTTTACATCGATAGTATGGACTATATACATCCTTTAAGTCTAAAATTTAGACTTATGTAACATGTTCTAGATTGAGACCTTTATGCCTTTGTAACCTAAAAACCTATGTATACATCTTAGGTTCATTGCAAGTATAATTTGTATCTATGTTAAGCATCGTTTGGGTCACATAAACTATGTAAGTTTTATGTTGAAATAGGGTTTATGATTAGGTGTTAAAATTGGACATTTTGGTGAATATACAACATGCTAGTTTTGTGATTGACATTATGCCAAGTTGAACATGTTTAAACCCATGTTTGTATAAACCAAGACTATGCCATTTCATATGACACCTCTTTAATTATATGCCTATCTAAATTGCAAGTTCACACGACCCATTGCTTATGTTAGTTGAATCGCTAAATTGCAAGTTCATGCGCCACACACCCTTTTGTATTGTAGAATATTACATGTTCTTGATTTCCCCTTTTCTCATGTTTATAAAGTTGGACTGAGTTGTGTCGAGCCCAACATTTGTTATAATGTTGCGAACGTACAAACAGTGGTAATAGCGTTGGGTGTAAAACTTGAAAAAAAATGTGTATGTTGGCATGTTTGGCACATGCCAACGACTGTGACATTTAAGCGGTATGAATACCCAAGAATAAAGGACATGACATTTACATATAAAATTGAGAAATGATAAAATGTGTAAGCTTAGAAAATACGATATGCTTAATCCGAGGTTGGATTGAGTTGTGACGTAAATCTGCCCGGACCCGCCCGGCTGTCCAGTAGTCACAACAATACATATCCAATGTGGGTGGTTAAGCATTGAGCCCAATAAGGACCCGAGGTTAGACTGAGCTACGGTGTAAACTTGCCCGGAACAAACCGGCACATTCAGTAACCGTAGCAATAACTGTCTAATGTGAGTGGTTGGTGCTTTAAGAGGCTAAGGACAGATGGTAGGGTTAAGTCAACTGAAAACACTTAACAAAATTCAACATGTTAACAAGAATTGATGGGTGAGGTTAGGTAATATAGACACTTAACCACTTAACATGTTTGACTAGAAAACCCTGCTAACGAGGGACCCGTTTTAGCAGTAACCTAAATTAGGTATCATGGTACCCTGAAACTAGGCAGGGTGGGGCACGATTACTGGGCTGATTGTAAGCGGTCAATAACGGCAATGTAGGGTGCACAGTGTGGGTTCTAACGGGGTGCGGGCGTGCACACACTCCGGAGCAGACAAACAGGGCACTGCGGGCACCAGTAGTATAACTTATGCCTTCTAGAAATTGTGTCGAGGCCACCACCATGGGTCTTGATACACCCCATGGTGGGACCAGCATAGGTATCTACACTTCTTGGGGGAGCCGTAAGACACATGTGCGTGTAGGAGATGATCTTTAGAAAATCTAAAAGGATCACTTCACCCTCAGCATGGGGTGCCAGTTAGAATAAGTTCTAGTAGATGCAGAGATATAGTGTGGGTGCGATAGTATATTCGATTCTAGACTACACTCCCTTAGCTTATGATACTTTCATGTTTTCAGTTTATATCTATCATGCCCTTTTTCTTATTCACATACTGAAGAGTCACTAGATTTACTCAGGCTTTATGTCTAACTCTATTTTCTTTTTGTCTTCTTTTCTTTCGTCCCCCCCCCCCAGGTCCACAGGGAGGAAACAACCCAGCTTAGTCAGACTCTTTGCAAGCTTCAAGACCGTAGATGTATGGTTTGGATCTCTTTTGCTTGGATCATGGCTTTGGATATCACTATGGGGATTTTGTTACTTTAATTATGTTTTATGATTCTTTAATAATCAAGACAGTATTGAGGATGTAATGTTTCTTTTTCTTGGAAGTATTTTGAAACAATTATGGAAATGTTTTGTATGAACACGTATCTTGTGAAATAAAAGTCTGCTGTTTTCCACTGTTTAAAATATATGTGTTTATATCTGTCTTGTGTTTATCTGTGACTTATACTTAAAAACCTCCACCAAAATTAGGGCATTCCCTTTGTTAGTGACCCTAATGGAGGTGGGGTGTTTCATAGTCATATTCGTAAGCAATTACTACTGATAATGGAGAAGAACTTTTTGTTCAACGATGTTGAAAAGCTTCTGTTTTTTTACCCCTATGCCACTTCATCAACATACGAATTTGGCCTAGGGCCTCCAAATGTGCAGGGTCGACCCTGATAATAAACAATGTATGAATTTAAGTAATTTAAGAAGAGAGATGAACTAAAAAAAGGTTGCCAAACAATTTCAACTCACTTTCTTCCTTTTCCTACTAGCCTCCGCATAGGTCAAATTAACAAACAATAAGAAATATAGACTTTTGTAGAACTATTTTAACACTTAAGGTAAGTTTCGAGGGTTTGAATAATTTGATATCTAGGTTTTAATTTAAATTGGAATTTCTAATTTTCATTTTCTTCTTCAATTAATCCTCTTTAACATTAAATGTTGAGTGTGAAAGAGGAGGCGAGCAAATTGCATTGACTGTTTCTCGTATGGAGGTTAGTGATTGTGGTAACTCACGAAGCACCCTAGTTTAACCATATAGTGGATAGCTGGTGGACAATTCATAGGGAGTCTTATTCATAAGCAATTATTGCTGATAAAATAGAAGAAGTTTTGGTTCGACGTTGTCGAAAAGTTGAAGACTTTCTGTTTTTGCATCCCTATTCAACTTCATCCGCATACAAATTTGGCCTAGGGCCTCCAAATGAACATGGTCGGCCCTGGTAATAAACCATGTATGAATTTAAGTAATTTCAGAAGAGAGATGAAGTAAAAAAGGTTTCCAAACAAATTCAACTCTCTTTCTTCCTTTTATTGATAGCCCTCGCCATAGGTCAAATTAATGAGCAACAAGAAATATAGAGTTTCGGTAGAACTATTTAACCACTAAAGGTAAGTTTCATGGATTAGAATAGTTAGAGATCTAGTTTTTTCTTTGAACCGAAATTTCTTGTTTTCTTTTTCTTTTTCTTTTTCTTTTTCATTTAATCTACTTTAACATTAAATGTTGAGTGTAAAAGAGGAGACGGGTCCAAATTATATTGATTGTTTCTTATAAGGAGGCTAGTGATTGTGGTAGGTCGCGAAGCACTCTAGTTTTAACCATACGGTAGACGGCAAGAGGACAATTCATATGGAGTCATATTAGTTAGAAATTATTGCATATAAAAGAGTTGTTCAAAGATGTTAAAAAGATGAAAACTTTCTAATTTTACCCTATGCCACATCATAAACATACGAATTTAGCCTAGGGCCTCCAAATATACAGGGTCGGACCTGATAATAAATCATGTATGAATCTAAGTAATTCCATAAGAGAGATAAAGTGAAAAAGGTTGCCAAACAAATTCAACTCACTTCTTTCCTCTTCCTGATAGCCTTCACCATAGGTCAAATTAACGAGCAACAAGAACAATAGTCTTTCGTAGAACTATTTAAACACTTAAGGTAAGTTTCGGGGTTTGAATAGTTAGAGGTCTAAATTTTTCTTTGAACTAGAATTTCTAATTTTCATTTTCTTCTCCAATTAATCCGCTTTAACATTAAATGTTGAGTGTGAAAGAGGAGACCAAAAAAAATTGCTTTGATAGTTTCTCGTATGGAGGATACTGATTGTGGTAACTCGCGAAGTACACTAGTTTTAACCATATGGCGGATAAATGGAGGATAATTCAAAGTAAAACATATTCATAAGCAATTACTACTGATAAAAGAGAAGAAATTTTTGTTCAACGATGCGGAAAAGATGAAAACGTTCTATTTTCTTACCCCTATGTGTAACACCCCAAAATTTAATACATTATAACCATGGTTAAAGATAAGAAATTTGGAATAACTTAATTAAATATTCAGAATTAAGTGAAACCAGTATTACCATTCCGTTTGTCTCGGAATTCTACTGAAGATAGACACCAAGTTTACGTAACTTATATGGAAGTTATAAGCATTAGAAGTTTGTATACATATAAGAAGTTTATATGTAAATATAATAAAATTATAATTCCAGAATTTTCAAACGAAGTGAGCGGGAAAGTAAAGCGAGAACCAGGACCGTTGTGGGACGACCCACACTCGGCTTGGGTCGACCCATGGTCGGCTGGGTCGACCCCATGGGTTGGCGGGTCGACCCGCTCCAGATTTGGGCGGATTTAGAGTAAATCTGGACTATTTTTCGTACTTTGTTCGTTGCTAACTCAGCATTACTTGTACCGTTAAGTTTAAAACCTTAAGATCTAAAGGTTGAGGTTGACTCTTTGAATATATAAATAGGTGGCTTCTCCCATTCTGATTTATACCAATTCTTCATACCTTCTGCCTCTGTAAATTTATTCTAAAAATATAAACATATAATGGGGAAATTCTGTTGAGGACTGGATCAAACAGAGACAATATCAGGACTTGCATACATACAACTTGGATTGGACCTTTTCTATGGCATAGTGTTATATATATAAGATATTTATTCTCTTCTTCACCAAGACCTACTGTGAGTTCCTGTCATTTATAGATCTGATTTCTTAGATTATGAACATAATAGTTAAATAAAATTAGGTTGGGATATACAGTGTTAGTAAGATAAAAGTTATACACGTTTTCACTAATAATCACCTATCCCGTTATGATCAGTAAAACATATGCTTGTGACGTTGGATAATTAACAAGTTATATGTATCTATCTTCCTTTTCTCATTTTTCTATGTTTTATGTTTATTTCCAGTCTTTCCTATATGCCTATGTGATTTGATTCTATTCTCCTTCCTCTATTTTTCCATTTTATTTACGCTAAGCCTAGGCCTTTGGAAGCCTAGGCTATACCGGATTATATTGTGTGTATAACTGGGGTAATATTGAATGACATAAAAAGAAGAATTTAGGCATGTTATTAAATTAGGACTGTTTAACTATAATGTGGAAAAGGGATAATATACACATGTTTAGACTTGCTGTAAATTGATAAAAAGGGATAATATGTATATACTTGCTGTAAATGGATAATATGCATAAACCTGTATATGTTGTAAATTGGGAACATAGTTGATGAATAATATGCATATCAATTAGACATGTTACATTTGACTTGAAACAGACATTAAATAAATGACATGTTAAGAATAGGGTAAGTACCAGATGTTGGTTAATAAACTGAATATTATAGAAATTGTATACATCTGGGCAAGTTTTTTGGGGTAGGGTTGTACACACATAATGACATGTAATAATTACAACCATGCTTATTAGTAAACCTAAACATGTTAGGTTAAACATGAGAATTAATAAGCTAATAGGTCCCTCGTTCTGTTGTTGTATCGGATTTTAGGGACTCATAAATCCTAGTTTTAGGGGTACAAACTTAGGGGGTTTGGCTTGTGTCAATCTGTTGTTTGGAAACCATATTAGTCAGTATCCCTGTTGGTATCTTATTCGAGGGGGCCTCACACTAGGTAGGGGCTAGGCCATGCTTTACCGAACTGGATAATAAGAGGTTCACATGGGGTGGGTACGGACGCGTTCCGGCGAAGTCATGAGCATGTATGGGTCCGACTAGGGAAGATAAGACGTTGTAACACCAGTAAATAGGTCTGTGTTATGTAGTTGCTGGGTTAGGGAGTGATACACCTTACTGCCGGGGCTGACACATGGTATTTACATATTAGGAAGCTAATCGCATGGGTAGTAATTAGGGTACACCTAATCTTGTTGTTGTGTAATTAGGTTAACACCTAATCTGGTTATGTAATTAGGGTACGCCTAATCTTGCTGTTTAATTCTGTTGTTAATCCTTCTGATATTTAATTAGGTTAAACACCTAAACATGTTAATACTGTTATACTAGTATTGGTGTAGACATACTTGTTTTAGGATAAATGTGAAGCATTACTCGATCATAGTATATTCCTGTCCATCACGCTTCTCTGTTTAATATATCAGTTACCTTTTATGACATTGTACCTTTCTCATCCAGTCTTATTTACATCTCTTGGCATTTCTATTTTATGCACATTTTTAAATCACTAGAACTCATCAGACTTTATGTATGACCCTTTTTCTTTCGCCTCTTTCTTCCTCCCTCCCCCAATCCCCTAAGGTCCTCAGAGTGGAAGCACTCAATAGTGACTTGGATTTCACTTACAGCTTGGACTTGGATTTTGTGTGATGTACCATTTCGACATGCTCTCTACTTTAGTATGGCTTATGGCGAGGGATATGATTTTATGTACTCTGATGCTTTGGTTTATGAGATGTTTTTTATGAGACAGACTTAATGTAACTGGTTTTATTATAACTTGTATGAAACTATGCTTTATTTTTAATAATGAATTTAAGATTTTTCCACTTCCTATTTTATCTATATTGCAAATTTTCTGTAATGTTTACCTATTGTGCTTCACAAAACTTAATGCAATATCTTATGAGTAACATTAACGGACGTGGGGTGTCACATTATGCCACTTCATCCACATACGAATTTGGCCTAAGGCCTCAAATGTACAGGGTCGGTCGTGATAATAAACCATGTATGAATTTAAGTAATTTTATAAGAGAGATGAAGTAAAAAAAAGCTTGCCATACTAATTCAACTCATTTTCTTCCTCTTCATGCTAGCCTTCACCATAGGTCAAATTAACGAGCAACAAGAACTATGGACTTTGTAGAACTATTAAGACACTTAAGGTATGTTTCCGAGGTTTGAATAGTTAGAGATCTAGGTTTTTCTTCAAACCGGAATTTCTGGTTTTCATTTTCTTCTTCAATTAACCGCTTTAACTTTAAATGTTGAGTGTGAAAGAGGAGATGAATCCAAATTGCATTAACTGCTTCTCGTAAGGAGGCTAGCGATTGTGGTAACTCATGAAGCTCCCTAGTTTTAACCATATGGTAGATAGTTGGACGATAATTCATACAGAGTCGTATTCGTAAGCAATTATTGCTTATAAAAGAGAAGAATTTTTTTTTCCAAGACGTTGAAAAGATGAAAACGTTCTGTTTTTGCCCCTATGCCACATCATCCACATACGAATTTAACCCTAGGGCGTCCAAATATACAGGGTCGAACCTGATAATAAACAATGTATGAATTTAAGTAATTTCAGAAGAGAGATGAAGTGAAAAAGGTTGCCAAACCGATTCAACTCAATTTCTTCCTCTTTTTTGAGTTTAACGGTTGTGTAACGTGGTGTTACACAGCTGATTAGATTATATATATATATATATATATATATATATATATATATTAATAAACCTAGTTGACACGCCCAACTGGTAGCGAGCTTCAAAGGACAACCAAATACATCATACAACAGTCATTCATAGCATAATACTTAACATAAAACATACATAAAAGCCATATAATTTCAAGAAGCAAAAGTACATCAGATCAAACAAGTTCAGGACTGGAGCTTCCAATCGATTCATTAGGACTATGTGCCTGCGGAAGAGCCAACCTGAAGCGAACAGAATGTGATGGACCTGTCCATGTATGAAAAATACGAGAGATACTCCTGCAAACTTCCTCGAAGTGTTTCAAAGCTTTGTTTAAAACAACAACATTTCTCTCTTTACAAATACACCAATAATATATTATCAAAAACAAATCCAATCAAAAGTTAACAGGACCGTATTGCTAATGATCGAACACAGATGTAATCACAGGAATGTAAGCCAGAAGGTAAACACTTGATGCAACCCAAATTGGATAGGTAACATCACAGTCAAAGAAAAGATGATGAATTGTTTCCTCATATGTGAGGCAAAGCGAGCAGCTGGATTAAACACAATGTTGCGGTGCAACAATATTTCTTTGGTGTTGACCCTGTCATGAATAAGACACCAGTGTAAGAAAAGAATCCTAGGTGGTAGACGACACTTCCAAAGTCTAGCAAAGGAGAAAGCGCGGCCAATATAGTTCAGGAAATGATAACTTGATGCAGCTGAGAAACCCCTATCAGGACAAAGCCCAAATGAAGCGACCAGGGAGATTAGATAGCAGAATATGGTGAAGCAAATCAGAGGTTGCTAGGAAGTCCAGGAAAACAAGTACATCAAAGAGAGAAGGTAGGAGAAGGCCTGATGGGCTAAGACCCATTAAAGTAGCAACAGAAAGGCCCGATTGTGTAATTGAGGAGAAAAGAGCTGGAAAAGAATGAGCTAAAGGGGACTGACCATGCCAAATGTCCAGCTAGAAAAGGTAAGTTGCACCATTACCCAAATTAACATGCAGCAAGTTTTTGATGCGGGGAAGGGAAAGCAGAACACCAGACCAGATAGGGGAAGGCTTAATAGCGGGAGGGGAATGAATGTCCAAATGAGGATTTGAACAATAGTGAAGGGATACGGTCCAGTCTTTCCGAATATTACACCCTGGTGAAATCAGACGCCAAATCCATTTCGATAGCAATGCAACGTTGAAATTATAAAGGTTTACTACTCCAAGTCCGCCATGATTGCGATGTAAACAAACAGTCTGACTAGTCTCTTGATATTACTACCATTCCAAAGGAAAGAACTTATAATTGTGTCAATTTTGTAGATAACTCATGTAGGAAGCTTATGAAATGCCATCCAAGATGTGGGGATGGCAGATAAGATAGATTTTACAAGCACCAAACGACCAGCTACAGATAAAGAGTAAGCTTTCCATGATGTCAGTCTCGATTCAATCTTGTGTATAAGGGGGAACCAGACATCTTTAATAAGTTTAGAAGGTCAAAGGGGGATACCAAGATAAACAATTGGGAAGAGATCGATAGAACAATTTAGAATAGGAGAAACAAGAGGACCAGGATGAGAAGGTTTGCCCAACATAATGATAGAACTTTTACAGAAGTTGATAGAGAGACCCGAGACAAGTTCAGAAACATAAAGAAGAACTTTAAAGCAATGGATGTGATTGGGTTCAGGTAACGCAAAGATAATGGTGTCATCAGCAAATTTAAGGTTTGAAACTGCCAAATTAGAGTTAGGAAGACGAATACCATCCAAGAAGCTGTTAGCAATAGCCTTTTTCACCATTTGATTGAACACATCAGCTATCAAAACAAAGACAAGGGTGATAAAGGATCCCCTTTCCTAAACCCACATGATGATTTAATTAAGCCGCCTGAATTTCCATTGGTAGATATTGATAAGAAACTAGTGAAGAGAATGCATTCAATCCATTTACACCATATTTCAGGGAATCCTCTATGCTTCATTAATGCTAAAATTAAAGCGCAGTTAACTGAATCAAAATCTTTGGAAAAAATCTAATTTGAGGAGAACACTAGGAGTAGGAGTATAATGATAAAAATAAATAACTTCTTGCGTGGCGGCGACGCAGTCAAGAATATTGCGCCCTAGAATGAAGGCTGATTGTTCAGAGCCAACGAGAAATGACAGTTTGGAGACGATTAGCAAGAACTTTAGTGATAATTTTAAAGGTGGTATTAAGAAGGCTGATGGGACGAAAAGATGATAAGGTATTGGCACCAGCATACTTAGTGAGGAAGACAATGTTAGCATAATTTAGTCCGGCAATATTAATCAGATTGTCATGAACTTCCATGCACATATCGATAACGTCATTTTTAACTATGGCCCAAAACCATCCGGCCTTGGAGCTTTACCACCATCCATGTAACACTCCATGTCCATTAATGTCACTCACTAAGGGAATGCATTAACTTTCATGGAGTATTATAAGAGTATAGAACAGAATATCACAAGACATATATATAAAATGGTACTTAAGAAATTCAAAATTTATTCATTGCAGCGGAAAAGAAAAACATGTCTGGTTACAACATCAAAACCATATACTAAAGCCAAGTACAAAAATATCCATCTTGAACAAAATTATTATCAGAGTACATAAAAGTAAAATCATAATCCCACTCCAAATAGCTATAATAGAAAACAGATAAAGCTGAGCGTTACTTTCAACATTTCCAAGCACTTCAAGAAGAAAGAAATCCGAGTCAAGCTCCACTAGTCCCACCCTGAGGACCTGGGGGGGAGAAGAAAGAAAAGAGGCAAAACAAAAAGGGCCAGACATAAGTCTGGCAAGTCTAGTGACTTTAACAATATAATAAGTAAAGTAACAGGATAAGAACATAAACTGGATATAAGAGATGACTGTAACATAAGAAGATATGACAAGGTAAATAAGAAAGAACATCAACTGTGCTCCTAACCACTATAAGATATGCTCTGCACCGTACCAACATACTAGTTACATACTAATTGATGATCCATCCCTACTAATCATAATAATGGTAGCTTCGTGTAACCCTAGCTACTCTCGTAGGTGCCCACTTGCTCCTACCACCACTAGTTGTACCCACTACCCTCCCCATTCGATCAGCTCCCTAACCTCGTAGATACCTGTGTTGGTCCCACAATAGGGTGTATCACTCCCTAAGGTGGCAACCCCGATACTACTGAAATGCACAGCTTATACCTACACGATGCAACAGCGTCTTACCTACCAGCCCGGACCCACGCACACACATGACTCTATTGGACTTGCACTGCCATCGCTAACTCTTTATTGACCTCTTACAATCAACCCCAGTAAGCCTGTCCCTGTCCTCGACCTAGTTCGAGCTCATATAGATACTAAAATGGGTTACTGGTTGAAAAGGGTCCACCCACTTGACACAAGCTTCCCTCCTAAGCTTGGTCCCCACTAGGAATTCCCACTTAGCTCCTCTTTATCCCTATGTCTAATCACATGTCTCATCTTGGTTAAGTTCTTTTATTACATTTCACATGCTACCCATATTACCCACTTAACCCTTTATTATCCCCATGTCTAATCACATGTCTTATCTTGGTTAAGTGTTCATTAATTCATTACAACCGTAATCTTGCAAGACCTCCCACATTAGATTACCGTTTTGCGGTTGCTGGATTTGTCGGGCGGTTCCGGGCAGGCTTATACCGCAATCCGAATCTAACCTCGTGTCTTTGCATTATTACGCATCTAATTTCTGCCTTAGACCTATCGCATTAGATTACCAAATTGTGGTTGCTGGATATGCCGGGCGGTTCCGGGCAGGCTTATACCGCAATCCGAATCTAACCTCGTGCTTTAGGCATTCATTATCACTTTCTTGATTCAAGTCCCAATTTCAAATCTTGGATTATAATATATTCCAATTACCCATAATTTCCAATCTAAATTATGTTCATAATTTTAATCCAAATTAGCCTATAATCTCATGTGTACAAGTTATGCCAAATTATGCCCAAGCCAATTTTCATAGTTATTAACATTTTATGCTAAATCTCACTTTATTACACATTTCCCAACTTTTCCCAATCATCCCAATGTCATTCGTACGTAAATCTCAACGCAATATGTTAGGCTCGAAGTTAGCCTAATCTCATAAAAAAAGGAAAAGAAGAAGAGAATCAAAACATCAAAACTGGCATAAACATAAGAACAGGCATATGAAATATAAACAGGCATATAACGATAAAATGGATCAGAAAGGCATATGATAGATTTATAGGTATGAATCTGAAAGATAACGATTTACAAGCTTGATAAGATTCATTTCAGTCAAAGGCATATACATTAGATCCAATTTACAATCCTATCACAATTACTTTTTAATTCAATTATATGTGAAAGTGACATAAACTCACAGCGATAGGATTCTTAGAAAAGGGAATTAGGCATTGTTGTAGTAAATATGATCTTGAATAATCTCTACTTTGATTGTTTGTAGATCTGATCTTCTAATTTGAATGCTCCTATTCTGATTTGCTTTGGTGGAGAAGAGAGGCTAGATTTGATTTAGATTAGAGCAGCATGGAGGCGCCATGGTTGAAAACAATGAGATTAGGGTTAGGTTTAGGGGTATTTTATAGATGCTCTAGGTGAATTAGGACCCGTAGATTAGATTAGGATCCGTCTAAACCATCCAGACCAAAAAAACATGTCATCCCGCTGATCCTAAAAGAACACGTCATCAGATTCCACAAAACACATCAGCCAGATCTGGGCCGATGGGGTCGACACCCCTATAGGGGGATCGATATCTCATGGGAGGTTGACACCCCATGGGTGGGTCGACACCCATGTCGACACCCCTTGGGGGGTCGACACCCACGAGCGGGAAATTTCCCGCTCATCCCGCTTTGTCTAAATTTTGATTTTTGAACAGTTTTTGTTATTTAATTATTATTTAAATAAATTCTACTTTAAACTGAAATCTTCTTAGCTTCATAACTTCTTCATACGATATCCGATTTATGCAAAATCGGACTCTATTCCAAGCAGAATTCCGAGACGAACGAAATGGCATAGCCCGTTTCCCTTAATTCTTCTTATAAAAATTAAGTATTCTTTAATTATCCCTTATGTCATGCTTTAAAATTACGGGGTGTTACAATCCATTTCTTTTAGAGTGGCCCAAATTTCTTCCTCAGTGAAATGATGATCGATATAAATAGGTGGAGGGTTAGAGTAGATAAGATTCTAGTCAATGTCAAGCAAGGATGGAGAAAAACTGCTAAGGACAAAGCGATAAAAGTTAGTGAAAACGCGGAGAATGTCCTCTTGGTAATTGAAGGTTTGATCATTGTGAGTGATTTCAGTTATTAGAGTTGATCTACGATGTCCATTAGCAAAACAGTGGAAATATGTTGTGTTCTTATCCCCTTCCTCAATCCATTTGGCTTTTGATCATTGTTTCCAACCAATTTCCTCTTGTTTAAACAGCTTATTCAATTTAGTTTCAAGCTCCTTTAATTTGCTGCTTTCACAATCACTCAAAGGATGAGTTTCTTCAAGAATATTAAGATCAAGAATGGCATCTTGGATGGATGAAATACATGAACGAATAGAAGCCCAAATTGCTTTGGCCCTAGGTTTGATTAATTTCCTGAAGGATCTGAGTTTCAAAACCATACGATGGGAGGCAGATTGTGCAAGCATAGGCAGTGTCCATGCAGTTTTAATAAAATCAGCTAAAGACGACTCAAGAAGCCAAAAGTGCTCGAATTTGAAAGGACGTTTCTGATTTGAAAGAACTCTGGAAACAAGGAGAATAGGACAGTGATCAGAGATCAACGTGGCAAGACTATACACAAGAGATAATGGATGTTGGTCCTCTCATGCAGTGTTAAAAGAAAACGATCAAGCTTAGCTAGATAGGTCACGATTCTATGATTCGACCAGCTGTAAGAACGATTGCTAATAGGAGGATCAATAAGACAGCAATCAAAGATGAAAGAGTCGAACACATCAGAATCGGGAGAAATATTGCCAGAATTCCTCTCATTTTGATTTCTGGTAGTATTGAAGTCACCACCAATTGGAATTTGGACAAATTTCTACAACTCGACCAAAGGCCATTAAACTGATTGGATAAATTTCTTCCTCTTTCTGGTAGCCTTCGCCATACGTCAAATTGACGAGCAGCATGAACAATAGACTTTCTAGAACTATTTAAACACTTAAGTTTCGGGGGTTTTAATAGTTAGAGGTCTAGGTTTTTCTTTGAACTAGAATTCCTAGTTTTCATTTTCTTCTTCAATTAATCCGCTTTAACATTAAATGTTGAGTGTGAAAGAGGAGACAAATCCAAATTGCATTGATTGTTTCTCATAAGGATGATTATTGTTGTGGTAACTCGCTAATCCCCTAGTTTTAATCGTTTTGTGGAAAATTGGAGGACAATTCATACGGAGTCGTATACTTAAGCAATTATTGTTGATAAAAGAGAAGAAATTTTTGTTCAACGATGTTGAAAATCTAAAAACGTTCTGTTTTTTAACCCCTTTTCCACTTCATCCATATACGAATTTTGCTAGGGCCTCCAAATGTACAGGGTTGGCCCTGATAAGCCACGTATGAATATAAATAATTTCATAAGAGAGATGAAATAAAAAGTGTTGCCAAACAAACTCAACTCATTCTTCCTCTTCCAGCTAGCCTTCTCCATAGGTCAAATTAACGGATAGAAAGAACTATAGACTTTCGTAGAACCACTTAAGGTAAGTTTTGGGGGTTTAAATAGCATGGACTGAACCATGGAAAATTTGTGGAATGCATTTCGGTTACGTGAGATGCATTCCATAGAATGCTAATACTTTAACATTTGTTGGAATGCATCTCACTTAACCGGAATGCATTCCAGGTAACGCCACTAGCTAAAGTATAAGCATTCTGCTGAAAGCAATTGGATAACTTATATGAATTAAAGGAATGCATCACTATAATTTGATAACTTATATATCCAAACTTGTGACAACCGCCCATAATCCCTGCACTTATCAAGAGGAATAATGCACTGAAAGGTGCGCCAGGAAGCTATGGACGATCATCAGAGTAGGTAAACATAAGCGGAACCTGTCGTATAACTCACAGCGCAAGGATAAAATATAATAGAACATATACAACAGGCAGAAATAATGAAGCATCATATAGCAAACTTTTAAACTTTCATAACATCTTGAAAGATCATCCATACATCAACTGGATATAACATCAAAGTTTGTACATGAAGCCTCACTTTAACACTCATCAAGCAGCGGAAACAAAGATACTAGGTAATAGCAAAGTAATACGCCATCTTCCTACTCACCATCACATAACAACATTGTCCTCACTAATCACCTGTCACCTGTCACGACTGCCCAAAGTACCCCTGCTTTGAGTCCGCTAGAACTTACGGCAACGATAATCTCTCGGCCTTCGCATATCTAGCCATCAACCCGATGACCATTCAAAAACTCAAGTCCCCCTTGAGCAACCATTATCCACAACTCATCACCCTTGAGTTGTCTTCACATTCATTGCATTACGACGATCAACAAACTCACCACATCACTTCGAAACTTCCCCTTTGGATATAAATCGAAGTCACACCATCGAACCAAACAACAACAATATAAGGTTCAACATATCCAGGTCGTTTCCCTTAGGTCGTACCTCGACCCAATAAACCACGACCTGGCTTCACTTCCAACTAACCATGCAAGCAACTCAACCCCCGACCCAATAAGGTCGTTTCAATGGTCTAACGACCTGACTAGGTCGTTCCCCTGTTTCACGACCTAGCTCCAAACCATCCATTACATGAATCAACTCAGGTGCCCATGGCTTTAGGTCGTGACAACGACCTAACCCCATAGGTCGCTAACGACCTGGTTGTCCTTCTCCAAGCCACAACTCACCCTGGTTGATCCATCCCATAACACTCGGACGACTTGAAGTTTCCTTACAGCACTAAGTGTTCACATATTCGACCAATTACCTCTTGCTATGTCATCCCAACAACCTGACCTAAGAATGACGCACGATCCAAATCTAATGACCTAGAGGCATCCAATGGTCCAACTCAATTTCTTGGGAAGCAAGAAACACGACCTAGCTCTAAAAATAACCCGATCTAAGAGAAAACGGCCTAACTTCCAAATCTGACCAAACACTGCTCCAAACGTGACAAAATCTTCGCCAAACGACGATATCAACGAAATCTATTCATCCAGTTTAACCGTAAACACTTTTTGAATCCATTAACAACACCAAAATGACAATTATTATCAGTACTCGTATAAAATTCACAAAAATCATGATAAATGAAAAATAATGAATCTAACTTGCATAAACATATGAATTAACATAAGAATTACCGATTTTAAGTTGCTAAATTAAATTATATGGCAATTCAAATGAAATTATACTTACCACGGTGTAGATCTAGGTGAAACAACTTGAAAATGATGAAATTATGATCAAACGACTCACGTACTTGATTGAATCCGTGTGAGAGATGCATATCACTTACCAACTCTTCAAAACAACACAAAATCATCGATTACTCAATCCGAACAACGAAGAACACTCTTCAAACTCTTCAATTTGATGAAATCTCTTTCGATTTATGTAGATCTAGCTTCAAACGATGTAGGTCTTCGATTCTCTTATGTATGTTGGAGAATGGAGTTTTGATGACAACAACCTTATTTCAATTGTCATTGATTATAAAATATGTACTAACACTTTTTGTATAGAATATATATATATATATATAATATGTACTAACACTTTTTGTATAGAATATATATATATATATATATATGCAAGAATTATATTTACAGGAAATATTACTGAAGACTTTTCAGTTATAAAGATGATAGAAATTCAAAGATCAGAGAAATTTCAAGACTCGTAAGTAATCAAGATTTCAAGAGTTCAAGATTAATATAATTATAGAGTCTAGATTTTGTAAGACTCTAAATAGCACTCCAGGTTCAAATTCAAATTATGATTTTCAAATTCTAATTTCCAAATTCTAAATTTTCAAATTTTGATTTTCAATTCTATCCTCAATCCTCTCTATTTTGTTTTTCTATTTGTTTCTATTTTTATTCTTTTTGTTTTTCAAACTTAAGTATTTTATATACTTTATATTTATAATTTATATAGTTCAAAACCTTATAGTTTTATAAATATTTTTATAGTTTAAAAGTATGTTTTCATATAATTTTCTATTATATAATATTAATTTACAACAGTAGAATTTTACTCAAGAATTTCCAGAATTAGTTTTATATCAAAACACTTGAAATATGCTTTGAAAATCAAAAATACACATGAGTATGTCGATATGGAAAAATGTGTATGTCGACATATAACTGCTATTTTTTATTTTAAAGGGAAGTGTCTTTTCACTATTTGAAATGCTTCAGAACCGCTGCATCCCTTCATACTCTATAAAAAGAGGTTAAAACTGAATTTTTTAACATATCTTCTTTTCTAACTTCATCCTCTTTCATCCCACCATTATTCTTAATCATTTTTATGGGTTTTACACTTACATTCTGCTGAATTCACTTCTGTTTTGATAAAACTTCTTCTCTCTACACTCTCTACTCTCTGAATCAAGTGCTATTGAAGAGTTATAGGGCTGTTTTATAATTGGTTGGGTTGAATAAACCTTGTTATGAGTCAAAGAGGAGTCGTGTGTCCTTATGGGCCGTGAAATCAAGGAAAGACGAGTCGGTGTATTCTTGTGAGCCATGAAATCAAGAAAGTAGGAATCGGTGTCTCCTTGTGAGCCGTTAAATCAGGGAGGGTGTAATTGACTACTGAAAGAGTAATAAAACTCTGCACAATCTAGCGTTGTACGGGACTGGACGTAGGAGTAATCTGAACCAGTATAAAATCTGGTGTGTTCTTTCCTTTTCTGCATGTTTATTTCTTTTTATCTTATTTGTGTTTGAATCTATGTCTTTTATTGTGCTTGTTTTGTTTGATTCATCCCATGGTTCACATTAGTTTTAGTTTTTGTTTAAATTCTTATAAACACTATTCACCCTCCCCCCTCTAGTGTTTGCTTTGCCTTAATGATCCATTCCGTAGTCCATAAAAATTGGTATCTGAGCAAGGTTTTTCAAAAAGTTCATAATCTGATTTTTGAAATTTTGGTAAAATGGCAAATTTTGAACACTGGTTTTAATTCATGTATTGCATCAAGTATTAGATGAGTCTGCATTTGATATTATTGAAAAACCAAGTTACTATGATTTGATTATTTGAAAATTGAAAATTTGAAATTTGAATCTTTTTTAATTTTGAAAATTTTGATGTATGGATATTTTACAAAATCATCATATTATTGTAGTTAGTTATTGTGAAAAGTCATTTGAATATTTGAAAAGACATTTGAATTATCTGAAAAGTTATTTGATTATTTGAAAAGTTGTGTTGTTTTACAGGAAAAGATGTGTTATATGGCTATTGGATATATAAACTCTAAAAAGATGGATGGCATGGCTGTTGGTAATTCAAATTCCGAAATGGTGATTCAAATATCGAAAAGAAATCAAAACGAGGAGAAGAGTAACGACAGTTGGTGAAGAAACATCAAGAAGAAATGGATATATATAATATAAATCAGCAAAGAAATGGGTACCAGATCAATTTACAACTTTGGATTTTATCCTACAACTCATCTTCATACCGTTCTTCTCTTCATTTGCTTCGTAATGCCGCTGGTGTAACAACCCAGGTTCTGACAGACCGATTTTTTTTTCAAAATTCCAATCTACCAAAACCCGAGTTGGTTTGCCCTGGTATCCTGCAGAAAAGACAGAGATATAAAAATATACCAGAGCTCAGAAAACATCTCACAACGTAAGGGATAAAATATAATGTAAACAATTATAGCCTTACCATATTAATAATACTGCCTAGCCAGTATCCAAAGCTATATCATCTCTATCATGAACCTAACCTGCGAATGTTATGAGGAAGGGGTCAGAACATAAGTTCTGTGTGAATGAATTCAAATTACACTTTTGGATAATCCTACATATACCGTTCAATTACTTCTTCTTATTTATTAGGTTATTTGTTTCAATAGCGCTCTTCGCTTACACACATCATACCCATTTACCCCTAGTAGATTAACCTAATATGGTGTATATGTAGCTACCCCCAAATTAAGGTACACCCCATGGTACCCCACTCGCATGGTCTTCATTGCATCATCGCATGAATATATGCAGTCCCTCATCCTATACGTAAGTGTAATGACTGCCATCCTCGAATAATGCCCTCTAGTCTACGATACACCACCCAGAGCAAACATGTGTGTACCTAGACTTTCCCATGTATGTATCGTCAAACGTATTCGATGTCTAACCCGCACACCTATCGTGTGTGCATGCCCGAGTTTCGTGGCAGGGCTACACACGGAACTCAGTTGGGAGCTTTCCTTATATTTGTGCAGGCCCGCCTTTAAGAGCCTCTCACACAAATATCCCTATGGTCTATTTTTCTATGGAGGTTATGGCCCTACCTCGACCCCTTCCTTAACTAGTAAAGACTACAAGAGCTAAGCGACAAGCCCCTAAGCAAACAATCTAAACATCCATGTGGCGTCTACCCTCAAACACCGCCTCGATAGTGAAAGGTCGATGGCCTCTTGGGTTTAGCTCTAGTCTTTCCGCATCTCGTTGGATGCCGATGACAGGTTCTCGACGATCTATATTATCTTTGTTGGTCCTGACCATCCACCTCTGTAGTGAGGCAGCCGTCGAGCTACCCTTAATGTCACCATGTCACAACATTCTGACTGCCATTCTATCGGTGCAGTCAAGGCCCACCCACCTGATAGTTCTGCGCAGAACCAACCTTTACGATGCTAGCCCCGAGTCAAGCCCACCACAAAGGACTATCAGGAGCACCTTTAACGTCTTAGGAAGCCTGCGTGCTTCCCCTTCTAGTCCGTCGGAGCCGCCAGAATAATCATATTAATGTGCGCTCTCCTTGTGCCTTATGACACTGTGATGATCTACATCGTTGGGCTATTCATCCTAAAACGTACGAACTGTTCCAAGCGCCTCAGTTTAATATGTCATTAGACCCTACGTCTAATCATTAATTATGCACTTGCTCCACCTTGTCAGTTTTATTTTTAACTTGGTTATCCTGATTCATAATGACTTCCTTTTCAAGTTTACCAAGTCACCCTTGCTTATTAATCCCATTTATAACTTAATCCATTTAAGTTCATTAATAAGCCTATAACATGTTATTCTCATAATTTATTCATTATCCCATCTTACTATAACATGTTCTACTTAATTTATAATTAAATACATCTTAATTCACATATACCTTAGCAAGAGAACAACTCCCTAAGTATCAACCCCGAAGACCGAAATCAACATCAGACTGACACTCAGAGAATCACCCAACTAAACCAATCTTATGTTATCTTCATTCATAGATTTATTCTTGCCCTTACAGATTACTTAATTTACAGTTAAGTACAACTTACCTTATTACATAAGTTATTTCATTTTTCTCTATCGTTCATTATAACTTACCTTATTCCATAAGTTATAATTCCCACTTGTCCCTAGGACAAGTTTACCCTTTATCTTTCCTTTTCTTGAGTTTATTCATAATAGGTTATTATCATTCCCCATTCGTTCCCTTTTCCTTACAGTTGTAATTATCTTCCATTCAATTTCATTTATTTCCATTTATTACAATTAATGGTATTTGTCGGTCCTGCTATTTACATATTTTCATATATGTATGTATGTATGTATGTATATATATATATATATATATATATGCACTAGACCTCTCACATTAAGTATACACTTGTGGATGTTGGATTTGCCGGGCGGGTCCGGGCAGTCTTTTACCACAAGTTGACTTAACCTCGTGTCTTAGCACAACTACTTGTTTCATTTATGCACTTAGACCCCTCACATTAGGTTCAACATTAGTGGTTGCTGGATATGCCGGTCGGGTCCGGGCAGACTTCCACCACTAATGCAACCTAACCTCGTGTCTTAGTTAGTTTCATATATACGCACCAGGCCTCTCACATTAGATTCACCACTTGCGGTTGCTGGATGTGCCAGTCGGGCCCGGCCAGACTTCTACCACAAGTGCAATCTAACCTCGTGCCTAGGTGTGGTTCAGTTTTAGGCATATTCATTTCTATTCCATTATTTATGTTCATATCAAATTGCGCGTTCAATTTAAAGTCTTAAAACATAATACATGTTTATTCCCCAATTCAAGCTTATGCTTATAATTCTACCAATAAGTTATGCATATAATTTATATGCATAATTTCCAATTCACATTCATAATTCTAATTCAATTTATATGCATAATTTCTAATTCAATTCAAAATTCCAATTCAATTTATATGCATAATTTCAAATTCACATTCATAATTCCAATTCAATTTATATGCATAATTTCCACCATAGTTATGCCGTTAACTCCATCATAATTTATGCCCCCAAATCTCTCAATATGAGTCGCATGTCTTTCTACATGTAATTAATAATATGTAGATCTCAAATAGTGCATACCCAATGTCTCAATTATCCTAATTTATAGGTTCATAAAATGGATCTATACAATTGTATTCATCTTAAACATACAAATAAATGTACATCTCAACTGATTGAACATAATTTTCATTTTAGCGCAATTATCCATCACATCTGTAACACCCCACGTCCGTTAATGTCACTCACAAAGGGAATGCATTAACTTTTGTGAAGCGTTTAGGTAAACAGACACAGAATATTACAAGACATATATAAAAAAATTTGCAGTGGAAATAAACAACTTTATTAAATCACCAAAATACCTTGTTTCACAATACCATGATTCATAAAACCATTACAACAAAATACTTCTGTCTTGCATAATTAGAGTACATAGGAATTGAAAGAAAACATTATTCCCCAGTTAAAAGAGTAAACCATAGAAGAGACAGAGATTCTAGCCATATTTCAGAAGTAGCTCCTAGCAAGTTGATATCCGAATCCTGACTAACCTTGGGTGTTTCCTCCCTGAGAAATTTGGGGGGAACGGAAGAGAGAAGGAAAAAGGGGTCAGACACAAAGTCTGGCGAGTCTAGTAACTTTTAGCCAGTAATTAAATAAAGGTAAATATGACAGGCATATAAAGCGGATAAGAGGGTTCTCTGTACAGATGGCAGGTGTGACAAGGCAGATAAGGTAAGGTGTATATATGCTTCACTAAAAAGTACTCTGCACTATTACTAGTATAATCAAGATGAGATGATCCCTTCCACTATGAGCTGGTAGACTTAGGGAATACGTCCGAGTATACCCTAACCACTACCCTAATCGATCGGCTCCCTACTCTGTAGATGTTCTGTGCTGGCCCCATAGTAGGGGGTATCACTTCCCTAAAGTGACAACCCCAGATGTACACAGGCCTACCTACTGGAGTCACGGTCGTCTTGTCCCCCTCTGCCCGACCATGCACGCATATGTCCTCGGTCGGTTTGTGTTGTTCCCACCATCCATGTCGTTTGGATCACTTATAATCAATCAGTAAGCGTGCCCCTTCTCTTTCTAGTACGGAGTTCTCTACTCTGATACCAACTACGGGTTACTGACTGAAATGGGTCCCACACAATATGATATAAGTTGTCCCTTTGTCTTGTATCCATACTAGGTTTTCCACTGACTATGTATACCCAAAAAGGGTGATCTTTAATTACATAGCCCTATACAAGTTATGTGTACCCTAAAGGGTGATCTTTAATTACATAATTCCCACACAATATGATACAAGCTCTCCCCTTTGTCTTGTATCCCCACTAGGCTTTCTACTGACTATGTATACCCAAAAAGGGCGATCTTTAATTACATAGCCCTATACTAGTTATGTATACCCGAAAGGGTGATCTTTAATTACATAACTCTATAATGGTTAAGTTTGTGGAACTATATATACAAATATTACCCACCAACCCTAGATGTACTTAACCCTCCCACTTATTCAAGCATGTTTATTTAATGGTTAAGTTTGTGGGCCTATATATATACTAATATTACCCAACTACCCGAGATTTACTTAACCCTCCCTTTTTACTAAATCAAGTTTACTTAACCTCAACTTAAGTCTAAGTTCACACGATCCCTATGGATTATATTTGGTTAAGTAGTCCAATTCATTACAATGTCCTTTTATGGTTATATTGGGCTAGACCTCCCACATAAGGCCTACAATGTGTGGATGTTGGATATGCCGGTCGGGTCCGGGCACTCTTATTCCAAAGTTGGGTCTAACCTCGTGTCTTAGCCCATGTCTTATTCATACACTTAGACCTCTCACATTAGGTTCAACCTTAGTGGCTGCTAGATATGTCGGTCGGGTCCGGGCAGACTTCCACCACTAATGTAACCTAACCTCGTGTCATAAGTGTTAATTTAATTTAAAATTTTAATTGCTAAACATTCCACTTTTGATTAATTAATTTTAATTAATTAATCCTTTCCTTTTATATGTGTCAATACCTATTTTATTAACAATTTGGGTTACACATCAATTCATATAAAGATTTACATGCCAATTATGAACCCCTTTTCCCCGTTTCCTATCTATCGTATTCGCATGCATTTTGACGGCATCTAGGCTATGAAGTAGCTTAGCTATAACAATAAAAAAGGAATATGATAATCATGACAATCTCAACTTATATTAACATAAACATACTGGCATGGTAACCAAGTGAAAGGACATGTAATTATCATAACGGTGCAGATATTCGAAACTGATAACTTATGCAATCCAATGTCAAATCAAGCATGATGAGATCTAAATGTCTCCTAATTGGATCTAGCATAATTAAGGTGGCATAAAGGTGGATTCACATATCAAGTTCAAAGCAGATTCATATTAACATTAGGTGCCCAATCACTTAGATCTAGCATAGTAAGGGTGATATTGCAACATGTTTTGATTCAAAAGTTAGATTAACATAATGGTCTAGATCCAAATAATAATTCTTATGTCCCATAATAACAGATCTCAGTAAATCAAAATATGATGTTCTAGATCCAAACGAAGGTTCAATTGTCTAGAAAATTGTAATCTCAAATCAACCACAAGCTTAGGGAAAAGGTAAGATCCGCATATGTAACATAATGAACTAACCCCAAAAGGATTAGATCTAAAGAAAGTAGATCTAACATATATAAGTTAAGATCCCAAAGAGGCCATAGATTAAGCATTTATAATAGATCTAATCATGATGAACATTGAGATCTAAGCCGTAGAATATTTTAGATCCACAAAGTATGATAAATCCAAGTTGTTTTTAATTACAAGAGCATACCCAATTCATATTCATAACATGATTACTTTTGAATCTCTAAACCTAAAAATAATTATACTCATAGCGTTGATTTTAGAGAAATTGACACAACATACTTGCATAAAGGATTAGATCTATTGCATACCCAAATCATAGTCTTTCATAATCCACATTCATTTATTTAAACCTAAAAGTGACTAGAAATCACAAAAAAAGGACGGGTCTTGAATTCTGGGATTTGATTTCTGAATTTGTTAAGCTATTCTTTGATGTGGACATTTGATTTGAAGTTCTTCTAATCGATTACTAGTTTGGATTTGATTTTCTAGTTTGGAGAAGATGAAGGAGGCTAGGCTAGCTTGTAGATGAATAACATGACGGCACCATAGTTTAGGGTTATGAGGTTAGGATTTAGGTTTAGCTACGTATATATAGATGTCTAGGATTAATTCTGGCCTTTAGATCAACCTAGGAGTCATCAGAGTCACACAGCTCGAAGACAGGTCATCCAACAAATCAGAAAAGACACGTCATCATAGAACACTCCAGAAT
This sequence comes from Allium sativum, assembly GCA_030737875.1. Lineage (NCBI taxonomy): Eukaryota > Viridiplantae > Streptophyta > Magnoliopsida > Asparagales > Amaryllidaceae > Allium > Allium sativum. The sequence goes on along the minus strand of CM060927.1, from coordinate 295,856,057 downwards.
GCTATGCTGGATTGCCCTCGGTATGGGCGCAATTAGCAGGTGCACCAGTGCATTTTTGTACTGGCGCACTTCACAAGTGCGCCAGTGTATTCTGGCACGTTTCCGGTTTTTCTGCCTAACTTCGTTCGTCCATTTCTACATCATACGGTATCCGTTTTACGCAAACTCGGACTCCATCTCAAGCAGAATTCCGAGACGAACGCAATGGCGTAACCCATTTCACCTAATTTTTACTTTAATATTTAATTATTCTTTAATTATCCCTTATGTCTCGTTTTAAAATTATGGTGTGTTACATTCCCCCTACTTAAAGGATTTCGTCCCAGAAATCTCCAAGTTAAGAATAATGTATCCTACCATCCAACATCCATCTACTCAACCATCAACCATAGGCACCTATTATCCTTAAAAAGATTTCTAATGCTTTCATGATCATATGAATAGTGTGTGTATATGTCCTTATCTAATGCAAAATCAGGCGGTCTACTGATTTAGTTGACCTCCTTAACGCGAATCATGTCAGTGCCATGAGTCCATTATGTATGCAACTATTCCTAATCATACTTTCTACATGAGTGCACAATCATTCGTACAAATGCAACGTCCATATGCTAGTTCATCCATTTCCATCATCAAAGAACAGAAAAATCCACACACATCCATATGCAGTATGAGACTGATTGAGCCGATCTTAGTGAGTAATGTGTGTGTATATGCGTCCACAGGCAACCACTAGCAAACACTTGCATCCACTTGCATCCATCAAACATAACATGTTTCAAACACATGTTTACATTCATGGGTTCCCTACCTAAAGGTCAAAGATTCGATCGATAGGATACAGACGAATGATAGAAACAAGTATGAAAAAAAAACCTTGGACAAAGAAGTTAAGAACATAGTCCTAAAGGAAAGGGTATGAAGCATGATCTTTATCTTCAGTTTCCCCAAGTCGCATCCTCGCTGTCTTCTCTACTTTTACTTATTTCCACAAGTTTGGGTCCACTTCCTTGGACTCTATGCATTTTATTGCCACTTGGATGAATAGTCATCTTAGATTGATGGGCTTCCTCAAGGAGCACTAATCGTGAGAGCATGCATCTGCCCTCCATAAGTCCCAGCTCTGTGCCCTTGTCCCTGCGATCCTTGTTTCTTTAGGCACTCTATAGAATAGTGTCCAAGTTCTCTGCAATTATAGAAATTGACCTTCCTTCTCTTGCAATCTTTAATCAAGTGACCTTCCTTTCCGCAATTGTGACATTTCCTCTTATCCATTCCTTTGTCATCTTTCCCTCCTTTCTTTTGTTGTAGTTGTGGTTATTGTTGTTGTTGCCTTTTCTTGGGCCACACCTTCTTATTCTGCGATCCCTCCACTTTCCTGTCTAGAGGTTCTTCCATCTTCGTCTCTTTCTTCCCAACCTTGTCTTCCTCCTGTAACAGTGCCATATCCACCAGTCTCTCATAAGTCTCACCCATAGGTATATGGGACATAGCTAGGATGTGCAGTGGCTCATTCAACCCTTTAACAAAACTAAGAGCCTTTTTATGTGGAGTGTTTACCAACTCCAGTCCGAATCTAGCCAGCTGGTTGAATTGGTTGACGTATTCCTTAACCGATAGGCTTCCCTGTTTGAGTGCTAAGAAATTCTCCATCTGTAGGCTTCGTTCAGCTTGCGAGAGGAACTTCATTTCAAACCTCATTCTGAAATCCTCCCAAGTCACAACTGGTCTTTCATCGTTATTAACTTCCCACCAGAAAGAGGCTTCGTCCTTAAGTTACCATACACCCAATTGTATCTTCTGCCTATCGTCCACTTCGAAGATAACAAACAAATCTTTTGTTTCCTTGAGCCAGTTTCTTTCTTCCATGAATGATTCAGTCCCATTAAAGTTCTTTCCGCCCATAGCTCGAAAGTCTTTACATATCTTCGAGAAAGCATTCACATGCGGAGGAGGAGGAGGAGGAGGAGGAGGAACGGCTGTAGCTGGGGGAGGAGGAACGTCTGTTGGGCCTACGGCATCAGTCCTAGCCTGCAGATACCTTCTGAACCAGCCGGGTATCTGTACGCCCTCGGGAAGATTAAGATCCCCAGACATGCTAAAAAAAGAAGAAGGAAGAGATTTAGATGAAGGACCAAAGGATACTACATATGGATTCTGGGGGAATATTTTCAAAACAAACTTTTCTTTTTGAAAATATTTTAATACTTTCTTTTAAAACCTTTTTGAAAAATATTTTCCAAAACTTTTATCTACTCTGGTAACCTTCAGCACTGATACCAAGTGTAACACCCCACGTCCGTTAATGTCACTCACAAAGGGAATGCATTAAGTTTTGTGAAGCGTTTAGGTAAACAGACACAGAATATAACAAGGCAGATATAAAAAAATTTGCAGCGGAAATAAACAACTTTATTAAATCACCAAAATACCTTGTTTCACAATACCATGAGTCATAAAACCATTACAACAAAATACTTCTGTCTTGCATAATCAGAGTACATAGGATTTAAAAGAAAACATTATTCCCCAGTTAAAAGAGTAAGCCATAGCAGAGACAGAGATTCTAGCCATACTTCAGAAGTAGCTCCTAGCAAGTTGATATCCGAATCCTGACTAAGCTTGGGTGTTTCCTCCCCAAGAACCTAGGGGGGAATGGAAGAGAGAAGGAAAAAGGGGTCAGACACAAAGTCTGGCGAGTCTAGTAACTTTTAGCCAGTAAATAAATAAAGGTAAACATGACAGGCATATAAAGTGGATAAGAAGGTTCTCTGTACAGATGGCAGGTGTGACAAGGAAGATAAGGTAAGGTGAATATATGCTTCACTAAAAAGTATTCTGCACTATTACTAGTATAATCAAGATGAGATGATCCCTTCCATTATGAGCTGGTAGACTTAGGGCATACGTCCGAGTATACCCTAACCACTACCCGAATCGATCGGCTTCCTAATCTGTAGATGTCCTGTGCTGGCCCCACAGTAGGCGGTATCACTTCCCTAAAGTGGCAACCCTAGACGTACACAGGCCTATCTACTGGTGTCACGGTCGTCTTGTCCCCCTCTTCCCGGCCCATGCACGCACATGTCCCCTATCGGTTTGCGTCGTTTCCACCATCTGTCTCGTTTGGAACGCTTATAATCAATCAGTAAGCATGCCCCTTCTCCGCCTAGTACTGAGTTCTCTACTCTAATACCAACTATGGGCTACTGACTGAAATGGGTCCCAAACAATATGATACAAGTTGTCCCTTTGTCTTGTGTCCCTACTAGGTTTTCCATTGACTATGTATACCCAAAAAGGGTGATCTTTAATTACATAGCCCTATACTAGTTATGTGTACCCTAAAGGGTAATCTTTAATTACATAATTCACACACAATATGATACAAGCTCTCCACTTTGTCTTGTATCCCCACTAGGCTTTCTACTGACTATGTATACCCAGAAAGGGCGATCTTTAATTACATAGCCCCATACTAGTTATGTATACCATAAAGGGTGATCTTTAATTACATAACTCTATAATGGTTAAGTTTGTGGGCCTATATATACAAATGTTACCCACCAACCCTAGATGTACCTAACCCTCCCACTGATTCAAGCATGCTTATTTAATGGTTAAGTTTGTGGGCCTATATATATATATATATATATATATATATATATATATATATATATATATATTATATATATACACACTAATATTACCCACCAACCCGAGATTTACTTAACCCTCCCTTTTTACTAAATCAAGTTTACTTAACCACAACTTAAGTCTAAGTTCACACGATCCCTATGGATTATATTTGGTTAAGTAATCCAATTTATTACAATGTCCTTTTATGGTTATATTGGGCTAGACCTCCCACATTAGGCCTACAACGTGTGGATGCTAGATATGCCGGTCGGGTCCGGGCAGTCTTATTCCAAAGATGGGTCTAACCTCGTGTCTTAGCCCATGTCATATTCATACAATTAGACCTCTCACATTAGGTTCAACCTTTGTGGCTGCTAGATATGTCGGTCGGGTTCGGGCAGACTTCCACCACTAATATAACCTAACATCGTGTCATAAATGTTAATTTAATTTAAAATTTTAATTGCTAAACATTCTGCTTTTGATTAATTAATTTTAATTAATTAATCCTTTCCTTTTATATGTGTCAATACCTATTTTATTAACAATTTGGGTTACACATCAATTCATATAAAGATTTACATGCCAATTATAAACCCCTTTTCCCCGTTTCCTATCCAACGTATTCGCACGCATTTTGACGGCATCTAGGCTATGAAGTAGCCTAGCTATAACAATAAAAAAAGAATATGATAATCATGACAATCTCAACTTATATTGACATAAACATACTGGCATGGTAACCAAGTGAAAGGACATGTAATTATCATAACGGTGCGAATATTCAAATCTGATAACTTATGCAATCCAGCGTCAAATCAAGCATGATGAGATCTAAATGTCTCCTAGTTGGATCTTGCATAATTAAGGTAGCATAAAGGTGGATTCACATGTCAAGTTCATAGCAGATTCATATTAACATTAGGTGCCCAATTACTTAGATCTAGCATAGTAATTGACATAACATACTTGCATAAAGGATTAGATCTACTACATATCCCCAAATCAAGTGACTAGAACTCACAGAAAAAGGACGGGTCTTGAATTCTGGGATCTGATTTCTGAATTTGTTAAGCTATCCTTTGATGTAGGCGTTTGATTTGAAGTTCTTCTAATCGATTACTAGTTTGGATTTGATTTTCTAGTTTGGAGAAGATGAAGGAGGCTAGGCTAGCTTGTAGATGAATAGCACGACGACACCATAGTTTAGGGTTATGAGGTTAGGGTTTAGGTTTAGCTACGTATATATAGATGTCTAGGATTAATTCTAGCCTTTAGATCAACCTAGGAGTCATCAGAGTCACACAGCTCGAAGACAGGTCATCCAGCAAATCATAAAAAGACATGTCATCACAGAACACTCCAGAATGTTGTGCTGGGCTGCCCTCAGTATGGGCGCACTTGGCAGGTGTGCCAGTGCATTTTTGTACTGGCGCACTTCACAAGTGCACCAGTGTATTCTGGCATGTTTCTGGTTTTCTTTTAATAATTAATTATTCTTTAATTATCTCTTATGTCCCATTTTAAAATTACAGCGTGTTATAGCATCAATTAACTTTTTCAATACATTCATTATAAATATCCATGGGGAATGATTAACCGATAAACATACTATTATTCACAAGGGATAATTTAAACCCACTCACCTTAAAGCTTTTCCCAAATTTTGGATCTGATCCATTCTATCATCCATGGTTTTCCTTTTCCCTTTAATTTGATTCACGACCTAACGACCATGTACTTATTATTTCATGAAAAGAGAAGGGAAAGAGGAATAATTTAAATAGATTGGTTCTTAGAGGTTTACCTTGATTTAATGATTCAATTATCTTTTTATTAACGTTGATTCCCTCTTCCAGATCTGAATTCATAATCCTCTGTGGCTAACATTTTAATTTCAGAATAGATTTGAGAAGAGAGAGAGGGAGCCATGGCAGAGCTCCAGCGTAGCCGCTGAATTATGATTTTTAGGGTTAGGTCTAGGGTCTTATTTATAGGTGCTCAAGAGCTTATCGTACACGCAGCGCTAAGTCAGCATTGAACAAAGTTAAGAAAATAGTCCAAGTTCGCAAATGAATCTAGCCCAATCTTATCGTACACGCAGTGCTGAGTCAGCATTGGGTCCCACAAGCTGCTTTGGCGTAGAAATTTGAATTTCAAATGTTTGAATTGTTTTGGCATAGAAATTTGGTTTTCGAACTTTAGAATTTATGGAATTTATTTAACTATTTTATTCACATGAAATACTCTTATATGTATACAATTCCTCTGACGACCATTTTACATGCATATATATACGCACAACTTTCATTTTATTTTCAAAATTCAAACGATGTTGCACCGTTATTTGATTCTTGCCATGTTTCATTGATTGTAGCCCTATCTTGAAGATTATCTTTCGTTAACATATATTTCTGCATATATATATATATATTCACATAGATATACATTTTTTTTATTTCCTTATATTTATGTTCTTATCCTTTCAAATTTTGAATTTTAATACGTACATATATTTGCATGTTCAGTTGGCCCTCTCTAAAACAAAGATAAAAATTATGCCGCCGCCGGCGTTCGAATCCCCGACCTCTATGTTACAAATTCAATGCCTTAACCTACTAAGCTATAAAGTCTTTTGTTAATAAGTCTTAGAACAATGATAATTATTGTTCTCTTCTTACTTCTCTTTTTCATGTTAGTTACAATACTTAAATTAAACCATTGCATGAATCTTTTTCTTTTATTTTTCTTTTAATGTTATTGCATTATGTTTGCAAATCAGTGCATGCAACATATTTACATTGCATGCAACCAATCCTTTCTTTCTTTCAATGCATGCATTACATTTTTTTCAGTGCATGTATTAATTACATGCAATCCTGATTTTATTCTTTATTTTATATTTTGATTTGTTTGTATATATATATATATATATATATATATATATTTCTCTTATGCGTATACAAACTTCTAGGCTTAATAACTTCTTCATACGATGTATGTTTTACGCAAACCAGGTGTCTATATTAACCAGAATTCCGAGACGGACGCAATGGCGTAGTCCGTTTTACTTAATTCTCATTATTTAATTAAGTTATTCTTATTTTATTATCTTAAAAATACGGGGTGTTACATTCTCCTACCCTTAGGAAATTTCGTCCGCGAAATTTAATAAGGGTAAAATCAATTAACCCCTCACATAATATACATCCACCATGTGTGCATTCAATTTTTGCAACCATTGTGCATATGTGCATAGTGCAATACATCACAATAATACATGTATGCCTAAGCGATACCTCCTTTATGTATGCACATTTTTCAAAAATCCTTTTAAAATATGATGCTCACATCCTAAATATACTAGCAGTTCTATAGAATGAAATATTTTGAAAATTAAAACACCTTTTTCATCCAAATTTTCCCATACTCTTACTAAATAAGAGCGTAGTTTATCCAATTGTTGAATCCAAAACCCTACAAACCATCATTCAATATTGAAATTTAGAAAAATCTAATTTTCTAAATTTGATTTCTTATGTTACAAAAAGGTATAAAACGGAAAAAAAATTACATCTTCCGTTTTTTCTTTTATGTACCTTTTCCAATTGTACTTGAATTTTATGTAACTATTCTACAAAGATTTCCTATTTTCCTATCCAAGCACAACTACTTAAGAAACTTTCTTTTTTTCAACTTATCTTGGAAAATTTTCATTTTTATTCATCTTTTCTTAAGATTTTCATTTTCTTTTCCCAACATGTTTGTTGCTTTTCTGAATTTATTGTTTTCCTTTTAGTTAGGCTATTTTTCTTCCTTTCTTAGCTTATTTTACTAAATCCAATGATTTAACTTTATCCTTTTCAAATAAGCCTTTCCATCTTTCAACGTCCTACACAGCTACTACTAAGGGCCAAGAATCTTAAGACTATTCACTTAAGAAAAGTCCAACCTCAAACTCTCAATACTTACTTGCCTTTCACTATCTACTAGTCCTTGCTGTGTATTACTAGCCTATTTTTTTTCAAGCAACAATCCTACGCTTTACAATGCTTATGCATTCTATGGGAATTGTTTCATTATTCCAAGATAGTCCTTACTATTTACTTCATAGCTTCAAACTTTTTTTTTCAAAAATTAAAAATGCTAAAACTTTTATTTTCTTCTTAAAACAATAATCAAAATTTATTATCAAAAGAATAAAGATTTCAAAACTCCTTACAAAATGCAACATTCTGTATGCTTTACTTTTTAATCCTTTCATATATTATAATATGAAAACTAATAAGCTATACATGCTCTATAATGTACACCTTTGCATGAGAGAATTCTTTTTAAAACAAGAAATCATTGTTTTCAAAAACGTACCCATTTTACTTTAAAACCCAATATGCACTAAATGTTCTTTTAAATATTTTTCTCAGACATCAAAAATACTTTTAAGAATAAAACTTGAAAACACCCCCAAACTATTTTGTCCAAACTTTTACATTTTCAAGTTCTTAAAAGTTAACAAATGGGTTAGACTCAAAGTGGTCCCCAACACAACTAGGTTTTCCTAGACACTCAAATGAAATTAATTCTCTCAACTATATATATTCCTAATCCATTTTCCACTTTTTAATCTTTCTCTAATTTATAAGGTTTCACTACCAAATCCATTAATCTTAAATACTTAATATTTCAGTTACTAACATATGGGATACATCTTCCTTTTATACCAACCATTTTGTACACTTTCCACCCAACTTACCTAAGGGTCTCAAATTTCCATATTCATTCTTTTAGTGTACAAAACTAATACCCAACTCTTTCCATTTAGTGGGCTCCTTTATGGACCTAGGTTTATATATAATATATTTATATTTTTGAAAATACAAATACGTTCACTCACTATCTATATAGGAATCCTAAACCTAAGCTCTAATACCAAGTGTAACAACCCAGGTTCTGACAGACCGATTTTTTTTTAAATTCCAATCTACCAAAACCCCAGTTGGTTTGCCCTGGTATCCTGCAGAAAAGACAGAGATATAAAAATATATCAGATCTCAGAAAAATATCTCACAGCGGAAGGGATAAAATATAATGTAAACAATTATACCTTACCGTATTAATAATACTGAGTAGCCAGTATCCAAAGCTATATCATCTCTGTCATGAACCTAACCTGCGAATGTTGTGATGAGGGGGTCAGAACATAAGTTCTGTGTGAATGAATTTAAATTACACTTCTGGATAATCCTATATATACCATACAATTACTTCTTCTTATTTATTAGGTTATTTGTTTCAATAGCGCTCCACGCTTACACACGTCGTAACCAACTACCCCTAGTAGATTAACCTAATATAGTATATATGTAGCTACTCCCAAATTAAGGTACACCCCATGGTACCCCACTCGCACGGTCTTTACCACATCATCACAGGAATATACGCAGTCCCTCATCCTATACGTAAGTGTAATGACTGCCATCCTCGAATAATGCCCTCTAGTCTACGATACACCACCCAGAGCAGACATGTGGTACCTAGACTTTCACACGTACGTACCGTCAAACATATTCGATGCCTAACCCGCACACCTATCGTGTGTGCGTGCCCGAGTTCCGTGGCAGGGCTACACACGGAACTCGGTCGGGAGCTTACCTTATATTTGTGCAGGCCCGCCTTTAAGAGCCTCTCACACAAATATCCCTAGGGTCTATTTTTCTATGGTGGCTATGGCCCCAGCTCGGCCTTCCCTTAACTAGTAAAAACTGCAAGAGCTAAGTGACATGCCCCTAAGCAAAAAATCTAAACATCCATGTGGCGTCTACCCTCAACCAGCGCCTCGATAGTGAAAGGTCGATGGCCTCTTGGGTTTAGCTCTAGTCTTTCTGCATCTCGCTGGCTGCCGATGACAGGTTCTCGACGACCTATACTATCTTTGTTGGTCCTGACCCTCCACCTCTGTAGCGAGGCAGCTGCCGAGCTACCCTTAATGTCACCATGTCACAACATTCTAACTGCCATTCTATTGGTGCAGTCAAGGCCCACCCACCTGATAGTTCCGTGCATGCCCAACCTTTGCGATGCTAGCCCCGAGTCAAGCCCACCACAAAGGACTATCAGGAGCACCTTTAACGTCTTAGGAAGCCCACATGCTTCCCCTTCTAGTCCATTAGAGTCGCCAGAATAATCAGATTAACGTGCGCTTCTCTTGTGCCCTATGATACCGTGATGATCTACCTCGTTGGGCTATTCATCTTATAACGTACGGACTATTCCAAGCGCCTCAGTTTAATATGTCATTAGACCCTACGTCTAATCATTAATTACGCACTTGCTCCACCTCGTCAGTTTTCTTATTACTTGCTTATTCTCATTCATAATGACTTCCTTTTCAAGTTTACCAAGTCACCCTTGCTTATTATTTCCATTTATAACTTAATCCATTTAAGTTCATTAATAAGCCTATAACATGTTATTCCCATAATTTATTCATTATCCCATCTTACTATAACATGTTCTACTTAATTTATAATTAAGTACATCTTAATTCACATATACCTTGGTAAGAGAACAGTTCCCTAAGTATCAACCCCGAAGACCGAAATCAACATCAGAATGACACTCAGAGAATCACTCAACTAAACCAATCTTATGTTATCTTCATTCGTAGATTTATTCTTGCCCTTATAGATTACTTAATTTACAATTAAGTACAACTTACCTTATTACATAAGTTTTTTCATTTTTCTCTATCGTTCATTACAACTTACCTTATTCCATAAGTTATAATTCCCACTTGTCCCTAGGACAAGTTTACATATTATCTTTCCTTTTCTTGAGTTTATTCATAATAGGTTATTATCATTCCCCATTTGCTCCCTCTTCCTTACTGTTGTAATTATCTTCCATTCAATTTCATTTATTTCCATTTATTACAATTAATGGTATTTCTCAGTCCTGCCATTTACATATTTTCATATATGTATATGTACTAGACCTCTCACATTAAGTCTACACTTGTGGATGCTGGATTTGTCAGGCGGGTCCGTGCAGTCTTTTACCAAAGTTGACTTAACCTCATGTCTTAGCACAACTACTTGTTTCATTTATGCACTTAGACCCCTCACATTAGGTTCAACATTAGTGGCCGCTGGATATGCCGGTTGGGGCAGACTTCCACCACTAATGCAACCTAACCTCGTGTCTTAGTGCAGTTTCATATATACGCACCAAGCCTCTCACATTAGATTCACCACTTGTGGTTGCTGGATATGCCGGTGGGGTCCGGCCAGACTTCTACCACAAGTGCAATCTAACCTCGTGCCTAGGCGAGGTTCAGTTTTAGGCATACATATCTCTATTCCATTATTTATGTTCATATCAAATTGCGCGTTCAATTTAAAGTCTTAAAACATAATACATGTTTATTCCCCTGTTCAAGCTTATGCTTATAATTCTACCAATAAGTTATGCATATAATTTATATGCATAATTTCCAATTCACATTCATAATTCCAATTCAATTTATATGCATAATTTCTAATTCACATTCATAATTCCAATTCAATTTATATGCATAATTTCTAATTCACCTTCATAATTCCAATTCAATTTGTATGCATAATTTCCACCATAGTTATGCCATTAACCCTGAAGCGACCCGAACTTCCCCGGTCTCCGAAGAGATGAGAAAGAACGAATTACTGTGAGGATAAGACAAATCAAAACGCAGACGGAAGAACATTTCATTGTTATTACAACAATTCCATCAGAATACAAGAATATACAGAGTATAAATGAATAAATTACATTCGATAAATATCAGAGATTACAATAAATTACATAGCAGCGGAAGATAATACAAAGCACAACTGAAGGTGATATACGGATACAGAGCTTTCCGGATATCATTCCAGCTGTAAACCAGGATCCTGTGAATATAAATCTGCAAAACCAAAACTACTAGCTGCCCGTGTGGAAAATGAGGGCACCCAAAGTTTAGGTTAAAACAATAAACTCCAGGTCAGTCATGTGACTGGTGTGAGAACTAAAACAGTTATTAATTCAATTTTAAAAGAGAGTAATTCAAGGGACCACGCCGTATAACACGGAACGGGTTTCCTCCCAAGAATACCAGTGCATAGAATTAACAGCGCAATGCTTTTTCGAAAAATGAAGCTATTATAAGACCCATGTCCCATCACACAATGCAACGCAAGCCGGAGGATAGGGTTTTCCCTTATAATAGCCAAACATGCTTGGTACGTTTAAAACAAATCATTTGATACTATAATAAGTGTATAGTGTCAAAACATTTCAATCATAAATATAAATCATAGACGGCATGGGTACCATATATCATGTCGCCATACTAGTTCTACAATTAAAACCGCAATACACGTATTGGAAATTGGATTTCCGTCATGAGTCGAGGCAAGGGGCAAGCTCCTCTCCACTTTGAGACACTCTAGCAAATGCTCAGGACTACGCACTCTGGGCAGCCACTGGATCGGTTGGGCCGGTCCTCACTTACTTTAGAGGATTATTTATTCCTGAACACACGTTTCCCGGTCCTTACAGACCTATAATCGAGGCGCCTCATTCCAACAACCACAAAGGTGAAAAGTATATAAATGTCAGGGCTGGTAAGTCATTGACACCACCAAAGCTAGAAAGAAACGTCGTGTTCTCCCAACGGTCTGTATCCCGTTTTTAACTCATACCGAGGTGTGAGGCTCGCGAATTCACGTTATACACAAAGCTGCCACGTAGGCCGTGCTTTGATCATCAACCACAAGACTTTGCTTTTCAACAGAAGCCTTGATCCATGCAACTCAGCATGCCACACAGGCAGTTCATGCCATGCGATTGATATCTATCGATATATAACCTCTAAGCTCGTACGTCTTAGAGAAGGGCGTTAAGCAAGAGAATAAATTCTCCGCCGCCAAACAGATATATATTTAATAGAAATCAATCAACACAGAATAAAATCCAATGTCAGACACACAATCCATTTACAAGTTCGTTCTGGGTCTGAACGAAACCGGAGGCACTTTCCTCGCATATCCATCGATCTCCAGGTACGTCTGGACGACCACCAACTGATTCCCTCATCTTGGGTGTACAGCCCAATCAAGATCATCAGTAATCACCCAAACGATGTGAAGACTTCCGGTCTTCAACCACCGTCTTCATCTTCGACATGTCATCGAATCGGTTATTCAGAATGGGTATAAACCCGGCCTTCCCGAACAACCCGCGTATATTAAAAACAAATGTTACACAAGCACAACATACGCCTCATTCCAATTCATATCCTCAGGGAAAGGTTCCCACTAATTTTATCCAAGATAAATTCTTTAAATTTATTCTTTGATCTTCCTTTGGATGTCGTTTCAAACCAAATTATGGTTTTCCAAACTAGTCGAGATTAGCGAACCACACCGAAGTAATTATTTATTTTATTTCCCAATCCCAACCTATTCATCCCATGAAGCAAAACTGGTAATACTCCATATCTAACACCACAGTGTTGTCGGTAAAATTAATTACCATTTCACGTTCAAATCTAATTAAAGATTTAACTATCTCTTTGGAGCAAAACTGTTAATACTCCATTCTCGCTCATTTTCCAAATTTGATAATTTAAATTATCAATCCACATTTCAATCTAATTGCAGATTCCTTAAAACTCCTTTTTCTGGGTTAAAGAATTAATGTCTTTTAAAACACGGTTCATGACAAACCCAAATCACATTTTATTTATTATCGGGTTAAAGAACAAGTGTTATTTAAAACACCCTTCACGATAAACCCATAAATCAATTCTAATTCAATCCCAATCAAATATATTAGAAATTCCGATTATTTAAAACCCGTTTTCCAATCTAGTTTATTTATTTAAAAATAATTGGGTTTTAAATTTAGTTCAAAACTAGTTCATTTCGATAAAAATCTATTTCTATCTTTTCGAATATGGAGTTTTAAATCCCAATTTTTCCCAAATCATTTCTTATGATTTTACACAAATTATTGATATTTTTAATAATTTTATCAAGGCCCGTACAGTCGATTTCCATCAACGGCCATCGAACTGCACTTACAGCGACCTTTTCCAAATTTGATTTGGACGTATCTCCAAATCCAACAGTTAGATTTCAAATTTCAAATATTCGTTAGAAGGGTCTTTTCGATACGAACCCAACGGTTCCGGTTTTAGGAGAATCCGACGGTCGGATCTCCCGTAATGTCCGTTTGAAATGAATGGTCGAAATCCACGAACTGCCGCGGCGCGGCGCGTTCTATTCAGGCCATTATATTATATATATAATATATATTTCGTCGATTTCTATTTAAAACGAATTTTATAAATAGTTTTAAATTCGTTTCAAAAACAATTTCGACTTCCATTTCAATTCAAATCAAAATTGAATTTTTTTCTTATAAATTCGTTTTAAAATTCATTTCTATTCAATTCAAATTTCGATTCAATTTGGATTCATTTCAATTCGTTTTCAATTCAATTCGAATTCGTTTTCAATTCAATTCGAATTCGTTTTCAATTCAATTCGAATTCGTTTTCAATTCAATTCGAATTCGTTTTTAATTCAATTCGAATTCGTTTTATATTCAATTCGAATTCAAATTGGTTTTCTATTCAATTCAAATTGGTTTTCTATTCGATTCAATTCAAATTGGTTTTCTATTCGATTCAATTCAAATTGGTTTTCTATTCGATTCAATTCAAATTGGTTTTCTATTCGATTCAATTCAAATTGGTTTTCTATTCGATTCAATTCAAATTGGTTTTCTATTCGATTCAATTCAAATTAGTTTTCTATTCAATTCAGATCAAATTCGTTATATATTCAATTCAAATCAAATTCGTTTTCTATTCAAATCAATTCAAATTTGTTATATATTCGTTTCAATTCAAATTGGTTTTCTATTCAATTCAGATCAAATTATAAAAACGAATATAATCGATATAAATATTGTTCGCGTCAAAATAGTGCATCTCTAATCAACACGGCTTTATATATTTCAATAAATTCGTTATTCTATTCAACAAATGAATAATTACTCTATTCAATATGTGAATCTATATTTTTGTCAACACACGATTAATCTCAGCGAATGAGTACTGTCCACGTGTGACTATTTTTGTCATTTAATATATTTTGTTCAACACATGACTAATCTCAACGGATGAGTACGGTCAACACATGAACCTTCATTTTATAATGATAAAGATGTAGATTTTATTATTAAAATATTTCGTTCAACACATGACCAATCTCAACGGATGAGTACGGTGAACACATGAACCTTTATTTTATAATATTCTTTATTTTCTAAATTGGAATGAGGCCCAATCAATTACCATATAGCGTTAACTATATGGAATCCATACAACACATGTATATAATAGCAACGATAAATAATCAACCATCATCCAAAGTGCACTACGCTGTATAAGCATCAAATATAGATATCTAACGCTTATAACAGCCTGTCGATCCATCGATCGACATATTTAATCAATCAGGATGAGTGAACTTCAATTTCATCCCAACACCTGTGTGGGGTTTCAAACAATTCAAACACAGATTTTATTTGTGCAGTTGGGCGATGTGTAAAATTTATCGACCCAATCGATATCAGTCAAATCAGTGTATATAAACAAATCGGTCGATTTGTTTATAAATATTTATTTATTCACATTCACGCTAAAAATTATATTTTTAACGATAAAATATTTTATTCTAACACATGGATTTTTATTCAGTTCATTTACAAAATAAAAATGATATTTTTATTTTTCTAACTTATTTTTAGAAAATTTCGGCGGCATAACGACACGATACTAGAAACGGGACAAGTCCTAGCCTTATCCCCGGTCTAGTGAAGGCCTACGCCATTCACACATCAATCAAATCCATTCCATTTCACCAAACAATTCAATTCAAACCAAATAAACTAACCAACTACACAACCAAACAATTAAACAAACAAGCCATCCATGGTATGTGGATGACGGGTGTCGGGTGCTGCTAAACACCGTCTACATCCTAGTATATATATATAACTAGAAAAAGAAATTGAAGAGTGAGAAGTTCTCACCAATAGCTATCCTAATCATCTCGACTCTTCATTTAGAGAAATCTTCGTCATTCTCGCCTTTTGTCCCTTTCGTTGCTCGTAGCCACTACATATATAAAAATCGAATTTTTACTTCGCTATTCAATATATTAAAATCGAATTTTTACTTTGCTATTCAATATATAAAAATCGAATTTTTACTTCGCTATTCAATAAAAGATTTTGCCTTTTCAAATATAAAGATTATATTTTTATATTCTCTATTATATAGAAATTTTCTTTTCAATACACTACTTACATACAAAAAAATAGTATTTTAATATCTTTTATTATATAAAGATCATATTTTTAATACCCTACATAAGTAAAAATCATATTTTTAAACTTCACCTATGATAAAAATCATATTTTTATTCTTTCTATGATGTAAAAATCATATTTTTATATAATTCCACTTTATAAAAATTATATTTTTATAACTCTAGTATATGAATAAAAATCCTATTTTTAACCTTCCTATATAATAAAAATTATATTTTTATTATGTCATTCATATAAAAATCCCGTCTTTTTTTTATTATATATATTTTTAAAAATCAAAGCTTTATATTCGTTAAGCTAAAATCATTTCTTTACTTTATTTCTCATAGAAAATAAATAATAAAATTCAAAAACAAACTCACACGGAGATGGGGAAGGCTCGCTGAAGTAGCAGGGCGCCTGCAGGCGCGGTGGGCCCCCATCTGCTGGCGGCGTCGCATCCATCTGAAGGGTGGAGGAGTTTTGGGCGCGTTCGGTTTTAGAAGGGAGGGAGAGCGGCGGGATGGGGTTCAAAGGGGGTGGCGGCCTGACTGGTGATCGGCGGAGGGGGATGTGGGGTCATCGACGGTGGGGGTTTCGAGGGGAGCGGGCTAGGGTTGGGGAGGGGGTATCGCGGAGGGGTTCAGAACGAAGAGAAGCAAGAGGGGGGAGGAGAGAGAAGGAGGGTGTCGATGATGTGGGTCGGAGGCGCGCCGGCCCTGGGAGGGGGTGGCGGTCGATGGTGGGGTTGCGCCTTCTTCCTCTCTCTTTTTTTTTAATTTTGAATGAACGAAAATGAAGAATGGGGAGGGGGCAGAAAGAATATAGAGAGGGAAGGGGTGGTTTATTTTATTTTATTATATTTATTATTTTAATTGCAAAAAGTTGACTTTTACATACGACCTCTAAACGAGGCCCACCGCCTGTCGTCCATAGCTAATAACCCCCATTCCGAACACAATGGGATATGTATCGTAGCTAATTCGATCATTTCGATCAGTTTCCATCAAAATCAACATATACTTCTATATATTGAATTTGAACATGCATTTCAATTCACTGGGGTCACATACTAACTTGAAAAATTCCAGAAAAATATTTTCTAGCTTCGTATTGACGATACGGTCCTAACAAAACTAGTTTCGTCGAATTCTGAGAACGTTGGAAAAATGGTCATTTTCTAATCGATTAAAATCAACTAAAACTAGTCAAACACGTTTTCCTTTGCCACGCTCACATATTGATTCGAAAAATTATGTAAATTGGAATCTAGCAATAATTTGACACTGCGGATCCAACAAAAGTGGTTTCGTCGAAATCCGAGGTCGTTTGCAAAATTTCCATTTTTAAGGGCCTGAATTCCATAGCGACTATTCAGAATTTTCAACTGGACATATCTTTTGATTCCCGCTATGAAATTTCGATTTTTCAGATTCGTTGGAAAGATATCATCAAATAGGTTCCATTATTTTTGGTTTCACTAAAATCCGGTTTGTTTTGCACCCGGTACATTCAATTGAAGTTTGAAATCGAATTATCGAACTACCGTGCCATTTTCAATTCCTTTTTATAATTTAAAATAAATATTTATATTCCAACGACGACGTATATAATATATACATCGAATTCTATTCAAAATAAATTTCTTGTCGATTTTATTTAAAATAATCCATTTTAAATGTTCAAAATTCGCTAAAATTGCCAAAATAAAAATTTTAAACTGGCTCAGATTTTCGGGTTGTTACAATCTCACCCACTTAAAACTTTTCATCCCCGAAAAGGAACAAAGTCGAAAGTGGTTTGATTAACCCTACGTTCGATCTGGCTTCCATTGTCCAACTTTTCAGTTTCTGAGAATTTTCAAATTCTTCAAAAATTTGGCTGACACCCTAAATTTTCGAAAAATTTCGCCATAACCTCCCCTGCACCGGGAGCCACGGGAAAATCCCGAAATTTCCATACAGGCCTTCTGATCTCAAAAAGAAAAAGAAAAAGCCAAGCGGCTAGCCAATCGGCTCATAAAATCATCATCACCCAAACAAAATAGTAAATTATAGTAAACATGTACCTATTTGTCGGGCAGACAAATTTTATTCTCTGCTCTAGCCTCCTTGCTATGACCTGTTCAATGTAAGTATATGTATATGCAAGCAAATGCGACCAATTTTCAATACAGTTCAAAATTTGGTTCAATTAGGCATAATGGTTCAAAATTATCTAACAAATAAACAATCAACACAAACATCAATCAATTAGTGGATTAACGTTTCAAATTCATAATTTTGATATATATACAAAAAATCATGTTTTTGATGCCAAATCACAACAAATAAATCTATGTAAGTTTTGGTTCTCACACCAGTCTAATGGAAATATATAGATATCACACAATCGAAACACGAACATAAATACTGGTGATGGCGCGCCATCATCAGAATCATGTCCGGACGACTAGAATGTGATTCTATATCTATCTAATATATTAAAACTTCGAATATTCGTTCATGACGCGTATATGCAAAATCTTTATATATTGGATTGTCCAAATTCAAAATAAATAAATAATCAAATACGTTTAAAATGGTTTAAATTTCAAAACAAAATTGTTTTCATTTGAAAAATATACTCTTCACACTCGTTCTAGGATACTACTGATCCTATCTCTAACGAGTCATTCTAATTGGATATTACTAATCCAATATCTGATGAATTCTTTCGTATGGTTCTAATGTGTCTTGTTCTCGAGCTCTGTAAACCAAAGCTCTGATACCAAATGAAGCGACCCGAACTTCCCCGGTCTCCGAAGAGATGAGAAAGAATGAATTACTGTGAGGACAAGACAAATCAAAACGCAGACGGAAGAACATTTCATTGTTATTACAACAATTCCATCAGAATACAAGAATATACAGAGTATAAATGAATAAATTACATTCGATAAATATCAGAGATTACAATAAATTACATAGCAGTGGGAGATAATACAAAGCACAACTGAAGGTGATATACGGATACAGAGCTTTCCGGATATCATTCCAGCTGTAAACCAGGATCCTGTGAATATAAATCTGCAAAACCAAAACTACTAGCTGCCAGTGCGGAAAATGAGGGCACCCAGAGTTTAGGTTAAAACAATAAACTCCAGGTCAGTCATGTGACTGGTGTGAGAACTAAAACAGTTATTAATTCAATTTTAAAAGAGAGTAATTCAAGGGACCACGCCGTATAACACGGGACGGGTTTCCTCCCAAGAATATCAGTGCATAGAATAAACAGCGCAATGCTTTTTCAAAAAATGAAGCTATTATAAGACCCAGGTCCCATCACACAATGCAACGCAAGCCGGAGGATAGGGTTTTCCCTTATAATAGCCAAACATGCTTGGTACGTTTAAAACAAATCATTTGATACTATAATAAGTGTATAGTGTCAAAACATTTCAATCATAAATATAAATCATAGACGGCATGGGTACCATATATCATGTCGCCAAACTAGTTCTACAATTAAAACCGCAATACACGTATTGGAAATTGGATTTCCGTCATGAATCGAGGCAAGGGGCAAGCTCCTCTCCGCTTCGAGACACTCTTGCAAATGCTCAGGACTACGCACTCTGGGCAGCCACTGGATCGGTTCGGCCGGTCCTCACTTAAGTTAGAGGATTATTTATTCCTGAACACACGTTTCCCGGTCCTTACAGACCTATAATCGAGGCGCCTCATTCCAACAACCACAAAGGTGAAAAGTATATAAATGTCAGGGCTGGTAAGTCACTGACACCACCAAAGCTAGAAAGAAACGTCGTGTTCTCCCAACGGTCCGTATCCCGTTTTTAACTCATACCGAGGTGTGAGGCTCGCGAATTCACGTTATACAAAAAGCTGCCACGTAGGCCATGCTTTGATCATCAACCACAAGACTTTGCTTTTCAACAGAAGCCTTGATCCATGCAACTCAGCATGCCACACAGGCAGTTCATGCCATGCGATTGATATCTATCGATATATAACCTCTAAGCTCATACGTCTCAGAGAAGGGCGTTAAGCAAGAGAATAAATTCTCCGCCGCCAAACAGATATATATTTAACAGAAATCAATCAACACAGAATAAAATCCAATGTCAGACACACAATCCATTTACAAGTTCGTTCTGGGTCTGAACGAAACCGGAGGCACTTTCTTCGCATATCCATCGATCTCCAGGTACGTCTGGACGACCACCAACTGATTCCCTCATCTTGGGTGTACAGCCCAATCAAGATCATCAGTAATCACCCAAACGATGTGAAGACTTCCGGTCTTCAACCACCGTCTTCATCTTCGACATGTCGTCGAATCGGTTATTCAGAATGGGTATAAACCCGGCCTTCCCGAACAACCCGCGTATATTAAAAACAAATGTTACACAAGCACAACATACGCCTCATTCCAATTCATATCCTCAGGGAAAGGTTCCCACTAATTTTATCCAAGATAAATTCTTTAAATTTATTCTTTGATCTTCCTTTGGATGTCGTTTCAAACCAAATTATGGTTTTCCAAACTAGTCGAGATTAGCGAACCACACCGAAGTAATTATTTATTTTATTTCCCAATCCCAACCTATTCATACCATGAAGCAAAACTGGTAATACTCCATATCTAACACCACAGTGTTGTCGGTAAAATTAATTACCATTTCACGTTCAAATCTAATTAAAGATTTAACTATCGCTTTGGAGCAAAACTGGTAATACTCCATTCTCGCTCATTTTCCAAATTTGATAATTTAAATTATCAATCCACATTTCAATCTAATTGCAGATTCCTTAAAACTCCTTTTTCTGGGTTAAAGAACTAATGTCTTTTAAAACACAGTTCATGACAAACCCAAATCACATTTTATTTATTATCGGGTTAAAGAACAAGTGTTATTTAAAACACCCTTCACGATAAACCCATAAATCAATTCTAATTCAATGCCAATCAAATATATTAGAAATTCCGATTATTTAAAACCCCTTTTCCAACCTAATTTATTTATTTAAAAATAATTGGGTTTTAAATTTAGTTCAAAACTAGTTCATTTCGATAAAAATCTATTTTTACCTTTTCGAATATGGAGTTTTACATCCCAATATTTCCCAAATCATTTCTTATGATCTTACACAAATTATTGATATTTTTAATAATTTTATCAAGGCCCGTACAGTCGATTTCCATCAACGGCCATCGAACTGCACTTGCAACGACCTTTTCCAAATTTGATTTGGACGTATCTCCAAATCCAACCGTTAGATTTCAAATTTCAAATTTCAAATATTCGTTAGAAGGCTCTTTTCGATACGAACCCAACGGTTCCGGTTTTAGGAGAATCCGACGGTCGGATCTCCCGTAATGTCCGTTTGAAATGAATGGTCGAAATCCACGAACTGCCGCGGCGCGGCGCGTTCTATTCAGGCATATTTCGTCGATTTCTATTTAAAACGAATTTTATAAATAGTTTTAGATTCGTTTCAAAAACAATTTCGACTTCCATTTCAATTCAAATCAAAATTGAATTTTTTTTCTTATAAATTCGTTTTAAAATTCATTTCTATTCAATTCAAATTTCGATTCAATTTGGATTCATTTCAATTCGTTTTCAATTCAATTCGAATTCGTTTTCAATTCAATTCGGATTCGTTTTCAATTCAATTCGAATTCGTTTTTAATTCAATTCGAATTCGTTTTATATTCAATTCGAATTCAAATTGGTTTTCTATTCGATTCAATTCAAATTGGTTTTCTATTCGATTCAATTCAAATTGGTTTTCTATTCGATTCAATTCAAATTGGTTTTCTATTCGATTCAATTCAAATTGGTTTTCTATTCAATTCAGATCAAATTCGTTATATATTCAATTCAAATCAAATTCGTTTTCTATTCAATTCAATTCAAATTCGTTATATATTCGTTTCAATTCAAATTGGTTTTCTATTCGATTCAGATCAAATTATAAAAACGAATATAATCGATATAAATATCGTTCGCGTCAAAATAGTGCATCTCTAATCAACACGGCTTTATATATTTCAATAAATTCGTTATTCTATTCAACAAATGAATAATTACTCTATTCAATATGTGAATCTATATTTTTGTCAACACACGATTAATCTCAGCGAATGAGTACTGTCCACGTGTGACTATTTTTGTCATTTAATATATTTTGTTCAACACATGACTAATCTCAACGGATGAGTACGGTCAACACATGAACCTTCATTTTATAATGATAAAGATGTAGATTTTATTATTAAAATATTTCGTTCAACACATGACCAATCTCAACGGATGAGTACGGTCAACACATGAACCTTTATTTTATAATATTCTTTATTTTCTAAATTGGAATGAGGCCCAATCAATTACCATATAGCGTTAACTATATGGATTCCATACAACACATGTATATAATAGCAACGATAAATAATCAACCATCATCCAAAGTGCACTACGATGTATAAGCATCAAATATAGATATCTAACGCTTATAACAGCATGTTGATCCATCGATCGACATATTTAATCAATCAGGATGAGTGAACTTCAATTTCATCCCAACACCGTGTGGGGTTTCAAACAATTCAAGCACAGATTTTATTTGTGCAGTTGGGCGATGTGTAAAATTTATCGACCCAATCGATATCAGTCAAATCAGTGTATATAAACAAATCGGTCGATTTGTTTATAAATAGTTATTTATTCACATTCACGCTAAAAATTATATTTTTAACGATAAAATATTTTATTCTAACACATGGATTTTTATTCAGTTCATTTACAAAGTAAAAATGATATTTTTATTTTTCTAACTTATTTTTAGAAAATTTCGGCGGCATAACGGCACGATACTAGAAACGGGACAAGGCCTAGCCTTATCCCTGGTCTAGTGAAGGCCCACGCAATTCACACATCAATCAAATCCATTCCATTTCACCAAACAATTCAATTCAAACCAAATAAACTATCCAACTACACAACCAAACAATTAAACAAACAAGCCATCCATGGTATGTGGATGACGGGTGTCGGGTGCTGCTAAACATCGTCTACATCCTAGTATATATATATAACTAGAAAAAGAAATTGAAGAGTGAGAAGTTCTCACCAATAGCTATCATAATCATCTCGACTCTTCATTTAGAGAAATCTTCGTCGTTCTCACCTTTTGTCCCTTTCGTTGCCCGTAGCCACTACATATTTAAAAATCGAATTTTTACTTCGCTATTCAATATATAAAAATCGAATTTTTACTTTGCTATTCAATATATAAAAATCGAATTTTTACTTTGTTATTCAATAAAAGATTTCGCCTTTTCAAATATAAAGATTATATTTTTATATTCTCTATTATATAGAAATTTTCTTTTCAATACACTACTTACATACAAAAAAATAGTATTTTTATATCTTTTATTATATAAAGATCATATTTTTAATACCCTACGTAAGGAAAAATCATATTTTTAAACTTCACCTATGATAAAAATCATATTTTTATTCTTTCTATGATGTAAAAATCATATTTTTATATAATTCCACTTTATAAAAATTATATTTTTATAACTCTAGTATATGAATAAAAATCCTAATTTTAACCTCCCTATATAATAAAAATTATATTTTTATAATGTCATTCATATAAAAATCCCATCTTTTTTTATTATATATATTTTTAAAAATCAAAGCTTTATATTCGTTAAGCTAAAATCATTTCTTTACTTTATTTCTCATAGAAAATAAATAATAAAATTCAAAAACAAACTCACACGGAGATGGAGAAGGCTCGCTGAGGTAGCAGGGCGCCTGCAGGCGCAGTGGGCCCCCCATCTGCTGGCGGTGTCGCATCCATCTGAAGGGTGGAGGAGTTTTGGGCGCATTCGGTTTTAGAAGGGAGGGAGAGCAGCGGGATGGAGTTCAAAGGGGGTGGCGGCCTGACTGGTGATCGGCGGAGGGGGATGTGGGGTCATCGACGGTGGGGGTTTCGAGGGGAGCAGGCTAGGGTTCGGGGGGGGGGGGGTATCGCGGAGGGGTTCAGAACGAAGAGAAGCAAGAGGGGGGAGGAGAGAGAAGGAGGGCGTCGGTGATGTGGGTCGGAGGCGCGCCGGCCCTGGGAGGGGGTGGCGGTCAATGGTGGGGTTGCGCCTTCTTCCTCTTTTTTTTTTTAATTTTGAATGAACGAAAATGAAGAATAGGGGGGGCAGAAAGAATATAGAGAGGGAAGGGGGTTTATTTTATTTTATTTATTATTTTAATTATAAAAAGTTGACTTTTACATACGACCTCTAAACGAGGCCCACCGCATGTCGTCCATAACTAATAACCCCCATTCCGAACACAATGGGATATGTATCGTAGGCTGATTCGATCATTTCGATCAGTTTCCATCAAAATCAACATATACTTTTATATATTGAATTTGAACACGCATTTCAATTCACTGGGGTCACATACTAACTTGAAAAATTCCAGAAAAATATTTTCTAGCTTCGTATTGACGATACGGTCCTAACAAAACTAGTTTCGTCGAATTTTGAGAACGTTGGAAAAATGGTCATTTTCCAGTCGATTAAAATCAACTGAAACTGGTCAAACACGTTTTCCTTTGCCACGCTCACATATTGATTCGAAAAATTATGAAAATTGGAATCTAGCAATAATTTGACACTGCGGATCCAACAAAAGTGGTTTCGTCGAAATCCGAGGTCGTTTGCAAAATTTCCATTTTTAAGGGCCTGAATTCCATAGCGACTATTCAGAATTTTCAACTGGACATATCTTTTGATTCCCGCTATGAAATTTTGATTTTTCAGATTCGTTGGAAAGATATCGTCAAATAGGTTCCATTATTTTTGGTTTCACTAAAATCCGGTTTGTTTTGCACCCGGTACATTCAATTGAAGTTTGAAATCGAATTATCGAACTACCGCGCCATTTTCAATTCCTTTATATAATTTAAAATAAATATTTATATTCCAATGACGACGTATATAATATATACGTCGAATTCTATTCGAAATAAATTTCTTGTCGATTTTATTTAAAATAATCCATTTTAAATGTTCAAAATTCGCTAAAATTGCCAAAATAAAAATTTTAAACTGGCTTAGATTTTCGGGTTGTTACAAACCCCATCATACTTTATGCCGCCAAATCTCTCAATATGAGTCGCATGTCTTTCTACATGTAATTAATAATATGTAGAACTCAAATAGTGCATCTTTTACCTAATGTCTCAATTATCCTAAATTATAGGTTCATAAAATGGATCTATACAACAGTATTCATCTTAAACATTCAAATAATTGTACATCTCAACTGATTGAACATAATTTTCATTATAGCGCAATAATCCATCGCATCAATTAACTTTTTCAATACATTCATTATAAATATCCATGGGGAATGATTAACCGATAAACATACTATTATTCACAAGGGATAATTTTAAACCTACTCACCTTTAAGATTTCCCCAAATTTTGGATCTGATATGTTTATCATCCATGGTTTTCCTTTTCCCTTTAATTTGATTCACGACCTAACGACCGTGCATTTATTATTTCATGAAAAGAGAAGGGAAAGAGGAATAATTTAAATAGATTGGTTCTTAGAGGTTTACCTTACTTTCATGATTCAATAATCTTTTTATTAACCTTGATTCCCTCTTCCAGATCTGAATTCATAATCCTCCTAGGCTAACATTTTAATTTCAGAATAGATTTGAGAAGAGAAAGAGAGGGTGCCATGTCAGAGCTCCAGCGTAGCCGCCGAATTATGGTGTTTAGGGTTAGGTATAGGGTCTTATTTATAGGTGCTCAAGACCTTATTGTACACGCAGAGCTGAGTCGGCATTGTACCCAGTTAAGAAAATAGTCCAGGTTCGCAGATGAATCTAGCCAAATCTTATCGTACACGCAGTGCTGAGTCAGCATTGGGTCCCACAAGCTGTTTTGGCGTACAAATTTGAATTTCGAATGTTTGAATTGTTTTGGCATAGAAATTTGGTTTTCGAACTTTTGAATTTCTGGAATTTATTTAACTATTTTATTCACATGTAATATTCTTATATGTATACAATTCCTCTAACGACCATTTTACGCATATATATATACGAACAACTTTCGTTTTATTTTCAAAATTCAAACGATGTTGCATCTTTATTTGATTCTTGCCATATTTCATTGACTGTAGCCTTATCTTGAATTTTATCTTTTGTATACATATATTTCTGCATATATATATATATATATATATATACATATACATATATTTTCTTTATTCCCTTATATATACGTTCTTATCCTTTCAAATTTTGAATTTGTATACGTGCATATATTTGCATGTTCAGTTGGCCATCTCCAATACAAAGATAAAAATTATACCGCCGCCGGGGTTCGAACCCCTAACCTCTATGTTACAAATTCAATGCCTTAACCAACTGAGCTATAAAGTCTTTTGTTAATAAGTTTTAGAACAATGATAATTATTGTTCTCTTCTTTTTTCTCTTTTTCATGTTAGTTACAATACTTAAATTAAACCATTGCATGAATCCTTTTCTTCAATTTTTCTTTTAATGTTAATGCATTATGTTTGCAAATCAATGCATGCAATATATTTACATTGCATGCAACCAATCCTTTCTTTCTTTCAATGCATGCATTACATTTTTTTCAGTGCATGTATTTATTACATGCAATCCTTTTTTTATTCTTTATTTTATATTTTAATTTGTTTGTATATGTATATTTCTCTTGTGCGTATACAAACTTCTGGGCTTAATAAGTTCTTCATATGGTGTACGTATTACGCAAACCCGGTGTTTATTTTAACCAAAATTCCGAGACGAGCGCAATGGCGCAGTCCGTTTTACTTAATTCTCATTATTTAATTAAGTTATTCTTATTTTATTATCTTACAAATATGAAGTGTTATAGCTGTTTTCATAAAAATCCATCAAGAATTGATCAAGTAATGTTCAAATGAAGTTTTTATGAATAAAGAGAGAAGGAAACCAAAAACTATCAACGGTTATCTTCAAATTGCATCCACCAGTTAGATTATTTTGTCCCAAATCATTTTCCAGATTGTATTTCTCGTTCTGGCTGTCGTTTTGATTGGTAAATCATCAAATTTCGATCAAAATTGAGTGAGATATGGCAGTTCGAAGTTGGCGATTCAAAACTGAAAAACTGATACGGGATATCATTCATACCTCTTACTATTTCGACTTGCTGCACTCCAATACCATCCAAATTCATCCCCAAACTGTAACTAGATCGTAGTCCTTTAATTTCTCTTTGATTTGCCACTGATTTCGTCCAAATCCGTGAAGAAACGTAGAAGTCATAGCTCTTGCAAGATTGATCAAAAATTGAAAATCGGGAAGAAGAAGATGAAGAGAAATAGTTATGAAGATACATGATTTTTGGGCCTTTATATAGTAGTTGAAGTTTCCATTCATTCAAAATTCAAATTCGAATTTTGGCACTAAGTTGGTTGAACTACTAGATCTTCAATATCTTTCTCATACGGTGTTCAAATTCAGCAAATGAATATACTATCCTGATCAGAAAAACGAACCCATCACAATAGAGCAGATCTCATCATCAAATTCCTGAAGATCAATTCAAAATTCAGAAAATTTCGAAGAAAAGTATCTAAAAACCGGGTACGCCTTAATTAATTTTTAATTTTACTTGGTTGAATGGTTGTTTATTTTGAATTTAAAAGTTTAAAAACTTAAACTTGAAATTTGAAATTCAAATTTGAATTTTGAATTTTGAAATTCAAAATAGTAATATAATAATAAATAATAAATTACAAATAAAATAATAAAATAAAATTTTGAATGTTTGTTAGGATTAATGTAACCCGGAAATTCTGAGCCAATTTAAAAATTTTATTTTGGCAATTTTGATGAATTTTGAATATTTAATATGATTTATTTTTCAGTTTTAAAATTATATAGAGATTATAAAAATTTGATTTTGTTTATGTTTAAAGTTTTGATTTTTATCATTCAAAAGGATTTGATTTTTAAAAATTGAAAAGAAAAGATTTTTATTAGTGGAAAGTTAGATTTAGATTATATGAAAAGTTAGATTTATATTACATGAAAAGAATTGATTTTTATCACTTAAAAGAAATGATTTTATCGCTTGAAAGATTTGATTTTTCATAACCAAAAAGTCATGATTTTTCATAATGAAAAGGATTTGATTTTATTTTGGCATATATAAAGATTTGGTTTTTATTTATTTTTGAAGCGATAGAAAAATATGAATTTTATTATATATGAAGCGATAGAAAAATATGGACTTTACTTTATATAAACCGATATAAAAACTTGATTTTTATATATGTATGATATTAAAAATGTGATCCTTTATTTGTATGAAACGCTATAAAGATTTGATTTTCATGATCATAAAAAGGAGATTTTTAGTTATATAAAAATACGATTTTTAGTTATGAAAAGATAAATTTTTAGCGAATAGAAATGTGACTTTTAATATGAAAATCGTGTGAAACAGTTTGCGTTGGAGCCAAAACAGCGAATCTGAGCGACAACAAAAATGGCGCAGTGGAACCCAAAGGTGAGAACTTCTCACTTTAAATTTTCTTTTCTAGTTAAAAATATATACTAGGATGCAGACGGTGCTTAGCAGCACCCGACACCCATCGTCCACAGACCATGGACGACTTGTTTGTTTGGTTGTGTAGTTGGTTAGATTATTTGTTTGAATTTGGTTGTTTGGGTGAAATGGAATTGATTAGATTGGTATGTGTATGGCGCAGGCCATTATTAGACTGGGGATAAGGCTAGGCCTTATCCCGTTTCTAGTATCGTGCCGTTTTGCTGTCGAAATTTTCTAAAATATGTTAGGAAAATAAAAATATCATGTTTATTGTGTAAATGAACCGAATAAATATTTTATTGTTAAAAACATAATTTTTAACGAGTATGTGAATAAAATAAATATTCATTTACAAATCGGACGATTTGTTTATGTACACTGATTTGACTGATATTGATTGGGACGATAAATTTAAATTTTACACATCGCCCAACTACACAAATAAAATTTTGTGTTTGTTGATTTGAAACCCCACACGGGTGTTGGGATGATATTTGATGTACACTAATCCCAATTGTTTAGTTGTATGTCAATCGATAGGTTGACAGACAGTTGTGTGGTGCACTCTGGATGATGGTTAATTATTTGTCGTTGCTATTATATACATGTGTTTTATGAAATCCATATAATTAACATTATATGGTAATTGATTGGGCCTCATTCCAATTTAGAAAATAAATTACATTCATGTGTTGGATAAACAAAATAGTCATGTGTTGACAATACTCATGTGTTGAGAAAAAAATTCATGTGTTGAAACATTCATGTGTTGAACGAAATATTTATACAATAAAATTCACAATTTTATTGTAAGTAAGAATTAATAAATATTCATGTGTTGAATAAAATATATATTCATGTGTTGAAGAAAATATTCATTTGTTGAATAGAATAACGAAGTTATTGAAATATATAAAGCCGTGTTGATTAGAGATGCGCCATTTTGACAGGAACGATATTTATATCGATTATATTCATTTTTGTAATGAATATAGAAAAGGAAGTGATTTCAAAATATAACGTTTTGAAAATATTATCATTTATATATTAATGATATGGAATATTCAATTTTGATTTAAAATTGAATATGAAGTTGAAATTGTTTTGAAAACGAATTTAAAATGATTTATAAAATACGTTTTGAATTGAAATCGACAAAATATATATAATATATATATATTAAATGGCCTGAATAGAACGCACCGCGCCGCGGTAGTTCGCGAATTTCGACCATTGACTTCGAATTGACGTTGCGGGAGATCCGACCGTCGGATTCTCCTGAAACCAGAACCGTTGGGTTCGTATCGAAAAGCGCTTTCCAATGAATATTAAAAATTTGAAATCTAACGGTTGGATTTGTAGATACGTACAAATCAAATTTAGAAAAGGTCGCTGTAAGTGCAGTTCGGTGGCCGTTATTGGAAATCGACTGTATGGGCCTTGAAAAAATTATTAAAAATATCAATAATTTGTGTAAAATCATAATAAATGATTTAGAAAGAATTGGGGTGAAAAATCCCATTTTTAAAATGGATAAAAATATATTTTTATTGAAATGAACTAGTTATGAACTAGAATTATAATCCAATATGTTTGAATAAATAAATTGGATTTTAAGTGGTTTTAAAAATAATCAGAATTTCCAATATACGAATTGGAATGGATTTGAATCGAAATTATCTTCGGAATATTTCGATGTTGGGTTTCGTGATTATACAGATATGGTTGTGGAAATTTGAAAGATATATTTATATCATTATTTCCAATACGAAATTTGTTGCTTTCATAATTTGATATTGAATATAAGCCGATATATTTTCTATTCAGAGCCTTACATTCAATATCAAATGGGATTTTGGGTTCGTCGTGAATTGTGTCTTAAATAACACTGTTCTTGAACCAAGTTTAGAAAAGAATAAATCTTTTAATTAAGATTTAGTGAAATTGTCCAGTTAATTAATTTTTAATTGGAATTGAATTTATATTGGTTTTTGAGGTTTATCGTGAGCGGTGTTTTAAATAACACTTGTTCTTTAACCCGATTAACAATGGAATGGGATTTTGGGTTGTTGTGAATCGTGTTTTAAATGACATTGGTTCTTTAACCCAGTCAAAGATAAGATTAACTTCTTAGCTTTGAATAATCATTAATATTGATTTGTGGGAAGATTAAAACTAAGTGGAGTTTTAATGAATCTTTTATTAGATTGAAATGATCGAGAATGGACTATCACCAGTTTTCCTCCAAAGCGATAGTTAAATCTTTAATTAGATTTGAACGTGAAATGGTGATTAATATTTATCGACAACACAGTGGTGTTAGATATGGAGTACTACCAGTTTTGATCCATGGGATGAATAGGTTGGGATTGGGAAATAAAATAAATAATTACTTCGGTGTGGTTCGCTAATCCCGACTAGTTTGGAAAACCATAACATCGTTTGAAATGATATCCAAAGGAAGATTAAAGAATATATTTAGAAGAATTTATCTTTAATAAAATTAATGGGAACCTTTCCCTAAGAATGTGAATATTTGAATAAAGAATATTCTAAATTGGAATGAGGCGTATGTTGTGTTTGTGTAACATTTGTTTATTATATACGCGGGTTATTCGGAAAGGCCGGGTTTATACCCATTCTGAATAACCGATTCGACGATATGTCGAAGGTGAAGATAGTGGTTGAAGACCAGGGGTCTTCACGTCGTTTGGATAATTCCTGACAATCTTGATTGGGTTGTACACCCAAGATGAGGGAATAAGTTGGAGATCGTCCAGACGTACTTGGAGATCGATAGATATGCGAGGAAAGTGCCTCCTGTTTCGTTCAGACCCGGAACGAATTTGTAAATGGACCATGTGTCTGCCGTTGGATTTTATTCTATGTGATTGATTTCTATTAAATATATATCTGTTTGGCGGCGGAGAATTTATTCCCTTGCTTAACGCCCTTCTCTGAGATGTACGAGCTCAGAGGTTATATATTGATGATATCAATCGCATGGCATGAATTGCCTGTGTGGCATGCCTAAGTGGCAAATGATCAAGGTTTCTGTTGAAAAGTAAAGTCTTGTGGTTGTTGATCAAAACACGGCCTATGTGGCATAGCTTTGTGTATATCGTTAATGCGTGAGCCTCACACATTGGTATGAGTCAAAAACGGGATAAGGACCGTTGGGGAACACGACGTTTCTTTCTAGCTATGGGTGATGTCAGTGACCTACCAGCCCTGACATTTATATACTTTTTACCTGTGTGGTTGTTGGAATGAGAGGCGCTTCGGATATAGGTCTGATAGGACCGGGAAACGTGTGTTCAGGAATTGCCAATCCTCAAAAGTAAGAGAGGACCGACCCAACCGATTCCAGGGATCGCTGTGTGTGGTCCTGAGACATTTGCTAGAGTGTCTCGAACGGAGAGGAGCTTGCCCATTGCCTCGACTTATGACGGAAATCCAATTTCCAATACGTGACTTTCAGTTTTATTTGTAGAGCCTAGTATGGCGACATAGTGGTATGGGTCACTTATGTCGTCTATGATTGATACTTATGATTGAAATTGTTTTGACACTATACACTTATAATAGTATCAAATGATTTGTTTTTTTAAACGTATCAAGCATTATTTGGCTATTATAAGCGAAAACCCCATCCTCCGGCTTGCGTTGCATTGTGTGATGGGACGTGGGTCTTATAATAGCTTCATTTTTCGAAAAAGCATTGCGCTGTTTATGTATATGCACTGGTATTCTTGGGAGGAAACCCGTTCCATGTTATACGGCGTGGTCCTTTGATTTACCGATCTTTA
Organism: Allium sativum; assembly: GCA_030737875.1. NCBI lineage: Eukaryota > Viridiplantae > Streptophyta > Magnoliopsida > Asparagales > Amaryllidaceae > Allium > Allium sativum. The sequence continues at coordinate 295,823,538 of CM060927.1, read as the reverse complement.
AAATCAAATTTATAACTGTTTTAGTTCTCACACCAGTCAAATGACTGACCTGGATTTTACTGTTTTAACCTAAACTCTGGGTGCCTTATTTTCGACATGGGCAACTAGTAGTTTTGGTTTTGCAGATTTATATTCACAGGATCCTGGTTTATAGCTAAAGTGATATTCAGAAAGCTCTGTATTCGTGTATTTCTTTCAGTTATGTTTTGTAATTTTTTTCGCTGTAGTAATGTAATCTAAATCTCTGATATTTATCAAATGTGTAATATTTATTCATACTCTGTATATTCTTTTATTCTGATGGAATTGTTGTAATAAACAATAAATGTTCTTCTGTTTGCGTTCTGATTCGTCTTGTCCTCAAAGTAATTCGTCCTTTCTCTTCGCTTCGGAGATTGCGGAAGTTTGGGTCGCCATAGTTGGTATCAGAGCTTTGGTTTACAGAGCTCGAGAACAAGAAACATTAGAACCGAACGAAATAATTCATCAGAGATTGGATTAGCAATATCCAATGAGAATGACTCGTTAGAGATGGGATCTGTGACGGCCCACCCCGCACCAACCGACATTTACTCCAAAGGTGCGCTGTACACATGTCCAGTTAACACGGGACGGTTCGTCAGAAGGAAAGGGAAGAAGAGAAATGAACTAACAAGGAACCTGTAAAATGTCTCACAGCGCATGGAACAAAATATAATAACAACATACTTGACATAAAATAGGTGAGACAGTGCATAAGCTGAAACAACTAACATAGCAGCGGAAAATCCAAGTACAGCTTATGATCCAAAGTTAAACATTATTACAACTTTTCAAACTGTCTCAAAAGCAAAAGCAAGATAAAGGAGGTACACTACTAATGCCCAAGTAGCGACCACCAACGACACAGGGAGAATATATATATCATACGTGGAAGCCTCCTGTTCGCCTCCGAGTCAGCTACTCGTGCACCACTAGCTAACCTGTCTCTAGTCTGCTCGTGTGAGCACCCAGAGTAATAAAAGGAGACATAAAACTCTAGGTCAGACATAAATCCTGGTATGAGCGATAAGCATCTAAACAGAACAATAACAGGTAGACTAAAACATACCTGAACCTGGACCTGCAACCAAAGAGTTAGCACTACATACTGTACAACACTCTAAGGTGCCATTTCAATTGGTGTAAAGATAACGGGGGTGGGGGTGTGCATGTCATAGTGATGGCAAACAATCAAGCATAACAACCATCCTCACATCTCTCACTCAGTGCATAAAGCATACGATATTCACCACTTCGATCACCCAACATACCTTGTTATGATCACTTTGCCCCATGAAGTCATAAATGGCTTCACTGTACTGATACATAGCCACAAATCCTTCGCTATGTCCACTTTGCCTCATGGAGTCGCAAAGACCCCACTGCACTGGCTCATAGCCTTACTAATCCTTTACTATGTCCGCTCTACCCCATGGAGTCACAATGACCCCACTGCACTGGCTCATAGTCTCATTATGCATCACTTTGCCCCTCGAGTCATAATGACTCTACTGCACTGATAACGTAGTCTTGCTACCACCACCTTGCCCCTCGAGTCGTAATGACTCTACTGCACTGATAAGTAGCCCATCATCCATTTTCAGTGGTGAATCGAAGTTATGAACGTCAACAACTCCTTAGCACACGTCCCGCAGCAAAGCCCATCCATGAAGTGAACTCATTGGTTCCCAACTGGATCCTGAGCTCTAACTTCCATTTGGACTACCTTTGCATCTCGGGTTATTGGCCATCACCGGATCGGTTCGGATCCCCTCTTAGCCATCAGTTCGGTTCGGATCGGAGTGCTCCTCCTTTGCTGGATCAGATCGAGTCATCTTCACCTCCGCGGGTCGGATCGAGTCTCCATGTCCAATCACCATCATTGGTTCGGGTCAGAGTCCTCCAATGTGCCACAGTTCGGATCGGCTTCTTCTAATCGACTCGGGTCGGGTCGCAGTCTCCAAGCCTCGTCGAGGTACATCGGTTCGTGTCGGGTACTATGGCGGATCGGGTCGGAGATCATCAGGCGGGTCGCATCGGACGATGCATGCCACGAGAAGAACGAATAAATCGAAGAGTAAAATATGGGAGCGGATCAGATCCTCCCTCCGTTCCGATCCGGATCGGTCTGTTTTCTGCACTTCTTCCAGCAAGCAATTTACGCCACTCGACGGCGTTTTCGACCATTCTACCTATTCTAATCAATCACAAAGCATACCATACAGTCATAGCAACAAGTAGAAGTGACCTCAAACACCAAAACATCAATATGATAGGTTAAAATTGATCAAACCTAGCCAAAACCCCATATTTCCCCTTAAGCATGTTTAGGTGAAACTAATGATATGATTAGCAAAACTTAACCAAATTAACCCAAATTCATATCAGAGGTCTAAAACATCATTTCGAATTTTATAAATATTTTTCCAGAATTTTATCATGATTAAATTCGCTAATTAACACTAATTACCCTTAATTAGCCATAATTAGTGAGGAACTATGGAAATCACTCACCTTAGCCACATAAACTAAGATCTGAAATAAATCTCTGATTTGATGCGAATCCCAATGCTAAACAGCAGCTCCAATGTTGATTTGGTGTAGATCTCTCTTGATTTGATGTTGTTAAGCTTAATCCTTGATTAAAAGATGATTTGGAGGTGATTTAGAGGTTGGAGGTCATTTTTAGGGTTTCTTGGAGGTAAGTGGAGGCTAGAAAACTGAAATGGAATGATTCTCTAACTCCTTTCAGCCTCCCCATAACCCTAATCCCGAAATGAGTTATGGGCCTATTCACTAATCACCCTATTTGGCCCGGTTAAGCAGTTTTTCACCTTCCAAACCTTATTTCATCAATATCTCCCAAACGATAAGTCCGTTTTTCATATGTGACCACTCTACGGAAAGTTAAACCATCAAACGAATCTAATGGAAGTGGTTTCAGGTCAAAATTCCTTTTCAATCAAAAGTTATGGCCAAAACAAGATCAGCTAGGGGCAAAATGGTCAATTAAAAATCGACAAAAATCATGAACATGGGAAATGAGTCTAATGGTTGTTTCCCAATGTTATATGACCATACGACTTCATATGGAAAAGAAATAAATAGTCTACGATCCTCCGATGCGTAGAATGCGGGCTGTTACATTCCCCCCCCCCCCCCCTTTAAGAAATTTCGCCCCCGAAATTCCCTAACCAAAACATACAAAGGGTCCCGCATGCCTATCAACCATAAAACAATAACCAAACATGAAAAACAAGCAAGCTAAGTCTATCCTAGCATGCGGAATAACTAAATTACAAAGTAGATCTTACCAGGCAAAGAGTTCTGGATACGTCTTTCTAATGCTCTCCTCTGTCTCCCAAGTACAGTCATTCTCATCCTCGCCCCACTGAACCTTAACTAGTCTCACCACCTTACTTCGAAGTTGCTTCGTATCGTGCTCGACAATACGGATCGGCTAGCGGTTCCCAACCGCCTCGGGTTCTACTTCGAAATCCTCTAACTGATCAGGTGAAATAGTCATGTCTGGGTCGTGAACGAACTTCCTTAGTTGGGAAACATGAAATACGTTGTGAACTCCCGCCATCTTCTCTGGTAAGTCAACTCTATACGCCAAATTCCCAACTTGTTCGAGAACTGGGAATGGTCCAACAAATCTTGGTGCCAATTTGCCTCTCCTGCCAAATCGTATCACGCTCTTCAACGGAGAAATCTTGACAAATACCAAGTCGCCAACGGAGAATTTTAAGTCTCTTCTCCTCTTATCAGCATAACTCTTCTGCCTATCTTGGGTAGCTTTCATTCGTTGCTGAATGATCTTAATCTTATCTGAAGTTTCCCTCACCACATCTGGTCCAAGCATAAACTTCTTGCCAGTCTCTATCCAACATGATGGTGAGTTGCACGGTCTTCCATACAAAGCTTCATATAGAGCCATACTGATACTGGATTGGTAGCTATTATTACATGCAAACTCTACTAGATGCAAATGGTCATCCCATGATCCACCAAAATCCAATATACAAGCTCTCAAGAGATCTTCCAATATACGATTCACCCTCTCCGTCCGACCGTCGGTCTGAGGATGATATGCGGTACTGAGACTTAATTCTGACACTAGAGCCTCTTGTAAGCTCTTCCAAAACCCACTAGTAAACAACGGGTCTCGGTCACTCACAATGCTTTTAGGTACTCCATGAAATCTCACTACCCACTTTATATACAATTCTGCTAACTTAGCTGCCGTTCTGGTCGATTTGACTGGTATAAATCTTGCACTTTTAGTCAATCGATCCACAATTACCCAAATGCTATCATGTCCCGATCTAGTCCTTGGTAAACCATCGATGAAATCCATCGAGACTTGCTCCCATTTCCATTTGGGAATTTCTAATGGTTGCAACAAACCACTAGGCTTCTTTTGCTCGGCTTTAATTAGCTGGCAATTCATTCATTTGGATATAAACTTCCCAACGTCTCTTTTCATCCCTTTCCAGTAGTAAGTCTGCTTCATGTCTCGATACATCTTATTACCACCGGGATGTATAGTCAGTTTTGAGTGATGACATTCTCTAAGCACTTCATCCCTCAAACCATCCACGTTAGGTACAACTAGTCTTCCATTCTTTCTAAGCCATCCATCTCGATCAAGCCCATACAAATTCATCTCCTCACCGTCGATGTTCATCTCTAACTTGGAGATGATTTCCGATAGATTAGGATCGTCCCTCCGGCTGGAACCAATCCGCTCTATCAAAGTGGGTCTGATCGTCAAACTAGCTAGCATGTATGGATCCAATTCGCACTTTGGTCTGAAGTCAAACCCTGCGATATACTCCAGTTGCTTCCATTCGAGAAACATAGCCCCTAAACTGGCATGTCTCCTACTCAAGGCATCGGCTACCGCATTACCTTTCCCAGGTGTGTATGCGATATCAAAATCATACGAAGCCAAGAACTCTAACCATCTCTGCTGACGGAGATTCAGATCCTTCTGGGAGAAGAGATACTTTAACGATTTATGATCGGTGAACAACACAAATCTTCCTCCCAAGAGATAATGTCTCCACATCTTCAGCGCAAACACGATCGCTGCTAATTCCAAATCATGGGTAGGATACTTCTTCTCATGCGGCTTTAGTTGCCGACTAGCATAAGCTACAACCCTACCTCCTTGCATCAACACAACACCTAGTCCGGTACCACAAGCATCCATGTATACCGTCATCTCTTCATTCCCTCTAGGAATGACTAATACTGACGCACGCGTCCACTTTTCTTTTAGACTCTTTAATGCATTCTCACACACTCCGTCCCAAACGAAGGAATGATTCTTCTTAGTCAACTGAGTCAACGGCGCTGCTATCTTGGAGAAGTCCTGGATAAACTTACGATAATATCCAGCTAACCCCAAGAAACTTCTTACATCTATTGCATTCTTGGGCGTGGGCCAATCCTGTACCGTAGCCACCTTCGCAGGGTCCACGGCAATACCATTCCCTTAAACAACATGGCCCAAGAATCTCACTTCCCTTCTCCAAAAGTGACACTTAGAGAATTTCGCTTTCAATTGGTGTTTCCTCAACACCTCCATCACTATCCTCAAGTGTCCCTTGTGTTCCTCTTCTGTCCTCGAGTAAACAAGGATATCGTCTACGAACACAAGAACAAACTTATTCAACTGATCTCTGAGTACTCGATTCATAAGATCCACAAAGTAGGCTGGTGCATTGGTCAACCCAAATGGCATGACCAACCACTCATAGAATCTAGACGGCGTCCTAAATGTCATTTTCGGAACACTCTCATCCGCTACTCTGAGCTGATGAAATCCTGTCGCGAGGTCCAACTAGGAGAACACTCTTGCTCCTTCCAGTTGATCAAACAAATCCTCTATCCGCGGTAGAGGATACTTATTCTTCCTCGTTACCTTATTCAACTCGCGATAGTCCACATACAAACGAAGGGAACCATCTGCCTTAGTGGAAAACACAACTGGTGCTCCCCACTCGGAGACACTTCTTCTAATAAATCCCTTCTTCAAAAGATTGCTGACTTGCACCTCGAGCTCTCGCTGCTCCCTTGGTGCCATACGACGAAGTGGCATCACTATAGGTCTGGCATCTTTCACTAAATCAATACAGAACTCAATCTCTCGGTGTGGTGGAAGCCCGGTCACCTCCTCGAAGACGTCTGGATACTGGCCAACCACGGGCACAACTGACAACTCATCATGCGGGATGTCGAGGGAATTTATAAAACTAGCCATTACCCCATCACTAGGTAGACTACCAAACACTACCCTCCGCCCATCATCCGCCCTAACTGTCACCAAAAAGCCCTCACGGTCTACCACCACCCCGTATCTTTGGAGCCAATCGACCCCCAATATAATGCCATACCCAGTAAAGCCCAAAACAAAGCAATCACAAACAAACATACATCCATGACTCGATAAGACCAAATTCCTGCAAATCATACTAAGGCTAGTCGAACCACCAATCGGGTTTGTCACAACCAATGGTTTATCGACTATCTCGGGTTCCAGTCCCAACCTATCTTCCAGGTCACTAGATATGAAGGAATGGGAAGCCCCAGTATCAAACAAAACTCGAACTGGTACATCATAAATAGAAAGCATACCTTGAATAACAACATTCTTTCCTTTCTCCGCCGCAGTTGGGGCATTTGACGAAGAAGGAACAGCATCAATAGCATATGCTTTCACAATCTGCTTCTCCTTAAGAGGTTGCGGACCCTTATCCTTATGATGTCCCACTTGGCCACAATTATAGCACTTCCTTTCCGCTGGCTTGGCCCAACATTCTTTAGCATAATGGCCCTTCTTACCACAGCTGAAGCACTCAACATCTTTCTTGTTCTTTTTCTGGCCATCCTTAGATTGGTTCTGCTTCCTCTTATTCTGAGAGTTATTCTTGCCTCCACCGCCTGCTTGCGGCTTCAGCCCTTCTGCAGATGCAGCCTCAGTCTTTGGCTTAGGGTAAAGACTCTCTGATCTCAAAGCTTTCCCCACAATCGATTCAAAAGTCTCATCGATGTGGTTGATAAGCCTTTCCCCCAAGTATCCATCCAACCCAGTAATGAACTTCTCATTCTTCTTCTCGGGAGTATCGATAAGAGATAGTCCATACTTCGACAAAGTGTCGAACTCAGCAATATAGTCCGAGACTGCCCTACAATTCTGCTTGAGTTCCAAGAGTCTCTTAAACAACACTGACTTCTGGGCAGTGGGAATGAACTTCTCGCTAAAGCGAGCCTTGAACTGATCCCAAGTAACCTGATCTTCTGGAGTAGCTGTTCTAGTGGCATTCCACCAATTCATCGCTCGCCCTTGCAGCTGACGAGACGCTAGCCTTCTCTTTATCGCATCCTCGATACCCAAGTCGTCGAAGATACGATCACAGCTATCCATCCAATCTTGAACATTTGTGGCCGACTCTGTTCCGTGGAACGGCTTCCCACCAAGGTTAGTGTAATCCTTGCACAACTTGGCGAAATCGACCCTAGGCACCTGCACTACTGGACCACCACCATTTCTGGGATTGGGAACTGCCCCTTGCACCTCCCTAAGCATGTCTCTCATGAGGTCAGTAAACATCGCCCTCATGTCTGCAGCATTCCCATTATTGGCTCCCCTACCAGCACCTCTAGCATATCGGCTCATCGTCAATCTGAAAAAGGGGAAACGATTAACGACCCCATAGTGGTGCTAGTGCAGTGCGACTTCATTCTTATACTACTAATAGTATATATATATAGCTTTTGAAAACCAAAGTAAGCACAAATACGCGCTCTCATATACGTACTATCTCTCCCTAGTGTCTTTCCCTAGGTTAACTACGCAACCTAGAGCTCTAATACCAAATGTGACGGCCCACCCCACACCAACCGACATTTACTCCAAAGGTGCGCTGTACACATGTCCAGTTAGCATGGGACGGTTCGTCAGAAGGAAAGGGAAGAAGAGAAATGAACTAACAAGGAACCTGTAAAATGTCTCACAGCGCATGGAACAAAATATAATAACAACATACTTGACATAAAAGAGGTGAGACAGTGCATAAGCTGAAACAACTAACATAGCAGCGGAAAATCCAAGTACAGCTTATGATCCAAAGTTAAACATTATTACAACTTTTCAAACTGTCTCAAAAGCAAAAGCAAGATAAAGGAGGTACACTACTAATGCCCAAGTAGCGACCACCAACGACACAGGGAGAATATATATATCATACGTGGAAGCCTCCTGCTCGCCTCCGAGTCAGCTACTCGCGCACCACCAGCTAACCTGTCTCTAGTCTGCTCGTGTGAGCACCTAGAGTAATAAGAGGAGACATAAAACTCTGGGTCAGACATAAAGCCTGGTATGAGCGATAAGCATCTAAACAGAACAATAACAGGTAGACTAAAACATACCTGAACCTGGACCTGCAACCAAAGAGTTAGCACTACATATTGTACAACACACTAAGGTGCCATTTCAATTGGTGTAAAGATTACGGGGGTGGGGGTGTGCATGTCATAGTGATGGCAAACAATCAAGCATAACAACCATCCTCACATCTCTCACTCAGTGCATAAAGCATACGATATTCACCACTTCGATCACCCAACATACCTTGCTATGATCACTTTGCCCCATGAAGTCATAAATGGCTTCACTGCACTGATACATAGCCACAAATCCTTCGCTATGTCCACTTTGCCCCCATGGAGTCGCAATGACCCCACTGCACTGGCTCATAGCCTTACTAATCCTTTACTATGTCCACTCTGCCCCATGGAGTCACAATGACCCCACTGCACTGGCTCATAGTCTCACTACGCATCACTTTGCCCCTCGAGTCATAATGACTCTACTGCACTGATAACGAAGTCTTGCTACCATCACCTTGCCCCTCGAGTCGTAATGACTCTACTGCACTGATAAGTAGCCCATCATCCATTTTCAGTGGTGAATCGAAGTTACGAACGTCGACAACTCTTTAGCACATGTCCCGCAGCAAAGCCCAACCATGAAGTGAACTCATTGGTTCCCAACTGGATCCTGAGCTCTAACTTCCATTTGGACTACCTTTGCATCTTGGGTTATTGGTCATCACCGGATCGGATCGGATCCCCTCTTAGCCATCAGTTTGGTTCGGATCGGAGTGCTCCTCCTTCGTTGGATCGGATCGAGTCATCTTCACCTCCGCGGGTCGGATCGAGTCTCTATGTCCAATCAACATCATCGGTTCGGGTCGGAGTCCTCCAATGTGCCACAGTTCGGATCGGCTTCTTCTAATCGACTTGGGTCGGGTCGCAGTCTCCAAGCCTCGTCGAGGTACATCGGTTCAGGTCGGGTACTATGGCGGATCTGGTCGGAGATCATCAGGCGGGTCGGATCGGATGATGCATGCCATGAGAAGAATGAATAGATCGAAGAGTAAAGTGTGGGATCGGATCGGATCCTCCCTCCGTTCCGATCCGGATCGGTCTGTTTTCTGCACTTCTTCCAGCAAGCAATTTACGCCACTCGACGGCGTTTTCGACCATTCTACCTATTCTAATCAATCACAAAGCATACCATACAGTCATAGCAACAAGTAGAAGTGACCTCAAACAGCAAAACATCAATATGATAGGTTAAAATGGATCAAACCTAGCCAAAACCCCATATTTCCCCTTAAGCATGTTTAGGTGAAACTAATGATGTGATTAGCAAAACTTAACCAAATTAACCCAAATTCATATCAGAGGTCTAAAACATCATTTCGAATTTTATAAATATTTTTCCAGAATTTTATCATGATTAAATTCGCTAATTAACACTAATTACCCTTAATTAGCCATAATTAGTGAGGAACTATGCAAATCACTCACCTTAGCCACAAATAAACTAAGATCTGAAATAAATCTCTGATTTGATGCGAATCCATATAATAAACAGCATCTCCAATGTTGATTTGGTGTAGATCTCCCTTGATTTGATGTTGCTAAGCTTAATCCTTGATTAAAAGATGATTTGGAGGTGATTTAGAGGTTGGAGGCCATTTTTAGGGTTTCTTGGAGGTAAGTGGAGGCTAAAAAACTGAAATGGAATGATTCTCTAACTCCTTTCGCCTTGCCATAACCCTAATCCCGAAATGAGTTATGGGCCTATTCACTAATCACCCTATTTGGCCCGGTTAAGCTGTTTTTCGCCTTCCAAACCTTATTTCAGCCATATCTCCCAAACGGTAAGTCCGTTTTTCATATGTGACCACTCTACGGAAAGGTAAACCATCAAACAAATCTAATGGAAGTGGTTTTAGGTCAAAATTCTTTACCAATCAAAAGTTATGACCAAAACAAGATCAGCTAGGGGCAAAATGGTCATTTAAAAATTGACAAAAATCATGAACATGGGAAATGAGTCTAATGGTTGTTTCCCAAAGTTACATGACCATACGACTTCATATGGGAAAGAAATAAATATTCTACGATCATTCGATGCGTAGAATGCGGGCTGTTATAGGATCAGTAGCATCCTAGAACGAGTGTGAAGAGTATATTTTTAAATTGAAAACAAGTTTTGTTTTGGAAAATTTAAACCATTTTGTATGTGTTTGAATATTTTATTTGTATTGAATTTGGACAATCCAATATATAAAGATTTTGCATATACGCGTCAAGAACGTATATTCGAAGTTTTAATATACTGGATAGATATAGAACCACACTCTAGTAGCCCGGAGATGTTCTGATGGTCGTTCGAAACATCATCAGCATTTATGTTTGAGCTTTGAAAGTGAGATATCTATATATTTCCATTAGAGTAGTGTGAGAACCAAAACTAGATAGGATATATTGTTGTGATTTGGCATCGAAAACATGATTTTCTGTATGTATATCAAAATTACGAATTTGAAAAGCTAATTAACTAATTGATTGATGGTTGTGTTGTATGATTATTGTTTTGATTTATTAAAATTTTGAACCATTATGCCAAATTGAACCGAATATTGAACTGTATTGAAATTTGTTTGCAAATGCATACATGTACATATATATGTGTGAACAGGTCATAGCAAGGAGGCTAGAGAAGAGGAATGAAATTGTTTTCCTGACAAATAGGTACATGTTTACTAATTTCTTGGGTTTTTGATGATTTTATGAGCCGATTGGCTTTTTCTTTTTCTTTCGGATTGGTGAGGGCCATGGGAGGCTATTTGAAATATCCCGAAGCTCCCGGTGCAGGGGAGGTCATGGCGAAATTTTTCGAAAATTTAGGGTGTTAGCCAAATTTTTGAAAAATTTGAAAAGTTCTTAGAAACTGAAAATTTGAAGAACTTAAGCCGTAATGAAAATAATAGAAGTTGAGTTGGTTTGTAAAACAACTTTCAGTTTCGTTCCTTTTCGGGGACGAAAAGTTTTAAGTGGGGGAGATTGTAACAACTCGGAAATTCTGAGCCAATTTAAAAATTTTATTTTGATAATTTTGAATATTTAATATGATTTATTTTTCAGTTTTAAAATTATATAGAGATTATAAAAATTTGATTTTGTTTATGTTTAAAGTTTTGATTTTTATCATTCAAAAGGATTTGATTTTTAAAAATAGAAAAGAAAAGATTTTTATTAGTGGAAAGTTAGATTTAGATTATATGAAAAGTTAGATTTATATTACATGAAAAGAATTGATTTTTATCACTTAAAAGAATTGATTTTATCGCTTGAAAGATTTGATTTTTCATAACCACAAAGACATGATTTTTCATAATGAAAAGGATTTTATTTTATTTTGGCATATACAAAGATTTGGTTTTTATTTATTTTTGAAGCGATAGAAAAATATGAATTTTCTTATATATGAAGCGATAGAAAAATATGAACTTTACTTTATATAAAGCGATATAAAAACTTGATTTTTATATATGTATGATATTAAAAATGTGATCCTTTATTTGTATGAAACGCTATAAAGATTTGATTTTCATGATCATAAAAAGGAGATTTTTAGTTATATAAAAATACAATTTTTAGTTATGAAAAGATATAATTTTTAGCGAATAGAAATGTGACTTTTAATATGAAAATCGTGTGAAATAGTTTGCGTTGGAGCCAAAATAGCGAATCTGAGCGACAAAAAAATGGCGGAGTGGAACCCAAAGGTGAGAACTTCTCACTTTAAATTTTCTTTTCTAGTTAAAAATATATACTAGGATGCAGACGGTGCTTAGCAGCACCCGACACCCGTCGTCCACAGACCTTGGACGACTTGTTTGTTTGGTTGTGTAGTTGGTTAGATTATTTGTTTGAATTTGGTTGTTTGGGTGAAATGGAATTGATTAGATTGGTATGTGTCTGGCGCAGGCCATTATTAGACTAGGGATAAGGCTAGGCCTTATCCCGTTTCTAGTATCGTGCCGTTATGCCGCCGAAATTTTCTAAAATATGTTAGGAAAATAAAAATATCATTTTTATTGTGTAAATGAACCGAATAAATATTTTATTGTTAAAAATATAATTTTTAACGAGTATGTGAATAAAATGAATATTCATTTACAAATCAGACGATTTGTTTGTGTACACTGATTTGGCTGATATTGAATGGGACGATAAATTTTACACATCGCCCAACTACACAAATAAAAATCTATGTATGTTGATTTGAAACCCCACACAGGTGTTGGGATGATATTTGACGTACATTAATCCCAATTGTTTAGTTGTATGTCAATCGATGGGTTGACAGACAGTTGTGTGGTGCACTCTGGATGATGGTTGATTATTTATCGTTGCTATTATATACATGTGTTTTATGGAATCCATATAATTAACATTATATGGTAATTGATTGGGCCTCATTCCAAATTAGAAAATAAATTATATTCATGTGTTGAATAAACAAAATAGTCATGTGTTGAGAAAAAAACTCATGTGTTGAAACTATTCATGTGTTGAACGAAATATTTACACAATAAAATTCACATTTTTATTGTAAGTAAGAATTAATAAATATTCATGTGTTGAATAAAATATATATTCATGTGTTGAAGAAAATATTCATTTGTTGAATAGAATAATGAAGTTATTGAAATATATAAAACCGTGTTGATTAGAGATGCGCCATTTTGACGCGAACGATATTTATATCGATTATATTCGTTTTTGTAATGAATATAGAAAAGGAAGTGATTTGAAACTATAACGTTTTGAAAATATTATCATTTATATATTAATGATATGGAATATTCAATTTTGATTTAAAATTGAATATGAAGTTGAAATTGTTTTGAAAACGAATTTAAAACGATTTATAAAATACGTTTTGAATTGAAAATGACGAAATATATATAATATATATATTATATATATTAAATGGCTTGAATAGAACGCGCCGCGCCGCAGCAGTTCGCGAATTTCGACTATTGACTTCGAATTGACGTTGCGGGAGATCCGACCGTCGGATTCTCCTGAAACCGGAACCATTGGGTTCGTATCGAAAATAGCTTTCCAATGAATATTAAAAATTTGAAATCTAATGGTTGAATTTGGAGATACGTCCAAATCAAATTTAGAAAAGGTCGTTGTAAGTGCCGTTTGGTGGCCGTTATTGGAAATCGACTGTACGGGCCTTGATAAAATTATTAAAAATATCAATAATTTGTGTAAAATCATAATAAATGATTTAGAAAGAATTGGGGTGAAAAATACCATATTTAAAAGGGATAAAAATATATTTTTATCGAAATGAACTAGATATGAACTAGAATTATAATCCAATATTTTTGAATAAATAAATTGGATTTGAAGTGATTTTAAAAATAATCAGAATTTCCAATATACGAATTGGAATGGATTTGAATCAAAATTATCTTCGGAATATATCGATGTTGGTTTTCGTGATTATACAGATATGGTTGTGGAAATTTGAAAGATATATTTATATCGGTATTTCCAATACGATATTTGTTGGTTTCAGTTGAATATAAGCCGATATATTTTCTATTCAGAGCCTTATATTCAATATCAAATGGAATTTTGGGTTCGTCGTGAATTGTGCCTTAAATAACACTGTTCTTGAACCAAGTTTAGAAAAGAATAAATCTTTTAGTTAAGATTTAGTGAAATTGTCCAGTTAATTAGTATTTAATTGGAATTGAATTTAAATTAGTTTTTGGGGTTTATCGTGAGCGGTGTTTTAAATAACACTTGTTCTTTAACCCGGTTAACAATGGAATGGGATTTTGGGTTGTTGTGAACCGTGTTTTAAATGACATTGGTTCTTTAACCCAGTTAAAGATAAGATTAACTTCTTAGCTTTGAATAACCATTAATATTGATTTGTGGGAAGATTAAAACTAAGTGGAGTTTTAATGAATCTTTAATTAGATTGAAATGATCGAGAATGGAGTATCACTAGTTTTGCTCCAAAGTGATTGTTAAATCTTTAATTAGATTTGTACGTGAAATGGTGATTAATATTTACCGACAACACAGTGGTGTTAGATATAGAGTACTACCAGTTTTGCTCCGTGGGATGACTAGGTTGGAATTGGGAAATAAAATAAATAATTACTTCGGTGTGGTTCGCTAATCCCGACTAGTTTGGAAAACCATAACATCGTTTGAAATGATATCCAAAAGAAGATTAAAGAATTAATTTAGAAGAATTTATCTTTGATAAAATTAATAGGAACCTTTCCCTAAGAATGTGAATATTTGAATAAAGAATATTCTAAATTGGAATGAGGCGTATGTTGTGTTTGTGTAACATTTGTTTAATATATACGCGGGTTATTCGGAAAGGTCGGGTTTATACCCATTCTGAATAACCGATTCGACGATATGTCGAAGGTGAAGAGGGTGGTTGAAGACCGGGGTCTTCACGTCGTTTGGATAATTCCTGACAATTTGATTGTGCTGTACACCCAAGATGAGGGAATAAGTTGGAGATCGTCCAGACGTACCTGGAGATCGACGGATATGCGAGGAAAGTGCCTCCTGTTTCGTTCAGACCCAGAATGAATTTGTAAATGGGCTGTGTGTCTAACATTGGATTTTATTCTGTGTGATTGATTTATATTAAACATATATCTGTTTGGCGGCGGAGAATTTATTCTCTTGCTTAACGCCCTTCTCTGAGACGTACGAGCTCAGAGGTTATATATTGATGGATATCAATCACATGGCATGAATTGCCTGTGTGGCATGCCTATGTGGCAAATGATCAAGGCTTCTGTTGAAAAGCAAAGTCTTGTGGTTGATGATCAAAGCACGGCCTGTGTGGCATAGCTTTGTGTATAGCGTTAATGCGCGAGCCTCACACCTCGGTATGAGTCAAAAACGGGATAAGGACCGTTGGGAGAACACGACGTTTCTTTCTAACCCGGACATTTATATACTTTTTACCTGTGTGGTTGTTGGAATGCGAGGCGCCTCGGATATAGGTCTGATAGGACAGGGAAACATGTGTTCAGGAATTGCCAATCCTCAAAAGTAAGAGAGGACCGGCCCAACCGATTCCAAGGATCGCTGTGTGTGGTCCTGAGACATTTGCTAGAGTGTCTCGAACGGAGAGGAGCTTGCCCCATGCCTCGACTCATGACGGAAATCCAATTTCCAATACGTGACTTTCGGTTTTATTTGTAGAGCCTAGTATGGCGACATAGTGGTATGGGTCACTTATGCCGTCTATGATTGATACTTATTATTGAAATTGTTTTGACACTATACACTTATAATAGTATCAAATGATTTGTTTTTTTTAAACGTATCAAGGATTATTTGGCTATTATAAGGGCAAACCCTATCCTCCGGCTTGCGTTTCATTGTGTGATGGGACCTGGGTCTTATAATAGCTTCATTTTTCGAAAAAGCATTGCGTTGTTTATGTATATGCACTGGTATTCTTGGGAGGAAACCCGTTCCGTGTTATACGGTGTGGTCCTTTGATTTACCGAACTTTAAAATCAAATTTATAACTGTTCTAGTTCTCACACCAGTCACATGACTGACCTGGAGTTTATTGTTTTAACCTAAACTCTGGGTGCCCCTATTTTCGACACGGGCCGCTAGTAATTTTAGTTTTGCAGATTTATATTTATAGGATTCTGGTTTATAGCTGAATTGATATTCGGAAAGCTCTATATCCGTGTATATCTTTCAGTTATGTTTTGTATTTTTTTTCACTGCAGTAATGTAATCTAAATCTCCGATATTTATCAAATGTGTAATACTTATTCATACTCTGTATATTCTTGTATTATGATGGAATTGTTGTAATAAACAATGAAATGTTCTTCTTTTTGCGTTCTGATTCGTCTTGTCCTCAAAGTAATTCGTCCTTTCTCTTCTCTTTGGAGATTGGGGAAGTTCGGGTCTCCACAATTAATATTATTTTCAGGAAATAGTTAAACCTGAAATATAAATCGATAATTTAAAACCAAAGTCACAAAACCATATGTTCTTTAAAATTTATGCATGTATATCGACATACATATGTCCTTATGTCGACATAAAGGCTTGTAAAATGAAATTCAAATTTTGAGTTTCAAAATCTTAAACTTTCAAACTTCCCTCCATTATTTTTAATTAGGAAATGCCAGTTCAAACCCTAGTTATTAACTTTGTTTATCTACTTATTTTCTTATATCTTGTTTCAAAATATATATATTAAAAGACGTAATTTAATAAACATGTTAATATGATATAAATAGTTAATATAACTTTTTGATATTGTTAAAAAATATAAATTTATTTGTCTTTTATATAGTTTAAACATGCATAGTTTAATTTGTATATTATTCGTATGATTTCATAACAATTTTGGGTTACATTATCACAAATACTATTTATAACTTAATACTTATTTTGACTTCCTATTAAGATTTATAAAACTTGTATATTTAACTTAATATAAAGAAATATATATATATATATACATGATTTTTTTAAGTGGTTTAAATATAAGAAGTTTTATAGATTACTTTATAATGTTTTTATAACTATAGTTTTCTTCTAGAGTATAAATGGTTCTTTAGCAAATTAATATATTTTGATTTCTAAAAGTTTAAATTTAAAATTGACTTGTATCAAAAGATTGATTTATATTTCATAATAAATTAAATTTTAGATCCTTTTTAAAAAATAGTTTTTATATATACAATTATGACTATATGTTTACTTCATATGATACAATTCTATATTATATTTATAAAGATATTCAGTTTTTACTATATTAAAGAAGCACCCTGTTAAGAATATTTAACTCCACGTTTCTCATTGAACAATTTTAAATATTTTATTATATATTATGAATATCATAAAACTTTTTTCCTTACTATTATTTCAATCTCTTTCATAAGTATCATTAACTTAAGTCTAGAAATTAACATATATTATCCTTGTTTAATTCAAATATTTTGTCATATATATGTATATGCATAATAGTTAGATAGTACTTTGAATATATTACCTAAATAGATATAATTACAAAATCATTATGCATACTATCATTACACATCTTATTCCATATCGTACATCATTATTAGAGAACATCTCAAATTAAAACCATTGACATCCAAGTTGCATTTCATTCAATATATCACTTCATATAGATTTGCATATAACATACTGCATTATAACAAACACATTGCATTACATGTTAACTTTAACTCCACACATAACATATTTATTTTGTCTTGATTAATTTGATTAACTTATTTGGCTTGATTAAAATTGGTTGAATTGATTGACTTGTTCGGTTTGTTTGATTTGTTTGACTTGAATAACTTGATTAACTTACTTGACATGGTTAAATTTCATTAGTGATTGATAGGAGTTTTATAATTTTAAGGATAAAAAGAAGTACAAGAAATGTTTGGTTTTATGTTAGAATTAATTGATTGTTTTGATTAAATTGCTTTGTTTAGATCATAATTTAAGGATATAATATTAAAGTTAATTCTTAGTCTAGATTAAAGTCTTATTATAGTTAGAGTATAGGCTAGGTTTAGTCTTGTATTAGATTTAAAGGGAGTTTTACAGTTTCTAGGATTATTTGAAGGTTCAAGAAGTGTTTATTAACATATATTACGTAATTTGGTTGATTGCTTGAATTGATTGCTTGAGTTGATTGCGTGAATTGATTGCTTGAATTGATTTTTTGGATTGATTGCTTAATTGATTATAAATATTGATTGGATTGCTTAGTTTATTATCCTTCTATTTAGACTAGTATAGTCATAATTTAGGGAGTGTTATAGAAATTTGTAGATAAAAGGAGAATTATAAACTAAGGGAGAGTTATAGATTTAGGGGGAGTTATATACAGAATTAGGATATTATATAGGCATAAATTTAGGGGGAGTATTTTATAAGGTATAGATAGATTTAGGATTCAGGGGGAGCATTTTACTTTAGTATAGAAATTATTTAGATTGTTATAGGATTTAGGGGGAGTTGTTTTATAATTTCTTTTTGATGATGCCAAATGGGGAGAAACTATAAAATATAGACATAGTTTATAGGATTCATATAGACAGGGGGAGTATTAAAAGGATCATCATAAACAGGTATGAACAGGAATGATATTTTATAAAATAAGGTTGTCATCATCAAAAAGGGGGAGATTGTTGGAGAATGGAGTTTTGATGACAACAACCTTATTTCAATTGTCACTGATTATAAAATATATCTAACACTTTGTGTATAGAATATATATGTTTGTATATATATATATATGTGTGTGTGTGTGTGCAGGAATTATATATACAGGAAATATTACTAAAAACTGTACAATTATAAAGATGATAGAGATACAAAAATCAGAGAAATTTCAAGATTCATGAGTAGTCAAGATTTCAATAGTTCAAGATTAATATAATTATAGAGTCTAGATTTTGTAAGACTCTAAATAGCACTCCAGGTTCAAATTCAAATTCTAATTTTCAAATTCTAATTTTCAAATTCTGATTTTCAAATTCAAAATTTTCAAATTCAAAATTTTCAAATTCTGATTTTCAATTCTATCCTCAATCCTCTCTGTTTTGTTTTTCTATTTTTATTCTTTTTTTTTTCAAACTTAAGTATTTTATATACTTTATATTTATACTTTATATAGTTTAAAACCTTATAATTTTATAAATATTTTTATAGTTTAAAAGTATGTTTTCATATGATTTTTTTATCATATAATATTAATTTACAACACTCGAAATTTACTAAAGAATTTCCAGAATTAGTTTATATCAAAACACTTGAAATATGCTTTGAAAATCAAAAATACATATGAGTATGTCGACATAGCAAAATGTGTATGTTGACAAATAACTGCTAGTTTTTTTAATTTGAAGGGAAGTGTCTTTTTACTATTTGAAATGCTTCAGAACCGTTGCATACCTTCATACTCTATAAAAAGAGGTTAAAACCAAATTTTTTAACATATCTTCTTCTCTAACTTCATCCTCTTTCATCCCACCATTATTCTTAATCATTTTTATGGTTTTTACACTTATACTCTGCCGAATTCACTTCTGTTTTGATAAAACTTCTTCTCTCTACACTCTCTACTCTCTAAATCAAGTGCTATTGAAGAGTTATAGGGCTGTTTTGTAATTGGTTAGGTTGAATAAACTTTGTTGTGAGTCAAAGAGGAGTCGGTGTGTCCTTGTGGGCCGTGAAATCAAGGAAAGAGGAGTCGGTGTGTTCTTGTGAGCTGTGAAATCAAGAAAGTAGGAATCGGTGTCACCTTGTGAGCCGTGAAAACAGGGAGGGTGTAATTGACTATTGAAAGAGTAATAAAACTCTGCACAGTTCAGCGTTGTGCGGGATTGGACGTAGGAGTAATCCGAACCAGTATAAAATCCGGTGTGTTCTTTTCTTTTCTGCATTTTTATTTTTGTTTATCTTATTTGTGTTTGAATCTGTCTGTGATTGTGTTTGTGTTGTTTGATTCATCTCATAGTTTACATTAATTTTAGTTTTTGTTTAAATTCTTACAAACACTATTCATCCCCCCTCTAGTGTTTGCTTTGCCTTAACGATCCATTCCGTAGTCCCTAACAATGTAGATCTAGAACTTTAATGGTGGAAAGGTGTATTTGATTGAGCAAGGAGGATCATGAGCTCAACCAAATGAGAGAATGAAGAAAAGTAACCTTCTTTCCATACATCTAACCCCCTATTTATAGCCTTTCGTCGGCCGACTAATTGGCCTCTTCGAATCAGCCCACTAATTGGCTCAAAACCTGAACAGCAAACTGTGAAACACAAAAACTTCGATTCCTCCCAAACTGCTAAACCAAATCTTTAATGTGACCACTCTATGGAATTGGCAACACCATTTCCTTTCCAATGAGACCAATCTCAGCACCTGATTCGATCCCAATCAAAAGTTATACCTTGTACAAGACTAATATGGGAAAAATTGTCACAAACAAAATTGGAAAAAATTATAGACATGTCTCACATCCCCATAAACAACATATCAAAATGTGAGAATGATTTAATCCTCAGGGAATTAAATAAAAATATTTTATGATTCTCCGATATGTAAAATGCGGGCTGTTACAAAACTATAGCACTATAAAAATTTAAAATAGCTCGCAAATAGTTATCACAAATTATAACTCTCGCGGTACTAATCAAAACCACATAAATAATAATGAATATTTTTGTAAATATTTTTAAAGGTAATAAGTATGTATGAGTTACATAAATCCCTTCATCAAATTGTTCGATTTAATATTAAACTTAATTTAGGTATCTATAATAAGTTATTTTAGGTACCTATAATAGTTTAATTTAGGTACCTATATTAAGTTAATTTAATAATAACTTACACTCGATAGTTAAATAAATGCATTTCGATTAAGTGAGATGCATTTCTTAGAATGTTAATACTACAACATTCGTTGGAATGCACCTCACTTAACCCAAATGCATTTCGGGGAACGCCATTAGCTAATGTATAAGCATTCTGCCAAATGGAATCGAATAACTTATAGCGTTTAATTCTTGCATAACAAAACCCTAAGACACCAATTTATATTCTATAACTGGACCATTTAAACTAGATAAATATATCGACAAAATAATCAAAGTGTTAGGAGAATTAAGCGACTAAACTAAAATATATAATAGCATTGCATATAAATTATCTAGTGCCATTCTGTGGAATGCAATTCGCTTAAGTGATATACATTCCTTAGAATTCTAATAATCCGTCATTCGTTGGAGTGCATCTCACTTAACCAAAACCCATTTCGAAGAACGCCACTAGAAAATGTATATGCATTCTGCCGAATGCAATTGGATAACTTATATGCACTAAAGTAATGCATCACTAAATTTTGATAACTTATATGTCCAAACTATAACAATATAAAATTATAAAATAGCTCGAAAACATTTATCAAAAAATATAATTCTTGCAGTACTAATCAAAACCACATAAATAGTTATGAATATTTTCATAAATATTTTTAAAGGTAATAAGTACGTATGAGTGACATAAATCACTTCGTCAAATTGGTCGATTTAGTATTAAACTTAATTTAGGTACCTATAAGTTATTTTAGGTACCTATTATAATGTAATTTAGGTACCTATAATAAGTTAATTTAATAATAACTTACATTACATAGTTAAATGAATGCATTTCGGTTAAGTGATATGCATTCTTGAAATTCTAATACTCCAGCATTCGTTGGAACGCACCATACATAATCCAAATGCATTCTGGGGAACGCCACTAGCTAATGTATAAGCATTCTGCCGAATGGAATTGGATAAATTATACCACTTGATTATAGTATTCCTAAAACACTAAGACAACACTTTGTACTCTATAACTGGAACATTTAAACTAGATAAATATATCGACAAAATTATCAAAGTGTTCGGAGAATTAAGCGACTAAACTAAAATATATAATAGCATTACATATAAATTATCTAGTGGCGCTCTATGAAACGCATTTCGGTTAAGTGAGATGCGTTCCTTAGAATGCTAATACTCTAGCATTCGTTGGAATGCATCTCACTTACCAAAATGCATTCTGAACACCACTAGCTAATGTATAAGCATTCTTCCAAATGCATTTGGATAACTTATATGCATTAAAAGAATGCATTACTATAATTTGATAACTTATATATCCAAACTATAGGACTATAAAAATATAAAACAGCTCGTAAACAGTTATCACAAATTATAATTCTTGCAGTACTAATCAAAACCACATAAATAGTTATGAATATTTTCATAAATTTTTTTAAAGGTAATAAGTACGTATATGGTACATAAATCACTTTGTCAAGTTGGTTGATTTAATATTAAACTTAATTCAGGTACCTATAATAAGTTATTTTAGGTACCTCAAAGAAATTTCCATATAATGCATATAAATTATTTAGTGTCATTCTATATAATGCATTCGGTTAAGTTAGATACATTCCATGGAATGCTAATACTCCAGCAATCGTTGGAATGCATCTCACTCAACCGAAATGCATTCCGGAAAATGGCACTAGCTAATATATAAGCATTCTACCGAATGCAATTGGATAAATTATATGTGTTAAAAGAATGCATCGCTATAACTTGATAAATTATATATCAAAACTATAGCACTATAAAAATGTAAAACAGCTCACAAACATTTATCACAATTTATAATTCTCACAGTACTACTCAAAACCACTTCGTCAAATTGGTCGATTTAATATTAACCCTTGGAATAATATAACACAGAGTGCATAATCCCTATATCTTTCGTAAACTATTTTATATGCACCGCTTATGCATCAATTTAAGTTTGGTTTTTCTTATAAGCATCAGAATACTTGTTCCAACCTATCCGCCTCTTTTATAGGCTTACATGTTAGTAGGAATTCTTCTCATAGTAGAGGTTCTTATCATAATAAGGGTTAATTGGAAGTAGGGTTATTCAACTATCATTTGTCATGTGAATTTTTAACTATCTTTCATTCGTTGTAATGATTGTGGATATAGGATTATATTTTTAAATTAAACTAGTACCATATGTTGAATTTGAATAATGATAGTTGAATTTAGCATTGCATCTTTTAAAGTGAACTAGCTTTATAACAGTTGAATATGACAGGAAATTAGTTTAAAGGAAAAGAGGAAATTAGTTTAAAGGAAAAACTTTACATTAAATTTTAAACGAAGGCCCAAACATTTAGAATTTAGGGAGAAGGACAAGCATAATTTTTCCTCCTATCGACTCAATTGTTCGCTGACTCCACGTTTCCATCATCGCCATCATAACATCCGCCCCTTCCCAGCAACCGCCGCCACAAACCTAGCCGTCATGCCCTATACTAGCATCGATGTCCCCATTGTCGTCAAAGATCCTTGTTGTTCAACCAAACCCTAGCCACTGCCTTTCTAGCCACCACCATCCAAGCCTCGGCTATCGTCATCATTCATTCCAACGTTAGCCACCGTCGTTCAAGCTGACGACACCAATCTACTCTTGTATTTGACAAAAAATGCTAAATATTCAACTATCATTTAGCATATTTAAACGTTCTAGTTCCTTTTAAAAAAATACAATGTTAAATTCAACTATCATTTATTATATTCTATGCATGCCAGTTCATTTACTAATAAATGTTATATTCAAACATTATTTTGAAAACTCTACATATGTTAATTCACTTCAAAAAATATATATGATAAATTCAGCTTTCATTTACCATATTTTATACATGATAACCCAGTTTAAAAATACAATGTTATATTCAACTACCATTTAGAATATTGTGCATATGCTGTTTCACTTTAAAAAATACAATGTTGAATTCAACTATCATATATCATATTTTACGCATGTTCGTTCACTTTATGAATATAATGCTATATACAACTATCATTTTTCCAATTTTATGCACGTAATTCACTTTACAAATATAATGCTATATTTAACTGTCATATAACGTATTCTACACATCCGAGTTCAATTTTAAAAAACACAATGCTAAGTTCAACTATCATTTACTGTACTCCATATAGTTAGTTTACTTTTTAAAAATAATGCTATATTCAACCAATATTTAACATACCATACGTGATGCTCTATTCATCAGTTGTTTGTTTACTTGTTCATTGAGTTGCTTTATTTTGAATATTGCAGATATCATAAATAAAATGATAATGTACTTCATAACTAATTGCTATATTAAACTATCATTTAAAATATTCTAAACATACTGGTGCACTTTGTTCAAAATGTTGTACTAAAATATTTTTTAATATCATACACATGATGGTGAACTTCTGTAACACCCCGCATTTTTAAGTATAATTAAAAATGAAATAAAATATATGAAAATATGCTTATGATAGGTAAATAATGGTGATGCATAAGAAGAATTAATTAATACATGAAAGAGAAGAAAAATTAGTTCGATAACGGTGTGTGTAACGGAAAAGATAGTAAAATGAGGATAATTAATTTAAAAATCAGGAATTAGTAAAATGGACATCACCATTGCGTTCCTCTCGAAATTTTACATGAAATAGAGTCCGAGTTTTCGAAAATCGGAGTCCGGATGAAGAAGTTATGGCCTGTAGAAGATTCAGAAGGTTTCAGTCAGCACAGAACTGGGCAGGTCGACCTGGGGGTCGACCTGGGAGTCGACCTCCCCCATGGGGGTCGACTATTGTGTCGACCTCCCCCCCCCCCCCCCCCCACAGGTCGACCTGGTCGGCCTATTTCGGTCCAAAACACGTTTTTGAAGCCCAGGGACGATTTTTGATGGTCCGGATTGGTTTTAGGGTTAATCTGATGGCTGAAATGAATTGCTACACCTATAAAAACAACCTAAGACCTAGCCCTCTCTACACATAATTCTATTCTGCTTCTTCTCTGCCTCTATTCTAAATAAAAATAAAAATGGCGTCGCTACTCTGCTGGAATCAAAACTAGAAGCTAATCAACATCAACCTAAGCAACTCAGTTCAAATTAGAGATTAAAGCTTCTGCAACGATTCGACAACAATTAAAGTTCTTTCTTTAAACCAACCAAGGCAAGTACAGTTATTTTCCGCTATAAATGTTAATTCTGATTGTGACATGAATTGTAAATCTGAATCTGAGATTGTATCTGTTCTGTTTAGATCTATCTTATTTTGTATCTCTTTCCTCTTTCTGTTCTATAGCCAGGCTACCACGAGCCTGAGCCAATCTCATAAGAGATTAACATACGTTAAAATGTTTGGGACAGTAAAATGAATGATGCATAAATTGGGCATGACCAATAGGTGACTAATTTGAGGAAAGAACATGGACTGTGGCTAGAACATGAATCTGAGACATATGACTGGACATGTTATATTTGTAACATAAAGGGTATTGAACATATGACTGGAGATAAAGAGAATATGGCTTAGGTGTAAAGATTTACATTAAAGTAGGATATCTATTAAATGAAAATAAACACCGAAGTAAGGGATCTTGGGATATATGGCATGCATTGAAATCGATGGCTATGTTTGGTATAATTTATATGTGAATATTTTGTACTAGGCAAGATTGAACTAAATTGGGACATGTA
The DNA here is from genome assembly GCA_030737875.1 of Allium sativum. Classification (NCBI taxonomy): domain Eukaryota; kingdom Viridiplantae; phylum Streptophyta; class Magnoliopsida; order Asparagales; family Amaryllidaceae; genus Allium; species Allium sativum. The sequence continues at coordinate 295,797,943 of CM060927.1, read as the reverse complement.
AATTATGACCATAACCTGTGACATGTAAATTCAATGCAACGTGGGGTATATGATCATAGTGTGAATCATGACAACTATTTAGGCATGTAAAATTAGGCCAAATTTATAATTAGGCAAGATATGTTTGTGAAACTTTAAGGAATGATTAAATCTGATATATTTGCCTAATTTGCTAGTTCTGCTATATTTGCCTAATCTGCTAGTCCTGTTATATTCCCTAATCTGCTAAATCTGTCATCTGCTAAGTCTGTTGAAAATGCCAAATCTGCTAAACTAAATCTGTTGAGATGCCTAATCTGTTATCTGCTAAATCTGCTAGTTTGCCAAATCCGTTAAGTCGCCTAATCTGAAAAATCTGTTATCTGCTATATCTGTTGAGTTGATATAATTAGTCCGCTATTGACATAATCTGAATTGGCTATAGTTATGAATAATTGACATGTATATTAGGCGTGGGTATAAATGGTAAATCATTAATTAATTGGCCGCAAAGATAAACATGGCTAACTCGAGGTTAGAATGAGTTTGCGGCATAATTCTGCCCGGAACCGCCCGGCATATTCCAGTGGTCGCAAACAATAGGTTCTAATGTGAGAAGTTAGTCATAACGTGCTTGAAACCCGAGGTTAGACTCAGTTTGCGACAGAAACCTGCCCGGAACCAACCGGCCTAACCAGTAGCCGCAAACTGTCAGTCTAATGTGAGAGGTCTGGGAATTAATATTTAATTAAAATCTGAGATAAATATGATGTCTAAAATGTGTTGGGTGGGTAAGGTTAAACCAATTGGACCAATGAATCTGAAAAACCCGTTTCGTGAATCTGTAGGCCCAGTACAAAGTTAGATAATCTGTAACCGGTTAATCTGTAACCAGCAAATCTGTAAGTCTGTTAATCTGTGAACTAGTTGATCTAAACTCTGTATGTCTGAAACTTGTAAACAAGTTAATCTGAAATCTGTTAGTCTGGGGACACAAGGTTAGGAGGGGAATTACTTGTGTCATATGTTGTTTGGGACCCATATTAGTCAGTAACCCTTTCTGGTATCAAAACTTTGACCCAACAGTAGGTAGGGTCCGGGCACGCTTACTGAACTAATTATAAGCGGTTCATTTTGATAATGGCGAGGGGTGTTGATGGTGCGTTCCAACCGGGTCATGTGCGTGCATGGATCCCGGTCTGCCTCTGAGGATGTAAGACGCCGTGACACCTGTAAAAAGGTCTGTGCCAATTGGTTGTCACTTTAGGGAGTGATACACCCTACTTTGGGGCCGACACAAGGTATTTATGTATTAGGGAGCCGATCGCTTGGGGTAGGGTTTTAGGGTACACTTAGTTCTGTCTGTTTTTGTTGGTACCGTCTGTTTTTGTTGGGTGGCAACACCTGTCTATTTCTGCGTGGTACCGTCTGTTCGGGTGGTAAAGGCCCAATTACTAGTGTACACCTTATGCTACATTCTGCTTCTGTCTGTTTCTGATCGGGCGGTAAAGGCCCATTACCGGCGTGGAAATTATTATGTACCCGTTTCTGTTTCAGTTTAGACATTAGGGTGACACCTAATTCTGTTATACTATTATTATTGCAGAGAAGTAAGATATAAATAAGAAGCATGGCTTGTCTACATCATTCTGTTTCTGCTGTTTAACCTAAGTATATCTGCTGCTCTTGTTGCGGCCATCTCTTATCCAGTTTTGCTTTCATGTCATTATTATTATTATATGTTCATATGCTAAAAGTCACTGGACTTGCCAAACTTTATGTCTGACCTTGCTTGTTTTCGCCCCTTTTTCTTCCGTTCCCCCCCCCTAGGTTATTCAAGGAGGGAATACTTTAGCTTGATCCGGATTCCTTCTGCTTGAAGTGCTTAAAGTATGGCTTGGCTCTGTATAGCTTCCGTTCTGTGGGGATTATGATTTTAAAGTTTTGTACTCTGATGGCTTTTGAACAAGACTGATATATATGTAATTGAGTTTTTGGTAAAGTTGTAATCAAACTGATTTCTGTCCGCTGCAATAAAGTTATAAAGTTTTTTTTCAAGCACTATTTTTATATCTGTCTTGTAATATTCTGTTCTGTTTACTAAAATGCTCCATCAAAGTTAAGGCAATCCCTTTGTGAGTGACCTTAACGGAGGTGGGGTGTTACACTTGGTATCAGAGCTGAAGGTTACCAGATTGGGTAAAGTTTTTGGAAAACTATTTTCAAAAAGGTTTTGAAAGGAAGTATTTTCAAAAGGAAAGTTTATTTTGAAAAAAAAACATAATCCCCTAAAGCCATACATCTATCTTTTGATCCTCTGTTTGAATCTTTGTTTCCTTCTTTCTCCGGGGCTCCCGGCTTTCTGGGAGGTAACCTCGTCGTGGCATGGTACTGTAGGCTTGATAAGACTACGACACTGGTCAAAGGGAAAATAAACGCCCGACTTCCATCTGTAGCCGCAGTAGTCTTGCCTACGGCTAATTTTCTTTCGAGCTTTGTAGGATTTTCCGTGCGATGGAGGCCGCTTTCAATGGACTTGCCAACATGTTACACACGGATAGTAAAGATGAGAATGAGGGAGTTTGGCTAAGGAGCACAACCCAAGGATGAGAAACTCATGGACATGGACTTGGTTCACAAAGGAGGCAAAAAGGAAACACAAAAGAAGGAAGAAAAGTCTGAAAATAAAGGAGGAGAAAAGTGCTTTACTTATGGAAGCTTGACTCAAGAGGAAGGACAGAGGACGTGACCTACTTCGGGAAGGCAGGCGAATGCTCTCATAGTTGGTGGATAGGATAGAAGTAGGAAAATTTCCATAGAGAGTTTAGTTTCCTTATCTGATTATTGAGTTAGAACTCTTTCCGATTATGGCATTCTGATTTTGTAGTCGAGTCTCTGCACTTTAATACTAGTCTTGTTTCTGATCTGGTTATAGTCTCAAACCCCATAGGGGTTACGACTCATCTGTTGGTGATAGGTTGGGGTTTGAGAGATATATGTGTTAGGCGTCAAGTAGGACGCATACATTCTGGGTTTTATCATGCTTAGTTCGGTAACCTGATCTGTACCAGTAATCTGTAAATATCTGAATATCCCCGATGTGGTTAAGATTTCCATTTTTGACATTATCTAAAGAGGGTAATCCTCTGGGTGTCAATTTGATGTTGGTTTCGGTCTTCGGGGCCGATACTTAGGACCCATGCCTAATGGGAACCAAGTTTTTGTTTTATCTGTACTAGCTTCCATCATTCGACTGTATCCTATCGATTGAATCTTCGAACTTTAGGTAGAAACTAATGGGTGTAAACATGTGTTTGAGACATGTTATGTTTGATGGTTGCAAGTGGATGCAAGTGGTTGCTAGTGGTTTCCCGTGGATCCATATACACACACTAGGCAGTAGATCGGCTCGAAAACACTCACATACTGCATATGGATGTGTGAGCATTTTTTAATTTTTGTGGATGCAAAATGATTGACTCAGCACGTGGATGTTGCATATGACTGAACGGTTGTGCACTCATATAGAAATGATATGTATCAAATAGGAAAATTTGCATACATGTTGGACTCATGGCACTGGCATAATTCGCATTAAGGAGGTCAACTGAATCAGTGGACCGCCTGATCTTTGCATTAGACAAGGAACATATACACACACTTCTTGCATATGTTCATACAGCATTAGTGTAACGACCCAGAAAATCTGAACCAATTAATTTTTTTTAAATTGGCTAAAATAATGGATTTTAAGTATTTAAAATAAATATTTTAAATAATGACAATGGAAATTGAGTTTGAATCGACAATTGAAAGCGAATATAATTAATTTTAATTATAAACAAGGCCTGAAATGGCGCTGTAGTTTCAAAAATTGAATTCAAACTTTGTCGGACTGTACCGGGTGCAAAACAAAACGGATTTTAGTGAAACCAAAAATATTTAAATCTGTTAGTGAATACCTTTCTAACGAATCTGAAAAATCGAATTTTCATAACGGAAAGCAAAAGTTATGGCCAAATGAATTTTTAGAAAGGTCGCTATGGAATTTATGTAGCCCGTGAAATTGGCCATTTTGCATACGACCTCGGAATTCGATGAAACCACTTTTGTTGGATCCGGGATGTGAAGTTATTGCTAGGTTTCATATTTCATAATTTTTGAAACTAGTATGTGAGTGTGGCACAGGAAAATGTGTTTTGGTCAATTATAGTTAAATTGGATCGACCAGAAATGGCCTTTTTGCAAACGGTCTCAGAATTCGACGAAACTAGTTTTGTTGGGACCATATCGTCAAGACATAGCTAGATTTATTTTTCTGGAATTTTTTGAATCAGTTTGTGGCCCTGGCAAATTGAAATGTACGTTCAAATTAAATATTGAATGTTTTATATTTTAATTTGAAGGAAAACTGACTGAAACAGTCGAATGGGCCTACGAAACATATCCCATTGTGTTCGGAATGGGGGTAAAATGCTAGGGACGACAGTCGTTGGGTTTAGATTGGTGGTCGTGTCAGAAAACCCCTTTTTAAAACCACCGACCAATCAGAATTTAAATAAATAAAAAAAAACCCGTCTTTCTCTCTCTCTCTCCCCCCTCGCGATGAACGGCGGCTCGTGCTCTTTCCTTCCCTCCTCTTTATCTCTTGATTTGCTCAATAAAATCCAACGTTGTAGTGGAAGCTTTTGTAGTGCTCCTCAAGAGCTTTAAATCCATATAAGCCTTGCATTTTATCGTCGTGTTTTGGTCGAGATCTGGGCCTGGGAACCTTCGCCGCTTCGCACCTCCTAGCGCCCCCCACCGTGGTTCGAGTTCGACGAAACCCCGTCCCCCTGGAGCGCCTCTCCAAGGCAGACAATGTGGTCAACCCCGATCAGCCTCTAACGCAACGGATTTCGAGAATTTGCAAGACCTAATTTTGAACGTGAAGGAAGGTATACGGCTTGGGTTTTAAAAATAGAATATAACGTTTTTAAGCGTTGCTAATGATGATTTTAGTATAAAAATCGTATCTTTAACATATGTTAACGAAATTCAGTGAAACAAGAGACAGTGGACTCGTGAGGGCGTCTTCTACATTCTAGAAGAGACCGCATATTTTTCTGAGCCTTCTGCTATTTTTGGTGGAGTGGAACCCAATATGAGATTTCTAATTTATAAACGATATGGAAAACGACGATGTATAAATTATATATTCGATGTATGAGTTGTATAAGAGTTGTACACCTCATGTATAAGCGTTGTATAAGTTGTATATGCGTTGTAAAAATTATATATATGTGTTGAAATTGTAACACCCCACGTCCGTTAGTGTCACTCACAAAGGGAATGCACTAAGTTCTGTGGAGCATTTAGGGTAAAAGATGCAGATAAATTACAAGACAGACAGAAATTAAACAGCGGAAAATAAAACTTTGCTTTATTGATAAAATAGTTTGTACAAAGATTTCTTTACAATATCAGAGTGTCATCTGTCTTACAAAATAAAGAAGCATAAAAATACATTTATATTCCCCAATGTAACAAGAACCAGCCATAGCATCTGAAAAAGAGAATCCAAGCAAAACTTCGACAAATCTTCAAGCTGGGAAAGAGTGACGATCCAACTTAACCTGAGCTATACTACTCACTCCTCTACTACCTGGGGGGGGGGGGGAACGGAAGAAAAGAAGACGAAAGAAAAACAGAGTCAGACATAAAGCCTGAGTAAGTTCAGTAACTTCTAGCATGTGAACATGGAAAAACAAAACGACATGAATTAACTGAATACAAGATTACACCATGACGATAGGGTCAACAAGATTAGACAAGGTAGTCACAAGATATGCTAAGATGACTGGATACGCTCTAATACTTTCACAGCTTCGCTATTTCCTTGTTATATTGGTTTATATATCTCTACACCACCTAACTAGTGTTCAACTAGTAACGATAACGTGATCCCAACCCCTGTAGTTTCCATTGCCTTCAGGCATACATTTATTATTTATTACCTAGATCTAATCTAGGGTTTTCTATCAAGTGCTTTCTAGATTTAACTAGAGTTTTACGCTATCTGCTAAACGCTTTTCGAGTTCAGGGTTTATGCCACCTAGTCCAACTAGGGATTACACTACCTGTCGAACAATGCCCCCAAGTCTAGGACACACTACCTAGAGTGGTATATGTTCCTAGGCTTCCCCACGCATGTATCGCGAATCGTTATCGCTTGTCTAGATGCACATGTCCTGTAATGTGCGATCCGAGTCCTGTGACAGGGCAAATGAAGGAATACAGAACTCGGTCGGGAGCTTTCAGATATCTGCCGATGCAGATGCTAAGGTCTGTTTTTATTCCAGTGGCTATGGTCCCACTTGACCCCTCCCTCAGCTAATGAAAGGCACACCTTGTAAAATGAGAACTATACGCCGGCCCCCGGTGCCCCACTATCCTATGGCCATCCGCAACCATAACTAGATAGCAAGTATATGGTCTTTTGGAGTTCTCCGCCTTTCCGCTTCACGTATCTCGATTGACTCAAGATGGATGGTAGACGACGAGTTGCTATCACAGGGCTACCGTCTTCTCGCCGAATCACGCTGGTCCATCCTAGTCTTTAGGTTGCCACATATATATTGCAACCAAGGCATACCCTCGGTTCTTCTAACGCAGACCTTAACCTCTGTGAGCCCAGGATGATCATCTGCAGCCTCACAGAGGGATACCAAGAGTACCCTCACATCCCCTCGAAGCCTCGGGCTTCATAACCCAATTCGTTGGAGCCTTCTTAAAACCAGATGGATGTCCGCTCCTTCGTGTTATACTAAGAATTACTACTTAGTTCTACTAACTAAGGTTTACCACTTAGTTTCCAAATTCCTTGTTTTCTTAACTAAGTTTTACTACTTAGTCCCTTTTTCAACTGAGGTTTACTACTTAGTTTTCTTTCTCGCCAGGTTGGGTTGGTTAAGTGTCTTTAGTCGATTCAAGCTATCTTAACCCTCTTCCCTTATCCTATTACACTGGTTAAGTGTTATCCCTTTATGCTTTTTACTTAACCCTATTCATTTATCATATTCTGATGGTTAAGCGTTCAAGTTTACTTAACCCTATGGTCTAGTCCAGCTAACATATTAATTTGGCTAAGTGTATTACTTAACCCCAACCTCTAGTCTAATTAACATGTTAAATTGGCTAAGTGTATTAACTTTACTTAACCCCACCTTCTAGTCTAGTCAACATGTTAATTTGGCTAAGTATTCCCATGGACTTAACCCTCCCATTCTAGCTTTAACTGTGCTAAGTTGGTTAAGTGTTCCTTAACCTTCCCATTCTAGCTTAACCGTGTTAGGTTGGTTAAGTGTTCCTATGGACTTAACCTTCCCATTCTAGCTTAACTTTGTTAAGTCGGTTAAGTGTTCCAATGGACTTAACTCTCCCATTCTTGTTCTAGCTTTAATTAATAAATTAAAGCCACAACCTCTCACATTAGACAGATATTGCTGCGGTTACTGGATGTGCCGGTCGGTTCCGGGCAGGTTTACACCGCAACTCAGTCTAACCTCGGGTTAGGCATATTCATGTTTTCTAAGTTCAAAGGGTTTTTGACTAATTTCCAAATCTGGTTTTGAAAACAACCATCCCGTCCTTCGGATCAGTTAGGGATAGCCAGGGAGGGCAAGAAACTTGTATTTTCCAAACCCAAGCCTAGACACTATCCTCTCTATCACCCTAGAACCTTCTGGTCTATGTGTTATAAAAAGGGATGTTATCAAAATACTTTTCTTTTGTTTATAAATTGTTAACAATTTATTTCAAAAGCCCATTTCCCCTTTTTAGACAAATTTGGCCAATATTTATTTGTCAAGCCTACTAGTATACTTATATTCTAGGCCCAAGTCCTAACCCAACATGCAGTTTAGGCCATTTCCTATTTCATTGCCGAAACTAGATTAAATATCCTAGTTTATAATTTATGGCCAAAACTTAACCAAGTTACATATTTTGTGGTAAATGAACAATTTAACATTTATGACGAATTCTATAAGTAAATTACTCCTAATTTACTTATTTCATTACTACTCTTTTAATGTACATTGTCACATTTATTATTATGGCCCATTCTCTCTTATTTATCATATTTATACTTTTTTTTGGTATGTAAATTATACCAAATTTAGTGTCGCTAACCATAATTTATTCTAAACATGACAATTGCTCACAATTATGAATAAATTCAAAATTGTGCTAATATACTTATTCCAAATCAACCTTAATTAACCCAATCTTGGTTTAACATCCTAATTCACAATTTATGGCAAAACTAGAATTATTTTTCTAGTTTACATTTTATGCCTAAAATTTAGCTTACTTACTAACGCTAAATTTAATATGTCAAAATCACATATTCCCTAATCCATGTCAAATTTCCCCGTTTTCATTTTAATATGCATGTCATAATACATATTCCAAATTATGCCAATTTCCAAGTTTACAATTACGTTCATATTCATTTCCATGTTTTTCCCCAAATCGCATTCCCACCGTTCGAATAATCGTGATTCAACCTAGATTATAAATAAATCTAGATTCGTAGATAAAAAGGGAATGAATCAAAATGACAAGAAGGAATAATTGACATAAAAAGGTTTGGATAACAATGTAGGTTCAAGAATATGGGTAGACCTAACTAAATAGGTAAATTCCCACTGTCTTAAAACCAAAGAATGGGCAAAATAGGTTCAAGAACGTGGGTAGACCTAACTTAATAGGTAAATTCCCACTGTCTTAAAACCAAAGAAAAACCAAGGAACAGGTAGAATAAATAATTGGGTTTAGACCCAACTTCTCAATCACAAAACTAAAGCAATATTTTCCTAATCATAAATCATGGGTGTCAAAATCACAGTTGTCCTCATTATGTCATAAGTAATAGTTTATGTCCAAATCAAAGGTAATGACCTAGTCAAGGAAATAATCCTTGTAGTCATAGTCACAGTCATAGGAAATGTCCATAGTCATATGCGATGCTCATATTCCAAAAGGGAAAATAATTCCCATAGTCATAAGTCATTGTCATAGGCAATGTTTATATGTCCCAAAATCAAAGGCTTATGTCATAGTCCAAAGGCATATGCTTTCAAAGGCCACAGCTCTATAGTCATAGTCACGGTTACAGTCTTATTTGTCCTAGAATCATAACAGTTCTTAATTCAGTCCAAGAGTATAAACACATATTCGAAGAGAGAGAGAGAGAGAGAGATTTGGCATATTCCTTTATTCCTTTAATTTCATGTCACAAATAAAACAAAATATTCAGATCTAGAAATAACCAACTTACAGAAAATAGATCTAGAAAAGAAGGAAAGCGTGGCTATGATTCGTGCGTCGTTGCTTGAAACTTGTTTGAGCTAGCCTTTGAATTCTTCACTTGAAACTTTGATTTGAATCCCTCCTTAAAAGTCTTTTAGCAGCATCTCCTCGTCTTGAATCATATTTTATTTTATTTATTTAAGAAAATTTAGAGGAGGGAAAGAAGCCATGAATCTTAGCAGCATAAGGATAGAAGAGAATTGGTGCAAAGAGAATGAAGACTAGGGCTGTTTATATAGCTGCTCAAGACCTTATCGTACACGCAGCGCTGAGTCAGCATTGAACCTAGTTAAGAAAATAGTCCAGGTACGTAGATGAATCTAGCCAAACCTTATCATACACGCAGTGCTCAGTCAGCATTGGGTCCCACTATTTTGGCGTAGAAATTTGAAATTCGAATGAATTGTATTTGGCGTAGAAATTTGATTTTCGAACTTTTGAATTTCTGAAATTTATTTAACTGTTTTATTCACATGAAATATTCTTATATGTATACAATTCCTCTAACGACCATTTTACGCGTATATATAAACACACAACTTTCATTTTATTTTCAAAATTCAAATGATGTTGCCATGTTTCATTGACTGTAGCCTTATCTTGAATTTTTATCTTTCGTATACATATATTTTTGCATATATATATATATATTCTCATATGTATATATATATTTTCTTTATTTCCTTATATGTACATTCTTATCTTTTCAAATTTTGAGTTTGTATACGTACATATATTTGCATGTTCAGTTGGCCCTCTCTAAAACAATGATAAAAAATTATGCTGCCGCCGGGGTTCGAACCCCCGACCTCCATGCTACAAATCCAATGGCTTAACCAACTGAGCTACAAAGGCTTCTGTTAATAAGTCTTAGAACAATAATAATTATTGTTCTCTCCTTACTTCTCTTTTTCATGTTAGTTACAATACTTAAATTAAACAACTGCATGGATTTTTTTTTCTTTTAATTTTTCTTTTAAAAATTAATTATACTTTAATTTGTGAATCTTAATGTCAAAGAATTACGGGGTGTTACATTCTCCCCCACTTAAAAGGATTTCGTCCCCGAAATCTTCAAGTTAGGAAGAATGTGTCCTACCATCCAATCACCCATCTACTCAACCATTCAATCACAGGCATTCATTGTCCTTAAAAGATTTCTAATGCTTTCATGTTCATATGCATAGTGTGTGTATATGTCTCTATCTAATGCAAAATCAGGCGGTCTACTGATTCAGTTGACCTCCTTAATGCAAATCATGTTAGTGCCATGCGTCCAATCATGTATGCAAGCATCCCTGGTCATGTAAATACTACATGCGTTCACAACCATACATCCATATGCAACGTCCATATGATATCATATCAAGTTCAACTTACAAACAAATGCATATATGTAAATGCAATATGAGAGCGTCCGAACTTGATCTAGTGCCTAATACGTATGCATATGCATCCACGAGCGACCATTTGCAACCACTTGCAACCATTCAACCATAACATGTTTCAAATACATGTTTACATCCATTGGCTTCTACCTAAGGATCGAAGATACGACCTAGGTGATATACTTTGGAAAGAGATAAACAATTATGCGCAAGGCTCCTAAACAAAGAAATCAAGGATACACCCTTAAGAAAAAGGGTATGACGCTAGTATCTAGCCTTCTTGAGCTTTACTCCACTGTATCTTAATTATTTAACTTTACGATTGTGAAGTTCCGGATCTCCATTTCCAAAATAAACAGATGTCAACCACGGCGCCAAGTATATGTACTAAGATGATTAGAGGCCTCCCTCTTAGCTTATCCATCACGCCATAACTATGAGAGTCAAAAGATCACTCCGTACTTTTTAGAGTACCTGCCACAACTATTCATCTTTCACGCAAACCATCCAAACCGAACTCGATATTCCTCTTGTCTTAAGTTCTATAATTTCTTCCTCCTTCGTGTGCTAAGTCTACATCCATGAAATCCTTATCCTAGGGTTATGCTCCTTAGCCAAACTACTCATCCCCTTCCGTGTGTAGTCAAGTTGACAAATCTCTCGAAAACTGCCTCCATCGTCCGGAAAACACTATAAGTTTCGAAAGAAAACTGCCCGTAGATGAAACAACTACGGCTATGGATGGAAGCCGGGTACTACTTTGCCCTTCGATGAGGTTACCTCCCAGAAAGCCAGGAGCCCAGAGACTCAAGAAAGAAGGAGACAAGAATTTAAAAAGAGGAAGATAAGATAGTGCGTATGGCTTTGGGGAATATGTCTTTAAAACAAATCTTTTCTCTTGAAAATGCTTCTTTAAAAACCGTTTTGAATCTTTTATCTGATCCGGTAACCTTCAGCTCCGATACCACATGTAACACCCCACGTCCGTTATTGTCACTCACAAAGGGAATGCACTAAGTTCTGTGGAGCATTTAGGGTAAAAGATGCAGATAAATTACAAGACAGACAGAAATTAAACAGCGGAAAATAAAACTTTGCTTTATTGATAAAATAGTTTGTACAAAGATTTCTTTACAATATCAGAGTGTCATCTGTCTTACAAAATAAAGAAGCATAAAAATACATTTATATTCCCCAATGTAACAAGAACCAGCCATAGCATCTGAAAAAGAGAATCCAAGCAAAACTTCGACAAATCTTCAAGCTGGGAAAGAGTGACGATCCAACTTAACCTGAGCTATACTACTCACTCCTCTACTACCTGGGGGGGGGGGAACGGAAGAAAAGAAGACGAAAGAAAAACAGAGTCAGACATAAAGCCTGAGTAAGTTCAGTAACTTCTAGCATGTGAACATGGAAAAACAAAACGACATGAATTAACTGAATACAAGATTACACCATGACGATAGGGTCAACAAGATTAGACAAGGTAGTCACAAGATATGCTAAGATGACTGGATACGCTCTAATACTTTCACAGCTTCGCTATTTCCTTGTTATATTGGTTTATATATCTCTACACCACCTAACTAGTGTTCAACTAGTAACGATAACGTGATCCCAACCCCTGTAGTTTCCATTGCCTTCAGGCATACATTTATTATTTATTACCTAGATCTAATCTAGGGTTTTCTATCAAGTGCTTTCTAGATTTAACTAGAGTTTTATGCTATCTGCTAAACGCTTTTCGAGTTCAGGGTTTATGCCACCTAGTCCAACTAGGGATTACACTACCTGTCGAACAATGCCCCCAAGTCTAGGACACACTACCTAGAGTGGTATATGTTCCTAGGCTTCCCCACGCATGTATCGCGAATCGTTATCGCTTGTCTAGATGCACATGTCCTGTAATGTGCGATCCGAGTCCTGTGACAGGGCAAATGAAGGAATACAGAACTCGGTCGGGAGCTTTCAGATATCTGCCGATGCAGATGCTAAGGTCTGTTTTTATTCCAGTGGCTATGGTCCCACTTGACCCCTCCCTCAGCTAATGAAAGGCACACCTTGTAAAATGAGAACTATACGCCGGCCCCCGGTGCCCCACTATCCTATGGCCATCCGCAACCATAACTAGATAGCAAGTATATGGTCTTTTGGAGTTCTCCGCCTTTCCGCTTCACGTATCTCGATTGACTCAAGATGGATGGTAGACGACGAGTTGCTATCACAGGGCTACCGTCTTCTCGCCGAATCACGCTGGTCCATCCTAGTCTTTAGGTTGCCACATATATATTGCAACCAAGGCATACCCTCGGTTCTTCTAACGCAGACCTTAACCTCTGTGAGCCCAGGATGATCATCTGCAGCCTCACAGAGGGATACCAAGAGTACCCTCACGTCCCCTCGAAGCCTCGGGCTTCATAACCCAATTCGTTGGAGCCTTCTTAAAACCAGATGGATGTCCGCTCCTTCGTGTTATACTAAGAATTACTACTTAGTTCTACTAACTAAGGTTTACCACTTAGTTTCCAAATTCCTTGTTTTCTTAACTAAGTTTTACTACTTAGTCCCTTTTTCAACTGAGGTTTACTACTTAGTTTTCTTTCTCGCCAGGTTGGGTTGGTTAAGTGTCTTTAGTCGATTCAAGCTATCTTAACCCTCTTCCCTTATCCTATTACACTGGTTAAGTGTTATATCCCTTTATGCTTTTTACTTAACCCTATTCATTTATCATATTCTGATGGTTAAGCGTTCAAGTTTACTTAACCCTATGGTCTAGTCCAGCTAACATATTAATTTGGCTAAGTGTATTACTTAACCCCAACCTCTAGTCTAATTAACATGTTAAATTGGCTAAGTGTATTAACTTTACTTAACCCCACCTTCTAGTCTAGTCAACATGTTAATTTGGCTAAGTATTCCCATGGACTTAACCCTCCCATTCTAGCTTTAACTGTGCTAAGTTGGTTAAGTGTTCCTTAACCTTCCCATTCTAGCTTAACCGTGTTAGGTTGGTTAAGTGTTCCTATGGACTTAACCTTCCCATTCTAGCTTAACTTTGTTAAGTCGGTTAAGTGTTCCAATGGACTTAACTCTCCCATTCTTGTTCTAGCTTTAATTAATAAATTAAAGCCACAACCTCTCACATTAGACAGATATTGCTGCGGTTACTGGATGTGCCGGTCGGTTCCGGGCAGGTTTACACCGCAACTCAGTCTAACCTCGGGTTAGGCATATTCATGTTTTCTAAGTTCAAAGGGTTTTTGACTAATTTCCAAATCTGGTTTTGAAAACAACCATCCCGTCCTTCGGATCAGTTAGGGATAGCCAGGGAGGGCAGGAAACTTGTATTTTCCAAACCCAAGCCTAGACACTATCCTCTCTATCACCCTAGAACCTTCTGGTCTATGTGTTATAAAAAGGGATGTTATCAAAATACTTTTCTTTTGTTTATAAATTGTTAACAATTTATTTCTAAAGCCCATTTCCCCTTTTTAGACAAATTTGGCCTATATTTATTTGTCAAGCCTACTAGTATACTTATATTCTAGGCCCAAGTCCTAACCCAACATGCAGTTTAGGCCATTTCCTATTTCATTGCCGAAACTAGATTAAATATCCTAGTTTATAATTTATGGCCAAAACTTAACCAAGTTACATATTTTGTGGTAAATGAACAATTTAACATTTATGACGAATTCTATAAGTAAATTACTCCTAATTTACTTATTTCATTACTACTCTTTTAATGTACATTGTCACATTTATTATTATGGCCCATTCTCTCTTATTTATCATATTTATACTTTTTTTTGGTATGTAAATTATACCAAATTTAGTGTCGCTAACCATAATTTATTCTAAACATGACAATTGCTCACAATTATGAATAAATTCAAAATTGTGCTAATATACTTATTCCAAATCAACCTTAATTAACCCAATCTTGGTTTAACATCCTAATTCACAATTTATGGCAAAACTAGAATTATTTTTCTAGTTTACATTTTATGCCTAAAATTTAGCTTACTTACTAACGCTAAATTTAATATGTCAAAATCACATATTCCCTAATCCATGTCAAATTTCCCCGTTTTCATTTTAATATGCATGTCATAATACATATTCCAAATTATGCCAATTTCCAAGTTTACAATTACGTTCATATTCATTTCCATGTTTTTCCCCAAATCGCATTCCCACCGTTCGAATAATCGTGATTCAACCTAGATTATAAATAAATCTAGATTCGTAGATAAAAAGGGAATGAATCAAAATGACAAGAAGGAATAATTGACATAAAAAGGTTTGGATAACAATGTAGGTTCAAGAATATGGGTAGACCTAACTAAATAGGTAAATTCCCACTGTCTTAAAACCAAAGAATGGGCAAAATAGGTTCAAGAACGTGGGTAGACCTAACTTAATAGGTAAATTCCCACTGTCTTAAAACCAAAGAAAAACCAAGGAACAGGTAGAATAAATAATTGGGTTTAGACCCAACTTCTCAATCACAAAACTAAAGCAATATTTTCCTAATCATAAATCATGGGTGTCAAAATCACAGTTGTCCTCATTATGTCATAAGTAATAGTTTATGTCCAAATCAAAGGTAATGGCCTAGTCAAGGAAATAATCCTTGTAGTCACAGTCACAGTCATAGGAAATGTCCATAGTCATATGCGATGTTCATAGTCCAAAAGGGAAAATAATTCCCATAGTCATAAGTCATTGTCATAGGCAATGTTTATATGTCCCAAAATCAAAGGCTTATGTCATAGTCCAAAGGCATATGCTTTCAAAGGCCACAGTTCTATAGTCATAGTCACGGTTACAGTCTTATTTATCCTCGAATCATAACAGTTCTTAATTCAGTCCAAGAGTATAAACACAGATTCGAAGAGAGAGAGAGAGAGATTTGGCATATTCCTTTATTCCTTTAATTTCATGTCACAAATAAAACAAAATATTCAGATCTAGAAATAACCAACTTACAGAAAATAGATCTAGAAAAGAAGGAAAGCGTGGCTATGATTCGTGCGTCGTTGCTTGAAACTTGTTTGAGCTAGCCTTTGAATTCTTCACTTGAAACTTTGATTTGAATCCCTCCTTAAAAGTCTTTTAGCAGCATCTCCTCGTCTTGAATCATATTTTATTTTATTTATTTAAGAAAATTTAGAGGAGGGAAAGAAGCCATGAATCTTAGCAGCATAAGGATAGAAGAGAATTGGTGCAAAGAGAATGAAGACTAGGGTTGTTTATATAGCTGCTCAAGACCTTATCGTACACGCAGCGCTGAGTCAGCATTGAACCTAGTTAAGAAAATAGTCCAGGTACGTAGATGAATCTAGCCAAACCTTATCATACACGCAGTGCTGAGTCCGCATTGGGTCCCACTATTTTGGCGTAGAAATTTGAAATTCAAATGAATTGTATTTGGCGTAGAAATTTGATTTTCGAACTTTTGAATTTCTGAAATTTATTTAACTGTTTTATTCACATGAAATATTCTTATATGTATACAATTCCTCTAACGACCATTTTACGCGTATATATAAACGCACAACTTTCATTTTATTTTCAAAATTCAAATGATGTTGCCATGTTTCATTGACTGTAGCCTTATCTTGAATTTTTATCTTTCGTATACATATATTTTTGCATATATATATATATATATTCTCATATGTATATATATATATATTCTTTATTTCCTTATATGTACGTTCTTATCCTTTCAAATTTTGAATTTGTATACGTACATATATTTGCATGTTCAGTTGGCCCTCTCTAAAACAATGATAAAAAATTATGCTACCGCCGGGGTTCGAACCCCCGACCTCCATGCTACAAATCCAATGGCTTAACCAACTGAGCTACAAAGGCTTCTGTTAATAAGTCTTAGAACAATAATAATTATTGTTCTCTCCTTACTTCTCTTTTTCATGTTAGTTACATTACTTAAATTAAACAACTGCATGGATTTTTTTTCTTTTAATTTTTCTTTTAAAAATTAATTATACTTTAATTTGTGAATCTTAATGTCAAAGAATTACGGGGTGTTACAGAAATAGAAGTGAATTGCTATATATATATATATATATATATATATATATATATATATACGCCCCTCGTCCTAAAACCATGGACGATATTTATTGGTTGTGATTGGTGTGAAAATTGATTGATAGCGAATGGTTGTTTGGGATTGTTTGTGGTTGATATTGATTGATTGTGGTTGAAAAATACCCGTTTGTGGTTGAGAAATATTTGGTTGAAACCACATAGGATTAGTTTGTGGAAATGAAATAAATATATACGTGCCGCCTGCGTGCGAACTAGATGCATAATCCCCATTGTTAAAAACCGCGAGGTTTTAAAGTAGAGTGAGGAGCCGTACAAGGGACGGTCCCGGTTTTAACTACCCTGCCGTTATGCTGCCGAAATTTTGAATAATATTCATGTGTTTGAATTATTTTCATTTGCTGAAACTATATTTATTTGTTGAATAGAAAACCTTCATGTGTTGAATTGATATTCATTCGTTGATTAGAAATTCATGTGTTGAATGGTATTCGTGTTTTAAATAGAAAAATCACATTTTTATCTATGTATATGAATTATAGAAAACCTTCATGTGTTGAATGGTATTCGTGTTTTAAATATAAAAATCACATTTTTATCTATGTATAGGAACTATAGAAAACCTTCATGTGTTGAATCGATATTCATTCGTTGATTAGAAATTCATGTGTTGAATGGTATTCATATTTTGAAATGAATTGTTTTACAATAAAAATCACCTTTTTATCATCTATATAGACTATATAAAATAATAGTGTTTTGAAATAAATTGTCTTATAATAAAAATCACCTTTTTATCATCTATATGAACTATGTAAAATGACCTTGTTTTTAAAATAAATTGTTTTACAATAAAAATCACCTTTTTATCATCTATATAGACTATATAAAATAATAGTGTTTTGAAAAGAATTGTTTTACAATAAAAATCACATTTTTATTATATACATGAATTGTTGAAATGTGTAGTGTTAAAAATAGCCGCTCGTTCAAATAAATATGACTGAGATAAAATATTCATTAATTAGCTAATGATATGATTTTTGCCTATGCATGCAACATTAGAATGAATGGTGTTTTTAAACCAAATGGAATCGAATATGAAGTTGAATGGAAAATGATAAATGATAGGAACTGTATATATGTACATGCATATTTATTGAACAGGTTATAGCAAAGGGGCTAGAGAAGAGGAATAAAATTTTGTGCCCGACAAAAAGGTACACATTTACTGTTTCGTTTGGGTGATGATTTTATGAGCCTGTTGGCTAGCCGCTTGGCTTTTTCTTTTTCTCTTTGACATGAGACGCCCGTGTGGCTATTTGGGAATTTTCCCAGCCCCTCCCGTACAAAGGAGGTTATGGCGAAATTTTCCAAAATTTAAAGGCGTTAATGAAGTATTTGAAGTGAAAACGATATTGAAATTGTTGAATGAACTATATTTATATAAATATATAAATATAAATAAAATTAAAACGAAACGTGGCCGCGCAGTTCGTGTTTTGAAACTGTGATTTCAAACAACTAGTGCGGGAAATCCGACCATTGGATTTTCCCGAAACCGCAACTTTCGGGTTCGCCTTGGAAATATCTTTCCAACGGCACCAACCTTGTAAAAATCCAAAGGTTGGATTGTCTGGAATGATTAATTCAAATCTAAAGAAAAACAGCGCCAGAAACGATTATATATATATATAAATATAATTATATTTAATCGAATAACGACGCTGCAGTTCGTATTTTGAAATCGAAACTTCAAACGGTTAGATTTTCAGATATGTGTAAATCAAATCTGAAGAAAAAAAGCGCCACGGCCGCGTTATGGCCCGAAGCGTCGTTTTGAATAAATTGACTATTTTAAAACAAATAAAAATAGCGATAAATCGTTATAAAATATCATAAACGATATGGAATGGAAATAAACTGAGTTTGCTCGATTTATGTTGTATTTGATGGTTGAATGTGTTTGGTGTGAAAATTACATTAAAGAACAAAATTGGTGTTGTCGAATGATTTAACCATTGAAATAAATTGATTTGAAATTCTAAATATACGTGAGTTATTTGAAAAGGCCGAGTTAATTCTCATTTCAAATAATTGACCGACGATTGAAAGTCGAAGATGAAGACGGTGGTCGAAGACCGGAGATCTTCACCTCGTTTGGATGGTAACCGAGGTCCTGATTGGGAGGCATCCCGAAATATGGATAATGAGTGGTGATCGTCCAGACGTACGTGGTGATTGATGGGTTTGCGAGGTATTTAGTGCCTCCGGTTTCGTTCAGACCCAGAACGGACTTGTAAATAGACTGTGTGTCTGACATTGGATTTTATTCTGTGTTGATTGATCTCTATTAAATATACATCTGTTTGGCGGCGGAGAATTTATTCTTTTTCTTAACGCCCTTCCCTGAAACGCACGAGCTCAGAGGTTGTATATCGATGGACATCAGTCGCATGGCATGAATTGCTAGTGTGGCATGCCCAAGTGGCAAATGAACAGGGCTTCTGTTGAAAAGCAAAATCTTGTAGTGATGATCAAAGCACCGCCGGTGTGGCGTAGCTTTGTGTATAACGTAAAATCGCAAGCCTCACACCCCGATATGAACCAGAAACGGGAGAAGGACCTCAGGGAGGGCATGCATTTCTTTCTAGCTAGGGTGGTGTCAGTGACCTACCAGCCCTGACATTTATATACTTTTCACCTGTGTGGTTGTTGCTGTTGCGAGGCGCCTCGGTTAGATCGGACGATCCGGGTCCGATGGAGTCATTCATTGGCTCGTTTACGCCCCAAATGGCGGGGAAACATATTGTTCAAGCATTTTAATCCACATCGGTGGACCGGCCCTGACGATCCAAAGGCTTGACTGAGTACTTGCCTGAGACACGGGCTAGAGCATCTCGAATTCGATAAGGACTATCTTTTGCCTTGGTTCAGGACGGAAATCCAATTTCCAAATACGACATCGTACGGTTTTGATTGTATACCTATTTATGGCGACATAGTGGCATGGGACGCTCATGTCGTTTATGATTGATAGTTATGATTCAAATTGTTTTTGAGACATATAAACGCTAGTAATAATATCAAATGCTTTTGCTTTATTCGTATCAATCATATTTTGGCCATTATAAGGTAAAACTCTATCCTCCGGTTTGTGTTGCATTGTGTGATGGGAACTGAGTCTTAAAATGGCTTCATTTTTATAAAAAGCATAGCGATGTTTAAAAGAAAGATTTGTTTTAAAGCACTGGCAATCCAATGGAGTAAACCCGTTCCACGAAAGTGGCGTGGTCCTGTGATTGGCCATATTATATATGTGTTGAGTAGATTTCTCTAACCAGTCCCATGACTGACTCATAGTTTGTTTCACTTTCAAACTCGGGTGCCCCTTTTTCTACACGGGCATCCTTGTATTCAGGTTTAGCTGGTTCTTCCTGGATAGCTGGAGCTGAAGATGGATTCTATCATTTATCTCTTTTTATGCTGTTCAGCTCCTATTGTACATATTATGTTTGTTTTCCGCTGTAGACATTTATGTATAGCTGAACTGTAGTTTTACTAAGTATGATCCTGTATACTGTGTAACTCTGATGATTACTTTTATCCAGTATATTCTATTGTTCATTATCAGGTGTATTTATTTAATTTTGTTCTGCTATTATCTGTTTCTGTGTTATATTCCAAGGATTACCCTTGCCGCCGTCAGTACGGGGTTTGGGGTCGTCTCTTTTGGTATCAGAGCTTTGGTTAAGCTTAGTTCTGGAATATAACATTTGAACGAACTCGTCAGAAATAGAACCAGTAGTGTTCTAGGACGGGTAACTCTATACAGATAGGATCAGTAATATCCTAGTATGAGTAGCAGAATGAAATAACACCTCGATAGACACATTTACATTGAAGTATATGTTTCTATATTTTAAATTATCTTTTCTGTGACCTGACACTTGATCTGCTGTTTGCAGAAGTACTAGAAAATGAGTGTCAGAAACAGAAGGAATGCAGAACCTGATCTAGAGGCTCTATTTAAGAGATATCGGAATCTGGGTGGAGCACAATTCTCGGGCAATGAATCTATTATTCAAACTCAAGCTTGGGTGAGCTCTGCAGAAAGAATATTTGAGCGTTTCCAGCTGAGAGACGACCAGAAAAGATTAGTAGCATCTTCGGCGCTCAATGGAGAAGCTTTAATATGGTGGGAAACAATCATAAAAGATAATCCAGAAGGTGATATCACCTGGGATAGATTCAAAGAGATTTTCCTAGGAAGATTTACTCCTCCCGAAGCAACCGAGCGATTATGTGATGAATTTTTTTATTTGATACAAGGTGATATGACCATCCCAGAATATCATAAGAAATTCAACGAACTTGCTCACTTTGCTCCTCATCTGATTCAAGATCCAAAGAGGAAAAATCTGAGATTTATTCATGGCCTGCAAAGGAGATATCAGAATAGTGTACTGAGGAATGTGAAGCTTCCTTTTTCTGAAATAATATACATGGCTTATCAGTATGAAGATCTCCATAAGAAAGGAATGTTGAGAGACAAAGAAGAGTCGGAAACTAATATTCCTGAAGCCAGTACGAGGTCTGAGGTCAATGAGAAGCCCAGTGCCAAGAGGAAAAGGGCCAGGGCTGAGAAAGAACCCGTAACGACCGCCGTATGCAATAACTGCCATAAGCCATGGCATTTTCAGGGGAATTGCAAACCCTCGAAAAAGCGAACAAAGAGTGGATCTAAATCCAAGGAGAGATTTCAAGAGAATAGAAAATGTGGCGGATGTCATCAGACGGGTCATCTTTTAAAGGCCTGCCCACTATTCAGAAAACCTGGAACAGTACATGTAAATGAAGTGGCAGAGGTGCCTGCATCTTCGTCTTCTCAAGAGAAGGCCTTGGCGCAGTGTTAATACAAAGGGGTCAAGTGATTGCTTATGCTAGCCGTCAACTGAAGCCGCATGAGAAAAACTACGTCACTCATGATCTTGAGTTATTGGCGATAATATTCGCTTTGAAAATCTGGAGGCACTATCTTCTGGGTGAGAGATTTGAATTGTTTATAGATCATCAGTCGTTAAAGTATCTATTCACTCAGAAAGACCTGAATCTGAGGCAGCAACGTTGGCTAGAGTTCCTTGCAGCGTATGATTTTGAGTTTCTGTACACTCCAGGGAAAGCCAATATCGTGGCCGATGCGTTGAGCCGAAAGAATGAAATGATCGCCAGTTTTATCATTGCGACTTCGTTGATTGACAAGATATCGGCTCTCCAAAAAGATGACCAATTTATTAAAGGAATGAGTCGGCGAATTCGTGAAGGCAATGCTTCGGATTTCCAGCTCGACAGCGAAGGGATTCTGAGGTTAGAAGGACGAATATGTGTTCCAGAAATTCCTGAACTCAGAAGAGATGTGCTTGATGAGTGCCACAAATCTAAGCTCAGTATCCATCCGGGTGTGAGTAAGATGTACAACGATATTAAGCGGACATTCTGGTGGAAGTCGTTAAAAAGAGACATCTCGATATATGTTAGTCGATGCCCTACTTGCCAGCTAGTCAAAAGCAACCAACAGAAACTGGCTGGATTGCTACAACCGCTAGAAGTTCCTGGTTGGAAGTGGGAACATATTTCCATGGATTTCATTGATGGTTTGCCCAGAACCAGAAAAGGGAATGACAGTATTTGGGTGATCGTAGATCGCTTCACGAAGACCGCCCATTTCATACCTGTCAGATCAAACAGAACTGCTCAGAGTCTGGCGCAGATATACTTCAAGGAAATAGTTAGACTACATGGAGTGCCGCTCAGTATAGTCAGTGATAGAGATACAATATTCACTAGCAAATTCTGGGAAGCATTTCAAGTCGAACTGGGAACGAAGTTGAACTTGAGCACCGCTTATCATCCTCAGACAGACGGTCAGACTGAGAGGGTGAATCGTATTTTAGAAGATCTATTGCGGGCTTGTGTTATAGATTTCGGTGGGTCATGGGAAGACCATCTGCATTTGGCTGAATTCTCATATAACAACAGTTACCAGGCGAGTCTGACAATGTCGCCATTCGAAGCATTGTATGGTAGACCGTGCCGATCTCCTGCTTGTTGGGTCGAACCTGGAAATAGACTTGTGTTGGGTCCAGATATGATCCGAGAAGCTGCCGACAAAGTCGATTTTATTAAGAAGCGATTACTCGCCGCTCAAAGCCGACAAAAGAGCTATGCCGATAGAAGAAGAAGAGATATATCCTTTGCGGTTGGCGACTATGTATATTTGAAAGTATCGACAATGAGAGGAGTTATCCGGTTCGGTAAAACTGGAAAGTTGGCGCCCAAATTCATTGGTCTGTTTCCTATTCTGGAACGGATCGGAACTCTCGCTTATAAGGTTAAATTGCCAGATTGGTTGCCTGGAGTTCATGATGTATTTCACATATCTCAACTTCGAACGCACGTTCATGATCCAGACTTGGTCGTGGAAGAAGCAGCTCAGCAGGATATCGAAATTACTCCAGAATTAGCTGTGAGAAGAGAGCCGCTAAAGATTATCGGCAAAGAAATCAAAGAGCTGAGGAACAAGAAGGTTCACTTAGTCAAAGTGCAATGGAGTGGAGATCCGCGAGATTGTACTTGGGAAACTGAGGAGAGCATTCAGAAAGCTTATCCTAGATGCCGAGTGGATATCTCTGATTGACTCTGGTGCAAGGTACATTTACCCTACTTTGCATTACCATTTAATTCTCTACTCTGTTGTTATTTTCTTTCCATGGATGTGCACTTTTAAATTCTATAGTCTGAATGATTTTAAAAAGAGTATAGAAATTGATTAGTATGATTTGGAAAAGTTAAAAACAATTTGATTGTCGTTGGTGTTGTGTGATAGTAAATTAGATGAATTAAATTATTGAAACGATAGTTAATTTAATTAACAGTAAAATGAATGGTAGGATTTATTCGATTAAATCACACAATGAACTGATTGGAAAATAAATAGAAATATATACATGTGCATTATATGTGTTTGAACAGGTAAATGGATAGCTGTTGAGTAAAGATTTTATTTGCGTGCCCGACAAATAGGTAAACCTTAATGAGTTGGATGCGAAATATTATTATATCAACTCCTGTGAATGCCATTGGATGCGGAGTGCTGGTTTTTCTGTATGAAATAATAAACGTCGCCATAGGATAGTAACAATTAATTTTGAACTACATTGCATGGCATACTTCTTGAAGATAGGCATACTTCATCATATACCACATAAGCATTTGGAGCTTGTGTGACGAGGTGGAAGATTTACCATACGAGCGAGAGGCTTGTATGGCGGTGACTATATTTTACAGGTTGAACTGATGACTGATATAGACTATTTAAATAGTAACGATTAAATTTCCAGATTAATAAAAACCCCACACGGGTCTGGAGTTGACAATAACCACATCTCTCTAGTTATTAGATACGGCACATGGACTATTTATTTCCCACACGGGACAGGGTGACGAGAATTTATTCTCTGGAGTTATTATCAATACATGCTCCCCTATAAACACCAGAGTATATCACTATAAATATGTGTATGCTTATTAGGATTTATTGGGTACCTAATATGGCCCAATAAATTTCCAAACCTCTCTCCGAACAAGGGAGGTTATGGCGAAATTTTTCAAAAATTCCGGGTGTTAGCCAAATTTTTGAAGAATTTGAAATTTCTCAGAAACTGAAAAGTTGGAGAATCGAAGCCAGATCGAACGTAGAGTTGATTAATCAAACCACTTTTGACTTTGTTCCTTTTCGGGGACGAAAAGTTTTAAGTGGGGGAGATTGTAACGACCCAGAAAATCTGAACCAATTTAAAATTTTTAAATTGGCTAAAACAATGGATTTTAAATATTTAAAATAAATATTTTAAATAATGACAATGGAAAGTGAGTTTGAATCGACAATTGAAAGCGAATATAATTAATTACAATTATAAACAAGGCCTGAAATGGCGCTGTAGTTTCAAAAATTGAATTCAAAATTTGTCGGACTGTACCGGGTGCAAAACAAAACAGATTTTAGTGAAACCAAAAATATTTAAATCTGTTAGTGAATACCTTTCTAACGAATCTAAAAAATCGAATTTTTATAACGGAAAGCAAAAGTTATGGCCAAATGAATTTTCAGAAAGGTCACTATGGAATTTATATAGCCCGTGAAATTGGCCATTTTGCATACGACCTCGGAATTCGACGAAACCACTTTTGTTGGATCCGGGATGTGAAGTTATTTCTAGGTTTCAAATTTCATAATTTTTGAAGCTAGTATGTGAGCGTGGCAAAGGAAAATGTGTTTTGGTCAATTATAGTTAAATTGGATCGACCAGAAATGGGCCTTTTTGCAAACGGTCTCAGAATTCGACGAAACTAGTTTTGTTGGGACCGTATCGTCAAGACATAGCTAGATTTATTTTTCTGGAATTTTTCGAATCAGTTTGTGGCCCTGGCAAATTGAAATGTACGTTCAAATTAAATATTGAATGTTTTATATTTTAATTTGAAGGAAACTGACTGAAAAAGTCGAATGGGCCTACGAAACATATCCCATTGTGTTCGGAATGGGGGTAAAACGCTAGGGATGACAGTCGTTGGGTTTAGATTGGTGGTTGTGTCAGAAAACCCCTTTTTAAAACCACCGACCAATCAGAATTTAAATAAATAAATAAATAAACCGTCTTTCTCTCTCTCTCCCCCCTCGCGATGAACGGCGGCTCGTGCTCTTTCCTTCCCTCCTCTTTATCTCTCGATTTGCTCAATAAAATCCAACGCTGTAGTGGAAGCTTTTGTAGTGCTCCTCAAGAGCTTTAAATGCATATAAGCCTTGCATTTTATCGTCGTGTTTTGGTCGAGATCTGGGCCTGGGAACCTCCGCCGCTTCGCACCTCCTAGCGCCCCCCCACCGTGGTTCGAGTTCGACGAAACCCCCTCCCCCTGGAGCGCCTCTCCAAGGCGGACAACGTGGTCAACCCCGATCAGCCTCTAACGCAACGGATTTCGGGAATTTGCAAGACCTAGTTTTGAACGTGAAGGAAGGTATACGGCTTGGGTTTTAAAAATAGAATATAACGTTTTTAAGCGTTGCTAATGATGATTTTAGTATAAAAATCGTATCTTTAACATATGTTAATGAAATTCAGTGAAACAAGAGACAGTGGACTCGTGAGGGCGTCTTCTACATTCTAGAAGAGACCGCATATTTTTCTGAGCCTTCTGCTATTTTTGGTGGAGTGGAACCCAATGTGAGATTTCTAATTTATAAACGGCATGGAAAACGACGATGTATAAATTATATATTCGATGTATGAGTTATATAAGCATTGTACACCTCATGTATAAGCGTTGTATAAGTTGTACGTTCGATGTATAAGTTGTATATGCGTTGTAAAAATTATATATATGTGTTGAAATAGAAGTGAATTGCTATATATATATATATATATATATATATATATATACGCCCCTCATCCACAAACCATGGACGATATTTATTGGTTGTGATTGGTGTGAAAATTGATTGATAGTGAATGGTTGT
Source organism: Allium sativum (assembly GCA_030737875.1). Taxonomy (NCBI): domain Eukaryota; kingdom Viridiplantae; phylum Streptophyta; class Magnoliopsida; order Asparagales; family Amaryllidaceae; genus Allium; species Allium sativum. The sequence goes on along the minus strand of CM060927.1, from coordinate 295,771,564 downwards.
TTGGGATTGTTTGTGGTTGATATTGATTGATTGTGGTTGAAAAATACCCGTTTGTGGTTGAGAAATATTTGGTTGAAACCACATAGGATTAGTTTGTGGAAATGAAATAAATATATACATGCCGCCTGCGTGCGAACTAGATGCATGATCCCCATTGTTAAAAACCACGAGGTTTTAAGGTAGAGCGAGGAGCCGTACTAGGGACGGTCCCGGTTTTAACTACCCTGTCGTTATGCTGCCGAAATTTTGAATAATATTCATGTGTTTGAATTATTTTCATTTGCTGAAACTATATTTATTCTTTGAATAGAAAACCTTCATGTGTTGAATTGATATTCATTCGTTGATTAGAAATTCATGTGTTGAATGGTATTCGTGTTTTAAATATAAAAATCACATTTTTATTTATGTATATGAACTATAGAAAACCTTCATGTGTTGAATGGTATTCGTGTTTTAAATATAAAAATCACATTTTTATCTATGTATAGGAACTATAGAAAACCTTCATGTGTTGAATCGATATTCATTCGTTGATTAGAAATTCATGTGTTAAATGGTATTCATATTTTGAAATGAATTGTTTTACAATAAAAATCACCTTTTTATCATCTATATAGACTATATAAAATAATAGTGTTTTGAAATAAATTGTTTTATAATAAAAATAACCTTTTTATCATCTATATGAACTATGTAAAATGACCTTGTTTTTAAAATAAATTGTTTTACAATAAAAATCACCTTTTTATCATCTATATAGACTATATAAAATAATAGTGTTTTGAAAAGAATTGTTTTACAATAAAAATCACATTTTTATTATATACGTGAATTATTGAAATGTGTAGTGTTAAAAATAGCCATTCGTTCAAATAAATATGACTGAGATAAAATATTCATTAATTAGCTAATGATATGATTTTTGCCTATGCATGCAACATTAGAATGAATGGTGTTTTTAAACAAAATGGAGTCGAATATGAAGTTGAATGGAAAATGACAAATGATAGGAACTGTATATATGTACATGCATATTTATTGAACAGGTTATAGCAAAGGGGCTAGAGAAGAGGAATAAAATTTTGTGCCCGACAAAAAGGTACACATTTACTGTTTCGTTTGGGTGATGATTTTATGAGCCTGTTGGCTAGCCGCTTGGCTTTTTCTTTTTCTTTTTGACATGAGACGCCCGTGTGGCTATTTGGTAATTTTCCCAGCCCCTCCCGTACAAAGGAGGTTATGGCGAAATTTTCCAAAATTTAAAGGCGTTAGTGAAGTATTTGAAGTGAAAACGATATTGAAATTGTTGAATGAACTATATTTATATAAATATATAAATATAAATAAAATTAAAACGAAACGTGGCCGCGCAGTTCGTGTTTTGAAACCGTGATTTCAAACAACTAGTGCGGGAAATCCGACCGTTGGATTTTCCCAAAACCGCAACCGTCGGGTTCGCCTTGGAAATATCTTTCCAACGGCACCAACCTTGTAAAAATCCAACGGTTGGATTGTCTGGAATGTTTAATTCAAATCTAAAGAAAAACAGCACCAGAAACGATTATATTTATATATATATATAAAAATATAATTATACTTAATCGAATAACGACGCTGCAGTTCGTATTTTGAAATCGAAACTTCAAACGATTGTACCGGGAGATCCGACCGTCGGATTTTCCCGAAACTGGAACCGTTGGATTCGTTTTGAAAAGACCTTTCTAATGATGTAAATTTTGTGAAGATCCAACGGTTAGATTTTCAAATATGTGTAAATCAAATCTGAAGAAAAACAGCGCCACGGCCGCGTTATGGCCCGAAGCGTCGTTTTGAATAAATTGGCTATTTTAAAATAAATAAAAATAGCGATAAATCGTTATAAAATATCATAAACGATATGGAATGGAAATAAACTGAGTTTGCTCGATTTATGTTGTATTTGATGGTTGAATGTGTTTGGTGTGAAAATTACATTAAAGAACAAAATTGGTGTTGTTGAATGATTTAACCATTGAAATAAATTGATTTGAAATTCTAAATATACGTGAGTTATTTGAAAAGGCCGAGTTAATTCTCATTTCAAATAATTGACCGACGATTGAAAGTCGAAGATGAAGACGGTGGTCGAAGACCGGAGATCTTCACCTCGTTTGGATGGTAACCGAGGTCCTGATTGGGAGGCATCCCGAAATATGGATAATGAGTGGTGATCGTCCAAACGTACGTGGTGATTGATGGGTTTGCGAGGTATTTAGTGCCTCCAGTTTCGTTCAGACCCAGAACGGACTTGTAAATAGACTGTGTGTCTGACATTGGATTTTATTCTGTGTTGATTGATCTCTATTAAATATACATCTGTTTGGCGGCGGAGAATTTATTCTTTTGCTTAACGCCCTTCTCTGAAACGCACGAGCTCAGAGGTTGTATATCGATGGACATCAGTCGCATGGCATGAATTGCTAGTGTGGCATGCCCAAGTGGCAAATGAACAGGGCTTCTGTTGAAAAGCAAAGTCTTGTAGTGATGACCAAAGCACCGCCGGTGTGGCGTAGCTATGTGTATAACGTAAAATCGCGAGCCTCACACCCCGGTATGAACCAGAAACGGGAGAAGGACCTCAGGGAGGGCATGCGTTTCTTTCTAGCTAGGGTGGTGTCAGTGACCTACCAGCCCTGACATTTATATACTTTTCACCTGTGTGTTTGTTGCTGTTGCGAGGCGCCTCGGTTAGATCGGACGATCCGGGTCCGATGGAGTCATTCGTTGGCTCGTTTACGCCCCAAAGGGCGGGGAAACGTATTGTTCAGGCATTTTAATCCACATCGGTGGACCGGCCCTGACGATCCAAAGGCTTGACTGAGTACTTGCCTGAGACACGGGCTAGAGCGTCTCGAATTCGGTAAGGACTATCTTTTGCCTTGGTTCAGGACGGAAATCCAATTTCCAAATACGACATCGTGCGGTTTTGATTGTATACCTATTTATGGCGACATAGTGGCATGGGACGCTCATGTCGTCTATGATTGATAGTTATGATTCAAATTGTTTTTGAAACATATAAACACTAGTAATAATATCAAATGCTTTTGCTTTATTCGTATCAATCATATTTTGACCATTATAAGGTAAAACTCTATCCTCCGGTTTGCGTTGCATTGTGTGATGGGAATTGAGTCTTAAAATGGCTTCATTTTTATAAAAAGCATAGCGATGTTTAAAAGAAAGATTAGTTTTAAAGCACTGGCAATCCAATGGAGTAAACCCGTTCCACGAAAGTGGCGTTGTCCTGTGATTGACCATATTATATATGTGTTGAGTAGATTTCTCATACCAGTCCCATGACTGACTCGTAGTTTGTTTCACTTTCAAACTCGGGTGCCCCTTTTTCTACACGGGCAACCTTGTATTCAGGTTTAGCTGGTTCTTCCTGGATAGCTGGAGCTGAAGATGGATTCTATCATTTATCTCTTTTTATGCTGTTCAGCTCCTATTGTGCATATTATGTTTGTTCTTCGCTGTAGACATTTATGTATAGCTGAACTGTATTTTTACTAAGTATGATCCTGTATACTGTGTAACTCTGATGATTACTTTTATCCAGTATATTCTATTGTTCATTATCAGGTGTATTTATTTAATTTTGTTCTACTATTATCTGTTTCTGTGTTATATTCCAAGGATTTCCCTTGCCACCGTCAGTACGGGGTTTGGGGTCGTCTCATTTAGAAATCTCTTAAGGACAATGAATGCCTGTGATTGGTGATTGAGTAGATGGATGATTGGATGGTAGGACACATTCTTCTTAACTTGAAGATTTCGGGGACGAAATCCTTTAAGGAGGGGAGAATGTAACACCCCGCATTTTTAAGTATAATTAAAAATGAAATAAAATATATGAAAATATGCTTATGATAGGTAAATAATGGTGATGCATAAGAAGAATTAATTAATACATGAAAGAGAAGAAAAATTAGTTCGATAACAGTGTGTGTAACGGAAAAGATAGTAAAATGAGGATAATTAATTTAAGAATCAGGAATTAGGTAAAATGGACATCACCATTGCGTCCCTCTCGAAATTTTACATGAAATAGAGTCCGAGTTTTCAAAAATCAGAGTCTGGATGAAGAAGTTATGGCCTGTAGAAGATTCAGTAGGTTTCGGTCAGCACAGAACTGGGCAGGTTGACCTGGGGGTCGACTTGGGGGCCAGGTCGACCAGGGGGTCGACCTGGGAGTCGACCTCCCCCATGGGGGTTGACTATATTGTCGACCTCCCCCCTACAGGTCGACCTGGTCGGCCTGTTTTGGTCCAGAACACGTTTTTGAAGCCCAGGGACGATTTTTGATGGTCCGGATTGGTTTTAGGGTTAATATGATGACTGAAATGAATTGCTACACCTATAAAAACAACCTAAGACCTAGCCTTCTCTACACACAATTCTATTCTGCTTCCTCTCTGCCTCTGTTCTAAATAAAAATAAAAATGGCATCGCTACTCTGCTGGAATCAAAACTAGAAGCTAATCAACATCAACCTAAGCAACTCAATTCAAATTAGAGATTAAAGCTTCTGCAACGATTCGACAACAATTAAAGTTCTTTCTTTAAACCAACCAAGGCAAGTACAGTTATTTTCCGCTATAAACGTTAATTCTAATTGTGACATGAATTGTAAATCTGAATCTGCGATTATATCTGTTCTGTTCTGTTTAGATCTATCTTATTTTGTATCTCTTTCCTCTTTCTGTTCTATAGCCAGGCTACCACGAGCCTGAGCCAATCTCATAAGAGATTAACATACGCTAAAATGTTTGGGATAGTAAAATGAATGATGCATAAATTGGGCATGACCAATAGGTGACTAATTTGAGGAAAGAACATGGACTGTAGCTAGAACATGAATCTGAGACATGTGACTGGACATGTTATATTTGTAACATAAAGGGTATTGAACATATGACTGGAGATAAAGAGAATATGGCTTAGGTGTAAAGATTTACATTAAAGTAGGATATCTATTAAATGAAAATAAACACCTAAGCAAGGGATCTTGGGATATATGACATGCATTGAAATCAATGGCTATATTTGGTATAATTTATATGTGAATCTTGTGTACTAGGCAAGATTGAACTAAATTGGGACATGTAAATTATGACCATAACCTGTGACATGTAAATTCAATGCAACGTGGGGTATATGAACATAGTGTGAATCATGACAACTATTTAGGCATGTAAAATTAGGCCAAATTTATAATTAGGCAAGATATGTTTGTGAAACTTTAAGGAATGATTAAATCTGATATATTTGCCTAATTTGCTAGTTCTGCTATATTTGCCTAATCTGCTAGTCCTGTTATATTCCCTAATCTGCTAAATATGTCATCTGCTAAGTCTGTTGAAAATGCCAAATCTGCTAAACTAAATCTGTTGAGATGCCTAATCTGTTATCTGCTAAATCTGCTAGTTTGCCAAATCCGTTAAGTCGCCTAATCTGAAAAATCTGTTATCTGCTATATCTGTTGAGTTGATATAATTAGTCTGCTATTGACATAATCTGAATTGGCTATAGTTATGAACAATTGACATGTATATTAGGCGTGGGTATAAATGGTAAATCATTAATTAATTGGCCGCAAAGATAAACATGGCTAACTCGAGGTTAGAATGAGTTTGCGGCGTAATTCTGCCCGGAACCGCCCGGCATATTCCAGTGGTCGCAAACAATAGGTTCTAATGTGAGAAGTTAGTCATAACGTGCTTGAAACCCGGGGTTAGACTCAGTTTGCGACAGAAACCTGCCCGGAACCAACCGGCCTAACCAGTAGCCGCAAACTATCAGTCTAATGTGAGAGGTCTGGGCATTAATATTTAATTAATGAAAATCTTAGATAAATATGATGTCTAAAACGTGTTGGGTGGGTAAGGTTAAACCAATTGGACCAATGAATCTGATAAACCCGTTTCGTGAATCTGTAGGCCCAGTACAAAGTTAGACAATCTGTAACCGGTTAATCTGTAACCAGTAAGTCTGTTAATCTGTGAACTAGTTGATCTAAACTCTATATGTCTGAAACTTGTAAACAAGTTAACCTGAAATCTATTAGTTGGGGACACAAGGTTAGGAGGGGAATTACTTGTGTCATCTGTTGTTTGGGACCCATATTAGTCAGTAACCCTTTCTGGTATCAAAACTTTGACCCAACAGTAGGTAGGGTCCGGGCACGCTTACTGAACTAATTATAAGCGGTTCATTCTGATAATGGCGAGGGGTGTTGATGGTGCGTTCCAACCGGGTCATGTGCGTGCATGGATCCCGGTCTGCCTCTGAGGATGTAAGATGTCGTGACATCTGTAAATAGGTCTGTGCCAATTGGTTGTCACTTTAGGGAGTGATACACCCTACTGTGGGGCCGACACAGGGTATTTATGTATTAGGGAGACGATCGCTTGGGGTAGGGTTTTAGGGTACACTTAGTTCTGTCTGTTTCTGTTGGTACCGTCTGTTTCTGTTGGGTGGCAACACCTTTCTGTTTCTGCATGGTACCGTCTGTTCGGGTGGTAAAGGCCCAATTACTAATGTACACCTTATGCTACATTCTGCTTCTTTCTATTTCTGATCGGGTGGTAAAGGCCCATTACCGGCGTGGAAATTATTCTGTACCCGTTTCTGTTTCAGTTTAGACATTAGGGTGACACCTAATTCTGTTATACTAGTATTAGTGCAGAGAAGTAAGATATAAATAAGAAGCATGGCTTGTCTACATCATTCTGTTTCTGCTGTTTAACCTAAGTATATATGCTGCTCTTGTTACGTCCATCTCTTATCCAGTTTTGCTTTAATGTCATTATTATTATTATCTGTTCATATGCTAAAAGTCACTGGACTTGGCAGACTTTATGTCTGACCTTGCTTGTTTTCGCCCCTTTTTCTTCCGTCCCCCCCTAGGTTATTCAAGGAGGGAATACTTTAGCTTGATCCGGATTCCTTCTGCTTGAAGTGCTTAAAGTATGGCTTGGCTCTGTATAGCTTCCATTCTGTGGGGATTATGATTTTAAAGTTTTGTACTCTGATGGCTTTTGAACAAGACTGATATATATGTACTTGAGTTTTTGGTAAAGTTGTAATCAAACTGATTTCTGTCCGCTGCAATAAAGTTATAAAGTTTTTTTTAAGCACTATTTTTATATCTGTCTTGTAATGTTCTGTTCTGTTTACTAAAATGCTCCATCAAAGTTAAGGCATTCCTTTTGTGAGTGACCTTAACGGAGGTGGGGTGTTACAACTTCACAATTAAAATGTTACATTAAACTATAGATTTGCATATTAGAAACATGATAATGGACTTGGTAATTAAATGTTCTAGTTCCTTTTAAAAAATACAATGCTAAATTCAACTATTATTTATTACATTCTATACATGTTGGTTCATTTTACTAATAAATTCTATATTTAAATACTATTTTGCGAACTCTACACATGTTAATTCACTTCAAAAATACAAACGATAAATTCAGGTATCATTTATCATATTTTATACATTGTAGCTCATTTTAGAGATTCAATGCTATACTTAATTACCATTTGGCATATTGTACATATGTTATTTAACTTTAAAAAATACAATGCTAAATTTAAATATCATTTATCATATTGTATACATGCCCGTTCACTTTACGAATTCAATACTATATACAACTATCATTTCTCATACTTTATACATTTATTTCACTTTAAAAATATAATGCTATATTTAATAGTCATGTAACATATTCTACATATGCTAGTTCAATTTAAAAAATACAATGCTAAATTCAACTATCATTTATTATACTCTATACATGGTATTTCATTTTTTTAATATAATGCTATATTCAATTATTATTTAGCATACTATACATGATGCTCTATTCATTTTTACAATATAATGCTATATACTACCAGCACATAGCATTAATGGAATTAGCATAAGAAGACCGATAAGTGTTTATAATGAAATAAGAATAGGATTAATGGCATTAGCATATGAAGACCTATAGGTGTCTACAGTGAAATAATATTCAACAAAGTCATACACACTTAGTTTTGACACTGTAATGCACTTAATAGCATGATCACAAGGAAATCCGGTAATTTTCCAGTGATCAAAAGCAACAAATTTACTTTCAAATGCAATGTAAACACCATATTTGATGGTTATGGTTAGACAATTGGCAACACGTCATTAATGGCACATGGAGTCCACTTGAGCAACCGATGCTATGAAGTGCAAGTGTTTTACGATTAATGCTAGGATCCATCTCCTCATTCAACCAATAGGCTCAGAAGTTTTTTTAGACATCCATGATGCATGCGAGTTAGCCTAGGGATGCGATATAATTATCTAACTAATCAGGAATGTTAGTTGAACCGCTTAAAGGCTTTGTGTATAGATTCAACGTCGTCATTACTAAATCGAGCAATCTCCGTGATGATATCACATTGATGGCCTAGACAAGGGACGCTGACCCCGAGATAGATTGTAACACCCCACCTCTACTAGGGTCACTCGCAAAGGAATGCACTAGCTTTGGAGGGGCATTATTGGTAAACATGCATAATGATATAGCAAGGCAGGACATGACATATATATATATATATATGTAAATAAACAGAGTGAGTAAATAAAACAGCGGAAGATTTATAAACCATTTCAAAACACAAGTCTGGTACATCAAAATGTCAATTTCCCAAAATTACAAGTCTAGATAAATACACCATCTGATAAACTGAAAATACATAAGTACTATCCCCAAATAAGAGTGATAAACCATAGCGGCTCAAGTCCAAAGCATACATGAGCTTTCCAAGAAAGCAGCTAAGGTCCAAGCTAGGCTCCTGTATTCCCTCCCTGAGAACCTGGGGGGGGGGGGGGGGAAACGGAAGAAAAGAGGCGAAACAAAATGGGTCAGTCAAAAAGACTGAGTAAGCCCTGCTACGATCAGTCTATAAACTAATGAAGTTAACATCATGATGGAAACTGAGATGATCATAGATAACAGCATACTGGCATGATAAAGTAACTACAAGACAGATAGAGGTGTCATCGCATAAACAAGGTTAAGTTTTGCACCACGGTGTACTAGCAAACCAACATAACAAGTATTGATCCCTTAGCCCAAACTTTGGCCCAATAACATGAAGTGACCTTAATATAAGGTCCAACCCAACGGTCTAGTCGATCGGCTCCCTATAAGCCTAACACGTCAAGTGTGGGTGTCCATACGGCCCACATGGATGTAGTCAGACTGTACTGGGTCCACCTTTGGGTGTATCAAGCCCTCGGGTGTCAACCCCAGACACCTAAGCAATAATGCACAGTCTAAGCCTACTGGTACCCGTGCCTCGAGTTTGTCCAACATCGGACTACGTGCACGTCCGTAGCCCGCCGGAACCGCACCGCTGTACCACTCAGCCGTCGCTTTGGTCGCTTACATCAGTCCAGTAATCGTGCCCCGCCCTAGCCTAGCCTCTAGGGTTGTGAATGATACCAAACTGGGATTACTGCTGGAACAGACCACGCTGCTAGGGTTTCTAAGAGGGTTAAGTGTGATTTAACCCTTCACTAATCATGGATTTAAATCGGTTAAGTGTAACTTAACTCCATTCTAATCCCTCGAATCCCTGAGTGGATTTAACTGGCTAAGTGTAACTAACACCTAACCCCCTTTCAATTCCTCTAATCCCCAAATGGATTAAGTATTAGTGGACCTTGACTTAACCCTAATCGTGAGGCATTAATTAATTTAATGCACCTTAACCTCTCACATTAGACTTTGTTGTGGTTACTAGTTAAGCCGGGCGGGTCCGGGTAGCTTTACACCACAACTTGGTCTAACCTCGGGTCTTGGCACCCCATGACCAACTTCCCACATTGGGTCCTATTGTTTGTAGCCACTAGTTAAGCCGGTCGGTTCCGGGTAGAATTACGCTACAAACGCAACCCAACCTCGAGTTGGCCACACTTATGTTTTCTAAGTGTCATGTCCACTTTATTTCAAAACATAATTACAAGCCAGCAATTACTTGGGTAGACCTAACTTAATAGGTAAATTCCCAAGGGGTAGACCTAACTTAATAGGTAAATTCCCAATCTTATATTTTCATGTATTTTAAGTTTACCCAAACCCCCAACGTCATTCTATCGCTTACATACTCGTAGTAACGCATAAAGGATAGGAAGAGGGAATCTTGGCACAACATACATGATAAACTTGCACAACAATCATGCATAACATGTTAGACTTGTACAACTTAGCATAGTGAACTTGCATATTACCATAAACATGCATAACTTGTCAAACATGCACAACTTGTCATTTTAAACTTGCATAAACATGCACAACTTGTCAAAACATGCACAACTTGTCATTTTAAACTTGCATAAATATGCATAACTTGTTAATCTTGCAAATCATGGCTTGGTAAACTTTGCATAAACATGCATAACTTGTTAAACATGCAAATCATGGCTTAGTAAACTTTGCATAAACATGCATAACTTGTTAAACTTGCAAATCATGGCTTAGTAAACTTTGCATAAACATGCATAACTTGTTAAACTTGCAAATCATGGCTTAGTAAACTTTGCATAAACATGCATAACTTGTTAAACTTGCAAATCATGGCTTAGTATACATGCATAACTCAATTAACTTGCAAATCATGGCTTAGTACACTTGCATAAACATGCATAGCTCAATAAACTTGCAAATCATGGCTTAGTACACTTGCATAAACATGCATAACTCATTTAACTTGCAAATCAAGGCTTAGCAAACTTGCATAAACATGCATAACTCAATAAACATACATAAATCCCAACTTGCATCACATATTAACTTTAGAGTTTCTAAAATGAAGGTAAGAGGGCTTACAATGCTTATGCGGACTCAAATGAGTATAACAAATGCAAGAAACCCCTTATGCAACTAATTAAAACCCCCAAATGCAAGCAAACTTGATCAAGATTCCTCCTTTATGATGCCAATAGAAAAATAAGCCTTTAATGCAAGCTAAGGAGGATCATACAATCCTAAATATGCTTGTATGCATGGAAAATTACTTAGGAATTAATTTAGGAAATGTATGAAGAGGGTGGAGGCCATGAGAGTTTGGATTTTGGCATAGTTTAGTTGCTAGGATGAATAATGAGTGATTTAGGGTAGGTTAGGGTCTTATTTATAGATTAGGTTAGTGATTTAGACCATAGGATTAACCCTAGGTGGAATTAGGGCCATCAGATCCCGGAACTCTCTAGAAACAAGCCACAAGACCAACCCTCAATCAGAAATGGTGCACCGGGCTAATCAGCCGGGCACCCCCTGTCGACAGGGCAGTCGACATGCCAAGACCCCTGTCGACAGGCCTATCGACATGGGATCCTGGCGGGATTTTTCCCGCCTTGGCCCAGCTGGCCCAATTCTTTAAATTTGAATCTGATTTTAAGCCTTGAATTTTCTGAAAACTTTGACGGACCATATCTGGGCCATACGGACTCCGTTTTTCGAAAACTCGGACTCTATTTCGCGTATTTTTCCGAGACGAACGCAATGGCATAGCCCGTTTCCCTTGATTCCCATTTTATAATTTAATTCTGCCTCAATTTATGTTATAACAGATTATTGAAAATACGGGTTGTTACATTCTCCCCTCCTTAAAGGATTTCGTCCCCGAAATCTTCAAGTTAGGAAGAACGTATCCTACCATCCAATCATCCATCTACTCAAAGCATCATCCACGAGCAATCATTGTCCTTAAAGAATTCTAAATGTGGTATGAACATATGCAAAAGTGTGTGTATATGTACTTACCTAATGCAAAAATCAGGCGGTTACTGATACAGTAAACCACCTTAATGCATATGTATGTAAATCAGGCGGTTACTGATACAGTAAACCTCCTTAATGCATATGTATGTCAGTGAAATGAATCCATATGTATGCAGATTCCTAAATTCATAGTATCTATATGAGTGCACATAACATTCATCCATATGCAACATCCATGTGGTGGCACAACAAGTTTCAATCATGAATAAGCATAAACACTCATGCATATGCAACATGAAGAGTGTGTGAGCCTATCTAGTGCCTAATGTGTATAATGCATCCACGAGCAACCACTTGCAAACACTTGCAACCACTTGCAACCATCAAGCATAACATGTTTCAAATACATGTTTCATCCAAAGGGTTTCTACCTAAGGTCCTCATGACAAGATAAACACGATAAACTAGATAAACATGGACAGAGAGATATGCATCCATTCAAACTCTGTCATATAGTACTAACCGATGAGTCATAACCCCCTTATGGAGTTTACAACAGAAATAAGATCGAGAATGGGACCGAGAGGATATATATATACACCAAAAGAAAATTTGCAAGCAAACTCCACAGGAAAACAAGGATCAGGGATGCACTCTTACAAAGAGATATGATGCGTGTATCTAGTCTTCATTCTTCTTAGTCACGTTTCCTTGAGCTTAATTCCACTGTGCTTTGACTGTCTTTTATTTCATGCTTTCTTGGCTTCCTACTCCTATTTCCCAAATTCGAGTTGGATCTCATTTCATTATCGCCTCTCGTCTTTCTTTTCCACTTATTCTTCTTTCTGTATACTTGTCTTAAACATACTATAGCCTCATGATTTCATGCAAGCTCCCCAAAATTCACTAGTGAGTCCTGGATCTCGCCTACTTACTATAAAGTATTTCACGCAGCAGAACTTTCCTTGAAAATACCAATCCATGTTGCTAGTTGTCCTTATAAACGTGATTTTCTATAACTCGTGCTTAAATCGAAATGAACCATCTGCCTATGAGTGATAGGCCATACCTAGATTCAACTGCCTACCCATAGCTTCCTATAGGCTATTTCAAAACTGGCCAACTTCTTGCGGGTAAACCGTTGCTAACCATGACGCAGTCCTCTTGCTTTTCACCGGACTGAAATGAGCACTCTTCATGAATCTACCTACTATGACCCTGATACCCGTATCCCCTTCCTTTGGTCTAGGTAGTCGATCCACATAATCTATCGAGATGTTTTCACACTTCCCCTTGCGGAACTTCCAATGGAGGTGATGGCCCACTGGGCTTCTATGACTTGGCCTCAACCTGGTGGCACAACATGTATCCTGAAACCAACTCGGCCACCTCCTCGAGTGATGCGCATCTTCAAGAACCTTCTTTACCAAGTCTTTCACTCGAGGAACACATAATCTCTTGTCGCGCCTTAGTCATCCTTTATAATATATCTAGCGAGGTGACCTAACATCTCGCCTTGAGTCGACTGGTCCATGTTCTTGACCAACTGCGGGTCTTCTTCCCGTGAAACTCCCTTGTTGATCCAGAAGAGTAAGTCTAAGCTCAGGTAATGCTAACTAACTAGCCAAACGGAGGAAGCTTCTTACTTCAATTGCCCTCCTCAGAGTTTTCCGGTCTTAAACCGCACCCACTTTAGCGGAACCCACCACTAAGCCTTTCTTAGGAACTATGTGCCCAAGAAATCCAATTTCTTTCCTCCAAGTGACATTTGGAGAACTTGACCTTCCACTGGTGGCTCTAAGCGTATCCATCTCCTCCTTGAGATGTATAGCATGTTCTTCCTCGTTCTTTTGAGGAGATCAAAATATCGTCTATGACGACCATGACAAACTTGTTTAAGGACTCCCTAAACACCCTACCCATCAAGTTTACGTAATATGCGGGTGCATTAGTCAACCCAAATAGCATGACTAGCCATTCTAAAAATTCCATCTAGAGTCCTAAACGCAGTCTTGTCAATTCCATCCTCAGCCATCCTAAGCTGATGGAATCCGGTAGCTTGATCAAAAGAAAACAGATGCTCCTACAAGCTGATCAAACAAATCATTGATCCTTGGTAACGGCTATCTATTCCTCTCACGATAATCAACACATAAGCGAAGCAAACCGTCCACATCAGTAACGAATGCTACTGGAGCACCCTACTCGAGAATACTTCGTCTCAGGAAGTTCTTCTCAAGCAACTCCTTAACTTGCTTTCTTAATTCTCACCTCGTGAGGTCATGTGCCTAACCGGCCACGAAACTGGCTTGGTATTACCAACCAGATAATGCGGAAATCCATCCCACGTCTAGGGATAACCCCCTTTTTCCTTTCCCAAGATATCAGGATATTCTCGGACCACCCTCACCGATTTCAAACTATCGATAGATGAGTTGAGGGATTCAAGATAACATAACATGACGGGACCCATAGGGTTGCTAGAAATTTCTAGGGTATTACCGAGGCGAGTCATGAGCCCAACACCCTATATACAAAAACCCAGAATGGCCCAAAACACGACAACCATTTCATGCCCAAAACCAACCCATATCCCCTGAAACCGAGAATATAAACATCCCACGAGAATTCTATACTCAAGATAGAAATTTTCAAATCCACTCAGACCACAGACAAGCGGGCAGAACCCCCCCAATCGGATTTGAAACACATACGGGATCATCAACTACACTAGTACTTAGGTGCAAAACTTTCAACTGGGTTAGATGAAATAAAACTATGCGATGTGCCCGAATCAAACAAAGTTCGAACAGGGAAAATCAGAAAATGTAAACAAGATTTTCAACAGAAACACTACCTCTATCATGAGCTGGAAGAACGGGGTTGAGGGGATGAATTCGCCCTCCCAATAGTCCTGCACACTGAGTCTGACCTTGCCCTTGTTTCCTGGGGCAATCCTTGCTGAAATGTCCAAACTCACCACAATCAAAGCATTCACCCCGCTTTCGCTTCTCCTTCTTCCTACATTCCCTGGCCATATGTCCAACTTTACCACAGAAGTTGCATTTCATATTCCCTCTTGGCTTGTCCTTGCGGTTGCTGTTATTCTTGTCTTGCTTCCCGGAATTTACCCTCTCGCCTTGAGACTCATTCGCCTTGACCTCTTTCTTGTCATTGCTACCTTCTTCTTGAAGTAGGGCCAAATTCACTAAACTCTCGAAAGTCGCCCCCAAGGGTATATGAGACAGGGCCAAATCACGTAATGGCTCGTTTAATCCTAGAGCAAAGTGTAGGGCCTTCTTCTGAGCTGTATTAACCAAGTCTAAATCGACCCGAGCCAGTTGATTAAACTTATCTATGTATTCCCTAATAGTCATGTCCCCTTGTTTCAGTGATAAGAACCTCAGTCCAAACCTTCCTCTAAAGTCATCCCAAGTCTCAATTGGACTAGTAGTGGTGGTGACTACCCACCAACGTGCAGCTTCTTCCTTTAGCAACCATACTGCCAATAAAACCTTCCTGCGGTCACCTATATCAAAAGTGGCTAGAAGATCTTCGGTCTCTTTCAACCAATTCCTTGCCTCTACAAAAGCCTCGGTTCCAAAGAAATTCTTGCAACCCATCGCCTTAAAATCTCGGCAAATCTCGGCGAAGTCAATTTGAGGATGCTGAGGGGAAGGAGGAAGAGGAACATCAACTACGGGAGGAGGAGGAACAGCAGCCTCGACTGGGGAGACAACATTAGAGACACCCGGGACCGGTGCCGTGACTTCCAAGTACCGACGAAACCAATCGGGTATCGTTACTCCTTCGGGCAAGACGAGATTATCAGACATGCTGGAAACGAAAAGAAAAGAGTTCAAACGAGGGGTCAAAGGATAGTGCTAATGGCTTTTGGGGAATAGCCTTTAAAAATAACTAGACTTTTCTTTGGAAAATACTTTATACTTGGTTTTGAAAATAGTTTTTCAAAAGTTTTAAAAACCTTTTTATCCCTTCTCGTAAACCATATGCTCTGATACCAAATGTAACACCCCACCTCTACTAGGGTCACTCGCAAAGGAATGCACTAGCTTTGGAGGGGCATTATTGGTAAACATGCATAATGATATAGCAAGGCAGTACATGACATATATATATATATATGTAAATAAACAGAGTGAGTAAATAAAACAGCGGAAGATTTATAAACCATTTCAAAACACAAGTCTGGTACATCAAAATGTCAATTTCCCAAAATTACAAGTCTAGATAAATACACCATCTGATAAACTGAAAATACATAAGTACTATCCCCAAATAAGAGTGATAAACCATAGCGGCTCAAGTCCAAAGCATACATGAGCTTTCCAAGAAAGCAGCTAAGGTCCAAGCTAGGCTCCTGTATTCCCTCCCTGAGAACCTGGGGGGGGGGAACGGAAGAAAAGAGGCGAAACAAAACGGGTCAGTCAAAAAGACTGAGTAAGCCCTGCTACGATCAGTCTATAAACTAATGAAGTTAACATCATGATGGAAACTGAGATGATCATAGATAACAGCATACTGGCATGATAAAGTAACTACAAGACAGATAGAGGTGTCATCGCATAAACAAGGTTAAGTTTTGCACCACGGTGTACTAGCAAACCAACATAACAAGTATTGATCCCTTAGCCCAAACTTTGGCCCAATAACATGAAGTGACCTTAATATAAGGTCCAACCCAACGGTCTAGTCGATCGGCTCCCTATAAGCCTAACACGTCAAGTGTGGGTGTCCATACGGCCCACATGGATGTAGTCAGACTGTACTGGGTCCACCTTTGGGTGTATCAAGCCCTCGGGTGTCAACCCCAGACACCTAAGCAATAATGCACAGTCTAAGCCTACTGGTACCCGTGCCTCGAGTTTGTCCAACATCGGACTACGTGCACGTCCGTAGCCCGCCGGACCCGCACCGCTGTACCACTCAGCCGTCGCTTTGGTCGCTTACATCAGTCCAGTAATCGTGCCCCGCCCTAGCCTAGCCTCTAGGGTTGTGAATGATACCAAACTGGGATTACTGCTGGAACAGACCACGCTGCTAGGGTTTCTAAGAGGGTTAAGTGTGATTTAACCCTTCACTAATCATGGATTTAAATCGGTTAAGTGTAACTTAACTCCATTCTAATCCCTCGAATCCCTGAGTGGATTTAACTGGCTAAGTGTAACTAACACCTAACCCCCTTTCAATTCCTCTAATCCCCAAATGGATTAAGTATTAGTGGACCTTGACTTAACCCTAATCGTGAGGCATTAATTAATTTAATGCACCTTAACCTCTCACATTAGACTTTGTTGTGGTTACTAGTTAAGCCGGGCGGGTCCGGGTAGCTTTACACCACAACTTGGTCTAACCTCGGGTCTTGGCACCCCATGACCAACTTCCCACATTGGGTCCTATTGTTTGTAGCCACTATTTAAGCCGGTCGGTTCCGGGTAGAATTACGCTACAAACGCAACCCAACCTCGAGTTGGCCACACTTATGTTTTCTAAGTGTCATGTCCACTTTATTTCAAAACATAATTACAAGCCAGCAATTACTTGGGTAGACCTAACTTAATAGGTAAATTCCCAAGGGGTAGACCTAACTTAATAGGTAAATTCCCAATCTTATATTTTCATGTATTTTAAGTTTACCCAAACCCCCAACGTCATTCTATCGCTTACATACTCGTAGTAACGCATAAAGGATAGGAAGAGGGAATCTTGGCACAACATACATGATAAACTTGCACAACAATCATGCATAACATGTTAGACTTGTACAACTTAGCATAGTGAACTTGCATATTACCATAAACATGCATAACTTGTCAAACATGCACAACTTGTCATTTTAAACTTGCATAAACATGCACAACTTGTCAAAACATGCACAACTTGTCATTTTAAACTTGCATAAATATGCATAACTTGTTAATCTTGCAAATCATGGCTTGGTAAACTTTGCATAAACATGCATAACTTGTTAAACTTGCAAATCATGGCTTAGTAAACTTTGCATAAACATGCATAACTTGTTAAACTTGCAAATCATGGCTTAGTAAACTTTGCATAAACATGCATAACTTGTTAAACTTGCAAATCATGGCTTAGTATACATGCATAACTCAATTAACTTGCAAATCATGGCTTAGTACATTTGCATAAACATGCATAGCTCAATAAACTTGCAAATCATGGCTTAGTACACTTGCATAAACATGCATAACTCATTTAACTTGCAAATCAAGGCTTAGCAAACTTTCATAAACATGCATAACTCATTTAACTTGCAAATCAAGGCTTAGCAAACTTGCATAACCATGCATAACTCAATAAACATACATAAATCCCAACTTGCATCACATATTAACTTTAGAGTTTCTAAAATGAAGGTAAGAGGGCTTACAATGCTTATGCGGACTCAAATGAGTATAACAAATGCAAGAAACCCCTTATGCAACTAATTAAAACCCCCAAATGCAAGCAAACTTGATCAAGATTCCTCCTTTATGATGCCAATAGAAAAACAAGCCTTTAATGCAAGCTAAGGAGGATCATACAAGCCTAAATATGCTTGTATGCATGGAAAATTACTTAGGAATTAATTTAGGAATTGTATGAAGAGGGTGGAGGCCATGAGAGTTTGGATTTTGGCATAGTTTAGTTGCTAGGATGAATAATGAGTGATTTAGGGTAGGTTAGGGTCTTATTTATAGATTAGGTTAGTGATTTAGACCATAGGATTAACCCTAGGTGGAATTAGGGCCATCAGATCCCGGAACTCTCTAGAAACAAGCCACAAGACCAACCCTCAATCAGAAATGGTGCACCGGGCTAATCAGCCGGGCACCCCCCTGTCGACAGGGCTGTCGACAGGGCAGTCGACATGCCAAGACCCCTGTCGACAGGCCTGTCGACATGGGGTCCTGGCGGGATTTTTCCCGCCTTGGCCCAGCTGGCCCAATTCTTTAAATTTGAATCTGATTTTAAGCCTTGAATTTTCTGAAAACTTTGACGGACCATATCTGGGCCATACGGACTCCGTTTTTCGAAAACTCGGACTCTATTTCGCGTATTTTTCCGAGACGAACGCAATGGCATAGCCCGTTTCCCTTGATTCTCATTTTATAATTTAATTCTGCCTCAATTTATGTTATAACAGATTATTGAAAATACGGGTTGTTACATAGATTTTGATGACTAACGAGCCAAAAAGCCTCCTCCAACCTAAGATTGCTTCTATTATAAAGTGAACTACTTTTTATATTCAACTATCATTTAGAATATTTAAACATTCTAGTTCCTTTTAAAAAATACAACGTTAAATTCAACTATCATTTATTATATTCTATACATGCTAGTTAATTTACTAATAAATGTTATACTCAAACATTATTTTGCAAACTCTACACATTTTAATTCACTTCAAAAATATAAATGATAAATTCAACTTTCATTTATCGTATTTTATACATGGTAGAACATTTTAAATTTACTATACATTTCATACTCGTTTTATTTCAAAAAAAAAAAATTTGAGCATAACGGTTGTGTAGAGCGCATCTACACACTCGATTAGATAATATTACTAGTTAAAAGATATAAGTCGGTCAACAGGCCTAACCAATGGCGCAAATAGTATTGATAATGCATGCAGACTGCATGTAATAGAGTTCGATGCGCATAGCGTAGTTAAGTACATACGTAAATAACGTACAGACTAACCAAAATAACTACCAAACAACAAGCTACACCACCACGCACACGAGCCAGTAGGAAAGGCTCCAAACATTAACACTTACAAGCCAAAAAACAAGAAAAAGTTTACCAGATGCATAGGGGTGCGCAGAGCATGACAAGATTACCATGGTCTTGGGTAGTAGCGTCGTTGCTGGAGGCCGTAACAGTAGGAGCTACCAATTGACTCATCTCAAACAATGAAGGTGTCCATGATAGTAGGAGTGTACAACACTAGTTGGGTACCTGATGAAGTGCCTGAAGCCTTTCGCTGCAATGAATGGTTGAGGAGGACAGTGCTGGAGAAATCATAGGAGATAAACATTCCAGGAGTGGTAGAGGAGGTGGTGGCAGCGTGGTGACAAGGGTAGGGGACTGATCCTAGAAAGCTAGGGAGGCTAGCTGGAGAGGGTCCGATAGGTCAAGGTCAAGCTCGATGAAAGGGTCCCACTTAGGTTCAGGAGAGGGCCATGGGTTCCACCCTTGCGGGCTAATCACCTCAAGAGAGTTGTTTGATATGGGTAAGGGTGCAAGTGATGGATCAGCGGGTAGTGGTACAATTCGTTCAGGCAAGGTGGATTCAATTTGCATGGCATCAAAGCATAGTTCAGGTTCTGGTTCAGGCAAATGGAAGTATTCCATCATGAATTCTAAATTATTTTCCCAGTGGTTACCTAAGAGCAGATCTTCGGGGTTCCGGGAAGGGTGGAAGTGATCCCAATCCTCGATAGTTATGAAGTAGTGGGCGTTACCAAGATGAACAGAGTAAGTGGATGGTAAAGTTACCGCCTTTAAGATCCTAGCCTTGGCAAACACATAACGGAGGTCTTTTTGTGCCTAGCCGTAGTCATTGGCTCCAAGAAAGAGTCCCATAGGATAGAGTGTGGTGGTAGGTAGTCTGAATTGTGTCGGAGATGAGCATGATAGCCTTTAACTCTGACCCATGAAATGGGCCAAAATTCTCTATCAACTATTTCTGAAGCTGGTAACCAAGCTTGCAAGCCGAGGGAACCACCGTGTTTGTAAATGAACTGGTGGTTAAGAGCAGAATGATAAAGGCCGACTGTTGGAAACTGGATTAGGTAGTTATGGTCAGTTAAAATGTAGATATTCCAGTCACGATCGTGGAAGAAATCAGCGAAGGTGGCACGCATAGAGTGGAAGTTTCAGTATCCAGCAAGGATGGTGGCTTTGATGAGGTTAGTAGCGTTACATGGAAGCGCCATGTCAGAGAGATTTGGGAAAGAAAAAGATCCGAATTAGGGATATAAATGATATTAGGAGGAGATGGGGAGTTATATGCTGAGAAGGTGATTTGACGTGGAGAGAGGGAATGTTTTCGATGGCTGGCACGTGCACAGTGAGAGGAGGTTATGGGATGGAGGAAATCTCTTCTGCAGAAGAATGCGCAGAGACTGGTGCTGCCTTCGGAGCAGAGATTGCTTTCTTTTATGCAGATCGACGTGTGCATCTTTTGTGCGAGTGTCCAAAGAAACCACATTTATAACAAATATTCGCGTTCCTACAGTGTTTGGCCATGTGTCCAGGAGAAGCACAGTGAAAACAAATCTGTTTTGATTTCAAATTTTCAATTGTGCGAACCAATGAAGCAAATGGTGGTAGAATACCCTTCTTGGAAGCCAAAGAAGATGACGACTTCAGCTGTTGTGTTGGCTGGAACTGGGATCGCGATTTCAGGGCTTGAAGGTATGAGAGTATCTTTGACAGTGCTGGCGTAGGCAGGAGGGGAGGTAAGAGGGCTGGAGTAATCTCCAGAAGCGGTGGAGGTGGTGGTGGTGGTTTAGGCAAGTCCAAAGGAGCAACAGTCATGGAGGAAGGCGCTGCCACAGGCGGTTTGGAGGAGATGAATGCCTCCGTCATCGTAGTGTCATGGAAAACGTCGACGGTGGTGATTATGGTAGTGAGTGGAGGTAGGTGGTGTATGTTGGAAGGTAGCCATTGTTGTTGGAAGCCATGCCTTCAATCTTTGACAAGCCGTAGGGCTTTGGAGAAATATGGAATAATTTGCATTGAAGCTCTAATTCACAAGATAATGACTATTGAAAAGCACTTCAAAGAGGCGAACAATCCACTATAAGCTAATATTAAATCGACCAATATGACGAAGTGATTTATGCACATCAAACGTACTTATTAACTTTAAAAATATTTACGAAAATATTAAATAACTATTTATGTAATTTTGATTAGTACTGTGAGAATTATAATTTGTGATAATTGTTTGCGGTTTATTTATATTTTTATAGTCCTATAGTTTAGATATATGTATATAAATACATATATAACCTCATATGTATTCATACGTATTGATGAGCATATTGATCCTCAATCACATCAATTTCCCGATAAAAAATTATGATTGATAAGTATATATATACATAGACGAGAATGGTCACACTTCCATGACATCATAAAGAAGAGAAGGTGGGTCAATTTTCCATGACATCATAGAGTGCCTCATATTCTTAAATCGACGAATTATAAGTACATATATTAAGTTAATTTAATTAAATATAATAAATCGTTTCAAAGGTAGCAAAATGAACTTAATATACATATCCATAATAATTTAATTTAGGTACTTATATTAAGTTCATTTAATTATATAATGTAAATTATTATTAAATTAACTTATTATAGGTTACTAAAATAACTTATTATAGGTACCTAAATTAACATTAATATTAAATCGACGAATTCGACAAAGTGATTTGTGTACCTCATACGTACTTATTAACTTTAAAAACATTTATAAAAATACTCATAACTATTCATGTGGTTTTGATTAGTACTATGAGAATTATAATTTGGGATAACAGTTTGCGACCTATTTTATGTTTTTAAATTCCTAGAGTTTGGATATGTATATAAAACTTGGGAAAAGAATCAGGGTAATTAAATCAATGTATTATAAGTATGTATACTAAGTTAATTTAATTATCTACAATAATTCGTTTTGAAGTAACTATAAAGAGTTAATTTAATTACATACAAAAATATGTTTCAGTGTTAGTTAAATGAACTTAAAATACGTATCATTACAAGTGTTCGAGGATGATCTAGGAGAGATTGTTGACGAGGATGAGGAGGAGCCTATGATGGATGAGGACGATCCTATGATGGATGAGAAGGAGCCTATCGAGTTTGATGACGAGGACTTTGCCGATGAGGAGCTAGAGGAGATAGATTTATCATGCCCTTCGGTAGACGAATCGGATGATTAGGCAGTTGTGATGAGTCAGACTTTGTATATATATTGTAGATATGGATATCAGTTTTTGATCTTAGTTGCATGATTGCGCTAAGATATATTTGGGTGGAATTATACTTTTTATTTTTGGGATTAGACCACCTCAAGTATGTAGTACATGTTCAGGTTGGTAAAGATGACTATCATTTGTACCATTTTGTCTTCTGGTACGAGTATGGATATAACATTCTGATGTTGGTATATACATATTATTTTCTAATTTTCATTTCGTTACAAATTTGGGGATCAAATTTCTTTAAGGGGGAAATTGTAACGATCTGGATTATTGAATCAAATTTAATTTAAATTAATATGTTTTCAATATAATTATTTATATTCTATAACTGGACCATTTAAACTAGAAAATTATATCGACAAAATTATCATAGTGTTCGGAGAATTAAGCGACTAAACTAAAATACATAATAGCATTTGATGATAGCATTCCTAAACCCTAAGACGACACTAAGAAAATGTTATCAAAAACTTTCCATAACACTTGAAAAATGTTATGGAAAACCTACCATAGAACTTACCCTAAATGTTGTTAAATCCCTAAGGACACATGTCCTTCTTCCAACATCCTAAGACACTTATCTCCCTCTCTTTAAGCCTTTACCAAGTGTCCTCCCTAAGCCTAAATATGAAGACATGTGCCTCATGGCTAATGACAAAAATACTCCCATTTCAAGCATATATAAGGAGACCTTCACCTCTCCGTTCCTTCACACTCTTCTCTTTTATCTACCCATTCCTTCCTATCTTCTCCTTCTTTCCCACGGCCAAGGCCATCACCACCTCCCATGATTCTTTTCCAAGGTTTTTTATATATCCAAACTATATGAGTATAAAAACATAAAACTGCTAGCAAACAATTATCACAAATTATTACTAATTAAAACAACATAAACAGTTGGTGAATATTTTCATAAATGTTTTTAAAGTTAATAAGTACATGTGCGATACATAAATCACTGCGTCGTATTGGTCGAATTAATATTAAATTTAATTTAAGTACCTATGTTAAGTTAATTTAGGTACCTATAATAAGTTAATTTACGTACGTGTAATAAGTTAATTTAATATTAACTTACTATGGAGAGTTGAATGAACTTAATATAAGTACCAAAATTAAGTTATTATGGATACATATATTATGTTTATTAAGCTACCTTTGAAACGAATTATTATAGGTAATAAAAATAACTTATTATTCGTACTTACAATACGTTGATTTAATTACCATGATTCTTTTCCAAGGCTTTATATATCCAAACTGTAGGACTGCAAAAATATAAAACAGTTCATAAATAGTTATCACAAATTATAGTTATCGCAGTACTAGTCAAAAACATATAAATAGTTATTCAATATTTTCATAAATGTTTTTAAAGTAAATATCTAATGACCCGAACTCCCCAACCGGCCTAAACCGAATAAGAAGATGGATTGCTTTGAGAACACGATGCATCAAAACACAGAACAAAAGAACTTTTCATTGCTATTAAAACAATATACATCAGAGTACAAGAATATCAGAGTGCGGAAAAATAAATACACATCGGAAATACAATTATCAGAGAATAAATAAATTACATAGCAGCGGAAATATAATACAATAATACAAAGTATAGCTGAAACACATCAACTAACACAACTGAAGGAAATACATGGATAAAAAGCTTTCCAGAGTATAGCTCCAAACATAATCCAGGATCTTGTGTAAAGAAAAGAACTGAAAAACCAAAACTACTAGCTGCACGTGTGGAAAAGATGGGCACCCAAAATTTAGGTGGGAAACAATAAACTCCGAGTCAGTCATGACACTGGTATGAGAGCTAACATAGTTATTAAAACTTGACTTTAAAACAGGGTAATTCATGGGACCACGCCGTATGACACAAAACGGGTTTCCTCCACATGAATTCTTTTAAGATAAAACAACGCAATGTTTTTTGAAAAATGAAGCTATTATAAGATTCAGATCCCATCACACAATGCAACGCAAGCCGAAGGACAGAGTTTTACCTTGTAATAGCCAAACATGCTTAATATGCTTTTAAGCAAATATTTTTTATATTACTATAAGTGCATAGTGTAGAAAACGACTTTGGATATAAATGTATCAATCATAGACGACATAATACCCTATCCTATTATGTCGACATATTGGTTTACAACTAAAACAGAAAAATAGCATATTGGAAATTGGGTTTCCATCATAAACCAAGGAAAGGGATCTCTCCTTACCGAATTCGGGACACTCTAGAACATGTCTCAGGGATCACACGCATATATCCCTTGATCGGCAGAGCTGGCCCACGTCTTCGCAGTGGATTAGGTTTACTCCTGAACGATACATTCCTTGGTCCTACCAGACCTAAAACCTGGTATGTATGTCAACCGTCTTGGCCTTGTGCGGCCATATCCGAGGTACCTTGCTTAACAACATCCACATAAGTAAATTGCCTGGACTCTATACCATGGCATCACTTCTAGCTAGAAGGAAACGTATGTCCTTTCTCTGTTGTCCTTCATCTCGTTTTTGGTTCAAACCAGGGTGTGAAGCCCATGAATCAACACCATACACAAAGATAAGCTATTTAATCTATGCTTTGATCATCATCCATAAAGCTCTGCTTTTCAACAAAAGCTTTGATCATTGCATCTCAGCAAGCCACATTGTCAATCCATGTCATACAATTGATGTCTACCAATATATAACCTTTAAGCTCGTACGTCTCAGAGAAAGGTGTTAAGCTAAGAGAATAAATTCTCCGCCACTAAACAGATATATATTTAATACAGATCAATCAATACAGAACAAAATACAATGTCAGACACACAATCCATTTACAAGTCTGTTCTGGGTCTGAACGAAACTGGAGGCACCTTATTCCTCATCCCATATGCCTAATACAGGAGAGAGGTCCTTGCATATCTGGTCGATCTTCAAGTACGTCAGGACTACCACCACTTGTTACCTTGTCCTGGGTGATATTCCCAATCAAGACATCGACAATAGCCCAAACGATGTGAAGATCTCCGGTCTTCAACCACCGTCTTCAAATCTTCAACTTTTAATCGTCGTAATAGTTATTCAGAATGGGTTAAACCCATTATTTCCGAATAACTCGCTCATCTTACAATCAAGTGGTGTATAAACACATCATACGCCTCACTCCAATCCGAAATATTTTTTACTCAAATATTCTTTATACTGGGAATTATTCCCACAATTCTTATAAAGGTTATCCCATTTAAACTAATTGCTTAATCTATTCCGTGGAAATAATTTCAAAAGATTTTATAATATCTTTTCACAACTTAAACCAGATTAAGGTTTATAAAACTAGTTGGGATTATCGAGCCTTACCGAAGTAGTCATTCATTTTATTATCCTAATCCTGACCTATTCATCCCATGGAGAAAAAATGGTAGTACTCCATATCTAACACCCATCGTGTTATCAGTAAATTTAATTACCATTTCATGTTCAAATCTAATTAAAAATTCATTAATCTCATGAAGTAAAACTGGTGGTACTCCATCTCGAACACTTCTCGTGTTTGGTAAATTTAATTTCCATTTAACTTTCAATCTAATTAAGGATTCATTAAAACTCCAATTTAGTTTTAATCTCAAATGTCATTACTTAATGATTAATCAACTTTACGAAATTGATCTTGTCTTTAAGTCGGTTAAAGAACAAATGTCATTTAAAACACTGCTCATGATAAAATCAAAATCAACTTCCATTAATATGGAATCTTCATGGGATTCTGAACAATTTATAATCGATATAAATTTCCGTATCAAACTAGTACTATAAGTGGAATAGCGGCAAAGCTATTTAAATTTCATAAATATTAAAGGCCTTCCTTTACAGAAGCTCATTTCGACTATTATTAAATCGAAATCCATTCAATTCCCAATTGAATTAAATAAATTGGAAATTTTCCTTAAACCATAATCAAAATATTTATTCCATTCACAAATGGGTTCAAGAATAGTATTATTGAAGGTACCATTGACAACAAACCCAAAATCCCATTTGATATTAAATAAAAGCTTTGAATAAAATTCGTATCTATTTATATTCAATATCAAATTCTGGAACCAACAAAAATCGTATTGGAATAATGATATCTACATCTTCCAAATCCCTCAACGATATCTGTATAATCATGGAATACAATATCGAAATACCCGAAGATTATTTCCATTCAAATCCGTCCCAATTTATACGTTGGAAAACCCTAGTTATATTAAAAACATTCTCAGTCCAATAAGTTATATTAAAAACATTGGATTACTTAACTACAAAAAACATCGTCTGATCTTAGTCAAATGTTCAATGTCCTTTCGGTTCTTTCCACCCCCCGCCTAACGGAATAATTTCCAGTTAGATCTCACGGGTGGTATTAGAATGTGCTTTTAGGGGTCATCACATATTCCTTTTGGTTCTTTATTCTAGTTGTTAACTAGTTCAACGGATAAAAATATCTTTTATCATTTCTAGCTTGGAGTATTTCATCCAAAAATCTTTCAAAATCATTAATTATGATTTAACATAATTTATTGATATTTTTAATAATGTTATTAAGGCCCTTACAGTTGGTTCTAGTATCAGGAGAATCCGATGGCTCGATCTCCCGGTACGTCAATTCGAAGTAAAGGGTTGAACTTCGTGAACTATCGTTGTGCGACACGTCTTATTCAAACCCGAATTAGATTTATAAATTTAAATTAAATTGAGTCGCTTCCTAAAAATAATTTACAAATTATATAAATTATTTATAGTTACCATTTGAAATTCCATTTCGATCTATTTATTTTAAAATCATTCGCTACAATCACGAATATTCATAGTAATTTAAATAACTACGCGTCCTTCCAAAATTGGACATCTAAATGATACTTCGATTTTTCACTGAATATTATATTATTAAATGTGACGACCGCCCATAACCCCTGCACTAAACAAGAGAATTAATGCGCTGAAAGGTGTGCTAGGCAGCTACGGATAATCATCAGTGTAGGTAAACACAAGCAGAACCTGTCGTAGAACTCACAACGCAAGGACAAAATATAATAGAACTTATACAACAGGTAATAGTAATAAAGCATCATATAGCAAACTTTTCAAACTTTCACAACATACTGAAAGATTATCCAACGAATACCCAAGTTTGTACATAAGGCCTCACTACAACCCTCATAGAGCACTCAACAGCGGAAATAAAAGTACTAGATAGTAATAAAACTGGTACGCCAGCCTCCTGCTTGCCTCCGCAAAGCATCATCGTCCTCACTATGCCCATCCACAACCGGATGAACAGCCCAAGGTAATAAGAGGAAACATAAAACCTTGAGTCAGACAACAGTCTTAGTGAGCGATAAAACAGCTAACAAACTTCAACAATAAAGTATATGAGAACAGGTAGATTAACAAACCAATCAACCAATCATCAGAGAAGAACTCAACTCATGTCTTCCCCCACATCGGACAGTGATAGCCTTTACATTAAGCAATTCAACCATTCATCCATAAAAACCAGAACACTCACTCAATCATGGTAAAGCACTCATAACTTCCAGATTATATATATCTCATGTAAATCATCCTAATCGGATTCAACATCCCTCAAGTACAAGCCTCGGAGGCCTAAACCAATATCAGACAAGCACCCAAGAAACATCTCCTTCGACTTTGGATGGCCTACATGAGATGGTACAAACAGAACAACCAGTCATCCATGACTGACTCTAGCTATCACAGCCATTCTTGCTTTGAAACCATCGTTAATCGTATAACGGCCAATCTTGCCACATGTCAAGGGCTAATGGTAACCCTAGTTCTAGCATAAATCCATATGTGCAACCTTGACACTATCCAACCATGACAACTTGGCATTTCCCCAAGACCCATGGTACTAGACCTACAACTAGTCTTTTTGACGTCTCTGTCATACCCCTGCTTTGAGTCTGCTAGAACTTACGACAACGATCATCTCTTGGCCTTTGCATCTCTAGTCGTCCAACTTGACGACTTTTTATATCCCAAGCAACCTTCTCGAGCAACCATTATCCATAATCCAACACCTTTGAGTTGTCTGCCTATTCATTGCTTTTCACTGATCAACGAATATATCACATCGCTTCGAACATCCTCTTCCGGACTCTCGTCGAAGCCATCATCACCATCGAACCAAACAACTTCAATATAAGGTTCAATATAGTCTATAGCATTATCACCCCTCTCAAGACACCTTTCTACACTTCTAAACTTCCCAATTGAATTCACTTCGAAGTCACATTATCACTGGAAATTTCCGGCCAGAAATAACCAACAAGAAATGGCAGAAATGGCTGACCAGAATAGGCTGACCCACTTTATGCCGACCCAACTTTAGGCCGACCCTACTTATGGCTAATCCAACTTATGGCCGATCCAACTTATGGCCGATCCAAGTTATGGCCGACCCAACTTATGGCCGATCCAACTTATGGCCGACCCAATACCTGCATATTGCAATTCAACTCCGATTTCGACCAAAACTTCGCCAAACGATAGATTCGACGAAACAACTCGTCCAAATCATCAAATATGACCACAAACATGGTATGAAACCATTATCAACATGATTACAACAATTCTCATCCAAATTTTGCAAATCACTCCAAAAATCATAATGAATGATCATATGAACAAAATTATAGATCTAACTAGCATTATCATATGAAATAACATAAGTATTACCAGATGAAACTTACTAAATTGGATCCTATGGTGATTCACATGAAAATGGACTTAATATGGCATAGATCTATGGTTAAACACTCGAATTTGATGAAAAACATGATTAAACCCTCATACACTTCATTGAATCCATGTGAGAGATGTAATCCACTCCAATTCTCCAAAACAAGCTAGCTAAAATGATAGAATTATGAATCGGGACCACTGTTTCAAATCTCGCAAATATCGCCCGAGATCTCCTTCGAGATCTCGTTTTGTGCTGCTTCCGAAACGAAACAGCAAATATCACTCTAAATCTCCTTTCGAATATATCGCCCGAGATATTGCAATACCAAACGATATATCGACCGAGACGAAATACTGGAATATCGTCCGAGACTTAGTTTTTTTGGTAAAAATTTAAATTTGTGCTTGAACTAGAACTATAATTAAAAACTCAAATCTAGCCATATCAATCTTTTGTTATTTTACATTTTGCATGTTTAATGACAATATTGTATGTTCGTATATGTTTTATAATGCTTATGATTTTCATATTCGTCTTTTTACATACATGTTACTTATAAAATTATGTATTTTATGGTCTACTTATGCAGAATTTTTTATGGTTTTGGATCCTTTTAATGTTTCCTGTCTAACAATATTCCTGTTTTAAGCATATTACGATTTAGAGTATGAATGATCTTTCGCAAAATAAAGAATTATAAAGTTATTTTTCATTTTAAGTTTAAGTTACTATGTTTTTAACATCATTCATAAAAATCATTTTGTTAAAATATCATTTTTTTAACATATCATGTACCCCAAGATTGTTCCGATATGAACTTTCAGACCCAAGATGAAAATCCGAGACGAACTCCCGAATTAGACTCATCACGTTCGAGATCTCCCCCGATACGAGACCGAGCCTATAAAATCCCCGAGACGAAACGCGACCGATATCCGAGATTTAAAACCTTGATCCGGACAACGAGCAATTCAAACCAAACTCCTCGATCCGATGAATTCGCCTTGAAATGATGTCGATCTAGCCTCCAGTGGTGTAGATCTATGATTTCCCACCATAGATTTGTATTTTTAATGGTGGAAAGGTGTTAGAGGAAGAAGAATCACAAGGCCTCAAAATGAGAGAATGAGAGAAGTAACCTATTCTCCATACCCGCACCCCCTATTTATAGTTTCCACCAACCAACTAATGGGCCTCCCCAATTCAGCCCATTAGGCTCTCCAAACCTGAATAACCAACTGAAAAACATCAAAACATCGATTTCTCCCAAACTGCTGAGCCGAATCCTTAATGTAACCACTCTACGGAAAGATAATCATTGATTCTTTTCTAATGGCACAAGTCTTACCCTCTGATTCAACCTAAGACAAAAGTTATGCCATGTACAAGACTGACAGGGGAAAATGGTTACAAACAAAATCAGTAAAAATTATGGACATGTATCACATCCCCATAAGCAACATATTAAAAGACGAGCATGATCCAACCCTCATGGAATAAAATAAAAATATTTTACGATCTTCTAATACGTAAAATGTGGGCTGTTACATTCTCCTCCCCCCCCCCCCCTCCCCCTTAAGAATTTCGCCCCTGAAATTCCAAACAAACACAAGTAATCACAACAATTTCGCATGTCTATCATCCATGAGAAGCCAATTCTATCATCCAAACTAGCAACCATCTAGCCATGCATCCATAGCCTTATCCTAACACGAGGAAGTCTAACAAACAACAACAAGATACAACGATATAACGAAGATACGATATCAAAGGGTCCTACCAACGAAGAGTTCTAAATGAGTCGCTCTCATTTTCTCTTCCGTTCTATGTATACTCGTCGCCATCTTCACACCATTGTACCTTGACTAGCATACCTGTCTTCCTCCTAAGCTGTTTCATGTCATTCCCCATAACACGAAGTGGCTTACGAGGTCTCGAAACTACGGTCTCTACTTCAAGGTCTTCGTACTACTCTGGAGATACCACCACATTCGAATCATGCACGAATTTCCGTATTAACGACACATGGAACACATTATGCACACTCGACATCTTCTCGGGTAACTCCAATCTATATGCGGGCTTTCCAATTCGCTCGACTATCGGAAATGGTCCAACAAACCTTGGATCTAACTTTTCTTTCTTACTAAATCTAACCATGTGCTTCAACGGCGAAGCTTTCACGAAAACCATATCGCCCACGTTGAATTCCAAGTCCTTACGACGCTTGTTGGCGTAACTCTTCTGACGGTCCTGGGCTGCCTTCATTCATTGCCAAACTATCTCGATACAATCCGAGGTTTCTCTAATCATTTCTTCCCCAAGTACCAACTTATCTCCAGTTACTAACCAACTTGCAGGAGAATTGCATGACCTCCCATACAACGCCTTGTATGCTGCTATCCCAATGCTAGACTGGTAGCTATTATCATATGCAAACTCAACTAGATGTAGATGGTCTTCCCATGATCCTCCGAAGTCTAACACATAAGCCCTTAGGAGATCTTCTAAAACTCGATTGACTCTCTCGGTCTGACCATCATTTTGGGGTTGATATGCCATACTCAAGCATAACTCGGCTCCTAAAGCTTCTTGCAAACTTTTCCAAAATCCACTCGTGAATAATGTGATCTCAGTCACTCACTATACTCTTTGGGACACCATGGAATCGAACTATCCATTTCACATAAAGTTCAGCCAATTTCGATGTCGTCCTAGTCGACTTGATAGGAATAAATCTCGCAATTTTGGTCAAACGATCCATGATGACTCAAATCCCTTCGTTTCCTTCTCTGCTTATAGGTAGTCCATTGATAAAGTCCATCGATACTTGCTCCCACTTCCACATAGGAACTTCTAATGGCTGAAGCAAACCACTCGGCTTCTTCTGTTCATCTTTCACCAACTGACAGTTCATACATTTGGAAATGAACTTTCCAATATCTCGCTTCATCCCTTACCAATAGTAGACTCTCTTCATGTCGTGATAAATCTTATTGCCACTGGGATGAATCATCAACTTCGAGTGATGACATTCTCTCATAACCTCATCTCTCAATCCGTCGATATCAGGAACAACTAATCGCCCCTGCTTTCGAAGCCAACCTTCTCGATCAACCTAGAACTCTTTATCTTCTGGTTTCAGTTTCTGAATGAACTCGATAAGCTTCGCATCTTTCTTTTGGCTCTCGCCAATCCTTTCGATAAGAGTAGGTTTTATCGACAAGCTTGCCAACATTTCACCTTGGCCTGAAATCAAACCTCGCCAAGTACTCGAGGTTCTTCCATTCCGAAAACATCGCTCCCAAACTTGCGTGTCTTCGACTCAATGCATATGCAACTGTGTTTCCCTTGCCAGGAGTATAGGTTATATCAAAAACATATGACGCCAGAAACTCTAACCATCTTTACTGCCGAAGATTCAAATCCTTTTGGGAGAAAAGATACTTCAACGACTTGTGATCCATAATCAACTCGAATCGAAATCCCAATAGGTAATATGTCCACATCTTCATAGCAAATACAATCGTCGCCAACTCCAAGTCAGGAGTTGGATAATTCTTCTCATGCGGCTTTAGCTGTCGAATCGCGTAAGCCACAACCTTATCCTTCTGCATTAGTACTGCTCCTAGTCCAGTAACACATGCATCGGTATATACCACCATCTCTTCATTCCCACTTAGGATGGTCAACACAGGAGCACTCGACAGTCTCTCCTTCAAGATTACGAACGCTTATTCACACTTTGCATCCCATGTGAACACTTTGTTCTTCTTCGTTAATCCTGTCAACGGTGTAGCTATTTTGGAGAAATCCTTGATAAACCGTCAATAATATCCTGCCAACCCAAGGAAACTCCGAACATTTGTCGCATTCTTAGGTCGATCCCAGTCCTGGATTGCCGCCACTTTAGCGGGGTCAACCGCTATCCCATTTCCAGAAACAACATGACCTAAGAACCTCACTTCACTCTTCTAAAAGTGACAACTTAAAAACTTACCTCTCAGCTGATGCTTTCGCAAGATCTCCAACACAACTCTCAAGTGCGTCTTGTGCTCTTCCTCATTCCGAGAGTAAGCCAGAATGTCACCCACAAACACAAACACGAACTTGTTCAACTGTTCTCTGAAAACCCTATTCAAAAGATCCACAAAATACTTTGGCGTGTTAGTCAACCCGAATGGCATCACCAACCATTTACAGAACCCGGATGGTGTCCTAAAAGCAGTCTTTGGCACACTATCCTTAGCCACCCTCAACTGGTGGAAACCTGTTGTCAGATCCATCTGAGAAAACACTTTGGCTTCATGAAGCTAATCGAACAAGTCATCTATCCTTGGCAACGGATACTTGTTCTTTTTAGTCACCTTGTTCAGCTCATGATAGTCCACACATAATCTTAACGAGCCTTCTCCAAATGAATCCTTTTCCCAAAAGGTCACGAACTTGCACCTCCAACTCTCATTGTTCCTTAGGCGCCATCCGCCTAAGAGGAATAATGATTGGTCTTGTACCCTCGACCAAATCAATCCTAAACTTAATATCACGATGCGGCGGCAACCCTTTGACCTCGTCAGAGACATCCTCATACTCATTAGCGATCAGCACAGATGACAAGTCTTCTTGTGGAATGCCAAGCGAATATAGATAGCTAACAAAGACACCCTCTTCGTGCTTACATCTAATCAATACTTTTCGCCCTTCCACATCCCCGACCCTCACCTCTAGTTTCTCGAAATTCACCCTTGCCGCATACCTCTTGAGCCAATCCATGCCCAAGATGATCCCAAACCCAGCGAAGTTAAGAACAAAGTAATCACATACAAAAGAGCAACCATGACTCGACAACACTAGACCACGACGTATCATGCAAAGATTTGACGAACCCCCAACTGGATTAGTCATTACGAAGGGTTTATCACCAATCTTAGGTTCCAAACCCAAGAGACACACAAGCTCATTACAAATGAAAGATTGCGATGCTCCAGTATTGAAAAGCGCACGAACTGAAACACCATTAACAGAAAGAGTACCTTGCACCACGACATCCTTTCCCTTCTCCTCTGCAGTAGGAGCTCTCGAAGAAGTTGGCACGGCTTCCAAAGTATATGCCCTCACAATTTGCTTGCCCTTAGCTAATTCCGGACAATCTTTCTTGTCATGCCCAGGCTTTCCACATTTGAAGCACTTCTTCTCAGCTTTGGGAATCTTGCACTCACTAGAAAAATGGCCTTTCTGTTGGCAGTTAAAGCAAACCACCTCAATCTTAGGCTTCTTTTGGTCATATTTTCCCTTCTGTTGTTGTTGCTTCCTCTTCTTATTATCTCCACCCTGTTGTGGTTTATAAACCTCTTTGGTTACAGCAATAACATTTTCTTCCTTGGGAAACAAACTCTTATGACGAATAGCTTTTTCCACAATCTTTTCGAATGAATCGGCAAGATGATCCACCAATGGCCTTCCAATATAGGTATCCAGGTCCATAACAAACTTATCATTCTTCTAATAAGGTGTATCAATGTATGAACGAGCATATCTTGACAAGGCTTCAAAGTCAGAAATATAGTCAAGCACAGATAACCATTCTGTTTTAGCTCTACGAACTTCTTGAATAGAGTAGCTTTCTAAGCTGTGGAGATAAACTTCGCTTCAGACTCATCTTGGAATTGCTCCCATGAAATCTCTTCCTCTGGAGTCTCGAGTGTGACAGAATTCCACCATTCCATGGCCCTGCCCTGCAGTTGCCTTGATGCAAGCTTTCTCTTTATTGCATCCTCAATACCTAAGTCTCCAAAGATTCGGACACATGAATCCATCCACCTCTGAACCTCTTCAGCTGGCTCAGATCCTTTGAATGATTTTCCTCCTAGAGATGTATAATCCTTGCATAGCTTTGCAAAATCCACAACTCTAGGCAACTAAACTCCTACGTCTACCGTAGCTACTACTGGAGCGGGGTTCCTTCGAAGGCATGCTTCCATCATAGCTTCGAACATGGCTGGGTAGTCATGTGCCCTGCCATCAGCACTTCTAGTATTAGCTTCCCCAGCGTGTCTTAATGGTCGTCTACTCATTCCAAATCTGCAATTTAGAATAATTAGCCACTTCCAAGAAAAACTGCTACAGAATACAACCACTACTACTATATATGCTAATATATATAATAAGCTTCCAACTAAAATCCACAAGTACGTCTCTCATACGTAATTATGTCTTCGAACTTTGGCCAAAATCGTTGACCAGAGCTCTGATACCAAATGTGATGACCGCCCATAACTCCTGCAATAAAAGAGAACAATGCGCTGAAAGGTGTGCTAGGCAGCTATGGACGATCATCAGAGTAGGTAAACACAAGCGGAACCTGTCGTAGAACTCACATCGCAAGGATAAAATATAATAGAACTTATACAACAGGTAATAGTAATGAAGCATCATATAACAAACTTTTCAAACTTTCACAACATAATGAAAGGTTATCCAACGAATACCCAAGTTTGTACATAAGGCCTCACTACAACCCTCATAGAGCACTCAACAGCGGAAATAAAAGTACTAGATAGTAATAAAACTGGTATGCCAGCTTCCTGCTCGCCTCCGCAAAGCATCATCGTCCTCACAAACAACCTGTAACCTGCTACTTAGTCTGCCCATCCACAACCGGATGAACAACCCAAGGTAATAAGATGAAACATAAAACCTTGAGTCAGACAACAGTCTTAGTGAGCGATAAAACAGCTAACAAACTTCAACAATAAAGTATACGAGAATAGATAGATTAACAAACCAATCTACCAATCATCAAAGAAGAATTCAACTCATGTCTTCCCCCACATCAGACAGTGATAGCCTTTACATTAAGCAATTCAACCATTCATCCATGGAAACCAGAAAACTCATTCAATCATGGTAAAGCACTCATAACATCCAGATTATATATATCTCATGTAAACCATCCTAATCGAATTCAACATCCCTCAAGTACAAGCCCCAGAGGCCTAAACCAATATCATACAAGCACCCAAGAAACATCTCCTTCGACTTTGGATGACCTACATGATACGGTACAAACAGAACAACCAATCATCCAAGACTGACTCTGGCTATCACCACCAATCCAGCTTTGAAACCATCGTTAATCGTATGATGGCCAACCTTGCCACATGTAAAGGGATAACTGTAACCCCAGTTCAAGCATAACTCCATATGTCCAACTTGATAATGTCCAACTTTAACAACTAGGCCATTCCCCAGGACCCAGGGTACTCAACCTACAACCGGTCTTTTAGACGTCTCTATCATACCCCTACTTCGAGCCTGCTAGAACTTACGACAACGATAATCTCTCATCCTTCGCATCTCTAGTAGTCTAACTTAATGACTTTTCATAGCCCAAGCAATCTTCTCGAGCAACCATTATCCACAACCCAACACCTTTGTGTTGTCTGCCTATTCGTTGCTTTTCACCGATCAACGAACATATGATATCACTTCAAACATCCCCTTCTGGACTCTCGTCGAAACCATTATCACCATCGAACCAAACAACTTCAATATAAGGTTCAATATAGTCTATAACATTATCACCCCTCTCAAGACGCATTTTAACACTTCCAAACTTATCAATTGAATTCACTTTGCAGTCACATCATCACCGAAAATGTCCGACCAGAAATAGCCGATCGGAAATGGAAGACCAGAAATGGTTGATCAGAATAGGCCGACCCATTTTATGCCAACCCAACTTTAGGCTGACCCAACTTATGGCCGATCCAACTTATGGCCGATCCAACTTATGGCCGACCCAACTTATGACCCAACTTATCACCGATCCAACTTATGGCCGACCCAAAACCTGCATATTGGAATTCAACTCCGATTTCGACCAAAACTTCGCCAAACGATAGGTTCGACGAAACCAACTTGTCCAAATCATCAAATATGACCACAAACATGGTATGAAACCATTATCAACATAATTACAACAATTCTCATCCAAATTATGCAAATCACTCCAAAAATGATAATGAATGATCATATGAACAAAATTATAGATTTAACTAGCATAATCATATGAAATAACATAAGTATTACCGGATTAAACTTACTAAATTGGATCTTATGGTGATTCACATGAAAATGGACTTAATATGGCATAGATTATGGTTAAACACTTGAATTTGATGAAAAACAAAATCAAACCCTCATACACTTCATTGAATCCATGTGGGAGATGTAATCCACTCACCAATTCTCCAAAACAAGCTAAAATGATAGAATTATGAATCCGGACAGTGAGCAATTCAAACCAAACTCCTCGATCCGATGAATTCGCCCTTGAAATGATGTAGATCTAGCCTCCAATGGTGTAGATCTATGATTTCCCTCCTTAGATTCGGATTTTTAATGGTGGAAAGGTGTTAGAGGAAGAAGAAGCACAAGGCCTCCAAATGAGAGAATGAGAGAAGTAACTTATTCTCCATACCTTTCACCCCCTATTTATAGTTTCCACCAACCCTCTAATGGGCCTCCCCAATTCAGCCCATTAGGCTCTCCAAACCTGAACAACCAACTGAAAAACCTTAAAACAGTGATTTCTCCCAAACCGCTGAGCCAAATCCTTAATGTAACCACTCTACGGAAAGACAGTCATCAATTCCTTTCCAATGGCACAAGTCTTACCCTCTGATTCGACCTGAGTTAAAAGTTATGCCCTATACAAGGCTAGCAGGGGCAAAATGGTCACAAACAAAATCGGTAAAAATTATGGACATGTCTCACATCCCCTAAGCAACATATTAAAAGATGAGAATGATCCAACCCTCAGGGAATAAAATAAAAATATTTTACAATCTTCTGATACGTAAAATGCTGGCTGTTACATTAAAGCATTTATTTTGTTCTGGGTTGGAATCAAATTCAACAAAAAATTATACAATTTCATTTACATGAATTTTATGCATCCAACAATAGTTGTGAACAACTATCAGACATCCAAATAACATCCATAGTGCGCCTACACCCATATAAGCTTTAATTAATTCTCTATCGCATATATCAGTCTATTAATCAATTGATTAACCGCAACTACACACGAGGGAGATGTGTGACTCGAATATAATACTGTTAGACCAAAAAATGGTCCTAACACCCAAATCGTCGTATTTTGAGCATAGGATATGAAGAAATAATCGAAAAATAGAGAAAAAAGCAAGACAATGAGATTTTTATAGTGGTTCGGCGTTAACGAGCCTACGTCCACTTCATATTTTCTCATTTCACTCATAGATTACAATTACAATGAATATTGTCTTTCAATCACTTGAATTCAATGAATAATTCTCTCCGAATCCATTGAATTTATTGAGGAAGATGGTGGTTATTCATGGAGAAGTGTTGGCCATGGCAGCCATGGATGAGGAGATGCCAAAAAGTCCCCTGAAAATGCCCTCTGAAGGTGTATTTATAGCTGTAGGAAAGCTCCTAGGAGGACTGGTTCGTGATGGGGTACGTGGCAGGCGATCCAGAAAAATAGGAGAGCCAGTAGCCTTGAGAATAGGTCAAAACAAGCTGCGTGTGAACAGGTCCGAAGTTCGGATCGCGGTCATAGGTCGGATCGCGGTCATGGTTCGGATCGCGGTCATGGGTCGGATCGCGGTCATAGGTCGGATCGCGGTCATAAGTCGGATCGCATAGGCAAGGTCGGATCGGATCGCGTAGACAAGGGTGGATCGGATCGCGTAGGCAAGGGCGGATCGGATCGCGTAGGCAAGGGCGGATCGGATCGCGGTCATATGCCAGCTTACACTCGTTCACGGAAATGGGCGTAACTTTCAAACCGTAAGTCCGATTGAGCCAAACCAAAGCTCAAACTGAAGCTAATTCAAAGGGCTACGAGTATATGAGGTGAATAGATCCAAATGAGATCATTTGATAGGGGTTTCGGGCTAGTTTATACTGATGTTGTGATTTTGACCAAACTGCCTTGTGTCCGCTGACGATGCTCCCAATGCCATAGAGCGATGTTATCCAGAGATTCCATATGTGACAGCATCTGCCGAAAAGTGTTTCAACATGATATTTGCTTTGGGTAGCCTGGTCACAAAGCAGGCTAACAAATACCAAGACTCGTGTGGGGTTTTCAACCAACAAACAATTAATTCAAACCAACTACAGATTCATGAATTTAATCATAACTTATTCAATTCAAGTTATTTCTCAATCTGACCAATTTCACTTAAAAAGCAATGATAAATTCGTTTGACCTATAAATGGATATTTAATCCAATTTCAACTACCACAAATATTTTTAACATAATTTTTTCATGTTAAATAACTCAATATCGTAATCACAACATAACAAAATTAATTAGCAATTCATCCATTGGGTTTGCAACCAATTTGTGATGTGAGCTATCATATACCGTATAACAAATTTGTGATGATTAAACGTACAAAAACTACCACAAGCAACCAATACATATTCAGTTATGATTATAATAACTATATAAAAACCAGTTTAAGTGAGAAGCTCTCACATTGGTCGTTTATCGTTAAATAACGGTAAACGTCGATTGACTAAATCAGACGTTTTCTTCTGCCAAAAATTGCCACGAGCTCCAAATCGCTCCAAATTAGGTTAGTTGCGAAGCTCTCATCGATACGGTTCCAACAGATCTGGTTTCGCTAAATTCTGATCACGTATGAAAAAGTTATGTATTTTATAAGATTGGATACAATACGGTGTATCATTAACAATATATATTATAATTAATTAACATCCTTAACCTCTTGATTAAGCTTCTAATCATCTCCATATCTTTTCTCTCCCAGGTTACGCACGTTTCCAGCCCCTTTCCCATGGCCATTCATGCATATTCTTCTTCCTATATCTCTTGCATTACTCCATTAAAATTCAAACCAGCAATACCACTCTTCTTCTGTTCAAACACTCTCCGACTTCGTCGCCACCTCCTCCAACACACACACCCCTCCATGGCGCGGCCTCCTTGCTCACGCACGATGCCCCCCGACTTACATTCCTCAACAAAAATCATCACCAAATCATCTTAAACTTTGCATACAAGCTTTCTTTCAACTCACAAATCAAAATATCAACTCGAAAACAAGCATTGATGCTTAAATTTCATGAATCCCTCAACTTATGCCACGTTTTCCTTTTGCAGTAAAAAATGCAGCGCACAAAACCTTCTTGAACCCCTCCAATACCTATACCAAATCAAAGAGCAAGCTATGAGGGTCTCAAATATATATATATATATGTGTGTGTGTGTGTGTGTGTGTGTGTGTGATGACTTTACGATTTTTCTTTGATTTCCTATGATTTTTGGAAAAGGTTTTAATAGCATTTTCTTAGTGTTGTCTTGGGGTTTTAGGAATGCTATAATCAAATGCTTTTAAATATTTTAGTTTAGTCGCTTAATTCTTCGAACACTATGATAATTTTGCCGATATATTTATCTAGTTTAAATGGTCCAGTTATAGAATATAAACCATTGTATTGAAAACATATTAATTTAAATTTAATTTGATTCAAAAATACGGATCGTTACAATCTACCCTCTTAAAAAAAAATTCCATAGAAAGCATATAGGTTATCTAGTGAGATGCATTCCATTGAATGCGAATACTCCGACATTCGTTGGAATGCATATCACTTAACTGAAATGCATTCTGAAGATCGCCACTAGCTAATGTACAAGCATTCTGCTGAAAGAAATTGGATAACTTGTATGCATTAAAGGAATACATCACTCTAATTTGATAATTTGTATATCCAAACTATAGCACTATAAAAATATAAAACAGCTCGCAAACAGCTATCACAAGTTATAATTCTCGCAACACTAATCAAAACCACATGAATAGTTATGAATATTTTCATTAATATTTTTAAAGGTAAAAAGTATGTATGAGGTACATAATAACTTCGTCAAATTGGTCGATTTAATATTAAAATTAATTTAGGTACCTATGATAAGTTATTTTAGGTGATGCATTCCTTTATATCAAATTATAGTTATGCATTCCTTTAATACATATAAGCTATCCAATTGTATTCGGCCGAATGCTTATACATTAGCTAGTGGCATTCTCCGGAATGCATTTCGATGAAGTGAGATGCATTCCAACGAGTGCTGGAATATAAGCATTCCATGGAATACATCTCACTTAATCGAAATGCATTCCATAGAATGCCACTAGATAATTTATATGCATTTTATGGAAATTTCTATAAGGGGGGTGATTGTTACAATCTGGATTTTTGAATCGACCAATTTGACAAATTGATTTATGTACCTCATACGTACTTATTACCTTTAAAAGCATTTTTGAAAATATTCATAACTATTTATGTGGTTTTGACAAGTACTGCGAGAATTATAATTTGTGATAACTGTTTGCGACCAATTTTATATTTTTTTAGTGTTATAATCTGGATATATAAGTTATCATATTATGGTGATGCATTCTTGTAATGCATATAAGTTATCCAGTTGCATTCAACATAATGCTTAGTTATTGGCGTCCCCCAGAATGCATTTCGGTTAGATGCATTCCAACGAATGCTGGAGTATTAGCATTCCAAGGACTGCATCTCACTTAACCGAAATGCATTCCATAGAATGCAACTATAATTTATATGCATTCTATGGAAATTTCTTAAAGATAACTAAAATAACTTATTATAGGTACCTAAATTCAGTTTAATATCAAATCGACCAATTTGACGAAGTGATTTATGTGCCTCATACGTACTTATTACCTTTAAAAATATTTATGAAAATATTCATAACTACTATGTGGTTTTGATTAGTACTACGAGAGTTATATTTTGTGATAATTATATGCCAGTTTTTTTTTTATATTTTTATAGTACTATAGTTTGGATATATAAGATATCAAATTATGGTGATGCATTCCTTTAATGCATATAATTTATGCAATTGCATTCGGTAGAATGCTTATACATCAGCTAGTGGTGTTCCTTAGAATGCATTTCGATTAAATGAGATGCATTCCAACGAATGCTGGAGTATTAGTGTTGGCTAGCTTTTTGACCAAGCCACCAAGGCTCACTCACAAGAAGAAAGTATGAAACTGCGTTCCTTAAGACCATGAAGGATCGGATCGCACCAGAGAGTCGCTCTTCACAGATCGCCCCTCACTGGATCGACCCTCATCGGATCGCCCCCGTTGCAACAGCGATCCGACTACTTCTACACGACTCGATCCGTACATGCACTGCTACCCAACACAGACCGATCCGATCCCCTGATGCACAGCGAAGCCTCTGACCTGTTCAAGCACGAGCTAGTCTTCGGCGATCCGA
Organism: Allium sativum; assembly: GCA_030737875.1. Classification (NCBI taxonomy): domain Eukaryota; kingdom Viridiplantae; phylum Streptophyta; class Magnoliopsida; order Asparagales; family Amaryllidaceae; genus Allium; species Allium sativum. Next base: position 295,728,613 of record CM060927.1, on the reverse strand, counting down.
GATGCACGGATCCAACGACACGTGTCCCCAACTGTCACTTTGACTAATTCCTCCCCCTTGCTCGATCCGATATTTAAGGGGATCGCGGCACCTGTCCACAATGGCTAATTTGACTAATACTTCGTCAGGCTGCGATACGATCCGATATTCTCGGGATTTGTGCCACGTGTGACCGCGATCCGCCTGACAAAATCAGCTATAAATAGCCCAGAGCTTGGCATTTTTCAGGATCTTTTGGCAATATTGAGCATTGATTCCGCCATAATTGTCATACCACCATTTCTTATCAGTTTTATTACTAGATTACTGAGAGAAATCACAATTGTAAAAGTGAGCTTGAGAGAAATCATTGATTGTACTAGCATTCAAAGTATAATCGATAACATATAAATTGGATGTAGGCTCGTTAACGCCGAACCACTATAAATTCTGTGTGTTTTCTGCTTTTTCTTCATTCTCCAGTTAAAATTCTTTAAGAATTAGAACAATTTGGGTGTTAGGTCCAAATTTTGATCTAACATTTTGGTGCTTTCACTGAGAAAACAGTCTCAAAACTTCACTATTCAGTTTTTTTTTGAAGATTCCAGCGACATCTGATATCATGGCTGGAAAGAGGTCTAAGGAAGTACGAGCTTCACGAACAAATGAAACCGCGAATGAAGCAGTTGAAGAAAGTGTGCACGAGCTGGGCAATGAGGGAACTTTGGATCGCGGAGCGCCAGGGGCGAACCGATCCGATGAAGGTGCCATGCTCCGAGTCGACGAGGACGAGACGATCCGGACTGCTGAAGGGGTTGTTACTCGATCCCGTGATAACGCCTCAAATCCTCCGCGTACCGTGACCACGAACCGATCCCAGGGGGGCGCTGCGAGCCACCATCCTCGATCCACAGCGATCCGAATTGATGATCAGACTACAACTCGACCTGGAAAGGAGCCTATGGCTCGCTCCTACCGTCCTGGCCCCTCCGCTCGACCTGGCTCAAGCTCTTTGTGCATAAGAGAAAGTGATGATGATCAATATGACCCTTCTGCTCCCATTACTGAGGGGGATCTCTCTCGCTTTTCCGAAATGTGGGAAAGACTGTTTGATGAATTGGCTGCTCAAAGGCAGGAAAGCTCCGTTCTGCGACATAATTTGACCGCTATGGATAGAAGGCTTAATGATCTCGCAAGGCAAACGACGCCACCAGTTCGTCCGCTTACCCCAGAATACTCTTCTTCGTCAGAGGAATCGCCGAGGCCTCAGCGGCGACCGTATGAGAGGCCCGAAAACATAGAGCAGCTTCGATTTGGAACCCTGCCATCACGGGAAGAAGAGGCACTGGGTGCAGGGCCCTCAAACCGTAATGTGAACGATCACACCGCAACTCCCAGAGCTCGAGGTGTGGACAACCATGTACAGAACAGACTACCTCAGCCCCGTCACCGTGCAAATGCTCATGGTAACAGGGGGCAACGAAGCCCAATCCGAGCCCCGGATTTCGTGACTGCTCCCGGAAGAGAGATTAGAGAACCCTACCGAGCAAGAAGCGCTGACCCCGAACCTCCGCTTGCCAGTGCAAATGTTGCAGCTATGATCCATCAAATTTTGGCAGATAGCCGTGGACAACGGAATGAAGATTGGGGAATTGACCGCAGTCATACCCCTTTCACTGATGATATTTTAGATGCGACTTTCCCGAGGCGCTTCAACATGCCGCAAATGAACCGTTACGCGGGTAGATCTGATCCCGTCCAGCATCTGATGAGATATTCTTGGTCAATGACCGCTGCCGCAGCCTCTGACGCTGTCAAGTGCAAAGCATTTCCCATATTCTTGGAGGATGTAGCATTATTATGGTTTACTCGCTTACCAGCAAGATCAATTTCCAGCTTCAGGGAGTTGAGTGAAAGGTTCGTGGAACAGTTCCGCATCTATGCACAAAAGACAAAGAGTGTGATTGACTTGTTCCTTGTCAAGCAACGACCAGGCGAGAGTCTAGACCGTTTCAACCTGGCTGCTACTGAAGTTAAAGATCCTCATGAGCCAACTGTTGTGGCAGCCCTGATTGATGGGGTAGATAAAGACACTGAATTTGGGAGATACCTGGCCGGCAGGCCACCCCATACTAGAGAGTTATTCTACGAAAAAGCTAACGTACATTTACGTCGGGAAGAAGTATATGCTAACCGATGCTAACCGAAAGGCAAAAACGGCTGATAAAGAGGAAATCCAGAGCAATGTTGCCATCAAGCAGACAGGAGACAGCTCGGGGAAGGTCGAGGTTAATGTCGGAAATCGGAATCAAGGTGGTCGTCAGTCAGGAAACAATGATAATAACAGTAATGGCAACAACCGGAAGAGGAATCGAGGGAACGACTCCCAAAGAAGGACTACTCCCAGGTCTTTTGAGAGTTATACGCCAATAAACGATACTTTGGAAAATATCTTCATGGACTCGTACAACGTCCTCCAAAATAAAAGGCCACCTCCCAAAGAGTCGACGGAGAAAGAATGCGAAACGGGGAAATTTTGTCTCTTTCATCAGATTCATGGCCATTCGACAAATGAATGCCGTCACCTAAGAGATGTAGTCGAGAGGCTTCTCCGAGAAGGAAAATTGGATGAATACAGAGTAATGCCCAGGGACAGGGGGCAAGCCGTACAAGCCCCAAATCAGAACCAGAATCAACCTGCTGTCAGGCCAACCGCCCAGCAAAAGGGAAAGGACCTTGTTATCAATACCGTAATCGGAGGGCTTTATCTCGCCGGACACGGTTCCAAGGCATTGGATCAGTATGTTAATGCAGCCAAGCAACACCTCGAGGTAGGGGAGTGTAGCAACACCGAGGACAACGTCCCGGTAAAGCAACAAAAGATGATGTCCGACGATGTCGTTTTCCGCGAACGAGAAAGCATTGGAGTCCATGCTCCGACTGAAGATCCATTTGTAATCACAGTACCTATTGGCCCGGCCACTGTTTATAAAGTTTTGGTGGATAACGGGAGTTCCGTCAATATTCTTTTCAAAAGGACATTCGACCAGATGAACCTCGAGATAAAAGACTTGAAGCCCTGTCAGGGATGGATCCGTGGATTTAACGGAGCATCCACCACTCCAATGGGTTATGTAGAGCTACCAGTTACGCTTGGGGAAGGAGAACGCCAGAGAGTGAGAATCCTTCCCTTCGTGGTTTTGGATATTGAATCACCCTACAATGCCTTCTTGGGCCGACCGGCCCTCGCAAATTTTAGAGCCTGTATAGCCCCCTGGTGCTTACTATTGAAATTTCCTACGGAAGCTGGTGTTGGTATTGTTAGAGGAGATCAGGTTGCCGCACGAGCATGTTATGTTGCAGAGCTAAAGCTACTCCGCAATGGAGGGGACATAGAAACCAAGGGCGCTTCTCCCCCTACAAGGGCGGAGACCTTATAGCAACTAAAGAGGATAACCGTAGGAGAGTCGCCCAGAGAGTTTCCCGAGGATATAGATCCCAGAGAGGACAAAGAACCTGGGGGCAGAATGGCGACTCCCAACGAGACAACTGTGGATGTACCGATCGATTATAGTGACCCAGAGAAGGTCCTTAAGATTGGATCCCAGTTAAATCCGAATGTAGCTAAAGAACTGACGAATTTCTTAAAAAATAACTTGGATGTATTTGCTTGGACCCACGCAGACATGTGCGGGATATCTCCATCAATCATGAGCCATTCATTAAGCATTAACCCTAAACATCCTCCGGTAAAACAAAAAAGGCGAATGTTGGGTCCAGAGAGGTCCGCTGCCTTGAAAGAAGAAGTTGGAAAGCTAAAGAGTAATGGATTTATCAGAGACTCAATCTACCCAGACTAGATTTCAAATCCAGTTCTGGTGAAGAAGGCTAACGGGAAGTGGCGAACGTGTATCGATTTCTCGGACTTGAATAAAGCCTGCCCGAAAGACAGCTTTCCGTTACCCAGGATCGATCAGTTGGTGGACTCAACGGCAGGTCATGAACTCCTCTCCTTTATGGATGCTTATTCAGGATATAACCAGATCCCAATGCATGTTCCAGATCAAGAACACACTAGTTTAATTACGGATCTGGGATTATATTGCTATGTAGTAATGCCCTTTGGCTTGAAGAACGCAGGTGCTACATATCAACGGTTAGTGAACAGAATGTTCTATAACCAGATCGGGAAAACAGTGGAAGTATACATCGATGACATGTTGGTTAAGTCCATGCAATCCTCCAATCACACTACGGACTTGGCAGAGATGTTCGGCATTCTTCGAAAGTACGGGATGAAACTCAACCCAACAAAATGTTCATTCGGGGTCGCCTTCGGAAAATTCTTGGGATTCATCGTCAGTTCTCGTGGGATTGAGATTAATCCAGACCAGATCGCAGCAATCAGAGACATTCAGGAACCTAGGCAAATTAAAGATGTGCAAAGCCTTGCAGGAAGAGTAGCCGCACTAAGCAGATTTATCTCCAAGGCTACGGACAAATGCATCCCATTCTTCGAATTGATAAAGCGAGGAAAACGCCACTTCAAATGGACGCCCGACTGCGTAGAAGCGTTTTAGAACTTGCTGAGACACCTGTAGAAACCTCCGATATTATCTAAGCCGATGGATCACGAGGATTTATTCGTGTACTTGGCAGTGTCGTCCCACGCGATCAGCTCAGCATTGGTAAGAGAAGAAGATAAGGTCCAAAGACTTGTGTATTACGTGAGCAAAAAATTGACGGCAGCAGAGCGTAATTATCCAAGGATAGAAAAGTTGGCGTATAGTTTGCTGATCGCCTCTAGAAAGCTTCGACGTTATTTTCAGGTGCATCCCATTACCGTATACACTGATCATCCACTCAAGCAAGTTCTACAGAGACCAGAAGCATCTGGAAGGCTACTCAAGTGGAACATTGAGTTGAGTCAATTTGATCTGAACTTTCAGCCCCGGCGGTCAATTCCGGGGCAAGTGATAGCCGACTTCATAGCAGAGTTTACCGTCCCGGAGGAAGATATAGCAAACGAAGAAGTTGACCCCTCAAAATTACTTCTCGATCCCAGTGCCTGGAGATTGTATACTGATGGCGCTAGGAATGACAAGAGAGCCGGCGCTGGAGTAGTGCTTGAAACTCCCGAGAAACGGCTATATCCTATGCTATCCGGATGGAGTTTCACGCCACTAACAACGACTCCGAATATGAAGCCCTGATAGCCGGACTAAGGATCTCAAAGGAGTTGGAAGTCACAAAGCTGGACATCTTTTGCGACTCCAAGTTAGTTGTGAGCCAGGTTACTGGAAAATTCCAAGCTAAAAGTGAAAGATTGATCTTATACTTGGAGAAAGTGAAGGAGTTGCTGAACGGCTTCAATCACTACAGCATCATATTCCGCGGTCGGAGAATCAGCAGGCAGATAAGTTGGCGAAGGTGGCTAGCTCTGACGATCCTGAAGAGACCGGGCTAGTCCCAGTTGAAGTACTTCGGTCTCCTAGTATAGATCAGATGGAAATTGATCCAGTACTAGAGACGGAACCAGAAAGGGAGTCATGGATGACTCCTCTAAAGAATTTCTTGATGAATGGAGCGCTTCCGACCAAGAAAAGCGAGAGGCGTAAAGTAATTCGTAAAGCTGCCCGATACGTTCTGCAAGGCGGAGTTCTTTACAGACAAGGATTTTCGATGCCCCTTCTTCGGTGTATAGCTCATGACGACATCAAGCATGTGCTGCAGGAGGTACACGAAGGTGAATGCGGCGATCACACTGGAGGGCAAACATTGGCGAAAAAGGTGTTGCGGCATGGTTATTTCTGGCCTACCATAAATAAGGATGCGGCGAAATACGCACGACGGTGTGATGCGTGCCAGAGATTTTCAAAGATACCTAGAGCACCTCCTAATCAGTTAAAAACAATGACGAGCCCATGGCCTTTCGCTATGTGGGGAATTGATATCATCGGAAGTCTCCCCATAGCTAAGGGCGGAGCGAAGTTCGCTATTGTAGCCGTAGATTATTTCACTAAGTGGGTCGAGGCTGAACCACTGACTATAATCACAACCAAACGAGTGATCAATTTTGTCGTTAGAAACATCATCTGTCGATTTGGGATTCCAAAGATTGTTATAACTGATAACGGAACTCAGTTCGATAGCACTGAATTCGGAAACTTCTGCCAGAAATACCACATTGAGAAACGGTACACCTCTGTGGCGCACCCGCAATCGAACGGACAAGTCGAAGCGGCGAATAAAGTGATTAAGTCCATTATGAAAAGAAGACTGAAACGGGCCAGAGCCATGTGGGCTGATGAATTACCCTTAGCGCTATAGGCCTACATGACAACTTATAAATCGGCAACAGGACATACCCCCTTCTCCCTTGCTTTTGGAGCAGAAGCAGTCATCCCGGTTGAGATAAAAGTACCTTCTCACCGAGTGACTTATTACGATCCGATGACTAATAACGAATTGCTCCTTGAATCCCTGGATATGATCGAAGAAAAGAGGGACGAAGCAGACCTGCGGGCCTTGAGATGCAAACAACAGGTCGCCCGATACTACAACAAAAAGGTTCGAGCTCGAACCTTGGAATCCGGAGACTTGGTTCTGAAGCGTGTCTTTCCAGCCCCAACTCATATGGGTGCGAAGTGGGAAGGACCGTACTCCATACTGTGCAAGCTTGATAATGGAACCTTCAAGCTAGCAACCGTAGATGGAAAGGAAATCCCCACAGTGTGGAATGCCCAACATTTACGGCCGTACCTAACGTAAAAATGTCAGATCTGTTCTTTTGCTTTGTTAAGAACCATGTACAAGGCACGACTTGCCTAGAATAGTCCGATTTCTTAAAGAAAAAAATTAAAAAGTGGACGTAGGTCATGATTCGACCGAACCACTATAAAAATATTGTGTGTTGTTTACCTTTATTGCACTATTATTTATCTGCCTTTCTATTTTTATGGAAATTGCTGTGAATCATGCAACGATCCCAGAAGCATATAATTATAGGTGCCTTCCATCGGAATGGAATGTAATCACCAGTCAAAACTCTGAGGGTATGATAAAGTAAATCATATCATTGATAGCGCTCTAACTCTCCAGAGCCGAGAGAGAGCATAACGGACATGAAGGAGATGTCCATAAGTCATGGCGGTGTACCATGATCGGAACCGCCTTGACGGAACTCTAACCTCGGCGAATGCCAGGAGAGTATAAAAGCGTCTCCGACAGAGCGCTGAGAAAGAGCTCTTGCCCTGCTGAAGGATCGGGGAGCGATTGAACTGCTGAGCTCGAACTCTAACTCTCCACAGAGAGAGAGTATAAAAGCGTCTCCGACAGAGCGCTGAGAAAGAGCTCTTGCCCCGCTGAAGGATCGGGGAGCGATTGAACTACTGAGCTCGAACTCTAACTCTCCAGAGAGAGAGAGTATAAAAGCGTCTCCGACTGAGCACTGAGAAAGAACTCTTGCCCCGCCAAAGGATCGGGGAGCGACTGAACTGTTAAATTCAAACTCTGACCTCGGCGACCGCCAGGGGAATATAAGAGAGTCTATGGTTAAGCACTGAGAAAGGTGCCGGAAACTCAGCACCATAAGGACAATTATCTTGCTAAATTTTCTAAGTCTCCCATATTCAGAAATAGGGGGCAACATGCAGACAATGCTAATCAATCCTTAATAAGCCCTAGTCAGGCGCCACATTAACGATTGATTGGGGGCATATACATATACATATATACATATACACATGAACACGGAAATTTTTAAATTTTTCTTTCTGTTGCTTGACTGATTTGTAGTTATAATCAGATGGTCTATGACTAAGCATGAAAAGTTTATTAAATGCAGGTACACAGTGATGCAAAAAGAGATAAACTTTTATTTATAAACTGCAAGCCTAGAAAGCGAAAAAACAACCTAAAACAAAAGTGAGGGCCAGTCTCACAATTACATTTCATGGCCAGTAAGAAGCCTAAAAACAAAATATAAACGAGCAACAATATCCTATTTACGCTTGGATTTCTTATCCTGTTTCTGCTTCTCCAGCCTTGCCTTGTCAATATCGGATTGATCACCCTTCTTTCATTTCCTTTTGTCTATAAGAGGAACGTCCGACTCTTCAGAAGATTCCTCCTCCACCTCCTTTCTCTTTCTTTTATCAGTAAGGGAAGCTGGGAAATCATCAGGGTTCGCAAAATGAAGTTGTTTGCTGATGGATTTGGGCTGGAGTTTCAAAACCATCCCAGTTTTGGGATTAAACTCCGAGATAGGGACTATGTTCAAAGGCTCTTGTCCCACATTCTTTAAAGCCATCTCCTTTTCCTGCCTAGCTTTTCTGTTAGCCAAAGTTTCGTAGTCATCGTCTTCGGCTTCTTTGGTGCTAATGATATCCTCCTCATCCTTTACATGGCGCCCATCCATATCTTTCAAGGCCTCGATGGTTTCATCATCCTTGGGAGCATCAGCACCGGGTGCCAGGACACCCTTCTCTGCTGTTTTACCCTCGGCCTGCTTCGGTATCTCAACACCGGCGCTAGGCGAGACGACAACCTTCTCTGCCTCTTTCCTCTTCTCGACATCCTTGTCGATGGGCTCGCCACCTGTATTATGGGGAACACATGTTATTAATTCAATTGGTTGCTCAACCAGACGACGACAACTCACAATTGTTTTGACAAATTGTGGGGAAAAAAGGGAGATACCTTCCGTAGATCCTCCATCTAGGCTAGCTACAGAAGCTCCGACGACCACAGGAGTTAGGCCCAAAGGAATTAATGGATCATCAGGATGGTACTCCTCAACTCCAGAGGATTTGGGCTCTACAGCTGAGCTCGAACCTTGGTCAATCTTACTTTTGCCCTTAGCCAGGGCTCTTTCCTTCTCCATTTCTTCTTGAATTAGACGACGACCTTCTGCCAGATCCTCGGGCTCGTTATCCCTCAGGATTGTCTTCATCAGCTCATCTTCATCAATTTCTTCAACTCCCAATCTCTGCTTCTCACCCTCAACGATGGCATCCCATAAATTAGCTAAAGTAACGTGGTAATCCGGGATCCACGAGATGTTACGGGTTTTGAGGACATGGCCGAGGAAGTCAAAGATCATCTCTTCGATATCCTTTTCTCTCTCGAGGAGCCTGTTGTTAGAAGCAGTAGCCATTTCAATGGCACTTTCAACATTCTTTTCGGCGAGAGCCACGCGCCTCTCCGCATCCGTGACTTGATCATTTAAAATCACCTTTTCCGCTTCAGCCAAAGCTAGACTTTCTTTCAAACTTGCTTTTTCTGCCTCCCAGGCAGTCTCTCAGCTTCAAAATGGCCTTGTGCTGTCTTCAACTCAATGTTGGCCATTTTAAGATCTTCTACCTCCTTCTTTAAGGCCATTTTCTCTTGACTATTTTAGTCAAGTTCCGAATGAAAGCGTTTCTTAGCACTCTCCAATTCGGTCTTATAATTTTCAGCATCTCTCCACGCTAAGGCAAGCTGGGATTGAGCATCTTCCAAGTCCTTCTCCATCTTTGTCCTGGCCCTTTCGTTGTTATCAATCTTCACCTTGGATCTATGTGCTTCCATTTCAAGCGTTCGGATGACTTATGAAAGATTAACAGCATGTTTCTTCATCATTTCATACTACCTGGCTACATGGCGAATGTGCCCGACGACTTCATTATACCAGTTCCTAGGGACTGGTTCCAAGGCTGGAACAAACGTCGTCCTTTCGAAGAAGATGTTGGGGAATTGTTCCCACAACTTTTCCAGCCTACCTTGAGTCTCGGGACCATGGATGTAATCTCGCGACCCGGGGGAAACCAACTCTGGCTGGCTGGAAGGGACAATGTCACTTCTCTCCTTTTCAGAATCTTTGATTGGATCCTTGCTTTTATCCTTGGGCTCGTAGTGTCTTTTTGACGACCTGCTGTGAGAGGGTGCACTCTTCGGAGGAGTTAACTCTTTAGGAAGTTGTTTTCCCCCTGTAGGAGCTACCGGATAACTGGGAAGCTTTCCAGAAGTCGATTTTGATGGAGACCGGGGTTGCGAAGAAGTAGGCTTGTGAGAAAGGCCGCGAGAGCGCTCGGTATTCGGATGAAGACTGGGTGTGCCTTCATGAAGAGAGCGATAAGAATAAGACCGCCTGCGAGACATCTTTCCTGCAAAGGAGAAAAGAGCATATTAAAACCTTGGATACTGTTGATATAAAAGTGTGGGGTCAGGCAGTGCGTGTGATTTGTGCATCCCATATAATTCCCCCTAACAGATCCGGGCCTGAAGTCAGGCTCATCTGAGTAGTTTCTTGTCCTCTAATTGGAACGGTGGTCTCCTCAGAAGCAGGGAAAAATGGCTCCCCTTCAAAGTCCCCCTCTGTGTATACATCATCGGGTAAAGGAATTTTGCTCAGCTCTTTAAATAGCTGTTCTTCTGTCAAATCATCGGGAGCAGCAGGTTCGATCGGAAGAGAAGCCCTTGAAGGGAAACCCCCCGGAGAAACTGGGATTTCCTTGGACTTGTCACCACGGGCCTCATCTCCTCTATATATGTTTAGGTCCTCGTCGTCCTGGATGATTATCTGGGAAGGACTCTTACAGAAATTAGTTGTTTCTGCTGCCCGTGATGTTCCCTCTCTCTCCGTTGGGGGCACGTATTTGTAGGGTTTGCCGCCAGCACCAAGTCCAAATCTTATATCCAGAAGGCGATGCTTATGAAGATTCTCGTCAGTGATGCACTTCTTGATCCTTAGAAAATCGGATCTGCTTTGTAGAAGAATAGACAATCGGTTATTGTATAACAAGCCTTCCGTCTTGGGAAAGACGTGATCTGCTTAAAACAAAAAAAAGGGGGGGATGTTAATGCTTCGGTTTCTTAAGCAAGATATTCAGTCAAAAGATTAAAGTTTACTTGATTTAAGCCATCTTCTAGAGCACCCACCCTGTCTCTTTATATAGAACCAATCAGACTTGGGATCCCCTATATTGCTGTATCCGTCATACAGAACCTTCCTATTCGCCACCGATTCGAAGAAAGAGAAATTTGGGGTTGCCGAGGAGCGATGCTTGAAAAGATAAAAGAATGTTAAATCTTTAAATGTGAGCTCGGTATGCAAGATCTCCGTGTATGCGATATATAGAGTGTATAGAGCCGCGTAGGCGTTAGGATGAAGCTGCACCGGAGCGATACCCAGTCGTTTTAAGGTCTCAATGACGATTGGAGGAAACGGAGGAATAGCTCCTACCAAGCACATGATTCGGCTGACTGCCATATACCCTTCCGGAGCTAAGTGGGGTCTATCTTCGCTAACGGGTATCCTCACATCATCCCAAGGGATCCCATGTCTCAGGCAAATTCTTTTAAGCTTTATGTCATCGAGTTTAGATGTTAAAGAATCAGTAAATTTCTCTATCCCAAGTGCATCAGGAATCTCGTCGGGAGCTCGACCGTCTACTTCAGACTCCTCGTCAAGTGAAGTACTTTCAGTTGGATCTGATTTCATTGCTTCGTATTCGGAACCAGAATCCTCGCCCCTTGGGTTAGTTGGATGGACCTCAGGGTTATGGTGCTCAGGCACCTCGGGATCCGTCTCGGTGTTAGATCTCGAAGAGGAGTGATTATCCGACATTACTGTTTAGGCGAAGAAACATGAGAAATAAGATTAAAACTACCCGTCCCCCCTGTGTGTGCAAGTGCCGGTGTGTGTGCTTGTGCGTTCATTAAAGAAAAGTACAAAGGTCAACAGAATCATCTAGACATTGGTCGTTGTTCGGTTGATAGATTATGCATTTGTTCAGTCCGGAATGTTCGTCTCAAAGGCCCTAACCTAACTGTTCATCGATTTGTTAGAGTGGCATCATATTATTTAGTCAGCGTGTGCATCAGATCGTTCGTCAGTCGAATCGCAGGGAAGGTTCGGATCGCGACATGTGGACGGATCGTGGTGAAGGACTCGGTACGCGGAAGAGTATTAGATCATGGAAAGGCTTCGAATCGTGAAGTGCACCAATTCATCCAGACGGATCGCGATGGTATCTTGGCGATCTGCATCGCCCCCCATCCTCCACGACCCGAAGCTCCGCTATCTCCGCGATCTGACAATCGCGTCTGGTTCCCCACGAACCGTAGCCTTGCCGTTTCTGCGATCCGATCTACTAGCCAAATCAACTTTCCAGTTCCGTTCCCTCTCCCCTCGCCTCACCATCGCTTCGAATTCGGGACTCGCCCACGAACCGACCTGGTCATCCCTTCCTTCTTCTTCCTCAACTCTCCTCTCCACCCTTAAATCCATGGGATCGCACCCGGCACGCTCGCGTTTACTGTCATCAAACCAGTGCGAACACGCTAGAAACTAAAGAAAAGCTGTTTAATTACCTTCTTAAAGTTTGAAATTGGTTGGAAATTTGGAAATCGAAGTTAGGGTTTTTCTCTCAGGAAAATTGGCGGCGGCTGCGAAAGAAGAGAGAAGAAGAGAAGAATGAGGGTGAGGATCGATTTATATAGGCAAAAGGGTGACCGTTAGTCTCCCCCTTTTTGTCCTATTCGATCCGTGAAAATAGGCGGGCCACGAACCAAAAGCCCACCACGTCTCGAAGAGAAGCCCACCTCGTTCCGTAAAGAGGCCCAAATGCTCACCAAATGACGAGGCGAATGACTTGCTTACGGACCGTGACTCGCATATGCGATCCGAACCGATAAATGACCAACAGGAATGAAAATTCAAAAATGCACCTGATAGATTCGATGATGAAGACTCTGAAAGATCCCAGAAAATAATTGTCCAATAAACAGGGAAACTATTAAAGATTCATCCGATATTTATAGCAAGCAAAGAAACAACTTTCCGTAAATGATATGGCCTTTCGGATAGACGCTACCACTGATTTGCATCTCTTTATGAAAATGCGTTTCTATAGTTTCGAAGCATGTTCCATCATCAATAAAACATACTTCGAGGGGGCAAAATGTTGGCTAGCTTTCTGACCAAGCCACCAAGGCTCACTCACAAGAAGAAAGTATGAAACTGCGTTCCTTAAGACCATGAAGGATCGGATCGCACCAGAGAGTCGCTCATCACAGATCGCCCCTCACCGGATCACCCCCCCATCGGATCGCCCCCGTTGCAACAGCGATCCGACTACTTCTACACGACTCAATCCGTACATACACTGCTACCCAACACAGACCGATCCAATCCCCTGATGCACAGCGAAGCCTCTGACCTGTTCAAGCACGAGCTAGTCTTCGGCGATCCGAGATGCACGGATCCAGCGACACGTGTCCCCAACTGTCACTTTGACTAATTCCTCCCCCTTGCTCGATCCGATATTTAAGGGGATCGCGACACCTGTCCACAACGGCTAATTTGACTAATTCTTCGTCAGGCTGCGATACGATCCGATATTCTCGGGATTTGTGCCACGTGTGAACGCGATCCACCTGACAAAATCAGCTATAAATAGCCCAGAGCTTGGCATTTTTCAGGATCTTTTGGCAATATTGAGCATTGATTCCGCCATTATTGTCATACCACCATTTCTTATCAGTTTTATTACTAGATTACTGAGAGAAATCACAATTGTAAAAGTGAGCTTGAGAGAAATCATTGATTGTACTAGCATTCAAAGTATAATCGATAACATATAAAGTGGACGTAGGCTCGTTAACGCCGAACCACTATAAATTCTGTGTGTTTTCTGCTTTTTCTTCATTCTCCAGTTAAAATTCTTTAAGAATCAAAACAATTTGGGTGTTAGGTCCAAATTTTGATCTAACAATTAGCATTCTAAAGAATGCATCTCACTTAACCGAATTGCATTCCATAGAAAGACACTAGATAATTTATATGCATTCTATGGAAATTTCTTTAAGGAGGGGAGGGGGAGATTGTTACGATCCAGATCTTTGAATCAAATTTAATTTAAATTAGCATATTTTCAATATAATGATTTATATTCTATAACTAGACCATTTAAACTAGATAAATATATCGACAAAATTATAATAGTTTTCGGGCAATTAAGCGGATAAATTAAAATATATACTGCATTTAATTATAGTAGTCGTAAAACCCTAAGACAATACTAAGAAAATGCTACCATAGGTACCTAAATTAAGTCTAATATTTTTTCAACGTCCCCTCCCCGACTCCCTCCAATTAAACCTTGCTAGTCTAAGGGATAAGTTGGTGGCCTTATTCTTCTCCTTTGTTTTATTTTCACAGCACTAATCAAAAAGCACACATCACTTTTACAGTTTGACATTAACTAAACTTTAAATTAACTACGCCCGTTCTAAAAGGTTAGTGACTTAATATCTTTTCCTTCTCCTCGTTTTTGCAAAATCACCCTATTCAAATTGACATATAACTCATTATAAATTTTAGTCTTTCTTACTGCATACTGCAGTGATAGAAATTGCAACCCAATTTCATTCTTTCAAATTTGAGACACGAAAACTAAGGTTTTTTTTCAAAGTACTAAACATAATCGAGTAAATCATAACATAGTGCATTATATTAATAAACATACAAAATATCAAAAAAAAAATCCACCAAATTGATGATGAATCCCCTGAACAGAATCAACGAAGATTTGCATCACTGCGTGAATAAATGTTTTCAGCAAATTAACGAAGCTTTAGATTTTGAGAAAAAATAACATGGTCAAATTTTAAACTACAAAAGATATGGCTTTCAAGTTTTGATCGTTCCTTAATCTTGGGCCTGACTAGGTTAGATTTTGAATTATAATTTTTTTAGCTTCTTTTTTTTACCTGGGCTACAACCCATCTGAGCCACAAATGAAATGCAGTATACGTCATAGATACACACATCACTTATGGTTGGTTGTATAAAGTAGTTATGTGTTTAACATATCCAGTCAAAATCTTAGCATTCGATGATGACCATGATAATAAATATTTTGCAAGAATGAATATTAGAAAAGCTTAATATACTTTGATTGCTAGGTTATGGACAATGAACAAATAAATTTATAAGAAATAATTTTTATTTGGTCCACTAACTTCTTAAATTAATGATGTTCTTATCATTGGACTGCAGCTTTATCATATTTGATTAAAAGTGTGAACAAAATATTCATTTTAATTTGTTCTTAGTATATTGAAATTACAATATAAATCATTCTTTGTTGCTAGTTAATAACAGAAAATTTTCTTCCCATATGTATTTCTTTTTGTTTGTGATAATATATTTTTGTTTCCTGTTAATCATCCATTTATGTATTGAATTTCGGTTGGGGAGAATTTTTTATTTCATAAATTCTTTGTAAAAATGTTACATCATAAAAAACAAACAAAATTGCTGTATTCACAAATAAGAATATCAGTCATCATATATGAACTTGCTAAAGTAGGTGTACTTAGTTACCATATAATGATTATTTAAATTGGAAAAAAACGTGTACAATTTATGAACTTGATAAATTTATGGCATATTCTATGTAGGAGAAAAATAATATGTTTTTTGATAAAATGTTAGAAAAACTTAAGCGGGAAATCGTAGGTATATAGAGTAGCAATAAAAAGGTTGTGGTGCAAGTATGAAAGATTCAAAAAGCAGCAGCTCAGAAAGAGGCGTTGATGGAGTTAAAGATAACAACTGCTCGTTCTGAATTGAATGAGGTCAATTTGAAGTTGGATGCAGTGAAGCGCAAACTCGACAGACAGTAATGATCGGTAAAATTTTATTTTGAGCGTTATTTTTTTATCATATATATGCAGGAACATTTCTCAAACTCATTAATGTAGTATAGTTTACAAGTCACTCTTTTCTTGAGTGCCCATATTGATGACCTTTATGTAACACATGTAAGTCAAGGTTACATAAATCCTAACATGGGAATCCATTAAAATTTTCTAGTAATGCAATAACGATCACACTCCATGAACTATGTATGTTAATTTTTACATAGTTGAAATTAATCTTAGTCAACTTATTTCCTTTTTCACAGCTATAACATAATCGTTATAAACATTGTTAGATAATGTAATGATATAGAGACCCATTAGGAAATTAATTAACATTTGGTTGTATATTTCTTTCCATAGTTTTACAATGACTTCCTAATGTAATGACTTTTTTTTGCATCAGCAAGCAGATCAGCAGGGATAGGGGACCAACAGTCGATGTAATTTTACTTGTATTATCGTATTATGTATTTGTAACCTATTTGTAACACTATTACTATAATGTAATTGTAACCTTGTGAAGCCTGAAGTACATGTTATTCATGCATTGACATAGACTGGTCCATGGCGCCAAAAAGCCCAAAAGCACAAAAAGCACGCTTTTTTTTATTTTAAGTAGTTTGTTGTAGTAAATTGAGGTTGAACAGTTTTTCAACTACTTATTTTGGTTTATGACATGAACTTATGAAGTTTTATCATTAAATTTATAAACTTAGCTATTATTTATTGTCAAAACTATATATTAAGTAGTAGTTGTAAGTGCAGTTTTTACAGTGACAAAAGGAAAAAAACTGCAACTAAGGTGCACAAAAAGGTGCAAAGCACAAGCCTTGGGTTTTTTTGCCCCTTTGCGCCTTGACTACACAAGATAATTTAACTTTTTTGTCAAGAATTATTCATGTTGCAAACCTACATTATCAACATCTCTTATCTTCCTTATTAAAAAACACTTTGATACAATCATGTCAACGAAAATACAGAGCAAGAGCAAGATAAAAAGCTGTCTGAGTTGGAATTAGTAAACAGAAAAATGAATCTTGAACTCAAAATGTATTTATCAGTAAAGCATAATTTACACTGTACTTAAATATAAGAACAAAAGACTTATTTAAAGTATGCAAAATAAATATCTATAAAGCAATGGCTAAAAAGGGTATAGAAAAATATTGATTTATTTCTCATCCCTTGCTAATGGAGGCCATCACCTCCTCAATATCCTCCCTTGATTTGTCCTCCTCTTCTTGTTCGTCCTCCTCCGCCAGTCCCTCCTGATCCTCCACCCAAGTCCTCTTTTCCCTTGGTGATGTATGATGGTATTAATCTTGTTATTACCAATTCAGATCTGAATTCTGGTCTATCCTTCTAATATTGTCTGCAATAATATTGATCAAAATTCATTGAATGCCTTAAGTGATAAGCATCTTGATATTAACAATTCTACTGTAAATCTTGTAAATTCTGTTCTTGGAAAATCTTCAGATTTGTCATTTGGTTTTATTGATGATGGACCTTCTGGGTTATCTAATGTTCATACTATTGATCCTAATCAACAAGCTGTTGAAATTTCAATTGACACTGTGGTTTCTGATTCTATCAGAGGCATTTCGTCGAATGACTCAAGGAATTCTATGTCTCAAGCTAATGGTGTTGATCACAATTCTGCTAATCTTGACCATAATGTTCCTCCCGTTTCTAATAATTCTGTATCTGATCTTCCTTAATCTAATGCCATGAAATCCAGTCCATCAAGTTCATTTGCTTCTTTCACTCTGATGCCTAAAACTGATTATCTTTCGCTTTTCAATTCTTTACCTTGCAATGCAGGTATCTATAAACCTATTGAGTTTGCAATTGAAAAGAATGGATTTCCAAGTATTCCACCAAACATTGTTAAGACAAAAGGTATCAAGTACTGGCAGACTCATTTGGTGGGATTCTTCCTAGATGGTACTCTCTCCTACTTAACTGTGATTAACTTCTTAAGGAATAGTTGGAAATTGTTTGGTGATGTTGATATTAAATCAGATGGTAGGAATTTCTATTTTAAGTTTTCTAATGATTCGGATAGGGACAAAGTTTTGAAATCCCTTTATTCATAAATGGGAGAATGTTCATCATTACATCCTGTAATCCTTCCATTGGTAATGCTCAGCATTAAATTAAAAAAGTCCCTATTTGGATTCATTTACACAGAATTCCAATGTTGCTATGGACATTAATTGGAATTAATTGGTTATCGTGCCATGTGGGTAAGCTTATTTGTTTTGATAATAACGCAGAGAGAATGCAGAGGATTAGATATGCAAAGTTGTTAGTTGAAATATCTCCTAATCAAGAATTGCCAGATTGTATTGACATAGGTGATTTTGATGAAAAGTGTCCTCCTATTCTGGTTTCCTATGATTGGAAGCTTGCAATTTGTACAAAATGTAAAATGTTTGGGCATGCTACTTCTTCTTGTGAGGATTTCCTTAAAGGTTTTAGTATTAAGGAAGCTTGGCAGCAGGATACCTCAGCTGTTAATAATCATGTTAATGAACCTATTGTGCAAAGTAATGTCAGGCAACGAGCAAATTCTAATAAATCTCAACAAGGTTGGACAAAAGTGGTTAGTAAAAAGAAGCAAGTATGGAGAAGAACAGGAAATATTTTTCAAACTAATGTGGCAAAGGATATGGAAAAAGCAGTGGAAGAAATTGTAGATGTAACTGGGAATGACTTTTCAGGTTATGAGAAATTAATAACGAAGAAGAAATGGATGTATCTGAAAATTTAATCGGTAGAAGGAGTAACCAAAATGTCATGTTATTTGATGAATTGGGTATATGTACTTTACTGAATTCAAAAGAGAACAAAAGAAAATCTGTGCTAATTGACAATCTATCAAAAGAGAAAGTTCTTGATGCTTCTACAAATAAAACCATTGACAAGGAACTTCATGTCTCTAATCCTTTTGATGTGCTGAGTGATTTATCAAATGTTGCATCTACAAGTTCTAATCCACAAAATGCAATGTCAAGTTTTGTATCCACGAACTCCTTGTCATCCATGCAAACCGCATCATGTGATTTCTCTTTCAGTTTTCAAATTCCAGCTGATTCCTCTTTTAGTTGCAAATTGAATTCAAATGCTAGCTCCAATACCTCTCCTTACTCTCATTTATCTCCTCCTAAGCATATTGTTCTTCCACCTCCTTCCAATAACTCATCTTCCTCTTCCACTATCATTTTTAACTCTCCTGCTCAACCTGTTAATCAAGAAAAATCTCCATTTACTTGAGATATTAATCTTGGTTTAGCAAATAATAGCACTGAGAATGAGTGTGCTTAGAATTCACAGACAAAAACAGGCAAAAAATCTGCTAAAGGAAAGAAAAAGAAAGCCAAGAAGAATCAGATGGCAGATGATCTTGATGGAGGTGTAGAATATAAATCTGATTAGGTTCAACCTACTAGTGATCATAAATTTCAATCTAAAAGACATACGAGGAAGCTTCCTGCTCCTCTAACTGATCCTACCTCGTTTATATGATGATGCACAATATAGCATTTTGGAATATTAGAGGTATGAATTTATCCTCTAAGTACAGTGAAATCAAAGCCTTCGTTAAGGATCATAATATTCATTTACTATGTCTATTTGAAACAAAACTGGATATGCAATCAACATCTCTTTCTGTATATTTCATCTCCCCTAGTTGGCAGTTTGATCATAATCTGGATAATGCTAGTTTTGGTCGACTTCTAACTTTGTGGAATCCTACTGTCTTTAAACTTTGTAAGTTATCTTCATCTGATCAGTATCTTCGTTACATATGCATTCACTTGCCTTCTAATTGCTTTTTTCATTTGACATTTGTTTTTGCTCATAATTCTGCTGTTTTAAGGCAGAATTTTCTTTCTAATTTAAGTGCCATTGATCCTTCATCTACTCCTTGGATATTAGGAGGGGATTTTTGTCTTCTTTATCTCACAAATGGGGTGGTTGTCCTTTGTCCATTAAAAGCATTGCTCCTCTAAATCAAGTTGTTCTTCAATCCAATCTCTTTCCTATAAAATGCTATGGCTCTGACTTTACTTGGTCGAATAGGAGTCATTCTGGAAATCCCACAATGTGCAAATTGGACCACATTTTTGTAAATTCAGCTTTTTATCAATCTTGGCCTAAATCTTTTTATCACGTTCTTCCTCCATCAATTTCTGATCATAATCCTTTGCTTCTTAATTGGGGAACAGATGACAAAACTAGCAAAGGGAAGTCCTCATTTATATTTTAAAATTTATGGACTAACCATAAAGATTATTCTAGCATTTTATTGCAGGTTTGGTTCAGCTGCTCTGGTAGGAATCCAATGGATAAGTTATTGAATAAATTGAGATTGTTGAAGCAACAACTTAAAAGTTGGTCATCTCGACAATTTGGGAATGGTCCAAGGCAGTCTTCATTGGTAGAGCTGAGTTATTTAGAGTGCAGGAAGCTTTGAATCTGAAGCCTTTTGATGTGTAGTTACTTAATGAGGAGAAGGATCTGGTTAATAAGTTGAAATACACTTTGGATCTAGAGTTTCATATGGCCAAGCAAAGTTCATCCCTTAGGAAGGAGTTGGATGCTGATAGAAATACTAAGTATTTTCATAATTCCTTAAAGCTACAGAAGATTAAGGAAGTATTGTTCATGATCAAGGATACTGAGGGTAATATTCATTTTGATGAGCGTAGTATTAATGAAGCCTTTGTTAGTTACTTCATGTCTATTCTTGCTCCTGTCAATACATCTCTACCTAATGTTATGCCTTTGTTTCACCTACTTCTCCCAACTATTCCTGATCAATATTCATGTGGACTAGTTGAGCAAATTTCTGAGGATGAAATTAGGAATGCAGTTTTCAATTTAGATGCAAATAGTTGTAGTGGACCATATGGATATAATGCACACTTTATTCAGAAAAACTGGCAAGTGATTGGAAGGGATGTTATAGAGGTTGTTCTAATTTTCTTCAAAATGAATTATTTGCATAAGAGTCTAGCTGCGACTTCCATTGCACTAATTCCTAAGATTGAAAATCCATTAACTATTTCAGATTTCAGGCCTATATCTTGTTGTAGTGTGTTTTATAAAATCATTTCGAAAGGTCATTGCCAATCGAATTCAAAGTGTTCTACCTTTTGTGATTCCTAGCAATCAATCAGCATTCATAAGTGGAAGGTCAATAAGTGATAATATTCTTCTTTCTCAAGAATTGTTGCTGGGTTATGAAAGGAAACATATTTCCCCTAGATGTATGATCAAGCTGGACATTAAAAAGGCTTTTGATACGGTATCCTAGGCCTCAATACTGGCTATCATGTCTAGAATGAACTTCCCAAAACCATTTCTAGCTTGGATTCATAATGCATCTCCTCTCCAATTTTTTCAGTCTCAAGGCATAGATGTCAGCATGGTTTCTTTAATGGTAATCGTGGAGTTAGGCAAGGAGATACAATTTCTTCCTACCTCTTTATTATTGTGATGGAGTTGTTAAATACTTTGATTCTGGAACAAGTTAGGAGCAAGAATTTGGAGCTTCATCCACGTTGTAAGAATCCTTTAATTACTCATTTGCTTTTTGCTAATGATTTAATTATATTCACTAAGCCTACTATGAGAAATATCCATTGTATTCTGTCAACATTACATTATTTTTATAAGATCACTGGTTTGCAAATAAATGTCAATAAATCTCATATAAAGATTGTTGGGTTATCTTTGAATAAGAAATTGGAGATTATTGGTGCTTCTGGCCTGAATGAATTGCCTCCTAATTCTACTTATTTGGGCCTTCCTCTTTGTAGTTCTAGGATCACTAAAGACAAATGTTTACCTTTGTTTGAAAAGATTATTGGGAGATTGTTGCAATGGCCTTCTACGGGGGTTTCTCAAGCTAGTAGGGTTACAATTCTCCAATCCATTGTAATTTCTATGACTAATTACTATGCACGACATTTTATTCTTCCTCCGAAATTGGTTAATATGGTAATTAGTGCAATGGATAGCTACTTGTGGCATGGGGATCCTTTTGCTAAGAAGCTAACTCCTATTGCTTTTAGTAAATTATATGATGGTAAGGATAAAAGAGGCCTTGAATTAATAAATTTGAAACTTTGGAATAAAGCAGCTATTTTAGGATATATTGACAAGCTTATTAGTGATGATAATAGTTTATGGTCTATGTTTGTTAGAAATAATCTAATTGGGAAGAAGCATTTTTGAACTATGGCAATACCTCAATCATGTAGCTAGAGTTGGCAACAGATTCTTAAATTGAGGAGTGTATTTTTGCCATTTATTCAGATCAATGGTAATAAGATAAAGCAAGATTCAATTTGGCACTCCCCATGGTCTTGTAGAGGTCTGATTTTAAGCAATGTGGTTACCTGTGATCTTAGAAGACTCAGTGGTATTCCTGAAAATGCTTATGTTGATAATTATATTCAGGATGGTGCTTTACAATTGCCTTATTGCAACTCTGCTAGTTTGAGGTCCTTATGGAGAGAGATAGAAGGTACTTTTCATGTTTGTACTGATGATCTGATGGTTTGGAATGGTAAAAAGCATACGGTAAATCATGTGTATGATCTTCTTCAAGGTGATAAAGAATCTTTTCCATTGCACTATAGAATTTGGAACATGAAGAGCTCCGCAAAAGTTAATTTCTTGTTGTGGAAGGTTATGTCGAATGCCTTGACACCGAGGATAAGCTTTGCAGAATGGGTATCATTCAGGATAATAATTGTGTTTTGTGTCAATCTAGTACTGAGTGTAATACACATCGGTTTTTTGAATGTAGTTATGTTTATCAGATATGGTACAGGCTGTTATTGAATGGAGGCTTTCATCGACCATCTTTGGTAAGTAAGATAGAATGGTTCAACATTTTCAAATCAACTAGATGAAGAACTGATAAATGTTTTGTTCTTTTGAGAGTTTTGAAGATTTTTATTCATGAAATTTGGGCTGAGAGGAACAGAAGGGTATTCAATTCATTTTTGTTAACTGCAAATGATCTTCATGCTGTTATTCACAATAAAATTCTGAAGAACTTGAAGAATGGTAGAGATTGAGATGTGAAGGAAGTTTCTAAAGGTTCGAATGAAGTGGAAACCTGCAATTCTTCTAACAGTGGATATATTTTTTCTCTATTTTGTCTAGTTCATTATATTGTTTTTGTCCTCTATTCTACTGAGTTGTATAGTTCATGTTTTGGAAAAAAATTGTTGATAGGTTGTAATTGTTTGTACAGATTGTAATTCTTTTAGTGCAATAATATTGTCTGCCTTTCAAAAAAAGGGTATAGAAAAGTCAAGAGGTATGATTAACAATGTAGATACTAAGGGTGAAGAATATACATGGAAACTCTAAAAAAGTCATTATAAGAATTAAAAATCTAACTGAAGTTTCATGACTTAGGAAAAGGGCATGAACTAAAAACCTAACTTCATTGGATATGCAATGTTCTCAAAAGAGGTTGATAAAGAAGAAATTATTTATGGAGAATTAAATACATGTTATAATGTATGTGTATTACATTAATAGCCTTATTGCAAATGTTAAGCAGGTAAAGAAAATTAAATATCAAATACCATGATACAGTAAAGAGTAGGCAAAAAATAGTTATATTAACGGCAAAACAATAATTGATTACATATTAAAAAGTGATAATCGTAAACTCTGCATAGACTAGCACTAATAAAATATAAGGGACGAAAATAATATAATTTCTTATCAAGTATGAGATGTCATAAATAGATCTCCAAGGTTAGAGTAAGTCTTAACATATATGAACAACATCAAAAAAGAAAGCTATTAGTGATAACTAACAAAACAATGTGACATTGATCATCAAACATATGATGAAACCTTATTGCGGTTGATCGTATGAAATCATACATGTACTTCATTTACATCAAGTATAGCCGAGGTTGAGTAAATTATGAAAATCTTGCCGGCTTGTAAAATATAGCATGACAATCTTTGTTTAAAAATAGTGTATAAGAGATGCACTGTCAATATCCATAGGTAACTAAATACTTTTTTTGGCAAGGCCAACGGGGTTGAGTGGACCCCTACCACTTTATTAATGCACCGGAGACAAAAACAAAAAGTACAACACACACAAGAAAAACTGAGAAACACGGTACATCAATCACGAAGAAAACATGACAAAACACATTATTACAAATTTAAGTCAGTAAACTAAGCAAGATACCAGGGTCAAAAATAAAGTTTAACTGCCTTAACCCATTTCTTGTTTCCACTCCAGCATTTCTCCTGAATTCTTGTGCATTTTTGTCTAGCAGAGGAGTGAATACTCTGACATTTCTTTCTCTCCATGTAGAATGGATAAATTTCTTAAAGACAAAACATAAGAGTCTGCCTTTCTCTTCTTTCCTGCTAGTTTATACACTAATCCTCCTCCATTCTCCATCACGGTCTTGAGTTACATCACTCCTTCCTATATCAATCATTACCTCTTTCCAGACTTGGAAAATAACACTGCATTCAAAAAACTAGTGGTGCACAGTTTCATTTTGCATGCCGCACAATACACATAAAGGATCAACGTTCAAACCTCTGACGATTGATTTTGGTTAACACGCTCTAGACATCACTTTCCAAAGCATTAGATATTATTTCGTGCAATTATCTCTATGCCTGGTTTTTCGATACCATTTGTCAGTAGAAAGAACATCAAACCTGGCAATAGAATGGTATATTTATTTAATACGGTAAGGTTTCTTTCTAGTTCCCCATATAGCAATTTCCACATCACCACGTCCAATTTTAACCTGTCTTGCATTAGTCTAGTATTGATTAATACAAGGAATTGAGGAAACTAGTATTCTGATCTCACCTTTGTCGAAAAAATCACATACCCTAGCACTTCTACCGATACCCGTAACTTCAATTTCCAAGTCCGAAAAGATATTCATAAGAATTAAACCATTTCTGAGCCAAGGATCATTCCGCAATCTAATGCGTGAAAATGGTAGCACTTTGAACCTGAAATGAGCCAGAATCAAAGTTCTCATTTTGAATATACTCCTCGACATCCAACTTATTTTCTGTGGTTGTTTCATGATCCAAAAATCCTTGCCTTTAACTGTATGCTTAGTTGACCATTCAACCTACACATTAGTCCTAGAATTAAGGTAGGTATCAATATGCTTGATAAATGCAGCTTTATTCCAAAGTAACATGTTGGTGATGCCTAAACCCCCGTTACTCACAGGTTTTTCAGTTTCTTTGAATGCAATTGGAGTTAAAAAATTCCTTTAACTTTACCTTTCCATAGGTACCTCATAAACGCGGTTCTAACCATTGTAATGAGCTTAGTAGGAAGTATAAAGGTCCTGGACCAATACACTTGCATGGAGAAAACTACCGACTTGATTAAGGTTAACCTTCCCTCTTGACTTAACAGTCTACTAGTCCAGTAGTTCAGTTTCACATTTATTTTATTAAAGAGGGTTAAACATTGGTTTGTGGTGATTTTGGCAGTACAAAGAGGAACACCAAGGTATGAGATAGTGTCTGCATTATTAAACAGACCAGTCCTTGCTAGTATTTCATTAATTTGACTATTTAAAAGACTAGCAGTAATCAAATTTGTCAATATTTACTCTCAGCCCTGTCATTTAGTAGAAACTACTAAGAGTATTAAAAACTGCGTCAATAGTACCTAATCAGGTTTGCAAAAGATCACTAGGTCATCGGCAAACATAAGCGAGGAGATTTTAGGATCTTTACACCTTGGATGCAACTGGAAATGGCCAGAATCAATTACACCATTCAACATCCTAGTAAGCATTTCCATGATCACAATGAAGATGTACACAGATAGGGGATCTCCCTGTCTGATGCCTTGCTTGTTGCCAAAGAAACCAATAGAGGAACCATGCATTATGATAGAAAATTTTGCTGATGATATACAAGAGAGAATCCAAGCAATAAAATGGTGTGGAAAGTTCATTAACCCCACGATTCTGACAATTGAGTCCCACTGAATTGTATCAAAGGCCTTCATGATATCGAGTTTAAACATTGCTCTCGGTGTTATATTTTTGCTAGAGCAACCATTTAAAAGTTCATGAGACAACAACACATTGTCAAGAATACTTCTTCCGGGCAAGAAAGCAGTTTAGTTTAGTGAGATGATAGAAGGAAGCACTTGTTTAAGTCTTGAAGCAATGACCGTTGATATGCATTTGTATATTGTGTTGCATCAGGAAATTGGCTTGTAGTCTATTACTTTCGACGCATTCTTCTTCTTCGGTATCAATGCAATATTAGTATTGTTGATAGTCACATTCATCCTTGCATTCTTGATAAAATGTTTAACAGCAGAAAACACTTCACATTTGATAACATTCCAGCATGAGTAATAAAAGTAAGCATTGAATCGATCCGGCCCACCAGCAGAATATCTGTTTAGCAAGAACATTGCTTTCTCTATCTTAGCATCATTGACATCAGCACAAAGAAATTGACGTTCAAGAGCAGAAATTTTCAGTAGAATATATGGATTTATCAGTTCTATTTCAAGCACAAAGTTTTCTCTATTACCAAAAAGATCAGTGAAGTGAGCTATAAATGCGTTTTCAACATCATATTGAGTGTTAAAAATGTTACCATACCCATCTTCGATAGTGACCATGTTTTCCTTGCAATGTTTGTCTTTCAGCGAGGCATGAAAAAAGGCACTGTTGCAATTACCTTCAAGCTTCCACTTCAGGCTTTCTTTCTACTTGATCATTGCATCTTCAGAGGTCATCGCATCTTGATATTGCTTGGAAATGTAACATTTAGTACTTGAAAAGGAAGGGTTGGTTGGGTCATGCATCATGGTTGCTTGAATATCTTGGAGTTTGCTTCTCCGGTAAGTGGATTGTTTGCTTCAAGTTCCATCTTTCTCTCTAGCCCTTCTTTCAGTTTGATCTTAGTCGCTTTAAGTTTGCACTGCAAAATGAAAAGAGGGTTACCATAGTTTGGCCTTACCCAAACTTCTTTGACTAGATCTAAGAAGTCAGGTTCACCGGCCCATTTGTTAAAAAAATTAAAACTTGAGGCATTTTTCTTGTCAATACCACTGAGATGAAGGATTAAAGGGGAATGGTCTGAGACTAGTGGATGTGGAAGGTTATAAGACAGGGCAAGCCAAGTGGAGAAGGAAAAAGAGTTACAGAAGGCATGATCAATCAAGGAATAGGTTCTAGGACCAACTCTTTTACTATTATTCCAAGAAAAGGACATGCTGGTTGCATTGATATTGATAAGGTCAGAATCTTCAAGAGCATTTTTGAGTGGAAGAATTTCAGAAAGGGAAAGTGGGTTTCCACTAATTCTTTGGGTTAAATCATAGCAGCAGTTAAAGTCTCCCAAAATGAACCAAGGGTGGGAATTTTGTCGGAGAAAAGGCATAGTTTGAAGAAGAGTTTTCCTTGTAGAGACAGAATTTGTAGCACATACAAAAGTTATATAAAAGGAGATATTGCCAGTTAAGTCTAATGCATGGCAATGTATCATTTGGGGGGGGGGTGGATAGATAAGGTTTCAATAGAATGACAGTAGGGTCGTAAATGATCAAAATTCTACTGAAAGGTGATTTAGCTAAATTATGAATAAGCTGCCAGGAAGGGTTGATGAATTTGGAGGCTCTAACAGTAAGGACATGGTCAAGCTTGGTTTCAAGAAGTGCTAGAACACAAAGCTTGTTCTCAAAAATAAGAAGTTTGCTTTGAATTAATTTATTGTCATCATGTGCTCCTCGAACATTCCAAACCCCTATGGTTTTCCTCATAATTAAATAGTTAGGGGTAGTGGAATGTCATATTTTATGCTCCTTAGCCCATAAGAGTGAGAGGCAGGAATTTTGTGATTCTTATCCATGGTACTAATCTTTGAATTTGGAGTAAAGGAGTCTTCAGAAGGTGCTTTATAGGCATTAGGTGGCGGAATATTAGAGTAATTGTTGTCTCTTGTTGAAGTAATGGTTTCATCATGGCAAGGAGATTTTAACTGAGTTATATTCGGATCTAAAATATAGGAATTGGATGTGGGGTTCTGCATGGCTAACTGCTTTTGGGGTTCATAAAGTATTTCCACAGTTGCATGTGCATTTTGTTGTATAGTGTCATTTAAAGCTTCCTCTTTGACATCCACTTTGCCAAGAATTAAATTATGCATATCTTTCAATTGCTCACATTCATTGCTTGTATTTGTTTTATGTACCTCATTCTCTTTTCTTGTTTCTTCTCGCAAAACGGCTTCCTTCACCATTCCATTTATTTTCCCTTCCTCAACAACTTCATCATAGTTTATTGTTTCATCATCTAGTTCATTATTCATCTCTCCTATGTCATTAATATGTTCCACATAAACATTGGCTTCCATGCACTCTGTACTTGCCGCACAAACATCAATATTGGGTTCCTTGCTAAGAAACTCTTGTAAGGTAGGCACTACCATATTACTAATATCTTAGAAGTCAAGATTTGATTACTCCTCAATTATAGCATCTTCTTCATTAGGTTCAACTTCAACCACTTCATTTTCTACAATTCCTTCATCCTCGTCCTGTCCAGTTTCCCCTTCTTCCAAAACAACAAAGTTGTTCCCCGTTTTCAATCTCTGAACAAGTACTTGTTTTTATCTATTGGGAGTACTGCTAGTACTTGGTTCAACACCTTTACCGTTAGAAGTCGTAACATCTCACTTCTTCTTATTTGCTACTACCTTCCATCTTTGATTGTTCCACCTAACCTCCTCGTGTTGCTTGAATTTAACTTGTTCTCTCTGCCTATAACTTACTTGCTCTCTCTGCCTAACAAAAACCTTATTAACATTTTCTTGCCTCTTGCCGTCCCTCCCTTAATTTTCTTCCTCCACACCATCATCACAGTGCTCACTAACATGACCAAAGGACTTGCAAATAATGCAAACATCTGGCTTCCATAGGTGTTCAACATATATCCTTTGGACTCCACCTTCCACGGTTTTAACTAGAAAATCGTTGACTAGCTCTTTATCAGGATTAACTTCAATAAGGCATTTTGCATGGTGTAATCTTTCCCTACTCTCAGTCATTTCATCCATACATAAGAGTTTACCTAGCATGCAATTGATCCAGTTAACCCCAAAGTTAGACCAAGAAAATAAAGGGATATTAGACAATTTAACCCATACAGGAATGGGATGAACATTTCGACGAACATTACATATAGACGGGTCATATGGCTTAATAATGAAAAGCTTCTTGTTCATTATGATCGGATCCGACTGTAAAACTCTGTTCTTGTCTTCTAGACTTGTGAAAGCAAAAAGAAAAAGCACTCCATCAGATTTCACGTTAACTGAGCCTTTTAACTTCCATAAAGAGTTGAGTTTGTTGATTACTTCAGTCCAAGAGAGCGGCTTTTCCAAGAAAAAACCGACAAGGTAGTCATTCTACACTTCAGTGCCAGCTGCAGGCATACCTCCAATTATCTAAAGAACTCCATCAATAATGGCAGGAGTAAGATCAACAGGCGCGTACTTTCCAGCGTTAAGAGGCTTTCCCTTGAATAAAAAAAATCCATGGTTGTTGATCTACAGGTTTGCGAGACAGAATATCATTAGAGGAGGGATGGCTAAGGGTGCGGAAGGTTTGGGAATAGCTGGATCTGGAGGTAAACGAGGTGGATCTGATGGAGGAGGAGCGATCGGCGGTTGGCTCGAGGTTGGATGGGACAGGGGTATGGGGATGGGATTGGGCGGGATGGGGAAGGGAACCATGGCATACGACATGAAGAAAGAAAAAAGAAAAAAGATTGGGGAGTCAAATCGTGTAGGTAACTAAATACTTTTAAATAAATTGAAATTTATAATAATTGTATTGATATACATATAACATTTCATTCATTTAACCACAAACTTCATTCAAAATCATTTATTAAGTTGAAATTTTCATGATACAATTTAGTCAATAATTTGACTGATCAAAACATGCAAAATCAAACTGATAGAATCATTAATCGAATTAATAAAATCAAATAACCGACTATCAATGAATTTCTTTTGGCCTATACTTGTTGGTTCGTTGAGCTGGGATCGGAACTGGATCTGAAACCACTTCGAACCAACTTTGCGTTTGAAGAATAATTTGTAGGTATGCATATGCTTATTGGAAGGCATAGACCTTTGTAACGGGAAGGACTGCTCGCTGATGTCTCTGTTTATGCAGACTTCAATCAAACTACTTCCATGGATTGCAACAAAGAAGAGGCAACGAAGCTGGTTGAACTTTCAAAGAAGAAATCCAAAGCTAAAGACATTGAATATGCAATAAACCTAGCACATAAAGCGCAGAGACTCTTCCTAGGCCTTCAAAACATTCAACAAACAACACCGCCTAACAAGTACATTTGGAAGTGTCAAGATCAGGGTTAACGAATTGGCATGTTATTCTGTGTATGGAACCATCAATGCAGTATTTGGTTGAAAACATGTCAGTAAGCACTATGACGTTGCAACTTAACTAGGATTCAACAAAATTCTTAAAAAAATGAAGAAAGGAAAAAAAACAGAATAATTAACTTAGTGCCACCTTTAGGTATGTGCAAAATAAATTATGACCTGCAACATAGCAAACCTATCATCTTTACCACCTATAAAACAAATAATTCAAAATTGAAAGATTGTTTGTAGCCTTATAGATTATTTGTTCTTCTAATTCATAGTTTTGATCTAAAAAATGGTTTACTTTCCAAGTAGTCAACGTAAAGTATTATTATGCTTGTTAACATTTTTGTGCTACAACTATGTCAATACTTAATAATTTTCAATATGTCACTCAACATTTTTGAGAGAATTATTTGGAATGCATCTAATTTCTTATGCACCGTTAAAGCTGGATTTATATGTATTTAATATGTTTATTTCTATGACTAAATAATCCTCCGTTGTGGACCTCAGTTGTGTTATTTTTGGTTCGTAATACCAACAATGAGTATCATTTTAAAGTTTTGTTTTCGAGATTAAAATCCTTTTGTTTTCTAACTATTGTATATCTATAGGATGGAGAACAGTATTGTGGATATCTCTCATGCCAATGATTTAACTAATTTAATTATCCCAAAATTTCGGGGTGTTACAAAGGGTCTCTGTTTTTTCACTCGATTTTGGATGGTATTAACCAAACACTGTCCTTATGGGTGGATTTCAGGAGTTGAAACGAGAACTATGACCCCTTGTATGTTTACTTTAGTGAATAATTCTTGGACTTGTTCGTTTGAATACGATGTGACAATCATTGAGTTTTGAGTGGAAACCAACAACGAGTTCGTACATATTTGAATATAGCAAGTGGTTATAGGACATGTAAATATATTCTTATATTCACTAGCCCAAAGTAATTTACACTTACTCGGATCGATGTGATCCATTTTATGATTTAGGCATGGCTTCCTTGCTACGTCTCTAAGGGACGGTGGTTCATTTCGAAAGTTTTCGCACTATCTATGGACACCAGTTCATTTTATGATTTATTGTTTGGGCATAGCTTCCTTGCTACGTCTCTATGGGATTGTTCATTTAGTTAGTTTCTGCACTATCCGTAGCCCCAATTCATTTCTACAGTTTTGTGGTTCTTGATCGCCCAAAGTGGGATTTTCTGTGATGACCGCCCATAACCCTTGCACTAAACAAGAGAATTAATGCACTGAAAGGTGTGCCGAGCAGCTATGGACGATCATCAGAGTAGGTAAACACAAGTGCAACCTGTCGTAGAACTCACAGCGCAAGGATAAAATATAATAGAACTTATACAAAAGGGAATAGTAATGAAGCATCATATAGCAAACTTTTCAAACTTTCACAACATACTGAAAGATTACCCAACGAACACCAAAGTTTGTACATAAGGCCTCAGTACAATCCTCATAGAGCACTCAACAACGGAAATATAAATACTAGATAGTAGTAAAACTGGTATGCTAGCCTCTTGCTTACCTCCGCACAGCATCATCGTCCTCACTAACAACCGGTAACCTGCTACTTAGTCTGCCCACCCACAAACGGATGAACAACCCAAGGTAATAAGAGGAAACATAAAACCTTGAGTCAGACAACAGTCTTAGTGAGTGATAAAACAGCTAACAAACTTCAACAATAAAGTATATGAGAATAGGTAGATTAACAAACCAATCTACCAATCATCAGAGGAGAACTTAACTCGTATCTTCCCCCACATCGGATAGTGATAACCTTTACATTAAGCAATTCAACCATTCAATCATGGTAAAACACTCATAACATCCAGATTATATATATCTCATGTAAACCATCCTAATCGAATTAAACATCCCTTAAGTACAAGCCCCAGAGGCCTAAACCTATATCAGACAAGCACCTGAGAAACATCTCCTTCGACTTTGGATGACCTACATGAGACGGTACAAACAGAACAACCAATCATCCATGACGGACTCTGGTTATCATCGCCAATCCTGCTTTGAAACCATCGTTAATCGTCTTATGGCCCATCATGACTGCCATATGTCAAGGGCTAATGGTATCCCCAGTTCTAGCATAACTCCATATGTCATCATGACTCGTATGTTTGTCTTCTCAAATCTCGACAACTAGGCCCTTCACGACTGCCCAAGGTACAAGGCCCTTCATGAGTGCCCAAAGTACCCTTGCTTTGAGTCTGCTAGAACTTACGATAACGACAATCTCTCAGCCTTCGCATCTCTAGTCATCAACTTCAATGACTATTCGTTAACTCAAGTCCCCCTTTAGTATCCATTATCCACGAACTCAAAACACCCTTGAGTCGACTTCTTATTCGTTGCTTTACACCGATCAACGAATATATTCAACCCTTCAAATATACCTTCTTGAATTTACTTCAAAGTCACACCATCACCGAGCCAAATTACATCACTGCGCAACGGTTAAGGTTTGGGGGATGTCCCCCAAAAAATATATTTTTAAGCTCTTTTCTACGAATCCGAGTCGCACCCGAAAATATGAATTTTCAGAAATTGACCCTGTCTCACCCAACCAACCAGCCCTTATGTCCACCAACCCGACTAGCCCTTATCTCGACCGACCCGACCAACCTTTCTCTCGACTGGCCCGACCAACCCTCCTAGAGCACCAACTGACTGACCCGACCAACTTGAGACCAGCCCGACCAGACAAGGCAAACCCGATCCACCCTTTAACTTCTAGACTGACCAGATCGTGGCTGACCCACTTCAGTACTGACCCAACCTAGCTCAACCTGACCGATCAGCACGTGTACTCCACCATGTACTGTTATTCATACTACCCTTGTACTTCAGGCCAACCAGAAAATACCGACCGACCCAACCCAACTAGGCCGACTCGTTTCCTGCACCCTTCCATTCCCACTTCGATTTCGACCAAAACCTCGCCAAATCACGATTCTGGTGAAATCAACTCAACCAATTCACTCAATGCAATCATAAACATGTCATAAGATCGCTAACAACATAAATATGATGATTATCACTAAAATGATGCAAATTTCACCAAAAACCATTAAAATGAACATATGATCAAAATGAGAGATCTAACTTGCATAAATGTATGAAATAGCATGGAATCATGTTACAAATTTGCTAAGTATGATCATAGAGTGATTCATGCAAAAATGGTCTCATAAAGGCATAGATCTTTGATAAAACACTTAAATATGATGAAAAACATGATCTAACATTCATATACTTCATTGCATCCATGTGAGAGATGCAGATCACTCACCGATTTGCCAAAACAAGCTAAAATGATAGATTAAGGATCCGGACAGTAAGCACCTCGCATCAAACTCCTTGATCTGATTAAGCTTTGCCTCAATTGATGTAGATCTAGCCTCCAATGGTATAGATCTTCAATTTCCCTCCTTGGATGATGATTTTTAATGGTGGAAAGGTATTAGAGGAAGGAGGAGCTCAATACCTCCCAATGAGAGATCCCATTAGGCTCCTAAAACCTGAACAACCAATTGAAAAACCTTAAAACTGCGATTTCTCCCAAACCGTTGAGCCAATCTTTAATGTAACCACTCTACGGAAAGACAATCATCAATTCCTTTCCAATGGCAAATGTCTCACTCTCTGATTCGACCTGAGTCAAAATTATGCCCTGTACGAGACTGATAGGGGCAAAATAGTCACAAACAAAATTGGTAAAAATTATGGACATTTCTCACATCCCCATAAGCAACATATTAAGAGATGAGAATGATCCAACCCACAGAGAATAAAATAAAAATATTTTACAATCTTTCGATACGTGAAATGCAGGCTGTTATATTCTCCCCACTTCAAAATTTCGCCCCTGAAATTCCAAGAAAACGCAAGCAACCACAACAATTCCGTATGCTTATCATCCATGAGAAGCCAATTTTATCATCCAAACTAGCAACCATCAAGCCATGCATCCATAGCCTTATCTTAGCACGTGGAATTCAAACAAACTACAACAAGATACAACGATGATACGATATCAAAGGGTCTTACTAACAAAGAGTTCTGGATGAGTCTCTCTCATACTTTCTTCCGTCCCCCACGTACAATCGTCGCCATCTTCACTCCATTATACCTTGACTAGCTTAACCGTCTTCCTCCTAAACTGTTTCGTGTCATTCCCCGCAACACGAAGCGGCTAATGAGATTTCGCAATTGCGGTCTCTACTTCTAGGTCTTCGTACTACTCTGGAGATACCACCACATTCGAATCATGCACCAATTTTTCGTAGAAATGACACATGGAACACATTATGCACACTCGACATCTTCTCGGGTAACTACAATCTATATGCGAGCTTTCTAATTCGCTCGACTATCGGAAATGGTCCAACGAACCTTGGAGCTAACTTTCCTTTACTTCTGAATCGAACCATATGCTTCAATGGTGAAACTTTCACAAAAACCATATCGCCTACGTCGAATTCCAAGTCGTTCCGACACCTATCAGCATAGCTCTTTTTGCGATCTTGGGCCGCCTTCATTCGTTGCCGGACGATCTCGATACAATCTAAGGCCTCTCTAATCATCTCTGGCCCAAGTACCAACTTATCCCTAGTTTCTAACCAACATGCTGGAGAATTGCATGGTTTACCATACAACGCCTCGTATGGTGCCATCCCAATGCTAAATTAGAAGCTATTATTATATGCAAACTCAACTAGAAGTAGACGGTCTTCCTATGATCCTTCGAAGTCTAACACACAAGCCCTCAGGAGATCTTCCAACACTCGATTGACTCTCTCGGTTTAACCATCAGTTTGGGGATGGTAAGCCGTACTTAAGCATAACTCGGTTCCCAAAGCTTCTTGCAAACTCTTCTGAAATCCACTCGTGAACAATGGATCTCGGTCACTCACTATGCTCTTCGGGATACCGTGGAATCGAACTACCCATTTTATATAAAGTTCCACCAATTTCGATGTTGTCTAAGTCGACCTGACAGGAATGAACCGTGCACTTTTGGTCAAGCGATCCACGATGACCCAAATTCCTTCATTTCATGCCCTCGTTCTAGGTAGTCCATCGATATCTACTCCCACTTCCATGTAGGAAATTCTAATGGCTGAAGCAAACCACCCGGCTTCTTCTGTTCAGCTCTCACCAATTGGCTGTTCATATACTTGGAAATGAACTTTCCAATATCTCGCTTCATCCCTTCCCAGTAGTAGACTCGCTTCATGTCCTGATACATCTTATTTCCACCGGGATGAATCGTCAAGTTCGAGTGATGACATTCTCTTAGAACCTCATCTTTCAATCCATCGATATCAGGAACAACTAATCGCCCTTTCTTTCGAAGCCAACCTTCTCGATCGACCTCAAACTCTTTATCTTCTGGTTCCAGTTTCTGAATGAACTCGACAAGCTTCACATCTTTCTTTTGGCTTTCGTCAATCCTTTCGATGAGTGTAGATCTTATCGATAAGCTTGCCAACATTTCAAGTTCTAACTTGCACCTTGGCCTGAAATCAAACCTTGCCAAATACTAGAGGTTCTTCCATTCTGAAAACAACGCTCCCAAACTTGTGTGCCTTCGACTCAACGCATCTTCCACTGCGTTGCCTTTATCAGGAGTATAGGCTATACCAAAATCATATGACGCCAGAAACTCTAACTATCGTTGCACTCGAAGATTCAAATCCTTTTGGGAGAAAAGATACTTCAACGACTTGTGATCCATAAACAACTCGAATCGAACTCCCAATAGGTAATGTCTCCACATCTTCAGAGAAAATACAATTGCCGCTAACTCTAAATCATGAGCTGGGTAATTCTTCTCATGCGGCTTTAGCTGTCGACTTGCGTAGGCCACAATTGACGTGCACGTAAAAATGCATATTTATATTCACATATTTATTCTCGTTTTAATTTAGTAAATAATATAAGTGGGCTATTTTCACATGTTTTAACTAAAAACCCAAAATTCTCAAATTATCATGCATTCATCTTCATATTTGGGGAAAAATGGTCATTTGTGCATGTATTATTTTATGATAAAATTTACTCGTTTATTTTCATGTGTCATGTAGGAATTTAGGAGCAAAAATGGAGTATGCACATGAAGTTTACATGGAGATATACATGCACAAAGTGGATACAAAGAATTGGAGATGGAATTAATTCATTCACTGCTTAGTGGAGGACCCCACCTACCCATTATCTCCCCTTCCTTAATGGAGCAATTAGAAGTTAATATATTGGCGAGTGGAGACAAAAAAGGCTTCATGAACTTTTAATGATTAATTAGAGGCTAAAGACAAATTGAAGCTTCTTGAAGGGGTATTTTTGGTAGTCCCCAACAAAAGTGATTAGGGTTTTAGGGTTAGAAACATGTATATATACCCCTTTATGTGATGTAAATAGCCTCTTCTCTTTGAGGCTCTTCACTTTTAGGCTCTTCTCTTTTATGCTCTCTTTTAGTTTAGTTTAGAGGAAAGCTCTCTCTTTTCTTTCATGGCTTCTTAGCCATTTCTCTCTTTTGTAATTTTTATGTTAATGCAATTTAGTTTCTTGTTCATTTAATTCTTGTTATTTACTTTATGCATTATTGTAGTTTTATTTTATGCAAGTAGTTTAGTTTATTTTTTTTAATAAGTTTAGTTTATTTTATGCAATCTACTTTTGTTGTCATGATTACATATATTAGAGGCTAATCCCTTTCAACTTAGGGTAATGAAGGTCTCTTGATTATGTAGATGCAAAATAATTTGTTAATTCATGCTCTCTTTTTGTGCTTCATGTCATGTTGATGTTATTGGTTTTGTGTTCGTTATTGAATTTTAATAGCCTATATTGTTGACACCAAATAGGCTATACTTGGTCATATGTTCACTATTTACCTCTTCATCTACATATGATGATGGTAATAAATAGGAGGTTAAAATAAAATTTTGATGGTCTACAGTTCTAATTAATAGTTTATAGGCCATGCTTAAAATATATTTCAATTTCAACTTGTTCATTTTTCATTTGAACTAGTATGGTGATTTAGTGGGTATGTTATAGTTTTATGATTTATTTTGTGCTAATTAATAGCATGAATAAGCTATACTTATAATAATCATATCAACTAAATTCACAAATAACCAAAAAAGAGAGATCATGGTTTCATTTTATGTTGATTCTTGTGATCTAGAGAGTGGATTTATTCCTAAGTTGTTATTTAACTCTCATATTCTTATTTAACTTAGTTTGTTAGTTTAGTGTAGTTGTAGTTAGTTAGTTAAATCTTCACTCAACTTTGGTTTAATATGATTGGATATTATTAAAATTATTTCTTTCTCCGTGGATCGACTCGTACTCGCTAACGTACTACAAGTGTACGCCGTGCGCTTGTGGTCTTATTACAATATTTCGTGCGATGGTTTTCTAAGTGATAGAATAACCGTTTTGCAAACAATAACCTTATCCTTCTGCATTAGCACTGCTCCAAGTCCAGTACCACATGCATCGGTGTATACCACCATCTCTTCATTCCCACTGGGAATGGTTAACACAGGAGCACTCGTTAATCTTTCTTACCGGATTCCAAATGCTTGTTCACACTTTTCATCCTATGTGAACACTAGGTTCTTCTTCACCAATCTTGTCAATGGTGCAGCTACCTTGGAGAAATCCTTGATAAACCGTTGGTAATAACCAGCCAACCCAAGGAAACTTCGAACATCCGTCGCATTCTTAGGTCGATCCCCGTCCTCGATTGTTGCCACTTTAGCAGGGTCAACCGCTATCCCATTTCTAGAAACAACATGACCTAAGAACCTCACTTCACTCTTCCAGAAGTGACACTTTGAAAACTTAGCTCTCAGCTGATTCTTTCGCAAGATTTCCAGCACAACTCCCAAGTGTGTCTTGCGCTCATCCTCATTCCGAGAGTAAACCAGAATGTCATCCACAAACACAAGCACGAACTTGTTCAACTAATCTCTAAAAACCCTATTCATAAGATCCACAAAATATGGTGGCACGTTAGTCAACTCGAATGGCATCACCAATCATTCGAATAACCCGAATGGTGTCCTAAAAGCAATCTTTGGCACACTATCCTTAGCCATCCTCAACTGGTGAAATCCCGTTGCCAGGTCCATCTGAGAAAACGCTTTGGCTTCATGAAGCTGATCGAACAAGTCATCTATCCTTGGCAATGGATACTTGTTCTTTTTAGTCACCTTGTTCAGCACATGATAGTCCACACATTATCTTAACAAGCCATCTGGCTTGGTTACAAACACGATCGGTGCACCCCATTTGGATACACTCCTCCGAATGAATCCTTTTCCCAAAAGGTCACGAACTTGCACCTCCAACTCTCGTTGTTACTTAGGCGCCATCCGCCTAAGAGCCATAATGATTGCTCTAGCACGCTCGACCAAATCAATCCTAAACTCGATCTCATGATGCAGCGGCAACCCTTTAATCTCATCAAAGACATCCTCATACTCATTAGTGATCAGCACAGATGACAAGTCTTCTTGTGGAATCCTAAGCGAATATAGATAGCTAACGAAGACACCCTCTTCGCGCTTACATCTACTCAACACTTTTCGCCCTTCCAAATCCCCGACCCTCACCTCTAGCTTCTCGCTATTCTCCCTTGTCGCATACCTCTTGAGCCAATTCATTCCCAAGATGATCCCAAACCCAGCGAAGTTAAGAACAAAGCAATCACACACAAAAAAGCAACCATGACTCGACAACACTAGACCACGACATATCATCCAAAGATTTGACGAACCCCCAACCGGATTAGTCACTACAAAGGGTCTATCACAAATCTCAGGTTCCAAACCCAAGAGACATACAAGCTCATTTCCAATGAAAGAGTGTGATGCTCCAGTATCAAAAAACACACGAACTGAAACACCATTAACAGAAAGAGTACCTTGCACCATGACACCCTTTCCCTTTTCCTCAGCAGTAGGAGCCCTTAAAGAAGATGGCACGACTTCCAAAGCATATGCCTTCACAATCTGCTTCCCTTTCGCCGGTTCCAGACAGTCCTTCTTGAGATGCCCAGCCTTGCCACAATTGTGACACTTCCTCTCAATCTTCGGATTCTTACACTCATTAGCAAAATGGCCTTTCTGTTGGCAGTTAAAGCAAACCACCTCACTCTTAGGTTTCTTTTGGCCATCTTTTCCCTTCTACCGTTACTTCTTCCTCTTCTTATTATTACCACCTTGCTGTGGTTTCTGAGCCTCTTTGGTTGCAGCGACAACATTTGCTTCTTTAGGAAATAAGCTCTCATGGTGAATAGCTTTTTCCACAATCTTCTCGAATGAATCGTCAAGATGATCCAGTAACGGCTTTCCAATATAAGCATCCAAACCCAAGACAAACTTCTCGTTCTTCTGATAGGGTGTATCTATGTATGAACAAGCATATCTAGTCAAAGCTTCGAAATCAGAAATATAGTCAAGAACTGATCTGCCATTCTGCTTCAATTCCATAAACTTCTTGAAGAGAATGGACTTCTGAGCAATGGAGATAAACTTTGCTTCAAACTTAGCTTGGAATTGCTCCCATGAAATCTCTTCCTCTGGAGTCTCGAGTGTAACAGAATTCCATCATTCCATGGCCCTGCCCTGCAATTGCCTCAATGCAAGCTTTCCCTTTATTGCATCCTCAATACCTAAGTCTCCAAAGATTCGGACACATGAATCTATCCACCTCTGAACCTCTTTAGCTGGCTCAGTTCCTTTTAATGGTTTTCCCCTAGAGATGTAAAGTCCTTGCACAACTTTGCAAAATCTATTACTCTAGGAACTCGCACACCTACATCTACTATTGCTGCCACTGGAGTGGGTACCCTTCGCATAATTGCTTCTGCCATGGCTTCAAACATGGTTGGGTAATTAGGTTCACTGCCATTTCCCCTTCTAGTATTAGCTCCCCTAGCAGCGTGTCTTGATTCTCGTCTACTCCTTCTAAATCTACAATTTAGAATAATTAGACACTTTAAAGAAAAACTGCTAAAGAGATACAACCGATGCTAATATATATAGTAAGCATCCAACTGAAATCTACAAGTACGTCTCTCATACGTAATTACTTCTTCGAACTTTGGCCAAAAATCGTTGACCAGAGCTTTGATACCAAATGTGACGACCGCCCATAACCCCTGCACTAAACAAGAGAATTAATGTGCTGAAAGGTGCGCCGGGCAGCTATGGACGATCATCAGAGTAGGTAAACACAAGCGGAACCTGTCGTAGAACTCACAACGCAAGGATAAAATATAATAGAACTTATACAACAGGTAATAGTAATGAAGCATCGTATAACAAACTTTTCAAACTTCCACAACATACTGAAAGACTATCCAAT
Source organism: Allium sativum (assembly GCA_030737875.1). Classification (NCBI taxonomy): domain Eukaryota; kingdom Viridiplantae; phylum Streptophyta; class Magnoliopsida; order Asparagales; family Amaryllidaceae; genus Allium; species Allium sativum. The sequence continues at coordinate 295,688,045 of CM060927.1, read as the reverse complement.
GAATACCAAAGTTTGTACATAAGGCCTCACTACAACCCTCATAGAACACTCAATAGCAAAAATAGAAATACTAGATAGTAATAAAACTGGTATGCTAGCCTCTTGCTCGCCTCCATACAACATCATCGTCCTCACTAACCACCTGTAACTTGCTACTTAGTGTGTCCATCCACAACCGGACGAATAACCCAAGGTAATAAGAGGAAACATAAAACCTTGAGTCAGAAAACAGTCTTAGTGAGTAATAAAACAATAATAAACTTCAACAATAAAGTATATGAGAATAGGTAGATTAACAAACAAATCTACCAATCATCAGAGAAGAACTCAACTCATGTCTTCCCCCACATCGGACAGTGGTAGCCTTTACATTAAGCAATTCAACCATTCATCCATGGAAATCAGAACACTCATTTAATCATTGTAAAGCACTCATAACATCCAAATTATATATATCTCATGTAGACCATCCTAATTGAATTCAACATGCCTTAAGTACAAGCCCCAAAGGCCTAAACCAATATCAGACAAGTACTTAAGAAATATCTCCTTCGACTTTGGATGACCTACATGAGATGGTACAAACATAACAACCAATCATCCATGACTGACTCTGGCTATCACCGCCAATCCTTCTTTGAAACCATCGTTAATCGTATGAAGGCCCATTATGACTGCCATATGTCAGGGGCTAATGGTATCCCCAGTTCTTGCACAACTCCATATGCCATCATGACTCGTATGTTTGTCTTCTCAAATCTCGACAACTAGGCCCTTCACGACTGCCCAAGGTACGAGGCCCTTCTTGACTGCCCAAAGTACCCTTACTTTGAGTCTGCTAGAACTTACGATAACGACAATCTCTCAGCCTTCGTATCTCTAACCATCAACTCCAGTGACTATTCATTAACTCTTTTCTTCGAATCCGAGTTGCACTTGAAAATATAAATTTTCAAAAATTGACCCTGTCTCACCCAACCAACCAGCCCTTATCTCGACCAAGCCGACTAGCCCTTATCTCGACCGACCCGACCAGCCTTTCTCTCGACCGACCCGACCAGCCCTCCTGGAGCACCAACTGACCGACCCGACCAACTTGAGACCAACCCGACCAGACAAGGCCGACTCGATCCACCCTTTAACTTCTGAACTGACCAGATCGTGGCCGACCCACTTCAGTACCGACCCGACCCAGTTCAACCCGAACCACCAACACGTGTACTCCACCACGTACTATTATTCGTACTACACTTGTACTTCAGGCCGACCAGAAAATACCGACCGACCCGAAGTGAGACCGACCCGACTAGGCCGACTCGTTTCCTGCACCCTTCCATTCCCACTTCGATTTTGACCAAAACCACGCCAAATCACGATTTCGACGAAATCAACTCCAATTCACCAAATGTAATCATAGACATGTCATAAGATCGCTGACATGAATATGACGATTATCACTAAAATGATGCAAATTTCACCAAAATCCATTAAAATTAACATGTGATCAAAATGAGAGATCTAACTTACATAAATGTACGAAATAGCATGGAATCATGTTACAAACTTGCTAAGTATGATCATAGAGTGATTCATGCAAAAATGGTCTCATAAAGGCATAGATCATTGATAAAACACTTAAATATGATGAAAAACATGATCTAACATTCATATACTTCATTACATCCATGTGAGAGAAGTAGATCACTCACCGATTTGCGAAAACAAGCTAAAATGATAGAAATAAGGATCCGGACAGCAAGCACCTCGCACTAAACCCCTTGATCTGATGAATCCTTGCCTCAATTGATATAGATCTAGCCTCCAATATTATAGATCTTTAATTTCCCTCCATGGATGATGACTTTTAATGGGGGATAGGTGTTAGAGAAAGGAGGAGCTCAAGACCTCCCAATGAGAGAATGGAAAATTCCAACCCTTTCTCACATCCCTTATTCCTTATTTATAGTTTCCACCAACCCCCTAATGGGCTTCTCCCAAATTAGCCTGTTAGGCTCCTAAAACCTGAAGAACTAACTGAAAAATCTTAAAACAGCGATTTCTCCCAAACCGTTGAGCCAAATCTTTAATATAACCACTCTACGGAAAGGCAATCATCAATTCTGTTCCAATGGCATAGGTATCACTCTTTGATTCGACCTAAGTCAAAAGTTATGCCCTATACAAGACTGATAGGAGGAAAATTATCACAAACAAAATTTAGTAAAAATTATGGACATGTCTCACATCCCCATAAGAAACATATTAAAAGATGAGAATGATCCAACCCTCAGGGAATAAAATAAAAATATTTTACGATCTTCCGATACGTAAAATGCAGGATGTTACATTTTCGATCTTGGATTTCACCTATAGGACTTTGGTCCAGTGTTCTAAGATTTCTGTGTTTCTTTTTGCGGTCTAGCGGCCCTTTGGACTTTGTGCCAGAATCTATGGAGCTTCGGCTCAACATATAGGTTAGCTACTTAGAGATAGCATCTCAATCTATGACAGACCTCTCTATGATGTTTTATGGACTTCTTGCTTGATTTCTATGTCCTTGTTTTCTTTGATGCATATGGCATCACCTTGAGTTCATTTGACATTTCGTTGTCAATTTATTATTTCCTTGTGTTGAGTTCATTTGTTTCGTTGTCATTGTGTCATTTCCTTGTGTGCTATTATTTGAATGGAATATTCTATTTTAGCCTTGAGATTACTTAGAAATTTTATGTGTGACATCCCATGCTTCATATTTACTCATGACTAAACATTGTTGTTACAAGTATGTCATCTTGTGTTATATCTCTTATATTATCTCAGTTATTTGATAAGTATAGCTAGACTGATCCGTTTATCTTTTATTCTTAATAATACTCAGGTCATACCGAGACATTATAGGTACTTCTCTTGGACTTCTCGCAGGGTTGATCTTCTGCTTTCGGCCTGCTACTTTGTTTCCGTAGTTTTACTCATCGTGTACTTATAATATCACTTCTATGATAAGTACATGTTTTTTATGAAGATCGCATATTACATGTATCTATTCTTTTAGCCTTAGTGGATCATTGTTGACCACTAACATTATGTACACACTTATGTTTTATTCATATCTACTTCCGCCTCTGTGATATGGGTATCTATATTTGGTTATGATTGATATTATTGTCTTGTCTATTAATATTGCATTCTGGATTACATATAGCCATTGTGTGACTGGTCTGCGCATGTACCCAATGCATCGGACTTCTTCTTGAGAAAGAAAAAGTTGGTACGTATTTCTCGGCACGTTCGATGCTCATTCAACAAAGTTATATGGATGGTCGCCCATCACAAACCTTATTCTCCGTTATGGTCGACGACATTTCCTAGAAATGAAACTCGGCGATGGTGGGTATAAAGGCGGGGCATTACACTTATGATTAGACAAATAAAGTGAAATTTGAAATTGTAGTAAAGATTAAGTCAGTGAGTACAACATTTTGTCCGGTCCAACCAATTTTCACCATAACCGCAAAAGTAAAGAATACAATAAATGGGCCATAGTGTCAAAAAATACAAAAGTAAGAGAAACAGACAAGCAACCTAAATGCCTAAATGTTTAAAATTTCAGATTTCAATTTGTTGTGTAAATGCTAGTAGGATAAATACATGCCTAGATATAGTGCCTCAATATAGTAAACTAGTGCAGGGAGCATTAAATGAGATGCATTCCTTGGAATGCATTTTGATAAAGTCTAATGCAATCCTTGGAATGCATGCTTCGCAGCATTCCTTGGAATGCATTTCCGTTAAGTCAAGCATTTCGTAGAATGCTTTTAGGTTCATAGAGATGCATTCCTTCAATGCATATAAGTTATCAAATTGTAGTGATGCATTCCTTTAATGCATATAAGTTATCCAGTTGCATTCCATTAAATGCATATATATTATCCAGTGGCATTCCCTAGAATGTATTTTGGTTAGGTGAGATCCATTCCAACGAATGTTGGAATATTAGCATACCAAGGAATGCATCTCACTTAACCGAAATAATTTCCTTAGAACGCCACTAGATAATTTATATGCATTCCATAGAAAGCCACTCGATGACTTATATGCATTCCATCGAATGCCAATAGGAAATATTGAAACAATAGTGTTATATTATGCATGGTAATGACATTCATTATGACTGTTAAAACAAATCGCTAATATACAATAAAATAGCTTTAATGTGCTAATGGAAACAAATTAAATTTATAGCAAAACAGTTGAATAAGTGCATAGGACTATCGGTTATTTCGATTATCTTATGGTTAGACAAATCAAGTGAAATTTGAAACTATAGCAAATATTAAGTCAGCGAGAACAGCATAATCAGGATTAATCACCTTGATGGTTGGCTTGATGCCACCTTAGCAGTTCAACAGAGTATAATATATTGAACTATTAAAACATTAATAGTAAAATATATAGTGCCTCAATGTAGTAAAGTGGTGCAGGGAGCATTAAATGAGATGCATTCCTTGGAAAGTATTTTGATAAATTCATATGCATTCCTTTGAATGCATGCTTCACTGCATTCTTTGGAATGCATTTCCATTAAGTCAAGCATTTCGTAGAATGCTTTTACGTTCATATAGATGCATTCCTTCAATGCATATAAGTTATCTAATTATAGTGATGCATTCCTTTAACGCGTATAAGTTTTCCAATTGCATTTCATTGAATGCACATAAATTATCCAGTGGCGTTCCTCGAAATGCATTTTGACTAGGTGAGATGCATTCCAACGAATGTTGGAATATTAGCATTCCAAGGAATGCATCTCAATTAACCGAAATGCATTTCTTAGAACGCCGCTAGATAATTTATATGCATTCCATGGAATGCCACTAGATAACTTATATGCATTCCATGGAATGCCCCTAGGAAAAATTTAAATGATAATTATATTATGCATGGTAATGACATTCATTATGATTGTTAAAAAAAATCTCTAATATGCAAAAAAATAGCTTTAATGTGCTAATGGGAACAAATTGAATTAATAGCACAACAGTTGGACAAGTGCATAGCACTATCAGTTATTTCAATTATCTTACGATTAGACAAATCATGTGAAATTTGAAATTGTAGCAAAGATAAGTCAGTGAGAACACCATAATCAGGATGAATCGCCTTGATGGTTCGGTAAATCTATCGCAAATCGAATTCCTATGAATTTCTTGTAGTTCAATATGTAATTAATGAAAAATATACTAAAATTATAAAATTTGGTATAAATACCCATATCTGTTCGTGTCTACTCATGTCACGCTCGTGTCATTGTCCGAAAAGCGTATGTCCGTGTCCGACAGATTTTAATTTGGACACGAGTTAGGACAACAAAATTTGTATGATAGAAAATCTTTTCCAATTTGTGCCTGATCAGATTTTATTTAGGATAAAAATAGACTACATCCCCATTTAGTCCGATTTTTTCCGATCCAACTGATTTGTACCCGTAACTGCAAAAAGGAAAGAATACAAAAAATGGGTCATAGGGTCAAAGAATACTGAAGCAGCAAAAAAAGACAGGTAACCTAAATGCCTAAATGCTTAAAAATTCAATCTTCAATTTTCTTCATAAATGCTAGTAGGATAAATACATGCCTAGATATAGTGCCTCAATGTAGTAAACTGGCGCAGGAAGTATAATGGATGATTGTGATTTGAATTTACATTATTGTAACGTGAATTCCTATGATCGATTCGCTTTAGTGATCGTAATTTTGTTTATTGTCACTTCGGATTTATATATTATTAATAGCCTACGAACCATTACCAAACTATTTCTAAAACACTATTTCTTTATAAAATTGGTTTACAATTATGGTTTCTGTTAGATCCAAATTTGGCTCTAACACCCAAATTGTTTGAATTTGCAGAGATTAATGACTAGAAACAAAAGAAAAATACTGAAAACACACCAAATTTATAGTGGTTCGGCATTAACGAGCCTACGTCCACTTTATATGTCTTTGATTATACGTTAAATGCAAGTACAATAAATGATTTCTCTCGATCTCACTATTACAATGACGATTCACTCAATAATTTCGTAATAATACTGAAAATAAATAATGGAGAAGCAACAATGGTGATAACAACTCTCAGAATTACCAAAAGATCATGAAAAATGCCAAGTTTGGGGCTATTCATAGGTGATATCTGCAGGCGGTTCGTGAAGACACGTGGCACGGATCCCGAGGATCTCGGACTGGTTCGTGGCTTGATGGAGAAATGGTCAATATGACGGTTACGGACAGGTGGCATCGGATCCTGAACTTGCGTCTCGTGGAAGACTATGTCATGGCCATTATTCATTGGACTTGGGGTCGGGGCGTGCCTCCTATCCACGAGCGGGTCGTGGACCCTGTCACGAGCGGGTCATGACGCTGAGTCACAAGCCGGGGGGTGAAGCTAGCCACGAGTGGACTCCTGTGCTTCACGAGCCAGAGTAACTTGGTTTATGGGTCTTAATATATGTTTGATTGTGCATGGTAATTCAACTCTTGGTGGCTTGATCAGAAAGCTAGCCAACATTTTTCCCCCTCGAAGTATGTTTTATCGGGGATGGAACATGCTTCAAAACTACTGAACAGACCTTTTCACGAAACGACGCGAATCAACAGTCACATTCATTTATAGCGTCGCACTGCTTTGAATGGTTACGTCCTTTGATGAGTATAAATATCAGGTTTGGTTTCTAATTATTCTCTTTAATTTGTTGATTATCTTTGATTTCCAGAATTCTTGAGTACACTGCGATCACTTCTACAGGTAAATTCCAAATTTCCATAAACATCAGTTATATCAATAGTCAAAAACCCATTTTTCACTTCAGTGGTTATTCCAGAATTACGATCACCGAAGCCTCTCGCTGTAACAACCCGAATTTTTACAACACGTTAAATCAAGAATCAAGGCGGAATTTAATTTTAAATTCTGAATCAAGTAAAACGGGCTATGCCATTGCGTTCGTCTCGGAAAAATACGCGAAATAGAGTCCGAGTTTTCGAGAATCGGAGTCCGTATGACCCGTAAAAGGCACAAAGAAGGTTTCTGGGAATTTGAATTTCGGAAACAGTTTTGGAAATCAGATCTGGAAATCAGATCTGGGGCTAGGCGGGAAGTTCCCCGCCTAGGCCATGTCGACAGGGCTGTCGACAGGCCTGTCGACTTGGGCCCAGACCAAGTCGACAGCCCTGTCGACTTGCCTGTCGACAGGGGGTGGCCGGGGCAAGTTGCATGGCGCACCTGTTTGTCTCACCTGGTCTTGTTCTTGGGCTGGTTCTGGAAGCTTCCGAGATCTGATGGTCCTAATCTATCCTAGATCTAATCCTATGGTCTAAAACACACCCTAATCTCTATAAAAACACCCCTAAGGCTACCCTAAACCCTCATAACTCACCCTCTCCACGAAGTGCTGCCCAAATGCCAAGTGATCATGGCCTCCATCCCCTTTTCCTAAAGCCTAAGCACTCAAATCGGGTTCAAATCAAGTGGTGCAAGCTAGCTACACCAAATGGAAGGAAGATCAACGTTGCTATGCGAGTTCCATGACGATTCTTCAACAAAGGAGGCACCTTTCTTAGCCAAGATGATTCATGCTTCTTTCCCTAGGCCTAACTATGTAAGTTCTAACTACTTTTAGATGGAAACGGTAGTTTTGATAATGACATGGGATAAAATGAGGCTAAACATGATTATGCGAACCTATATGAACCTTACCATGCCTCTTGTGTTCATATTTATGATCTTAGGCCATGTGAGTGACTTAATCATGCCTCTCATGCTATGCATAACCTAGTTTAACTTGCAAGTTTGGATCTTTATGCATGAAATGCTAGCATGAACCTTTAAGAACCACTTTACTTGTGAAACATTGGCTAAGGCAAGATTTTGGGGCTTATGCATGTTTATGAACCCAAACCCCTTATGCTATCATGCAAGTTTGTGGCCAAATCCTTTATGAGATTATGCATGCTTGTGGCCAATCCCTTTTTTTAAGTTGTGCATGTTTATGGCCAAACCCTTTTTGATAATATGCATGTTTGTGGCCAAATTCCCTTGTGACATTTTGTGTGTTTGTGGCCAAAACCCTTTTTTATGACACTATGCATGTTCAAGGCCAATTTGTAGTCATAGTATTCCTACTATGTTGACTCGTCTATACTTACGTTGGAAACACGTTTTGGGGTTAGGTTAGACGAGCGCGAGCATACATGAAAAACTTAACTTGAAGTTTCATGAAAATATGATGTGAAATATGATTTAGGTTAAATGGGTATAACATGACAACATGTAACATTAAATATAACATGGAAGTTGACATGTGAGTATACTTGATAACGGAATTGGGAATTTACCTATTAAGTTAGGTCTACCCATATTCTTGAAAACTTGGATATGAACATGACACTTAGAAAACATAAGTGTGGCCAACTCGAGGTTGGGTTGAGTTTGTAGCATAAATCTACCCGGACCCGCCCGGCTTAACTAGTAGCTACAAACAATAGGATCCAATGTGAGAAGTTGGTCATGTCGCGCTTAAGACCCGAGGTTAGACTAGGTTGTGGTGTAAATCTACCCGGACCCGCCCGGCTTAACTAGTAACCACAACAAAGTCTAATGTGAGAGGTTGGGGTGCATTAAATAATTAATGCCACATAATAGGGTTAAGTTAATTTGATTAATGAGGCTTAACCAAATATGACATGGACAAATAGGTTAAGTAATTTGATTAGGCTAATGATACTTAACAAAACATGACAGGGTTGGGTAGGTTAAGTAACTTGATTTGCCTAACGACACTTGACCATTTTTATACGACGAGGGGACGGGATTAAGTTAACCAACACTTAATCAATCCAACATGATAACTTGATAAGGTTAAGTAAATTTTCTTAGTAACACTTAACCGTTTAATACAGTTAATGGATGGGGTTAAGTCAACTCAGACCTAACTAATCTAAACATGGTAACTGGACGGGGTTAAGTTAATTTACACTTAACTAATCCAACTCGTTAGTTTGATGTGGTTAAGTGACCTATACTTAACCAATCTAACGTGAAAACATGATAAGGCTAAGTCACGAATCACTTGAATACGCTTGACCGATTTGACTCGGTAATTTGACAAGGTCAGGTTAATTTATATAATTAACCAATCTAAAATGATAATTAGACGAGGTTAAGTTATGGATTGCTTAATATACTTAGCTAACTTGACACATGGTTTGTAGGGTTAAGTCTTGGACTTGGATACTTAGCCAATTTTGACATGGTTTGTAGACGGGCTAAGTTATGAACTTAAGTGACACTTAACCCATTAGATAAACCCTAATTCGGAGGATTAGGTAAATAACCATAGTTAACAAGGATTATGGAAATAAGACTAAGTGGTAAACCTTAGTTAAGGGAAACTAAGTAATAATTCTTAGTCAAGGAAGTTTGGACCATTTCTTAGATAGATTAGTAACCCGATACGTTAGGTCAACGTTTAAGTATGCGTGTAGGAGCAGGCTATCTGATTTAGATAAAGGCTCCAACGAACTGGGTAACGAAGCAGCGGCTTCGGGGAACGTGAGGATATTCTTGGGATCCCTCTGTGAGCTGCCAGGTCATTATACTAGGCTCACGAGAGGTTGAGGTCTGCGGTAGAAGAACCAAGAATATGCCTTGGTTGTTATGCGAGCGACCTAAAGACTGGGGTGGATAGCAGTGAGTCGACGAATACATAAGGTGCCCGAGATAGCAAGTTCGTCGATCATCTACCATCTTCAGTCAAGCGTGTACGTACGGAAAGGCAGGGAACACCCAACAGACCATAATTGCTATCTAATTATGGGTGAGGTAGGCCGTAGGATGTGGGCTGGTCGGAGTGTAGTTCTCATGCAAGATTTTCTCTTGTGTTGCCTTTCACTAGTTGAGGGAGGGGTCTCGTGGGACCATAGCCACGTGTAGAAAAGCAGACCTTAGCATCTGCATCGGCAGATAAATCTAAAGCTCCCGACCGAGTCCTGTATTTCTTGTTTTGCCCTGTGACAGGACTCGGATGGCACGATGTGATACATGTGCATACAGTTATAGAAAAATGATTCACGATGAATGCGTGGGAAAAAGGGTGCGGTTGAGGGTTAGCGTAATCCCTAGTGGCCTAGGTGGTTTAACCCAAACCGAAATACGAAAGCGTGCAATAGGTAAGCGTAATCCCTAGTGGTGCTAGGTGGCGTAAGTCCTAGTAGTTCAAACGATGATTCATATGGAAGAGCCTAGCTAGAACAAGGGTGACATTCCAAACGATTTCAAGGATAATACGACATGAGGAAGCCCGTACGAGGTACGGCAAAGGACTGAACTTATATACATGGAAAGAAACATATGATTTGAGTAACCTATATATGCGATATATTAGGTTGACATGGACCATTACACGACTTTGAGTAAGGGACATTCATGGTTAACACATAACAAGGCTGGGATACTAGTACAGAGGGTGCAGAGCAAATATACATGTAAAACCAGTAAAGATATATATATATATATATATGAAAAATTCCATAGAACGTTAGACTAAATAGATACCAGGGGACGTGATGCTTGATAGGAACCTGACGGTCTGATACCTTGATTTATCTGACATCGTAATTTATCATGACACCTTAGTTTATCTAGGTACAGTAGTTCATCCTGTTATTTTAGTTCAGTTTATCTATCTTGACATCATCCTTGTGTTTACTTTCAGTTTATGCATGTCATGTTACCTTTACCTGTTTTTATACTGGAAGTAGATAGGACTTACCAGTCTTTATGACTGACCCCGTTTTCTTTCGCCTCTTTGTCTTCCGTTCCCCCCCCCCCCCAGGTTTCAGGGAGGAAATGATGTTGTTTAGTTCGGACTTCTTCTGTTGAAGGTCATCATGTATGGCTTGATGTATAGCTTGGTCTTCTCTTGGCTATGGCTGCCTCACCGCTTTACTTTGGGGAATAATTTATGAAAAGGTTTCATGTTTCTTTATTTCAGCAAGACAGGTTTTGATGTACTCTGATGTAAAAAGGCTTTGGACCTCATTTATTAATGTTATGAAAGTTTGTTTTTACTTCCGCTATTTTTATATGTTCTGTCTTGTGATATTTCTGTGCATGTTTACCAATAATGCCCCTCTAAAGCTAGTGCATTCCTTTCCGAGTGACCCTAGCGGAGGCGGGGTGTTACATTTGGTATCAGAGCAGAAGGTTACCAGACTGGGCAAAAGTTTTTAAAGACCTTCTGAAAACTATTTGAAAATCGTTTATAAAGAAGCATTTTTCAAGAAAGTTTTCTTTTAAAAAGAAAAGGCTATTCCCCAAAGGCCATTAGCATTATCCTTGTTTCCTTGATTGAATCTCTTTTCCTTTCTTTCCTCCATCTGTAGTCACAGTGGTTTTAACTGCGACTAGTCTTTTCTATCTACGAAAGTGCTTTCCATGCGATGGAGGTGGTTCTCGAGAGACCAGTGGCCGCGTTATAAGAAAGGATAGTGAGAAAGAGGATAAAGGATGCGAGTCTAAGGATGAACAACTTGTTGGTATGGCTCAACCCAGAATGAGAGAGAAAGATGAACAATGAAACCCATGACGAGAGAGTACCTTTGGCATGGTGAAACGGGGTGGATAGTTAATTATCATGGAACAGGGACAAGATCATTCGGAGGGCAATAGTATGCTCTCATTTCTAGGGTACCTCGGGAGGAAGGGTAACGATCTTGTTAAAGGTTTACTTTTTTTTTCTTCTCTATCATCCCGTCGGGACTTTGTTTTGATCACCGCATCTTTTAAGTCCGCTTCGGTAGTTGAGTCTCTGCACCTTAGTACTAGCGTAGTAGAGGATCCCGTTTTTGTCTCAAGTCCTATTGGAAGATCGGTCCATTTACTCATGGCTTGTTTGGATTTGAGAATGTCTATATCAAGTGTTGAGCTTGGAAATAATGCTTATGTTTATAAGTTGTGGATGGATTCTAGGGATGAAGTGGTTATCCAGTAAGGGGTGCCACTCTCGGTTTTAGAAGGAGGGTAGTTAGACTCTTGGCTTGCTTTGGTAATACCCTTGAAGTATCGCGTAACCTTTTGGGTTCTGTCATGATTAGTTACTTAGAATCCCTAGATGCCTTTGTTGGAAATTAGAAACCCGATCGAATGGTGTTCGCTAATAAGACGGATGGTTTACTTCGATTATGTATGGGTTATGGGAATTACCCTAGTAAGTGCGCACGGTAACTTGTTTACTTTCAAGAGAAAGTTTTTTCTACGTGGAATACCTTATGGTACAAGGTCCAGGATTCACTAGTGAATTTTGAGGGCTCGCATGGAATAATGCGTACGCAGTCCTGTTTGCGCCAAGTATTCTAGAAGGAGAATAAGTGCAAGTGGAACGAGAGGCGACGAGGAAATGAGTTCCAACTCATGTTATGGAAACAGGAAATAAGAAGCTGTGAAATCGTGAAGTAAAAGGGGCGGTCAAGGCACGATGGAACTAAGCTCAAGGTAATGCGACTCAGGAGACTGAAGACTAAATACGTGCATGATATCTCTTTTGGGAATATATCCTCGATCCCTGTTTTTCTGTTGAGCTTGCTATCTTTTATGGATATCCTCTCGGTCCTGTCTCTGTTACAAACCCCGTACGGAGTTTGTTTTGTTTATCTTCTCGACCCTGTTTCAGGGAATCTTAGGTAGAACCCTATGGATGTAAACATGTATTTGAAACATGTTATGGTTGATATGGTTGCAAATGGTTGCAAGTGGTTGCTCGTGGATGCGCGAATTTACAATAGATATTAACTCGACTCGGTCACATTTCATATTGCATATGCACGAGTATTTATACTTGTTTATGGATGAAATTGAACGTGTTATCATGCGGATGTTGCATATGGTTGAATGTTTGTGCACGCATATAGTGTATATGACTAGGACTATTTGCATACATGATGGATTCATAGCACTAAACATATTTTTGCATTCAAAAGATTATTCAGGCCTGATCATTAGCATTAGCTAAGGAACATGTACACACACGTTTTGCATACATTCATAAAGCATTAAGAGTCGTCTAAGGACAATGGTTGCTTGTGGATGATGGTTTGAGTAGATGGATGATGGATGGTAGGATATGTTCTTCCTAACTTTGAGATTTCGGGGACGAAATCCTTTAAGAAGGGGAGAATGTAACAACCTGAATTTTTACAACACGTTAAATCAAGAATCAAGGCGGAATTTAATTTTAAATTCTGAATCAAGTAAAACGGGCTATGCCATTGCGTTCGGCTCGGAAAAATACGCGAAATAGAGTCCGAGTTTTCGAGAATCGGAGTCCGTATGACCCGTAAAAGGCCCAAAGAAGGTTTCTGGGAATTTGAATTTCGGAAACAGTTTTGGAAATCAGATCTGGGGCTAGGCGGGAAGTTCCCCGCCTAGGCCATGTCGACAGGGCTGTCGACAGGCCTGTCAACTTGGGCACAGACCAAGTCGACAGCCCTGTCGACTTGCCTGTCGACAGGGGGTGGCCGGGGCAAGTTGCCTGGCGCACCTGTTTGTCTCACCTGGTCTTGTTCTTGGGCTGGTTCTGGAAGCTTCCGAGATCTGATGGTCCTAATCTATCCTAGATCTAATCCTATGGTCTAAAACACACCCTAATCTCTATAAAAACACCCCTAAGGCTACCCTAAACCCTCATAACTCACCCTCTCCACGAAGTGCTGCCCAAATGCCAAGTGATCATGGCCTCCATCCCCTTTTCCTAAAGCCTAAGCACTCAAATCGGGTTCAAATCAAGTGATGCAAGGTAGCTACACCAAATGGAAGGAAGATCAACGTTGCTATGCGAGTTCCATGACGATTCTTCAACAAAGGAGGCACCTTTCTTAGCCAAGATGATTCATGCTTCTTTCCCTAGGCCTAACTATGTAAGTTCTAACTACTTTTAGATGGAAACGGTAGTTTTGATAATGACATGGGATAAAATGAGGCTAAACATGATTATGCGAACCTATATGAACCTTACCATGCCTCTTGTGTTCATATTTATGATCTTAGGCCATGTGAGTGACTTAATCATGCCTCTCATGCTATGCATAACCTAGTTTAACTTGCAAGTTTGGATCTTTATGCATGAAATGCTAGCATGAACCTTTAGGAACCACTTTACTTGTGAAACATTGGCTAAGGCAAGATTTTGGGGCTTATGCATGTTTATGAACCCAAACCCCTTATGCTATCATGCAAGTTTGTGGCCAAATCCTTTATGAGATTATGCATGCTTGTGGCCAATCCCTTTTTTTAAGTTGTGCATGTTTATGGCCAAACCCTTTTTGATAATATGCATGTTTGTGGCCAAATTCCCTTGTGACATTTTGTGTGTTTGTGGCCAAAACCCTTTTTTATGACACTATGCATGTTCAAGGCCAATTTGTAGTCATAGTATTCCTACTATGTTGACTCGTCTATACTTACGTTGGAAACACGTTTTGGGGTTAGGTTAGACGAGCGCGAGCATACATGAAAAACTTAACTTGAAGTTTCATGAAAATATGATGTGAAATATGATTTAGGTTAAATGGGTATAACATGACAACATGTAACATTAAATATAACATGGAAGTTGACATGTGAGTATACTTGATAACGGAATTGGGAATTTACCTATTAAGTTAGGTCTACCCATATTCTTGAAAACTTGGATATGAACATGACACTTAGAAAACATAAGTGTGGCCAACTCGAGGTTGGGTTGAGTTTGTAGCATAAACTACCCGGACCCACCCGGCTTAACTAGTAGCTACAAACAATAGGATCCAATGTGAGAAGTTGGTCATGTCGCGCTTAAGACCCGAGGTTAGACTAGGTTGTGGTGTAAATCTACCCGGACCCGCCCGGCTTAACTAGTAACCACAACAAAGTCTAATGTGAGAGGTTGGGGTGCATTAAATAATTAATGCCACATAATAGGGTTAAGTTAATTTGATTAATGAGGCTTAACCAAATATGACATGGACAAATAGGTTAAGTAATTTGATTAGGCTAATGATACTTAACAAAACATGACAGGGTTGGGTAGGTTAAGTAACTTGATTTGCCTAACGACACTTGACCATTTTTATACGACGAGGGGATGGGATTAAGTTAACCAACACTTAATCAATCCAACACGATAACTTGATAAGGTTAAGTAAATTTTCTTAGTAACACTTAACCGTTTAATACAGTTAATGGATGGGGTTAAGTCAACTCAGACCTAACTAATCTAAACATGGTAACTGGACGGGGTTAAGTTAATTTACACTTAACTAATCCAACTCGTTTGTTTGATGTGGTTAAGTGACCTATACTTAACCAATCTAACGTGAAAACATGATAAGGCTAAGTCACGAATCACTTGAATACGCTTGACCGATTTGACTCGGTAATTTGACAAGGTCAAGTTAATTTATATAATTAACCAATCTAAAATGATAATTAGACGAGGTTAAGTTATGGATTGCTTAATATACTTAGCCAACTTGACACATGGTTTGTAGGGTTAAGTCTTGGACTTGGATACTTAGCCAATTTTGACATTGTTTGCAGACGGGCTAAGTTATGAACTTAAGTGACACTTAACCCATTAGATAAACCCTAATTCGGAGGATTAGGTAAATAACCATAGTTAACAAGGATTATGGAAATAAGGCTAAGTGGTAAACCTTAGTTAAGGGAAACTAAGTAATAATTCTTAGTCAAGGAAGTTTGGACCATTTATTAGATAGATTAGTAACCCGATACGTTAGGTCAACGTTTAAGTATGCGTGTAGGAGCAGGCTATCTGATTTAGATAAAGGCTCCAACGAACTGGGTAACGAAGCAGCGGCTTCGGGGAACGTGAGGATATTCTTGGGATCCCTCTGTGAGCTGCCAGGTCATTATACTAGGCTCACGAGAGGTTGAGGTCTGCGGTAGAAGAACCAAGAATATGCCTTGGTTGCTATGCGAGCGACCTAAAGACTGGGGTGGATAGCAGTGAGTCGACGAATACATAAGGTGCCCGAGATAGCAAGTTCGTCGATCATCTACCATCTTGAGTCAAGCGTGTATGTACGGAAAGGCAGGGAACACCCAACAGACCATAATTGCTATCTAATTATGGGTGAGGTAGGCCGTAGGATGTGGGCTGGCCGGAGTGTAGTTCTCATGCAAGATTTTCTCTTGTGGTGCCTTTCACTAGTTGAGGGAGGGGTCTCGTGGGACCATAGCCACGTGTAGAAAAACAGATCTTAGCATCTGCATCGGCAGATAAATCTAAAGCTCCCGACCGAGTCCTGTATTTCTTGTTTTGCCCTGTGACAGGACTCGGATGGCACGATGTGATACATGTGCATACAGTTATAGAAAAACGATTCACGATGAATGCGTGGGAAAAAGGGCGCGGTTGAGGGTTAGCGTAATCCCTAGTGGCCTAGGTGGTTTAACCCAAACCGAAATACGAAAGCGTGCAATAGGTAAGCGTAATCCCTAGTGGTGCTAGGTGGCGTAAGTCCTAGTAGTTCAAACGATGATTCATATGGAAGAGCCTAGCTAGAACAAGGGTGACAGTCCAAACGATTTCAAGGATAATACGACATGAGGAAGCCCGTACGAGGTACGGCAAAGGACTGAACTTATATACATGGAAAGAAACATATGATTTGAGTAACCTATATATGCGATATATTAGGTTGACATGGACCATTACACGACTTTGAGTAAGGGACATTCATGGTTAACACATAACAAGGCTGGGATACTAGTACGGAGGGTGCAGAGCAAATATACATGTAAAACCAGTAAAGATATATATATATATATATATATATGAAAAATTCCATAGAATGTTAGACTAAATAGATACCAGGGGACGTGATGCTTGATAGGAACCTGACGGCCTGATACCTTGTTTTATCTGACATCGTAATTTATCATGACACCTTAGTTTATCTGGGTACAGTAGTTCATCCTGTTATTTTAGTTCAGTTTATCTATCTTGACATCATCCTTGTGTTTACTTTCAGTTTATTCATGTCATGTTACCTTTACCTGTTTTTATACTGGAAGTAGATAGGACTTACCAGTCTTTATGACTGACCCCGTTTTCTTTCGCCTCTTTGTCTTCCGTTCCCCCCCCCCCCAGGTTTCAGGGAGGAAATGATGTTGTTTAGTTCGGACTTCTTCTGTTGAAGGTCATCATGTATGGCTTGATGTATAGCTTGGTCTTCTCTTGGCTATGGCTGCCTCACCGCTTTACTTTGGGGAATAATTTATGAAAAGGTTTCATGCTTCTTTATTTCAGCAAGACAGGTTTTGATGTACTCTGATGTAAAAAGGCTTTGGACCTCATTTATTAATGTTATGAAAGTTTGTTTTTACTTCCGCTATTTTTATATGTTCTGTCTTGTGATATTTCTGTGCATGTTTACCAATAATGCCCCTCTAAAGCTAGTGCATTCCTTTGCGAGTGACCCTAGCGGAGGCGGGGTGTTACACTCGCGGTCGTGGCCTCTGATGCGAACCGCGAGCTATCAGTTAAGGGAGTTCTCGCGCAAGCTATGATGGGCTCGCTCAGGTCTTTACGGTCCATTGGACCTGGTCTCGCCTAATGGGACAAAGAAGGGAAGCGCAAAAGCCTTCATCCAGACTATATAAGTCGCTCCCTCTTCATTCTCTTTTACTTTTTACTCCTTACTTTTACTGTCGCCATCCCCTTCACAGTTTCTAACCCTAGTCCACCATTTTAATCCAAATTCGAGCTACAATCCCAATTTAAAGAGGTAAAACTGGTTTTTAATTCTTTGCTTTACTATTTCCAAACTCCACGCTGCATGCATTGCCGAATTCTCTCGCGTTCCTCCTGACTCTTTCGGAATTATCATTGGTCTCGAGGCCATAGAGATGTTGAGAGAGGAGGTTGTGGATTGGGTAGATGAAGAGCCGATGAAGAGGGGCTATGGATCCTGGAGATGTCGCTGCTGTTGGAGATCGGCTCGTGACAGCAGCTGGAGAAGGGTGGAGATTCGATTTGTGGAGAGGAATGGTTTCGTGGAGAAGGATGGAGAGGTGTGAGGCTTTAAATTGTAACGGTGGCAAGATAAGACGTTGGGTCGGGTCATGAAGGTGGTGAAGTATTGGTTCGTGAGAAAGGCGAGCTGAATCGGGTCGTGAGGGTAGCTCACGAGCCTTTCATTCATGAGTCGTTGGGTCCTGGGATCAACCTCCAGTGCGGACTCAGATCACGAACCGAAACCCCGTCCACGATCTACATCAGTTCACAAGCCATGCCACAATCACGAGCCGAAATCTTCCCCACGATTTGTCTCTTGATCACGAGCCTCTTCACATGATTTTGATGATCCAGTTTAACCAATGAATTGATTTCTATCTTGACTAAAACTTGACGCCACTCCGACATATTGATGAACAGTTAGGATAAAGCCTTCGAGATGGACTTCTTAAACTGGACTTGGATAAAAACATAACTCTGAGACCTGCAATAAATATTTATTCTTTTATCTATTTCACTTCATGCTTTTCTTTACAGTAATGCACGCAATGGCACACTTTAACACTGGCACACACACGGGGGCTATGGGTATTTATGCTCTAACGACTTATGTTTATTCGCCAACACAGTCATGTCTGATAGACGCTCAACCAGAATGTCAGAGAAAAATATATATCCAAAGTCGTCAAATTACTATAATCCCGATGTACTTCCGTCGGATCCAGACTGGGAGAATTCTGACCCAAATTATGAATCAAGCATTGATATAGAATCAGTGTCTTATGAGAGCACATCACTTGAGGAAGAAGAGGATGATCGGACTCCCGATGAAATTCTGGGTGTTAAAGTGGTAGAGAAAGAGAAACTGAGTGATTTTGTTATCTCCAAACTAGACAAATTGAAGTTAGAGAAAATATGTCTAAGGCACGGGATTCCTTGGAATGGTGTGAAAGTTCCAGAGGAAGGAGATAGGCCTCATTCTGCTCCCGAAGGGTACATGGCCATTAGCAGGATCATGTGTTGGGTAGGCGCTATTCCTTTGTTTCCTCCGATTGTCGTTGATCTTCTAAGACGACTACGCATCGCTCCCATGCAGCTCCATCCCAATGCCTATGTTGTGGTGTACACTCTGTATATCGCATACGCGGAGATTTTAGGGACTGAGCTCACCTTCAAAGACTTAAATTTTTACTACTACTTCAACCATCGCTCTTCGGTGACTCTGAACTTTATTTTCTTTGAATCAACCCCCTCCAATAAGTTATTGTCAGACGGACGCAGTAATCTAGGAGATGCTAAGTCTGACTGGTTTTACATAAAGCATCAAGCGGGATGTGCGAGGAAGTGACTATAGTCAAGTAGGTTTCAAATCCTCCATTGCATGTTCTGGTTGCATGGTAAAAGTGCTAATGTATTCCTTTTTTCTGTACAACTCATAACTTTGAGAAAACAGAGGGTTCAATGTACGAAGATCGACTATCCCGCCTTTTAGCAAGCAAATCGGATTTCTATAGAATCAAGAGGTGCATAAATGATGAAATCTTTCACAAACATCACCTTCTGGATGTGAGATTCGGGCTTGGTAAGGTGGCAAGCCTTATAAGTATGTGCCACCGGCTTAGGGAGAAGGGACTTCAGGGGCCACGAAAACAACCGAGTTTTGTAAGAGTCCTTCACCAATGATTGATCAGAATGACGAGGACTTGAATGTATATAAAGGAGATGAAACTGGAGTTGAGGAGCTAAAGGAGCCTTCAGTTTCCAAGGAACAGTCTCCCCTGAGGACTCCACCACTAGTCGATCCTTCCGCTCATGACGAATTAACAAAGGAGCATATATTTGGGGAGTTAAGCAAGATCCCCCGCCAGATAAGATCTACATACCCGAAGATTTCGGGGGGAGGGGAGTCATTCTTTCCTATTTCTGAGGAAGAAGTCGCTCTAGCTAAAGAGTAAGATACCGTACAGATGAGCCAATCTCTGGGCCCTGGTCTGTTAATGGGGATCACACGGGATACACAAATCACATACACCACTTGTCGCATCACTTGTGTACTGTTTGTATTCAGAGTCCTTATATTTGCTTGTTTCCTTTGCAGGAAATATGCCTCGCAAGCATACCTATTCTCACCGTGCCCTTCGTGAGAACATACCCAGGTTCATTCTCGATGTTGAGCATGTTCGCAGTGATAATCGGGGAAGAGATAGCCAACGACCCTTTGATTCTTATCAGTCCCACTCTACACGGTCTCGCTCTCCTTCAAAGCAAGACCTAGGGAAATACCACAATCGTCCAGTGCCACAGGCAGGAGGTAAGCAACTTCCCAAAGACCTGACTCCCCCGAAGAGTACACCATCTCATAGAAAATCTTCGAAGAAGCATCATGAATCCAAAGATAAGGACAAAGGTCCAAGAAAAAGTTCTGAAACAGATACGGGAGCCCTTATCCCATCTAATCAGCAAAAGTTGGATACCGCCATCGTTTAGGATGTTTCTCCTACTCCCGATAAGAAGGCAAAATTGGGGTGTTTACAAAAGCAATTTCCTGACCTTTACTTCGAAAGGATGATGTTCGTCCCAGATCTTGAACTGGTTCCTGAGGAGTGGGATACCGAGGTTATGGGGTAGGTGAGTCATGTGGCCAAGCAATATAGGGTGATGAAAAAGCATGCCGCAAAGCTTTCAGAGGTTATTCGCAGTCTGTAAATAGTTGCATCCCAAGCTAGAGTAAAAATCGATTATGATGCTAAGGCCAGGAGCAAAACCGAAAAGAACTTGAGGATGTGCAAGCCCAACTCGCTTTAGCTCAGCGAGATGCGAGGAATTACAAGACAGAGCTAGAGAATGTCAAGAAATGCTTCAATCTTGAGCTTGATCAGCGCATCCAAGAATGCGTAGCTCTGAAGAAAGAGGTAGAGGATCTCAGGACAGCTAATACTGAGCTAAAGGCGTCGGAGGATCGTTTTGCAACGGAGAAGGCGGCTTGGGAAAAGGAAAAGGCTAGCCTGAAGGACAAGCTTGCTCAAATAGAAAAGGAGAATGTAAGCTTAAACGACAAGCTCGTTCATGCTGAGGAACGGGCAGCTCTTGTTGAGGGTAATGCTGACGTAGCCCTCAAATCTGCTACCACCGCTACTGCTAAGCTTGCCGCGGCCGAACATGAGATAGAAGGATTCGACGAATTGCTTATGGACTTTTTCGGTCAAGTCATCAAAACCTGCAATATTTCTTGGATCCGGAACTATCAAATTACCTTGGCTAATATATAGATAATGATTGTTGAGGGCAAAAACAGCGCTTAAAGGTTGAGGATATCGATGAGGACCAGCTCATGCAGACCTTTCTCAAAGGAGGAGAGCATGAGGACTTGGCGGAGGGTAGACGTCATATCCAAGAGGAGATGGGGAAAGAGAAAGCCAAGCTTAAAGGCAAGGACAAGATAGATGAAGGGTCAAGCTCAACAATGGAGCCCAAGACCTCTGAGGTCGAGGAGTATAATCTTGATGATGCATTGATCCCCGTGGTTCCAACCCCTCCAGCTGTTGGAGCTTCTATTGCAGGTTCGGGCGAGGAGTCGGCGGAAGGTATCCCCATATTCTCCCCACAATTCGTCAAAGCTTTTGTAACTTGCCATCGAATTGCGGAGCAAACAATTGAAAAGGCTACAATTTCTCCCGAACTAATAACACTTGCTTCTCATGATATAGGTGCCAGGCCGGTCGAGAAAGATGTAGAAAAGCAAGCAGAGATTGAGAAGGTCAGCATACCGTCAAGTGCTGAAGTTCAAGAGATTCCAAAGCCAACTGAAAGCACAGTGGCCGAGAAGGCGGTTGCGGTACCGGGCATCGATGTTCCAAAGGATGCTGAGATTATCGGGGCCTTGGAAGATGCCGATGAGGGTCACGGGGATGAAGAAGAGGAAGTAGACATCATGGGAGAGAACAAGGATGATGATAGCGTGACTCTGGCTGACATGAAGGCAGAGAGGGATAAAACAGTTGGCTTTAAATATAGAGGAACAAGAGCCTCTAAATGTGCAACCTATCTCCGCTCCTGATCCCAATTCTAGGCTGATCATAAAATTAGCCAGTAACTATGCAGCTTGCATCCCAATCCTCTAATGTTTCATAGGATCTTCCTTCGGACCCAAAGAAGAGGAAGCCGCATGACAAGTCCGGTGTCGACAAGGAGGAACCGGAGAAGCAGAAGAAAGAGAAGATGCGGAAGTCATCTCCCAGGCCCAAGTAGTGTTTGCTTGTTAGTCCATATTTTGCTTTTATACTTTCCACTGGCCTTTTGATGTTATCGTAAGGATGGCCCTCACTTTTGTTTAGTCTTGTTTTGTAAAGTTGCATTTGGTAAATGAAAATCTATTTCTTTTGCATCACTGTGTACCTGCAAGTTTATCATCCTCGGTTACAAACACTTGAACCATAAATAAGTTAGTATTATGCGCAATAAAAATTAAAATTTCTTGCACTATGCATAAATGTGTACAAGTATGCCCCCAATCAATCATTAACGTGATGCCTGGCCAGGGCTTGTTGAGGATTGATTATGATCGACACTGTGTTGCCCTCCAAGTCCGGACATGAAGGGTTCAGCCTCATCTTTCAATCTTGCCCCCGATACTACAGCAAGGTAGGAGCCCTTTTAATGGCATTTAATCAGTATGCCTTTATACTCTCTTATCGTATGCCCAGGATAGAGTTCGAACTCAGCTTTCAGTTTTCCCCCCGATCCTTCAACGGGGTAGGAGTTCTTTCGTGGCGCCCAGTCTCTAGCACCTTTATACTCTCTCGTCGAATGCCTAGGGTAGAGTGTTGTTGAGACGGTCTTTTCAATCATGGTGCACCTTCACGTCTCGTGGACAATTCTTTGTCCTTCGTACTCCTTCTTAGGACATGAGAACTGGAGCATTGATGGTGGTGTCATTTACCTCGCTACACGCTCGGGGCTCCATATCTTGTCGACCTCTTGATCTGATAGAAAACACTTTGAATTATATGTTTCAAGATCGTCGCCGGGTTCATAGAAGATTTCATAATGATGACAGCTCATACATATAAAGAATGAGAAAATGAATAAGAAACAGTGCGGTAAAAGTAAATGGCACATGATATTTTTATAGTCGTTCAGTCAAATCATGACCTACGTCCGCTTTATAATCTCTTGTTTAAGTAACCAGACTGTTCTAGGCAAGTCATGCCTTTTTACATGGTCCTAAAAACAAAAGAATAAAACTGACAATTTCATGTTAGGTAATGCCGCAAATGTCGGGCATTCCACACTCTGGGGATTTCATCTCCATCCACGGTCGCTAGCTTGAAGGCTCCATTATCAAGCCTCCGTAGGATGGCATAAGGTACTTCCCATTTCGGGCCCAAGTGTACTGGGGGTGGAAAGACACACTTTAGAACCAAGTCTCCAGGTTCAAAAGTTCGAGCTCGGACCCTTTTGTTGTAGTACCGAGTGACTTGCTGTTTGTGTCTCAAGGCACGTAGATCCGCCTTGTCCCTTTTCTCTTCTACCATATCTAGGGATTCCAGGAGCAATTCATTGTTAGTCATTGGGTCTTAGTAAGTGACCCTGTGAGATGGTACTTCTAACTCAACTGGGATGACTGCTTCAGATCCAAAAGCAAGGGAAAAGGGCGTATGCCCAGTGGCTGACTTGAAGGTTGTTCTGTAGGCCCATAATGCCATAAGTATTTCGTCCACCCACATGGATTTGGCCCGCTTCAGTCGCTTCTTCAAAATGGACTTGATTACTTTGTTTGCTGCTTCTACCTGCCCATTTGATCGCGGATGTGCCACAGCTGTGAATCTCTTCTCGATACGGTATCTTTGGCAAAAATCCTAGAACTCGGTGCTATCAAATTGGGTCCCGTTATCTATTATGATGACTTTCAGGATTTCAAATCGACATATAATATTTCTCACAATGAAGTTGATCACCCTCTTGGTTGTGATAGGGGTCAATGGCTCCGCTTCGACCCACTTCCTGAAATAATCTACGGCTACGATGGCGTATTCAGCTCCACCCTTAGCGATAGGGATGCTTCCAATATTATCAATTCCCCATATAGCAAAGGGCCATGGGCTCATCATTATTGTTAACCGGTTAGGAGGAGCTCTTGGGATCTTGGAGAATTTCTGGCAGCTGTCATAACACCATGCATATTTAGCTGCATCTTTGTTCACGATGGGCCAAAAACAGCCGTATCGTAGTATCTTCTTTGCTAGTGTCTGGCCTCCAGTGTGGTCTCCACATTCACCTTCATGAACTTCCCTTAACACTCTTTGGATGTCGTCGTGGGCTATACACCAGAGGAGCGGCATCAACAATCCTTATCGGTACAACACTTCACCCAGGAGACATATCTGGAGGCTTTACGAATGACAGCACACCTTTTGCTCTTTTTGGTGGGAAGTGTCCCATTTATCAAGAAGTTCTTTATGGGTGTCATCCATGACTCCCTTTCCAGCTCAGTCTCCAGTACAGGATCAATTTCCGTCTGATCGGTACTCGGAGACTGCAGTATCTCTATCGGGACCATCTCTGTGTCCTCTAGGTTATCGGAACTTGCCATCTTGGCCAACTTATCCGTCCTTTGGTTCTCTGATCGGGGGATGTGTGTTATGCTGTAGTGTTCCAAGCCACCCAGCAATTTTCTTACTTCCTTCAAGTACAATACAAGCCTTGGTCCTTTGGCCTGAAATTCTTCATTAACCTGGTTCACCACTACCTTCGAATCGCAAAAGATATCCAGCTTTGTTATTCCTAGCTTCCTCGCAAGCTTAAGCCCGACAATCAGGGCTTCATACTTCGAGTCATTGTTAGTGGCGTGGAACTCTAATCTCAAAGCATAGTATATCGATCGTTCCTCAAGAGTTACAAGCACCACTCCAACACCAGATCGTTTGTCATTCCTGGCTCCGTCAGTGTACAGTTTCCAGGCGTTAGGGTCAACAAGTTGTTTTGGAGGCTCAACTTCTACATTCACCACATCGCCTTCCGGGATAGTAAACTCTGCCATGAAATCTGCCAGTACTTGCCCCCTTATCGATCTACGGGGCTGAAAGTTCAGGTCAAACTGACTCAACTTGATATTCCATTTGAGTAGCCTTCCCGATGCCGCTGATCTCTGTAATACTTGCCGCAACGGATGATCCGTATATACAGTGATGGGATGAGCCTGAAAATAGTGACGAAGCTTTCTAGACGCAATCAACAGACTATACGCAAGCTTCTCTATCTTCTAATAATTTCGCTCTGTCGCTACTGGCTTCTTACTCAGGTAGTATACAGGTCTCTGGACTATATCCTCTTCTCTTACTAGAGCTGAACTTATCGCATGGGGCGACACTGCCAAGTACACGAATAAGTCCTCAAGGTCTACCGGCTTGGACAATATCGAAGATTTTTCCATATGGTTTAAAAGATTCTGGTTCCACACAATCAGGGATCCACTTAAAATAACGCTTCCCTCTCTTTATCGAATCGAAGAATGGAATGCATTTATCCGTAGCTTTGGATATGAATCTACTTAATGCGGCTACTTTCCCAGCAAGGCTTTGCACATCTTTGATTTGCCTTGGTTCTTGAATGTTCCTGATTGCTGAAATTTGGTCCGGGTTGATTTCAATTCCACATGAGCCAACGATAAAACCAAAGAACTTTCCAGAGGCTACTCCGAACGAATATTTTAGTGGGTTGAGCTTCATCCCATATCACCGAAGGATGCCAAACATTTCTGCTAAGTCGGTAGTATGGTTGGATGACTATATGGATTTCACGAGCATATCATCAACATACACTTCCATCGTCTTCCCAATCTGGCTGTAGAACATACGGTTTACTAGTTGTTGATATGATGCTCCGGCGTTCTTTAAGCCGAAAGGCATGACTACATAGCAGTACAGTCCCAAAATCTATAATGAAGCTGGTATGCTCCTAGTCTGGCACATGCATTGGGATTTGATTGTATCCAGAGTACGCATCCATGAAGGAAAGAAGTTCGTGACCCGCGGTTGAATCCACCAATTGATCGATTCTAGGAAGTGGAAAGCTATCCTTCGGGCAAGCCTTGTTCAAATCTGAAAAATTGATGCTGGTGCGCCATTTCCTATTGGCTTTCTTCACCAAAACCGGATTTGAAATCCATTCTGGGTAAGTTGAATCTCTAATGAATCCATTGCTCCTTAACTTCTCAACTTCTTCCTTTAAGGCAGCTGACCTCTCTAGGCCTAGCATTCTCCTTTTCTGTTTGACAGGAGGATGCTTCGGGTTGATACTCAACGAGTGACTCATGATTGATGGGGATATCCCACACATGTTAGCATAGGTCCAGGCAAACACATCCAGGTTGGCATTCAGGAAGTCGATCAATTCCTTTGTGCGAGTAAGGTCTAACTAGGATCTGATCTTCAAGACCTACGCTGGGTCATTATCGTCGATTGGAATATCCACAGTTGTTTCGTTTGGAGTCGCCATTCCGCCCCCAGGTTCCTCGTTCTCTCTGGGATTTATATCCTCGGGCAGTTCTTTGGGCGGCTCCTTCACGAACCGGAGAGTCCACTTCGACCAACACATGAGTGATTTCTTCATTAGCTTCGTTTTCAGTTTCGTTTGCTTGCGAAGCTCGTGCATCCTTGGACTTCTTTCCAGCCATAATGCCTTGACTTTGCAAAAATCTTCAAAAACTGGAACAGTGAAGATTCGGACTATTTTCTTTGGACTTGAATATCCAAATAGTAATGCAATATTCCGATGCGCTGAGACTTCAGTTCTCAGTGAAAGCACCAAAATGTTAAATCCAAATTTGGCTATAACACCCAAATTTGGTTATAACACCCAAATTTTCTGAATTTGCAGAGATTAATGACTAGAAACGAAAGAAAATACTGAAAACACGCCAAATTTATAGTGGTTCGGCATTAACGAGCCTACGTCCACTTTATATGTCTTTGATTATACGTTAAATGCAAGTACAATCAATGATTTCTCTCGATCTCACTATTACCATGATGATTCACTCAGTAATTTTGTAATAATACTGATAAAAAATAATGGAGGGGCAACAATGGTGATAACAACTCTCAGAATTGCCAAAAGATCATGAAAAATGCCAAGTTTGGGGCTATTTATAGGTGATATCTGTAGGCGGTTCGTGAAGATACGTGACACGGATCCCGAGGATCTCAGACTGGTTCGTGGCTTGATGGAGAAATGGTCAATATGACGGTTATGGATAGGTGTCATCATATCCTGAACTTGCGGCTCGTGGAAGACTTGGTCATGGCCATCATTCGTTGGACTTGGGGTCGGGTCGTGCCTCCTATCCACGAGCGGGTCGTGGACCCTGTCACGAGCGGGTCGTGACGCTGAGTCACAAGCCGGGGGTGAAGCTAGCCACGAGTGGACTCCTGTGCTTCACGAGCCAGAGTAACTTGGTTTATGGGTCTTCATATATGTTTGCTTGTGCATGGTAATTCAACTCTTGGTGGCTTGATCAGAAAGCTAGCTAACAGTTTCCAATCTATTAGTTTGTACGAATCCTCTTTACTCATTCAACCGAAAGTTTTATATTATATGCCTTAGTAAAAAGGAGGACTATGACCCATTATACGTTTACTTTGATGAATAATTCCTGGACTTGTTCGTTTGAACACAATGTGACAATAATTAAGTTTTGAGTGGAAACCAACAACGAGTTCGTAAATATTTGAATATAGCAAGTGGTTATGGGACATGTAGCTATATTCTTATATTCACTAGCCCGATGTCATTAACATTTACCCAGATTGATATGATCCGTTTTATGATTTAGGCATAGCTTCCTTGCTACGCCTCTATAGGAATGTGGTTCATTTCGATAGTTTCTGCACTATCTATGGATACCAGTTCATTTTATGATTTATTATTTAGGCATAGCTTCCTTGCCACGTCTCTGTGGGACTGTTGTTCATTTAAATAGTGTTCGCACTATCTATAGACTCCAGTTTATTTCTATGACTTATGTTTTGTAGTCCTTGATCACCCAAAGTGGGATTTTCGATCTTGGATTTCACTTATGGGACTTCAGTCCTGTGTTCTATGATTTCTGTGTTTCTTTTCGCGAGCTAGCGACTCTCTGGACGTTGGGTCATAATCTATGGAGCTTCGGCTCAACATATAGGTTAGCTACCTAGAGATAGCATCTCAATCTATGACGGGCCTCTTTATGATTTTTCTGGATTTCTTGCTTGATTTCTGGATCATTATTTACTTTGATGTAAATGGCATCACCTTGAGTTCATTTGATATTCCATTGTAAATTTGTTATTTCCTTGTGTTGAGTTCATTTGACATTCCGTTGTCATTATGTCATTTCCTTGTGTGCTATTATTTGAATGGGATATTTTATTTTATCCTTGAGATTACTTAAATATTTTATATGTGACATCCCATGCTTCATATTTACTCATGACTAAACATTGTTATTACCAGTACGGCATCTTGTGTAATATCTCGTATATTACCTCAGTTATATGATAAGTGTAGCTATACTTATTCGTTTATTGTTTATTCTTATAAATAATACTCGGGTCGGACCGAGACATTATAGGTACTTCTCTGGGACTTCTCGCATGGTTGATCTTATGCTTTAGGTCTGCTACTTTATTTTCGCAATTTTAGTCGTCATGTACCTATGATATCACTTCTATGATACGTACATATTCTTTTATGAAGATCGCATAGTAGATATATCTATTCTTTTAGCCATAGTGGATCATTGTTGACCATTAACATTATGTACACACTTATGTTTTATTCATATCTACTTTTGCCTCTGTGATATGGATATCTGTATCTGGTTGTGATTGGTATTATTGTCTTGTCGATTTTATACTACATTCCGGATTACATATAGCCAATGTGTGACTGCATTGGGAATGTACTGAATGCGTCGGACTTCTTCTTGAGAAATAAAAAGTTGCTATGTATTTCCCAGCACGTTTAGTACTCATTCAACACAGTTATACGGATGGTCGCCCTTTACAAACCTTATTCTCCGCTATGGTCGACGACATTTCCTAGAAATGAACTCGACGATATTGAGTATAGAGGCGGGGCGTTACATTTTGGTATTAGAGAGAAATCTGTACAGTGTACGATAGTATGACGATGATTTTGCCTTAAGCCTCTTCTAGGAATCTTCCCTTAGGGTTTTACTTTGAGTCTTAGGACCCGTCATGTCCTATCTTTCCTTACGCTTCCCTTGTGCTTGAATTCACATTATTTGAATTCAATCTGAAACTGTCTTTTCCATTCTTTCTTGAAGGAGAGAAATGATTGTTCATGGCCACCCTAATGTCGGTCCATCTAGTGCACCTCCTACGGAAGGAGTGTTCATGTCTTCTCGGCAGTTTCAAGACTTAGTGTCAATGTTCATGTTATAGAAGCCCATCACATGCCTACGCATCCCAAATACGGGTTTGCAACTATGTGTAGCGATTCCTCTAAACTCGGTGGAAAGTCCTTCTTGGGTTCCGAAGGCATAATTGAGGTCCAAGCATGGATCAAATCGTGCAAGCACATTTTTACCCACATGAATCTTATTGAATTGCACAAAGTGCTGGTATCTTCTAGTATGCTCCTAAAGTAAGCTCTAGATTGGTACGAGTTGCTAACCTCCGAGATTTTGGAGACTGGACTAACTT
The DNA here is from genome assembly GCA_030737875.1 of Allium sativum. Taxonomy (NCBI): domain Eukaryota; kingdom Viridiplantae; phylum Streptophyta; class Magnoliopsida; order Asparagales; family Amaryllidaceae; genus Allium; species Allium sativum. The sequence goes on along the minus strand of CM060927.1, from coordinate 295,658,267 downwards.
GGGAGAAATTCCGAGAAAGGTTCGAAGCTAAATTTGTGCCCAAAAGGGATAGAACAACATTATTTTGGCGTTTTCAAGACCTTGTTCAAGGAAAATCTTCCATGGCGGAGTACGCCATGACTTTCGATACTCTCTCCAAGTATGGGCTAGAATACAATGATACTGCGAAGAAGAAGAATCTTTGATGAGATCGTGAATATTGCGCTTCAACTCAAGGAAGTCGATAAGAAGAGTGAAGAAGAGGTTGAAGCTCTCCATGATTCTAACAAAAAGCAGTATCCCGAGAGTAAATTTCAGGTTTCTTATCCTAATAAGAGAGTGGAACCCTCAACTTTGGTTGTTAAAACTTCAAGCTCTAACCATACAGGATGCTACAATTGTGGTTCTAAAGACCATCATGTGGATTTGTGCCTGAAGCCTTTTTTCTATCGTTATTGCAATGGTTCTAGTCATCTTTTATCTGCATGCTCTAAGCTTTCGAGCAAGAACAAGGGAAAGCATCCCGCATCTAGTGGTCCTTCCTCAAGAATAAAGGTACTTTACATTAATCCTTGAATGTCATTTACCTTGTTTAGGGATCATTTTGTTTTCTGCTGTTTTGATATACTTAGCCTTTGTTCTTCGTTATCGAAAGATTTTGTTTGTGTTAAGTTTTGGAAGTCATTGAAGGAATTTTACTTCCCTTGTGCCTTCCCAAATTTTGTTGAATTTTTTATTTTCATGAAATTGCGTAAAATTTAATAATTGTTAGAACTTCTTGTGTTAAATTGTCCATTGGGTGTATTATGGATCTCGAACGAGACGTGGGATGCCATGTCATAGTTTGAAATTTCTAAACACCTGTATTTTTTAATACTAATATATATAACAAAAAGAAGAATCTAGCCATTCTTCAACGGCTCACAAAAACAGATTATGTAGTAAAGGCTACACAATCTGTGCACACACATAAACTAGAACATGCAAAAATAAACAGCAGATACAGCATATACAAACAACAAAAATAAACAGGACCAGAACAAAAGAAGATCTGAAACTAGATAGGCACTCAACTATCACGCGCCAAAGCCGATGTAGACGTCAAACCCTAGTCTAGTCAAAGAAACAAGTCAGTGAACCCTGGCAAACCTCTGCAGTAGGGAGAAAATTGTGAATCCGGAAATCTGAAAACTGCTGCATCCAAACTTGTGGAAAAATAAACAGATAGCCCCAGATCTCGATGCTCCAACTCCAAAAAGCTCCAAAAAGCTCTTGTGAAAGTCCTCCTACCAGCAACAAACCCAAGAGAAACTAACCAAAATCATGTATAAAACTTGGACATGAGGCTGTAGCAAATAGCGTAAAATTAAAATGGGGGGAGGATGGGGGAAAGGTGAGAAGGAATAAAAAGGATTGGTGAAACTGCTCGAGCTCAAAAAATCCAAAACGGCTTCAGCCTATCCTGGCCCTAAGAGCGGGTGGAACTGCCGAAACGGACAATAAAGCCACCAGCCTCCTAGCCTAATACACCCCTAAACGGCCTACCATGGAAATCAAGGAAAACATCGTTCCTTACCTTCCTAATAATGGTAGGAGGATCCATAGGAACTTCGTCAAATATTGACTTTTTCCGTGTGCACCAAATATGCTAGCAGATAAGGCAAGATATAAGGTGAAAGAGGATCGAACGTAAAGACTTACCTGAGATACCTACCCATTAGTGTCTTAGTAAATCAGATGTGGAAGCGGCATTACTTCGGAGCCCAACAAGATTTCCGATGTAAATCCAGACAGCTATAGAATAATAGCTACGGAAAAACAAGTGAGTTGCATATTCTGACTCACCTATCCCGCAGCACCTGTAATGGGACACGATTCAGATGCCAATTCTTTGAAGATTCTCGTCTAGAGGTAACCCGTCATGCAGGGTTTTCCACATGAATAAATAAACCTTCGGAGGTAATCGGGAATTCCAAATAAAATAGAAAACATGAAGACGTGGAGTTGGGATCCTGGCCGACCCCACGTCGCATGGACAGAGAAAGGTCTATCATCCCATTCGGATCCACCCCTATGTGAGTCCGAAAAGACTTTAACGGATTGCTTGCGTTTCCACATCTCACTTGTATAGGACGGGGAACCAGAGATATGGGCGCTCGAAAGCCTGTGGTATTTGGCATGGAGGAACGTAGCCCACAATGAATCGTTCGCCCCAAACCGTTCCCACAACTTGCAATCAAAGGTTGTACAGACATCCTTTGGATTTCCAAGACCCAACCCCTCCTCACTTTCGGGTCGACAAATGACGTCCCAAGAAATCCAATGATGTCGATTAGCATTATCCTTTTTACCCCAAAAAAAGGATGCAGCCAAAGACTGATAAGAACGAAAGAAGGAATAAGTTGGAGTCATAACAACAAAGACATGCGAGCCTATAGAGTCCAATACATACTTTATGAGCACCAGTCTTCCTTCCTGAGACAGATCAGCCGCATTCCAGCGGATGATATTGCCCTTTGTTTTGTCAGACAAAGGACCGAAAATGGCATTGAGCTTCCTAGCTCTGTATAGAACAATACCGAGGTAATGCAAGGGAAGGGAGGCGGCCTTGAAACCAATTACGCCTTCTATCCAAGAAGATCTTACCGGAGAATAATCTTTCACCGAAACGAAGCAGCTTTTAGCAAAATTTACGAGTTGGCCTGAGCATCTCTCGTACTGCTGAATGAGGCTAAGAAGACGACAAAAAGAGCGATGACTACCATTTATGAAAACAATAATGTCATCCACGAACGATAAGGAAGAGATAATAGAGTAGCCACTAGGAATGTCAAACCTCTAGATCTGATTTACTATCGTTAGGGAATGCAATCCATGAACAAATGCCTCTGCAGCAATGACAAACAAGGAAGGTGAAATGGTGTCTCCTTGACGAAGCCCCCTTCCCTCCTTAAAGTATACGTTGGTCGATCCATTAATTAGAATGGAAAACCAATTGATGGAAATAAGTCTCCAAACCAAATCGATAAGGGGTTCCTCGAAACCGAAATCCCTCTAAACACCCATATGTGACAATCCGACATGAAAAGACTCCTAAGATAATTAAATCCTAAATATGTTAATCAGAATAACGTTACTATGGATTTAACGATTTTTCGTAATCGTTTTATTATTTTTCTAGATGATTTATTTTTGGATTCCCCTTAAGTAATTCCTAGTTTTGTGTGATTTGAGATTTTTAGCTAGAGATTATCTCATATCTACTTTTGATAAATAATAAGCTGCATTCGTTTCTTATTTATTTGTCCCTTCTATTTTCAGATTCCAATCTTTTGATTTTCGAAATTCTTATTAATTGGGAATCTTCTATAATTTCTAATCTTCATCTTTGGGATACTAAATCGAATTTAGTATTCTCTTGACCTCATGTGTTTACTTATTTTCCTTAGTGAACGTTCACTAAGGAAAGTGAAGAACTATGCTTACGTTGAGAATCAGAAGGAATATTTGAGTTTTTTGATCCACAACAAACTTGATAATTCGTTCCTTCGATTAATGGTCTATTTGATCATTTGGAAGTGCTATAGTCATTCCACTATTAGACTTAGCATTTAATTTCCTTTCACAACAAATCTCGAAGGGTGGAGCTCTTTCGATATTCAACTTGATTTTATTTGAGTCGTTTGGGTTTGACAAATGTCTCTGCATATTTGGTTAAACTCAACGAATCAGAGTTTTAGGAGATTATAACTTTGTCGGTTTAATCTCATCTCGTTTCTTATAGAAATCATTGTTGCTTCTTTGATTAGTTGCTAGAGTTCATTTAATTTGAGATTCTTAGCGGAAAAATAATCTCGAATCCTTTTTGGTGAAGTAATAAGCTACCTTGTTTATTTATCTTCATTTTGATTTTTCCGATTTTGAATTCCGGATTCAGTTATATTGGGATTCCATGTAATCCCTAACTTGTGTTCTTGTGTATCGGGATTTCGGTGTAATTCTTAATCTTTTTTTTTTTTGGGAAATTACTAAATGGGATTTAGTATTTCAGGTAAGTCGACTTTTCCTAAAGTTGATCGTTCCTTGGGGAATTGCTTTGCGACTTTTCCTAAAGTTGATCATTCCTTCAAGAATTGTTTTGCATAGCTAACTTCGTCGAATTTCTCAAGTCATGCTCTTATGGATATCAATCTTGTTTCCATGTGATTATTCTCTTTTCACCTATTCTATTGTTTCGATTATTTAGATTATCGTATTTGAGATTTGGGAATGGAATAGTCAACCGTCGTGAATCCCAATCTCTTATTTAAAGAGAATTATCTACTTTCGACATCCTATATTTGTTATACAGATATCTTGTGCTTGTAGGAATTCTAATCAAAATTTGCAAACTTTCCAATGCATTATATATTTAGCAAGTCTATATGAATTCACACTATTTGTAATTTTTTCTGGAAGTGGTCACCCATTTAGGATGACTACCTTCGTGGGTAATAGGGTTTGGTGTGGAACTCGATATTTTTCATGTCTTTAGTAACGAATTTGGGATCCCACCTAGCCATTAGTGTGATCTTCTCGTTTCATAGTTGTTTGTATAATATCCCGTGTGATATTATCTTGCAGTTGTTACTCTCTACTTCCTTTTTAAGTAATTGCGGGGATGCAATTTATTTAAGAGGGAAGTTTGTAACAACCCACAAATTTGACGATAGTATATTTGAATATTTTAATTTGACATATAGTCGTATTCGATGAAAGGATCAAAAAGTCACTTTGTGTGAACGATCGAATTAGGACTTGAGACCACTTCCATTGAGTCTAGAACGTCATTTACATATTTTTTGACTATAAACATCGATATGTTTGGAGTTAAGGATTTTTGGGCTCCGGATTGGGCTAAACTAGCCAAATTGATCTCTTTAAACCCTCCCCAACTCATTCCAACAACCAACCCCTTTTTTCATTCTCTCCCTCTTCTATTTTACTTAGCAAAAATTGAGAATAGGAATTTAGATTTCCAAGCCTAGAGTTTACAAATTGAAGCTCAATTCTTGTGCAAACCCGGTTCTATAACATGGGGTAAGATCTCTTTTGCTCTTCCCTACCTTATACTCCTTTCAATTTCGGATTTTTCTCTTGCCCTAACATGTATATTCTCTTATGCATGTGTTTGTGATGATTTTGGAGGAGCTAATGAAGTGAGGGTGATGATTATCAAGTTTTAGTGCATGTTCTTCATCCGATTAGATCAAAGGTGAGTTCTTTATGAACTCACATTTATGCCACAAGCTATTGGCTTGTAAAAGTGTAATTTAGTGTTCAGTTGAGTTTGTATATGCTAGTGAATTGGGTAGGCTAGTGTAACTTAGCCGATTTCATGTGTTTATGTTTCATTGAATTGAAATTATAATTATGATTGTTCACACGATCTAATTCATATGCTATGAGTTGATTTGGTGATCTTGTGAAGTTCCTTTGTCGCCCCGGCAAAGTCCTAAGTCTTCACAAGTCACTTGAATCACTTTTGCATGCTTTGATTTGGAATTTAGTTCACTATTAAGCTTGTAATCAAAACCATTAAAATCTCATGTATAAATGTTTGTGCATGTTATATTTGTGTACTAGAGTGTGCAAGTGACCCATCTAAACATCACAAACTATCACGGGCATTCCGTAGTCCCCAAAACTCTCAAATTGGAGAGTTCCATAATTCATTTTTGTGATATGCACAGATTTAGCCGACTGAATCTCTTATTCAGTCGATTGAATCGGAGGAAGAATCAAAAAAATAAGCTAGCAACAGGTCATTCGATTAAATCTGTTGTTGACCGATGGAGACCGCGGTCAACAGTTTAAGACCATCTATGCACTTTCCCGACCGAGCCCCGACCCGATTAGCCTTTATTTGTGACTTTTCAGTTTTATGAATTCATGGATTTTAGCGGCTCGATTATGTCGACTTTGATAATCTTTTGATTCATCGAATGTCGGTTTTTGTCGACTTTATTCACATTATTTAAATGCGGATTGCATAAGCAATCATTCTAGAGCCTGTGTTCTCTATTTCATGCATCAATTTTATTCGCTAAGGCCCTCGAGCTTCGATCATTCCGAAACACCTTGTTTTGTGACTATTTATCAATGTTTTGTGCCTTTGTCTCCTATCGCTCTAATGTGATTTCTAATCGTTTTCTAACATTGTTGAATTCACTAACGAGCTATTTATTTATTCGATGGGTTGTATTTATAATGGATGATGTGATTTGAATTTATGTTATTATAGCATGAATTCCTTTGATCGGTTTGTTTTGATGATCGTAATTTTGTTTATTGTCACTTCAGATTTATAAGAGGATTTAAATATTATTAATAGTCTGTGAATCCTTTCCAAACGATTTCTAAAACACCATTTCTTTATCAAATTGGTTTATAAGTTCTAACGCGCTTCAAAAGCGATTGTATCTAACACTCGTGTGATTTGTTATTCTTTGATTGGCTATTAAGAAGAGGCTGGAGAACACCGTAATTTGTTACAAATAAAAATATAAGCATCTGATCATTAGATGCACAAGTATATTATACAGTTGTCCTGGGCGAGTTACCATAGCAAAGCTCTAAAATTAAAATAGGACAAAAACAGAACAAGAAATAAGGTCAAATATGAAATAAAAATCTAGATAGAAGGGATTGTTCAGCGAGGCTCTTCTTTTGTTGCAATTAAATCAATTTTAATGGCATGCTATATAATCGTTCCCATCTTCCAGTTAATGTAATTTTTTATGGATTTCAATTTTAACTTCAGCAACATAGCAGGGGCTGCCCTAGCTCTCGTCCTACTTGTGTACTAATTGAAAAGTTGGTAAACTACATCACGAACACTTGGTGATGGCGAATTCGGTGGCTGAAATAAAAGCTGCAGTCAATTCTACACAGAAAGCTAGATCAGAAACATACGGTTTAATTCTTGTCCTTTAGATATCTGTTGAGTATAGACTCAGAAAGCAGGTATAATTTGTTTAAGTTAACCATAGAAGTTAAAAAAAATTGAATCTTCTAAATTAATCAATGAAAATTTATGGCATATATCCATGTAGAAAAAACAAATTTTTCCTTCCAATTTTTTATTTTTACATTTTTAATAAAATAATCACGAAATTGAAGAAATTAAGAAGCAAAAATAAGAAGGTTAGCATGCAGATAAAATAAATCCAAAAAGCTATTGTTAAACAAGAGGCGCCGATGGTCAATGTTTTCTAATAACTAAATTTACCATTTTTAGTAGCATTTGTAGTGCAGTTTTTTTCTAACAAAAATACCCACGTTTGTATAAAAATTGCCCAAAAGAGCCTAAGACTCAAGATAACCAAGGCTGAAGCCTTGCGCTTTTTTGTGCCTTTGCGCTTAGTTTTTGTGATTGACACACAATGCAACCTCTTTCACATGATTTGACTACACAATGCTAGTTACTGTACGCACGGCTATCAATAAACAAACTAGTGAATTTTTCTTGCTAACCAAGACCATTAAGGCACATCAACCAACAAAGTTGAAAAGTACACTCACGGTAAACAATGCACAAGTTTACTATTATAGCATATCATTCGATAAAGTATATGTTAGATCCAAAATTGGCTCTAACACCCAAGTTGTTCTGATCTACGAAGAATTACTACTAAAATATGAAGAAAAAGCAGAAAAGACATGAGATTTATAGTGGTTCGGCGTTAATGAGCCTACGTCTACTTTATATGTTGTTGATTATATGCTGAATGTAAGTAAAATCAATAATTTCACTCAATCTCACTCTTATAATTATGATTCTCTCAATAATTTCGAGATAACTCTAAGTAGTAACAATGGAGATATGATAATGGTAGAATCAGATCTCTCAATTGCCAAAAGATCCCCAAAAATGCCAAGTTTTGGGCTATTTATAGCTGATTTCCTCAAGCGGATCGCGGTCATACGTGGCACAAATCTCGAGAATCTCTGACTAGTTCGTGGCTTGATGAAGAATTGGTTAATATGACAGTTGTGGACAGGTGTCGCGAGATCCTGCATTCTCGGATCTTGGAAGACTTGCTCTCAGCTATCTCCTTGTCTCCTGGGCTTGGATCGGATCGAGTTGTGCAGAGAAGGGTGGATCGGATCGCTGGATGTGGGGGCGATCGCGAACCGGGAATGTGCCACGATCCGAGGGGAATGGTTGACCATGATCGAATACTTGTGGGAGACTTAGGGCCTCGTATTTCCTTTGCTTTTGAACTTTGGTGGCTAGGTCGAAAAGCTAGCCAAAATTTTGCCCCCTCGAAGTATGTTTTATCAACGATGAAACATGCTTCGAAATTGCAGAGACATCTTTTCATAGAGCGATGCGAATTAGCGGTCGTATCTGTCTGAATGGTTGTACTACTTCAAGAAGTCTCGTCCCTTGACAAGTATAAATACCAGGTCAACTCATCCATTATTTCTTTGTTCGTCGGATTGTTTTCATCTCTCAAGTTTCTTGTAAATATTGTTATCGAATTACCAAGTAAGTTTTAAAGCTTTTTACCATGGGTAGTCTTCATAATTTTTGGTTTATGCAAATATGGAATTCTACCATTTCCGATCCATTAATCACATTCAGGCTCAGATTGTTATACTTTTCCGCGGCTCGTGGATACAACATCCATCACGAACTCGTGGCAGAACGGGCCTTCTTTTTTTCGTTATGATGGGCCTATTGGTTCCAGTCGCGAACCCCTCGCGGATAGGATCGCATCCCAGGCCGATGCGGGCTTCTGCTCGTGACCCGTTTGCTTCAAATAAGACAAAGAAGGGGATACGAACAGACACCGTTTTGCCTATATAAGCCAGGTCTTCCCCCACCTTTCTCCTTCTTCTTTTCGCAGTCGCTGCCTTGTTCAATAACCCTAATTTCAACCTCCGACCATCCATCTGATTTCAAACTTTTAAAAAGGTAATCCCATTTTCGTTTCTCTCGAGTTTGTATTGGTTTGGAAAGTGGAGGTAACGGAGTTTCGTGGGTTTCAAGGATAGCAAATTTCCTGGTTCAGCTTCACGGGTTTAAGAGTGGAGAGGAAAGTTGAGAAATAAGAAGGAAAGGATGAAAAGGTCGGTTCGTGGATGGGGACTTCGACTCGGGTCGCGACAATGGTGAAAACAAATAGAGGAGTGGGAGAGCAGTCTTGGGTCGGATCGAGGTAGCAGGAGCAGGTCGGATCGGACCGTGGAAGTGGGAATCAAAGTGGATCATGGGGTCTTGTCGCGATCCGTCGAGGTTAGACATGATGGGACAAGTGCTAGAGCGCCTCACGATCCGAAGTTCCATCACGATCCGAGACTCTCCCACGATCTGGTTCATACTTCACGACCCACCAACACATAGCGATCCGGACTCTGTCTCGCGAACCCATCCAATGAACGATCCGTGGCATATGTTGACTAATAAACACAATTTAACTTCTGATATATCGACGAATAGTTAGGTTAGAGCCCTTAAGATGATTCCTCTGGACTGAATGACAGCGTATCCTGACTACATATGACGACTAACATCTTGCTTATTTAACTAATCTTCATGCTTTTCTTCCATGTATGCACAGGCACACACTTGCACTTACACACACGGGGAACGGGTAATTATATTCTAATTTCTCATGTTTACTTGCCTAAACAGTCATGTCGGATAATCATTCTCCTACAAGATCTGAAACAGAGGTGGACCCTGAGACGCCAGAACACCATAGCCCTGAAATTCTTCCAATTAATCCAGAGGGTGAGGATTCTGAATCCGAGTATGAGGCAAAAACAGAATCGGATTCATCTGAGAGTACCTCGCTTGATGAGGAGTCCGAAGTGGATGACCGAGCTCCCGATGAGATTCCTGATGCACTAGAAATTGAGAAATTCAATGACTCTTTAGCTTCCAAACTAGACGACGTAAAACTTAAGAAAATTTGCTTGAAACACGGGATCCCCTGGGATGATGTGAGAACGCCCGGAAGAGAAGATAGAAATCATCTTGCTCCGGAAGGGTATATGACAGTCAGCCGACTCATGTGCGGAGTAGGCGCTATTCCTCTGTTTTCTCCAATCGTCATTGAAACCTTAAAACGATTGAGTATTGCTTCGATGCAGCTTCATCCTAATGCCTACGCAGCCCTGTACACTTTATACATCGTGTATGCGGAAATCCTGCAAACTGAGCTCACGTTTAAAGACTTGAAGTTCTACTACATTTTCAAGCATCGTTCTACAGCAACCCCAAATTTTTCTTTCTTCGAATCGGTAGTCAACAGAAAGGTCTTGTCTGATGGTTACAGCAACATAGGGGATCCCAAGGCCGATTGGTTCTATATAAAGCGACAGGCTGGGTGTGCGAGAAGATGGCTTAAATCAAGTAAATTTTAAGCCTTTGAATGAATAACCAGTTTTAAGAAATCGAAGCGCTAACATGCTTCCTTTCTCTATGCAGATCATACTTTTCCAAAGACCGAAGGCTCGGTGTATAGCAATCGACTATCCCTTCTCCTTAAAAGCGAGTCTGACTTCTTAAGGATCAAGAAATGTATTACTGACAAGAATCTTCACAGGCATCATCTTTTGGATATAAGATTTGGACTTGGCGTGGGTGGAAAACCTCATAAGTATGTGCCCCCGGCTAAGGAAGAAGGAACATCACAGGCAACAGAGACCACTAAACTTCATAAGAGTCCTTCACCAATGATTGACCAGGACGATGAAGATTTAGACGTATACAAAGGAGATGAGGCCCAGGCCGGTGAGCATAAGGAAATCCCAGCCTCTCCGAGGAATTCTCCCTCAAGGGACTCACTGTCGGTTGAGCCTGTCGCTCCCGATGATTTAGCAGAGGAGCAGCTATTCAAGGAATTGAACAAGATTCCTATACCCGATGATGTATATACACAGGGAGATTTCGGAGGGGAACCATTTTTTCCTATCTCTAAGGAAACGAACGTTCTAGTTGAGGAACGAGAAACCACCCAGACGAGCCTAACTTCGGGCCCTGGTCTGTTAGGGGGAATTATATAGGATGCACAAATCACATGCACCGTTTGACATCACACTTTTATACCATCAGTATTTAAGGTTTTAATATGTACTTGTTTCTTTTGCAGGTAAGATGACTCATAAACGATCTTATTCTTATTTCTCCCTCCGTGAGGGCACACCCAGTGTTCACTCAAATCCAGATCATGCTCACGGTGATAGTCGGGGAAGAGATAGTTACCGGCCTCGTGACCCTCCTCAGATTTATTCTACACGATCCCGATCCCCTTCCAGGCAGGGTTCCAGAAAGCCTCGCAGTCGCCCATTGCCACCGGCTGGGGGTAAACAACTTCCTAAGGAATTAACCCCTCCAAAAAGTACGCCTTCTCATGTCCAATCTTCCAAAAAACAGCGTGATCCAGGAGACAAGAATAAGGACGAGGGGAAGATAGTAAAGAAGGGAAAGGAAACCCTGGTCTCCTCTAGCGATCACGACTCTGAAAGTCTCGCTGCACGAGACACTATCCATGGCCCCAAAAATCAGGCTAAGCTGGCGTGCTTACGTAAGGAATTCCCTAATATTTTCTTTGAGAGAATGATGTTTATACCGGATCTTGAGCCGGTTCCCAGGGACTGGGACACTGAAGTGATGGGGTACGTATGTCATGCGGCGAAACAATACGAGGTAATGAAGAAACACACCATTAATCTTTCAGATGCCATCCGTCGCTTAGAGACGGACGTGGCCAGAGCCAGAGTAAGAATTGAGAAAAATGAGAAGGCCAGGAGCAAGATGGAAAAGGAACTGGATGACACACAGGCCCAACTGGCTTTGGCTCGGCGAGACGCAGAGAACTATAAGATAGAATTGGAGGAAGCTAGGAAGCGTTTTCGTAGCGAGCTAGACTCCAACAGCGAAGAAAGATTATCTCTGAAAAAGGAAATAGAGGATCTTAGAATGGCCAACACCAATTTAAAAATAGCGCAGAGCCATTTTGACGCTGAGAGGGCTGCTTGGGAGAAGGAGAGAGCGGACTTGAAAAACAGTCTCGCAGCTGCCAAGAAAGAAAAGGAGGTCTTGAGTGACCAACTTGTTCAGGCTGAGGGGCGAGCGGTTCTTGCTGAGAGTAATGTTGTAATGACCCGGGATTTTGGCTATCCAGGTTATCCGATATACCACACATATCGAACATCCAAGGATCTAAAATACCGGTCATAAATGAAAGAAAATTAGAGGATGAGAATAGATAAGATAGAAACTTAGAGTAGAAGAATAAGAACAACACATCAGAGTAACACGAATCTAACAGCGGAACGAACAGCATATAATAGATAATATATTTTTGAAATAAAATCAGTATATGTATACAATAACCTTTTCAAAGTACAACACTTACAACACAGCGGAAATAATTATAGTTATATGATCCTAAAGCCTCCTGCTCCAGCTCTTCAAGTATCTGTAAATTCCTGACTACTTGACTGCCCGTACAAAATTGGACACCCAAGAGTTTAGGGAAATAAAACAAAATAAACTCCGGGTCAGTCATGGGACTGGTATGAGTAAAACAGTTAAAAACAGTTTGAATAGGTAAACGATATCTCATAAGACCACGCCGCATAACGGAACGGGTTTTTCCCTTATGAGAATCCAAAATATCTTTATATCAAAACCCTTTGACATTATAATAATGTCTATCAACCACAGTATAATAATCATCTAGCAGAAACGCTTTCATCTCACGTTCTACATATATAGTATACAATCAAAACCGCAAGCACGTATTGGGAATTGGATTTCCAACTATGACAACGTATGGAACCACCTTTCGCTAGTGTACCTCTAGAAAGGAATACACCGGGTTCAACAAGAACATCTTGCAACCCGGCCACACATGACCGACCACTCATTTCGCTTGAGTGTATCGAATGTATTTCACCAACGGTTGGGATCAGCAACCGTTTCTCAAATGGGACAGTATCGACAATAGATTTTTAGAAATAAATGAAACTCTAGATCAAGTGATTTTACACCCTACTTCGGAGCGACCGACTTAGCCATGCTGCCTGCCCGATTTCTGTCATTTACCGATTTGATGAGGCTTGAGGTTACGCTTCATCATCACATCAGATTTACTTCGAATGTCACATCGTCAAATCCATAAAATCACCGATTGACGTCCTCAACAATACATTATGTGTTAGCTAAAAGAAGTTTCCTTCTCCGCTTCCACTCTTGGTACGGTTGGAGAAATCAATATACGTGATCGTCTAGAAATACTCTGTCAGATATCCGTCCATACAAGTCGTCCAGGAACAGGATGAACCGAAGGTACTATTCAGTATATCCATCTTAGGCACTGTTATCTAAGACTTATACAACAGCCCTTGTACTTTACTCCGTCTTCAATTATCTTTGGCATATATGATTCGCAACGCTTATGCCAATACAGGGTGGTTCTTTGGATAATAATCCAACCGGTCTCTCCATATTAACAACGTAAAAATGGTCAAAACTTCGATAGTCTGTGATTTAACCATCAAAGAAAAACAGGTGTGCAAACAACGATATTATTTCCAAATGGAAATTTTATCAATCAATCATCAATCATATATATATATATATATCCTAATTTTCTATGTTTAGAAAATATATGTTATTAACACTGGAAAACATTTCCATAGCTTATTTACATATCACTATCGTTTCACAACTATCAGTCCCTGACTGTAAACTAGTAGGAGAACAATTCTCTAAGTATAAACCCCGAAGGCTGAAACCAACATCAGACCGATACTCAGAAAACTATTCAACTTACTAATCTTTAGTCAGTTTCTAATTTTGCTTAACTCTATTTCTTAACTCTATACGATTAACTCTAGTTCGTTTTTAACTCTAATCGATTAACTCTAGTTTGTTTTTAACTCTAATCGATTAACTCTATTTGGTTACCTCTAACTGGTTAACTCTAACTGATTAACTCCTTTGAAATAAACTATATTCGATTTACTCCTTTAACTCTATTCAAATAAATTATATTCGATTAACTCCTTTAACTCTAACTGATTAATTCCAACTCCTTTTAAAACATCGTATTTGTTTTCTAAATAAATATTTCCTTTATTCTATTTCTATTTATTCCCTAAATGAATAAATAATCCCTTTTAATCTATTTGTAAATGTTCTACAAATATTTCCTTTATAATTCTATTTTATTTGTAAATGGTTTACAAATATTTCTCTTCTTATTTGTTTAACAAATATTTCCTTTTATATTTGTTTTACAAATATTTCCCTCTATATCTGTTTAACAAATTCTTTCCCTTATATTTGATTTACAAATATAATTCCTTTATATTTGATTTACAAATATAATTCCCTTATATTTGATTTACAAATATATTTCCCTTATATTTGATTTACAAATATTTCTTTTATTCAAAATCCTTTTTCTTTTATAATATAAAATCCATTGATTTTATATAAATAATTTATTTTCAAAATATACTTTGAAAATCCCCTTTCCACATTCGGGTGTTTCTATGGTACTTAACACACCATATAACAACGATAAATATCGTCCAGACACACATAATCAACAACAGATTATATATCACATCATATATCACAATATATGAATCACAGTAAAATAAATGTTGAGGAATCCAGTCGGATTCCACCAACCTGTTTCCCTGCATCACAGATGTTAAACAATATAGATAACATCACTTTCAGTTCCATATGATATATTCTGTTAAACAGAATCAATATAGAAATTCAACTAACTGACTAGCAGTTCAATCAAAACAGTCAACACACAACAATCAAACAATATTTAACAGTTCTAAAAATACAACATGAAAATATAAACTGTTCAGAGTTAGTGAGATTTACTCATATTTGCGCGTTAGCCGTTAAATAACGTTTTGCGTTATTTGATTCTGATCAGACAATTTATTTCGCCATAAATTCATACGAGCCCCAATCCACTCCCAGTCAGCTTCATTATGAAGCTCTCGTCCATACGGTCCCAACGTGACTGACGGTTCGTGATTCTGATTTCATATGACCGAGATATAACGGTTACAAGTTATTAAAATATTTGGATTAAATAAACATGAATTATTATTTGCTTTGGGCCTTAACACTCTTACCTTGGCCCACTACACCCCTTAAACCCAAGACCGGTTAATCCATCTTCCTCCCTGATTAAATCCCGTAACCTGCTGTGCTCCCCACCCAATTTCGATCCTTGCTACTCCAAATTCTCTCTCCATATTTCATAAATCAATACACCGTTTAAACCATTGAACTCCTCATCCAGCTCTCTTCACCATCGTGTAGATCATGCCACACTCGAACGAAATTCCCCATTTCCATCGAACACCCATCTCCCTGCTACCGTTGTTCCACCGACTTCATTACACCATCGGTTCATCATATTTTAAAATCGCCAACACCACCAGAAATCATCAGCTGACCTAATCATTGCCAGCGCCACCATCTCCTTGTTCTCGGCACTCCATCTTGCTCTCGCCACCGGAGTAGATCGCGTCCCCCCCTTAAGAAAACTGCTACAAGAAAGGAGGCCGACAGTTTCTATTTCAAACGAAGACTCCTAACTCGTGCTCCATGGAAGTGGCGATATCAATGCTCTCCAGTATTTCACGCTGTCTTTTTGGATTTGCGTTGTGTTTTGTTTGACAGGAAAACATTTTTCCTTTTATTTTATGGTGGTGCTTTCCATTTACTTTACTGTGTTTTGTTTCAGCAAGAAGAAAGCAAAAGCTACTGTCCTTGCATGTATTTATAAGAGTGAAGGCTTAAGGGTTAAGAAATGGTAGGTGAAACTTAGTTAAGGCTTAGGAGCGACCACGTACAGGGTAGGGTAGGTTTAAATGTGTGGTGCCCTGTTAGTGTTCGGTCCTTCACTTCAAGCCACTACCTCATAATACATCAGACGTCTCTAAATACATTACAATCTAACATATTGTTCCTTGTCTTTATTTTTGTTTACACATATTGTTTCTCATAAGTTAACACATTTGCAAGGAGGATGATTTTCACATCTAATCGTAAGATACATAAAACAAAGGACGTACATGCTTCTTGTATATGTTTTACGTTACAAAATATGTGTGCTCCGTTACTTAAATTTTCGTTCATGTCGAGCAGCTACAGACAGAAGTAAGAGTACAGTCGTACTCAGTGAGGTGTCACGATCCCAGAAATACAATAATACCGGTAGGTTGACTCATATTTTGAAACCTCAAAATGTTGATTACAGGGTGCGAAATACTTCAAATAAAAAGTCGCTTATTAAATTAATTAAAAATTACAGTAAAATTCTAAAAATTAAATTATCGTTATGTCCCAAAAGAACATTGTCTAAATTCAAAACCGATCTCTAGTTATATCGAATAAACCGATACGGTCGATAAACGATTCTATAGCGACTATTTTAAAATTTGATTTGGACATATCTCAAAATCTACACGACGAAATCCCAGTTTTCTCTTCCATTAGAAAAATATACTCCACCAGCTCCATGCGTATCTTATTTCACAGAAATCTGATTTAAAATGGCTCTTGTATACTCGTTTAAAGTTCGAATCGCCAAATCGCGAACTGCCGCGCCATTTCGAACTCGATTATAATTATATTATAATTTATACGTTCAACCATCGTTAATTAAATATATTCGTTATCGTAATTCAATTCTAAACTGAAATATATATTTTGAATTCCCCAATTCACACCATATCGCCATTTCAGCCCATTCTGATTATTTCAAAATTTAATATTATTTAATTTATTATTTTAATTCAATATTCACCATTATTTAATTCCACGACCAATAAATCCTTTAAATCACCCTTTAAATAATTAAATTAATTAATTATAATACCTCTGCCAATGCGGGTCATTACAATTGCTAACAGTATTCTTGAATCGGCTTCCACCACCGCTGACAAGCTTGCCGAAGCTGAAAAAGAAATGGGAGGTTTTGGTGAGTTGATATTCGATTTCTTGGGCCAAGTCATCAAAACTCGAGATATCTCTTGGATCCCAGACTATCACGTTACTCTTGCTAACATATGGGATGCAATTGTCGAGGATGAGAAGCAGCGATTGAAGGTCAGTCAGATTGATGAAGGCCAGCTAATGCAAACACTCCTCAGAGGTAAAGAGCCTGAGGATTTGGAGAAGGGTAGGCGCTTAATCCAAGAAGAGGTGGAGAGGGAGAAGACTAAGGCCAAGGGCAAAAACAAACTCGACGAAGGCTCGAGCTCAGTAGCGGAACCCAAAGCTTCCGAAGTAGAGGAGTATAGTCCTGACGATCCGTTGATTCCTTTGCTCCCAACTCCTCCGGCTGTCGGAGCTTCTGCTGTAAACTTGGATGAAAAGTCGGTTGAAGGTATTTCCATGTTTTCTCCGCAATTTGTCAAAGCAGTTATAACTTGTCGTCACCTTGCGGAACAGTCAATTGAGAAGACCACATTTTTTCTGAGTTAATAACATGTGCTTCTCATAATACAGGTGATAAGCTGACTGAAAAAGATGCAGAAGAGAAGGAAGGGGTGGAGAAAGTTGATGTCCCCTCAGGCACAGGTGCTGAAATTTCTGAGATTCCAAAACCAACTGAGGGTGGTGACAAGGCCACTGTGGCACCTAGGGTATCCAGCACTGATGTTCCTGCGGATGCCGAGGTTATTTCTGCTTTGAAGGACACGGATGGTGGTCACAGAGATGAGGAGGATGACGTTATCATTACAGATGAAGTCAAGGGTGATGATAATGAAACCTTGGCTGATAAGCAGATTAGGGAAGAGAAGCAGTTGGTTCTTAATAAGGGGGAACATGACCCAGTATACGTGGCGCCTATCTCTGAAATCGATCCCAAAACTAGGTTGGTTATAAGATTCTCCTCCCGATCAATAACTTCACAACTTGCCTCTCAATCTTCTAGTTCTTCTCCAGAGCCTCTTGTTGATAAGAGGAAGAGGAAAAAAAGGGATCGTCCTGATGTTGGCAAGGAGGAGACGGGGAAGCAAAAGAAGAGTAAAAAGTCAAAATAGCTCCCCAAGCATAAGTAGGATGCAATCGTTATTTCATATTTTGTTCTTAGACTTTTAGGCTTTCCACTGGCCAAAAAATGTAATTGTGAGAATGGCCCTCACTTTTGTTTAGCTATCTTATCTTGTATCCTTGCATCTTAGTAAATGAAAATGGGTTTCTGTTGCCTTCAATTTAATATGCAATGCAATGATTCCAAGTTCCTTGCATCTCCGTGCAACCTCTTGGACAGCAAGCATAACGGCATAAGGGGATGATTCGTCTCTGTCGGCCTTGACGTTCATTCTACCTGTGACACGGACAAGAGTTTCCCTTCAAGGCAAATCAGTCACATAAAAGGGGAGCTAAACTTGCGGACTTGCAATTTTACTTATCGCATTAGTCACAACTATTTAAATCATAATTAATCAAAAATTGAATCATGAATCGCATTAGCGGCAAAAAATTTAAAATTTCTATATAGAGATGTGTGTGCATACGCCCCCAATCAATCATTTAATATGATGCCTAGCCAGGGCTTATTAATAATCGATTAGAGTCGTGTGTGAAAGGATTCTTTTAGCGCTAAATTTCTAACAGTTTTATACTCTCCCAATCCTTCAGCGGGTTAGAGTTCGAGCTCGTTTCAGGTATGCTCTCCGATCCTTCAGCGGGGCAAAAATTTTGGGGGCGCTAAATCTCTGGCGCCTTTATAATCTCCCGATCCTTCAGCGGGTTAGAGTGTTGGCAAGGCGGTTTTATCATGGTGCACCTTCACGCCTTGCGGACGTCATCTTCACGTCCTTTATACTCTCTCCAGAATCTGGGGAGTTAGAGTTTGATCGTGGTGTGATTTACTTTGCCGCACCTTGTGGACCTCAATTATGGTACCTATTTCACCCTGATAGGTGGCACAATGCATTAGATGTTTCGATATTGCTGCATAATCTGTGACAAACCCAAAAAAACAATAATTTATATTGATCGAGATAAAGCAAATAGGTAATGGTGCAGTAAAGGTAAATGACACATGATATTTTTATAGTGGTTCGGTCGAATCATGACCTACGTCCACTTTATAATCTTTTGTTTAAGTAACCAGACTATTCTAGGCAAGTCGTGCCTTTTTACATGGTCCTAAAAAACAAAAGAATAAAACTGACGAGTTTACGTTAGGTAAGGCCGCAAATGTTGGGCGTTCCACACTCTGGGGATTTCATCTCCATCCACGGTTGCTAGCTTGAAGGTTCCATTATCAAGCCTCCGCATAATGGAATACGGTCCTTCCCATTTCGGACCCATATGCACTGAGTATGGGAAGACACGTTTTAGAACCAAGTGTCCGGGTTCAAAGGTTCGTGCTCGGACTTTTTTGTTGTAATACCGAGCTATCTGCTACTTGTGCCTTAAGGCACGTAAGTCGGCTTCACCCCTCTTTTCTTCGATCATGTCCAAGGATTCAAGGAGCAACTCATTGTTGGTCATCGGGTCGTAATAGGTGACTCGGTGAGAAGGTACTTCTAACTCGACCGGGATAACCGCTTCAGTTCCAAAGGCGAGGGAAAACGGCATATGGCCCGTTGCCGATTTATAGGTCGTTCTATAGGCCCATAATGCCAAGGGCCATTCATCAACCCACATGGCTTTGGCCCGCTTCAATCTCTTCTTCAGGATGGATTTAATCACTTTGTTCGCCGCCTCCACTTGGCCTTTCGCTTGCGGATGTGCCACACAGGTGTACTTTTTCTCGATGTGGTATTTATGGCAAAAATCTATGAACTCAGTGCTGTCAAACTGAGTTCCATTGTCTATTATGACGGTTCTTGGAATCCCAAACTGGCATATAATGTTTCTAATAATGAAGTTGATTACTCGCTTGGTTGTTATTGTGGTTAATGGCTCTGCTTCTACCCATTTGGCAAAATAATCCACGGCTACGATAGCGAATTTTGCTCCGCCCTTTGCTATGGGGAGGCTTCCAATGATATCAATTCCCCACATAGCGAAGGGACATGGACTTGTCACTGTTTTTAACTGACTTGATGGTGTCCTATGGATTTTAGAAAATCTCTGGCAGGCGTCACAACGTCGCGCGTATTTAGCCGCATCCTTATTTATGGTTGGCCAGAAATAACTGTATCGTATTATTTTCTTCACCAACGTTTGTCCTCCCGTGTGATCTCCGCATTCGCCTTCATGTACTTCTTGCAGTACGCGTTGGATATCGTCGTGGGCAATACACCGGAGGAGGGGCATTGAGAATCCTTGTCTTTACAGGACTCCTTCTTGCAACACATACCGAGAGGCCTTCCGAATTACTGCACGCCTCTCACTTTTCTTCGTAGGGAGCGTTCCATCCATTAGAAAATTCTTCAGAGGAGTCATACACGACTCCCTTTCAGGTTCAACATCTAGTACCGGATCAACTTCCATATGATCTATACTAGGTGACTGTAGGACCTCAATCGGGACAAGTTCTATATTTTTAGGATTATCAGAACTAGCCATCTTCGCCAATTTATCTGCTTTTTGGTTCTCTGCCCGAGGAATGTGGGATATGGTGTGGTGGTCAAAACCATCTAGCAACTTCTTCACTCTTTCTAAATATGATATCAGCCTAGGACTTTTGGTCTGGAATTTTCCTGTAACCTGGTTCATGACTATTTTGGAGTCACAAAAGATGTCTAACTTCGTAATCTCCAACTCCTTTGCAAGTTTCAGACCAGCGATTAGGGCTTCGTATTCTGAGTCGTTGTTAGTGGCATGGAACTCCTATCTGAGAGCATAATATATCGGTCGTTTTTCTGGAGTTTCGAGCACTACTCCAGCACCAGATCGGCTATCGTTCGTAGCTCCGTCAGTGAACAACTTCCATGCACTAGGATCTAGGAGTAGCCTTGGCGGATTGGCTTCCTCGCTCATTACATCGTCTTCTGGGATGGTAAACTCTGCTATGAAGTCTGCCAATACTTGCCCCCTTATTGATCGTCGGGGTTGAAAATTCAAATCAAACTGACTTAGTTCAATGTTCCACTTAAGAAATCTTCCCGATGCCTCTGGCCTTTGAAGAACTAGTTTTAGCGGGTGATCAGTGTACGCAGTGATTGTGTGAGCTTGAAAATAGTGGCGAAGCTTCCTTGATGCAATCAAAAAACTGTACGCAAGCTTTTCTATCCTTGGATAATTTCATTCGGCTGCCGTCAACTTCTTACGCACATAGTACACTGTTCTTTGCAGCTTATCTTCTCCTCTAACCAACGCTGAACTGATTGCATTGGATGACACTACTAAATACACGAACAATTCTTCATGATCCACGGGTTTAGACAAGATCGGGGATCTTTCTAAATGATTCAAGAGATTCTGGAATGCTTTAATACAATCAGGGGTCCATTCGAATATGCGTTTTCCTCGCTTTATTTACTCAAAGAACGGGACGCATTTATCCGTAGTTTTGGAAATGAATCTACTCAATGCCTCTACTTTCCCTGCGAGGCTTTGCACATCCTTAATTTGCCTAGGCTCTTGAATATTTCGGATTGCTGCGATCTGGTCTGGATTAATCTCGATCCCGTGCGAATTGACGATAAATTCTAAAAAAATTCCCGATGCTACCCCAAATGAACATTTCAAAGGGTTTAGTTTCATTCCATACTTCCGGAGGATTCCAAATATTTCTGCTAGATCGGCAGTATGATCGGATGCTTGTTTGGATTTCACCAACATGTCATCAACGTACACCTCCATCGTCTTCCCAATCTGGTTGTAAAACATCCTATTCATCAATCGTTGGTATGTTGCACCGGCATTCTTCAGACCAAATGGCATCACCACATAGAAATACAATCCCAAATCTATAATGAATCTTGTGTGTTCTTGGTCTGGGACGTGCATAGGGATTTGATTGTACCCGGAGTAAGCATCCATGAAAGAGAGGAGTTCGTGGCCAGCTGTCGAATCCACCAGCTGGTCAATTCTTGGCAACGGAAAACTATCCTTTGGGCAGGCTTTATTCAAGTATGAGAAGTCAATGCAGGGATGCCACTTTCCATTGGCCTTTTTTACCAGGACCGGGTTGGAAATCCAGCCTGGGTATGTTGAGTCTCTGATGAACCCATTACTTCTCAATTTTTCTACTTCTTATTTCAAAGCTGCTGACCTCTCCGGGCTAAGCATTCGCCTTTTCTGTTTAACAGGAGGATGCTTCGGATTGATGCTTAGCGAATGACTCATGATCGAAGGAGATATCCCACACATATCTGAGTGGGTCCAGGCGAATACATCTGAATTAGCTTTTAAGAAATCCGTTAGCTCTCTGACTCGAATTGGGTCCAACTGGGATCCAATCTTCAGGACCTTCTCTGGGTCTCCATCATTGATTGGTATATCCACAGTTATTTCATTGGGAGTCGCCATTCTGCCCCCAGGCTCTTCGTCCTCTCTGGGATTTATTTCCTCGGACAGTTCTCTGGGCGATTCTCCCATAGTTATTTTCTTTAGCTGCTATGACGTTTCCTCCCCTGCCGGGCAGGAAGCGCCTTTGGTTTCTACATCCCTTCCTTTACGGAGCATCTTTAATTCTGCAATGTAGCATGCTCTGGCAACAACTTGGTCTCCTCTAATTATGCCTATGCCAGCATCGGTTGGGAACTTCATCAATAAACACCAGGGGACTATGCAAGCTCTGAACTTTGCTAGGGTCGGTCGACCTAGAAATGCGTTGTATGGGGATTCGACATGTAGAACCACAAAAGGAAGGATTCTTACTCTTTGGCGAACCCCTTCCCCAAGGGTTACCGACAGCTCTACATATCCCATTGGAGCAGTTGAGGCTCCGTTGAATCCACGTATCCACCCTTCGCATGGTTTTAAATCCTTCGGCTCAAGTTTCATTTGGTCGAACGTTTTCTTGAACAAGATGTTAACCGAGCTTCCGTTATCTACCAGAACTTTATGGACTATGGCTGGACCAATTGCGGCTGTGATTACTATTGGATCTTCGGTTGGGGAGTGAACGCCAATGCTATCTCTACCATGAAATATGATGTCATCAGTCATTGTTCTCTGCTGCTTGATTGGAGCGATGTCCTCAGGGTTACTACATTCTCCTACCATGAGGGGTTGTTTAGCTGCATTGACATACTGGTCCATTGCCCTAAAGCTATGCCCGGCCAGATGGAGCCCTCCTACTATGGTGTTAATGACGATGTTCTTCCCTTTTTGCTGAGCGGTCAGCCGGGGAGTAGGCTGGCTCTGATTCTGGTTTTGATTTTGGTTTGGGGCTGATGCGGCTTGCCCCCTGTCTCTAGGAGTGACCCTGTACTCATCGAGTTTTCCTTCTCAAAGTAGCCTCTCGACCAAGTCTCTCAGATGACGGCATTCATTTGTGGAATGACCATGGATTTGATGAAATAGACAAAATTTTCCAGTTTCGCGTTCCTTTTCTGTCGACTCTCTCGGGGGAGGCCTTTTGTATGAAAGGACATTATAAGTATCCATGAAGATATCATCCAATGTATCGTTTAACGGTTTGAAACTCTCAAATGGCCTGGGTCGAGATCTTCTCTGAGAATCATTTCCTCGATTTCTCTTCCGATTACTGTTATTATTGTTTCCCGACTGGCGACCATTTCCTTGATTTGTATTCCCAACATTAACTTCAACCTTTCCTGAGCTATCTCCTGTCTGCTTGATGGCCACATTACTTTGGATATCTTCCTTATCAGTAGCTTTCCTTTTTCTGTTAGCATATATCTCTTCCTGACGTAAGCGAACATTAGCTTTTTCATAGAATATTTCTCTGGTCGGGGGTGGCTTGTTGGCCAGATATCTTCCAAATTCAATATCTTTATCAACGCCGTCAATCAGGGCCACCAACACAGTTTGCTCATGCAGATCTTTGACTTCTGTGACAGCTAGATTAAAATGATCCAAGTACGACCTTAGGCTTTCGTCCGGTCGTTGCTTAATAAGAGACAACTCAATCACATTCTTAGATTTCTGAGCGTGAAGGCGGAATTGGTTCACGAACTTCTCACTCAATTCCCTGAAACTGGATATCGACCGTGCTGGAAAGAGGGTGAACCACACTAATGCCATTTCTTCCAAAAATATAGTAAATGCTTTACATTTTATCTCGTCTGTAGCTGCGGCGGCATTCATGGACCAAGAATATTGCATCAGATGCTGGACCGGGTTAGATTTGCCTGCATAGCGATTCATTGTCAGCATATTAAAATGTCTCGGGAATGTAAATTCCAATATATCATCAGTAAGTGGCGTATGACTACGATCTATGCCCCAATCTTCGTCCCTATGCCCACGGCTAGCTATCATGTTCTCCCTGATTATTGTTTCGACATCTGCCCGGGTCAAGGTGGACTCAGGATCGGCACTTCTTGCCTGATGGGCTTCTTCGGCATTTCTTTGACGTGTGGCTACAAAGTCTAGGATTCGGGCAGAGCTTCCTTTCCTCCTGTTGCCGAGGTCAACTAAGCGACGAGCGGGGGGGTTAGGTCGATTCTGAGCAGGGTCAACCACGTTTCCATTCCTCGATGGTAAGTTAGGCTTATTCAAGTTACAGTTACTAGTTCCCTGGTTAGGCGCTTCTTCTTCCCGATATGGCAGCCTCCTAGATCGAAGTTGCTCTATGTTCTCAGCCCTTTCTAGCGGGGGCCATCGTCGGTTTCTTCGGGGTTCCTCAGACGAGGATGTGTGTTCCGGGGAAGGAAGACGGGTTGGTGAGGAGACCCTCTGACTTATGAGGTCATCAATTCGCCTGTCCATAGCAGTCAAATTCTGTCGCAACACTGAACTCTCTTGCCGCTGAGCAGCTAACTCGTCAAATAGTTTGTCCCACATGTAAATGATGCGAGAGAGATCCCCATCAATAGCCGGGGCAGAAGGATCAAATTGGTCGCCAACATTCTCTCTTATACGCAGAGAGCTTGAGCCAGGTCGAGCAGATGTACCAGCATGGGAGGAACGAGCCATAACCTCCTTTCCAGGTCGGGTCGTAGTCTTCTTATCTTTTTGGATCGTGGGGTCCTTACCTCGGTGGCTCGGAGCCCCCCCCCCCCCCCCCCCCGGGATCGGATCTTGGAGGTGTTCGGGGGACGATTTGTGACGAGGTCGTGGGAGCGAGTGGTAACTCCTTCAGCTGATTGGGTCGCGATCCCCTCAACGGATCGGTTCTCCCCCTCCTTCCGGCGATCCGAGATCTCCTCCTCGGCCTGCTCGTGCATACTTTCTTCAATTGCTTCATTTTCAGCTTCGTTCGCCTGTGAAGTTCGTACTTCCTTAGACTTCTTTCGAGCCATAATATCTGAACTTTGCTGAAATCTTCAAAAATTGAAACAGTGGAGCTTTGGACTGTTTTCTTCGGACTTGAGTATCCAAACAACGGAAGAACAATCCAATATACTGAGGATTCATTCTCAGTGAAAGCACCAAAATGTTAGATCCAAAATTGGGTCTAACACCCAAGTTGTTCTGATCTACGAAGAATTACTATTAAAATATGAAGAAAAAGCAGAAAAGGCACGAGATTTATAGTGGTTCGGCGTTAATGAGCCTACGTCCACTTTATATGTTGTTGATTATATGCTGAATGCAAGTACAATCAATAATTTCACTCAATCTCACTCTTATAATTATGATTCTCTCAATAATTTCGAGATAACTCTAAGTAGAAACAATGGAGATATGATAATGGTAGAAACAGATCTCTCAATTGCCAAAAGATCCCCAAAAATGCCAAGTTCTGGGATATTTATAGTTAATTTCCTCAGGCGGATCGCGGTCATACGTGGCACAAATCTCGAGAATCTCGGACTGGTTCGTGGCTTGATGAAGAATTGGTCAATATGACAGTTGTGGACAGGTGTCGCGAGATCCTGCATTCTCGGATCGTGGAAGACTTGGTCTCAGCTATCTCCTTGTCTCCTGGGCTTGGATCGGATCGAGTTGTGCAGAAAAGGGTGGATCGGATCGCTGGACGTGGGGGCGATCGCGAACCGGGAATGTGCCACAATCTGAGGGGAATGGTTGACCACGATTGAATACTTGTGGGAGACTTAGGGCCTCGTATTTCCTTTGCTTTTGAACTTTGGTGGCTAGGTCGAAAAGCTAGCCAATAGTATATAGCTATCTTCAATGAGTCCTTTACATATGATTAGACTGAACAATGTCGGTTTCTGTACACACAACTATCAGTAAAGTCTATGCCAATATAATGCGAAAAGTTTGTCATATCAAACCTTCAATTTGACTATGCAAAGCGTTAAAAATATTACATAAATAAATCCATTAATTTGACTATATACTGCAGAAAACTAGGTTTGTTTTACTAGCCATGACAAGTTGCCTCCTTATCTCAATAAATATGGAGTATTAGTTGGGTATTGCCTCTTACTTGCAAACAAATTAAAGGCTAAACAAAATAAAAAGATAAACAGCAATGGCCTATTCAAATAACAACAATGTCTCCGGCTTCGATGATAACCTTGCTAATTTTATAAGTTTACTATCACAATCTGAAGCTCCGCCAATGATTCCATCTCCTTTTCTAACTCTGCAACAAAGTCAATATCTCCACCAACAAAGTCAATATCTCCTTTACTATCACAATCCAAATTATCTTTATATCAAAAACCTTTTGATATTATAATAATGTCTATCAACCACAATATAATAATCATCTAGTAGAAACGCTTTCATCTCCCGTTCTACATATATGGTATATAATCAAAAACCGCAAGCACGTATTGGGTAATGGATTTCCAACTATGACAAGGTATGGAACCACCTTTCGCTAGTGTACCTCTAGAGAGGAATACACTGGGTTCAACAAGAACATCTTGCAACCCGGCCACACATGACCGACCACTCATTTCGCTTGAGTGTATCAAATGTATATCACCAACGGTTGGGATCAGCAACCGTTTCCCGAATGGGACAGCATCAACAATAGATTTTTAGAAATAAATGAAACTCTAGATCAGGTGATTATACACCCTAATAGGTGCGACCTACATAGCCATGCTACCTGTCCGATTTCTGTCATTTACCGGATGTGAGGCTAGAAGCTACGCTTTATCATCACATCAGATTCACTTTGAATGCCACATCGCCAAATCCATCAAATCACCGATTGACGTCTACAACAATATATTATGTGTTAGCTAAAAGAAGTTTCCTTCTCCGCTTCCACTCTTGGTATGATTGGAGAAATCAATATACGTGATCGTATGGAAATACTCTGTCAGACATCCGTCCATACAAGTCATCCAGGAACAGGATGAACCAAAGGCACTATTCAATACATCCATCTTAGACACTGTTATCTAAGACTTATACAATAGCCCTTGCACTTTACTCCGTCTTCAATTATCTTTGGCGTATATGATTCGCAACGCTTATGCCAATACAGAGTGGTTCTTTGGATAATAATCCAACCGGTCTCTCCATATTAACAACGTTAAAATGATCAAAACTTCGATAGTCTGTGATTTAACTATCGAAGGAAACAAGTGTGCAATCAACGATATTATTTCCAGATGGAAATTTTATCACCCAATCATCAATCATATATATATATATATATATATTCATATTTCCTATTTCAATATTTGATTTTGTTTCTGATTCTATTTGGAAAACATTTCCAAATCTTCTTTACTTGGATTTAAACAGATGTTTAAATCAACATAGCCACGACAACTCGAACCACTATACTTATTTATAAATATTCACCTAACCACTTTCACTCTCGAACCTTACCCATTTCTAAATTAAAACGAAGTCAATCAAGTTGGGGTATAACTACCTCTCAGACCTTAACTGAACAACATTTCAAATCTCGAAATAGGGCAAGTTCATCTTTTATCCCTTTAACACTTCCTTACGTGACTCTCGTTCGAATACATCTCTATTCGATAACTCCTCCCTTCGAATAAGGTATATTCGATAACTCTATTCAATTTACTCTATTCGATTAACCCTTATCAATTTACCCTATTGGACTATCGCTATTTGATTAACTCTATTGGACTAACGCTATTGGATTAACTCGTCTCACTTAACTCCTTTCGAATAAACTATATTCGATAACTCCTTTAACTCTATTCGAATAAACTATATTCGATTAGCTCCTTTTACTTTCTATTCGAATAAACTATATTCGATTAACTCATTTGCTTTAACTCTAATCGATTAACTCCATTTGAAAAACTCTAGTTCGATTTACTCTAACTGATTAACTCTAACTGGTTAACTCTAATTGATTAACCCTAACTGGTTAACTCTTATTCGAATCACTAATATTCGATTAACTCTATTCAACTAACTCGACTCGACTAACCCCTTTCGAATAACTAATTCGATTTACTACTTTCGAATACCATATTCGATTTAACTCCTTTCGAATAACTAATTCTATTTAACTCCTTTCGAATAACTAATTCGATTTAACTCCTTTATTCGCTTTATAAAGATTTCCCTTTTAACAACGTTTATTCATTTTAAGATTTACTTTTAGTAACGGTTCTCCACTTTAAAAAAATGATTTCCTTCTTATAATAGTTTCCTTTTTATAACGTTTTCCCTTTTTCTAAATATCTCCTATTTATAAATATTCCAATTTATAAATATTTCTTATTATAAATATTCCATTTATAAATATTTTATTTCCAAATATCACTTTGAAAATATTCCCTTGTATCAACATTTCGGTATGTTATGGTATTCAACATATCAAATCACGATGATCAGTATCGTCCAAACACATATATCGACAATAGATTATATATCACATCATATATCACAATATATGAAAAACAGTAAAATAAATGTTGAGGAATCCAGTTGGATTCCTCCAACCTGTTTCCCTGCGTCACAGATATTAAACAATATAGATAACATCACTTTCAGTTCCATATGATATATTCTGTTAAACAGAATCAATATAAAAATTCAACTAACTGACTAGCAGTTCAATCAAACAGTCAACACACAGTCAATCAGCCAATATTTAACAGTTCTAAAAATACAACATAAAATTATAAACTGTTCAGAGTTAGTGAGATTTACTCACTTTGGACTATCATCGTTAATAACGATAATTTTCGTTGATTCAGATGGACAATTTATTTTGCAATAAATTGTAACGAGCTCGGATTCACTTCCGGTCAGTCTCATTTTGTTGCTCCCGTCCATACGATCCCAACGCAACTTACGGTTCTCGATTATGGCCTTGTATGGAGAAGATAGGACGTTACGAAGTTCATACACTATTTTTATATAAATAAAACTTGAATTATTTAAAACCGGGCCTCACCCCTTTAATTAACCGGCCCACTCATCCTTTGAAAACCCATACCCGTTACTCACTTTCTCTCCCAAATACAACCGAGCTCCAGGAACTTCGAATGGCATTTCCGCACTTCTTTGCACCTCGTTTCTCCACACCACTTCTCGAATGAACAAACAAAAGTCACCTCAATGCTTCTCTTTCAATACACTCAAACTCCATACCATTTTCCTTGAACTCGAGCTCACGCCAAAATCCCGAGCTCCAGCACTTCGCACCACCGTCACTACTAGGTGCGACATCCCTTTCCAACGAACCCCTCTAAAGTTGCACGCCATCTGCGGTTTCACCCTCCGAATCCAAAAACAGTAGTAAAAACCTGAATCGAAGCTCAAATACCATCCACTCTCGAACCCTAGGTCCGTCGTTCCCAAAACCGAGCGTCAGCTACCCCCATCGCAACCTTCCATACTTATATCAATTTGAAGTACTTGAAACCAGGATCTCATATATATATGGTTTTCTATTCATAGATTTTTGTTGGATTTTATTTTAATTTTAGAAATGGGAAATGGGTTTGCTGTAGAATGAAAATTTTGTGGCGGCCAAGAACGAGAGTTGACCAGAACAAGAATTAGGTTAGAAATGAGAAAGGGTGAGGTATATTTATAGGGAAAAATTTAGATATTTTGAGGTAGGGAATATTCTCGGAATATTATTTTTGTTAATTCGTCTTCTAAAAATCCGTGTGCTCATACACGCCACCTAAAAATCACGAAAATGGACATGTAGCTAGAGTTCGACATTACGGTCCCAACGAAACTGGTTTCGTCGAATTCCGACTCCGTTTGCTCACACAGCGTATTTTTAACTGTCAAAATACTGACTGTTTTTCACTCTAAAAATCCATACGGTCACACAGTGACTCTAAAAATCACCAAACTTGGAATCTAACAATAATTTGATGTTGCGGATCCGACAAAATTAGTTTCGTCGAATTCCGACTTCGTTTGCAAAAGTGGCTATTTTTACAGCTCTGAATGACCCATTTAAATATTTAAATATATTTAAATATAATTGAATTAAATACAAATAAATTTATATTATCGTATATATTCACCGAGGAATATCATAAAACTCCAGAAAAATCCTATATGAATCTCTAGCTCGATATTTCAAATCTGGGACAACCCGATATTCGATTTATATTGAAATTCCTTTTTAAAATATAAATAATTCCTTTATAAATTATAAAGGAATTCCACAACGACTTTTCTAAAATTTGATTTGGACATACATCAAAATCTACATGATGAAATCCCGATGTTTCTCTTCCACTAGAAAGATATACTCCACCAGCTCCTAACGTTTCTTGTTTCACAGAAATCCGACTTAAAACGAATCCTGTACATTCAGTTGAAGTTCAAATCGCCAAATAGCGAACTGCAGCGCCTTTTCAAGCTCGATTTTAATTATAATATAATTATACGTTCAAACTGCCGTTATTTAAATATATTCGTTATTCTAATTCAAATTCTAAACTGAATTATATATTTTGAATTTCCCAGTTCACACCATATCGCCATTTCCGCCAATTCTGAAAATTTCAGAATTAAATATATTATTTAATTTATTATTTCAATTAAATATTCACCATTATTTAATTCCACGACCATTAAATCCTTTTAATCACCTTTTAAATAATTAAATAAATTAATTATAATACCTCTGCCAATGCGGGTCATTACACTACTTATGTGTATTTGCTTAAATCTTCTATAGGTTCATTCACTTTGTCTTTTAGTTTATATTTGATGTGTTTTGCCATAACTTTATTTCAAGTAGCTCTAAACAATTATTAAAACATCATCATTATAAATATAAGTTTGCATACAATTTTGGACAATTATTAAAATTTTATACTTATGAATATATAAGCTAGCATATATTTCAAAGTACATAAGCACACAATGCATATTCACATTATTTGAAAAAGCATGCTTTATAACTGTAAATTGTTTTGCCAACAACAAGGCAAAATTAAGAAAATGTTTTAGTACTAACCCGCTCAATCTCAAGAAATGACGGTCGTTAACATTTCAAGCGCTATGCATCCAAAACTCTATATATTAACAGCATGTCAATATGGTTTCGTTGGTTTAACAACCTACATTGAGATTAAAAAAATTGGTACAATGTAAGGCACATGACAAATAATATTATAACTATATATATATATAACTTAATGGACACAAGAAACTTAAAGACAAAATATAAGTTGATGGACACAACAAATACACATGACATACAACATTATACCTGTATCCCCATTTAAACTCGATTTAATCATCGAATTTAATCAGAATGTCACAATATATCTAAATTATCTTGAAGTAATCAAATTTAAAATTTATTACTTAAAAAAAATCGAAGATGAAAATACAACATTTAAGATAAATTTATTACTTATCTAAAATATCAAATCGCAATAAAGCAAAGATATTATCAAAAAAAATTACTTAAAAGAACTGAAAATGAAAAGTAGGAATTACTATGGAAATCAAATAAGAAAACAGAAGATATTACCTTCAATCTATGGCTTTTATGCTTTTAGAACTCATTTACGAATTTGAATATTTTCGTAGACGTATCTAAGAAAAAACATAATAATAGTTAATGGTTGTGAACAGTAAATCATATGCATTTAAGTATAAACAAAGGGCAATATTTACTTACATCGTCGATAATCCTCCAAAATGAAGTTGGTCTGGAAATTAAAATATGAGCGTTTAGTTCACTAAATATAAAAGAATGTTATTTTGGCTGCAAACTGGGTTCCAATTGCCATGGTTTAACATTTAACATTTATGCTAATGGTTTATTGTTTTTTATTTATGGTTTAACGTTTATGGTTTAATGTTTATGGTTTATTGTTTAACGTTTATGGTTTTTTGTTTTTTGTTTATGGTTTAACGTTTATGCTAATGGTTTAACACTAAACCATAAACGATAAACGTTAAACCATAAAAGTTAAACCATAAATTATAAACCATAAACAATAAATCATAAATTATAAAGCATAAACAAAAAACCATAAATGATAAATCATAAATTATAAAACATAAAACATAAACGTTAAACCATAAACAAAAAACAATAAACCAAAAACGTTAAATCATAAACCATAAACCATAAACATTAAACCATAAACCATAAACGTTAAACCATAAACAAAAAACTATAAACCATAAACGCTAAGCCATAAACGTTAAACCATAAACCATAAACGTTAAACCATAAATCATAAATTATAAACCATAAACAAAAAACCATAAACGATAAATCATAAATTATAAACCATAAACGTAAACCATAAACAAAAAACAATAAACCATAAACGTTAAACCATAAATCATAAATTATAAACCATAAACAAAAAACCATAAACGATAAATCATAAATTATAAACCATAACCATAAACAAAAAACAATAAACCATAAACCATAAACGTTAAGCCATAAACTTTAAACTTTAAACCATAAACCATAAACGTTAAACCATAAATAATAAATCATATACCATAAACGTTAAACCATAAATCATAAATTATAAACCATAAACGATAAATCATAAATTATAAACCATAAACGTTAAACCACAAACAAAAAAATAAACCGTAAACCATAAATGTTAAACCATAAACCATAAACATTAAACTATAAACCATAAACGTTAAACCATAAATCATAAATTATAAGCCATTAACAAAAAACCATAAATCATAAATTATAAACCATAAACGTTAAACCATAAAAAAAACAATAAACCATAAATCATAAATTATAAACCATAAACAAAAAGCCATAAACGATAAATCATAAATTATAAACCAAAAACCATAAACGTTAAACCATAAACCATAAAAAATAAACCGTAAACCATAAATGTTAAACAATAAACGTTAAACCATAAACGTTAAACCATAAACTATAAACCATAAATGATAAACCATAAACATTAAACCATGAACCATAAACGTTAAACCATAAACAAAAAATAATAAACCATAAAAATTATACCATAAACAAAAAATAATAAACCATAAACGTTAAACCGTAAATCATAAATTATAAACAAAATAAACAATAAATCATAAATTATATACCAAAAACCATAAACGCTAAACCATAAACCATAAATGTTAAACCATAAGCCATAAACGTTAAACCATAAATCATAAATTATAAACCATAAACGATAAATCATAAATTATAAACCATAAACCATAAACTATAAACAATAAACCATAAACCATAAACGTTAAATCATAAACAATAAACGTTAAACCATAAGCATTAAACCATAAACCAAAAACCATAAATCATAAACCATAAACGATAAACGTTTATGGTTTATGGTTTAACGTTTATGGATTATGGTTTATTGTTTTTTGTTTACGGTTTAACGTTTATGGTTTATAATTTATGATTTATCATTTATGGTTTTTTTTATGGGTTATAATTTATGATTTATGCTTTAACATTTATGGTTTAACGTTTTTGGTTTAACGTTTATGGTTTATGGTTTAACGCTTATGGTTTATAATTTATGATTTATCGTATATGGTTTTTTGTTTACGGTTTATGATTTATGGTTAATGGTTTAATGTTTATGGTTTTTGGTTTAACGTTTATGGTTTATAGTTTTTTGTTTATGGTTTAACGTTTTTGGTTTATGGTTTAACATTTATGGTTTATGAGTTAGTGTTAAGGACATTTAGGTAACCATTGCCCTCACTATGAATGGATAGAAGGGGACGATGAGATTGAACATAAAGAGTGGTTCGGGTGGAAGAGATTGATGTTGAGGTTGATGAAGTCAGGCAGGTTGTAATGGTTTGCCGAAGGGTGTTCCGATGAAGTTAGTGGAGGCAGTGGATTGCTAAACTGATTTGGGTGTCTATGGGTGTATAGGAGATGCATGAGTATGAGGTAAGGATGGCTATGTTTGATGAATTTGGTGAAGAGTGAACGTAAAAGAGAATTTTATAAACCAGTAAATTGAGAAATGTAATGTATATCAAAACGAAACCTAAAAGCAATGTAAACAGAATTGACTTAGATGCACACACTATGAACAATCAGAAATAGTGAACAAAAGAAATGAATGGAGAAGAAAAACATAAACAGATGCACACAATATGCATAGAACACTGCAAATAGAAAACATAAAAATGCAATTTGGAAACCTTTTTTTAATAGGAAACACTAAATAGAGGATGACAAGTTTTTTGCCTTGAGTGGTTGAATGTCCAAAGAAAGAGCTTGAGTAGCTTTGACGACAACATCCAGTTTAGTTTTAATCGATTCAACGATTTCATTCCCGACCTTTTGAGATGCCTCTCTGTCAAATTCGATACCTTTCATCATCCTCCCAAATGCAGATCGAAGTTCCAACAATTCAGTTCCTTGCACCTTGGTCGATTGTTCGGTGGTTTCCAAACGATCTGCTTGCACCTTGGTCGCTTGTTCGGTGGGGTAACACCCCACATCCGTTAAGGTCACTCACAAAGGGAATGCCTTAACTTCGGTGGAGAGTTATAGGTAAAAGATACAGATAAATTACAAGACAGACAAAATTAAAACAGTGGAAAGTAGATCTTTACTTTATTGATAAAATAGTTTGTACAACAATTGTTTTCCAATACCAGAATATCTGTCTTACAAAATAAAGAAGCATAAAATAACATTTATATTCCCTAATGTAGCGTGAGCCAGCCATAGCAATGGAAAAGAGAATCCAAGCAAAACTTCGACTAATCTTCATCTTGGAAAGAAAACTGGACTAAGTAGTAATATTCCCTCCCTGCGAACCTGGGGAGGGGGGGACGGAAGACAAGAAAGCGAAAGAAAACAGAGTCAGACATAAAGTCTAGTAAGTTCAGTAACTTTCAGCATGTGAACAGGTAAAAGCAACATGACATGAATTTAACTGAATACAAGACAATACCATGATGACGGGAATCATAAGGTTAGCACAAGATATGATAAGGTAAGATAAACTGGATGCACTTCTATACTTTCTCTGCTTCGCTACTACCTTGTTGTTCTAATTTCTATATCTCTGCACCACCTAACTAGTAATCCGTATAAACTGATAAAACAACAACATGATCCCAATTCCCGCAATTGTGGTTGTTTCAGGTGTACATCTATTATTTATTACCTAGATCTAATCTAGGGTTTTTCTATCGAGCGCATTCTAGATCCAACCAGGGTTTACGCTACCCAGGGCTACTGGGGTTTATGCTACCTATTGAACGTTTCTCGGATTTTAGGGTTTACGCGACCTAGGTCCAACTAGGGATTATGCTACCTATCGAACGACGCCCCTAATCTAGGACACCCTACCCAGAGTGGTATATGTTCCTAGACTTTCCCCACGTATGTGTCGTGGATCGTTATCACTGTCTAGATGCACATGTCCTCTATATGTGCGACCCGAGTCTCATGGCAGGGCAAATCAAGAAACATGGAACTCGGTCGGGAGCTTTCAGATATCTGCCGATGTGGATGCTAAGGTCTGTTTTTCTAGTGGCTATGGTCCCACTTGACCCCTCCCTCAACTAATGAAAGGCACACCTTGGAAAATGAGAACTATACGCAGGCCCCCCTATGCCCCACTAACCTATGGCCATCTGCAACCATAACTAGATAGCAAGTATATGGTCTTTTGGAGTTCTCCGCCTTTCCGCTTCACGTATCTCGATTGACTCAAGATGGTAGGTAGACGACGAGTTGCTATCACAGGGCTACTGGTCTCGCCGAATCACGCTGGTCCATCCTAGTCTTTAGGTTGCCTTATATTGCAACCAAGGCATACCCTTGGTTCTTCTAACGCAGACCTTAACCTCTGTAAGCCCAGGAGGATCATCTGCAGCCTCACAGAGGGATACCAAGAGTACCCTCACGTCCCCTTGAAGCCGCGTGCTTCGTCACCCAGTTCGTTGGAGCCTTCTTTAAGATCAGATGGACGTTCGCTCCTTTTTGTGTTCCACTAAGGATTACTACTTAGTTCTCCTAACTAAGGTTTACCACTTAGTTTCCTGAATCGTCGTTTTCTTAACTAAGGTTTTCTACTTAGCCCCTTTAACTAAGATTTACTACTTAGTTCTCCTTCTCGTCAAGTTGGATTGGTTAAGTGTCATTAGTTAATTCAAGTTAACTTAACCCATTCATTTGTCATGTTAAACTGGTTAAGTGTTATCAGTAGTTCATGTTGACTTAACCCTACCACAAATCAAGTTATATTGGTTAAGTATTTCTTATTACTTAACCGCACCCCTTCATCTTGTATTGGTTAAGTGTCCTCTTTAACTTAACCCTGCCCATCTGTTTAGCTAACATGTTATAACGGTTAAGTGTTCTCTTAGTTAACTTAACCCTAACATCTGTTTAATTCACATGTTCTAATGGTTAAGTATTGTCCCTTCATGTTTTAATTTAACCTTGTTCATTTGTCACACTATGATCGCTAAGTGTTCTAAGTTTACTTAACTCCACCTTCTAGTCTAGTTAACATGTTAAATTGGCTAAGTGTATTTTTCTTAACCCCACCTTCTAGTCTAGTTAACTTGTTATAACGGTTAAACCTTTTCTTAACCTCACCCACTTGTCTAGTCAACATGTTATAACGGTTATTTGACCCTTACAAGTCTTGTCTTGTTAACATGTTACGTTGGTTAAGTGTTCCTATGGACTTAACCCTCCCATTCTAGCTTAACTGTTTCTTAGCTTTAAATTATTCATTTAAAGTACCAACCACTCACATTAGAAACATATTGTTGCGGTCACTGGATGTGTCGGTCGGTTCCGGGCAGATTTACACCGCAACTCAGTCTAACCTCGGGTCCTTTTGGGCTCAATGCTCTAACCACCCACATTAGATAGGTATTGTTATGGTTGCTGGATTTGTCGGGCGGTTCCTGGCAGTCTTATACCGTAACTCAATCTAACCTCGGGGTAGGCATATTCGTCTTTCCTAGATTTACATATTTATCCTTTTTGTCTATATGTAAATTGCTAACGACTCTTTTAAACAAATTTGGCCTATATCGTATTTATTTGTCATGCCCACTAACATACCTATTTTCTAGGCCCAAATCTTGATTTACCTATCATTTAACCCAACTTGCAGTTTGTGCCAAATTAGATCAGTTCATGTTAAAACTAGATTCAATATTCTAGTTTACAGTATATGCCCAAAACTTGGTTTACATGCCAATTACATACTTTGCGGCAAATTAACAATTTACCATAATATACCCAAGTCTAATATGGATGTAATATTTATTATTATAGCCAAATTCAGATTATGCCAACATATTTGTTATGGCAAATTATATAAAATAAGCTATGCCCAAATTCCCCCGCCGTAGTCGTACGTATAACATGATTTCACAAGTTTCTAGGTACTCTTGAAATGAAACTAACAAAAGGAACAGGGGATAAGCACTAGAATTGACATAAGAGAATAGGTATGAAAAAAGCGAATCAAAATACACAAATACAAAGACAATGGATCCCGTGGGTTTGGTGTACATAATAGCGAACCGGAATAAACTAAGCAAACTACACCCTAAGTATGAGATCCAACATAATCAAGGGAGACATAGGTGATTTGATCCAACATAATGACAGTTCGGTGTACAATCATGATTTGTAACTATAGTGTTATGTTCATAAGAAACTAACCATAACGGTCATAGGCAATTAACCATAATAGTCCTAGGCAATTAACCACACTAGTCATAGTCATGGTCATAGGTAGTAGTCTCACAGTTATGAATCATAGGAGATTGACCACAATAGTCATGGATAGTTAACCAAAATAGTCCTAGGCCATTAACCTTAATAGTCCTAGGCAATTAATCATAATAGTTTTCAAGGTCATAGTCATAAATAAAAGTCTTATGTTTATAGTCGTAGGCAATAATCTTATGTTCATAGTCATTGGTAATAATCTCATAGTCATGAATCCTTGTCATAGGCAATAGTCTTATGTTTATAGTCATAGTCTTAGGCCATTAACAATAGTTTCAATGTCATAGGCATAGGCATAGTCTCATCGGTAATTAATCACAATAGTTCTTAATTAGATCCAAAGGCATATACAAGCACAGATTCAAATGAAAGGATCAGGCATACTCTTGTATCCATTAATTTCATGCCACAAATAGATCTAGACGTTCAAATCTAAAAAGTAACTGGCTTACATTGATCGGTTTTAGAAAAGGATAATAAGATAACGTTGTGGTGATTTGCTATGACGTTGCTCGAAGCCGTTGAATTAGCCCTTGCTTCCCTTCTTGATGCATTAACTTTATTTGAATCTCCAATATGCAATTCCTAGTCGTATTCCTCTGGTAATAGTCTTTCTTTATTTTAATTTATTTATTTCAATTATTCCAGAGGCAGCATAAGGAGAGAATAAAATGGTGTAAAGAGAATGGGGCTAGGGGGATGTTTATATAGGATTAGGCGGACGAATCCAGACTGAAAAGAGAATGGGGCTAGTGTCGACCCCCAGGTCGACCTGGTCCTGGGCGGGAAAATTCCCGCCTAGTCTGCGCTGGGGTTTGAATTCGAATTTCGAATTCGAATTCGAGTTGTTTTTCTATTCTGAAAATCCTTGAAACTTCAGAGGGTCATATCTCCCTCATACGGACTCCGTTTCTCGAAAACTCGGACTCATTTCCAAGCAGAATTTCAAGACGAACGCAATGGCGCAACCCGTTTCCCTTGATTCTTATTTTAAAATTTAATTATGCTTTAATTTGTGAAACCTAATGTTACAGAATTACGGGGTGTTACAGGTGGTTTCCAAACGAGCCTGAAACGTGAGCAGAGTACGTTGTAGTGTTGCAAATTTGTCTTCATATGACATAATGAAAGGAGCCTGTGAGCATTTCATTCCTAGAATTATTGATGCGGCATACTTAATAAGTCAATTGGTTAGGCTGAAAATTGGCATACCCAATTGTGAGAGTGTCGGATCCGATATACTTTGTATGTATTTGTAAATCTAACTGGGCTTTGACATTAGCCACCTATGTGCAGCAAATAAAAGGATATCTGCACAGGAGTTGTTCATTTTGTAACTCTTTCTTGGATATATTGTCTCTTTCTACACCGTCACAATTTCCAAAGCATCTAGCTCTTGATCCAAAACCTGGCAGAGGTCCATAACAACACTCTCATGAATCTTTTGCCCTTTACAAAAACAAAGGGCAAAAGTGAAACACCTCAAGCACGCAGTTCTCGCTTTGCCTGCAAGAATTAACTTGGATGCAGTCAACAGTGCTCCTCTAGCCCGACGGTCAAATGCAGCACATAATATAGTAAGTATGGTACTCTTCCCACTCCCATTCTGTCTAGTGACGAGATTGAGAAAATCACTGAGTTGAATTTCGAGATTACTGTGACACATGAATTCTCTACAAAATTTATTGAACAAAACAATGCATGAAGCAATGTGTCTTTTTACGCATCTTATAGTCAACTGCTGCAGTTAGTAAGGAAGTGATGAGATAACTTAAGCTTGGAACTCTCTATACAGTTTTTACAGAAGCAACAGGAACTCTTATTTTTTCGATGAGAAATTGGAGTTACTTTCAAGTCTCTATTAGAAAGCCTTTTTTAGATCGTGTAATTGGGAGGTGTAAGGCATTTGGTACTTCGGTCGGGTGAGAAGTCACTAAGAATAGCACTGAGGATCCATTAACATGAACCTAAATTCGGTGGCATGAAGAATGAGGAAGAGAGAGAATTAGACAAAAGGCAATAGAAGCACTAACCTAGACGCATATTTGGTTAGGTTGGGTGTTGTATGAATATGCAATAGCGACACCTCATTCTATTTGACTGATGAGAGGGGTGGCAACCTGAGAGGTTATCTACTACCTTCACTCTTTTACCGTAGGAGAGTTTCTCACTACTCTCTCTTCCTCATTCCTCATATTCAAACACCTACTTCTCATTCCACAAATTTTATCACACAATCTTTCATAAGTCTGTTGCTTTTGAATGGGGAGTGATGAAGGGTTAAAGAAGGAAAATGGGAAGGGGGAAGTGAAGAGGAAGTTGGGGATTGAGATTAAGAGTGGTATGTTAATGGTGTATGTTAAGTGGTTTTCGGTGTAGAATAGAATCTGCCTTATAACTATTATATAATTATTACTATATGTTATGAATGGACAGTTGTACCTTGTAGCAATCATAAAGTAAATTATACTGCCAAATCAGCATCACAAATTAACATTGGTTTTCAAATGTTATAACAGATGGAGTTTGGATGAAAGCATTAGCAGCTTAAAAAGGAATGATTTATAGATACAATAATATGTTTGATTTTTGATTATTTTTGTTCATTATTCACGAGGATAAGTTAAAGTCCAAAATATCTCAGAAAAACTCTTACATTTTTTCATGGTCAAACGTAACATTATTAAATTCCAGGTTTATTGTTTGCTATGAATACAGAGCAATGT
The DNA here is from genome assembly GCA_030737875.1 of Allium sativum. Taxonomy (NCBI): domain Eukaryota; kingdom Viridiplantae; phylum Streptophyta; class Magnoliopsida; order Asparagales; family Amaryllidaceae; genus Allium; species Allium sativum. The sequence goes on along the minus strand of CM060927.1, from coordinate 295,617,358 downwards.
ATATGGGAGGAAACTTATCCTCCACTCTATTACTGATTACAATAATTGCTTCAATTTGAATAATTGTTTCTGATTTATCATATTTGTCTGTTTGGATCAATTTAAATAAATCACTTTTGATTTTCTGGAAGTTAAAAAGTGTATTTATCTTTCTTTTGAGTCAAAAGCAAAAAAATGAATACACTGTTTATTTTAGGTATTAGCTGAATTGTATATTTGGTTGAATTTTTCTCACATGGGTCGTCACCGTAGCCTTTCCGAACCAACTTACAGAAGAATGAAAAGATGTAAATGTGCTGCCTTAGAACACTAACAGCTGAAACAAACAATCATACATGGTCGGTCTGTGGTCACTGCCCAGTACTCAACTACTCAGTAGTCTCTAATACTAATAGTACATTAAGTTCAAATACATATTAGAAAATAGACAAAGACTGTCTGTGACGACCCGCCTCGCACCGCCAGACATTTCCCTTGAAATGCGTTGTGCTGATGCCCGACTGGCACGGGACAGTCGCCAAAAGAAAAGGGTTTGAAACGATGAATCATCAAGAACCTGTAGTATATCTCACAGTGCATGGAATAAAATATAGTAATAATATAACTTGATACAAAACAGGCGAGTAAGCTGAATACTAAACCATGTCCATCAGAGTAGCAAAATCCAAAATACAACTTATGATCCAAACCATTATTACAACTTCAAAATACTGTCTCTAGAAAGGAAATAAAAGAGGTACACTACTAATGCCCAAAGCAGTGACCAGCAACAACACAGGGAGAATATATGTATATAATACGTGGAAGCCTCCTGCTCATCTCCGGGCAGCTACTCGTGCATAACCACCTAACATGTCTCTAGTCTACTCATTTAGGAGCACCCAGAGTAATAAGAAGAGATATAAAACTCTAGGTCAGACGAAAGTCTGGAGCGACCGAGAACAAATCTATACCACTAAATAGAGCAATAACAGGTATAAATAATCATACCTGGACCAGGACCTGCAACCAAAGAGTTAGCACAACAATATGTACAATACTCTAAGGTAACACTAACATATAGTGTAAAAATGGGAGTGTGCACGTCATGGTGATAGCAAACATCAAATATAACAATCATCCTCACGTCTGTCACTCAGTGCGTAAAGCATATGATATCTACTGCTTTGATCACCAGACCATTGGGGCCATGATGGAGTCTGACTCCGTACAGCTATCGCTACGACCACTTTGCCCTTTGGGGACCTGACGGAGTCCAACTCCATACAACCTCTGACCCCACTGCACTGGTCCATAGTCAATATCCCCTCCCTCAATAGTGAACTAAAGTTATGGTATCGATAACCCTTTTGCACACATCCCGCAGCAAAGCCCAAATCTAGAAGTTAACCCGTCGATCTCCATTTGAATCATGAGCCATAACTTCTCATCTGGACTTCCTTTGCATCTAAAGTTTGGTCGGATTGGAACTGATTTTCAGAAGAGTTCACGGTTGTCGTCGCTAGTCCACACTCCGTATGGGTCGATCGGTCAAGCACCAACATCAGGGTCGGTAAGGTCGAACACCACCATTAGGGTCGGGTCGGGTCGAACACCATCATCAGGGTCGGGTAGGTCAAACACCAACATCAGGGTAGGGTCGAACATGCATACCTATAGGGTCGGGTCGGTCGAACACCATCATTGGCCAGTCCAACATCATCATACCATTATTGGGTCGGTCGGATACCATGGGTCGGTTGAACATCATTGCACCATCATTGGGTCAGTCGAACATCGTTACACCATTATTGGGTCGGTCGGACATGCATACATATAGGGTAGGGTCGGCCGTGGATACTCCAACGGGTTAGGTCGGTCATGGATGCTCCACTGGGTCGACTCGCACATGCATACCTACAGGGTCTGGTCGGTCGAACACCATCTTCAGGGTCGGGTCAGTCGAACTCCTCCCCCTGGTCGGTCGCATGACCCAAAACCTGTACCTCTTTCCATCAAGCCATTTTCTCCATTCAACGGCGTTTTCTACCACTCTAACTTTGCTATGCAATCATAGATCGTACCAAACAGCAGTAGGAACATATGAAACCAACCATAAACATTAAAACATCAATTACATGTGTTATTTAAGATCAAACATACCCAAATCCATGATTTTCCCCTTAATCCCCTAAATTCCAGGATTAGCAAACTTAACCCAAATTAACCCAAATTCCTATCAGTGACATAAAATATGATTCTAGAATTTATACATATTTTTCCATATTTTTCTAAGGTATAATTTCGCTAATTAACACTAATCACCCCCAATTAGCCATAATTAGTGAAAAAACATGTTAAACACTCACCTTAGCCACAAATGAGTGTTAGATCTGAAACTTATACTGATTTGGAATGGATTCCTATGTATTGCAGCAGCTCAATCTCGATTTTGATGCTAATCCGCCTTAATTTGATGTTGATTTGGTTAATATGTGATTAGAAAGTGATTAGAGAGAGATTTGGAAGATGGAAGTCATTACTAGGGTTTAAGAAATGTTTGTGGATGCTAGATAAATGAAAGGAGATGATTCTCCAATCCCTTTCAGCCCTTCCATAAGCCTAATTCCGAAATGGGTAATGGTCCTAGCCACTAATCACCATATTAAGCCCAATTAGGTTGTTTTTTCATCTTCAAATCTTATTTCAGCTATATCTCCCAAACGGTATGTTCGTATGATTAATGTGACCACTCCACGGAAAGGTAAACCATCATCTGAATCAAATGGAAGTAGTTTTAGGTCAAAACTCCTTATCAATCAAAAGTTATAGGTGAAACAAGATTCTCTAGGAGAAAACGGTCATTTAAAATTCAGCAAAAATCGTGAATGTGGGAAATGACCTCAATATTCGTTTCCCAAAGCTAAACGACCATATGACTTCATATGAAAATAAAATAAACATCCTACGATCCTCCGATACATAGAATGCGGGTTGTTACACTCCCCCTTCCCCCTTAAGAAATTTCGCCCCCAAAATTCCTTAACTAAGAAACAAAAATGGTGCCATGCATGCCTATCAGCCATTTACAAACATACATAACACAACAAGCCTATCCTAGCATGTTGTTTACTAACAAGGGAATAACTATATCGCGATTAAAATCTTACCAGGTATAGAGCTCGGGATATGACTTCCTTATGGTCTCATCGGTTTTCCAAGTACAGCCATTCTCATTATCACCCCCACTGGACCTTAAGCAGTTTCACCGTCTTCCTTTGAAGTTGTTTCGTATCGTGTCCGACAATACAAACCGGTCTTCGGTTTCCAGCTGCCTTGGGTTCACCTCGATATCATCTAACTTGTCTGGAGAAATAGTCATATCAGAATCGTGTACGAATTTCTTTAACTGAGAAACATGAAATACGTTGTGCACTCCCGCCATCTTGTCAGGTAATCCAACTTTATACGCTAAATTACCATCTTGTTCGAGAATTGGAATTGAACCAACACACCTTGTGCTAATTTACCTCTCCTACCAAACAGAATCATGCTCTTTAACGGAGAAATCTTGACGAATACCAAATTGCTAACGGAGAATTTCAAATCTCTACGCCTTTTGTCAGCATAACTCTTCTGCCTATCTTGAGCAGCCTTCATTCGTTGTTGAATAACCTTGATCTTACTTGAAGTTTCTCTTATTATATTTGTCCCAAGCACAAATTTCTCACCATTTTCCAACCAACATGATGGTGAGTTGCACGGTCTTCCGTACAAAGCTTCGAATGGAGCCATACCAATACTGGACTGATGACTATTATTATATGCGAACTCAAGCAGATGCAAATGGTCATCCTATAACTCTCCAAAATCTAATATACAAGCTCTCAAGAGATCCTCTAATACACGATTCACCCTTTCTGTTTGACTGTCGGTTTGGGGATGGTACGCGGTGCTGAGATGTAATTCTGACCCTAAAACCTCTTATAAGCTCTTCCAAAATCCACTAGTAAATAACGGATCTCGGTCACTCACAGTACCTTTAGGTACTTCATGAAATATCACTACCCACTTCATATACAGTTTTGCTAACTTAGCTGTCGTTCTATTTGAATTGACTAGTATAAACCTCTTACTTTTGGTCAATCGATCCACAATCACCCAAATACTATCATGACCCGATCTAGCCCTCGGCAAACCGTCAATGAAACCCATTGAGACCTGTTCACATTTCCCTTCGGGAATTTCCACGGTTGCAACAAACCACTAGGCTTCTTTTGCTCGGCTTTAACTAACTGGCAATTCATGCACTTGGATATAAACTTCCCAACGTCTCTCTTCATCCCATCCCAGTAGTAGGTGTGCTTCATGTCTCGATACATCTTGTTACCACCGGGATGTATAGTCAGTTTCGACTGATGACACTCTAAGTACTTCATCTCTCAATCCATTAACGTTGGGTACAACCAGTCTCCCATTCTTTTTAAGCCATCCTTCTTGATCAAGCCCATACTTATTCATCTCCTCAGCGTCAATACCCATCTCTAAATTGGAGATGATTCCCAGTAGATTAGGATCGTCCCTCTAGCTGGAACCGATCCGCTCAATCAAAGTAGGTATGATCGTCAAACTTGCTAACATCTCTGGATCCAATTCAAACTTAGGTCTGAAATCATATCCCACGATATACTCCAGTTGCTTCCATTCCAAAAACATAGCCCCTAAATTGGCATGTCTCATACTTAATGCATCAGCTACCGCATTGCCCTTCCCGGGTGTGTATGCGATATTGAAATCATACGAAGCCAAGAACTCTAACCATCTCTGCTGACGAAGATTTAAGTCCTTTTGGGAGAAAAGGTATTTTAATGACTTATGATCGGTAAACAAATCGAATCTTTCTCCCAAGAGATAGTGTCTCCACATCTTCAATGCGAACATGATCGCTGCCAATTCTAAATCACTGGTAGGATATCTTTTCTCATGTGGTTTCAGTTGCCGACTAGCATAAGCTACAACCCTACCTCCTTGCATCAGTACAGCACCTAGTCTGGTACCACAGGCATCCGTGTATACCATCATCTCTTCGTTCCCTTTAGGAATAACTAACACTGGTGCACGAGTCAAATTCTCCTTTAGACCCTTAAATGCATTCTCACCCCCTTTGTCCCAGATGAAAGCTTGATTCTACTTTTTTTTTCAACTGAGTCAACGATGCCGCTATCTTAGAGGAGTCTAGAATAAACTTACGATACTATCCAGCTAACCCCAAGAAACTTCTCACGTCTGTTGCATTCTTGGGTGCAGACCAATCTTGCACTGTAGCCACCTTCGAAGGATCCACGGCAATACCATTCTCTGAAACAACATGGCCCAAGAATCTCACTTCCCCCCTCCAGAAGTGATACTTAGAAAAATTTTCTTTCAATTGGTGTCTCCTCAACACCTTCATAACTGTCCTCAAATTTTCTATGTGTTCTTCCTTTGTCCTCGAGTAAATCAAGATGTCATCCACGAACACAGAAAAAACTTTTTTAATTGGTCTCTGAAAACCCTATTCATAAGATCCACAAAATATGTTGGTGTATTGGTCAACCAAAATGGCATGACCAACCACTCATAGAATCCAGACGGCGTCCGAAATGTCGTTTTAGGTATACTCTCAGCTGCTACTCAGAGCTGATGAAATCCTGTCACGATATCTAACTAGGAGAACACTCTTGCTCCATTAAGTTGATCAAACAAATCATCTATTCATGGAAGATGATACTTATTCTTCCTAGTCACCTTATTCAACTAGCGGTAGCCCACTCAAGAGAAGAAAACAAATAGGAACAAATATAGCAACCATAGCATCCATCGAACAAGTCCTATCTACCCCTGCTAAAGCCATGAATACGTCGATACCCGTATGACTAGTCACACCAATATCAAGGGCTAATGGAAGCCCCGACTCCAAACATACTACCGCACGTCCAACGTACGTTTATCCTCCCAGGATAACTAGATCACATCCCACGGATCCAAGGTAAATGGGCGTCCCCAGATACCCCTGCTTTGAGTCTGCCTAGAACACTCCAACTATCAACGATTCCTTAGCACTCTCATCAGAAGGGCTATCCACAACTCCATCTTCAACTCGAGTCCACACATATGCAAAGGGAACCATCGGTCGTGGCAGCAAACACAACTGGTGCTCCCCACTCGGAACCACTTCTACGGATAAATCCCTTCCTCAAAAGATCGCCTACTTGAACTTCGAGCTCTCGCTGCTCCCTTGGTGCCATACGACGAAGTGGAATCACTATAGGTCTGGAATCTTTCACTAAATCAATCTGAAACTCGATCTTTCGGTGTAGTGGAAGTCCGGTCACTTCCCCGAAGATGTCCGGATACTCGCCAGCTATGAGCACCTCTGATAACTCATCATGCGGGATGTCAAGGGAATTTAGAAAACTAGCCATCACCCCATCACTAGGTAGGCAACCCAATACCACCCTCCGCCCATCACCCGCTCTAATGGTCACCGAAAACCCCTCACAGTCTACCACCACCCCCATACATTTGGAGCCAATCGACTCCCAAAATAATGCCAAACCCATTAAAGCCAAAAACAAAGCAATCACAAGCAAACATACATCCATGACTCGATAAGACCAAATTACGACAAATCATACTAAGGCTAGTCGAACCACCGATCGGGTTCATTACAACTAAAGGTCTATCGATAATCTCGGGTTCCAATTCCAACCTATCTACCAGGTCACTGGATACAAAGGAATGGGAAGCCCCGGTATCAAACATTACTCGAACAGAAATATCATAAATGCAAAGCATATCTTGAATAACGACACCCTTTCCCTTCTCCACCGCAGTTGGGGCATTCGACGAAAAGGAATAGCGTTGATAGCATATGCTTTCACGATCTTCTTCTCCTTAGGGGGTTGTGGACATTATTTCCTGAGATGTCCTACTTGGCCGGAATTGAAGCACTTCCTTTCCCCTGGCTTCGCTCGAAAGTCCCTGGCATAGTGGCCCTTCTTGCTGCAGCCAAAGCACTTGATATCTTTCTTATTCCTCTTTATTTGGCCAACCATTGTTTTGTTCTGCTTTCTCTTATTCTGGGACTCCTTGTTAAGCTTAACGAAATTGGCCCTAGGCGCCTGCACAATGACACCACCACCGTTAGCAGCATTAGGAACTTCTCCCTGAGCACCCTAAGCATCTCTCGTATCAAGGCAGTAAACATCGTCCTTATATCAGGGACATTCCCAATGTTGGCCCCTGAACCCGCTTCCTCTTCAACTCCCGATGCGGTGTTCCTCACCGTACTCCTCGTATTTCGGCTCATCGTTGAATCTTTAAAAGAAAACGATTAACCATCTCCTTAGTGATGCCAGTGCAGTGCGACTCCATCCTTAGATATACTAATAGTATATACATATATATAGTTTTTGAAAACCAAATATCACAAATACGAGCTCATATACGTATACTATCTCTCCCTAATGTCTTCCTCTAGGTTAAACTACGCAACCTATGCTCTGATACCAAGTGTGATGGCCCGCCTCGCACCGCCAAATATTTCCCTTGAAATGCACTGTGTTGATGCCCGACTGGCACGGGACGGTCATCTAAAGAAAAGGCTTTGAAACGATGAATCATCAAGGGCCTATAGTATATCCCACAGTGTATGGAATAAAATATAAGAATAACATAACTTGATATAAAACGGGCGAGACAGTACATAAGCTAAAAACTAAACCATGTCCATCAGAGTAGCGAAGTCCAAAATACAGGTTATGATCCAAACCATTATTACAACTTCAAAATACTGTCTCTAGAAAGAAAATAAAAGATGTACACTACTAATGCCCAAAGCAGTGACCAGCAACAACACATGGATAATATATGTATATAATACGTGGAAGCCTCCAGCTCATCTCCGGACAGCTACTCGTGCATAACCACCTAACATGTCTCTAGTTTTCTCATTTAGGAGCACTTAGAGTAATAAGAAGAGACATAAAACTCTGGGTTAGACGAAATTCTGGTGTGAGCGATAACAAACCTATACCCCTAAATAGAGCAATAACATGTATAAATAATCATACCTGAACCTGGACCTACAACCAAAGAGTTAGCACAACAAGATGTACAGTACTCTAAGGTAACGCTAATATACAGTGTAAAAATGGAAGTGTGTGTGTCATGGTGATAGTAAACATCAAACATAACAATCATCCTCACGTCTCTCACTCGGTGCGTAAAGCATATGATATCTACCGCTTTGATCACCAGACCATTGGGGCCATGACGGAGTCCGACTCCGTATAACTATCGCTACGACCACTTTTGGGGACCTGATAGAGTCCAACTCCATACAACCTATGACCCCACCGCACTGGTCCATAGTCAATACCCCCCCCCCCCCCTCAATAGTGAACTAAAGTTATGGATATCGATAACCCCTTTGCATACGTCCCGTAGAAAAACCCAACTCTAGATGTTAACCCGTCGATCTCCATTTGGATCATAAGCCATAAATTCTCATCCGGACTTCCTTTGCATCTCGGGTTTGGTCGAATTGGAATTGATCTTCAAAAGAGTTCACGGTTGTCGTCGCTAGTCCACAATCCATATGGGTTGGTCGGCCGTACTCCACCACAAACCATCAGGGTCGGTCGGTCGAGCACCATCATCAGGGTCGGGTCAGGTCGAATACCATCATCAGGGTCGGGTCGGTCGAATACCATCATCAGGGTCGGGTCGAACATGCATACCTATAAGGTCGGGTCGGTCGAACTCCATCATTGGTTCGGTCGAACATCGTCACACCATTACTGGGTCGGTCGAACATCGTTGCACCACAAACCATCAGGGTCGGTCGGTCGAGCACCATCATCAGGGTCGGGTCAGGTCGAATACCATCATCAGGGTCGGGTCGGTCGAATACCATCATCAGGGTCGGGTCGAACATGCATACCTATAAGGTCGGGTCGGTCGAACTCCATCATTGGTTCGGTCGAACATCGTCACACCATTACTGGGTCGGTCGAACATCGTTGCACCATCATTGGGTCGGTCGAAAACCATGGGTCGGTCGAACATCGTTGCACCATCATTGGGTCGGCCGAACATGCATACATATAGGGTCGGGTCGGTCGTGGATGATCCACAGGGTCGGGTCGAACATGCATACCTGTAGGGTCGGGTCGATCGAACACCATCATCTGGGTCGAGTCGGTCGAACTCCTTCCTCTGGTCGGTCGCGCGACCCAAAACCTGCGTCATTTTCCAACAAGCAATTTTCGCCACTCGACGGGTTTCCGACCATTCTAACTTTCCTTTGCAATCATAGATCATAACAAACAGCAATAGGAACATATGGAACCAACCATAAACATTAAAACATCAATCACATTTGTTATTTAAGATCAAACATGCCCAAATCCATGATTTTTCCCTCAATCCCCTAAATTCCGGGATTAGCAAACTTAACCCAAATTAATCAAAATTCCTATCAATGACATAAAATTTGATTCTAGAATTTATGCATATTTTTCCACATTTTTCTGAGTTATAATTTCGCTAATTATCACTAATCACCCATAATTAGCCATAATTTGTGAAAAACATGCTAAACACTCACCTTAGTCACAAATGAATGTTAGATCTGAAACTTATACAGATTTGGCAAGGATTCCTACGGATTGCAACAGCTCTATCTCGATTTTGATGCTAATCCGCCTTAATTTGATGTTGATTTGGTTAATATGTGATTAGAAAGTGATTAGAGAGAGATTTGGATCATGGAGACCATTGCTAGGGTTAGAGAAATGTTTATGGAGGCTAGAGAAATGAAAGGAGATAATTCCCCAACCCCTTTCAGCCCTCCCATAACCCTAATCCCAAAATGGGCTATGGGCCTAGCCACTAATCACCCAATTAAGCCTAATTATGCTGTTTTTCCATCTTCAAATCTTATTTCAGTCAAATCTCCCAAACGATAAGTCCGTTTGATTATTGTGACCACTCTACAGAAAGGTAAACCATCATTCCAATCCAATGGAAGCGGTTTTAGGTTAGAATTCCTTACCAATCAAACGTTATAGGCGAAACAAGATTCGCCAGGGACAAACGGTCATTTAAAATTTGGTAAAAATCGTGAATGTGGGAAATGACCTCAATAGTCGTTTCTCAAAGGTACATAACCATATTACTTCATATGAAAATAAAATAAATATTCTACGATCATCTGATACATAGAATGCGAGTCGTTACACTGTCTCACACTCAGTTCATATCAGCTACAAAGAAATATGGCTAATTAGCACTCAAAGTGCCTTCAGAATCTAAGATACATAATTACATGAGATGAAAGATAGACAGATACATATTCCACCACTGCAGTGCTCCTTGTCCAAAGTCCAAACATAATACAACAGAAAGTGTTTGATTGCCATCTGAACTAGCCAACTGAAATATGAAATCTTAAATAGCGAAATGATATGAGTGGAAACTTAGCTTTATCAAACAAGTTTGTATAAGAAAAGGATATGGCCATTGGCTTCTAATAATTTTGTACAGTTGAAGTGTTGAACTGTAATATGCCCAACAATAACATAAAAGAAAAAAATCCAAGTCATGAATGATGAACCCTTAAACACTAATGCTATTAAAGTCGGTCAACTCTCCTTGCATGAACTCCCTCATCTCCATGCACTTAGTAATCCAGTTCAGTTTATATGTATTTGTGTTTTCTATATTTAACAACTAGTTTTTTTTTTAAATATGTTACCGATAAAACTGTCACTGTGAATCATGCACACAACTTAAGCTACATGAATTGCTTTAAAAAAAACTGTGTATATAATACTAATAAAACTGTGATCATTCACCCCTAATGAATTGCTAGAAATTCTTGATTATTGCAATAAACACAAAACATCTCTTTATACACAAATCTTGTGGTATGCTCCGTTAACCGAACCGCAAATAATCGGTTAAGGCGGCTGGTTAACCGCTTGTGTCGGTTAACCGATTACTGTGGTTAAGTCAGTTCGGTATAGATCGGTTAAGGCGGTTAAGTGGTATGGTCGGTTGAATGCCCATCCCTTGTACACAACATTCACTGTGCACACTATAGCAGCCAACTAGAATTAGTTTGAGACTTCAAACCAAGAGTTCAATAAAGGAAAAGTTAACATACATGCCTTATAGGAATTGCTCATTTCTTTTTGTTCTTAGTGTTAACCAAAGATTTTGAAGAGCCGGATTGGAGGTCATTTCGACATTCTTCCAACAAAGACAGAAGCATTTTCAATCTTGCTTCCTGCGGTAGGGAGGCCGTGGTCATATACTCCTAACAAAATGGACCATATAGTCGGAACATATTGGCCGCCTCATCTCTCCCCAACTTTAGCTGCGACATATCGTCAGTATGTTGCTTCAAACCAATACGGTAACTAAACTATAAGTTCTTATCCTGACAAATCTCATTCGCCAACTGGTTATATGGTTTATTTAATGTACAAGGAGGTAGCTGCTCCTGCCCCTCCGCCTGCTCTTTTTCCAACTGGCTCTGCCCTAGCCCTCCGCCTTCTTCTTCTGCAATCTCTTGATTATACGCATTCGCCCTGAATAGTAACTAGCATACCCAACAACATGCTCAGAAGGGGATTCAGGTCATAGATCAGGCTCAGGCTAAAAGTGTACGATAGGAAGGGGTTGTTGAGCTATAACGGTATTTCTCACACTAAGAAGGTCTTTATCATATACGTGACCTTTTGTAATTTCAAATGACTTGTCCTAAAACGCAAAAAGAACACTGGTCTTCAGCAAGCTATCAGCCAAAGGACCCAACGTAGGGTCACGATTATAGAGATCTCCAAATAAGATACACAGTCAAGTACACGAATCATAGATAACCCGTTGCCTCCGCAATTTTGGTCCATAACATTGCATCATCCCAAGCTAATCCGGCGTACGGCGGCTGGTTACTTCAAGCTATCAGTATATGGTGAAAAATTCATGTTTGATCCTTAACCGTTGGAAGAGACTACAAAGAAGAAAACATATATTAAAACTGATAAAACGTGCCTAAGATTACCAACTTACATACCATGGCACTATCACAATCTCTCTTCCTTTTACAAGTTGTAGACGAAACGCTCACACAATCAGAGGCTGCAGACAAATAAATGAAAAATTAAACAATTTTCAATAGCAATTAAAGAACAATGTGAACAATTAAATCAATTTTCTAACCAGAATTTCCGCTATCAGTAAGACTGGAATTTTCCAAAAGAGAAGAATCCAGAGATTGACTAATTTAATTATCATTACATGGAAACAACGTTTTTGCAAATGCAAGGTTCCTTCGTTGAACAAATATACTGAATAATCTCTGCATAATTGAGCTCAAAATCAATAATTGAACTTTCGGCAATTTATCAGAATGGAATCACCATTGGCAAGGGCGAATCCAGGATTATATTCGAGAGGGGTCATAATATAAATAACAACAATTCGCCAAAAAATTATATTGGTATACCAAAGTTTTTGTTCCATTTTTATATACAAAGATATAAAAAAAATTACATTCACTACGATTTTTCAGAAATAAAGTTTGACATAGGAAGTGTATGGACCATATGTAAAGAAATAAAACTATATGGTGCTTTTTTTGGAACAACAATTGCAAAGTTTGACATAAAACTGTAATAAAATTGTATTGCAAACTGATTGAATTGACATACATCCGCATGCTTGCTCAAATCTCAAATCTATATTGGTAGAAAAAAATATCTTTTGTAAAATCATTAATACAAACTGGTCATGCGCATATAAATCTGAATGAAAATAAGAAAACGCATACCATGAACGTGAACATACACGTACTCCTTACCTTTATTAGTCTAATAAATATTCAGTTTACAAACAAATAGATTAAAATTATGTGCAATTTTTAGCCAAAAATGCATTAGTATGAGAGACAAATTGGTCAAATCATTATTTGCAGGAAATTACATGCATAAAAGAGGTAAACAAAAAATAGAACATGAATAGACAAAGTCATTAGTAGGTAACAATACCTCGAACGGTTTTTATGCAGACAAAAATTAATGAATAGATGAACCAAACAAAATCATGAACATCTATATGTACAAAATCCTTGATATTTTAAATCAGAATCGTTTCGAACCCAATAAAACCATATAACATAGCAACTTGCAGAATCATAAAACATTTCATGTGCATATAAAAGGGAAACAAAACTGATGAAAAGGATATCATCTTCAAGATTACAGTCTGATTCGGTCTGTGTTATATCTAATATTGAAATAACTCTAATACAAAGCAATCCACAGAAATAAAAATAAAAATATGATGGTAATTAAAGATGTGGCCAATAACGAAACAAATCAAAAATCATATTCAAGCCTTTCAATCCATGAAAAGAAAAAACTACGTTGTCAATTCTAAAAACTTTTGTTTTAGTAGAAGAGAAACAATAGCTCCTACTATATGATGGAAAAATAACCATTGGGCATCAATAAGAATTGAATAATATAAAATTATGTGCAGAATTAATGTCAAATATTTTGCACATGAATGTGCTATAATGAAACTTGATTTATTCAATTCACTTTCGAACATTTGAGAAACTTATTCATAACTTAATTGCCCGGTATTTAATTGCTAAAGCATTGATTAAAATGCAACAGTTACAATTAATTAAAGATAAAATAAAACCTCTAAAAATATAATCTTTCACTATTCGAATCAGTAAACAGTGCAAACAGAGGATAAATAGCAAAAAAGATCAAAATCAGATAAATAAGTATTGAAAATTATTCATTTTCAACTTTAGACGCTAATAACAAAAAAGAGATTCTTAATTCTGCCATTGTTACGAATAGTATACGTGCAGAATAAATCCAGTGAACACAAAACCTGTAACACTCTATTGTAACAAAAACTACAACAAACCAATTCCAAAATGAAAAACAAAACATAAATGGGTAAAAGGGTTCATTATTGAAGATTTAGGCCCTGTTTGTTTTTTCCAAAAAATGCTTTTTCAAGTGCTGAATGGAAGCACTTATTTGTTCAGCAGTTTTAAGCTTGTTTGATACAAATTCCCATTCAGTAAAAATGATTCCAATCAGCAAAAATCCAATAAGCTAGAAATTGGAGCTTTTTCAAGCTTTGTCAACCAATTGTGATAATTACAAGGACGACCCCAGTTTGTTTTATCACACTTTGATGCTTAACAAATTTCAGCTGTATCGAGGTTGGCCTGGTGCTATATAAAACATGGGACATAACGTTAGTAGACTGTTCCATGTATAAATCGTTAACTTATATACAATCCAAAATATTTTTACTTGATCTACATGTAGAAATGTATATCAGCTTCATAAACAGAATGTATGTTGAAGGGTAATTTGGTCAATGAAAAGTGCATTAGAATAAAATAGATTTTTAATCAGCAAGAAAACAAGCAACTTTTCAACTATTCGGCATTCAGCATTCAGCACGAAACATTCAGCGTTCAGCTTTCAGCATTAAGCAATAAGCATTCGGCTATTTCTAACAAACGAAGCCTTAGATGCAAAAAGAATAAGGTTACGCAACTAAGAGAATGTTTTATTGCGGCTTAATTTTATGGAAGATCTTAAATATAGAAAAACTGTATATGAAAGAATTGGTTGGAAAAAACGATTTTGATGAGGAAACTCTGTTCGTAGAAATAGTCATGGAAAGAAAAAAGAAGTTAAGAGTAGCAGTGAAAGATGATAGATGAAGTGCTGATGGAGATATGGACGTGGATTCCAATAGTGGACGGTTACATTATGGAATGAGGAAGTTAATCATGTTAACTAGATTAAAATGTGCATTTTTTCTAATCGTTTGATATGTAATTTTACGTTTTTTTAAGTAACAAAAGCCTCCTCAGTTTCACATAGACAAAAAAAACCATTACAATAGTCACTGTTTTTTATTTTTTTCTTATAATCAACCAAAAATCTTGTAAAGATAAAATCAATTCCAGTTCCAACCTTTCTCTGTATCTTCCCGTTCTCACCATCCGTTGTCGCCCTCTACGTTACCGCTCCCATACCCTCCTCCCTAATCATATTCATATGGGGATGTGGCAACTAGACCCGTCAAATGGGTCGGGTTAGGTCATAATGGGTCGAGTTAAAATTAACCCGACCCATTTTATGACCCGACCCATTTAAGTTATTTGTAAAAAGAAAAATATGACCCAACCCATTTCATACCCGGTTCAATACATTTAACCCACATAAAAAAACATTCATTATTTTTTTACAAAAACAAACTGCTCCAACTAAAAAAAAGTTGCGTCAATAGACAAACATAAAAAATTACACAGTATGCTGCTTCTTTGTAATCTCCAAATATAGTCAAAGACGGTATACTACAAACATAATATTCAAAGTTGTCAGTATGCTACTTCTTTGTAATCTCCAAATATAGTCAAAGACAGTATACTACAAACATAATATTCAAAGTTGTGTCAATAAACAAATATAGTCTAGAACATATTACAAACATAATATTAGACAGTATGCTGCTTCTTTGTAATCTCCACTAGAATGGTCCATTTTCAAACCTACATAGAACATGAAATTGAAATGAGCAAGTTATAAAACATATCTTTAGTTGTACAGTATGCTGCTAATTATAAAAATCAATGCAAAAGAAGTATAAGAAATTATACTATGAATGAAATCATTTTTAATGCCTTGTTCCACGATCATTTCCTAGGACAAACTTTAAAACTAGTCATACGTCTTTGAAAACTGACTACAAAAACATAATGTCATTGCTTTTTCCTCGAAGTTTGCTTTTTATGACTACAAAAACATAATGCACAAGAAAGCAAGCACCATCACACATCAACCGAATCACAAACAGTAACTCACACCTCAAGACCATACCCAACTTCAATGAGTACAGTGTACAATAGTGCAGATTTCTATCAAAGGACTTCCTCAGAAGTTTGCCACACCCAGACCATCAAGATGAAATGACTGCGCCAATACCAGACAACGGCGACAACCAACTCCATAGCAAACTCCATTTGTGCCACCACAAGCTAGGAGCCTCACAAAGATAGAGTTCATCACACATTTCCACAGAACCAAAAACAGAACCACACCATACACAACAACCTAACCACCAACACACTCATAAAGCCAACAACCAAATTACCAACAAGACGAAACGCAAGCCAGTCAGTTTATCGTACTCCACAAAAACATCAACAAAATCCACACCCAACTACAACCATACCAACCAATCTTACCTTTGTCTCACTAAGATAGAGACAAAAAGCCTATATCAAACACGCATTCTTCTCTATTTCATCGTGTATACTATTTTAAAATGGGTGGGTATGAACTATAAAGTATAACTAAAACTTGATAGTTGTTTTATTTAATATTGAAAAATATGCAGACAGAATTGTAAATTAGTACTGAACGGACTGATTGGAACAGAGGATTTAAAATTATTGTTTAGATGAACATTAAAAACTTTTATCTTTTGTATGCTTTCGGTGAGTCCTAATACAATCACATAGGCATTTCGGTGCCTTTGCTTCCATCTATTGACTTAAGAGAATGCACCCTACTGTTAGTATATTGTTATTGCACATGTTATTTGTCAATATTATATAGGAACATAGGGTCCTTTGCTTCTTTCATAGGATTACTCATCTATATATTAAATCTCCACCTGATAAAATTCATTCTCTATCAATATTATGTTTTATTTATTTATTTTTTGTAAAAGAATTCAAAATTTTACCCTGCCAAAGCATCTTGGGGGCTCAATATATTGACCATATGAAATACCACTTGAGTTCTCAAATATAATCCATTTTAGTTTAGTATATGCTTCAAAGAAGTAATCCTGATCAGCAATTAAAAAAATGATGTTGAATCTACTTTGTTTCTCCATTTCTATATTCATATTTTATATGTTTATTGCTTAATAATTAAATTTAAAAACAAAGTACAATTTTATCTTGTTTGTAATTGTAACTCAAATATTAGCCTTACACTAAGATCACTCAATTAAATTTATTTTGGAGCTATATGAGACAATGGTTGGTGGACAGTTCCAACTTCCCATAGGACACCATACCAACCGTACCTTTTTCCTTTTTCCACCTTGCAGAAGAGTATTGCTCTAATCTTGCTACTGACTAAATTTTCTATTTCATTCCGTTTTCATGAATTATTGCAAACGTAAGCTAAAAAATGACTGTGACTGTTAACCGCTTTGTAAACTTGTAAAAATATTATTACTCCCAGCAAATATATATTTTGGTCACCTATATTTTTTTGTATGATGGATGCCTTCTTGTTGTAAATATAATTTTTTTAAAGAAAGTTGCTAGCCTTTTACGTTCACTTCTCAACATGAATGATGAAAATATAAATCTAACCAAATTATAGTTGCTTATGTAACTTATCCATACATGCATCCAAATATGGCAATTAAAAATCATTCAAATTGTGACAATTAAATTTACATTAATATTCAATATCTTTCACATTTACAAATAATGGAGAAGAAACGGGAAAGACAGTAGCAATTATAATTGGTCTTAAGGCTGGAGTGGCTCAGACCGTACTCGCTTTGAAAGTTAGCATTGCAGGTGAAACATATGGAAGGAATAAGGGGGACAAGGAAGTCGCGAGGCAAAACTGGCAAAAGCAAACTTCGAGGAAAAAGCATACTGAACAAGTTCAGCAGTCGAGAAAAAACTTTGAGGAAAAAGCGAACTAGTCATAAAATTCTGGTTCTGGACTATGTGCCAAAAATATAATGTCATTTTGTTTTTGGAAATTACTGAACAAGTTCAGCAGTCTACTAAAACTTAACAAATTAAACATATATAGAAAAGTACAATTACATAAAAGAGCATACTTACATCCAGGAAACTGAAAGCCACAAACGACTGAAATAATAGGAGAGCATGCTATAAACATGACACAAGAACTAACTGCAAACAAAAAAAACATATGATAGCAAGAAAATATCTTTTGTATGCATTTATACCATACTTCAAATCATACCTGACAAAGTGCATTGATGTCCCTTCTTCTTGAGAATTGAACTTTGTGATATCTTCTATAAGATCCACGATTGTACCACCATATAACCAATCTCTTGTACATAACAATGCTTCGACAACATCTTCTTGGCTAATTCTATTCATACACCAACAATTTCTTAACATACACAATAAAGTAAAATAAACTATCATACATCAAAAATTACTTTACATACACCGTCTCTTTTACAATATTAGCCATGTTTTATTCTTCATCATCTTCCTTCTTTAAAACTTTAAACTTATTTATAGAAAATAAGAAATTTATAGCACTAAAAAAGTTTAAGTTTAGTAAAATGAATTTTAATTTTTTGAAAATATGGTAACTAATTTATTATGCTTAAAAAAATTCTTAATTTCAGCAAAAGACCCTACTTCTAAATTAGACGACTTTAAATTTGAGCATTTTCTTACAGAAGTTTCCGTAATTTGAATTTTATGTTTCATGGTTTAAAACACATTAACTTCTACAATTTTTTTTACAAAGATTAGGTCAATATCGTTGATTGCAATGTTTTAGTTTGATGGGTTATAATTAAAAAAGTAAGAATGCAATAAAGAAAAAGGGTAATTGAGTAATATATTTTTTAGCAAAATAGTGGTGTACGTTAGATAATTTTTAGTGTATGAATAGAATTTGCCCATCTTCTTTTAATGAACTACGATACTTATCAAGTACTCTACCACTAATGCTAAAAGCGCTTTCTGAAGCCACAGTAGTTACTGGTACAGCCAAGATATCTTTCGCCATAAGGGATAAAATAGGATATTGATATTGCTGTGATTTCCAAAATGAAATTACATCAAACCCTGTTTTTCGATCAACCAACCCATCATTTAAATATGAATAAAGTTCCGATCTAGGAAAACTGCCAACAAATTGTGAATCTTGATAAGAATCGAATTGCTTCAACATATTTTCACGTTCTTGTGAATAAGGTCCTGTAAATGAACTTGGAGATGGTGTGCCTAATCTAACATTTGCTTCAACAGGCGACTCTTCTTGCACTTTCTTTGAATATTCAAAAAACAACTCTGGCAATTTCTTTTTACTTTTTCAAATTCAATGCTATTTCCATATAGTCTTTCATATGAAAATCGAACAAAATTTACTTTGTAACGCGGATTGAAAATACAAGCAATAGAAAGAAATACATTAAAATGTTTTCAGTATTTATCAAACTTTTTAAGCATATCGAATGCCATAGAAAACTTAAAATCATCACCATCTAAAGTCTTGTTTGAAGTTAAATGAACAAGGAAAATTTCTGAAAAGAACAAGTTAGCGGTCGGATAATTTATCCCTGAAAACAAGCAAGTGGCATTATAGAAAACTTCCAAAAAAAAAGTGTGATTTTCTTTGCTTTCTCACATTCTTCAAATGACGGACGATAAGTATAACTAGAATCCACATGTTTCAACCGGTAACGAGCCTGTTCATAATATATTGCACTATTAAGCATGATAAAAGTGGAGTTTCATCTCGTGGGAACATCTTGACGTAATCCTTTCTTAGTCTTATCCAAAGAAAGACTAGATGTACATTCAACAAAAAAAAATCCTAGATTGAGAACCCCTAATGTATTTTATACTTTCCCTTATGTTGGTCAAACAATTTGTAACAGATTTCAGACCATCTTGCATAGTCAAGTTCAATATATGTGCAGCACACGTAACATGTAAATATTGGTCATCCAGAACTAATGATCTTTTGTAACTGAGATGCAATCCTAATAGCTCAATTAACTTATCATTGGAAGACGCGTAATCCAATGTACATGAAAATATTTTATCTACTATTCCCCAACTAAGCAACAAACTTAATATCTTTCCAAATATGGTTGATCCAAAATGAGGAGGTGGCAACAAACAAAAACTAAGCAATCTTTTTTGCAACTTCCATTCATTGTCAATAAATGTGCAGTCAAAGTCATGTATCCATCCGTATTGATTAAAGTCCACAAATCAGATGTTATTTTCAATCTCCCGCCACATGATTCTAATACATTTTTAAGTTTTACTTTCTCATTCTCATAAAGTTTCATAACATCTGAACGCGAAGTGTTTCTAGATAAATATACCACATCATCATTTAAATAAGAAATCAATTCACGAATATTTTCATATTGCACAAAATTAAACGGTAAGTTATGTCGATTAATTGCTTTAGTCGTTAAATCTCTATACTTTGTTTGACTAAAGTTTCCTTTATTGATGTCTTCCACATCTATACCATGACACTTCTTAATATGTCTTCTCAAATTATTTGTCCCATAGTTATCACCACATATATATTCTTTTACATTTTTTGCAAAAACATGAGCGTTTTCCACCACTAACAATTTCCTTCTTTTCGAAATATTTCCAAACATCAGAATAAGTATTTCTGTTTCGTTTACTTCCTACAGAACTACCCACTGAAACACGATCTACTTCCAATTATACAATGTCTTTTGTTTAACTATCATGTTCACCGATATTCATATTCTATAAAAAATATGTAAAAGTCATCAAGTCATAAGAAGCACACCAAAATAAATGGTAATAATACTGTGATTGAGTATTTTCAAGTGCTCAGAAATAAATTAGCCTATAAGTCAAGCGGGACAATAATGAGTTAATTGACAGTAAACATGATAAGAACAAAAGTCAGTGAAAACTTTAAAAAAAATGATGATAAATTAGTTTATCATGCATGGCAAAATAACATAAACTGATATAGTTAATTCATTTTACAGATATTTGTATAAAAATAAAAAATCCATGTCATTGAATGTAAACGATAAAAAAAATCATTCTTATTAAAAATCATAATATAAAGTAGAAAACTCATCATACAACAAATCAATATTATATAGCAAGTTAAACTAAGTGCTTTAGGACAATAACAGTAGCATATTTTGTTCTCAGCAACAGAGATAGGAATATATATTCACAACAAAGCAAGGCTCAACTGATAAGTTAAATTTTGATTAAATAAACATATAAAGTTAAACTTTTATTGTATCGATAGATGGAGCATAATACAAAGTAAAATGAGATCAAATCAAAAGTCATCATTTCTATCTTAGCTTAATTTATAAAGGCAGGTAAATCAACATCATGTGCAAGACATATGTGCAAAAACACATAGGAACTGCTTTAATAATTCAATATCTTCTTCAAACTGATGCAATATTATCAAATGGCATACCTACCAATGAGATACAAAGCACAAATGTTTTGTGATATTATGATCATTGCTTTCCGAATTTTTATTACGTACATTTATCTCAAAATTACTTGCATTTTAAATTTTAACAAAGATTTTCTTTTCTTTAGTATGAAAGTTTAAAGATGGTGGATTTTTAATAATTTCAATTTACACATTTATACAGTAACAAGTAAAGGAAATATTATCATCTCAATTAAACAACTATCTATTTTTTGCCTGTAAAGTGAATCACTAACGCTAATTAACCATCATTTAGACAAGATCCAGTTTTCAATTTATATTAAGCTATTCCCAGTGTTGGTTGTTTTATTATCAATATATCACTATAATACGTAGACTTGGATTTATGAAACAACATTCGAAGAATAAAACATTCTAAAGCAACAATTGAAAAGGAAAAACAATAAACAAATTGAAAACTTAGCATCATTGGATGAAACAGACTTGAGATCAAACAAATTAAAAACTTAGCATCTCCATTTGTTTTCTAGGCTGCATGGGTTATAATTTATTTATTTTCTTTGATGTATCTAAAAATCCGAAAATAAATCCTATCTTTCTCATTTTAGTTCAACATAAATACTTACTAATTTAAATTTATTGATTCAACGTAAGATTTCAGTTCACCAATACTAAAATAAGCATAACAGATCAAGATATTATACATTCAAGGCTTCAACTCCACGATAATACTAATCAAAAAATTGCTGATATCGATCCAGAAAATTCAACAGAAGATAGGATTTACTGCAAATACAACAGATTCAAGATTTGCTCTTTATTCGATTATCTTCTATAAATAAAACTCTAAAAACAAAAAATTGTACCTATGATTGGTAAGCAGATTAAATCAATTCGAAGAACAACGAAAATTGGTCAGAGTCTCGAGCGAAGTCAACGTCATGTTAAAAGAATTTTGAAGAAACGAAAATTAACAGAAAATAGAATTAAAAACAAAAAAAAAGTCGATGTCGTGTTTTGAAGAAACGAAATTCTGAATAACAAGGGTTTTGGATGGGTAAATGGACAAACAAAATGCAATGTTTTTTATACGAACCTGAATGGATTACTACCTAGATTTAAAAGTATCTAAATTAGTTCAACTCAACCTAATTAAAAAAAGATTAGAAGGGTTGGGCTAAAGGGTTGTCTTGGATTTTAACAGCCTTGGTGGCAACTGCCTTACCTTAATCGACAATTTCCTGCTTTTTAAACATTAGTCTTTCACCATGGCTTCCCCTCCAAGCGGGTTCAAAACCAGTCCAGTACATTGCTGCCTACTCCAATTTGCTGCTTTTCGAACCACCGATCGTTGATGCAGAAGAATTCCCAGAACCACCTACTCATTCTGCTGCTGCTGCAGACAAACAACAGAAACCGCCTACTGAAAAGCACCGGCAGCCAAAACAACTCCTCAACCAAATAAACACGACAAATAGTTGAAACCGTCACCTCCTCGATCACTTTCACACGACGAATAGCTAATGACCGCTCCCTTCCAAAACCGTTCCTTTTCTCGCTCCGACCGCAGAATTCTTTAGACTACCCGATACCCATGATTTTTCTTTATTGATCAATTCGACAGCTCCCAAGAACAAAGCAAAATTTTAAGATTTAATTTAAATCTTTCTTTGTTTCCTGTTTGTCTCACCAAATAACTTATTATATAGACGTATATATGCATATTTGCATGTAACATATTCAATATATTCAAATCAAAAAGCACAAATAACTACTGAAATCAAGTGTAGCATCTATTTTATTTTTTTTAACACAACCACGACATAGCATCTATTTTTATTAATTTTAAACTCTAATCGACTGGACAACCAAACTGAACACAATGAAAACATTCGCAGACCATATAAACACAAATATTTGAGCATAAGCAAAAGATCTAAACATAATATCTATTCCATGTCGATTTTCTTAAAGTCAGAATCGTATCCAAACGCAATGCAAACCTATGTATTCAACGGGATATGAATTACAAGTAAACATCCAAACCAAGCCACAGCAACCAATATGAATTACAAGTAAATATCCAAACCAAGACATAGCAACCAATGCAATAAAAAAGAAAACTCGATTCAAAACAAATTTAAAAACTAAAATAAAGATTAATTTTGAGCAACACTCACCAATGGCCATGATAAAAGGCAATTGAACCAACAATGACAGGGTTACCACCATGCTTGCATAACTTTGAACGACAGCACTTTAAAATAAAAGCGATGAACGTTGCTGATTGCAATTAGCAATATTTGTTTATTTCTCGATTTAAATCGATTTGAAAAGAAAAGAAATGATTTAAAACGTGGGATTTTTGTTTCTTTCGAGTTAAAAGCAACAAAGAAAGATGCATTGGTGTCAACACACGTTATTTTCTAAAGTTACCATACCCAAATCAATATGCAATTACGAAATGCATCTAACTTAACCAATATGCATTTTGAAAATGCAATTGGATAACATGCTTCATAAATTATGATTTTGGTTTTTATATACATTTTAAAACAAACCCAAACAATTTCTTTAAGCTTTTAGATTGTTCCATTGCAATTTCAAACCTTTTTACTTTCGTTCATGATCGAAACTATTAATAAACGATGCAAATGAAAATAAATAAAATCGATTTCGTCTGTTAATAATTACGCCTTATTTACTCTACAATAAAGTCTATCAAAAAGTGTGTCTGCGTGATTTGATTGAGAGGAAAGGCTACAGAAAAAAAATTCATGAGCGTATGTAAAAGAGAAGAATAGCCGAACAACAAACATAAAGTGTTTTTCAACCAATATAGCAGTTGAAACTTAATTTGTTGAAAAAAATAAAAAATATACTATAGACTGCTATAGTTGCACTGGACCTTAACCCAACTACAAAAATAATAATACATAAACAATAAACGTTAAATAAAACCATAAACCATAAACAAAATATTAAACGATTATTATAAACCGTAAATAAATAATTTTAAATTTATCAAATAAATATAGAAAGTAAGGGTGGTAAATTCATTTAACTAACATCAAATATGATATTTTAAAATGTATATCATGTTCATTTAAAAAAAGGCAAAATCGGTTTCTCTTTTGGAAAGTAAAACTAAAAAAGTTAAATGATTTGATAATATATATAAACAATAGTAAATTTAACATATTTTACATTTATCACAAAAAATTTATCAAAAATTAAAAAAAAAACATTTATTACTTCAAGTACCATAATATAACACGCCTACAATTATATACAAAACCACCCTAATATTTTAATTGTATTTTATATTTAAATTCATATGCTTAAACTGCATATAAAATCTTAAATTATAATCATTTAAATAATCTTACAAATAATTAGTCTGTTTCTCTAATAACTCTTAAAAACATATCAATTTTACAACACATATTCATACTAACAGAAGTATATCACATAAAAATTATGTCAACAAAAATAATAATTTAATTTGAAGATTAATTATGATTCATTTATTTCAAAATTTTACCATTTATTATTACATTAAACTATATTTTAATGTGAATCCCCACAATAAATTAATTTTTAAAATAAATTCTTTCGAATGATTCTACTACATTACATATTTAAACTAAATTCGCAATTCATATTTAACTTACTATGAAAACTCTATTAAATAGGATTTTCCAATTCATAGAATAAATTACTAAAATATACCAATTTCAACATATACAGTACATTCATATTAACAAAATAATCAAAACAATTCTTACGAACATACATATAAATACTGTTTATGTAAACTATAAAATATAAATTAAAAATAATGATAATTATAATTAATAATTCATATATTCTATATCAAAATTTATTCAATACTACAAAACAAGATCGTCAGTTTAACACTAATATAGTAAATTTAATAATTAATAATATGTAAAACGCACAAGAAGCACACTATTATAAAACTGAGAAAGAAACAGCTAAAAATTATAAAGATGCATATTCAACAAAATGCTAATAGAACTAAAACTTTTCGCAAAAACTAAAAACAAAGACGAGTGAAACTGAAGGTCATGTGAAAGACGGTTGGAGGGAAAAAAGTACCTAACAACATAAATATCCCAACTAAAGAGAGATTCTAAAGCATGTCTTTTTCAAAAAAATAGTAAATATTTTAAAAACCCAACAATTACAAAACCAAAATAAAGTAGTTTTAGAATGTAGATGACTTATGTGTTAATATATATACACACACGTTCGCGGTAACGTTTAACCAATTACAAAAATATAATCTCTAAATATAAAATTTGATTATTTAACTTCAACGAGAATACAACTTGAAACTAAAAAATGAATAACAGTAACTTACATAGCTTTGAAATGCATAAACAATTTTAAAACTCAAAAAAAAAAGTATTTCTTTGATATGAAAACAATTTTAAAAAGTAAAAAGAACGAAACATAAGAATTAACAACGCTTTAATATGAAAGCCTTAAAAAAAGGGTGTTTCTTTGATATAAAAACAATTTTAAAACGTAAAAAAAATGAAACAAAAGAATTAACAAAGCTTTAACATGCACATAACAATTTTAAAACTACGAAAAAATGAAAAAAAAATGGCTGTAACTTACTGATATGAAAACAAATCTAAAACCAAAAAAACACAACTTTGCTATGAAAACAGTTTTAAAACTAAAAAAGATCGAAAAACAAAAAATTAACCAAGCTTTATATAGAAATGGACTTCAATAGACCGTATAAAGCAAAAAGATTTTATAAAATCCATACAAAACATAAATGATTTTCATATAACTGCTTACAGCTAAAATGATTATATGAAAACCGTTTAAACTTTATATAGTTATCATAAAACAATATAAACATCAACATTCAAAATCTACAAATGGCAAAGGTCTCAGTTTCTGATGCATCCCCACGCTGTTTCCACACTTCTGCCGCACGAGTTTCAACCTCTCTTCATTTTCCGTTCTTTCCCACACCATTGGAAATGCTCCAATAACAAATAACAGCTGACTTAATTTGCAAATGCTACCAACTTCAATAAATGATTTTATACAACAAGCTCACTTATGATAAATTACTTAGTTATCACGGCACCTCATTATGATGACCTCGTTTAACAGATTATACAGGATTTAAACTGCACTTCATTATTATTTTCTAGCAACATTGAAACAAAACACAGCAGCTTTTAAACTTTGAAATAAATCATGCCCCGGCTTCACATGTTGAGCTACAAAAATAATTCACAAACAGATATGAACAATGTAAAGTCTGAGCAAGAATTCATGAAACTGACTCTGACTAAAAGCACAACTTATGCTACCTAAACCAATTTAATCAAAACCACTACGGAATAAAGTGCGAATTCACCTATAACCCTCCTGAAAATATTTATATATAAACGGAACGTTAAATAAAGGATGCAATCAGAGAACTTTGAAGACCATTATGTGAAGAAATCCACATAATGAATTCAGACACATGTTTTCTCCTCATCTTGCAATGCAAATTTAATTAAATTTGTAGCTAAAACGTGAAAAGCCTCAGAGATCTTGGTGGATATGAATCATCAAGCGGGAAGAATCCCATCAAGAGTAGCAAACATTTCATTACATCATAGGCTTCAAAACTATATGTTTAGCTCAAATACAAAAACAGAAAAGTAACAGATATTAATCAAAAGCAGCCAACAAAAGCCTGGATTCAGCCAAACATCAGATTAAACAAAACCCAAATGATCTACAAAAGTAATTCGAACGATTTAATTAAATTTACAAGCACGGTAAGTCAGAGACTCAGAACCGATTATAAATCAAAGGGAATATGAACAATTTTCTTCATCACGCTGATTGTGCCAAAAAGAATAAAGTAATTTACAAAAGTAATTCCCACGAAATTTACCTACCTTGTCACCTGAAAAATCCAAACAAAGAAAATCCGGAGCTAAAGGTAGAACTATATAGCCTAACGATAGATTCCTCGCTGCATTTTAAATATTGCAGCGAACAATTGCAATATCAGGCTGAGATTTAGATGCAAATGGTTGATTGTAAGTAATAGTAAGTTCCGGAAATAAAACGAGAGAAGTGCAGGCCGCCAATTAACCCTAGACAGGAAGAACAGACAATATAAAGAGAAAGGGTAGTTTCTGTTTAGTCGCGGAGCACGTTTAGAGCTAAGTGTTTTTATTGGATTGGGATAAGCATGCGTCGCTGGTCCTATAGCTCCGCTAATGTTAAAAGGTTTCACAGGAACATCTTACATGGACTGAAGGCCTAATATATCCATATCTAAACATAGACAAACCGTCCAATAAAAAGGTGTTGATTTTAATCTAAACATCATTGTTAAACGTTAAGCTAGGGTATGTTGACGGTAAGTGATAATATGATATTTTAATGGGTATTTAAACAGAATATTTGAATGAAACTAAATTTTAAGCCTCAAGCGGTACATTTAAACGAGACATTTAATTTGTAATTGTTGATTTAATTGTTTTGTGGTTAATTGAACATGCGTTATGTTGTGTAATATACATTTAGTAATTGAAAATAAAACACAGCGGAGTAAACTTGATAGTTCGTTCGTCACAACACGTTTTTTACTCAAATACCAGCGAAACATATGAACTGTAAAACAAAGTGAACAAACAAAAACAAAATGCAGATACACTACTTATTACGCGGAATATGTTCAACTGGTAACTAAAGTAACCCCATTAGACCAATATTAGAAAACGTCCGCACCACATCCAAAACGTTGGGATCGTTGCGAAATATCTCTATAAAATCCCACCTCTCAACGTCGGTAACACTGGCCAGCGTAGAATAACATTGGTCAGTCGTCCCCATTGAACAATCTGTCAAAACCAAAGACTGTGGTCTGTCAGAAGTCACGACACAGTAGGAGGGGGAGCGTCTAGACTGGGCCAGTGAAGCGTCACCTGTCATCCAATCGTTGTACATAGTGTATCTGCAGTAGTGAATGGTTTGTGTTGAATCTGGACCGGGGAAGGTGCATCTTCAGGTATCTGATACTAGCAAGTGCTCTTTCGTATGCACTTACTGAACATCTCACCTAGCTTCGTAACTTTAAGAGGAACGTTTCCTCTAGTACTTGTATACAACATCGTTTTACCATTCATATACGTAATCTGCTCGTCATTCCACTCGCCACTCGAAATCTGTAACAAATTGTCATACACCCTCCCAGTCGCTTTAGTTTATCTCAATTATTCTTCATATGCATCTCGGACCAGTTGTCGTTGAATCTTTCGTTAAATTTCACTGCAACAACAGTCAAAAATATCTGATAGCTTCCCTCCAAGCCGAGGTTACTAACACATATATATATCAATGAATGATGTCCTGCGTTCGTCCGTCCAATTCGCGATAGCCGTGGACGAATAGGAGCAGAAGCAACATTGAACTAATAAGTCATACTACCGAAAAGGAAAAAATTTAGATCTGCCAAAAAAATGGAAATATATGTTGTAGAGAAATAAAAAAAAACATAACTATAAATAAAATCTATACAAATAGCATTATTGAAACCTAAAAAATCGAAAATAGAGGACGAAGGAGGAGGGCTTGGCATTGTGGAGGTTGAAGGGGAATATATGGTCAACGAATAGATTCTCATCCGTTGGCCTTGCTTGGCCAAGAGGTCAAGCTTGGTTAACGATGCGTCCAACGAGTCTAATGCATCCTTAACCCAACCTAGCTAGTTCAGCCAGATGAACAACACCATAATCAGCGTTTGAAGACGATTCACTTGCTAAAATCGGCGCATTGGTACAATTTCTAAAATAAACATCAATTATTCTTGAAATATGTCATTCTCATTCAACACACACACACACACACACACACACACACACATATATATATATATATATATATATGTGTGTGTGTGTGTGTGTGTGTGTGTGTGTGTGTGTGCGCGTGCGCGCGCGCATGTGTGTGTGAAAAAGTAATCATTATCATATATCATTGCTTATGTGGTTTCTCTTTTGTTAATTATATGTGAAAATTAATATACACACATGTTTTACGATATAATTGATGGGCTTTGGACGTTGATTAAGTCAACAGTCAACGTTTGACGTTGATTTAGTCAACGTCCAAAGCATGATGCTGGTTAAATCAGCGTTAGGAATTAATTTAAAATCTTGACTTTATTGGAATATTACCCTTAATATTAAGGGTAATATCAGTTATTGGAGTTGAAAATGTGTAGGATGCTGAGTGTTAAGACTAAATATAGAATTGTTGGAGATGCTCTAAATGTGTGATGCTACTGGCATCCATGTATTTTTTTCGACCACCTTATAGCTTCATTAAACATCAATATATGTTATGTACTTGGTCACTCTATTCCATTATTTCACTTAGTCATACACATCCGTTAATCTTATCTATTATCAACAAATCATTATTTATTTTTAAAAAACTCTAAAATGTTGGCAGTTCCCCCTCCCGCTTATAGTTAGTTGGGTGAGCGCAAATCATTTTCAATATATTTTGGTTTCCCTCCATTTCTCCTTTTACTTCCCCTTCCACATAACCTTAGGACAATTTCAATTTCCCTCCATATCATTTTCTTTGTTTTTATCACCTCTTAAGAAGTCCTAAACCCATAATACATAATTGCTCACCATCGGAGATTGGACCGACCGCTATAAATGCTTGGATCTACAACTTGTCTTCGCGTCATTTTTCTGGATCTAGTGTTCATGTCGTTTTCTAAATCTGATTTGAACAGAGACCGACTTGTGCCACTTAGAATCGAGAAATTATTGTATTCACTAACATAAACCTTCAAACTTCTTCATGGATCAGTAAGTTAAGCTTAAATTCCAACAAATGATTATATTACACTTAACAATCGGTATTATTGAAGCACGTTGAATGTGAAGTTAAAATCATTATTTGGTCTTGGAGAGCTTCTAGTATGTTTATTTCACGTTGCAATAGGCTTTTGATCCAAGTAATTAAATATACTTGGTTTATACTTCAAAATTGTTACCTAAAGATCAAAACAGCAATGCTTTTTCCGAGTGGAATCAAGTACAAAACTGAACAATTTTTTGCTTTAACTGGCAAAAAATGAAAATAGTTCAAGAGGAATCAAGTCCAGTATATGTTTAAACATGAAAAGTTACCAGGATACAGATACACAGTGTGTATTAGGCCAACAGTAAACAATGATTTTTTTCTTCAAGTCGTAAACTCAATAGACAGTAATAGCATATAAATGGATCACTATTGAAAGAAAATAAGTAAAGTCCCTTGTATATGTACTATTACATGGCTTTACTATGTGATTATTTCTACTGATGTACTCATTTTTTGAATAAACATAGTTGACTTGAGTTTAATTAGCAGAAGCAATAACTTGTAGACTATTTTGTAAACAAAATTGGTTGTATTATAAGACATCCACAAGTATGTTGTCTATTTTTTCAATCACTAAATGGAAATACAATATTTATCCATCATCTGGTTATTATACCTTGTACTTATATAGGTTAGAGTCGTCTTTTGTTTTGAGGTATCCGTGTTCTATTTATTCACCACTTTTGTGGAATAAAAAGGGTAAGTTAAGTTTGATAAATTAAATTATGTACATCCATTCTTTTTTCAATATCTTTGTATCAGCTAAGTTATTCCTATGTATTGTTAACTATATTTCAGTCTTATTTTATTAAGGTAAAATGCATCCATGTTCCCAAGGAGTTTATAATTGCACGTTGAAGAAACATAAAGAGTTTGAGAAGTATAACCAAATACTAAGTATTATGGTAAGTGAAGCTTTCAAACAACCCTACTTTTTTTGAATTCATAAAGCTAAGTCCCCATGGAAAAAATTGTCCTTGCTACATATTATTTTAAGTTTAACCAATAATGAGTTTGAGCTTGTGTACATGTTAGATACACTCATACATGTATGTGTTGTTTCATATAAGTACCTAGTTGAATCTGCTTGGTTTTATATCTTTTGTAAATCATTGATGCTGACGTATATATGTAAAAACACATCACATGCGTTTGTTGTTTAATCACTGTCCAAAATGAGTGGTGCGAATTTATTTATTTTTGATTAGGCTGGAGTATTTTTCTTCAGTGATATTTTTGTTTCTTATATTCATGGTTGTCGAGTCCAATTTCTAAATAGTAACCAATGATCCATGTTAACAAATAGATACCACTAAGCATGAAAAAGTGATGAAATTTGTTTAAAATGAAGATTTTAGTACATGCTTTAAATGTCACATGCAGATTTTGTAAACCATTGGGTCAATCAATTTACAACTACCCACACAATCATCTTCCCTCAACTTCATATAAATGGGATCAGTCAACGCGTACATGCGTTCATCACCCAGGTTAGGGATTCTAATCATAATGTAAACTCTAACATACGAATATCCAACTGTGATCATAAAGCTGGTTTAAATGTGGCAGATAATGGGTGAATTTGGTAGTATATATATTTGATTTTATTCCACTTCTTTGATGAAAACATTTATGTTCAATAACGACAAAAAATTTAAATCATTTATAGGTTCAACAATCTGAGGATCACTCGAGAAAATTTATTGAACTCAATAGCAAATGTGTTGTGTGATGGGCAATATATGAATGTGATTAAAAACCCAGACCGTGTACCTCTCTACAACGTATAGTTTGTATGTAAGTGGTGTAATGTATGTGTTTCAGTGCAAAAAAACTGCAGTAATGTTGTCAAGGTATGGTGTAGCGCTTTGTGTGAGTTTTGAGCATGTGCAAGCCTTTAGCAACGACTCCCAAACACATGGGTTGGGTCCGTTGGGATATTTTCATCCTGAAAAACAAATGATAAATTCATAGTGTAGACAAAAAACTTAACAAATAAACATAGATAATACTAATTAAATGTTAGGTGGCCATGGGTATAGAATGACCAAGTTCTATGGATTGTGTGATTGGTGATAACATATAACACAAGATGTACATTGTTCATGATGGACATCCATTACATATATCCTAAGGTTTGACGTCACATAGAGTTTTCAATCATTACAATTTGGCTTAACACATACCAAAACTGGAACTCCACTTTTATTTAAAAAGACTACTATATCAAAAACTGAATGAAATGTCAACAAAATACATAGGCAAGAAATAAAAAATGAATGAATTCTAAAACATGAAACGTAAAAAGAAAATCAAATGTAATTTTGCCTCCTTAGGCACTTTATTTCAGCAGGATCCATGTTTTCAATAATTTTAATTTCTTAAATCATCGGATTGTTCTTTTAAGAAGCTATGTAGTCGTTCTACTCTTTTTTTCTAAATTCAATAAATTTGCTTAATTTCCGATTAGTCCACAATTTGTCTTACTGTTGACCTTAAATCAATTACCAATAATGTTTTATGAAATGGGAAAAGAAAGTAATGATATAAATACCGATAAAAAAATTTGGAGTATTATAAAGCATGTGCATGCCTTTAGCAGACTCTCAAGCATTGTGTGTAGTTAATGGAGAAGGTGTTGAATTGGTTGGTGTAGTGAAAAAATAGTGGTTTAGGTAGCAGAAGTAGAACACCCAATAATCTAATCTATCAACAATCTCAACAACGCCAATTCAATAAAGATGATAAAGAAAAATCAAACGACTCAAATTATAGATAAAAACATAAACAGAAAAAGGGAAACAACACACCAATATAACGTGGTTCGGCTATGCCTACATCCTTGGACCTGACAACCTTTTATTTCTTCATTTCAAGAGGAGGTTCAATATGAGAAGAAATACACAACACTTATTGCAAATTTCTTACCCTATAATGGAAATAGAAATAGGGATCTTATTAAAGATATAATAGGAGAGCTTTCTTTTTGTGTGCATTAGAAATATGAGCAAATGTCTGCATATATATAGGAGGAAGGATGAAGAATGCTTTGAAGATAAGGATGAAATATTTCAAGATGTCCTTGATTTGAATCCACCATAAATCTAACACATTTGTATTTGTTTCCACCTATACCAATATTTGATTGATTCCATAAAGCAAGAATATACCTTCTCCATATTAATATATCATCTTCCCGATTTGACTTAATTACGAGAATCAATTAATTATCTCCTCGTTAATATACTTAAATCACCTAAATTTAAAAATATACATCAATCAACAAAAAAATAGTTGTTGGGTCAACACCCCATGGCGCTAAGTAGCTCGTACCACACCAATCAAGTTTGAGCAATGCTCAAATTTGTTCTTTGGAACCAACAATGTTAGCATATCAGATGGGTTATCATTTGTGTGGATCTTCGATAGCTTTATCTTATTTCTCTCTTATTCAAACATGAGGAAAAAACTCCTAACATCAATGTGCTTTGTTCGTGAGTTGTAGGCTTGATTTTCCACAAGATGAATGGTGCTCGACTATCTAAAAACAACTCTACGGTCTTCTGCATCATTAATAAATCATCAAAAAACTGCAACAAATATAATTAGTCGCTTCCATAATAGAAAGAAGCTTTGCCTCTGTAGTTGATAAAGCTACAATGGATTGTAGTTTGGATCTCCAAGAAATCGAGTCTATGCCAAGTGTATAAACATAGCCCAAAATCATTTTCCTACCATATTTATCCCCAGCATAATCCAAGTCATAATAACCCCTTAGAGTTATGTAACTACCTCAAAACAACAAGCCAATGTCAGATGTGCCTCTCAAATATCTTAGAATCCACTTTATTGCTTGCCAGTGAATCCTTCCTGGGTTAATGTATCTTCTAACAAAGCCAATTTCATGAGCTAAATCAGGCCTTGTGCATACCATTGTATACATAAAGGCTTCCAACTACACTAGAATAAGGAATATAACACATATCCCTTTTGTCTTCATCCGATGTGGGACACATACCCCTGGATAGCTTAAATTGAGAGCCCAATGGAGTAGCCACCGATTTAGCATTCTCCATACCGGATTGAGATAGGACTTTCTCAATATATTGAGTTTGAGTGAGCCTTAAAACTCTTTACTTTCCATCCCTCTGAATTTCCATCCCCAAAATTCTTTGTGCTTTTCTGTTGAGACAAGTCCCACACCGGGGAATTTATAAAATAAATTAAGTATAAACATTAAGAGTTCGATCTTCACATTGCCAATTGGTTTTGATAATTTGTGGTTCTCTAACATGGTATCAGTGCAATGTTTAACTCGTGTGCAAAAGTCACGTTTACCCACGTCACTCCCAAGTGTGAGGTTCAGGATATGTCACACGTGCGGTGACATGTTGAGATAAGTCCCGCACCGGGGAATTTATAAATAAATCTAGTATAAACATTAAGAGTCCACCCTTCACACTACCAATTGGATTTGTGCTAACTTGGGGTTCTCTATCTTGGTATTAAAGCAATAAAAAAATTAGTCTGCACAAGGCACACTTGCCCACGTCACTCCAAAGATCCAAGTGTGAGATTGCCACACGTGCAGGGGTGTGTTGAGACAAGTCCCACACCGGGGAATTTATAAAATAAATTCAGTATAAACATTAAGAGTTCACCCTTCACGTTGCCAATTGGTTTTGTGATAATTTGGGGTTCATTAACAATTTCCCAAATCTTTCATCTCAATCTCCTTGTTGAGATCCATCTTCAACTCTGAAATTCTAGTCATGCTCTTAGAAGCTATCAACATATCATCAACATAAAGCAACAAATAGATGAAGTCATCATTACATTTCTAAAATAGACATATTGGTCCTTAAAGCTTATAGAGTAGCCTTGTGAGATCATAAACTTATCGAATTTCTTATACCACTGTCTAGAAGACTATTTTAAACCATAAAGAGATTTGTTTAAGTTTACATACATGACTAGGCCTGCTACTGTCAATGAACCCCTCTGGCTGAGGTCGCCATGCAAGAATGTTGTCTAAACATCTAATTGTTCCAACTTCATGTCGAAGTGAGCTACCAATGCCAATATTACTTCATGGTTATGATGACTTTACTGAAGTGTTTAACATTTTATGTGATATTAAAAGGTGATCATAAGATAATGCGCCTTGCTTTTATGTGTAAATGTATACTCTTTTATATCTTTTCAGTTTTGTACCATATTACTTCAACAATATATAATTTTACTATGTTGGATAGGTACCGTTATACAGTTTCATTTAGAACTGGCTTTATCTCCAGACCAACTTTGTGCTTGATTTACTTCATAATCGCTTATTTACTTAATGAAACTTTTTCAACAAATGGATACTATTTTCGACTTTACAGCGTTCAATCTAATTTTTAGTGGGTTCTTATACCTCTTTAGTACTGGTAGAAGCAGGAATAAAATAAATATTGCAGTTAATGGTGAGAACAAGATAAAGTCAACATAGAAATTTAAGGTGGATGTTTATTGAAATTTTGTTATATGAGTCGGTTATACTTAATTCAGAGCAACAATGAAAAACCTTGACATTTAATTGTATTAATCAAAAGTTATAAGTTATTAAAATATAAACTTCCAATCAAACCCCAAGACTTGAGCAGAGGTATATCTCTGTTGTACGGAATTCATTCAGAACGCAGTCTTGCACTGTGAGGATCGTTATGATACATAAAATATTTCAAGATAATTTATTTACAAGTTGAGAATGCATAAAATTACGAGAAAAAATTATGTTACTAAAGACTCAAAGTATTTTTTTTCTTCTGTATTCACTACTATTTAATTCTTCCATTTCATGTTTTATGTTATTCATACATCCTATTACATTAATTCAAGGCTGACTAACAGATCGTGCCATTTAATTTTCTAATACTATAGTATTATCTTAAACGACCGTCTTCTACCTGAATATTATCTTTTATTCTATTTTTTTTCTACTAACTTATGTTTTCCTTCGCCTTTACACTTCTAACATGGTACACCACTATCGTGGTTCTCATCAAGGAGAATTGTAAAGCATGAGCACATGAAAGAGAAAAAGTAGATAGTAAGAAGATTAGAGGAGACTAAATAAAATGACTCTGAAAGCATAATGTTAGCAATATTTTTGTCAACACCAGAGATAGGTCTACGGAAGTGGACCTAAGGGAAAAACAGGGTTGTTAAGATTCCACGAGCTTGAGTTAGTCATCGTTTCCTAGATATCAAGGTCTAAAGCCCAAAAGATTAGTTATCTTCCCTCAAAGGGGTGAGCATCATGCTTAAGCCACTTAATAACCCATCGTTATCTTGGGACAGAGGTTCCTTAAACACAACCCTCGGTAGAAGGATAAATGGCCTGTAGGAAAGGGTTTTGCTATAACTTTGCGAAGGGTTTAGACTTGGATATGAAACTATGACCATGTAGAAAGCATACGGTATATTATGTAGGAAGTAACTAAGAAAACTCATAACAAGCATATAATAAATAGGCTAAGTGTTGATCCACTCTTTATTGGTATTTGATTCGGAGTACTACATAACCTATTACAGTAGAAATCCCCAAATCGATTTAAAAATTAGGGTTTACTCTAGGAGAAAAGAGTACAAGAAAGAGAAATGAAAAATTGGCCCTGAAAATGAGACGCCTGGGGTCTTATTTCTAGACAAATCGGGGCCCCTTTTGCTATTGGGGTAGCAGAAGCCCATGTCGGCTGCTTTTCCCTTTGGTTCCGGTTGCTTTAGCTCTCAGCCGCTCTTTTGGCTTTGCTTATTGCTTTTAGGGTGTCGGTTTCGGCTGTCGGAAGGATGGTCTCGGTCTTTGGAACTTCTTTTTGATGTTATATCTATCTTCTTTGTATAGATACCAAGCCTGTCGGTATAAATAGCTTTCGTAACACCCCACACTTTTCTACACCCAAATTTTGACAAAAAAAAAACTTGAACACATCCAAGCATGGAGCGTGTATATCTGGTACCTGCAACAAATGAGCATGAACATAATCAGAGTATGATAAATATAACTCACAGCAGAAACAAAATATGATAAACTAGTATTAACTCAAGTAACTACCTTTTTCAAAGTAAGTTACTTTGCCAATACCGAGCATGAGAGAGAATGAGAACCGAAAACCAAACTTAATAATCTGTGAGAACCCGACCTTCTATAGGAAATTTGGGAGGTTGTAATGAGGAGGGGGTCAGAACAACAAGTTCTGGTGACTAAAAATGTACACCACATACTATACCACAGATATATTCCGTTTGGTTCAATCCAAGTTGTATGCCTAACAAGGTTAGTGATTCTAAACCAACCTTGTTAATATTTACGCACGACTCTACTACTCTTCCCAAAGTAGTATTCCCAAATTCTATTATCGAGATAGGACATTTACACATATATTTGTGAAGCCTTTATACTAGATTTTAACTGGTTAACTATATTGAGATTTGACCACTAATTAAGGAGTTTCTATATCGATATACTTTCATTCGCTCATTCTTTCTTCATTTATTGCCTCACTATCAATGATAGATAGGGTGGATTCTTCTAGATCGCTTAAGTCCCTAGGCGGACCGATTGGTCACTTATTATTCTCGATAATTTACTTAACACTGACATGAACTAGAGGGAACTAGCTACGGGCCCTACCAGTTAAGGCTTTCGTCATTCACACATATACCCTTGCCCCGGATAAGGTGAGAAATGGTATTTTATCGTTCGCTATACCTTTTAGCTGACCTTATTAGATAACCTCCTTAGTCGCTTATTACTTCCCGTAGGATAGGTAGCCATATCTGGCGTTTTAGTTTCCATGTTTGGGTAGGCCCACACACACCTTCCATTTAAGACCCCTAAACTGAAAGAACTATTCCCAGGTGGACTCTTCAACCCTAGTAACTTAGCCTTTTAGGACCCAGGAAGCAGATTATACGTGAAGGTTATTAGTTCGTACCCTATTTGCCTTTAGCATCTTAATTTCCCTTTTGGGATAAAGTAGGCTACGCTATTAAGTCATTCCTATTTAGTTCCTCTATACGGAAATGTTATACTTACACCATTTATTTTTGTCACGGGTTTATATGGTTAATGATATCTTACATTATTAAACTACTAAGTCCAACTATATTTTCAATCTCCATTATTATAAATCAGGAAGGTTATATTCCTTTTCCCCTATGATATTTATTTAATACCGTCTCTAATTTGGACTTAGTGTTTAAACGACAATCTTACATTCCCTTATGACACCCATTTCCTTTTATTTCCTATTTATTGCCCTTTATGACCATAACGGTCATATTTTCCTAGGGCAACTATTTATCAGTCCCAAGTTATCTATTTGTTGTAACCCAACGGAAAATTGCTATTCTTGTTCATTTATTTATTGGTTGACTGTTTTATATATATATATATATATATATATATATATATATATATATACACGTACCAGGCCTCTCAAATTTAGTTGACTACCTGTGGATGCTGGATTTGCCGGTCAATTTTGAGCAGACTTCTACCACAAGTGAACTTACCTCATGCCTTAATACGATTATATTTATGCATTAGACCCTCACATTAAGCCGACTGCCTGTGGTTGCTGGATTTGTCGGTCGGTTCCAGGCAAACTTACACCACAAGTTGAGATCAACCTCGTGTCTAAATGCGGTTATTATTCAAATTTCCTAATTGGGGTTTACAACATTTATCCTAATTGATTTTAGGAATTGTAACCATCTTCCTATCACATTTATTTTTTCCCAGTCAATATTGGTTACAATGGTTATTTATTGATTTGCAGACTCATTTATGGCAATTAATTATATTGATTGCTATAAATGGTCACCACAAATATATTAATTCAAAATGGATTATATTTACACATAATTCCATAATTGAACCTTATCCAAACATTCCATACAATGTATATTTTACCATTTACACTGATTTGTATGAATAATATGCATATATTTATTTTTATTTTTTTGTGCGGTCAACATAGTTATTATTATTTTTAGTATTATTCTTCTTTTAAAATAACGATTTGGTCTGATCAATTAAACAAATATTTCCTTTTTATTATTCAAACTTGCCAAAAGGTTTCAAGTCTCACAAAGGACTGTTAGCCGTAATCATTGTAAATAATGTCTATTTTGTGGAATTGACACATTTCCAAATCATAAGAAATATATGTAAATATATATTTTGGAATATTCGATGCAAATTACACACAAATATATGTATTTATATTTATATGTACCTTTGCACCACTTTTCCTTTTTTAATCCTTTTTATCATACCTATTGTGATTTCAAAATAATGCCTCTTTATTAAAAAGGAGGAAAACGACATGTTTTACAATGCTTAAGCCAAAACCCAAAATATTGAATATAAACAGGAATAGTTCTTTTATTCTTAAAATCACATAATTCCCCAATTTCATCCTTTTTACCCAAATTCACATATTTCATTTTTCAACTCTGAACTAAAGATCTGGAATGCAACTACAACTAATTTATATTTAAATGGGACTGATTTCCAGATCCACAGTGCTATATAACATGCACAACATATGCACAACATATTTCATGACATAACTGCAGGAATATGTGGGAAAGTTATTTCAGAATCCTACAATTCATGTTATATGTAACACCCCACCTCCGCCAATGCCACTCTTGCAAGCGCACTAGCTTTGGAGGGGCGTTAAACGAGGTAAACATGCATGCAGATATCACAAGATAGAACATATAAGTAAAACAGAGTAGTAAAGCAGCGGATAAAACTAACATTTCAAAACCATAGTCAAGTTACATCAAAGTACTTGGTCATTATTTTCCTACAAAACAAAGTCTAGAACATAAACTGAACACTGAAAAAAAAAAACATAAAGTAACTATACCCAAAGTAGAATAAAACCATAGCATGCTCAAGTCCAAACCATACATGAGCTGTCCAGAAAAGCAGCTAAAGATCCAAGCTAGGTACTAGTGTTCCCACCCTGTAAACCTGGGGGGGGGGGGGGGGGGGAACGGAAGAAAAGAGGCGACAGAAAACGGGTCAGTCAAAAAGACTGGTAAGTCCTACCTACTATTAGTATAAAAACTAGTAAAGTTAACTGGACATGTAAAACAGAGATGAAACATAGGATGATAACTCGCATGGTGAGAAGTTAACAAGATAGATCAAGTGTGGCATTGCATATACAAGGTTAGGTTGCACCAAGTGTGTACTAGTATTCCAATCCATGTCAAGTATAAACAAGAAATGATCCCTTGGCCCAAAGCTGGCCCAATATCATGAGGTGACCTAAATCAAGGTCCAACTACTCGGTCTAGTCGATCGGCTCCCTATAAGCCTAACTCGTTGTGTATCGGTGTCATACGGCTTAATCGTGGATTGTAGTTAACTGTGCAAGGTCCACCCCAGGGTGTATCCAGCCCTAAGGTGTAAACCACAGACACAATTCAAGCACGCACAGTCTAAACCTACTGGTGCCCGTGTTCAACTCCGGACTTAATGTGCACGACCATGGTCCGCCTGAACAACCGGTGCACCCTTCAGCCGTCTCTTTTGGTCTCTTACAATCAGTCCAGTAATCGTGCCCCACCCTAGCCTAGTCCAGGGTACCCATGATACTTCCAAGTTGGTTACTGCTGAAAAGGACCACGTAACTAGGATTTCAAGCGGGTTAAGTGTGGTTAACCCTATCCTAACCATGTATTGAGTTGGTCAAGTGTATTCAAGCAGTTCATGACTTAACCCTATCAATACATCGGGTTTAATTGGTTAAGTATTCAAGTAGTCCATGTCTTAACCCTACTAATCCATCGTGTTTAATTGGTTAAGTATATTCAAGTAGTCCATGACTTAACCCTACCAATCCATCGTTTTTAGTTGGTTAAGTATTCTAGTAGTCCATGACTTAACCCTACCAATCCATCACGTTTAATTGGTTAAGTAGTCCATGACTTAACCCTACCATGTGGCATTAATTAAATTAATGCACCCCAACCTCTCACATTAGACTTTGTTGTGGTTACTAGTTAAGCCGGGCGGGTCCGGGTAGCTTTACACCACAACCTAGTCTAACCTCGGGTTTTAAGTGCAATATGACCAACTACTCACATTAGGTCCTATTGTTTGTAGCCACTAGTTAAGCCGGTCGGTTCCGGGTAGATTTATGCTACAAACTCAACCCAACCTCGAGTTGGTCACTTTCATGTTTTCTACATGTCATGTCCACGTTCGTGTTTTCAAGCATAAACACATGTCAAACTTTCATGTCATATTTTCAAGTCATGTTTTCATGTTATTTAAGTTTGCCCCATTACCCATAACGTATTCCCATCGCACGTAAATTCGCATCAACACAAATAGATCAAAAAAGGGAACATAACAATATGACAAGGCGGGCATAAGATGGCAAAGTCTATCACAAGTTAAACATGGTGATATTTG
Source organism: Allium sativum (assembly GCA_030737875.1). Taxonomy (NCBI): domain Eukaryota; kingdom Viridiplantae; phylum Streptophyta; class Magnoliopsida; order Asparagales; family Amaryllidaceae; genus Allium; species Allium sativum. Next base: position 295,575,619 of record CM060927.1, on the reverse strand, counting down.
AGGCCAAAAGGGGTTCAACATACTAGCATATGGCCTCAACATGTATGATAGCATAAAAGGTGACTTGGCCTCAAACATATCAAATAGCATAAGGGTGATTTGGCCACTAGCATGCATAATAGCATAAGGGTGATTTGGCCACAAGCATGCGCAATAGCATAAGGGTGATTTGGCCACAAGCATGCATAATAGCATAAGGGTGATTTGGCCACAAGCATGCATAATAGCATAGGGTGATTTGGCCACAAGCATGCATAATAGCATAAGGGTGATTTGGCCACAAGTTAAACATGGTGGCATATGAGGCAATTGTGTTCATAAACTTGCATATTACATTATAAGCCTCAAAACATGCATGATATCAACTTTAGCATAATAGGTGAAACATGGCCATAAATGACATAGGATGATAGCTAGTGATTCGCATATAACATCATATGCAAGATAACATAAGGGTTATGAGAGTTTCTATGTTGCTTTGTGCAACATTTCAAATCAAAGCTCATAGCTTTCTATGCACAAAGTCAAGGTGATAGCTTTACAAACATGCATAGAATAAATCTATGCATAACATGATAGAGTCAAAGCACTAATCATACTTAGGCCCAAACTCAAACTTGCAACATGTCATATTTAACTTCATAGTTAGAATTTAAGAGTAGAATAGGGCTTACAATGCTATGAAGACCTATGAAATAAAATAAGATTGAGACGAAGCCACTAGCAACTCTAAAAAACCCCAATCGCATATAAGCTCCAAGTTGTTTTGAGAAACAATAAGCTCCTTTGATTTGTATGAAGAAAGATCCTTGTTTTGATGAAGAAAGGTGGCTCTTTTACTAGCTTAGGAGACTCAAATTTTCATGAAGAGGATGGAGGCCATGTTATGAAGATGGAGGGCATGATCAAGAAACATTTTGGCATAGTTTAGTTGTAGGAATGATTAATGAGGGTTTAGGCTAGGTCTTAGGGTCTTTTTATAGAAGATTAGGTTAGTTTAGGCCATAGGATTAACCCTAGTTCAGATCTGAGCCATTAAAATCCGTCACAAGCCTCCAAACATGTCTTGAGGAACAAGTCAGGTGCACCCAGGCCAAACTGGCCGACCACCCAAGTCGACAGGGGTGTCGACTGGGCAGTCGACACCACCTGGGGTGTGTCGACTCCCCAGTCGACTTGGGGGTGGCGAGAATTTTTCCCGCCTCTTCTGCTTTGCTGAATTTGAATTCTGAATTCAAATTTGAACTGTTTTTTGAACTTGAAATTTTCTGAAAACTTTGACGGACCATAACTTGGTCATACGGACTCCGATTTTCGAAAACTCGGACTCTATTTCGCGTATTTTTCCGAGACGAACGCAATGGCACAACCCGTTTCCCTTGATTCAGATTTTATCATTTAATTATGCCTTCTTATGTTATAACATGTTATTTAAAAATACGGGTTGTTACATTCTCCCCTCCTTAAAGGATTTCGTCCCCGAAATCTTCAAGTTAGGAAGAACATATCCTACCATCCATCATCCATCTACTCAAAACATCATCCACAAGTAAACATTGTCCTTAAAAGATTCTGAATGCTGTATGATCATATGCAGAGGTGTGTGTATATGTACTTATCTAATGCGAAAATCAGGCGGTTACTAATTCAGTAAACCTCCTTAATGCAAAGTATGTTAGTCAAATGAGTCCATATGTATGCAAATTCCTAACATAATTCATAATCTCTATATGAGTGCACATAACATTCATCCATATGCAACATCCACGTGATAGCATAACAAGTTTCATCCATGAATAAGTATAAGCACTCATGCATATGCAATATGAAAGTGTGTGAGCCGATCTTAGTGCCTAAGGTGTATCATGCATCCACGAGTATCCACTTGCAAACACTTGCAACCACTTGCAAACATCAAGCATAACATGTTTCAAATACATGTTTCATCCAAAGGGTTTCTACCTAAGGTTCTCATGACAAGGTTAACGAGATAACAAGATAAACATGGATAGTGAAAGAAAGATATGTTGGCTAGGAAAAGAGATCGAGAATGTACCCTAAAAAAGAAATAGGTGAAGCGCGCGCATCTTCTCCTCGGTTTCCCAAGTTGCGTCCTTTTCGGCTTCACTTTACTAACTTGACTTCTCGATTCGTCAGCTTCTTGATCTCCGTTCCCCAGATACGGATCAGAGCTCGCCTCAAGGTCGCCTCTTTCTATACCTCCGTGTCTTCAAGAATACTTGGTTCAACTACCTTGGCTGACTCATGTAGGCACTTTCGGAGATGCGAGACATGAAAAACATTGTGAACTCCGGCCAGCTTCTCGGGCAATTCCACCTTATAAGCCATCTTCCCAATCCTCTCTATGATAGGGAAGGGTCCTACGAACCTTGGTGCCAGCTTCCCAACTGCTCCAAAACGAACCACATTTCGCAAAGGAGAAACCTCCATGAAAACTATATCTCCAACTTTGAATTCCAAATCTGTCCTTCGCTTGTCAGCATAGGATTGTCTATCTTGGGCCGTTTTCATCCATCTTCGAATCAACTCTACCTTCTCGGATGTGCCCCATATCATGTCGGGCCCGAGTATAAGCTCATCCGTCGTCTCCCACCAACATGTTGGTGACTTGCTCGGCCTCCCATACGAAGCTTCGAATGGTGTCATTCCTATGCTTGCTTGGTAGCTGTTATTATAAGCAAACTCTACAAGAGGAAGGTGGTCTTCCCAAGTACCACCAAAGTCAAAAATGCATAGCCTTAACAGATCTTCTAGTACTCTTTTCACCCTCTCGGTTTGGCCATCCGTCTGGAGGTGATAGGCTGTACTTAGATTCAATCGCGTACCCATCGCTTCTTGCAAACTATTATAGAACTGGATGGTGAAGATTGGGTCACGACTGCTAACTATGCTGGAAGGAACTCCATGCAATCGCACTATCTCTCGAAGATAAACAGATGCTAAACCTGATACAGTCCTCTTGTTCTTTACTGGAATGAAATGGGTGCTCTTCGTAAGTCTATCAACCATGACCCATATCCTATAAAGCCCAAATAGTTTGGTCATCTTAATGGACATCTTCACCCCAACTATAAATCACAAACAGGCGAGTCATACTCCTTATGGGGTTTGCAACAGAACTAAGATTGAGAATATGACCGAGAGGATATACTTAAAAGATAGCATGCGAGTAAGCTCTACAGAATAATAGGGATCAAGGATATACTCTTAGAAAGAGATATAATGCACGTATCTAGTCTTCAATCTTCTAAGCCGCATTTTCTTGTGCTTAATCCCATCGTGCCTTGACCGTCTTTCAATTTCGTAGCTCTTAATTCTTATTTCCAAAATATGAGTTAGAACTCATTTCAACGTTGCCTCTCGTTCCACTTCCACTTATTCTTTTCCTAAAATACTTGGCTTAAACATAACTGCGTGCTCATGGTTTCATGCAAGCTTTCCAAAATTCGTTAGTGAATCCTGTGTAGTAACCCGCATTTTTAGCTGTTGAATAATTAATTTATTTAATTATTAAATATCGATTTATCGATATCGAGAACGTGAATTAAATAATATTGAATATTTAATTAATAATTATAATATAATTAAAACAGAGCTTGAAATGGCGCGGCAGTTCGCTATTTGGCGATTTGAACTTCAACTGAATGTACAGGATTCATTTTAAATCGGATTTCAGTGAAACGAGAAACGTGTGGAGCTGGTGGAGTATATCTTTCTAGTGGAAGAGAAAAATCGGGATTTCGTCGTGTAGATTTTGATGTACGTCCAAATCAAATTTCAGAAAAGTCGCTGTAGAATTCCTTTATAATTTGCAACGCTTTATTTACGTTATAAAGGGATTTTCGATATAAACTGAATATCGATAATTCTAAAATCTGAAATATCAAACTGTAAATTCTGATATGATATTCTGGAGCTGTACGATATCATATGTGAAGATATACGATAATATAAATTTATTTATATTTAATTTAATTATATTTAAATATATTTATATATTTAAATGGGTCATTCAGAGCGTTAAATATAGCCAGTTTTGCAAACGACCTCAGAATTCGACGAAACTAATTTTGTTGGATCCGCAATGTCAAATAGTGGTTAGATTTCCAGTTTCGTGATTTTTAGAGTCACTGTGTGGCCGTACGGATTTTTAGAGTGAGAAACAGTCAGTATTTTAACAGTTAAAAATACGCTGTGTGAGCAAACCGAGTCGGAATTCGATGAAACCAGTTTCGTTAGGACCGTAATGTCGAACTCTAGCTGCATGTCCATTTTCGTGATTTTTGGGTGTCGTATGTGGTCACGGGGATTTTTTTGAAGCCAAATACATATAGCGTTGGCTTAAAAATGAATTAAAATAACGAATATAAAAATAATAAAAAAACTATCTATAAAATACCCTCATTCACCCTAAAACCTAACTTCATTTCTTCGGTGGTCAATTAAGTTCTGGCGCCTCCATTTTTATTTTATTTTCACGAACAGAAAAAATCCACAACAAATCAAAGTAAAATCTATAAATCGAAAATCAAATGTATTCGAGATCGTGAAGTCATTCTCTTCAGTTCTGTGTACTTGTTAGTGGGTTCGACGTTCACCTTTGAAGCTCGACAGTTGAGGCAGTGAGCTAGGGTTCGGATTTTGGGGGATTTAGAGTATCGAATCGCAAAATGGAGTCTAGATTTGGGTTAGACACTGAAAACCGCACCTCATGTGCAAATCTTGGAGGATTCGACAGTTTTTACGTCGATGTCTGTAGTACAGGACCAATGGACGCGACGGCGCAGATGATTTCGACTTGGGGGTTAAGGGTACCTGTGGATAGAGAGTTCGAAGAGGAAAGCAACGGCGTGGTTGGTTTGAAAATCCATGGTTTGTTGAAGGAGTGATGGTCGAAGGAAATTTGCGGTAATGGGTGTTAAAAGGAGGAGCACGGGTTCTGTAGTCCGTGAGTAGGGAAGATGATGAGCGGGTATTGGGTTAGAGGGAAATGGTTTGGGCCTTATGAATGTGTAAGCCCAATTTAATTATTAAGTTTTGTTTTAAGTCTAATTAAAAATGTGTTAACTAGTCAAGATCATATCTTTTACATACGTAATCAGAAATCGACAAAACAAGATCCGACAGGATCGTATGGACGGGAGCAACACAATGAGACTGACCGGGAGAGAATCCGAGCTCGTTACAATTTATGGCGAAATAAATTGTCTGACTGAATCAAATAACGCAAACCGTTATTTAACGGCTAACGCGCAAAAGTGAGTAAAAACTCACTAACTCTCCTCAATTTATATTTTAATATAAATTGTATTTTATTTCTGTATTTGACTGCTAGTTATGTACTGTTAATTTGGACTGTTAAGTTGTATTGTTAAATTGGACTGTAGATTGGACTGTTAAATAATTGATTGAAGACAACATGGATATATATATATATATATATATACATATATATATATATATATCGTTATTAAACGGTGATTTTGTTATCAGTGTATTTCATTAGAAATGCAAGTGATGTTATATACGTTGTTTAACATCGGTGGATGCAGGGAAACAGGTTGGAGGAATCCGACTGGATTCCTCAACATTTATTTTACTGTTATTTGTATATTGTGATATATACTGTGATATATAATCTGTTGTTGATTGTATATGTTTGGATGATATTGATTATTGACAGTTGGTTGTTTAAAAACAATAGAAAACACTGAAAATGTAGAAAAGAGAATTTTCAATATTTATATTGAAAATGAATCTATTTATAAAATCGAAGGATTTTATAAAAGGATATTTATTTAGAAATAAATAAATAAAATAAAGAAATGTTTATTTAGATTTAATAAATAGAATAAAGGATATTAAATTAGGGATTAAATAATTAGAGTTATAAAGGAAAATCTATTTAGGAAAATAAATAGATTATACAAAAGGAAATCTATTTAGGAAATAAATAGAAGTTAAAATAAATAGAAATAAAAGAAAAGTTAGTTAGTCGGATATAAATATTCGAATCAAGTTAGTTAAGTGGTCAAACCAAGCTAGTCGAACCAATCGAGCCCAAAATGGTCGAGTCGAACCAAATCGAGCCAAATGGTCGAGTCGAACCCATCGAGTCAAGATGGTTGAGTCAAACCAACCGAGTCGAGCTGGTCGGGTCAAACCAATCGAGTCAAGCTGGTCAAGTTAGTCGAACCTGGTCAGTACAACCAAGCTGGTCAAGTTAGTCGAACCTGGTCAGTCGAGTCGAGTAAATCAAAACTTAGTTAATCGAAAGGAGTTTATCGATTTAGTAAATCGATAGGAGTTAATTGATTTAGTCAATCGAGAGGAGTTAATCGGTTTTAATGAATCGAAAGGAGTTATCAATGTTAGTTTCATCGAAAGAATAAATTGATGTTAGTTTCATCGAAAGGAGTTATCAATGTTAGTTTCATCGAAAGAATAAATCGATGTTAGTTTCATCGAAAGAAGTTATTGATGTTAATTTCATCGAAAGAAGTTATTGATGTTAGTTTCATCGAAAGAAGTTATTGATGTTAGTTTCATCGAAAGAAGTTATTGATGTTAGTTTCATCGAAAGGAGTTATCGAAGTTAGTTTCATCGAAGGGAGTTATCGATTATAGTTTAATCGAAGTGAGATTTTCAAATATGAGATATTTGAAAAGGAAGAGTTATCGAATATTAGTTATTCGAAGAGAGATTATCGGATATCGTTTATTCGAGAAGGAGTTAATCGAATATAGGTTATTCGAAGAAGAGTTAATCAAATAGAGATTTCTCGAAGAGAGTTAATCGGCGAATTCGATTATATCGAATTCGGGAAAGTACTTATACTTTCCAGTGTCTAAATAGAGATTTATTTATTTATAAATAAATAAGTGTTAGGTTAATTATTCACTAATAAGAATAGAAGTTATAATTAAAGTTAGATAATTCGAAAGTAGGGATTATAACGTTATCGTTATAACCAATGTTTTAAATATAGAAGTGGACTAGTAAAATTGAATCCGAGAAAGGCGTAAAGAAGTTGTTAAAGATTTAAAAGATAAACTTTGCCCATTTCGAAGTTATAACGTTGTTCAGTTAAGGTCTGAGAGGTAATTATACCCCAACTTGAGTGACTTCCTTCTTAACTAAGAAATGGTAAGGTTTGATCGTAAAGGAGTTTTGAAAATGTTTTCCAAACGAGAATCAGAAATGTTTTCTGATAAAAGAAAATAAGAATTTAGAATATAGGGAAACAGGAGATAAGTAAATAAATGAACTAAAGAGATTAATGATAAATGATGTTTGTTCGATATAATTTCCATCTGGGAATAATATCGTTGTTTGCACACTTGTTTTTCTTTGATGGTTAAATCACAGACTATCGAAGTTTTGACCATTTTAACGTTGTTAATATGGAGAGACCGGTTGAATTATTATCCAAAGAACCACTCTGTATTGGCATAAGCGTCGCGAATCATATATGCCAAAGATAATTGAAGACAGAGTAAAATGCAAGGGCTATCCTGTTTACAGAATAGTGCCTTCGGTTTGTCCAGTCCCAGGACAACTTGTATGGACGAAGGTCTGACAGAGTATATCTAATGGATCGCGTAAGTTGATCTGTTCAAACGTATTCACGTTTGGTGGCGGAGGAATTCGTTTCTCTTAGCTGTATACCCGTGTTATTATTGGATAAGTCAATTTGTGATTTGGCGGGTATGACGATGTGACATTTTAAGTGAATGAAGATGGATGTCTGACAGAGTATTTCCAGAAAGGTCACGTACATTGATTTCTTCAACCGTACCAAGAGTGGAAGCGGAGAAGGAAACTTCTTTTAGCTGACACGTAATGTATTGTTGTAGACGTAAATTAATGATTTTGATGGATTTGACAATGTGGCATTCAAAGTGAATCTGGTGTAATGATAGAGCGTAGCTTCTAGCCTCATCATCCGGTAATGACAGAAATCGGGCAGGCAGCATGGCTAAGTCGGTCGCACCGAAGTAGGGTGTATAATCACCTATATAGTGAATATTCATTTGTTTCTTAAATCTATCAATGCTGTCCCATATATATACGGGAATGGTTGCTGATCCCAACCGTTGGTGATGTACATTCGATACACTCAAGCGAAATGAGTGGTCGGTCATGTGTGGCTGAGTTGCAAGATGTTCTTGTTGAACTCCAGTGTATCGTTCCTAGAGTACACTGATCGGAAGGTGGTTCCATACCTTGTCATAGTGGAAATCCAATCATCCAATACGTGCTTGCGATTTTGATTGTATACTATATATGTAGTAACGTGAGATGCAAGCGTTTCTGCTAGATTTATATTTATTTGTACTTAGACATTATTATAATATCAGAATGATATTGCTTTGAAAAGTTATTTGGATTCTCATAAGGGAAAAACCCGTTCCATTATGCGGCGTGGTCTTGTGAGATATCCTTTAATTAATCAAGTATTAAATTGTTTTACTCACACCAGTCCCATGACTGACCCGGAGTTTATTTTGTTGTTTTCCCTAAACTCTTGGGTGCCTAAATTTGTACGGGCAGTCAAGTAGTCGGGATTTTACAGATACACTTGGAGAGCTTGGAGCAGGAGGCTTCAGGATTCTATAGCTATTGTTATTTCCGCTGTTGTTGTAAGTGCTGTACTCTAATAAATGCCATTGTATACATATACTGATGTTATTTCAAAGATATGTTATGTTATATTTTATTCGTTCCGCTGTGAGATTCGTGTTTACTCTGATGATGATGTTCTTCTTCTTCTATTTTATAAGTTCTATCTTATCTATTCTCACCTTCTAATTTCTTTCATTAACAACCGGGATTTTTCGATGTTTTGGTTATCGACATCGAGCTTACGTCGATAACCAAAGTCGCTGAAAATCCGGGTTACTACAGTTGGTATCAGAGCATTGGTTTAGTTATTACCTTGGCTCTGTGGCGTGATTCAGTAGAGATGGGATTAGTAATATCCTAGACTGAGTTTGAGTGTATATATACGAGTGCGTATTTGTTAGTTAATATAAAGTGATTTATATTGTGTAGATTTATTGGTTGAGTGGCTTATAAATTCTAGTCGATCAGTTTGATCCACTGTATCGGTAGGAGTTTTATAAACACTTGAACACGATGAACCGACATGGTATGTTTTGAAATTAACATAGTATAATTGGTTGTGTTGGTTGTTATTATAATCGAATGAGGTTATAAGAAGTGAAATGGTTATGTAAATAACTAATCAGAATTCATATAAGTAAAGTATATGAAATAAAATGAAGAAAAATCTGAATTTAAATCAGATTGGAATTAAAATAAGGAAATTTTAAGTTCCTGGGAGATTTTGAAAACGTTTTTCAAACTGAAGGTGATATAGTATTGAACTCACTTCGATAGCTGGAAAATAGATTCTGATGATGAATCGCGACATCATCAGTGTTCATTTTCGAGTTCTAAGTGACGGACTACTACCAAAGGTTTTGTTTTTGAATTGTTTTGAGAAAACAAATTGTTTAGAAATTCAAAGGTTTTGAATTGGCATTGTAATTTCAAATTGATTTGAAATAGACCCAGGAAATTAAGTTTCGGAATTTAATTTTAACTTATGAAGTTAAATAGAATAAGATAGTAGAAATAAATTGAAATATTAACTTGAACTGAGTTAAATAGAATTGAATTGGATTAGAGAATAATCTATTATGGAATTGGGTTGATGAGTTAAGAATTTGAAATTTGATATTCGGGTTCGAATGAAATTCGATTTGGTTTTGAGGATATGAACTGATTGGAATTTGATTTAGATAACACTGGTATATGCTGAGTTGATAGCATATGGAAGTGATAGAGTTGATATTCCCGACAAAAAGGTACCAGTTTATATTTTATATGGATATGAGATTTATGAGCCGAATTGGCAAGCCGCTTGGCTGTTTGATTTTCTTTTGGGATAAAGAAGGCCCAGAGAGGCGAGTTGGAGTTTGAGATATTGACCAGTACAAAGGAGGTGCTGGCAAAAATTTTCGAAAAGTTAAGGTGTTAGAAAATTTTCAGAATTTTTGAAAATTTAGTTAGTCGGAATAAATTAATATTTTAGTCGATATTAATTGGTTCAGTTGAAACCGGAGAAAAGAGGTAAACAGATAAATTTTTACCCAGAAGATAGGGTCATCCCCTAGCTTAGCAATTTCGAGGACGAAATTTTATTAAGGGGGGAAGATTGTAGTAACCCGCATTTTTAGCTGTTGAATAATTAATTTATTTAATTATTAAATATCGATTTATCGATATCGAGAACGTGAATTAAATAATATTGAATATTTAATTAATAATTATAATATAATTAAAACAGAGCTTGAAATGGCGCGGCAGTTCGCTATTTGGCGATTTGAACTTCAACTGAATGTACAGGATTCATTTTAAATCGGATTTCAGTGAAACGAGAAACGTGTGGAGCTGGTGGAGTATATCTTTCTAGTGGAAGAGAAAAATCGGGATTTCGTCATGTAGATTTTGATGTACGTCCAAATCAAATTTCAGAAAAGTCGCTGTAGAATTCCTTTATAATTTGCAACGCTTTATTTACGTTATAAAAGGATTTTCGATATAAACTGAATATCGATAATTCTAAAATCTGAAATATCAAACTGTAAATTCTGATATGATATTCTGGAGCTGTACGATATCATATGTGAAGATACACGATAATATAAATTTATTTATATTTAATTTAATTATATTTAATTATATTTATATATTTAAATGGGTCATTCAGAGCGTTAAAAATAGCCAGTTTTGCAAACGACCTCAGAATTCGACGAAACTAATTTTGTTGGATCCGCAATGTCAAATAGTGGTTAGATTTCCAGTTTCGTGATTTTTAGAGTCACTGTGTGGCCGTACGGATTTTTAGAGTGAGAAACAGTCAGTATTTTAACAGTTAAAAATACGCTGTGTGAGCAAACCGAGTCGGAATTCGACGAAACCAGTTTCGTTAGGACCGTAATGTCGAACTCTAGCTGCATGTCCATTTTCGTGATTTTTGGGTGTCGTATGTGGTCACGGGGATTTTTTTGAAGCCAAATACATATAGCATTGGCTTAAAAATGAATTAAAATAACGAATATAAAAATAATAAAAAAACTATCTATAAAATACCCTCATTCACCCTAAAACCTAACTTCATTTCTTCGGTGGTCAATTAAGTTCTGGCGCCTCCATTTTTATTTTATTTTCACGAACAGAAAAAATCCACAACAAATCAAAGTAAAATCTATAAATCGAAAATCAAATGTATTCGAGATCGTGAAGCCATTCTCTTCAGATCTGTGTACTTGTTAGTGGGTTCGACGTTCACCTTTGAAGCTCGACAGTTGAGGCAGTGAGCTAGGGTTCGGATTTTGGGGGATTTAGAGTATCGAATCGCAAAATGGAGTCTGGATTTGGGTTAGACACTGAAAACCGCACCTCATGTGCAAATCTTGGAGGATTCGACAGTTTTTACGTCGATGTCTGTAGTACAGGACCCATGGACGCGACGACGCAGATGATTTCGACTTGGGGGTTAAGGGTACCAGTGGATAGAGAGTTCGAAGAGGAAAGCAACGGCGTGGTTGGTTTGAAAATCCATGGTTTGTTGAAGGAGTGATGGTCGAAGGAAATTTGCGGTAATGGGTGTTAAAAGGAGGAGCACGGGTTCTATAGTCCGTGAGTAGGGAAGATGATGAGCGGGTATTGGGTTAGAGGGAAATGGTTTGGGCCTTATGAATGTGTAAGCCCAATTTAATTATTAAGTTTTGTTTTAAGTCTAATTAAAAATGTGTTAACTAGTCAAGATCATGTCTTTTACATACGTAATCAGAAATCGACAAAACAAGATCCGACAGGATCGTATGGACGGAAGCAACACAATGAGACTGACCGGGAGAGAATCCGAGCTCGTTATAATTTATGGCGAAATAAATTGTCCGACTGAATCAAATAACGCAAACCGTTATTTAACGGCTAACGCGCAAAAGTGAGTAAAAACTCACTAACTCTCCTCAATTTATATTTTAATATAAATTGTATTTTATTTCTGTATTTGACTGCTAGTTATGTACTGTTAATTTGGACTGTTAAGTTGTATTGTTAAATTGGACTGTTAAATAATTGATTGAAAACAGCATGGATATATATATACATATATATATATATATATCGTTATTAAACGGTGATTTTGTTATCAGTGTATTTCATTAGAAATGCAAGTGATGTTATATACGTTGTTCAACATCGGTGGATGCAGGGAAACAGGTTGGAGGAATCCGACTGGATTCCTCAACATTTATTTTACTGTTATTTGTATATTGTGATATATACTGTGATATATAATCTGTTGTTGATTGTATATGTTTGGATGATATTGATCATTAACAGTTGGTTATTTAAAAACAATAGAAAACACTGAAAATGTAGAAAAGGGAATTTTCAATATTTATATTGAAAATGAATCTATTTATAAAATCGAAGGATTTTATAAAAGGATATTTATTTAGAAATAAATAAATAAAATAAAGAAATGTTTATTTAGATTTAATAAATAGAATAAAGGATATTAAATTAGGGATTAAATAACTAGAGTTATAAAGGAAAATCTATTTAGGAAAATAAATAGATTATACAAAAGGAAATCTATTTAGGAAATAAATAGAAGTTAAAATAAATAGAAATAAAAGAAAAGTTAGTTAGTCGGATATAAATATTCGAATCAAGTTAGTTAAGTGGTCAAACCAAGCTAGTCGAACCAATCGAGCCCAAAATGGTCGAGTCGAACCAAATCGAGCCAAATGGTCGAGTCGAACCCATCGAGTCAAGATGGTCGAGTCAAACCAACCGAGTCGAGCTGGTCGGGTCAAACCAATCGAGTCAAGCTGGTCAAGTTAGTCGAACCTGGTCAGTACAACCAAGCTGGTCAAGTTAGTCGAACCTGGTCAGTCGAGTCGAGTAAATCAAAACTTAGTTAATCGAAAGGAGTTTATCGATTTAGTAAATCGATAGGAGTTAATTGATTTAGTCAATCGAGAGGAGTTAATCGGTTTTAATGAATCGAAAGGAGTTATCAATGTTAGTTTCATCGAAAGAATAAATCGATGTTAGTTTCATCGAAAGGAGTTATCAATGTTAGTTTCATCGAAAGAATAAATCGATGTTAGTTTCATCGAAAGAAGTTATTGATGTTAATTTCATCGAAAGAAGTTATTGATGTTAGTTTCATCGAAAGAAGTTATTGATGTTAGTTTCATCGAAAGAAGTTATTGATGTTAGTTTCATCGAAAGGAGTTATCGATGTTAGTTTCATCGAAGGGAGTTATCGATTATAGTTTAATCGAAGTGAGATTTTCAAATATGAGATATTTGAAAAGGAAGAGTTATCGAATATTAGTTATTCGAAGAGAGATTATCGAATATCGTTTATTCGAGAAGGAGTTAATCGAATATAGGTTATTCGAAGAAGAGTTAATCAAATAGAGATTTCTCGAAGAGAGTTAATCGGCGAATTCGATTATATCGAATTCGGGAAAGTACTTATACTTTCCAGTGTCTAAATAGAGATTTATTTATTTATAAATAAATAAGTGTTAGGTTAATTATTCACTAATAAGAATAGAAGTTATAATTAAAGTTAGATAATTCGAAAGTAGGGATTATAACGTTATCGTTATAACCAATGTTTTAAATATAGAAGTGGACTAGTAAAATTGAATCCGAGAAAGGCGTAAAGAAGTTGTTAAAGATTTAAAAGATAAACTTTGACCATTTCGAAGTTATAACGTTGTTCAGTTAAGGTCTGAGAGGTAATTATACCCCAACTTGAGTGACTTCCTTCTTAACTAAGAAATGGTAAGGTTTGATCGTAAAGGAGTTTTGAAAATGTTTTCCAAACGAGAATCAGAAATGTTTTCTGATAAAAGAAAATAAGAATTTAGAACATAGGGAAACAGGAGATAAGTAAATAAATGAACTAAAGAGATTAATGTTAAATGATGTTTGTTCGATATAATTTCCATCTGGGAATAATATCGTTGTTTGCACACTTGTTTTTCTTTGATGGTTAAATCACAGACTATCGAAGTTTTGACCATTTTAACGTTGTTAATATGGAGAGACCGGTTGAATTATTATCTAAAGAACCACTCTGTATTGGCATAAGCGTCGCGAATCATATATGCCAAAGATAATTGAAGACAGAGTAAAATGCAAGGGCTATCCTGTTTACAGAATAGTGCCTTCGGTTTGTCCAGTCCCAGGACAACTTGTATGGACGAAGGTCTGACAGAGTATATCTAATGGATCGCGTAAGTTGATCTGTTCAAACGTATTCACGTTTGGTGGCGGAGGAATTCGTTTCTCTTAGCTGTATACCCGTGTTATTTTTGGATAAGTCAATTTGTGATTTGGCGGGTATGACGATGTGACATTTTAAGTGAATGAAGATGGATGTCTGACAGAGTATTTCCAGAAAGGTCACGTACATTGATTTCTTCAACCGTACCAAGAGTGGAAGCAGAGAAGGAAACTTCTTTTAGCTGACACGTATTGTATTGTTGTAGACGTAAATTAGTGATTCGATGGATTTGACAATGTGGCATTCGAAGTGAATCTGATGTAATGATAGAGCGTAGCTTCTAGCCTCATCATCCGGTAATGACAGAAATCGGGCAGGCATCATGGCTAAGTCGGTCGCACCGAAGTAGGGTGTATAATCACCTATCTAGTGAATATTCATTTGTTTCTTAAATCTATCAATGTTGTCCCATATATATACGGGAACGGTTGCTGATCCCAACCATTGGTGATGTACATTCGATACACTCAAGCGAAATGAGTGGTCGGTCATGTGTGGCTGAGTTGCAAGATGTTCTTGTTGAACTCCAGTGTATCGTTCCTAGAGTACACTGATCGGAAGGTGGTTCCATACCTTGTCATAGTGGAAATCCAATCATCCAATACATGCTTGCAATTTTGATTGTATACTATATATGTAGTAACGTGAGATGCAAGCGTTTCTACTAGATTTATATTTATTTGTACTTAGACATTATTATAATATCAGAATGATATTGCTTTGAAAAGTTATTTGGATTCTCGTAAGGGAAAAACCCGTTCCGTTATGCAGCGTGGTCTTGTGAGATATCCTTTAATAAATCAAGTATTAAATTGTTTTACTCACACCAGTCCCATGACTGACCCGGAGTTTATTTTGTTGTTTTCCCTAAACTCTTGGGTGCCTAAATTTGTACGGGCAGTCAAGTAGTCGGGATTTTACAGATACACTTGGAGAGCTTGGAGCAGGAGGCTTCAGGATTCTATAGCTATTATTATTTCCGCTGTTGTTGTAAGTGTTGTACTCTGATAAATGCCATTGTATACATATACTGATGTTATTTCAAAGATATGTTATGTTATATTTTATTCGTTCCGCTGTGAGATTCGTGTTTACTCTGATGATGATGTTCTTCTTCTTCTTCTTCTATTCTATAAGTTCTATCTTATCTATTCTCACCTTCTAATTTCTTTCATTAACAACCGGGATTTTTCGATGTTTTGGTTATCGACATCGAGCTTACGTCGATAACCAAAGTCGCTGAAAATCCGGGTTACTACATCCTGTATCTCGTTTACATACCATACGGTATTCCACGCAGAAGAACTATCTCTTGAAAACAAATGCCACTCTACGTTGCCAAATGTTCTTACTAGGGTGATTTCTATAATCCATGCTTAAGCGGAATGGACTATCCGCCTTAGTGGCGAACACTACTCGATTGGATTACAAATTTCCAAAAAGTGCCAAGGGATTCTAGATAACTAATCAGGACGGAACCCTAAAGGTCACACGAGATTTCGAGGGTATTACCGAGGCGAGTCATGAGCCTCGCAACCCTATGTTCGAAGTCAAGAATGGCTCCATAACTGGACAACCAACCCATGCCCAAAATCAACCCGTATCCCATAAACCCGAGAACATAAGCATCACACACGAATTCTACGCTCAAGATAGAGATTTTCAAGTCCATACAAATCGCAGATAGATGGGCGGAACCCCCCAATCGGATTTGAAATACTAACGGGATTTTCAACTAGACTAGTACTTAGGTGCAAACTTTCAACAAGATCAGAAATAAAACTATGTGATGCGCCAGAATCAAATAAGGTATGAGCAGGGAAATCAGAAATGTAAACATGACTTTCTATAGAAACACTACCTCGAATCAAAAGCTGGAAGAGCGAGGGGAGCCTGCAACTGCCCTCCAGAGGGTCCTGCTTGCTGAATTTGCCTTTTCCCTTGTCCTCGCTTTTTCGGGCAATCCTTACTATAGTGTCTAGACTCTCCACAATGAAAGCATTCTCCCAACTTCCTTTTCTTCTTCCTACAGTCTTTGGCTATGTGCCCAGTGATCCCACAGAAGTTGCACTTCCTCCTTTCTCCTTACTTGTTGTCCTTGCTATTGTTGTTCTTGCCTCCTTTTCCGGAATCTACCTTCTCGCCTTGAGACTCATTTGCCTTGACCTCCTTCTTGCCACTCTTATCTTCCTCTTGAAGCAGGTCCATATTCACCAAACTCTCGAAAGTCGCCCCCATGGGTACATGAGACATGGCCAAACCGCGCATTGGCTCATTCAATCCTAGAGTAAAGCGTAGGGCCTTCTTCTGAGCTGTGTTAACCAAGTCTAGACCGAACCGAGCAAGTTGATTAAACGTATCCACGTATTCCCTAACTGTCATGTCCCCTTGCTTTAGAGATAGGAACCTCTTCATCTGAGGGTTCTCTTCTGTCGATGATAGAAACCTCAGTCTAAACCTTCTCCTAAAGTCATCCCAAGTCTGAATTGGCCTAGTAGTGGTGGTGACTACCCACCAATATGCAGCTTCCCCTTTCAATAGCCATACCGCTAACAGAACTTTCCTACGGTCCTCTATATCAAAGGTAGCAAAGAGGTCTTCAGTTTCCTTTAACCAGTTTCTTGCCTCAACAAAAGTCTCCGTCCCAATAAAATTCTTGCCACCCATCGCCTTAAAGTCTTTACAAATCTTCGCGAAATCCACTTGTGGATGCTGAGGAGGAGGAGGAGGAACCTCAGCTACGGGAAGGGGAGGAATGTTAGCTACGGGGGAAGGATGAGGAATGTCCGCGGGGCTGGCTTCATTCGCCCTTGCCTCCATGTACCTTCTAAACCAAATAGGTACTGGTACGCCCTCCAGAATGGCAAAATTATTGGCCATACTGAAACAAAGAAAAAGATAGATTGAGAACGAGGAAACAAAGGATAGTGCTAGTGGCTTTTGGGGAATAGCCTTTTAAAATAAACTAGACTTTTCTTGGAAAATACTTAATTGGTTTTGAAAATAGTTTTTTCAAAAGGTAAGTTTTAAAAACCTTTTATTCAATCTCGTAAACCTTATGCTCTGATACCAAATGTAACACCCCACCTCCGCCAATGCCACTCTTACAAGCGCACTAGCTTTGGAGGGGCGTTAAACGAGGTAAACATGCATGCAGATATCACAAGACAGAACATATAAGTAAAATAGAGTAGTAAAGCAGCGGATAAAACTAACATTTCAAAACCATAGTCAAGTTACATCAAAGTACTTGGTCATTATTTTCCCACAAAACAAAGTCTAGAACATAAACTGAACACTGAAAAAAAACATAAAGTAACTATCCCCAAAGTAGAATAAAACCATAGCATTATCAAGTCCAAACCATACATGAGCTGTCCAGAAAAGCAGCTAAAGATCCAAGCTAGGTACTAGTGTTCCCACCCTGTAAACCTGGGGGGGGGGGGGGGGAACGGATGAAAAGAGGCGAAAGAAAACGGGTCAGTCAAAAAGACTGGTAAGTCCTACCTACTATTAGTATAAAAACTAGTAAAGTTAACTGGACATGTAAAACAGAGATGAAACATAGGATGATAACTAGCATGGTGAGAAGTTAACAAGATAGATCAAGTGTGGCATTGCATATACAAGGTTAGGTTGCACCAAGTGTGTACTAGTATTCCAATCCATGTCAAGTATAAACAAGAAATGATCCCTTGGCCCAAAGCTGGCCCAATATCATGAGGTGACCTAAATCAAGGTCCAACTACTCGGTCTAGTCGATCGGCTCCCTATAAGCCTAACTCGTTGTGTATCGGTGTCATACGGCTTAATCGTGGATTGTAGTTAACTGTGCAAGGTCCACCCCAGGGTGTATCCAGCCCTAAGGTGTAAACCACAGACACAATTCAAGCACGCACAGTCTAAACCTACTGGTGCCCATGTTCAACTCCGGACTTAATGTGCACGACCATGGTCCGCCTGAACAACCGGTGCACCCTTCAGCCGTCTCTTTTGGTCTCTTACAATCAGTCCAGTAATCGTGCCCCACCCTAGCCTAGTCCAGGGTACCCATGATACTTCCAAGTTGGTTACTGCTGAAAAGGACCACGTAACTAGGATTTCAAGCGGGTTAAGTGTGGTTAACCCTATCCTAACCATGTATTGAGTTGGTCAAGTGTATTCAAGCAGTTCATGACTTAACCCTATCAATACATCGGGTTTAATTGGTTAAGTATTCAAGAAGTCCATGTCTTAACCCTACCAATCCATCGTGTTTAATTGGTTAAGTATATTCAAGTAGTCCATGACTTAACCCTATCAATCCATCGTTTTTAATTGGTTAAGTATTCAAGTAGTCCATGACTTAACCCTACCAATCCATCGCGTTTAATTGGTTAAGTATTCCAGTAGTCCATGACTTAACCCTACCATGTGGCATTAATTAAATTAATGCACCCCAACCTCTCACATTAGACTTTGTTGTGGTTACTAGTTAAGCCGGGCGGGTCCGGGTAGCTTTACACCACAACCTAGTCTAACCTCGGGTTTAAGTGCAATATGACCAACTACTCACATTAGGTCCTATTGTTTGTAGCCACTAGTTAAGCCGGTCGGTTCCGGGTAGATTTATGCTACAAACTCAACCCAACCTCGAGTTGGCCACTTTCATGTTTTCTACATGTCATTACCACGTTCGTGTTTTCAAGCATAAACACATGTCAAACTTTCATGTCATATTTTCAAGTCATGTTTTCATGTTATTTAAGTTTGCCCCAGTACCCATAACGTATTCCCATCGCACGTAAATTCGCATCAACACAAATAGATCAAAAAAGGGAACATAACAATATGACAAGGCGGGCATAAGATGGCAAAGTCTATCACAAGTTAAACATGGTGATGTTTGAGGTCAAAAGGGGTTCAACATACTAGCATATGGCCTCAACATGTATGATAGCATAAAAGGTGACTTGGCCTCAAACATATCAAATAGCATAAGGGTGATTTGTCCACTAGCATGCATAATAGCATAAGGGTGATTTGGCCACAAGCATGCGCAATAGCATAAGGGTGATTTGGCCACAAGCATGCATAATAGCATAAGGGTGATTTGGCCACAAGCATGCATAATAGCATAGGGTGATTTGGCCACAAGCATGCATAATAGCATAAGGGTGATTTGGCCACAAGTTAAACATGGTGGCATATGAGGCAATTGTGTTCATAAACTTGCATATTACATTATAAGCCTCAAAACATGCATGATATCAACTTTAGCATAATAGGTGAAACATGGCCATAAATGACATAGGATGATAGCTAGTGATTCGCATATAACATCATATGCAAGATAACATAAGGGTTATGAGAGTTTCTATGTTGCTTTGTGCAACATTTCAAATCAAAGCTCATAGCTTTCTATGCACAAAGTCAAGGTGATAGCTTTACAAACATGCATAGAATAAATCTATGCATAACATGATAGAATCAAAGCACAAATCATACTTAGGCCCAAACTCAAACTTGCAACATGTCATATTTAACTTCATAGTTAGAATCTAAGAGTAGAATAGGGCTTACAATGCTATGAAGACCTATGAAATAAAATAAGATTGAGACGAAGCCACTAGCAACTCTAAAAACCCCCAATCGCATATAAGCTCCAAGTTGTTTTGAGAAACAATAAGCTCCTTTGATTTGTATGTAGAAAGATCCTTGTTTTGATGAAGAAAGGTGGCTTTTTTACTAGCTTAGGACACTCAAATTTTCATGAAGAGGATGGAGGCCATGTTATGAAGATGGAGGCCATGATCAAGAAACATTTTGGCATAGTTTAGTTGTAGGAATGATTAATGAGGGTTTAGGCTAGGTCTTAGGGTCTTTTTATAGAAGATTAGGTTAGTTTAGGCCATAGGATTAACCCTAGTTCAGATCTGAGCCATTAAAATCCGTCACAAGCCTCCAAACATGTCTTGAGGAACAAGTCAGGTGCACCCAGGCCAAACTGGCCGACCACCCAAGTCGACAGGGGTGTCGACTGGGCAGTCGACACCACCTGGGGTGTGTCGACTCCCAAGTCGACTCCCCAGTCGACTTGGGGGTGGCGGGAATTTTTCCCGCCTCTTCTGTTTGGCTGAATTTGAATTCTGAATTCAAATTTGAACTGTTTTTTGAACTTGAAATTTTCTGAAAACTTTGACGGGCCATAACTTGGTCATACGGACTCCGATTTTCGAAAACTCGGACTCTATTTCGCGTATTTTTCCGAGACGAACGCAATGGCACAACCCATTTCCCTTGATTCAGATTTTATCATTTAATTATGCCTTCTTATGTTATAACATGTTATTTAAAAATACGGGTTGTTACATTATACATAACCATAACTTATCATTTACAAACTTTGACTATATTCATAATCAGATCTGATGGTTGCCAATAATTTCAAAATATTTAAATGAATAGATCTGATAGGCATAAAACATAGATTTAGTTCAAACGAGATAGATAAGTCATTATAACTGTATTAGTAAATTTCCCACTCACCTTATAACCTCTAACTTCTAATTTTGAACCCTTTAGGCCTACAATCCCCAAATTCTTATAGATCTACAATTTATCTAGAAAGGGGAAAATTCTAGATCTGTAGAAATGTAAGAAAAAGGGAAGAGAGCGAAGAATCTATCGTTGAGCAACCTCTTCCATTGAATCTAATAATCTTCCCAATTGCATATGAGTTTGATTTGATTTGATATGTATGAACATATTTTTATTTTAGAAATTAGGTTAGAAGAGGAAGAAAAATGGTAGAGCTCCGCTGCGTCTATAGATTAGAATGGAAAAGAATGAGGCTCTACCCCTTTATTTATAGGGGTGGAAATGGCCTAGAACCATCGGATTAGTTTTAAGTTATATCCATCCATTTGTTACATATAAAAGTTTAACCTAACCCTTCAAAACCTAGCTGCCACTTGGCGATCTGACGCCCATTAGGTCAACCTGGGCGGTCGACCGTCGGTCGACCCCCATGGTCGACCGCCTGGGCACCAGATTACCCAGGTCAGCTTGGTTAATTTAGGTAATATATTAATTAAAAATTCTGATTTATTTATTTTCTGTCCGTTTTCGTATTTCATCCGTAACTTTTTCATTCTCCGTTCTCGAAATTCCAAACATGAAGGATGACCAGAATTCCGAGACGAACGCAGCGGTTAATGTCTCGTGGCCAAGTTCCATCGTTTGCAAAAATTACTATTTTTGAAATTATAATAATTAATTTATATTGCCAAAAAATTCTGGGTTGTTACAGCTTTAGTAAAGCTTGTTGGCTTCCATTTAAGAGCTTCCGGTCATGAGCTCTCGGTCTTGCTATTAATTCTTCATGAAGTTTGCCTTCGTGCTTTAAGTGTATTATTTAGGAACCGCCACCCCTTTCGGCGTCGACACTAGGTGAATTAGTGTGGATGGCTTGTTTTCTCTTAGAAGCTTTGGTTTTTCTCTAGGCATATTCCTGAAGTGGGCTACGGTCTTCCGGAGGGGTGCTTCCGGCGTCTTGTTTGTTGATTACTGATATTGCCTTTCGGTGATTGATAAACTTGGGTCCTGGTAGTTGGCTTCCAATGAGCTTCCTTTGATGTTTATGTCTCTTTTTGTATCGACATTAAGCAAATTAATACTGATAGCACGTTCGTCCCTCTGGCTGTCAGGTTGTAGTATTCTTGGTCTTTCTCTTCATCAGCTTCCGGTTTCAGGCAACTTGTTGGTTGCCCTTTATGCCGGAACTTCCCTACCAGTATTCTTTCTTCATGTCGGATTTGAGGTTCCTTCTTTGACGATGGTGTCGGTTGCTTGTTATTCTGAATGCCTTTCTTATGCTCTCGGTTTTATCCTGCACGTGGTATTTTGCTTTCGGATCATTCTTTTCTACTTGTGACGGTCCGATGCCCCTTCACCATTATCATGTCTTGGTATTAATTTTGGTAGTAACATTTGCCCTCCAGTGAAGTGGTGTTTTCGACCTTCCAAGTCAAATCTTTGACCTTCTTTCAGTGTGTTGACCCTCTGTCTCTTGGCATCCTTCAATCAGACCCATTGATGGGTTCTTATCTGTACGGCTTGGAATTACAAGACAATTTGATATCAATGCTTCTCCTTCTTTGTCTTCATTCTTTACCTGCCATTAAGTGCTCAAGCCAGATTATTGTTTTTCAAGAATTACCCAAGCTTTTTCCAAGGATTTCGAATTCAATTCTCTATAAGTATTTTTACTTCGATTATAAGTTGAAATCTAAATTATGTGCTTAGAATGATTAGGAGATTGATCAGGGTTTATCATGCTTAACGCGAACTAAACGACGATGATAACTTGAACAATAATTAATGGCCGATACAATGGGTTACCTATTCGCCTAATGCAATCCTTTTGTGGGTTTGATATGCAAAACTAATCATACAATAAGTTAATTTTATCATGAAGTAAGAGGCTATGCTTCCAGTACGAGCTGATTCAATTATCGTTAGTGCCAATTTATTTCGTTTCTGACCTTGCCGACACCGTCCTTTATATTTATTTAGCTTCTGTCTCAAGGGTGTCGAATTAGCTTGGAAGTGTCGGTAAAGTCTATAAACTTAACACCATGATGTCTCGGTCTTTATTTTACTCGTACCGGGTTTGGGAACCAATTAGGCTTTCGGTGATAATACTGAATTATTTGGTTTCGGTTGAACCACCATTGAATATCATTGATAGTTTGATTCTCCTGGCATAGGCCTCTGGTCCTATAAATTTCGATGTTGGGATAACTAATTTTATCATCACCAAAGGCCTAATTGTTTCTAAATGAGTGTAAATTATGTGCAAACCTTTCTAAGATCAATACTTGGGATCAACTTGACTCATGACAGACTAAACCCAAGATATTAGCAAGTTGTATTGTTTTTTATCCGTTTACTGGTGCTACATGCATATTTATGTAAAAGGAATGTAGTGCTAACACATATGTTATGGGATGATATCACCTGGCAACATCACGTCAGGTTAAAAGAGTCCTATTAAGCCAAAGTCCAAGGGTTCCGATACTCCACGATCAAGAAAGAGTTTAATTTAAAGTCATCCTTAATCACTTCTCAAGACAAGGTAGAGACCATTCTCAACAACTTTGGAATATCTGGCATATATGCCATTGCGGCTACTGCTCAAGATACTATCCAAGACCCTCCCGATGGGTACTTTGCATACTCAACGATTCATATTTGGCCCCAGGGCTCCCTTCCTTTCCCACCTTTCATTCTTAGGCTTTTGTGAGACCTGGGGGTTGCTCCCATCCAACTCTCACCCAACACCCATACCCTACTTTTATGCTTAGAGGTTTTGGCACTTGCATCAAACAAAGTCTCTCTTAGCCCCAAACTCATTCGCCATATTATACGATTCTCTAAAAGTGCAGAGTCGCCCATTTAGCGTACAAATCATATAAAGAGGTTGATAAGCGACAACATTAACAAGAATAAGTCCTGGGAAGATCAGTTCGTTTTCATTAGCCCCCCCGGTATATCGGGGAAATTCATCGAACTTGGTAAGTTTCTTGTCTATTGAAAGCAGTTATGTTATATTCGTATTTTTTGTTTAGCTCTTGATTTTACATAGAGCCTCCTTTTAAAAACGCAACTTTGTCGGAAGAGGAGACTCAAGTTGTTGAAGCTATCTTCAAAGCGCTAGAGGAGCTTGGACGTCGGTCATCTCTTCTTACTGTTGACAAGCTTCGTCAATATGATCTTCTTCCTCCGGGGAAAAAGATTTTGGGACAACCACCCATTCAGTTTTCTAGTGGTAAGTGAAAAAGTCGTGTGACTTTGTGTAGGATCTTTGTACATGGAATAAAGTGGAATGACTATGATATACTAACTTGTATAACACAATAGTTGTGCAATTAAAACGAAACAATATAGATATATCACAAACAAGTAAAAGCATTAAGTAAAGTGACAACAGGAATTTTATACTGGTTCAGACTTCCCGTCCAGTCCCAGAATCCTTCTGGAATTCACTATCAACACTCTCTCTTCACCCGGAGGAATAGGTTCACGATAATCTGAGCCCCAACAAGGATTTCCCCGCTTGAGCACCGACACAGGACTGTTACAAATTACAAGAGTTTGACTTCTGCTTGTGTTCTTGAAACACTAAATAGCCAATGATTTCGTACACCCTTCCTATAATCTTATCCACGATAGTATATTGTGTATGTGAAGATTGAAGGAAGTATGTCACTTATTGAATTAAGAGATATAAAATAATTCCAATGATTCAACAAGTAACTTGAATATATGAATTTTTTTTAGAATGCAAGTGTATAGAAATGTAGATCAGAAAATAGAATAGATTTAGAAAGAATTGGTGATTTGAAAGTGAAGATTATGATGTTTATATAATAGTAGAAGAGAAGTAACCTTTCACGAATAATTACTATGAAGAAATGTATCCAATTCTATTCAGAAATGAATAGAAATCTATCCATAAAAGGAGATGACTCTTCATATAAATGGTTGTTGCTTCCAATCAGTCAACTAGTCTGCATATCACCAGTCAACTAGTTGAAAATACTGAAAACCGTTCATATTTAAAAATATGTAGAAACTAGCCGTTACTGGGCAAAATAAGCTTGACCAGTCGACTGGTTCGCCAGTCACAAATCGGCTGGTTGAGCATGTTTGTCCGGTCAAAACTGTTTTTAGCCATTTACACACACACACACACACACACACACACATATATATATTATGATTTGTGCATTCGTGTTATACTACGAGGATAGATTTTAACAAATATCTAACACGACTAAACACACACACACACACATACATACATATATATATATATATATATATATATATATATATATATATGAACTTAGCTCTTCAATATGATCTTCATTTTGTCGTTATCTTGAATCAAAAATCTCATGAATCAACACTAAGGGTTTGTCGCTAAATTCCAATACGTTTCATGCAACATCTCCTATATTTCTAGGTGTTTTGAACATAATTACAGTTCCTTTAGGACAAGATTTTTCACTTTTACCTATCGATCTTCTTGTTGAGCTTTCTAATATAGTTATTTCTTGTTTAGGATCCATGACTTCTAAGAGTACCTCCGCCCTTGATGCTTTTGCCTAGTCTGATGCTGAAGCTTCAAAAAGGCTTGCCGATTCCGATATTGAGCCATCGCCCAAAAGACTAAAGCATAACAAGTCAGTTCACTTTTCCAAGGATGTTATTACTATGTCCGGAGCACAGGCAACTTCTGACCCCGTCATTTCCAATGTTAATAAGGTTATTGATATTGATCCTTCTCCCGACACTTCTCCAAAAAACAAAACTATAAGCAGTTCTACATCATCTGGCTCTCCTAGGGAACTAGATGCTGGAGAGCATAGCTCATTTACAACCTCCTCTTCTCAGCCTGTTATTCCTCCTGCTCTTCCTTCGCCAGTTTTGGACTTTAATACGCTTGTGAATCTTGCCCTTTCTTGTGCCGAAGTTGCTAACATTTCACAGCCTTTCTTGTCTCTAGACTCGGAGGATTTATATTGACGACTGATTAGGGATCAACTTTTGGCATAAGTTCATTCTCCTTAGCTTCTTTTTCACTGTGTTACTTTTACATAGAGGCTTACTTGTTTTTTTTTCAGGTGACAAAAGGCTGGTTCTTGTCTAGGGGAATGGCATCTTCGTCTTTTGCTGAGATCTCCTCTCTTAGGGAGGAAAATAAGGCTTTGAAAGATAAGGCTGAAACCTTATCACCGGAGAAGGCAGAGAGCGATAGTGAATGCAAAAGGTTGGAGTCCTCGCTAGAGGAGGAGAAGAAGGCTAAGGACAACTTATCGGAACAGTCTGAGAGCCTTAAGAGTGAGAAGATTGAGATGGCATCTAACCATGCCGCCGAATTGGAGAGGATGGACAACAAGCTTTCTGCTGCAAAACGAATAATTTACGAAACCAGTGATATGATATATGACTTTCTGAAAGTTCACCTTCATGATATTGTTATGGAATACTACGAAGGCCCCCTCTTCCTCGCTTTTTCCGATAACCATAAGAAATTTCCAGGGATTGATTTTACTTCAGTGCATCCCTCTGTTAGGCGTAGAGTTTTGGAAAGGATCAAGCTGGTTAAGCGAGAAGGTAAAGTTCCTCCGAAGGACAAGATAAAACCCAAGTCTTTTTTGTTTATTGAGGAGCTTCCATAAGATTTTGACAATGAGGAAGAAGAAGACACGATTGTTGGCGAGGGGATAAGAGGTGATGGAAGTCGGCGGGACGAGTCTAGTGACTGGTAGAGATGGTGGAGACTCCACCTCTACTCCTGCAGGGATACCTGACTCGGAGGGAACCAACATTGACTCCTTGAGCACCCCATCTGCTCGAGACCCAACTGAAGCCCCTTCTAAGGAGGATGATTCTTCTAAGTCAAAGGATAAAGGAACTTTTGCTCAACTCGATATTTCTGTCACACGGGTATGGCTTTCACTCTTGAAATGTTTTCTTCCCTCTTGAATTTGTACCAATAATTGGCTTCCTCTTACTGCGATAGTCCCTTGCTTCCCCGAAGGCGTAAGTCATAGTAATGCTTTATATTCGTTGTCTTTAGCTACAAGAGCTAGCTTTGTAAACCTGGGAAAAAGAAAAACATTTGGTAGAAAAGCTTAGATGCAAATGCATAAGATACTTTAAACTTCTTCGTGACTTGGGGTTCAATTTTGATAATACTTATGATACGTTGTATTGTATTAATGTATAATGTGGATTATGTGTGTACTGACTAGTAAACTTGTACTATCATGATCTTGTGGATGTGTATATTTGTTGGAACAATTTAGGACTTACATGGTAGAAGTTCATGTAGTTGTCCTCCTTTGAAAATTATGATGTTACTAGTGTCGATGTTTGGTAATTAGATCTTATACATCATTATATCTCCTCTTATCTATGGGTATGAGTACCAATTCCAGACCCCTTCCTCTCAATTCAGAGAAGTACCCTCGACAGTGGCAGGTTGCAATGATATTTTCGGGGATGCCCCCCTTTAGAAGTGGAAAAGGATGTACTATCTTCAAAAGAAAACAATCAGGAACCTTACAGACACTACAAGAAAAACGATTTTTTGTTGCAAAAATCAGTGGCGTTTATTATCAAATGCAAGCAAAAGTGGTTTTCATGACCAATGTAAGCACGGTAAAAAAAATTCACATTCCTGCCTCTTCGTAAACACAAGGCCGCGTGTCCAAGGAGAAACGTAACCGACCTATTCTCTTGTCCTATTCCTTCCTACTTAACATCTTTTAAGTTTTATCATTCACTTTTCTGGAAAAAATCCTAGCTTTTTACCCCTTTCAATCTCCCGCTTATTATTTCCTAGTTTAAATCGAATTAGAAAAAGCTATCTCGTTCAACGTTGGTATGGATACCAATAGAGGTGGTTCATCTCAGCGATGCTACAGAGCGATATAGGTTCCTATAAGATTTGGATTCCCCCTTTTAAAATCGGACGTGAAGGTTTCCTAATTCCTAATCATATTCAAGATCGTGAAATCGGTAAAGCTAGAAAGGTATAAAACCAAACTTGATTTATCTAATTTTGTTTGGATCCTATCGTTTAGGGTTTTGAACAGTTAAAATTTGCTGAGTGTTGAGTTCTGCAACCACAAACCAAACAGTTGGTTACAACAAATAGTGTTTGTAAATGGGTTTTATATCTGGGTTTTTAAGTTACTTTTGAGCTTTGGTTTTGACAGTATACCAGATTAAATTACTTCTGAGTCAAATGGGTTTTAACTCTGGGTTTTGACAGTATACTTGAAAAAAATACCAAACAGTGTTGATTTCTAGTGTTTGCATCTGCATCGAATGGGTTTTGAACCTGTTTTGTACATATATGTTGATTGCCTGAACTATAGTCTATACTGATTGGAATTTAATATGAACATTGATTTTAAATGTTAACATGTTCATTTAAATTGCTTGATTGAGTAATTGTAACAAGCATATTACATTGATATACATATATGTATATATACATATATACAAATACATACATACATACATATATATATATATAGGAACCTTGCAATGCATGAATTATACATGTGAGTTACTCAATATACAAAATTGTGCAGCTTATTACTTGGGAGTTTATGAATTTTGCAATATGTGATATCATGCAAGTATATTAGAACGTGTTTATGTATGCTAATTTAATCTGTTTTCTTTCATCTGATTTGCATGTATATGAGTATACATGAATACTGAATTTGTGTAGTATAAAAGAGTGACACTTAACCGATACATTTCATACAAAATTTCTCTGTAGGCTCAGGAGAACCCAAAGGGACAAAGACAATTTGTTTTACGCTCTTGTCCCATTAATACCAATAATCGAGATTGCAAAATTTGTGTTAGGCCATTAACGATCAAGTTGAACCTGAACCGTATTTGCAGTCTCGATATTGATATTTATAATGGAGAAACGTGAATTGATGTGGGAAACTAAACAAAGAAACAGGTTCAAAACAGGTATACCTACATTGCAATCAGAATGTGTTTATGTATGTTAATTTAATTTATTTTATTCCATCTGATTTGCATGTATAGGAGTATATATACGTGAACAATGAAATGTGCCATATATCTGTTGTGATTGAACATGTGAATCTAGGCTGCCCCCCTCCCCTCCCCCCCCATATATATATATATGCAAGGTTTTCAAAATGGGATTTAAATCGTAAATCATAAAGTTTGTATTTCAAATCGAAACGGATTTTAAATCGTAAGTCATAGTTTCCGAATATCACTACTTATGGGTTTCATATGCACTTTGAATTTGATTTAGATGTTTGAATTTCTACAATTACATTTAAAACTCAAATTTTTTCCCTCCAATTTCATTCTTATTTTGTTTTAGAAGCATTGTCAAGTGATTGTGAATCTAAACAAGTATATTACATATAGTAGTTTGAGTTGAATGTGTTTTTTTATAACAAAGTTTGAATCGTAATGTAAAAATATAGTCGTAAATGGAGAGATTCAGGTTGGATCGGGATTCAAATCGCAAGATTTTAGGATTTTTGACAACAATGTGTGTGTGTGTGTATATACATACATACATACATACACACACAATGATATACATCAGCACATGCATATATATATATATATAACATATGATGATTATGAGCATACAGACATAGATAATGCATGTGAAACTATGTTTTGTATCTGTGAGGAATGAGCACATATATTTATGAGTGGTGTATATATCAAGTGTGTGTAAACATTTCGAGAAATCTCAGAAATATGAGCAAGTTAATTTTATGGCCCAAGAGGTCTAATTTATATGAGCTGACAATGAATCTGTCTTGGGAGCTACTAAATTAAATTAATTTGACTTGGAAGTTACTAAATTAAGTTAATTTGAATTGGGAGTTACTAAATTAAGTTAATTTGACTTGGGAGTTACTAAATTAAGTTAAGTGACTATGTAAATTCAGTTTATCTTGGAGGTAAGAGAGGTAATGATCTCCTATCAATGAATTGACAATTAATTTGAAATGAAACATTAACATGGTAGGATCTCCTATCAAAGTTCATTGTTAGTGTATAGTAGTGCTGTCAAGCGGTATATTTTAGATCCATGTCGGCTAGTGTTTAGTATTTTTAGGATACTACGACTTATTTCCGTGAAGGTGGAACATTCACGGGTTATTAAGAAACAAATCACGAGTTCCAAGCATATACTTGGAGGTAAGAGAGGTATTGTTCTAGTTTTCTGTGGTCTGGTTAAGGAAACACTCCGAAATGATGAAAAATTTAAAATAATTTTTTCAATCATTAAAGAACTTCAAAATTCAGAAAATCAATAAGTTTCAATGGATCAATTTAGTAACTCCCAAGATAAGTCGAGTTTAGTTGGTTTGTTAACCAGACCAAATTATTAAACAGTAAGTGGTAAAAATATTTGTCCATATGATCAATTTTATCATTTCGGAGCGTTTCCTCAACCAGCTAACAGAATGCTGGTTCAATTCCTCTTTTATCTTCAGGTGTATGCATATAACTCGTAATTTAGGACTTAATAAAACGTGAATATTCCATCTTCATGGAATTTGGTCGTAGTATCCTAAAATTACTGAACATCTGGTCGGCACGGTGCTGAAATTTACTTTCTGGCAGTACTACTTAACAGTCTCAGGATCTTCAAAAGGCTGTGTTGGCTAATGAATGTTACATTGGTTAACATACATATTTTCTATGCATAGGCAGATCACTCAAGGATTATGTAATGGTACAAGGATTATGTAACATTCTGATACATTTCATACAAAATTTCCATGTATGCTCTGGAGAAGCATTATGTTACGTAGGGGACGAAGACAATTAGTTTTAAGATCTTCCCCCATCAATATTAATAGTTGAGATTGCAAGTTTTCATGTTAGGCCATTAACGATCAAGTTGAACTTGAACCATATTTGCAATCTCGATTATTAATATTGTTGAGGCTAGAGGAACCTGAATTGATGTGGGAAACTGAACAGAGATCCGGTCAACCTGAATTGGTGTTATAGAAGAAATGATTATACCATACAAGGGGAGTTTGAGATCCGGTCTTACATTTGTTCGGACAATTATGTTTCTACTTATCTGAATATGCCCGCAGTTCAAAAGGCTCTTCAAGTTTGTCGCATTGCTCGGAACTCTACAGGCATGCCTATTACTTACAAAAACTTCGTCTATTTTGTTAATTTACCATTGTTATATGTCTTAACAAATTTTGATTGCTTATAGTACCTGTTACTTACGAACTCTACAAGCGTGCTCTTGGATTTTCTATGAGACAAACTGATACGGTATGATTTCTTATTGTTGCATGTTAGCACATTTTATCCTAAAACTAAACCCAAGTCACTGCTACTTAAACTGGTTGCGTTCTGTTATATTATGCAGATTAGCAAAGCCAAGAATATCTGCGAGAGCATGATTGCATGTGCATGATAGGCCATCAATGTAAATAATAGGAGGTAGGAAAACAAGTAAACCTTAGGTACATCTAGCTCAATTCAAATCCCATATACATATACATACATGCGTGTGTGTGTAATATATGTGTGCATGTATGCATATGTTTCAGCTAAGATCATAGATCATGGAGAGAAATAACATGGCTATTTACGTGTACAGATGACATGCTGAAATTAATCAAGAAACATGATTGAGTGATGCTGAAGGGTTATGTCTATATACATCTACTCAGATTAGAAAAATGGATCTTGAGACAAGAAGTTTGCAACCAAGTGTTAAAGCTGTATTGCTGACAAAGCTGAGAGAGTACAAGTCCGATTTGCATAATCTAAAAGCTGAATTTAAGAAAATTTCTTCAAGTAATTTGGATAAAGCTGCTCGAGAGGAACTTCTAGAGGCAGGATTGGTAGATACTTTAGCGGTATTGATTTGGAACTTTTTAGTTATGTTATGCATTTTACATTGAAGTGTTTATTTGCAATCCTGTTCTGCTTAATGTTAAACTTCAAAATAGTATTCATCGTGTTGTTGTAGCCGTTGTTTATGTGAATTGTGCCCCCCACCACGCACCCACACAAACCCCACAAAAAGAACATAAAGAATGAGAAATTGGCAGAATTGAAAGTCAGTGCTATTTCTCCACCCATTGTTCTACACATAGATTAATGATTGTTTCCTACAACCTAAGTAAAATGTTCATCCTTTTGTAAGTATCCTAAATTGCAGTTGTAAACTTCTATACATCACATATATATAGGAAACATGGCTGAGTTCACCATTTCCATGGAAGTAAGTTATCACATAAACATTCGGTAGCCTAATTTTTCTGTATACAGTTTGACGAATAGGTCTTTTCATTGCTGTATACAGTTATCACATAAACATTTCAATGTCTGAGTTCACCATTTCAATGGAACTGCCCGTGGAAGTACTTTCGGGTGTATTGCCTATGGAAGTACTTTCAATGGCTGAGTTCACAATAATTTGCTGTATACTACTTTACTATTTACACGAATGGAACACATAAAAGCTGGCTTCAGCTGAGACTAGTATTTTGTATTGTCACTTGTGTTCAGCTGCTGCTAAAGCTACACATTAGTATTCTGTACATGAAGGTAACAAACATATGAACTTGCATTGCCTGGTATGTCCAGTCATGTTTTGTGATGACTCATAATCTACTGGCTTGTTAACATAGCATGTTAACATTTGTGCACCTTGTTGTGAAATCAGGGAGGAGCTGTCTGACTATATGTTGCATCACTTCAAAGAGCAAAGTGGTTATTGTACTAGATGTGTACATTACGGGTATAACATTTTCTTTGTATAAATTGTGTAAATTTGTATATCAGAGTGGTTATTGTATGTGAGTTTTTGGTCAGTTATACGGAAAATTATTGTATTGAATTAGTTATCCATATTTTACTTGATTATATGGTTAATTGTTTTTCTGATTGTTTGAATGTCATGAGTATGTGAATGATATTGCAGAAACAAAATAGACTGCTAGCAAGAAATAATTGCAGGGAAAAAAGAGCAAATTAATTAATAATTTTTAGTTGCGTTTTAAAACGCTACAGAAATATATTTAGTGGCGTTGAATAAACGCAACTGTAAACCAGGGGTAAAATTGGAAAATTTATTAGTAACATTATAAGCTTTTTTATGGCGTTTATTTAATGCGACGAAAATTATTTTGGTGGCGTTTAATAAACGTTACAACAAAAGAAATTACAGTGGTGTTAAAAATACTGCAACCAGTTTGCAATGATTTTTAGTGGCATGTTTTCTCGTAACGATTGTCGAAACACCAAAAAAAATGATTGGTAGCGGTTTTTGAGTGCTACAAAAAATCATTTTTCTTGTAGTGAGAAGATGTATCCTTTTTGGAGAACCAACTCAAAGAGAAAGATAAGACCATTCATGAGTTGCAATGTCGGCTAAAGGTTGATGTTTCTATTGGTTCATATGCGGAGATTGGTAGGTTGCTTCATCGAATTGACGAGTTGGAGGCTGAATTGAAGAAAACAAAGGCAGGTTACGCCTCCCTAGAATTTTCTTTAAAGAATCCCGATTCGGATTAACGGCCTTGGTTGCTAGGAATTTTTGTGTGTCAATGTTGAACTCCTGACCATTGTTGGCGATGATAAGGTCTTAGACGCTTAAACCAGGCCATCGTAGGTGCAGACTTAAGGCTTACACTTTTGACGCTCTACCATGGCCATCGCAGGTGGTGATAGAGGCTTACACTCCACCCCCCTCTGAGGGGTGCCTTATCCCGGCCATCGTAGTCGATGATAAGGGTTTGCGTTCCTTTATGCGGATAACGCGAAACATAAGCAGAGGTAGGACATGCTCTTCTGCGAGCACAGGTAGGACGTGTGTAGTTCATAACAACGACAGGGCGTACTCTTCTGCAAGCAGAGGCAGGGTGTGCTAATTAGACGCTCCGTCTTGACCATTCCTGGTGTGGATCGAAGGCTTACGCTTTGGATGCTTTAACCCGGCCCTTTCTGATTCAGGCGCGGAGAATGGTTTACATATCACCCTCCCTCCGGGGGTGCCTTGCCCTGGCCAACTCGACGGTGACAAGGATTTTTATCCATTTGTAATCCAACTCATCTTGGGTTATTCCAAGTTTTTTGAGAGGGTTTCCATGCCCTTAGCTATGTAGACAATCCCTTTCCTAGGGATTCTGATTGAACTTAGTTTGATATTTTTACAAAGTCCAGCAATTGTCCTAGATTGAGGAACATGATGTTCATCCCTTCGAGAATTCTGCGATGGTTAGTTTCATGTCCATTCATCGTATGATAGTGACAGTAAGTGTAACACCCTGTAAAATTCATAAGTATTGATAATAATTAAAAATAAGCAATTAAATAATATGGATGGAAATGAGATTTTTTTAGCTTTAGGAATTTAGCTACAAAATTCTTTTGTTTGGATTCATGGCGAAATTCTACATCGTTTTCATATATAATATGCTGAAAACGGTCAACGTATGAAGAAATTATGAAGAAATGAATTTGGACAGCGAACGTAGAAATATATATATAATTATAATTATATGAATATTATATATATTGTCCAAAATATAAATTAAAGATTAAGAGGGAATTTCAAATTTTGAAATTTGAGATAAGATCAGGGGGACAACATATCTTGTAAATATGGAATAACATAAAAGGAATTGGAAACGTATTAATAAAAATAAACAGCTCAGCAGTGCATGTTTACTGGGCATTCCAGGCCCGAAGGGGTCAACCGTCCCCGCTTAAGGGGTGTCGAACACCGACCGACCGCTAGGGGTCGACTGCTTGGCGGTTGGACAACCCAATAAAGCTACGTGGTTAGGGTTTTCTTTGAGGGATTTATAAAAATGAAAGGCTTGGATTAATTTTAATTGATCCAACGGTTCATGCTCACACGAGTAAGTATAAATAACCCCTCATACCATACACTAGAAACCCTAATTATTCTCCATCTCTGCCTCCATGTTGCTAACTTCCGTAGAAAAACAAGGAGAATAGGGTAAAGATTTCTTCTATTTCTCTAACTCTATTCTAAATCTCTCTCTATTCCAATTTATATAAGTTTAGGATTTTGGAATTCAGCATAAACATATATGTATAAGATTCTAATGTATGTTTCTTATATGTACATTGTTAGGAGGATTATTGAAGCTCGCTTAAATGTAACGAATGTTGCAGAGCAAGATCTACCAAAGAATTTTCTCTCTTCCGCCTATAGTTTGTGAGTGGAATGTGATGTACTTAAGGCATATTCATGTTTTTAATAGGTTTTCATGTGAATATATATGCTTAGGAAGATTTGGATATTCGATAATGTAAACATGAAAACCCCCAAATCTTCTATCTTGTAATTTCGTATGAATTGCCATGAATTATTGGGTTTTGTGGATTTTTGGATTTTGTATTGGATTAAAATGAATATGAGTATTGCCATCATTTTTCCTATTTCATGTAATTCACTTTTATTTACCATTAAATGTAATCTAAAAAGATTTAGATTTGATTATTTCATGATTTGGTTTGGGTTTGGATCCTATTTTGAATTCAAACTCATTCAAAAATGAAATAGGTCAAATGTAAGTATTTTTATGTGCATAACGACAGAAGTGGTGAACTAGGTGAAATAGAGATTAAAGTGGAAGCATATGTAATACTCAATTTTAGTCTAATATTGAAATCATTCCAACAAGCCTAGGATGCAAGTTGAAATGGTCATGTATGTATATTTTCCATTCACTGCTATTTGTTTTATTGTCATTATGCCATCATGCCTATGTTGTAGCGGTAAAAATATGGAAAAATCTAACTTGTATGCCTTGAATTGGGAAAATTGACAATTGGCACCTCTTTAGAACGTTTCCCCGTTTATATGAATGTTACGTTAATTAGGAGTTATTATTTTACTTATATAAACATAATCAATGTAATTAACGTTGTATTAGTGTAATAAACACGATTAGGTTAGAATTCAAATTTGAAATGTCCCCTTAACACATATATATTTGTTTTCTTGTGTGTGTATATAGAATGGCTTTAAATATATACAAATAAGTGACACATGGACACGAGGTTAGTTGCCATTTGTGGTAGAAGCCGATCCGGAACTGACCGGCAAATCCAGTAACCATACGTAGGCCCAACTAATGTGAGATGTCTAGGTGGCGTGGGCCACTCATTAAATTAGTACACTAGACACGAGGTTAAACCAACTTATAGTAGAAGTCTGCTCGGAACCGACTGACATATCCAGCATCTACAAGTGTACGGTTTAATGCGAGAGGTCTAGTGTGTGTGTATATATATACAACTATATATATATATATATATATATAAGTCTATCATGTACAAAAATGAATAGGTTTACTACACCTTGAGAAGGTCTTAAGTGGCTGACTCTCTTTTTATCTAGTTTGGGTCTTAAGTGGTTAGGACTAGGATCCCTCCGAAGGTTTATTCCTTGGAGAGGAACCAAAATCATGGGACCTACCCTTACTAGATTTGAAGTAGGTCTTTGGGTCCTCCTTCTCTAAAAGTGGTTAGGCATAAAACGGTAACGGTGTAGGGTAGTTCACGGGGATGTCCACTTCCTCTAGAAGCTTATAAGGGCTTAACTAGGGACAGATTGGCAATTGAAAAGATATGTGGCCATTGCATGATCATCAACTGCCTAAGGGAAGTCTTAAGCGACATAGTTGTCCTACCCGGTAATATCATCTAAGCAGTAACGTTCGCAATACTAATTCTCATATTACAAATGAGGGAATATACTTAAGAACGTTAACGTACTAGGACGGGGTCTAAAAGGGCTAGCGGTCCGCCTTAGGGTTATAAGAGGTCATAAGAATCCTTCTTTAATAAGGCCATAAGTGACCGAGAATGCCACCTCGTTGGGTCTTTACCCTAAAAATACTAATGGGCAATTGACTTGGATATCCACCCCATTGGTTAGATATTTATGTTTGTGTGAATCCTGTATGCTGCGTAGACATACCTTTATATATGTAACCTGTTAAAAATATATGGTATGGACATTAAGTAACACCATATTTCAGTCACACAAAACTTTATGTTCTAACCCCTCTCCTTAACATCCAATAGGTCAATAGATGGGGTAAAAGCATGGATAAAGTCACGATTGAAGCCGATGGAGAAGACGAAGTTATTATGATATTATTAGCAATTATTGCTTTACTTCTTTAGGAATCTTATGAGATTGAACTATTTGATACACCTTTTGAATAAATGTAACAGTGACTGTTGTATTTCTAAGATTTTGAAATAATGGTGCGTCTTATTTGAATATTATATTTTCTCTTTCCGCTGTGTGAAATTCCCGTTCAAAGTATATGTTAATATTATCTGTGCAAATGTAGTCCTTACAGGATCCTAAGACCGTTTAGAGTGGCTCTAAGTTTCGATGGGCCTTTTCTATGTCGAAATTTAGGCCCATTCCGGGCAGGTTGTTACATTTGGCATCAGAGCATAGTTTACCCGATTATAAGGGAAATATACATATGAGAAGTGTATTTGTATATTAAAAAGGTTTTTCAAGCTATATATATGGTGAATAAATATATATATATACCTTAATAAGCATACGCATTTATACTAGGCACCTTTATCGTTTTCTTTCTCTTTCAGCTTAAATACTATCTCAGGAGTATCCACTAAAGGATTCTTCCTTTTCTTTTCAGATAGTAGAATGGCTGAAAATCCAGCTGAACAGGGTAATCAGGCAACACCTCGCTACTTGCCAAAATGGTTTCAACGGTATCTTCGTACTGTTGAACAAGTCCCTGTTTCCAATCCTGCACCAGCAGTTCTTGCAGCTCCTGCAGCTAAAGTGGCCTTTGACTTTTCCCGCTTTTGTAAGACCTTTACAAATCTTGGAGGGATATCGTTTTCTAGAAAGGAATGCTAGTTGCCAATCTTGGATTACGGATTGTGAAAGAATCTTTGAGCCTAATGCCTTTCCCAACGAAGTAAAAAGAAGGATAGCGGCCTGACATTTGAAGGATGAGGCCCTTGAATGGTGGAACTTAATATCAATGGAGAATGAGGGACAGATCTTCAAATGGGGCGAGTTCAAGACCCATTTTAAAGCGAAGTTTCTACCTCGGGCCGAGATGACTATTCAGCTAGAGAAATTCATCCACCTCAAGCAATGAAACTTGAGCCTACAAGAATATGTATCCAAATTCACCGAGTTATGTAAGTTTAAGAGGGAGTTGGTAGACATCCCCATGAACAAATCGCTTAGGTTTGTTAAAGGACTGAACTCCCCATTGAAGGAGACCCTATTAGCCTAAGTAACGTTTGGAGCAGCTTTTGAGACTATGGTTGAAACAGCTACCCATTGCGTGACCGAAAGCTCCAAGGAAGATAAAGAGGGTGAGAAAGGAGAAAGCTCCAATAAAAATAAGAACAAGGAATGGTGGAAGAACAAGAAGAAGGAGAACAAATTCAAAAAGGACGCAAAGACTTATATGAGGTGCAACTGCAAAGGCCATGAGGACAAGGAATGTAGGACCTTGTTAGCGAAAAAGGAGTTTAAGGGAAAATGTTTCAACTGACATGAAGAAGAACACATGTCCAAAGACTTCCCAAAGCCCAAAGATGCCAAGAGTGGCCAAAATTATGCAATAGAACCAGCACCAATTCAAATCGACACCGAGAGACCAAGGGAAGCCCTCACTTGAAGGTATAACCTTTGTTTTAGGAAATTCAATATATATCTTGTTTGATCCTAGAGCGACCCGTTCTTTTATCTCCAAGCGATTAGTAAATCAGTTGAACCTTTCCATATCTATCTCGGATAGTCTGATAGAGGTAGCCAACCCTTTCGGAGGATCAAAGTATCTTGAGATGTTGTGTAAATACCTAGTATTGGAGGTCGACAATGTCGAGTTCCATTGCGAAGCGTATGCGTTGGACTTTATGAGGTATGACCTTATCCTAGGTATGGACCGGCTATCGTTTTATGGGGCCATCCTAGATTGCGATAAGAGACTTTTTCATCTTATGAGTCGAGGAGGATGAAACCTAAGTGTTCCTTGTAATTTTAGAAACAAGGATAAATCTTTCTTATATTCCTTGTCTCCTAGTTCTGAAGGACCATCTTCGGTCCCTATAGTTTGTGAGTTCTTGGATGTCTTCGAGGAAGTCATGGAACTTCCGCTCCACAGAGAAATCTCCTTTCGTATCGACCTAGAGAAGGACACTAGACTTGTAGCACTGCCCTTGAGGCATGTGGCACCTAAATAAAGATAGGAGTTATATAACTAGATTTTAGAGTTGTTGCAAAAAGGTTTTATTCGAAGTACCTCAGAATAGGGTGCACCTGTTGTATTTTCCACCAAAGCAGACGGATCTTTGAGACTTTGTGTGGACTATAGAGAACTTAATAAATTAACCAAGAAGAATAGGTACCCTTTACCAAGAATCAATGACCTTTTTGACCACTTGGGAGGAGCCCAAGTATTTTCTCAGTTAGACCTGGCTATTGGATTTCACCAGTTAAGAATTTTGGAGGACTCCAAGGACAAAACTTCATTTGGGATGCCAAAATTGTTCCAATGGGAAGTTATGTCCATTAGATTAACGAATGCACCTGCCTTCTTTGTTGACCTCACGAGCAGAGTGTTTAGGGGTATTCTAAATAAATATTGTGGTAGTATTCGTAGATGATATCCTTATATTTTCAAAAGATCGTGAAGAGCATGAAAAATACTTGAGACAAGTGTTAGGGATATTAAGAAAGAACCTAAAAGAAAAATTCTTGAAGTGCCATTTCTGGAGGGAAGAAGTAAGATTTTAGGACATACTGTATCAAGCGAAAGTTTGGCCGTAGACCCCTCGAAAATTGAGGAAATCAAGGAATGGAGGACACCTCGAAGTGCTACAGAGTTTCCTTGGATTGGCCGGGTATTATTGAAAATTTATTAAAGACTTCGCAAAGATTGCTACTCCATTAACCCAATTAACGAGAAAGAACTTGGTATTCTTTTGGAGTAATAAATGTGAAGTAGCCTTTAAGAAATTGAAGGAAGCAATAACTAGCGCACCAGTCCTAATTATACCCGACAGTTCAAAGTTTTTCACTGTTTACACCGATACATGTAGGACCGGTTTAGGAGCAGTCCTTATGCAAGAAGGAAGAGTATTTGCCTATGCTAGTAGACAACTCAAGGATCCAGAGAAAACATATCCAGTGCATGACCTTGAGTTAGCCGTAGTGGTGTTCGCCCTTAAGATGTGGAGGCATTACCTTTTAGGGGAGAAATTTGAATTCTTTACTGACCATAAATCCCTTAAGTATTTATTTTCTAAACGTGACTTGAACTTGAGACAACAAAGGTGGATGGAATATATCGCCTAATTTGACTTTATGATTCAGTATACCCTAGGCAAGGGGAATGTTGTGGTGGATGCTTTACATAGGAAACATGCGACATTGAATGAGACGATAGAACAGAAACAATTAGAGTTCCTCGTTAATTTTAATTTGCAACCCTCACCAACCACTTCCAATGGTTTTCTTGGGGCTACGGTAATTAGACCTACCCTAAGAGAAAGAACCCAAAGTGCACAAGACTTAGACGAGGAGTTAAGAGGCATAAAGGAGAAATTTGGAAAGAAAGAGACCTTTCCTCACTCGGTTAGGTATTCGATCAGCAATGATGGGAATTTACTTTGGGATGGATGACTTTATGTCCCTAAGGATGAAGGGTTGAGGAAAGAAATTCTAGAAGAATGCCATAGGTCAAAACTGACCATACACCCCGGTGGGGATAAAATGTACAAGGATATGAAGAGGAATCTCCATTGGGAAGGAATGAAGAGAGACGTAGCCGAATTCGTGGCCAAATGCTTGACATGCCAAAAAGTCAAGGCAGAGCAAGGAAACCCCCGAGGACGCTTACTACCTTTAGAGATCCCCACATGGAAGTGGGAACATATTTCCATGGACTTTGTGGATGGACTTCCTAGAAGCAAAAAGGGGAAT
Organism: Allium sativum; assembly: GCA_030737875.1. Taxonomy (NCBI): domain Eukaryota; kingdom Viridiplantae; phylum Streptophyta; class Magnoliopsida; order Asparagales; family Amaryllidaceae; genus Allium; species Allium sativum. Next base: position 295,534,612 of record CM060927.1, on the reverse strand, counting down.
GAGGCCATTTGGGTTATGGTAGATCGTTTAACCAAAAGTGCCCATTTTATACTGGTCAAGAAGACAAGGACTGCAACCTCGTTATCCCAACATTATGTTAAAGAGATAGTCAGACTCTATGGTATTCCATCAAGTATCATAAGTGATAGAGACCCCTTGTTCACAAGCGAATTTTGGAGAAGCCTACAAACAACATTAGAGACGACCCTTAACTTAAGCATAGCTTATCATCCGCAAACGAACGGGTAGACAGAGAGAGTTAACAAAATCTTGGAAGACTTGCTCAGAGATTGCATCATCGACTTTGGAGGAGTTTGGAAGTAGCACCTACCACTTGTGGAGTTCACATATAATAATAGTTTTCAAGCGACGATTGGTATGGCTCATTTGGAAGCACTATATGGAAGGCCATGCAAATTGCCAACTTGTTGGTGGGAAACTACTGACAAGGTTATACTCGGACCAGACTTCATCCGTGAATCCACGGAGAAGATATCTTTGATTAGAAAGAGAATGAAGGCAGCCCAAGACCGTCAGAAATCGTATGCCGATAAGCGAAGGAGGGAACTTGAGTTTAATGTTGGAGACTTGGTATTCGTAAAAATATCCCCTCTTAAGAAAACTGTTCGGTTTGGGAAGACTTGGAAGTTGGCTCCTAGATTTATTAGGCCTTTTTGTGTCATCGAGAAGATAGGATCTTTGGCTTATCAAATGGATCTCCCAGAGCGTCTATCGGGAATCCATAATGTTTTCCATATATCTCATCTAAGAAAATGCCTTCATAACTCTGCTATCAGACTCGAGCTTGATGAAATTGGGGACATAGAAAAACTCAGTTGGAGTCTAGGGTGCCCCGTGCAACTATGAGGATTTTAGAGCACAAAATCAAGAGACTCTACAACAAAACTGTTCGCCTTGTCAGAGTACAATGGGGAAATGACCCTGCGGAAAGCACATGGGAGACCGAGAATAAGATGAGACAGACCCACCTAGACCTTTTCATGGGTAACTTCTCCTCAAAGTATCATTTATGGATGCATCGTGGTTGCTAGATTGGATGCAACACCATTGCACCAAGCACTCATATAGAAATATATGCATATTTAGGTTGTTTGCATACATATTGCATCACTTATTACACCTACATGCTAGGGTAGAGCTCACTTTAGTGAGTCTGCAGTTCATAATCACTACGAGTCGTATTAGGTTGTTTGCATACATATTGCGAGCTTATGGATGAATGACATGGGTGTACAATATGGATATTTCGAGTGAGTTGTATTTTTTGCCCCTTAAGCAGATTTCAGGACGAAATCTATTTTAAGGGGGCGAGAATGTAACGCCCCACAAAATTCATAAGTATTAATAATAATTAAATAATTAAAAATAAGCAATTAAATAATATGTCTGGAAAATGAGATTTTGCAGCTTTAGGAATTTGGCTACGAAATTCTTTTAGTTGCATTTGTGGCGAAATTCTGCATCATTTTCATATATAATATGCTGAAAACGTTCAATGTATGAAGAAGTTATAAACAAATGAATTTGGACAGCGAATGCAGATATATATATATATATATATAATTGTATGAATATTATATATATTGTCCAAATTATAAATTAAAGATTAAGATGGAATTTCAAATTTGAGATAAGATCAGGGGGACACCAAATCTTGTAAATATGGAATAACTTAAAAAGAAATGGAAACGTATTAATAAAAATAAACAGCTCAGAAGCACACGTTTATTGGGCGTTTCAACCCCGAAGGGGTCGACCGTCCTCCCTTAAGGGGTGTCGAACGTCGGTCGACCGCTAGGGGTCGATCGCTCGGCGGCTGGACAAGCCAATAAAGCTACGTGGTTAGGGTTTTCTTTGAGGGATTTATAAAACTGAAAGGCTTGGATTATTTTTAATTGATCCATCGGTTTATGCTCACACAAGCAAGTATAAGTAACCCATCATATCACGCACTTGAAGCCCTAATTATTCTCCATCTCTGCCTCCATGTGCTAAATTCCATAGAAAAACAAAGAGAATAGGGTAAAGGCTCCTTCTACTTCTCTAACTCTATTCTAAATCTCTCTCTATTCCAATTTACATAAGTTTAGGATTTTGGGATTTAGCATAAGCATATATTTATAAGATTCTAATGTATGATTCTTAATGTATATACTTAGGAGGATTATTGGAGCTCTCTTAAACGTAAAGATTGTTACAGATCTAGACCTACCAAAGAATTTTTCTATTCCACCTATAGTTGTGAGTGCAATGTAATGTACTTAAGGCATATTCATGTTTTTAATAGTTTGTCATATGAGTAGATATGCCTAGGAAGATTTAGATATTCGATAATGCAAACATGAAACCCCTCAAATCTTCAATCTTGTAATTTCGTATGAATCGTCATGAATTATTGGGTTTTGTGGATTTTTGGTTTTTGTATTAGATTAAAATGAATATGAGTATTGCCATAATTTTTCCTATTTCATGTAATTCACTTTTATTTACCATTGAATGTAATCTAAAAAGATTTATATTTGATTATTTCATGATTTGGTTTGGGTTTGGACCTTATTTTGAATCCAAACGCATTCAAAAATGAAATAGGTCAAATGTAAGTATTTTTATGTGCATAATGCCAAAAGTGGTGAATTAGGTGAAATAGGGATTATAAACATATAAGTGGAAGCGTATGTAATATTATATTTTGATCTAATATTGAAATCATTCCAACAAGCCCAGGATGCAAGTTGAAATTGTCATGTATGTATATTTTCCATTCACTGTTATTTGTCGTATTGTCATTATGCCATCATGCCTATGTTGTAGCGATAAAAATATGGAAAAATCTAACTTGTATGCCTTGAATTGGGAAAACTAACAATTGCCACCTCTTTAGAACGTTTCCCCGTTTACATGAATGTTACGTTATTTAGGCGTTATTATTTTACTTATATAAACGTAATCAACGTAATTAACATTGTATTAGCATAATAAATGTGATTAGGTTAGAATTCAAATTTGAAATGTCCCCTTAGCAATTATATATTTGTTTTCTTGTGTGTGCGTATATAGAATGGCTTTAAATATATATAAATAAGTGACACATGACACGAGGTTAGTTGCCATTTGTGGTGGAAGCCTGCTCGGAACCGACCGGCAAATACAACAACCACAGGTATACCCAACTAATGTGAGATGTCTAGGTGGCATGGGCCATTCAAAAACTTAGTACACTAGACACGAGGTTAAACCAAATTGTATAGAAGTTTGCCTGGAACCGACCGGCATATCCAACATCTACAAGTGTACGGTTTAATGTGGGAGGTTTAATGTGTATATATATAACTATATATATAAGTCTATCATGTGTGAAAATGAATAGGTTTACTATGACTTGAGAAGGTCTTAAGCGGCTGACTCTCTTTTTATCTAGTTTGGGTCTTAAGTGGTTAGGACTAGGATCCCTTCGAAGGTTTATTCCTTGGAGAGGAACCAAAGTCATGGGACCCACCCTTACTAGATTTGAAGTAGGTCTTTGGGTCCTCCTTCTCTAAAAGTGGTTAGGCATAAAATGGTAATGGAGTAGGGTAGTTCACGGGGATGTACACTTTCTCTAGAAGCTTGTAAGGGCTTAACTAGGGATAGACTGGTAATTGAAAAGATATGTGGCCATTGCATTCTCACCATCTGTCTAAGGGAAGTCTTAAGCGACATAGTTGTCCTACCGGGTAATATCAGCTAAGTAGTAACGTTCGCAATACTACTCATATTACAAATGAGGGAATATACTTAAGAACGTTAACGTACTAGGACGAGGTCTAAAAGGGCTAGCGGTCTGCCTTAGGGTTATAAGAGATCATAAGAATCCACCTTTAATAAGGCCATAAGTGACCGAGAATGCCACCTCGTTGGGTCTTTACCCTAAAAACACTAATGGGAGATTGACTTGGATATCCACCCCATTGGTTATATGTTTATGTTTGTGTGAATCCTGTGTGCTGCGTAGACATACCTTGACATATGTAACCTGTTAAAAATATAGGGTATGGACATTAAGTAACACCATATTTTAGGCACACAGAACTTTATGTTCTAACCCCTCTCCTTAACATCCAATAAGTCAATATATGGGGTAAAAGCATGGATGAAGTCACGATTGAAGCCGATGGAGAAGACGAAGTTATTATGATATTATTAGCAGTTATTGCTTTACTTCTTTTGGAATCTTATGAGATTGAACTATTTGATGCACCTTTTGAATTAATGTAACTGTGACTATTATATTTCTGAGATTTTGAAATATTGGTATATCTTATTTGAATATTATATTTTCTCTTTCCGCTGTGTGAGATTCCCATTTGAAGTGTATGTTATTATTATCCGTGCAAATGTAATCCTTACAGGAACCTACGACCTGTTTAGAGTGGCTCTAAATTTCGATAGGCCTTTTCTGGGTCGAAGTTTAGGCCTATTCCGAGCGGGTTGTTACAGTAAGGCCCTCCTAATTTCCTTTCGTACTTGGGATTCTTCTTTGCGGATGGCCAATAACTAAGTTCTTGCTTGGTTAGGAATTAAATGTTTTCCATTGATGTGGTAAAGGTGGCACCCATAAGGTATTCTTGGTATAAAGCCTTTTATTTGTCGTTGGAGTTTAGTTCTTTTGTTATAAAATTCTATCATTGTATTCATATCCTTGCTTCTTCTTTTCAAGGTATCTTGAGATTGAAGCACTATCCTTCTATTCCATTTGGAAGTGAAGTGGTTAAAATTCCTCATTATTTCTCATTTGAATTCAGTTCCTTTGGCTTACTCATGGATAGCTTCTCTTATACGAGAGAAGGGTTATACTCCCTTGTCATAGAACCATTTAGAGTAAAGACCGGTGCTTGTCCCATGTAGGAAGGGTTGTCATTCCAATAATCAGAATCATATTGCTCTACTTCCCTTTTCCATTTGATTATTTGCAAGGCTTCCATTCTTAACCTTTGTTCTTCCGTCACTCTTAGGTCAGTAGTACTTGACATAGGTATTTGAGATCCAGAAGACTCTCGTTGGGACCTTTTGCCCATAATCTTGCTTCTTCAAAGCTTAGTCCAATCCGGGAGGGAACAACACAGTTAGTTATGTGGACCTTAACCACAAGGTTATTGGTTCAAGCCCTCCTTCTAGCACCAAAATGTTAACGATATTTTTCGTCTACACCGGAGATAGGTCTACGGAAGTGGACCTAAGGGGAAAACGGGGTTATTTAGTTTCCTTGAGCTTGAGTTAGTTCACCATTTCCTAGATATTAAGATCTAAGCCCAAAAGATTAGTTACTCTTCCCACAAAGGGGTGAGCATTACGCTTAAGCGACTTAATAACCAATAGTTATCTTGAGACAGGGGTTCCCTAAACACAACCCCCGGTAGAAGGCTAAATGGCTTGTAGGAAAGGGTTTTGCTATAACTTTGTGGAAGTGTTTAGACTTGGATATGAAACTATGACTATGCAGAAAGCATATGGCCTGTAGGAAGTAACTAATAAAACTCATAAAAAGCATATAGGAAATAGGCTAAGTGTTGATCCACTCTTTATTGATATTTGATTCAGAGACATAAGCGATTACAGTATAAATCCCCAAATCGATTTAGAAATTAGGGTTTACTCTAGGAGAAAGAGTACAAGAAAGAGAAATGAAAGATTGGTCCTGAAAATGAGACCACTGGGGTTTTATTTATAGATAAATCGGGGCCCCTTTTGCTATTGGGCCAGCAGAAGCCCCTATCGGCCGTTTTCCCTACGGTTCCGGTTGCTTTAGCTCTCGACCGATCAGCGTGCACCATCAGAAAGCCGCCACCATTGAAGTTGTTCATCTCTCTTTTCTCTTCATTTTTGCCTTTGGAAGCCTTTGATTTTATAGTGTGGATGGGAAGTTATGGGGGAAGGAAGGAGGGAGCGTCTCAGCCATTAAATTCGAAGGGTGGTGGCTGTTTGTTTTGTGAATTAGGGTTAGGGCTAATTGGATGGGGTATATATAATTATATTTAATTTAATTTTTTAATTTAGAAAAGGCCCGCTAATCAATATGTTATACGTTACAAAAGAATTAAATTAATTGATAGGGATGAGGTGTTAATATATTTGAGATAATGATCTATATATAATAATAATATATTAAATAGTATTTAATTTAATAATTTGTCTATCTTAATTTTTTTATCTTGTATTTATAAAGGGTATAAAACATGGCATATATGTATATGAAAGGAAGAGAGAGAACATAAAAGAGTTGAAGGATATGAATGAAACGCATGCGGCAATTATTGTCATTATGTTTTTTTTCTTCTTGCCATGAATGACACACCTCTAATTTCCGTTGGATATAATTTTCAAATTTTATTTATTTATTTTATGAAGGAGGTGACTTTCATTTTTTTTTCTTTATTATGATTTTACATTTCACTAATATGATAATGGCGATGCTTTTGTCTAGCAAAATATATTTTTAACTAACTAATGAATACTTTATTTCATTACCATTTTATATATCGCATATATGTATGTTCATATATCGTATATGTATATTTTCATACAATGCCTATACATATTTTCATATAATGTCTATATATATTTGGTTATATACTTTATTTCATTCCTCACTTGAGTCTCTACACATGTAGTAGGTTACAAATGAATAAATTAGTTGACTAAACATGACATGTTAATCTAATCAACATTTATTTCTTATTCAAAATTCAAAAGAAAATTACATAAAGAAAGAGAATAACGGAAAGTAACAAATGCATAATTTATTGTTTAATGACGACTATAAGAAAGTTATGTGACCTTTTAAATTTTAAAACACATAATATTAAATAACATAATTTAGGGGACATATTCAATTGGACTAATAAGAATAAATCATAGAAATATGCATATAGTTTTGCAGGCTCTTATTTTATTTTATTTTATTTTATTTTGAGATTTGAAGACTGTAGGTATAAAGGGAAGGGATGAAGAAAAGGAGAAATAAAGGGAATAACTTTGTTTCTAAATGAATTTGAATGATAAATAAAAGAGTAAAAAGAGGAGAGAATAAATACATGAGATACTTTCCTAAGATGCCTCTTTGTATTATCCAAATTACAAATAAAATAAATGTGGATGACTAAGGCTGAGGTGGCAAAACTTATTTCTCATTCAAAATTCAAAAGTAAATCATAGAGGGAAAGAAATTAAATAGAAAGAAATGAATGCATATTAATGAAGAAAGGTGGACATTTAAAACAAATGTAGCTATTCACAATTTAAAATAAATTAATTAACAAACGTTACACTTTGGATAGACAAGGAATGTATTAAAGCGAATGGCTAAAGATATACACATGTATGTTGTCATAATTTATTTCATTTAGAATCTACATATTATTTTAAATCAACCTATCAGCATATATTTATAAATCTCATTAAATACATCCTAATTTTATTTAAAAACTTATTTCTATTTTTTTTTCAATAATTTAAATTAATAATGGAATTTTTAAATTCTGATGCATTTTCTAGAAAAAATTTCCTTAAAATAAAATTTTAAATTGGTTCTGATTTTCCGGATTGTTACAATCTCACCCACTTCAAATCTTTTCGTCCTCGAAAAGGAACGGAGCTGAAAGTTGCTTAACTAACCAACTCAACTTTCATTCTTTTATTGGTTTCAATAATTTTTATTAGTTGAACTAATAATCACACAACACAATCATCAATCAATTAGTTGATTAGCTTTTCAAATATATATAACTTCTATATATTCAAAAATCATATTTTCTAAGATCGGATTATATATATAAACACAAATACGTTAATTATAACTTGTCACTCTCGATTCATTCTAGGGCATTACTAACCCCATCTCTATCGAGTTTTCTTATTCTAGGATATTACAAATCCTATCTCTAATGAGTATTCTTTTATAGGATATTTCTAATCCTACCTCTGATGAGTCTTTTGTTCAGTTCTAACGAGTTGTACCCCAATGATTTGAGTTAACCAAAGCTCTGATACCACATGTAATGATACGGATTTCGTTCAGACCTAATCGATCGCTAAATCGACCAAGACCGTTCGAATCCCGCATACGCTAACTTTGGGCATACAACACATCAGAACAAATAACAGAAGACTTTTATTACATCATAATAACGTAACATCAGAGTACAGAATATATCAGAGTACATTGAAATATAATACAACGGAAGATTAATCTACAATAATTTTAATACAACGCAGCGGAAACAAATAAACTAATACATCGAAAGACTAGCAATGCTCTGGATACCACTTTAAGTTTCGATCTAGAATCCTGCTCAATAAATAATTATCTGCAAAACAAGCCACTCGACTGCCCATGTGGAAAATAAGGGCACCCGAGTTTGCAAGTGAAACAAACTACAAGTCAGTCATGGGACTGGTATGAGAAATCTTACTTAACTTATCTAATAATAAGGCTAATCACAGGACCATGCCGCTAACGCTGAAAGGGTTTACTTCATTGGATTGCCAGTGCATAAAATAAGTAAATCTTTTAAACAGCGCTATGCTTTTTAGAAAAATGAAACCATTATAAGACTCAAGTCCCATCACACAATGCAACGCAAACCGGAGGATAGAGTTTTACCTTATAATGGTCAAATATGATTGATACGTATAAAACAAAAATCACTTGATATTATTATTAGTGTCTAGTCAGTTTAAAAAAAATTCTAAGTAAATGTATCAATCCTAGACGACATAGTACCCCATCCTACTATGTCGCCATATATATGTTTACAATCAAATCCGTAATGTCGTATTGGAAATTGGGTTTCCATCATGAGTGAAGGCTAGGGATGGTCTCTTTACCGATTCGAGACACTCTAGCAAATGTCTTAGGGCTCGGACACTGGCGAACCCTTGTATCCTGCAGGGCCGGTCCACAAATACTTTAGTGGATTAGTTACGCCTGAACACACGTTTCTCGGTCCCATCGAACCTATCACTTGGCCAGTAGTGACGAGGCGCCTCATTCCATCATCGACATAAGTAAAAATGTCTGGGCTCCATACCATGACACCACTTCTAGCTAGAAAGAAACGTTGTGCACTCCGTGCGTTCCCTTATTCCGTTTCTGACTCTTACTGGGGTGTGAGGCTCGCGAAGTAACGTTATACACAAAGCTATGCTAAATAAAGCCGTGCTTTGATCATCAACCACAAGGCTCTGCTTTTCAACAAAAGCCTTGATCATTTGCATCTTGGCATGCCACATTGACAATCCGCGCCATGCAACTGATACCTATCAATATATAACCTCTGAGCTCGTACGTCTCAGAGAAGGGTGTTAAGCAAGAGAATAAACTCTCCGCCACCAAACAGATATATATTTAATAGAAATCAATTAACACAGAACGAAGTCCAATGTCAGACACACATCCATTTACAAGTCTGTTCTGGGTCTGAACGAAACCGGAGACACCTTATTCCTCGTCTCGTATGTCCAATACGGAAGAGAGGTTCTCGCATATCCGGACAATCAACAAGTACATCCGGATAACTACCAATTTAACCCTTTACTGGGAGCTAACCAATGCAGGGAATCAGTAGTCGTCCATTCGATGTGAAGATCGCCGATCTTCAATCACTGTCTTCATTGTCTTTGACTTTAAATCGTCGTATAATTATTTGAAATGAGATTTAACTCGGTCTTTTCAAATAATTCTCGAATATATATAATTGAAATCATTTCATATCGTTAATATTATTTTATACCGATTTATCGCTATTTTTATTTATATAAAAATAGCCCATTTAATTCAAACGACGTTTCAGGTCGTTACGCGGCTTGTTAGCCTACTTTGTGAACTAGGCAACACAAAGTCAAGAAACCAACCGTTGAAGAGTATTTCAAGTTATGCGACTCCGGTTCGGATCGGAAGGAAACTCCACAATTCAGATTGATAGCAGCGTATCGGTTCGGATCGGGTAAAATTCTCTGTTCGGATCGGATATCTCTTACTGGATAAATTGGCAAAGCATCCCTGATCGGATCGGAAGGCCAATGAATCTCAGGTGGATCGGAAAGCCGTCTGCTTGCCACGACTTCGGAGCGGAGCGGAGTATGATTAGAGAAGAAGAGACGTCCAAGCTACTCCGGTTCGGGTCGGGTATTCCGATCCGAGCCCCCAACCTGCACGTCTCCGACCCGCACCCATGATCCAGGAAAATCTCCTATAAAGTCGCCTGAAGAACCGGACCGGCTGTGACTAATTCCTACCCCAAACGTCCATCTCATTGATGCGTTGTCAGCTTGATAGCCCATCCGAACCCGAGGAGAGTGCGATGGATGACACGTGTTCCGACCCGGATTGCATCTCAGGCAAATTCACACCTATAAATACCCCATCTAGAGACAAAGAAAAGGATCCTTTTTCGGCACTTTTGAGAATCCAAGTACCTCCATCATTCGAATTCCTTCACTCCCGGAAAATCCAAACCATCTTTCATTTTCTGTTTTAATCTTTCTGAGTGAACAAAAGTGAGTTGTGAGCGAATCTTACATTGTATTTGTAATTGAATTACTGAATATAGTGAAAACTAAGTGGACGTAGGCATTTCTTCGCCGAACCACTATAAACCTTGTGTGTTCTTTTTTATTTCTGCTTTACTTTATCTTGTTTCTAATCAATTTGGGTGTTAGAACCACATTTGGGTCTAACATTTTGGTGCTTTCACTGAGAATCCTCATCTAAATTCTTTATTTTCCGGGATCTCTTTCTACTTTTTGGACCGTTGAGTTCGAAGAGGTGAATCCTTAAGTTTCTCCACTTTCTTACATTTGTTGAAGTAATTGTCAAAGACTCATGGCCAGAGGAAAAGGCAAGGAAGTCCAGTCTGTTCAAGGAAATGGAGCTGGTGAAGATCAGCAACATGCTGTTGTAACAAGGTCTAGGGGGCAGAGTTCAGCAGCAGGGAGAATCAATGCAGGAAATCCGAACCGACAGCAAGGGGAAAGTTCCGATCCGATCCGGGTTGGAGACTCTGAAGCAGTGCACTCCCCCAGTCTGAACCGACCCGACTTGCTCGCTGCACACCGATCCGAACAGACACCCCAGCTCCGATCCGACCCGACTTCCTACCTCCGATCCGACCCGATGCTTGGTGAAGCTGGAACATCTACTCGAGTCCCCGCGAATGCTCCAATTCCAGCTGCCAGGGTTGGAGACCAGGCCAATCCATCTGCTTCCATCACTCAAGGAGATTTCTCGCGCTTGCTTGATATGCTTGAGAGCACGAGGGAAGCTATGAGAGTTCATGAGCGCACCAATCTCATGATGCAGGAAAATATGAGGCTCATGAGTCGGGAAATCAGTGAGCTCCGCCGGCAAAGAACTCCGTCGCCAGTTCGTCATACACCAGTAGATCAATCTTCATCTTCTGAGGAAGAGAGGCCCCGTGAGCGAAGGCCACTCGAACGACCTCAGAACGTGGAGCAGCTAACGTTTGGATCTTTGGGATCTCGCGAGGATATCGCACGAGCATTAGGAAACGATAGCCCATCTCGGGGGCAAAGACTCCAGTCCCCTCTTCCCGAGATCGACCGGGAACGCAGGGAAAGGAATCGAGCAGAGGCAGCTCGAAGAAGAAGGGCGTCTCCTGAGCAAGAGCCCCGGAGGAACTCGGACACTAGGGCCAGGGAACCTGAGCAGCCCCTAACTAGTGCCGATGTGCAGGCGATGGTTCGTCGAATTATGTCCGAAAGCCGGAATTATACAAATGAAGACTACGGCATAGAGCGAAGCCATACTCCGTTCACTGACGACATCCTAGACTTCCAGTTCCCCCGACGCTTTAATTTGCCACAGATGGATAAATATAACGGAAGGAATGATCCAGGACAGCACTTGATGCGGTATTCGTGGCTTATGAATGCCGCTGCTGCCCCCGATGAAGTAAAGTGCAAAGCGTTCCCAATCTACCTAGAAGATGTGGCTTTATTTTGGTTTACCCGACTTCCTCCTCGTTCAATTTCTAATTACAAAGAACTAAGCGAGCGTTTCATGAACCAGTTTCGACTACATGCCCGCAAGTCCAAGAGTGTTATTGAATTGTCGAGGATCAAACAGGCACCCGGAGAGTCTTTAAGGGCATATTTAGATCGTTTTAACCAAGCTGTAACCGAGGTCAGTGACCCGCATGAGCCCACTATTCTGATGGCATTGAAGGAAGGAGTCGATCCTGAATCTGAGTTTGGAGACTACCTTTCTGGGAAGACACCCCCCACAAGGGCGATATTCTACGAAAAAGCCGATATTTATCTAAGACGAGAGGAGGCCCGGGCAAACCGGAAGAGAAAGTCTGAGACAGCTTCAAAGGAGAATGTGCAGAGTAATATTGCAGTGAAGCAGTCTGGGGAAAGTTCTGGCAAGGTTGAGGTAAATGTAGGAAACAAGGGTGGAAACAGCAATACTGGAAGCGGGGGAAACAACAGCAACCGTAATTCGAACGGTAACAGGAGAAACAGAAATAGGGGAAGCGACCCAAACAAAAGGCCCCGATTCCAGAACTACGAGAACTACACACCATTGAATGACACATTGGAAAATATTTACCTGGACACGTATAATGTGTTGCAGTACAAAAGACCGCCACCTCGTGATTCGACCGAGAAAGAAATGGCGACAGGGAAATTTTGCTTGTTTCACGGAACACATGGACATTCGACCAATGAGTGTCGACATTTGAGGGATGTAATTGAAAAGCTGCTGCGTGAAGGAAAGTTGGATGAGTACAAGGTTGCCCCGAGGGACAGGGGGCAAGGAGAGCAGGCTCCAAAGCAAATCCTACCTGCTCCTAAGCCTACCGCGCAGCAGAAAGGTAAAGGGATCGTCATCAACTCCATAGTAGGCGGACCTCACCCGGCAATCCGAAGCTTTAGGTCAATGGACCAATATGTGAATGCTGCCAAACATCTAGATGTGAATGAAGGTGACGAGTTGGAAGATGTCACCCCCATCAAACAACAAAAAACCATGTTCGATGACGTGGTGTTTCGCAGCCGAGACAACACGGGAATACAATCTCCCACCAATGATCCGTTGGTTATTACTACCACTATTGGGCCGGCTTTGGTCCATAAGGTATTAGTAGACAACGGAAGTTCCGTTAATATTTTGTTCAAGAAGTCATTTGATCAGATGAAGCTTGAGCCCGAAGATCTGAAACCTTGTGAAGGATGGATTAGAGGTTTCAACGGAGCGACGACAGCTCCTATGGGATACATAGAGTTGCCTGTGACCTTAGGGCAAGGAGAACGTAGAAGAGTGCGAATGCTTCAGTTTGTAGTACTGGACGTAGATTCGCCATATAACGCATTTTTAGGGAGGCCTGCCCTCGCTGAGTTTAGAATTTGTATCGCCCCTTGGTGCTTGTTACTAAAGTTCCCAACCGAAGCCGGGACTGGAGTAATAAGAGGGGATCAGGTTTCTGGACGGGCCTGCTATGTGGCCGAACTGAAGATGTTGATGAAAGGAGCTAATGCTAAGAGTAAGGATGCCTCATCTCCCTCAAAGGGGGACTCGGCATAGCAATTAGAGAGGTTGAACCCAAGGGAGTTGCGAAAAGGAACGCCTGAAGACCTGGATCCTAGAAAAGACGAGGAACCAGAGGCTAGAAATGCAACTCCTAATGAAGCAACAGTGGAAATTCCTGTTGATAAAGCTGATCCGACAAAAGTTTTGAAGATCGGTTCCCAACTGGATCCACGTCGTGCTGAAGAGCTGACGAACTTCTTGAAGGCGAACTTAGATGTGTTCGCCTGGACCCATGCTGACATGTGTGGGATATCGCCTTCCGTTATCAGTCACAAATTGAATGTAAATCCGAAGCATCCGCCTGTGAAGCAAAAGAGACGCATGCTGGGCCCAGAGAGGTCGGTTGCTCTCAAAGAAGAAGTAGAGAAATTGAAGCAAAATGGATTTGTTCGAGATTCGACTTATCCCGACTGGATATCGAATCCTGTCTTGGTAAAGAAGCCAAACGGAAAGTGGCGAACTTGTATTGACTTTTCAGATTTAAACAAGGCTTGCCCAAAGGATAGTTTCCCACTTCCCAGAATTGACCAGCTTGTAGACTCGACAGCAGGTCATGAACTTCTCTCTTTCATGGATGCGTATTCTGGATACAATCAAATTCCTATGCATGTGCCAGACCAAGAGCATACGAGTTTCATTACGAATTTGGGATTATATTGTTATGTTGTAATGCCGTTCGGATTAAAAAACGCTGGAGCTACTTATCAGCGATTGGTAAATAGAATGTTTTACGATCAGATAGGAAAAACTATGGAAGTTTATGTGGATGATATGCTGGTTAAATCAAAGCAGTCCTCCAGTCATACGCAAGACTTAGCAGAAATGTTTGGTATCTTGCGAAAATACCATATGAAATTGAATCCTTTAAAATGTTCATTTGGAGTGGCGTCGGGAAAGTTCCTTGGCTTCATTGTGAGTTCCCGAGGAATTGAGATCAACCCTAGCCAGATAGCGGCGATTAGAAATATCAAAGAACCAAGGAAAATTAAAGACGTCCAAAGTCTGGCAGGGAAGGTAGCGGCGCTAAGTAGATTCATCTCCAAAGCCACCGATAAATGTGTTCCATTTTTTGATTTGATAAAAAGGGGAAAGAAGAACTTCCAGTGGACTCCCGATTGTGTCGAGGCTTTTCAAAGTCTGTTAGAACTGTTAGAAAAACCGCCAATCTTATCAAAGCCCGTAGACCATGAAGAACTATTTGTTTATCTAGTAGTCTCGGCTCACGCTGTCAGCACAGTTCTGGTTCGAGAAGAAGACAAAGTACAAAGGCCAGTATACTATGTGAGTAAGAAATTAGCAGCGGCAGAGCGCAACTACCCAAAGATCGAGAAGCTTGCTTATAGCCTCCTGATTGCATCCCGAAAGCTCCGTCACTACTTCCAAGCCCATCCAATAACCATATACACCGATCAGCCGTTAAGACAAGTGCTGCAGAGAACCGAAGCGTCGGGAAGGTTGATTAAATGGAACATAGAACTAAGCCAGTTTGATTTGAATTTTCAACCACGAAAGTCAATCAGGGGGCAAGCTCTAGCAGACTTTATTGCGGAGTTCACCATTCCAGAAGAAGAAATAATCAATGACCAAGTGGTCAAATCTGAGGATAAGCTAGAGATGAATCCGTGGAGACTATATACAGATGGAGCTAAAAATGACCGAAGATCCGGAGCAGGAATTGTCTTAGTCACTCCGGAGGGACGGTCGTTATATTACGCCCTACGGTTAGAATTTTCGGCCACTAACAACGACTCTGAGTATGAAGCCCTGATTGCCGGGCTGAAACTTGCTAAAGACCTCGGAGTAAAAATGATGGACATATTTTGTGACTCTAAGATTGTTGTTTGTCAAGCGCGAGAGGAATTCGCGGCTCGAGGACCTCGACTAATCACATACCTCAAGAAGGTAAAAGAGCTATTGAATAGCTTAGAACGGTACAACATAACACATATTCCCAGAGCAGAAAACCAGAAAGCGGATAGATTAGCAAAGTTGGCTAGTTCCGACAATCCAGAAGGGACTGAGGTAATTCCAATTGAAACATTGGAATCGCCAAGCTTCGAATCAATGGAAATTGAATTCGTTCTTGAAGCGAAACCAGAGAAGGAGTCATGGATGACTCCAATCAAGAGTTTTCTTAAGAACGGGACTCTCCCATCGAAGAAGAGTGAGAAGAGAGCTGTAGTTCGCAAAGCTGCCAGATATGTTATGCAAGACGATACCCTCTATAGGCAAGGATTTTCTATGCCCCTGTTACGATGTATCGCACACGACGACATCAAGCGTGTACTGAGAGAAGTACACGAAGGTGAGTGTGGAGATCATACAGGAGGTCAAACTTTAGCAAAGAAAATATTGCGGTACGGATACTTCTGGCCTACGATCAACAAGGATGCAGCTGATTATTCACGACGCTGCGATAAGTGCCAGAGATTCGCCAAAATCCCCAGGGCACCATCAACCCAGCTTAAATCGATGGTGAGTCCTTGGCCATTTGCCACATGGGGAATCGATATCATTGGAGTTTTACCAATTGCTAAAGGGGGAGCTAAGTATGCCATAGTAGCCGTGGATTATTTCACGAAGTGGGTGGAAGCTGAACCCTTGACTAAGATCACCACAAGAAAGGTGATAAGTTTTGTGGTCCGAAATATTATATGCCGATTCGGAATCCCAAGGACAATTATTACCGACAACGGGACCCAATTTGATAGCACTGAATTCAGAAACTTTTGCCAGAAATATAAGATAGACAAACGATATACTGCAGTTGCCTATCCACAATCTAATGGGCAAGTAGAGGCAATAAACAAGGTAATAAAATCCATCCTCAAAAAGCGATTAGAGCGTGCAAAGGCAAAATGGGTTGATGAATTGCCCCTAGCTTTGTGGGCATATCGAACAACGTTTAAAACGGCTACTGGTCATACCCCTTTCTCCCTCTCCTTTGGTTCAGAAGCAGTAATTCCAGTTGAACTGGAAGTTCCTTCCCACAGGGTGACATATTATGACCCGATGACGAATCGGGCACTTTTACTTGAGTCTCTTGATGAAGTCGAAGAGAAAAGAGACGAAGCAGACTTGCGTGCAGCAAGACATCGGCATCAGATGGCACACTATTATGACAAAAAAGTTCGCCTCAGAACTTTTGAACCAGGAGATTTGGTGTTAAAGAGAGTTTTTCCATCTCTTCCTCACCTCGGCCCAAAATGGGAAGGACCCTTTGTCATCCAACGGAAACTTGATAAAGGAACATTCAAGTTAACGACCGTAGATGGCGAAGAAGTCCCTCGAGCATGGAATGCCCAACACTTAATGCGATATTTGGATTAGAAATGCTATACTTTTTGCTGTTCTTCCTGTAAACTCTGTAATAAGGCACGACTTGCCTTTGGAAAATATGACGATATGAATAAAGGACTATAAAGTGGACGTAGGCTATGACTTAGCTGAACCACTATAAAATATTGTGTGTTATTTACTCTTATGCATTTACATTCGTTAGTTATTCTGTTGTGATTATAAAATACAGGACAACTTAGAGCCTAAAAAGGTTGAAACAGTTTGGGCATAAAAAGAAGCACAATGATTATTTGGGCAATAAGACATAAAAGAATGAGAAAACGACATTCTTAACTCTAACTCTCCAGAGAAAGAGAGAGAGTATAAAAGCGCCTCAGACTGAGCGCTGAAAAAGAAATTCTATTCTGAACTCTAACTCTCCAGAGAAAGAGAGAGAGTATAAAAGCGTCTCCGACTGAGCGCTGAGAAAGAGGTTCAACTCCGAACTCTAACTTTCCAGAGAGAAAGAGAGTATAAAGGCGTCTCCGACCGAGCGCCGAGAAAGAAATCTTTTCCCGTTGAACGACCGGGGGATAAACAAATAACTGAACTCGAACTCTAACTCTCAAGAGAGTGAGAAAGAGTATAAAAGAAATGCCAGGAAAAACAACAGATATTGATGATACAGGAAATGTTATCCCGTTAGAGAATCGGGAGCATCCAGGTTGCATAGTTAGGCACTGAATAACTTACGGAGATTGACTGGGAACACATACCCATACACATATCTCCCCTCTTCACTACTTTGTTTCATAACTATATATATGCATTTTTACATAAGTGCAGAACTGCTAACAAATAAACATTGCAGAAAGTGAATTATTTTTATTTACGAATGAATGAATTTGTACAGGGAAATAACTGAAAAAGAAAGTGCGAAAACTGCTGGTATAGCAGCACTTATTGATTTACAAAGACGCTAAAAGGACACAGAAGAACCCACTATTTGGGCTTGGAATGAGCCTTTGATTTCTTGACAGCTTTTTCTGCATCTTTTGCTTCCTTCTCGGCTTCAGTCAAGATCCGCTTTGGTTTCTTTTTCCCTGAAGATGTAGTACTGGGGCCAGCAGACTTTTTCCCGGAGGGCGGGGCACTGGAATCGAGAGAAGATTTTTTAGCAAGTTCTTCGGTAATAGATCTAGTGGAAAGCTTAACAACTAACCTTGAACCTGCATCCACAACTGCGAGGGGCTTGAGGACCTCAGGGTCTAATTCTTCAGCCTTTAATTGCAAGCGCTTGTCTTGATCAGCCTTCATGGCAGCCAAGGTAATGTCCTCAGCGCTTTTCGACTCCCCGGTTATTGTAACTTCTGGTTCCTCATCATGCCCCTCGTCTCCTCCGTCGTCTTTTAACGCTGCAATCATTTCTTCGTCATGGGGAGTAGTCACCTTAGTTGATTCACTCCTTTTCCCCAAGTCTGTGGAAGCAGCCTTGTCTCCTCCTTCTTTGACCCTATCAGCGGGCTTTGTCCCAGTGGTAGCTCCTTGAACTACATCTGTCTTCGCGGAGGATTCAACGCCTACAAAATGAGAAACATCGGTTATCAACTCAGGCGAGAGCAAAGGATTTCTCATCGAACGTTCAATCATGTAGCCAAAGGTAGTAGTAGCCTTGACAAGTTGAGGAGAAAAGACAGGGATACCTTCTGAAGACTTCTCAGCGGGGGTGACTACTACCTCTGGAGTTATTTCAGGAATGGGAGATAGTAAAGTTGATCGGGGAATTCCCGGGTTTTCGGGATCATACCCTTCCACTTCAGGAGTTACAGGAGCAGAAGAAGAGGAGCCAGCTTCAGGAATGGTTTTCTGTTTAGACTTCCGCCTCTCTTCTTCCATGGCCTCAGCAATTAGACGGCGACCTTCAGCTAGGCGCTCCGGTTCGTCGTCTCTCAAGTACTTCTCCATCAACTTATCTTCATCGAGGGAATCGACCTTAAGCTCTTCTTTTTCCCACTCGACGATTTGATTCCACACATGAACCAAAGTGGATGGATAGTCCTCGATCCAGGAAATGTTTCGACGACGAATAATGTGCGCGAAGAATTCGATCATTAGTTCCCCGAAGCCCTGAATATCGGCCTCCGCCTCTGATAGCTGTTTGCGGGTTTCCTCCGCAGATTTAATAGCGCATTCAACGTTGCCCTCAGCCAGAGCAGCCCTGTTTTCCGCCTCTAACAATTTTGAAGCCAAATCAGCGTTTTTCTTTTCTAACTCAGCGCTCCTTTTCGCTAACTCGGCGTTTTTCTGTTCAAGCTCAACATAAGCAAGACGTGCCTTCGTAGCCTCTGATTTGGCTTCGTCAGCTTGCTTCTTTAACTCGGAACGTTCCTGAGTATGGGATTCTAGTAAATCATGATAGCGCTTTTGCATGTCCTCAAACTGTTGTTTGAAGTTAGAAGCGTTCTTCTGAGCGATAGCTAGTTGAGCTTGAGTATCTTCTAAATTTTTTCCTAAGGTTTTTAGGGCTTTAGCATCTTCCTCTGCAGTTTTGTGCATTGAGTCAGCATTTGTCAGTAGCGTGCGAATGATTCTAGAAAGAGTGCGGGAATACTTGAACATTTCGGTATATTGTTTTTCCACCAAATCAATCTTTGCTCTGGCCTCCTCTGCCCAATTAGAAGAAATAGGTTCAAGGGAAGGTAGAAAGGTCAGAGTCTCGAAGTAGTGCTCAGGAAATTGCTCCTTTAAGTATGCCAGCCTTACGGCGGTTCCCGCATCTGGTGGAGGAGGGGCTAGGATTGTTAGTTCAGCGTCCCTTCCCGAAGAAGATTCTGTAGAACCCTTGTCTGTCCGAGGTCGCTTAGTAGCAGGGACTTTTTGCTTACTTCTAGACCCAGTTTCTTTTGGAGGTGTTTTCTCTCTGCTTCGCTTTTCATGGGAGGAAGTGGAATCCCTAGATTGTGGTCTATCCTCCTCCCTACGACCTTGATAGCTTTTGTATTTTTCCTGTTCCGGTCGAACTGGTGAGCGGGAGCGTGAGGATCGAGATCGATAAGGATCATAGGGTCTCCTTTCCTCCCTGCCGCGGTCATCCCGGCGGTTATATTCGGCATCCTGGGGAGGATTAGACATGCTGCGGCGAAGCTTTCTTATGTCATAAGAGGATCGAGACATTGTACCTGCACGATAAGTTAAACGAAGTTTAGAATCAGCGGATCCATGGAAAAAGAAGTGCAATGAATGCTAGTGCTACGGTGCAAAGTGCATCCTATGTAGTGTATGTGTCCCCCCAACCAACCCGAGTCTGAAGCTAAAGTGGTGCGGGCAGGCTCTTTGGCCTTAGCAGGAGTAGTCTCTTCAGAAGAAGTGAAGACTAGAGGGTCCTTTCTGAAATCTTCCGAAGTGTATATAGTCTCGGGTAAAGGGAGATCCCCCAAACCCTGAAATATGTGCTCGTCGGCGCTAGGAACATCCCCTTCGGAAGCGTGAAGCGGCGACCCTTGGGGAGATTTTGATTTGTCTACCGAGGTAGTTTCCTCGGGGGCAATATATCCTTCACGATGTTTTTTGGCCAGATTAGCCAGTTCATCATCTTGAGTGGAAGAGGGAGAGGGTGAAGTTTGAAGAGAAGCTGCAGGAATTCCCGAGCCTTCTCCTATTTCTGGAACTGTTTCCACTGGAGGAATATATGCATAAGGAACTGTCCCATGACCGATGCTACGGTAGACGGATAGCAGCCCGTGAAAATGAAGGTACTCGTCTTTAAGAACCTCGTCAATAGTAAGGAATTTTTGGTCGCCATTGAGGAGACGGTGCATTCGATCAAAGAACACTTGGTCTGATACCTGTTTGGGATTATCGACTGCAAATAAAAAGGAAAAACAGGTCAGGGTGATGATTCAAGTGTATAGAGTCCAGGGTCAGAAAATCAGTGCTTTACTTGATTTTGTCCATCTTCTGGCGCATCCAGACTGTTGCTTTATATAGAACCACTCTAGTCTGGAATCTCCAGCCTTGCTGCTAAACGGTGTAGAGATTATCTTCCTCTTTGGGACCGACTCAAAGTAACAGAAAGAAGGGGTTTCCCTAGTCCGATGTTTGAAATTATAGAAGAAATGAACATCGTCAAACGTAAGCTCCACGCCTAGAATTTCACGATATGCTATGAATAAGGTATGCAGATAGGCGTATGAATTGGGATGCAGCTGCATGGGGGCAATCCACATTTGTCTTAAGAAGTCGACGATGAAAGGCGAGAAAGGAGGAATGGCGCCAACCATGCACATCAGACGAGTGACCGTCATATATCCTTCTGGAGGGTTATGTGGACGGTCAGAACGTGAGGGCACTAGAGTGTCTCTCTTCATTATTCCGTACTTCAAGCAAATTCTCACGAGTCGGTCATTGTCAATTGTTGATTCTACGGAATCTGGAGGTGATTCTAATATAATGGCTGAGTCGAATTCATCGGGTGCTCGGTTGTCACCAATCCCTCCTTCCTCCTCAAAGCCTAGAGAAACTTCGTTTTCTGAAGACATTTCATCGCTTTCCCGATGACCAACTCCGTAATCCGGACCCTCGCTGTCCCATTCTGGGTCAGATGAAGAAGATATATCCTCGAGAGTGGTTTTGTGGGAAGTTTCTGGAGCTTCTTTCCTCTCAGCTAGACGAGAAGAGCGTCTGGGCCTCATTGTCATGGAACTATTGAAGAAGCAATAGCACGGATTAGAGTGAATTATCTCGTGTCCCCCTTTTTGTGTATGTGTGTGAACTAAAGTGTGTGCAACAAATGCGGGAAGTGCAAAATAAGAGTACAGCAATGTAAGACGAAGCTTTAAAGAGAAGGTGATAGTCAGAATTGTTCTTAATTCTCGTTTATGTTTACAAGGCACTATCCTAACTGTCCGCGAGGCATATTCGTCTAGAATAAGTGTTAGTTGAATTAGTTGAGTGGTCTTTATGTGTCAAGTTCAATATGTTCGGGTCGGTTCGGATATGCATATGATGACTAGCTCGACGCAGGCAAAGATAACAGTCGGTTCGGGTGCCTCACTAAAGCATGGTCAGTTCAAGACAAAGGAAGCAACGGGTTCGGAAGCAGGACTGATCCGTTCGGATCGGGTAGCCCGATCCGAACCGAACCAGCACCACCTAACCGATCCGTTTACTTCAGCCTCTTATCCCATTCACTCTTCCGACCCGAACCGACTTTTCCTTTCCTTTCCATCTTTCCAAAGAACGAAACCCGAGCCGATTCCTTTTCCCTCCTTTTCCTTTTTGCTCCTTCATCGTCTACCCGAATCAACTCCAGCTTGTCACCCCACTCTTCATCTCTTTCCTCTTTTCCCATCTACTCACAGACGAGTCCGCTTTATCACCGAAGCCGTCGTTAAGAACAAATATTCGCCCTATTCAGCCCCGCAACTCCTCGAAGCAATGGCGTATCCACCAGCAGCGGCGGAGGGTTCGAGTGATGCTTATGGCCAAACCATCCTAATCCAACGCTAATTGAAGTCGAGAACGGTTGCAACAAAAGTATTTGAGATTAGAAAAGCTACCTATGTGTTTGATTCGGGAAATCTACAGGAAATTGTTTTAGAATTTTCGAGTTTCTGACGTTTTCAATATTAAGGTCGGGAGCGGTAGCAAAAACGAAGAAGGAAGGAATGAAGGCAGTAACGGGTTTATAAAGGGAATGTTGTTGACTCCTCGTCTTCCTATTTTGTCTCACCCGCTCGGACCGGAATGAAGGCCCAGAAGCACAACTCCCTCTGAAGGCCCAACGTCCAAGAACTTAACTCACGAAGACGCTTCGGATCGGAATCCGAACCGAGCGGAAATCTCACGCGATTGATTTAACGTCTGACTCGAATTGAAGAGAAGGGAAGTAAAGGAGGAGCATACCTACAAGAAGCATTACACGGCGAGTAGAGTTCCCACATTTGCTCAGAAATGAAGAAAAGGCACTCGGATCGGACGCCGAACCGAATAGAAATCAATGCATTACTCTCGACGATTCTGGTTGAACGACATCAAAGGACGCTTTGTACAACGAAAGCATCCTTTGAGGGGGCAAAATGTTAGCCTACTTTGTGAACTAGGCAACACAAAGTCAAGAAACCAACCGTTGAAGAGTATTTCAAGTTATGCGACTCCGGTTCGGATCGGAAGGAAACTCCACAATTCAGATTGATAGCAGCGTATCGGTTCGGATCGGGTAAAATTCTCTGTTCGGATCGGATATCTCTTACTGGATAAATTGGCAAAGCATCCCTGATCGGATCGGAAGGCCAATGAATCTCAGGTGGATCGGAAAGCCGTCTGCTTGCCACGACTTCGGAGCGGAGCGGAGTATGATTAGAGAAGAAGAGACGTCCAAGCTACTCCGGTTCGGGTCGGGTATTCCGATCCGAGCCCCCAACCTGCACGTCTCCGACCCGCACCCATGATCCAGGAAAATCTCCTATAAAGTCGCCTGAAGAACCGGACCGGCTGTGACTAATTCCTACCCCAAACGTCCATCTCATTGATGCGTTGTCAGCTTGATAGCCCATCCGAACCCGAGGAGAGTGCGATGGATGACACGTGTTCCGACCCGGATTGCATCTCAGGCAAATTCACACCTATAAATACCCCATCTAGAGACAAAGAAAAGGATCCTTTTTCGGCACTTTTGAGAATCCAAGTACCTCCATCATTCGAATTCCTTCACTCCCGGAAAATCCAAACCATCTTTCATTTTCTGTTTTTATCTTTCTGAGTGAACAAAAGTGAGTTGTGAGCGAATCTTACATTGTATTTGTAATTGAATTACTGAATATAGTGAAAACTAAGTGGACGTAGGCATTTCTTCGCCGAACCACTATAAACCTTGTGTGTTCTTTTTTATTTCTGCTTTACTTTATCTTGTTTCTAATCAATTTGGGTGTTAGAACCACATTTGGGTCTAACACGGCTCTAGCGCTGTTTGTATACAAATTTGAATTACACATTTCTCGAAATCTAATCGTCGGATCTTGACAAATTTAACATCGTTGGAAAGATCTTTCCAAAGCGAACCTAACGGTTCCAGTTTCGGGAAAATCCGACGGTCGGATCTTTCAGTATAATCATTTAAAGTTACGATTCCGAAGCGGGAACTACTGCGCGTGATTCATTTATTTTTAATTTATATATATATATATATAAATATAAATCGTTCAACGATTTCACTAACATATTAAAAGTGATGTTTTCAACAAACAAAGCATATATTAGTATTTAAACATTTTCCTATTTCGCTAACATGTAAAATGTAACATTTTTAATTACAAATCCTATTTTAATCTATAATCCCTTTTTATCTAAATGTACATGTAAAATGTAACACTTTTAATGAAACAAAATGAACATTAAAATGTCCCTTTTAATCTCTAAACAATTTCCAATGTACATGTTATTTTTATTAATGAGTCATTTTATACATTAAAAATGTTTCTTTTTAATGTTTAACAATTTTCTAATAAACATGTTTCTTTAACTAATGAATCATTTTATACATTAAAATTGTTTCTTTTTAATGTTTAACAATTTTGAACATTCCTATGTTCACATATATACAAAAGAAAATTTTATTGTTTACACAATTTCTACATTTCATATGTATAAATAAAAAGAAGAATTTTATTTTCTACATGTATTCTATATTTCATATGACAAATAAAAAGAGGATTTTATTGTCTACATGTATTCTATATGTCATATGACACATAAAAAGAGAATTTTATTGTCTACCCATTCCTATATTTCATATATATATGTATATAAATAAAAAGAAGAATTTTATTTATACAACAATTCTATGCTTTATGTGTATACAAAGAAGAATTTTAATTTCTACACATATTATATGTTAACATGTGACAATTGAAAAAAAGAGAAATTTATTGTCTATACATTCCTTTATTTCATATGTATGAATAAAAAGAAGAATTTTATTTATACAACAATTCTATATTTTATATGACAAATAAAAAGAGAATTTTATTTGCATAACATGTTCTATATTTCTAATGACAAATAAAGAAAGAAATTTGTTTGCATAACATGTTCTATATTTCTAATGATAAATAAAGAAAGAAATTTGTTTGCATAACTGTTCTATATTTCTAATGACAAATAAAAAAAGAATTTTGATTTCATAACATGTTCTATAATTCTAATGACAAATAAAAAGAGAATTTTGATTTGTATACAATTTCTATTTTCAACATGACAAATAAAAAGAATATTTCTAATGACAAATAAAAAGAATATTTTATTTTCTACATATTCC
The DNA here is from genome assembly GCA_030737875.1 of Allium sativum. NCBI lineage: Eukaryota > Viridiplantae > Streptophyta > Magnoliopsida > Asparagales > Amaryllidaceae > Allium > Allium sativum. Next base: position 295,509,410 of record CM060927.1, on the reverse strand, counting down.
TATATTTCATATGTACAATTATAAAGAAGAATTTTATTTATACAACAATTCTATGCTAACATGTATACAAATAAAAAGGATAATTTTTATTGTCTACACATTTCTATATTTCATATGTATAAATAAAAAGAAGAATTTTATTTTCTACATGTATTCTATATTTCATATAACAAATAAAAAGATGATTTTATTGTCTACATGTATTCTATATTTCATATGACACATAAAAAGAGAATTTTATTGTCTACCCATTCCTATATTTCATATATATAAATAAAAGAACAATTTTATTTATACAACAATTCTATGCTAACATGTATACAAATAAAAAGGATAATTTTTTTTGTCTACACATTTCTATATTTCATATGTACAAATAAAAAGAAGAATTTTATTTTCTATATGTATTCTATATTTCATATGACAAATAAAAAGATGATTTTATTGTCTACATGTATTCTATATTTCATATGACATATAAAAAGAGAATTTTATTGTCTACCCATTCCTATATTTCATATATATAAATAAAAAGAACAATTTTATTTATACAACAATTCTATGCTAACATGTATACAAATAAAAAGGATAATTTTTTTGGTCTACATATTTCTATATTTCATATGTACAAATAAAAAGAAGAATTTTATTTATACAAACATTCTATGCTTTATATGTATAAAAAGAAGAATTTTATTTTCTACGCAATTCTATGTTAACATGTATGCAAATAAAAGAAGAGAATTTTATTTGTATAACAATTTCTGTGTCTTCTAATGACAAATAAAAAAGAGATTTATTTGCATAACATTTCCTATGTTTTCTAATGACAAATAAAAAGAGATTTTATTTGCATAACAATTTCTATGTTAACATGTTACCATAAAAAAAAGAATATTTCAATTGTATGAGTAATTTCTACCATTTGCATGTTACAAATAAAAGAATGTTTTAATTGAAATAGCAAATTATATCTTAACATGTTACAAATAAAAGAATGTTTTAATTGTATAACAACTCTATCTTAACATGTTACAAATAAAAGAATGTTTTAATTGTTATAGCAAATTCTATCTTAAATTGTAATAGCAAATTCTATCTTAACATGTTACAAATAAAAGAATGTTTTAGTTGTAGCAAATTCTATCTTAACATGTTACAAATAAAAGAATGTTTTAATTGTAATAGCAAATTCTATCTTAACATGTTACAATAAAAGAATATTTTAATTGTAATAGCAAATTCTATCTTAAAATGTTACAAATAAAAAAATGTTTTAATTGTGTAACAATTCTATCTTAACATGTTACAAATAAAAGAATGTTTTAATTGTAATAGAAAATTCTACCTTAACATGTTACAAATAAAAGAATGCTTTAATTGTAATAGCAAATTCTATCTTAACATGTTACAAATAAAAAAAATGTTTTAATTGTGTAACAATTCTATCTTAACATGTTACAAATAAAATAATGCTTTAATTTGCATACAAATTCTATATTCAACATGACAAATAAAAAGAACATTTTTATTTGTATACAAATCCTATATTCAACATGATAAATAAAAAGAACATTTTTATTTGTACACAAATTTCTATATTAACATGACAAATAAAAAGAACATTTTTATTTGTTTACAAATTTCAACAATTCCATTATATTCAATTAAATCAAACAAATCACCACAAATAGCATCAACCAATTCAAATCAAATCACGTACAACATCCAACTGAATTTAACAGCGTATATGTAAGAATTTCTAAACGTGATAATAATTAATTAATTTTAATTATTTAAATAAGAAATCTCACCTTGATCGGTTTCAGAAATCGATAAAATGATTATTTTTAATAAAATTAAACATATGTTTAATTTTATCAAAAATCCATACGTCCTCTGTTTAAGTTCTGATATGCTCCACGTTGTAGCGTTTACTTTCACGATTCCAATGCAATTTGAATTACTCGATTCTGATATTATATGAAAGAATTACGATCATTTAAACATTGAATAATTAATACGACAATTAATTAATTAACTAAAATTCCTTTAACCTAAATTAGAATATTAATCCTCCTTCCTTCTGTAATACTGGCCGCCTTCTTCCTCTTTACATCGTACCCATCATTGACTTCAATCTTCCACCGCCGCACCTCCTAGAACCACCGCGTCACCGATCAGCGTGCACCATTAGAAAGCAGCCACCGTTGAAGTTGTTCATCTCTCTTTTTTCTTCATTTTTGCCTTTGGAAGCCTTTGATTTTATAGTGTGGATGGGAAGTTATGGGGGAAGGAAGGAGGGAGCGTCTCAGCCATTAAATTCGAAGGGTAGCGGCTGTTTGTTTTGAGAATTAGGGTTAGGGCTAATTGGATGGGGTATATATAATTATATTTAATTTAATTCTTTAATTCAGAAAAGGCCCGCTAATCCATATGTTATATATTACAAAAGAATTAAATTAATTGATAGGGATGAGGTGTTAATCTATTTGAGATAAAGATCTATATATAATAATAATATATTAAATAGCATTTAATTTAATAATTTGTCTATCTTATTTTTTATCTTGTATTTATAAAAGGTATAAAACATGGCATATATGTATATGAAAGGAAGAGAGAGAACATAAAAGAATTGAAGGATATGAATGAAATGCATGCAGCAATTATTGCCATTATGTTTTTTTCCTCTTGCCATGAATGACACACCTCTAATTTCCATTGGATATAATTTTCAAATTTTATTTATTTATTTTATGAAGGAGGCGACTTTCCCTTTTTTTCTTTATTATGATTTTATATTTCACTAATATGATAATGGCGATGCTTTTGTCTAGCAAAATATATTTTTAACTAACTAATGAATACTTTATTTCATTACCATTTTATATATTGCATATATGTATGTTCATATATCGTATATGTATATTTTCATAAAACGCCTATACATATTTTCATACAATGTCTGTATATATTTGGTTATGTACTTTATTTCATTCCTCACTTGAGTCTCTACATATGTAATAGGTTACAAATGAATAAATTACTTGACTTGACATGACATGTTAATCTTATCAACATTTATTTCTTATTCAAAATTCAAAATAAAATTACATAAAGAAAGAGAATAACGGAAGGTAACGAATGCATAATTTATTGTTTAATGACGACTATAAGAAAGTTATGTGACCTTTTAAATTTGAAAACACATAATATTAAATAACATAATTTAGAGGACATATTCAATTGGACTAATAAGAATAAATCATAAAAATATGCAAATAGTTTTGTAGGCTCTTATTTTATTTTATTTTGAGATTTGAAGATTGTAGGTATAAAGAGAAGGGATGAAGAAAAGGAGAAATAAAGGGAATAGCTTTGTTTTTAAATGAATTTAAATGATAGATAAAAGAGTAGAAATAGGAGAGAATAAATATATGAGATACTTTCCTGAGATGCCTCTTTGTATTATCCAAATTACAAATAAAATAAATGTGGATGACTAAGGCTGAGGTGGCAAAACTTATTTCTCATTTAAAATTCAAAAGTAAATCATAGAGGGAAAGAAATTAAATAGAAAGAAACGAATGCATATTAATGAAGAAAGGCAGACATTTAAAACAAATGTAGCTATTCATAATTTAAAATAAATTAATTAACGGACGTTACACTTTGGATAGACAAGGAATGTATTAAAGCGAATGCTAAAGATATACACATGTATGTTGTCATAATTTATTTCATATAGAATCTACATATTATTTTAAATCAACCTATCAACATATATTTATAAATCTCATTAAATACATCCTAATTTTATTTAAAACTTCTTTCTATATTTTTTTCAATAATTTAAATTAATAATGGAATTTTTAAATTCTGACGCATTTTCTAGCAAAATTTTCCTTAAAATAAAATTTTAAATTGGTTCTGATTTTCCGGGTTGTTACATGTACCGTTTAGGAACTGCCGCCCCTTTCAGCAACAACACTAGGTGAATTAGTGTGGACGACTTGTTTTATTAAAAGCTTTGGTTTGCCCCTTGGCATATTCTTGAAGTGGGCTTGGGTCTTTCGACAGGGTGTTTCCGGTGTCTTGTTTGTTGATTACCGAAATTGCCTTTTGGTGATTGAAAAGATTGGGTCCCGGTAGTTGGCTTCCGATGAGCTTCCTTTGATGTTTGTCTTTTTTTGTATCGGAATTAAGCAAATTAATACCGGTAGCCCTTTGGTCCCTCTGGCTCGTGGGTTATAGTATTCTTCGTCTTTATCTTCATCAGCTTCCGGTTTCAGGCAACTTGTTGGTCACCCTTTATGCCGGAATTTCCCTACCGGTATTCTTTCTTCATGTCGGATTTGAGGTTCAATCTTTGATGATGGTGTCAGTTGCGTGTTATTCTGAATGCCTTTCTTATGCTCTCGGTTTTGTCCTGTACCTGGTCTTTTGCTTTCGGGTCATTTTTTCTGCTTGTGACGGTCTGATGCCACTTCACCGTCAGCCTGTTTCGGTATTAATTTTGGTAGTAACACTTAATGCAAATGTGTTAGAGAACCCCAAATTATCACAAAACCAATTGGCAATGTGAAGGATGGACTCTTAATGTTTATATAGGAATTATTTTTACAAAATTCCCCGATGTGGGACTTGTCTCAACGCGCTCCCGCATGTGTGGCATATCCTGAGCCTAACATGTGGATCTTACTCGGTGACATGGACAAGTGTGACAGTTATGTGCACACGAATTAAACCTTGCTCTGATACCATGTTAAAGAACCCCAAATTATCACAAAACCAATTGGCGATGTGAAGGGTGGACTCTTAATGTTTATACAAGAATTATTTTTACTAAATTCCCTGATGTGGGACTTGTCTCAACATTGTTAGAGAACCCAAAATTATCACAAAACCAATTGGCTATGTAAAGGGTGGAATCTTAATAGTTATACATGATTTATTTTACAAATTCCCCGACGTGGGACTTGTCTCAACACCCCCTGCACGTGTGGCATATCTTGAGCCTAACACGTGGATCTTATTGAGTGACGTGGATAAGTGTGGCAGTTTGTGCACATGAATTAAACCTTCTCTGATACCATGTTAGAGAACCCCAAGTTATCACAAAACCAATTGGCAATGTGAAGGGTGGACTCTTAATAGTTATACATGATTTATTTTACAAATTCTAGTCATCCTATGCACTAAATATTTCAATTCTAGCACTGCATTCTATATGATTCTGCTACCTTTTAGATTGTACAATAAGCTACGTCACTTAAGTAAAAGAGTAGTACTTTAAAATGTTACACAACCTGTATATCTAATATGTTGCATTTTTTCGTTAATCGCGTTGCACTGACGTTCTTCTTCGTATCAAAAAATAGTCGTTTTACTTCGAAATATAGGATCTGATATCTGCATCTTGCAAAACTAATTTATTTTCAACTTCTTCATTATACTTCCTTTTCTGTAACTCCCCACCCCGAGACTCGCCCTAATAAAGAGCATTACTAGGTAATATTATTTATTAGAGCGAAGAATAGAGTTGGTTAAGGGGGACCACTCGTAGATTTGCATTAATAGGTCTTAAGCACGTCGAGAAAGTGCTCGTAAATTTTCTTTCAAGAGGCTCGACGTACTTAATACTTACATAACGCAAATCAATAGTGGCTATAGGATCAACTCAGAACACAGTACATATAAGAATACAATCACAGTCCATAGAACGGTTACACAATATTACATCGTTAGAGTACAACTAATACATGTGCTACACGAAGAATAGATACAACTATGATACTTTTACAACATGATACAATCATAAGAATAAATGACTCGACTACATGAACTCGAATGAAAGTAACTACGGTGAAGACAGTCCAAACAGAACTCACTAACCCCAAGCTCAACAACTACACCTGAAACATCTCGGTTTGACCCGAGGAATACACACACGGGTCAGTCTAGTTTACAAATCAATGTATGAAATAAATAAGCACAATATATACGACTCTTTACCCTAAGAGTTGTGAATATGATAATATAAAGGGATTAATTTGTTTTAGTTCACATGATATAATAGAAGGGATAAATATACAAGTCTTAAGGACTAGATCTAGGCTAAGTATATCACCATACCTGAGCCATAATGGAACCATAACACCAAAGTCATCAAAATTATCATATACATCTCAAGCGAGTTAAATTATCAATAAAGGGAGTACCCCACTCCAAGACATCTAAATCTCATTATATGATGAATTAGAAATCCAAATACTCTTTGCAAATGTACGATCATCCCAATCGAGTTAAAGTCATAAAACCCAAATCATAAAAGAAATCATAAGAAATGTACACATGCCATAATAATAAAGCCCATCCCAAGCTATAATGCTGCTCATCCGAGCCATGTATTATCAAATGAAAATCATCATATAACTCGAATGAGTCAAATATCACGGAAGGAGCACCACACTCCAACATAGAAAATCACAAAATGTTTATGTAAATTTAAAATCCAATAATCTTCAATATATGATCGTATGAATCAAATCAGAAAATATCATCACAATATGGATCCATTAGAAATAAATATGCACGTGCAACCACATGATATATATATATTTCAACAAGAAGTTTACATTCCTTATTGATAAATTAAATCCATTAACTCTAATGGATAATCAACTAACACAATTATTGATTTACAATCAATATTCATAATTTTATATTCAAAATAATCCGCTTACAAAACAAATGTTGTTGTTAATATTATTAATATAGCAAAACCACAGATTTATTTGTTAACAACAATCGACAAATTCAATCATTATATTGTCACCAAAATCTTCCAACCAAGTTTAAAACACAATTTAATGGTTAATAATTATTTCAATCAACATATATATTATCTTTTAAAACACTCTTATATTTGTACAACAAGATTGTTGCACACTTCATTAATTTAAAAACTTAAATTTATCAATAGTAATAAAATATTCTCAATCTATAATATTGATTCGCAATCATTATTTATAATCCAATTAATTTATTGATTTTTTTCGTATATAGAGGACATAAATTTTCAACTTCTTATTGTACACTACAATAATACCTAAAACACTATAAAAGTGTTTTAGACATTAATCTAAACACACCACACCAAATCAAATTGTGTTTAATTTGATAATTCAATACACAACACAATTACCCAATTTAATTGTCAAATTCAACATAATTTACCAAAATAAACGTGTTTACCAAAATATCTTCATTTATTTGTATAATCTTTACAACACAACAAATAAATGTCACCAATGCCTCATTTAGCAAAATACATCATTAACATGTCAAAATATATATTTTTATTTTTATTATTAAACACAATAAATTTGAACACTTAAGATTTATACAACCATATATATCATAACACAAAATTACAATCTTGAAGTGATAATATATATTGGAATAAATTCCTTATTATAACCAAGATATATATATTTATTCCAAATACTCAGTTTAGGAATGCTCAAGGCTTTATTTTCTTATTTAAATGTTATATGAGTTAGTCTCACAAACTCGTATCACCAACGTATTATCTTAAGAATCACAAAACCCATTAATTCCTTACTTTCCGATTACCAAAAAATCAGGGTTGTTAAACTTACCCCTTAAATAAATTGCGTCCTCGCAATTTGTTAAGATTAGTTCTTCTTCAATTTTGATTTCTAATGGTTATTTATCTCAATTTGCTTCTTAAAAACTACTCGATTTAGAAAGCTATCAAATGGAATTTAGACATTTTCATCATATTAAATTTTTAACATCAAAATTTCCCATTTTAACTTACCTAAGCCTTAAATAAAGTTTTAATCATATTTATTAGCTCATTAATATCATGCTTTAAACAACACAACTTACCTTTCACAAGGTGTATTTTGAAGTACACACTTAAGATTCTCACTTCCACATCATTACTTGACGCTACCTTGCCATCGAGATTACCTAAATTTTATCAATAATGGCTGCTACTTGGATTTTTCAATCATCAAATAGCCTCGCCATTCTCCGGGGTTATATCCAATTCAATTGCGGCAACTTGTCAAGTGAATGTAATTATGAATGTGTATTCCAAAAATGACGCACTTGCTATAGAAAGTTGTATAGTTAAAACTCTATTATATGCACCCCATTTTAATTTTACGTTTATAATTCAATTGGAATAACATTAAACCACTATTTTCCATCAATCCTTCTTAATACTTGGCTGCGATGTCAAAAATCATCGCCATTGCCTCGCCAAAGTCATTATACCTCGCATTCTACATAGTAATTTTACACTATTCCAACGTGATAATTTCATAACTTACTTTGCAACAAACCATATTTCACTGCTCATCTTCAGTGTTATATAGTCTCGAATAAGTGTTTAAGAAATTTCTATCGATATCGTTGATCAGACGTATCGACCAAAACCCTTAAGACACTCATCGAACCATTCAACACCTGAAATGATCACCAATTTATTTTAATTATCGGTTTACAAAGTAATTAGCTCATCGATATTTGTAATTTCTCATTATTCTCATTCCTTATCCCATGTTTGAAGTCAAAACAACTTTTAAATTTTAAGTTACAAATACCCTCAAATTCCCTTTTACCAAACCCAACAATCAACTCAAATTCAAGGATAGGGTGAAAATTTTTCCCAAAATTTTTACCCAAAGGCTCAAACTTTAAAAGATAAAGAGGATGGAAAGATTCTCTTATCAAATCACACTATGAAAAGAAATATTGAAAATGGAGTACTTATGGAATAATCCCCTTATTCCTAAATGTATCCTTCAACTACAAGGATCCTCACGACTCTCCGATGAGAAACTCAAGATAGGATAACAAAGGAAGCGATAAAGTAGACACGATTGTTATTCTTCCACGTTGTAACACATGTACTATTCTGGTTCTGTTTTGTTTCTAATGTACTTTGTTCTGAACTTCGGCTCTGATACCATTTCGTAATGCCCCACCCCGAGACTCACCGTAATAAAGAGCATTACAAGGTAATATTGTCTATTAGAGGGAGAATGGAGCTGGTTAAGGGTGACCACTAGTAGATTTGCATTAACAGGTCTTAAGCACGTCAAGAAAGTGCTCGTAAATTTTCTTTCAAGAGGCTCGACGTACTTAATACTTACATAATGCAAATCCAAAATGGCTACAGGATCAGCTCAGAACACAGTACATATAAGAATACAATCACAGTCCACAGAACAGTTACACAATATTACATCGTTAGAGTACAACCAATACATGTGCTACACGAAGAATAGATACAACTATGATACTTATACAACATGATACAATCATGTTAATAAATGACTCGACTACATGAACTCGAATGAAAGTAACTACGGTGAAGACAGTCCAAACAGAACTCACTAACCCCAAGCTTAGCAACTACACTTGAAACATCTTGGTCTGACCCGAGGAATACACACATGGGTCAGTCTTGTTTACAAATCAGTGTATGAAATAAATAAGCACAATATATATATGACTCTTTACCCTAAGAGTTGTGAATATGATAACATAAATGGATTAATTTGTTTCGGTTCACATGACATAATAGAAGGGATAAATATACAAGTCTCAAGGACTAGATCTAGGCTAATTATATCACCATACCCGAGCCACAATGGAAACATAACACCAAAATCATCAAAATTATCATATACATCTCAAGTGAGTTAAATTGTCAATAAAGGGAGTACCCCACTCCAAGACATCTAAATCTCATTATATTATGAATTAGAAATCCAAATACTCTTTGTAAATGTACGATCATCTCGATCGAGTTAAAATCGTAAAATCCAAATCATAAATGAGGTCATAAGAAATGTACACGTGCCATAATAATAAAGCCCATCCCAAGCTATAATGCTGCTCATCCCAGCCATGTATTATCAAATGAAAATCGTCAAAATAAGCATATAACTCGAATGAGTCAAATATCACGGAAGGAGCACCACAATCCAACATAGAAAATAACAAAATATTTATGTAAATTTAAAATCCAATAATCTTCAATATATGATCATATGGATCAAATCACAAAATATCATCACAAAATGGATCCATTAGAAATAAATATGCACGTGCAACCACATGACAACACCACATCAGAAATGACAATTAGGCAGTGCTCATGGCCGTATCTAATTCAATTTGCCAGTGATTTGGGCCGTATCAAAAAATGGCGTCTTTGATACAGCCATTAGCCATATCAAATTGAGAATTTGATACGGCCATCAGCCGTATCAAATTCTCAATTTGATACGGCTAATGGTCGTATCTAATTGACAAAGTGATACAGCTAATGGCCGTATCAAATTTAAAAAAAGATACGGCTAATGGTCGTATCAAACTCTCAATTTGATACGGCTAATGGCCGTATCTAATTTAAAATAAATAAAAAAATACAATTATTTTTCACTAATGATACATGCTGTTTCAAACTTAACAACACATACTTTAGCAATAAACGGTGCAATACATTACAAGCGTCATTAGTCCATACACTGCATGATTACAAGCATCGTCAATACACTTACAGTCCTTAGTTCATACATTACATACAAAAAGTATTACATTTAGATCTTCCTTCTGATGAAGCTTTATATTTAGATCTTCCTTCTGATGCTAAATGTGCACATTACAACATGCTGGACAACTTTAAAAGTTGGTCTTCGGTGCATTCCAGTAAAAGAAAGGCCTAATAAAATAATAGCAATCTCTATTATAACAGAAACATGTATAGTGCAGCAGCAAAAAGGATTGCAACAATAAAAAGATAAGAAAAAATAGTAGGTAACATGTGAGCATCCATACAAACCTAGAGTATACCACCTGGCAATAATATGCAGAGAAGCAACATGCCATTTGTAAAACATAAAATGAACATCGTCTAATTCAAGTAGCTTTTACAGTAAATAGTTATGTACTTTGTTGCAAATAAGCCATTGTCCACCATTCGTCAAAAACACACCCTTACTTCATCAAATAGTCAACCCAACGTTGTAAGCTTGAATTCATGGCAAGTTAAATGTTTCTAACAATGTTAAAAATTCTACATTTGCATATAACAAAAGAGTCCATGTATAAGAGTGAAGAAATTCATTTCCATATTTGTATTTCAGTAAACATGAAATATAAGACCATGAACAGATACAAAAGGTAGCATTTTATGTATTACCTTTAGCCATGTGTCGATCTATCTTTGGAAACCTTTTTGGAAGGATAATTATTTAATAAGTTAATTGTTTACTACTGGAATCCCCGTTCTCCTTTTCAGGATAATTATTTAATAAGTTAATTTATCTGACTTTTTTTAAAAAGTAATTTACGTGACTAAAAGACTCCAACATGTTTAATTGGGGAACTAACGATTACGATGGGATGTGCACCAACATGCGCTAGTTATAGAATGGACGGTTTTTGTCATCATATCCCACAGCTGTGCAAATCCACTTTAAAATTTGGTTTTCTATTCTTTTCCGTTAATCAGTTTAGCAACAAATTTAATCAAGTTGACATCATTAATATCCATTCATAAGTGAATAAATATCTTAAGATGTCAATTCTAGCATCACCATGACATCGTGTATTCACATTTCTAAACCATGAATGCAAATAAAATTTCATACTGTTGAATGCATAAAAAAAATACATGTTACTTTATTGTGCACCTCAAAGAAAGCGTTGCTTTGATTTTTGCTCGTTATATCCATAGAAGCCGTTAAATGGCTACATCGAAACGTTGTGTACGTAAATAAAGATTTTGACATTTTTCATTGACTGCCATCACTAGCATTTTTGAGCCTGTACATAAATGACCATATTATAATATGTTGATGAACAATACCACAGACAAACTTTGAATGAGTTTGCATAATATCCAAGCAGCCTGATTTAATGACCGGGTTTCTTTTCTAAGCTTGTTGATGCTAATTAACATACATGTATCCATTCTTTTAATCGTCATCTGTTATAATTAGGAATATGTGTGGACAGAACTTAATTCAATCATCTATAAATCTATAGCAATATTTATTTTCAGACCTCACAATACATTGATCCTTTTTCTTTTAAAGAATAGTTTCCTTTAGAATTTTAGCACATTGCATCTTTAGTTTAATTTTAGTGTAGTTAGTCAATGTCTACCTACATATTACATAATTGATCGTGAATGGTAACACACTTATATTCAATCCTTTTTTCCTAATTTAGGGGTAAAAGATCAAAGAGAGTTTAGTAAGTTATAAAAGGCTATATTGCGCACAGTAAGCTCCACAACTAATTGTCTATTCGCCATGGATTGAAGGCATAGGATCTAAATAGGCGACAAAAGTGAAGACACATGGAATCCATGCACAGTTCCGTCACTTGCAGGAGTTTGTATATTTATTAGAGTTATTAAATAATGTGGACGTGTGGTTATGATTATGAAGATTCCCAATGGGTGAGAAGTTAAAGATATAAAGAGCAGATCATGAGTTGTGCATTTTGAAATTGATAAAATAGTGCTTTCATATAAGTAGATATGAGTTCATGTTCTTATGTTTACGAAACAGATGTGTGTATTTACATTAGATAATATCTCAAATTTTTTTGTTGTTGTTACGTGTTTTAATGTTCACACTTTTATAGTTGTTTCCAAAAACAAAATATTGGAAGGACATATACTAGCAAGTATATCATGTAGACAGCTGACTTAGGATATCATGTAGACAGCTGACTTAGCAGCAGTGCACTGAAAAACATAAGGCGTCACAGATGCACAAAATGATGTACAGTCAATGCAACCGAGTGACAAAAGAGAGCAGCGTTATATGTAGTTGCGTACTTATCCATCGCGGATTAAAGAAGATTACGCTGTGTTGTAGCCAGCGCAAGAATGTGAAGTTCATGTACTTATCCATTGCGAATTAAAGAAGATTACGTTGTGTACTTATCCATCACACATAGCTCAGTAATACTAATACTAATACTAACCTGAATATCATATGAAGAACAAATAGATACTTCCCCAGTAATAGCAGCTTGATGGGAGGAAGCCTTTAGCAGGGGAAGCAGGGGAAGTTGGAGTTTAAAAAATTGTTTAATGCTTATTAGTCATGAATGAATGATTGCGACAATCATTTGCTATAAGTGTTCGACACCAAGCATGTCTTCAACAATAAAAACAAATTGAAAGTATATATTTTTAATGTGAAAATCAGATTTCTTATTGTGAACAAAAGTATATATTGCAATTCAGTGATGATAATGTTATTGTCTTCTTGCAAATATTGAAAAATAATAATATTAAAAATAGTAATCAGAGCATACCTGAGATGGAACTGGGAGAATGGCACTCATAAGTTCATGATCTATTAAGGCAGGTAACAGATTCATATGGTTCATTATACCAGGTGTCTGACTCATGCTATAAATTAAAAAAATGGTATAAAAATGTATATTTACTGCTATGTAACTAGCTAAATGTACGACATACCTGTTTAGAATGGCAACAATGTTATTGTTTGTCCTTGAAAATAGTTCGATATTGTCCTGTAGCTGCAAAAACAGAAAACAATCTTACTTGTGTTATTAAATAGAGGAAAATGAATTTATGTAAAAATCCAAAATTTAGTCAATAGTACAAGAAGATCTAGTAAAATTACATTGCATGTCAAGAGGTTATTTGAAATTTGGTTCAATACTTGAACATTTTCATCCAGAACTCCATCAACAACAGGCACTATTCAAATAAACAAAAACGATTAGAGATTAGAAAGAATTCGAGATATAAAATTAACAACTAAAATAAGTGAAGTCATGATTAACACTAACTATGCTTCTAGTGTTCTATGGTGGGGGAAATAAAACAATGAATGTATACCAATGATGGACTTATACACTAATACACTTGATAGAATTACACACCACTAATACACTTGATCAGATAAACTTAAGTGGTCTGCTCAAAAGAAATGATGTCTGATTGCTAATGAGTTTCAGTCTGCTCAAAAGAAACGATGTCTGATTGCTGATGAGTTTTAGTTTGTTCGTAGAATCAAAATTCCATACTTATGAAATGATTTTGCAAAGTAAAGAACAATAAAGACTTCAAGGTGCGTAAAAACCGCTTAACGATTGGTAATGCAAGACTACAAAACAATTATTGCAACAAATGTTTAACGTAGGATCCAAAATGAACTATTGTATCATATACCAAATATTCGTATGGATCATATCGTAACTGTAAGTTTGCACAAGATAAGAGTATAGAGAACCAATTACCATTATATGAGTGTCGATCATTTTAATTTGAATTATGTAACAGGAAAGAATAAGCTACATTGTTATCTAGTAACCGAATTAAAATTTCCCTGCATTGAAGTATCTACCATCATATCCTGAACAATTGCTTACAATTAGAATATAATTAGGTAGAATTTTAATAGATGAAATGTTTCAGAATCAATGTTACCTTTCGATTTTAGAACTTCTTTGATGCACAATTGTCATGAATTCTACGTCTTTTCACATTTTCCTTATGCATCGTATAGTTCAAGTGTAAATATGAACTTACAAGATTGTTCTCTCCTTTTTGCTAGAAATGTTTCGCTAAAAACAGAAATGAAATTAGACTTGTGCTGGTTTAATGATAACATCAGTTTAATAATGCTTTTTCTTTGAAAAAATGGCCTAAAGCTCAGATGAAATTTAATGTTTGACATGCACTCTGAATTCTAAATATGTCAATTACTTCAACTAGCGATACAATGTATGTGCAATGATATGTCCTCATCAACCATTTAGGCATGAATTAAGATATTCCTGAAATGATACCTCTAAAAGAAAAGGAAAGATTTGGGGGGGGGGGGGGGGGTGAATCCCCACTCACTACTCTAGTATGAAAGCTTTCCGTATTATTGGGTTTACTACAAGAAAACCCTTCTACTATATTATAAATGACATTTGTTAACACATTGCAGTACGTAGACAAGCACATAGTTAATGAAGCACTAATATAAGAAGTGAATAACTCACAACCATCCATCTACACCTCAAGGCCACATCCCTCACTGTCTTCTCAGGCAGCAAAGCTGCAATTTTTACATTCTTCATCATCCCTTGCTATTCAGCATAACTGAAATTATCAGTATATCCAATTAATCAAAAATAAAAATGAAAAGAACATTAACTGTAAGATATCTCAGAAACCGGGCAAATACTTAACCAACCCATCATTTAAATCGCCTGTTCATTGAAAGACCAATCCATAGACAATCCATATCATGCTTCAATCCTGGCAATTGCTCCAGAAACTGAAATTATTTGCCCATTATAAACAACTGAGTTTGCAGTTTTAATGTCACGATGGATGATTCGTGGATGACCTTCATAATAATAGTTTAGAACACATATTTAGTATCAGAAGGTCAGGAATGATTCATGAAAGAAGAAAGAGGCGTTCTCACCTGAAAGAGCTGATCTAGAGAGAAATAGGCAAGGTCAGGAATGATTCATGAAAGAGGCATTCTCACCAATTTTTTACATCTGATTCATGAGTTTTCCTTCTTTGGGCTTTAGCTCAGAATTAGGGTTAGGAAGAGGAAATGCGAAATTTTAGTCGATAGGAAAAGTGAAAAGTGCGGCCAAATGAAAATTTACGAGGTTTGGTAGGAGGATGCATATTTGATATGGTTCAAACCCGTATCGAAGGAACTGATCCGAAGCATTGAAAATGGATGGTTAGATTAAAGGTGTTATGGGTGGTGTGGATCGCCAAATTTAGTTTGATACGGCTACGAGCACTATCAAATTTGACACGGCTTAAAGCTGTATCAAATCTTCACATCCTCAAATTTGTTGTTTTGGTGTAGTGTAACATAGCTCCCCCAAGCTTAGCTCAGTACTTATATGTATTCAAGACTTTAAGTTAGGCGCCTATCACTGCGCCCCCCTCCCGGTCGAGTGTATCTTGACCCCCCCGGTCAAGTGAATACGTATACGTGACTTTCCCTGAGTCTCGGCTTCCCCCCCGAAGCAAAGTACTGGCTTAATCACACAATATGCATCACCGAATCACAGTCAGTAACCCGAGTAGTGGTAACAATGCGTCCCATACCACACGTTCTCACTACTAGTTCACTAGCTGTTTATCAACTTCGCAATGGAAAACATCGAAAACACCAAATCATCATTAATAAGACATTAGCTTCAATCTAACTATACTGGAATTAATCGATTTCGTATACTTCCATGTCCCATACCAAGGAGTGTACGATGTCATTTAAAATCCAATATGTTATCATGAAGGGTGCAAGATTGTGTAGTTTATATATAAGAAAATACTTGATTTCGATACAGGTTATGAAATATTTTACGAAACCAATAGTTTTCTTTCTTGGAAAGCTATAGATTTGAAGATAGGTTTTTCTACTATTGTTTCGAGGCCAGTTAGTGTAAAAACTAAAATTATAAATCTCATTTAGCCTTAAAACTATAATGAAAACTTAGTTTATACGTATATCAGAAAAGTAGTTTAAATCGTGCAATGTGTGCTCAAAACTCATCACTAAATACATAAAACCCCAATTATGCCTTAGTGATAATTTAGACTTCCCATTAATAAAGTAAGCCAAAATGTAACACAAAAAAACATGGCTTAAAACTAGATCAAGAAAAGCATGAAAACATCTAAGAAAAGACGTCCAAATTTACACTAAGGCATGAAATACGCCTAGAAATCAATTAAGGTTGCAACTTTCAGAATTGTTTTAAATGACCAAACAATCTCCGAATGGTCTAAAATTTGATATGCGTAAAGTAGAAAAACCTGTCTTTCGAATGAAAAAGGACTTACTAAATTCCGACATTGCACCAAAAAAATATAGGGCTCTAAACATGGACTTTGGACTGAATTTCAGCGTGGGCTGAAATCACTTCCAAGTCCAACTTTTGGACCGGGTTTGTATGACCAAACAACTTCGGACTAGAATAAAAATTTGCAGGCATGTAGAAAAAGTCTCTAGCTTCACATAAAAAAAAGATTGTCCAGAAAGGATCAAGGATCATGGAGTTATAACAGCTCAAAGTTACACTTTGACTGTGATTTCAGCAACGAGAACAAGATAAACAACAGTCACGACGAAACCCCAACTTTAGGTTTACCCAACCAAATCAAATTGGAATGGAACAAAAACTTGCATTCTTATAGAAACGATCTCAAGCTTCTAACAAAAAAAAGAACCACTCAATTCCGATGAAAAACGAAGGAGATACAACACCCAGAATTTGGACCTGAGCGCCGTTTCGTTTCAAGTCAATATCCCAACGAAACCCCTACTTTGGTGACCTGTTTACCATCACAAATCAACCCAGAATGACCCCAAAATTTTAAAATATACTCATATGAAGATGAACAACAACATGCAAAAAGAATCAAGCAAAAACACTCAAGTATCTGAAAGTTATGAAGGCTCAAACATGGAGTTTTGATGTGATTTCAACACAACATAAAATGACCAATATGTCTCGGAAAAGCTACATATCTTATACGGACAGTAAATTGGTTCAATAAATAAAACTAAAACAATGTAAACTAGAAAGAGTGAGTCCACCGACTCACCTTGATTGGTTTTATAGAAGAATTCCTTTTGATTTGGAGCTGTAGGAAGCAAATTAGCGATATGCAACAACTTTTCTCTTTCACAAAAACCCCCAATTCTTCTTATTTTGATTTTTTCCTCCATTGAAGATGGATCAGAGCTTGGATCTAGGCTGAGCAATGAAAATAGAGCATGCAATAATCTAGTTATACTTAAAATTAAAGCAAGCATGCCTCAACTCATTATCAATTTCCCAAAAAAAAACAGCATTTTTACCCTTTGTTGCAATAAGGGTTTGGCATAGAAAACTTAGTTATTTTCCTACGAATTTTTTACAAAAGGTGCGTTAATGAGTTCAAAATAACATATCCGAATTTCAGAATTTTTAGATTTTTCCAGAATTAGCTATGATTTTTATACTGACCTCTGTTTTTAGCCCAGATCTGACCCAAAAATCACTAGAGAAAAGAAGACGTTTGATCCATAAACGAAAATCCAAATGCCACGAGACTTGGAGGAGAGATCCTGGAACATCTTAGCAATATCATAGCAAAATTTGTGGACTTTTGGAAATTTATTTGATTTTTCATGAGTTTTTGATGAGAGGCTATTTCTAGGTTTATCTAGCTTGAATCGTGCAGCAACGAATGGAAAGCAAGCTTGAGTTGATTGGAACTTGAAATTAGAGCATGCAAGACATGGAGATTTAAAGAGGGAATAAGCCATTTTTTCCTTTTCGTGTTTTTTCCACCATAAGAAGAAGAAGATGAACCCAGGAAAAACCAGGAAAAAACGTGATGTTTTCTCAAACAAAGGATAAGATGAGGGAAAATTTCACTATAACCCTCCCTTCTCAACCAATTTTGCTGCCCTATTTCAAACTTAGTCCAATCCACTACAAGAAATGATATATTGATAGCAACAAGGATTGCACAATAAAATGCCTTGCTATAATTAGGTAGTTAGTGGTCATTTAGGTTAAATAACCACATGTGTTCACGTTGTAATAAGGAAATGAAAATTTTTGGCGGTCCAAAATTGGGTTTCCCTCCCTTCGTTTTCCAAGGCCGCTAGCCTTAATCCCTCTTTTACTTCCCTTCCAAAATCCCTAAACTACATAATTATGAACCTCATTTTCGCGTCCCTCGCACTCACTAATCTCCTCTTCAATCAAGAATCCATTCTCACGCTAAAACTCTCTTCGCTTCACTCTCAATTACTAGCGATTCTTCACTAAACACGATCTGCAACAAAGGCCAATTTCTCAACAAATCTCAAATCCAAAGCTAAAGCATGAAATTTCGTAAACCTAAAACTGTAGGTACATGTTCAATTTCTGATTTTTTTTAGGTGGAACTTTGAGTTGTTTCTAATCTACACTTACGATTAAACTTTTTGTTTGTGGATCTAGCAATTTGTAAATAAAATGGGAATTCTTTGTTTTGAATGGGTTGATTGATAATGGATTGTGATTTTGTTTCAGATGTGCCACTAGCATGGAGTGATGCACGGGGATCTGAAATATGGAAACTTTTTGTTTGCAAGTAGGAACTGCTGCAATATAATTCCCATTTTGTCCAGTGTCGGCCCGAGCATCTGCGATGCCCTAGGCAAAAACGTAAGCAGCAAAGAAAATGACAACTGCGTTGCAGTAGGTAAGAAAAGCAAGCAAAAATGAATATGGTAGCAGGATTCAATCTTGCATCATCCAGGCAAATAGCAAATGCCCAACCATTGGACCACACGACTAACTGCTTGCATTTTTAGCGTCTCAATATAAAAACTTTTATTAATAAAAACATAAACCTATCACCACCTCCTCTGGTGCCCCTCGCCGGATCTGATGCCCTAGGCGACCGTCTTGGTCGCCTTGCCCTAGGGCCGGGCCTGATTTTATCAGTATCCACCGGTTGCATTTAATATTCCCAATAAACCTGTAACTTACCATTACAAGTAACCTTCTTTTGCTTGCTGCTTTTGTTTATTTATGTCAAGGTTTAAATAGCATTGTTTATTCATTTTAGTAGCACTGCACAATTCACACATCAACTACTTTAGTTTCTATTACTATTTTGATTTTTTAATTGTCTATGTTGGAATGAACTAACTACTTATATAGGTATTCATTTTTAGTCATCTTTTGAATTATCTTTTTTATACACAACACACAAATGTGTTTTAATGAAAATTATATTATTGAGTTGCCTTATTTTTCTGTTAACATATAGATTCTAAGCAACTCCATGGCCTTATTGTTAATTGAACACAATAAATCTGTTAATGAAGTTAATTTGGAATTTGAATAATCCAATCTTAAAGAATGATAAGATTATAGGTCTGGTGTCTCAGCTCTCAAGAAGGTTGAACAGCGGTTGAAAATTTGTGTTTTATTATATGTTGTATGTCCTAGGCATACTTTATACTTTTGGAGGCATAAATGAAAAGGACTTAGAAGTTGTAAGACGGTTTCTCTCTATAATCTAGGGAGAATGTTATTTTTTGGTGTTTATTTTAATTTTGAAACTGATTGCGATTTTGTACTTAGTAATGGTCCTTTTATGAAAAATAGAAAACATATTTGAATAAATATCTAAAGATGATCCAGGATTTCTCATAGATTAAAGAAGCAAGTTCAAGTGCATAGAATTTTTAAAATTATGGTAGTATTTCATGAAATAAATAAAAATAACTTTCTATTACAACTAATGCCTTTGTATCTTTTCTATTTTTCTATAAATGTATAAACTAATATATGTTCGTTCATCAATCTTAAAACTTAATATTAATAATTATTTTGGTAACTTGCTTTTTTTTCATTTAGCTTGGATTACTTTTAGTATCATATATAAGATAAAATCACATTATCTATTCATATTTGGTAAAATGGACAAGCAGGAAAGTAACATGTTCATCTTTCTAACATGTTATTCAGATCCTGTGATAATTTAAGTTGTTTAAAATTAATCATCTCCTTTTTGTGTGTTTTTATAGGTCTTAAAATACAGTAAGCATTGCAGAGTTTGTGACAAATGGATAGATAGTTTTGATCACGACTGCAGGGTATTATAAATTTACAATCGCACAAGCTTTGTGCATGTCAGCAACTCAATTCAAGCAAATTTTACTTGATCTTTTTATTGCATTGCAGTGATTGAACAAATGCATTGGAAAAAGAAACTATGGGCAATTTTTCATCCTTTTGATTTATGCAATTCTCATGGTAAGAAATACCTATTCACTTGACAATGTTACATCATTAGTCCTTGGTGTGATTTGGTGTGCATTTGTCAAATGCACAGTTTTATCCATGGTGTAACTAAGTTGAATCATCTAATCTAATGCCCCTAATGCAAAACCAGAGATGATGGGGTTCAATGTTCAACTTTAATAAAAATCGAGCATTGCTAAAATGCACTGGTGCTTTAAACCATTGAAGTTTTGATCTAATGTCCTATGTGAATCCCTACTTTGATTTTGCATCAGAGGAGATATCGCAATACATTTATAGAGTACTTGTTAAGTATGGCTACCTATTCAAGCTTAATCCTTTTACAAGTCATTTTTTATCCATGTATCACACACAATTCACAATAAGTTGCATATTTCAAGAGGCAATTGCAACACCTGTTAATATTTGCAAAAGGAAGTCCATGGCTTTATGCATTATTCTATTTCTCATTAAGTTTTCATTGTCTACTATTATGGTAGTGTGAGTATGATGTTATGTTACAAGCTTAAGCCGAATGGGTAAAATTGGTTTTTGACTCTGATACAGTCAAAGAGAATGTAGCTAACACTATATTCCAGGTCCTTTTCATTCTAACTTATTAGTGCAGATGTTCGTGATTTAATCCACCTTAAGCTTGACACTACAAGAAAACACCGATTTTGCAGCGGATGAATCCGTCGCTAAACATGCATTAGCGACGGATTTGTGACGGATAGCACTGGTCGGTAAATTTCACGTCGGTATTTTAGTGACCATTTTGCGATGGAATTTAACGTCAATTCTCCAACACATTACCGTCATTTGTCAATATATTTAAATTTATTATTTTTTTTAAAAAATTCCGATATTTTACCGACGGATGTATATTTATTAATTTATATTTTAAAACAATTCCGTCGGAGATCCCTTGCTAAACAGCAAGGGATTAGAAACGGATATTGCTTCACCTTAGATATATGTCGGTAATTCGTCACAAATACTAACATTTTAACAAAGCTATTGGTGACGGTTTTTATTTCCGTCGGCAATCACATGCAAATTTGCAAAATCCACTCGTATTCCCTTTCTGTTCCGTCGGTAAATGATATTACAACAAAATACTAATTAACAACCGACAAACACCAATGTTGATTAAGGTATTTAGTTAATATGAACTCAAAAATAACACCATTTATAATCAAATAACGACATCGAATATCAATTAACATACAAGCACAATACAAAATTAAGTTGCTAAATTCAATACATAATCAATACTTTCATAACAATTATGGAACAACAAAAGACAATGTAAATTTCATAATGATAGTTAAATTCAATACATAATCAATACTTTCATAACAATTATGAAATAACAAAAGACAATGTATGTTACATAATTAAGTCTCACTGCTGCCTCAATTTAAATCATGTTGTGCATAACTTCACCTCGCCATCCAACTGCAACATGTTCAAAGATACGAGTCTTAAGTGTTCCCATACACAAGTGGAACAAAAAGGAAATATGACCTGATGCTAACTTGATTATCGTTTCCACTGCCTTGGATCTTGCTACTAACCAAGCGTCTACAGACTTTGCACTGGCAAAAAGGAAAGATGTTATAGCACATAATATATATGGTAATAACATGGATATAGCAGGAGATGACTTTCAAACACTAACACCTTCAAAGGTAAATCTCCTATCGAGGATACCTACAATTGGATAGAAAAACAAAAAAACAAGCTTTTGTTGATAAGTTAACATGGAAATACCAAAATTTTATTTATTTATAAATACGCATGCTCATATGTGTTAGACTTTTGTCATATCAAGCTATCAAGATGAACTGATTCATGGATGCTGCAACCATCTAAAATCACTGGATCATCTCCGGTGAAACTCCTATAATCTGCCAGCAACTTAATTTTGTAAAGATGCAAAAAGAAATATTAAAAAGTTAAAATGTAAAATTAATACAAGACAGCCAATTCAGATGTATATTAAATAACTAATATATTGCTAAAAGTTTCAAATTGCAATGATAATCAGCAAATATGCAAGCAAATTATGATGCAAAATTTTTGGCTGAACCAAAGTACAATGAAACAATTGGTGATTTAGATGATAACTAAGTAGAAAATAAGCACAATGAACCATGTAACTACGACTTTAATGACAACTGAACAAAACTAATAAGTAAAGTGAAGCATGCAACTGCAAAGAAACATTGGAATGTGCATTGCCTACCAAACCAGAGAAACAGAAACATATCATATGCAGAAGTCCTGCCATTGCCAATGCTCAATTTTCATTCAGGTCAAGGCCGATATCTTCCCGGAACATACACTAAACTGTTGAATTGCATAAAATCCTCAATTTTAAAAAGCATGTCCCGGATTCCATACGGATCGCACTAAAGAATTGGAAATCGGAAACTAAC
Organism: Allium sativum; assembly: GCA_030737875.1. Classification (NCBI taxonomy): domain Eukaryota; kingdom Viridiplantae; phylum Streptophyta; class Magnoliopsida; order Asparagales; family Amaryllidaceae; genus Allium; species Allium sativum. The sequence continues at coordinate 295,486,101 of CM060927.1, read as the reverse complement.
TGATTTATTGCTTCTTGATCTAAAATAGTGGAGTCTGCAAACAGATGCAAGTTGAAACGAATCTGACATGGGGGAAAGAAATCGGGAATAAAAGAATGGACTGAATCACTGTAAAAGAGGAAATTGCTTTCTAGTAACGCCACTAACACCTTCAAATCCAAAATAAATATAAATATCATACTATCCGATGAAGAAGATTTAGCAGTAGAATAAAAGCATGAGCAATCGCCAATCAGCTAATAGGGAAACAATACAGATGCTAATATATAGTCTTTTAAAATCTGCTCAGTTCTGCGTTATTATAACAGGTTTCTAAGTCGCAATGGATTAGCCAATTTCTGGGGTCGCGAATGGATTAGCCTACGTTGACTTTTGCAATTAACCTATCTTCTCCTGCACCGCCTGTACAAACGAAAAATAGCAAATGAGAAGGATCCTCTCCACTCTTGTGAAAATGTTCCATCTAGTGCCACATCCTACACTTTTTAAGTACTACACTTCTCATAATCAATTGAAAATTTGAAGATGTTTTAGTCTACCTTATAAAGATCATGTCCACCAAATATGATATCATGTCTAAACTTCTATCATGCATAACGTGTAACATATCTACAAATAAAAGTAGAGATGAACTGGAAAAAAAAGCAAAAGAAATAACATAACCTGGCCTGTTGCCATTCCTACTCTATGCTGCTCTAAACCCAGTCATATATAATACATTTGAATTTGATTAAAACGTGATCAACATACTTAATATTAAGGAAAGAAATGAACCGCAAACAAAAGTGATTGTTTTATTTTATTCAAACAAATTGGTTACGGCAAACCAGTATATTACTTTATTTTAAGAAAACCTTTATAATTATCCAGTTAATCTTACATAGCTTAAGATAAGCAAGAAAAAGATCAATAATGCACCAATTAAATAGCAAAGTTGAAAGACTCATAATATCTAATCTAACTTAAATTAACAGATATCCAAAATAAAAATTTATCGCCAATGATTAGATACAAAACATGGATAGATACAATTTGCTACCTATGATATTAAAAACCATGTAAGTGAACAAAACATAAGTTTACAGTACAATTCTATAGCGTCATTTACAAACCCAACAACTCTTTTCACTTTGTTATTTCAGTATATGTCTAGCTATATGGTATCTTAGCTATGAAATGCATAACATGAAGTAATCAACCATCAAAAGTAAACTTGTGTACCAAAATAAAGTTTCATTAACATTGGACTCTCGTGAAGCAACCTGTGTGAAGTCGGTGCAATATTTTATAGTTTCATTTAACATTTCCTAAAGTAAGATTTATGAACTATCAATTCACATAACATTTTAAAGTTTCAAAAATTAGTTCATAGTTAAGGAATAAGCTAGCATATGGTTTCTTTAACATTTCAAAAGCTAAGATATCCGAAATATCTTTTTTATGAAGCTAACATCACTTGATATTACAATGTTAATTCTAACTAAAAAAACTATGTTCACTGACATTTATTAACATTGCTATTTGTAAGCTTATAACTAATAAAAACGTTAGGACTATGAATTATGAAAATTACCAGTTTATGATTGTCAAAGCTATGCTCATTTATCATTTATAGCTTATGCAAATTTTAGATGAGAAAGGATGGGTACATTCGAATACATATATGAGAAAAATACTTCTAGTTCTTGTATTTTACGCTGATATTAATCAAACCAAACGTTCTCAAAATCAAATCATTTTATATATTTTTATTTTCAACTCCAAACAATGTGGTTTTTTTGACAAATTAATTTTAGTGAAAATGAATTTCAATGAACGAGGATAGCAAATTTGGAGCGCACAGAATTACTGTGCTTGAAACTCATTGTTTATCACACTACCCTTAAAACTTAATATTCAAAGCAACTGTCAAGGGACTATCATCTTTTCTTCTACTCATGTTTACCATGATCGATGCTTATGTATTTTCAACTCAAGTTCTTATCAAAAAGATCGATTTCAAATTTGTTGCATGTAAGTTTGGTTTACCCATTCATACAAATCGATTAAAGAAAAATTCTGAACACCAAAATAACCTAAATCTTATATACAAAATGGTGCAAATCAATTAAGGAAAGATATAAATTTGACATACTCACCACTCACATCAGATCCAGACCCAAAACCGCACCTAAATCCTGGTATCATCACTGCTAACTACGCCTTCCCTTAACCACCTACTGCTCCATTGAACGCCCTCCCATCCGACATAGATAGCCAAAATTTCATTCACCGACTGTAATTTCCACCCAAACGCAACGAATGGTATCATGAAAAATAAAGTGGAAATAGAAAAAGGCCGATGGGAGAGAGGCGATTTATTCAGATCTGATTTTGAAATGACGAGGAATGTTTTTAGTTTGTTGAATTGGAAATGGAGAATAACAAAATTGGGGATCTGGAGGAATTGGAAAGTATCGTGTTTGCTTAGGGTTATTACGCAAATGAAGGTGGATGGAGCAAAAATAATATGTTTTAGAGCCAAAATTTTGAGATGGAGGTAAAGGAATTGGTCAGGCGGAGCCAAAACGCGAAGCCAAAGCGTGGAGCCAAGATTAGTTACTTAAAAGTTATAACGGAAGTTTCTTTGCTAAAAAATACAGGTACGAAAATAATCTTTATTTATATAGAAGTAATAGAACATTTATTAAAAAATAATTATTATATATTTGTTCTTCCTATTTATTTTATAGTAGTTTATTTAATATTACTTGTTCCTTCTTCATTATAATGCAATACAACTGTTAAATGTTTAGTAATATACATGCTTATATATATCATCATTAATTATCACTATTAATTGTAATTCTGTAGTATTATATAATTAACAACAATTATTAAATATTAGTTAACAAAAATAAATTATACATAATTAGTTATTAATTATTAAGTGTTAAATAATTAGTACTATCTATCACTTACTGTTTATTCTAAAATTTAAAAATAAATAAAAATAATTAGTGCTAAATATCATTTACTGCAACTGTCGTTTGACGCCTGTTGCAAACAACTAGTTGCAATAGTGTATTTTTCTTGTAGTGGCTAATTCTAAATAAGCAATGATTATAAGTTATTTAGTATAGAACGTAAATTATTATTTATTATTACTTATAAATCATTAATTAGAAAAAATTAATTATTGATTACTGAACATGTTAATAATTATTAAAAAAATAACACTAAAGTATATCTTAGAAAAAAATACAAACATCTCTTGCAAATTTGTTGGAATTCTACTGCAAAATAGCTTCGATAAATATTCATCGGTGTTCTGCCTGGATTTGCAGCGGAAAATAGCGGCATAAATTTTCTGTCGGTAATTCGACGCAATTTGCAGTGGCTTAGTGAGGGATGACAGAAGGCGACGGAAATAAATAAAAGAAATAGAAGTTGAAAAAACAGAAAACTATCCGTTGCTGATCACACGGAAATCCGTCGCAAATTAGCGACGGAAATTTCCGCTTCTAAAAATTTGACGTTAAATCAGTGTTTTCTTATAGTGTGAGCTGCAGGTTGTTTTGCAATGGTCAATCTGGATCCTCGTGATTATTCTCTGCTTCTTAGAGGGAAAGCGTTTCTCCGTAGAAATCAGTGCAAAACTAGGAAGCAGCTTCTCATTGATCCCTTACATTATTGTAGTTGTGAGTTGCTTTTTTGCATGCATGACTAAATTTTTGCCTTAAGAGAGCAGGAGTAAGAACATGAGCATGAACAGTTAGGACTAGGTCCGCAAAATCCTCAGACGCCATCAGTCGGCTCATTCACTGCCAGTAGCAGTGCAAGCTTCTTCAATTAGTTATGTCGTGATGCATGGTGTCCTCTGTCGCGGCTGTTCATTGAGGATTGGGTATTTTCTTTTTTTTGAAACTATTTCTACATATAAACACGTTCATTGGCCACCCATTGTATCTTATTCTTTTTAATCAATATATAAGTACACTACAAGCCTGTACATGTTTAAATCATCATGATACTAGGCTTATTGTATAGGACCATTCAGCTCTTTTACTTGACACTCAAGATTTGCTTCTCTTGGTTACCAGGTCCGTAGAGGAAATAAATGTTAATAATACTTGTTATATTAGACGATTCTGTGGCATATTATCCGTATTAGGCTCAGTCTCTCACGCTTTCTCTGTGCTTAAATGCTACCCATTCTTCATCTCATTAAGTTCTGTGTGATGTTGCTCAAGGTACGAGTCATAGGAGAGAGCGTGTTCAGAATAATCCCATACTGAAATGATTTGATGAAAATGCAATACATGTGATCTTGCATCAAAATTTAATTTTGTGATAATAAGTGGATCTCTAGCATACAACCATAACCAACTATTATCTGTTCACTTACATATCATCTTATAATTATAATATTTATAATTTCAACCAAAGTTACACATGTGAGACAAAAACAAATTTTGAATAATAGCCGAAAAATAAGAATCTGTAACTATGGCATACAATAAATACATATATGCATTTTTACTAGTCACGATGATAGTAATAAATTAATAAACACTATATTAGGTTGGGTTCAGATGATCAGAATGTTAATTTTCATGCATTATGTTTATGTTATTGAATTGGTTTTTGCATTTGTGCAGTTCGACGTAGTTCCCCCAGCAATAGGCAACACATCTATGAAGTTCCAACAAAAAAAATTCCCTCTCAGCCTCGATCAAGCATCAAGCAAGAAACCTTCTAGAAACATAAAAATCAACCCTTGGGCACTAGCACATCTGAACACAGAAGAAGTTTCCAAAGCAGCAGTGCAAACAAAGAGAAGATCCAAAATCCTACAACCCGTTAAACGACACAAAAAACTGATAGCAGCAGTTTCTACAACATCGGCCACAGCAAAAGGCACTGTGTAACTTCAAACTCCCAACTGGGTTCCACAAGCCTAGCGCCTCGGCAGCACGCTGCAAGAAGCGCTTTCAGAACGATCTATGCAATGTATCCCAATCGGATCTATGTTGCTTCCCCTAACAACAGCTTGGAGTCACCCGATCTTAACGGCTACAGCGGTAAAAATAATCCTTTAGGGTAAATGCAAACGCAACAATTTTGGAGTGTGCTGGAGTTGTAAAATGAAACATAGTAAAATGTATGCAAAACTAAAACACTGTTATATGCACAATTGAACAAAAAATGACTTTGCATAAAACAAGAAATAAGCGCAGCAATGCATTATAAAGGTGTAGCAGCAATTCTGTTTTATCTGCATAAGTAATGTTAACATGGATTTATCCCTACTTTCAGCTATTGAGAACATCCTTTATTTTTATCAGCCGAGCACGAGAGAACGTTAGTAGCATATAGTTTATTGGATCAGAAATTGTAGGATGCACTTTTGGAGCATGACAGTCTTGAGGATTCAGTTAGGAGACTAAGGTATGCCTCTTTAACTCTCTTATCGATTTTATAACTGTGGCTAAACCGTGCACATTAGTACCATTTCTGCCAACAGCCCAGATTTCAGCATTAACCATTTTCTGCCAACATCCCAAATGCCTAGCATTTTTCCCTTGCATGCGTTGATTTATAGGTCTGCAAGGATGATAATTTATTTTTAAGGGACTGTACACTGTTCATTTTAGTATATTTTAGTAAGCTCAAATTTTTATATATTTTAGCGCATTTCCCTGGAAATCTACTTGTTTCCAGTCACTTAAATTTAACTCCAATGCCCACATAAATTACACATCCAACTTATTATAGTTTGCATTTACAAGTGTTTTCTGTTGTTTACTTGCTCTTTCTACCTATATTTTACTATTGAATTTTCAAATTTTAACAGGCAAACAATATTTTTAATTTGTCATGAAAATTATTTAGTGTTCCTCGTTAGGGAATTATGCTTAGCTTTTGACATAAAATATTCTGGTTCAAGTAGAAGACATCATTTAAATCTAAATGTCAGAAGTCACGGCCTATTTTCCTTGTTTAAATGATAACTTGCAACACTCATGATTCGTGGATGTCTACATAAGCAGACATAATTACTTCAATTTACCTATTGTTGACGACCAAAAATGTCGCAAACACCAAATATTCTGTATTACTAGGAATTAATAATATGGTCACATAGACAAGACATATTATATAACATGAAATAAAATATAAGCCGTAAATGACACAAGAGATTTATAGTGGTTCGGCCTTAGTGAAGGCCTACGTCCACTTTGAAGAGGTGTAGAGATTTTATTAATCACTTTGAAAGATTACAAGGTTGAGATCCTCTCATTACATATGTGGACTATTATGCAAAATAGTCATATTTGCAAGAAATAATAAAATGGACAATTTTGCCCTTCTTCTTCCTCAAAGAGGAGATGCCATTAATGAAGCTCTATAGAGGTCTCAAGGTCCAAGAATCTCTCCCTTTTGAAGTGTGAGGTAGTGGGGTATTTATAGGAAGTGGTTAGGTGAGAGTAGGTAGAAATGGGGACCATCTATAGGAAATTCGCTCCTCCCAGTTTCGGCCTCGGAAAATTCGTACCTGGGTGAGGTGCGAAATAGGTGCGAAATTTCGCACCTCGAGGTACGAAATTTCGTGCCTCTGAGGTACGAAGTTTCGTACCTACAGGTACGAAATTTCGTACCTCTAAGGTACAAAATTTCGTGCCTTCAAGGTACGAAATTTTGTACCATGGAGGTACGAAATTTCACACCTTGGCCGGTGCGGAGTGTGTTTTTGGAGAAGATGTGATGATGTTTGTCGGCGCGATTCCCTTCAGTCTTTCTCCTGGATTTCCTGTATTTCGCCCTTGGCCTTGGCTCCACGCGATGAGTTGAGTTGAGCGTGTCTTGAGTACTTTTGGTAACCGGACCAAAAGGCCGGTTAACATTTGCCCCCCGAAGTACGTCTTGTCTTGACAGGATGTGCTTCGGAATGGAAGTTGAAAGGATAGTTGAGTTGCGGATTTATCCTACAAGTTATAGAAAAGAATATGTTAGTCAGCGGGCTCGCCTATTTGGGTGAGTCGCCGTCGGTTTGACGTTGTATTAGCACTGCCTTGTGTTCGCGTTGCGTCGGAATCGCGTGTTTCTGGCGATTGACGTGTTGCGAGATGTAGGCGTCCGTGCGTTCAATGGTCATGAGGAAACATGTTGTCGTCTTCATAAAATTTTTCATCCTCTCTCTTTTTTTTTGAGGTTTGAAATTTCGACCCTTAGGGGTTCGAAATTTCGAACCACAGGGGTTCGGATCCCCGAGTTCTGGCGGCTCGAAATATCAGGTTGGGAGATTCGAAATTTCGATCCGAAGTGGTTCGAAATGTCGAGCCTCTAGGCTCGAAATTTCGAGCCTTGGTGGAATATGAAGGGACGTTTTCCCTTTTTATTATAAATAGGCCCCCTCCCTCATTTTCTTCTATCTTGCGTTGTGATTATCAGAATTTCGAACCTCGACCTTTGACCAAAGAAGAAGACTTTTTTAGGTAATGAACTTGGTCAACGGAGGGAAGGGAGAAGGGAGTTCGAGGCACGCCCGCTGGAGGAGGCTCGAGGCTTCGTGGCCGAGGCGCAAGGTTCGAGGATTCGAACCTGGTGGGTTCGAGCCCGTCGAGCCTAGTTTGGTTCGAAGTTTTCGAACCCCGCGGGGTTCGAGAGTTCGAACCTATGGTTCGAGGTCCTGAGACTTGCTGGTATGGGCACTGGCCCACGGGGCTCGAATTTTTGAACCTTGATGGTTCGAAATTTCGAGCCTTCGGGGTTTGGAAGTCCGAGTCCTTCGGTTCGAGATGTCGAACCGTCGGGGCTGAAAATTCGAACCATCATGGTTCGAATTTTCTAACCCCCTTGGTCCGACATTTTGGAACCCCTGGATTGGACTTTGAGGTGTCCCGGTTCGGGCTTCCGACTTCTATGCACTTGATTCTTCGAGCCTTGGGGCGAGTCTGAGGGCTTCGTCTTGACCAGATATCGTCATTAGGTGCCCTCGACTTTAACTTCCTGACTCCCCGCCCTCGGACTTATTAACTGCTTTTCTGATTGCATGAAGGTTCTAAGTGTTGACATCGATAACTGTCTGGATAAGAACTTGAAGCTTTCACATAGGATAGAGCATATATCTGGACTGTGACTGAACTGTTATGATCTTTAGCGTTTCTGTGAGCATTTTCATTCTTTGCACGGCACTGCACACACTTGTTAGTGTTCACCAATGCGAGGGGTACAGGTTATTCTGTTGTGACGTCTAATACTGGTATCTTGAAGTATAGTGAGCCATGCAAACAAGATCACAAACTGGGAAACTCCTGGGAGCCGAGGCTTCCCCGTCATCGTCTAATTCTTCTGATTCTACTTCTGGTTCTATGGACAACACTAGCTCTGGGGGCAGCGAGTCTGAGACTACTGAGGGATCGGTTCCTTCACAGGCTGGGAGTTCTCCTGAGGTGTCAGAACACGGTGAACATATCGAAAGGCTTAACTCCCCAGTTGTGTATTCGGAGATGGAGAGTGTGGACATCATGGGAGGTGCCGAGCCGATTGCACCAGTGGCCCCTGACATGCTGCCTGGTGCGGTTATCCTGGACGATCCTCCTGATTCGGTACCATCACGTATGGATGCTTCGGCTGTTAACAAGATGTCGCTGCGATTTGGCATCCCGAAGGGGGAGGCCCGTGCCCCTGCGTCGGATGAAAGGGCTCCCGCCCCGCCCGAGGGGCTTACTACTTGGAATCAACATGCTTGCGGCATGGGGTGCGTGCCCCCGGCCAACGATTTTATTCGGGAAATGTTATTATATTTCCGGCTTGCCCCCTCACAGTTACACCCGAATGCTTATTCCGCACTCTTGGGTACTTGTGTCCTTTTTCGAGAGTTTCTAAATCGAGACCCTACTGGAGAGGATATCCGGTTCCTTTTCCACTTTAGGCAGTCAAAGGGCGGGTCATCTTCCCAATGGTTCCTGGAGGTGCCTACAACTACTAGATTCTTCGTCGGGAAGTGGCCCAGACCATCGGTAATTAAACATGATTGGTTCTTCGTTAGCTGCCCTCTTGGGTTCGCGAGGAGGTGGATTCAAGGAAGTGAGTGTTTCTGATCTCTTCTTGCTTTGTTATCGGGTCTCGTGCCTTACTATTTTCGGATTGTGACAGGAAGTCCCGTGGCGCCGACTGGTGACGTGTTTCTGCAACGCCTTGACGCTTTGCGAGCTATTCCCGAAGCTTCCCGCAAGACGGACGCTGTGATAGACCAGAGCCGGCTTCGGCGCGTGGGGTTCCTCTCGGCTGGTCAGGCCATACTTAGACCTGCCCTGGCGAGTGGCGTGCCGAGAGAGGCTATGACGGGGGCTTCTACCGCTTCCGCTTTAAAAAGAAAGTCGACCCCTACCCAGCTTGGGCCCCAAAAGGTTGTCAAGTTCCATGAAGGCGTCGGAGGTAGCATGGCGGGTGGCGCAGAGACAGCTGCTCGGGAGGTGGGACTTCCTGATGCTTCTGTCTGACCCCCGAGGGGAGGGGTAGGAGAAGAAGCGCTGGACAGTCCTCACTCCCCTGTGGCTTCTCTGGAAGCTACCGCCTCCTTCGAGAAGGCGGGTCAGTTTACTGATCTGGAAATGGTTCCTATTGACTTATCTCGATGGCCGAGTGCGGCTAGTATGGAGGACATAGGTCTTGCCGCGAAGGGGTCAACTCCTATGGCTGGCGAACATTCTGGTTTATTGAGAGAGCACTTAGGCTATGCACTCACATACCCCCATGTTGCATGTAAGAGTGCCAGCGCGAACCGTTTGACTGACTTGGCTTCTTTTCTTCGAGAGGTGACATGGCTAGAGGAAATGGAGGATGAGGTCGCGGAGACCGTCGCCGACGTAATAACGCTTTTCTTGGCTCCTTTAAGCAGGGAGCTAGTCTGTATGGCGATGTTCCGCCCCCACAGAGTCATGGCAGCGGGGGTCGTTGTCAAGACAGGCCCCGATCCTACATGGTTCCTCCCCCTCCCCCTTCGACTCAGGTGCCTAGGAGAGGTTCGAGATTTGATCAGGGGGGACCGAGTCACCCGTCATCAACCACTTCACCTGTCGCGGCTTCGCTGGCTCCCGTTCAGACTTCGAGGGGAGAGGTGTCACCAATTTCCCAGCCGGGGCCGGACGGGGCACCCATCGCGGAGATGGATGATCTAACGGAGTCCAGGGTCTGCCCATTGAGGAGAGGATGGACTTTCTGAGGCTCCACTTCCCGGGGTTATACCTTGACGAGTTGTGGTTTGTCCCGGAGATTCGTCCTGCCCTTGATAGGGAGACCGGCGAGATATGGCAACATGTGAGGGCTGCGTGTCGTCAGGTTGACGCGTTTACCCGGTATTCCCATCAGTTGTCTGATCTGATCAGGAAAAAGAATCAAGAGCTCGCTGACCGACAAATGATCATAGATGCCAGGGAGACTTCTATTGCCAATCTAACAGCGGAAAGAGGTGAGCTTTCCGGTTCGTTTTTAAGGTTGGTGTGCCTCTTATCTCTTGGTGTTGCTAACTCGCGAGGCATGTTGTTCTAAAGATGAGATGAAGCGTCAGTATGAGGAGCTTAAGAGGGTGACTGACCATTCTAGCTCCATTCTGAAGGAGTCTATAACTGATTTGACCACTCAGAACATCATTTTGAAAAGTGGGAAAGTCGAAGCGGACAAGGTTTGTGCTGACTTGAGGCGGGTTAATGCACAGGCTCAGCAGCTCCAGGAGAGTAATCAGACTTTAAGGGCGGAGAATGTTCGTCTAGCGAGGGAGCTTGAGGCAGCGAGAAAGGCGAAGGAGGATGCAGAAGCTAGTAATCGGGACGTGCTAAGTGCCGCCGACGTATTGAAGACTGAGCACCTGGGTGAAATGGAACGCTTGAGGGACGAGCTAGCGGATGCCGAGTACCAGGCTCAATCGTCTGTGGAAGGATACATTAAGGACATGCTCGTTAAAGTCCTAAAGTTCCGTGGGATCTCATGGATGCCTGATTATTCCCGCGTGTTAGCTCGAACTTGGGAAAAACTAATTCCATACGAAGCCTTCTTGCGTGGAGTGGAGGTAGGCACCTTGGATGAGCAACAACTTGAAATGGACATCTTGACCACGGAGGAGCGGGCAGAGTTGGAGAAGGGTAGGAATTTGTTGTTGGAGGATGCGTAGAGGGAAAGGCAGGAAGAGCTTGCAGCCAAAAAAGGAAAATCTGTCATGACTGATAGTGTCGCGGTAGCCGTGACCTTTGCAGGGGGAAGTTCCTCTCGGTTCCCCGTCCGTGGACCGGTTGCCGTGGGTGATCCGGCGGATTTGATTCTGGCTTCGGCTGAATGTAACCCGGAGTCGAAAGAGACCGACTTTACATCACTTGTTGCGCCGGGTACTCTCTCTGCCATCCCCATACCGACCCTAACCGGAGGTAAATTCTTCCTACAATGCATCCCGGAGGACGATGTGGTTATCAAATTTGCGGACTAAACGGCTGTGTTTTCATTATGCAGTTTCCCCTGGAGTAACTGTGGCGTTGGATCCGACCTTAGTGATCCATGGAGTGCCAGAGTCCGGGCCAGGTCTCGAGGGATCAAAGCTTGGAGAGGGTGGAGATCATCTTGACACCCTTTCGGGGATAGGGGTAACCCCTAGTCTTTACGAGAGCCTTGTTGATGAGGAAGGTGAGGTGGACAGGCTAAGTGCCCGAGGCCCGGTGGAGGCTGATGTGTCGTCGATGGCCGCCCTGGTGGAAGCGCAAAAGGCTAAGATGGAGGTCAAGAGTGAGGAGGTGGAGGAGAAATGGGAACAGGATGAAGCGGCTAGGCGGGAGATTATAGCTAAGACCCGGGATGATGCCGAAAAGAGGGCGGCGACTCCCGTTGCTCAGAGGAGGGCGGACGATGAGGTGGAGAAGAAGAGGGCGGCAGATGATAGGAGGCTCTCAACTTCTCATGGGTCGACCTCCTCCCCAAAGATTCATAGCGGGAGAGGCAGTTTCGGAAAGAAGAGGCATGGCTCCAAGGATGGATCATCGGGTGCTGGATCTGCAAAAGATAGGCACAGAAACAAGAAGAAACGTAGTTAGCGTTAGTTGCTTAAGTACTAGTGTAGTGATTATTTTGGTAGTGTAGGCTGCTAGTTTACGCGAGTTCGGCCCTCGCTTTTGGTTTTTCAAGGCACGGTGTGCATGTACACCCTATCATTAAAAAGAAAGATATTAGTAATGTAATGGGTTGTAATGTGTGTGTGTTGTAATGAAGTGTGAATTAGTAAAGATCACGTTTTGTTGTTAAATGTTTGGATGTTCTTTCTATGTTTTCGGGTGTCCCGTACTTGCATAGACGTACTTATCGTTACACCTGACAAAAAAGTGATTGTGTGTTCCGCACCCTGGGGTGATTGTCCTAGGGGTGTGTGTAGTGTATCACACTCTGGATCGTGGTTCCAGAGGGGTGAGATAGTGTGCAGGCTTCTAGTAGATCTCCCTCAGCTCAGGAGACCCGTAGTTTGTGAAGCCTGGCCAGAGCGCCTGTTGTTTTTTCTTGGGTTTCCCGCGGTTAACCTCAAGAGTAGCGAAGGCGTATGACGTCGCGTTATGCGGTCCGTCCGGTGTCAACTCTCCCGTCGTTCATCGGGTTGAGGCGAGCCCGCCGGCGTCGTCGCTCGTCGGGAAAGAGAAGCCCGAGTCATCAGCCCGTAGGGTCCGACCGTGGCTGTGGGCTACCCCTAAGCCTTGAGAGCTTCGGGGATGTTACGATTTAAGGTCGGCCTTGGTGCTGCGCCAAGTGCTCGACCACACCCGTAGTTCGGGAGGAGTTGGCATCACTCCGTCTGGCTGTTGGGTGGTTTGAACGATTTATCCTCGGCCTCGGCGCTGGGCCTTGGTTCGAGTTTGAGGTTATTTATACTCGGTCGCGCCGCGGGCCGGCGACTCGAGTAGCGTTGCCAGCTCCCGTGCTCGGGGTGCCGGTCGTAGCCAATATGGATAGATTGCGAGGTTGGCTCACGGATCGGGCGGTGGTGTCGGCCTCTGCACTGGAGGACGATACCGCGGTCGGAGGTTTACACGGAAACGAGCTGTTAGGATTGATCAAACATGTCACGTGAGGAGTAAACATAGAATAAGGAAGTAGGAGGCTGAACATCATTTTCATTAACAACATTTGGCATGAATAGCCTTTACAATGCTCTGAATTGCTGGAAAACAAAACATCGCTGAAAAGCGTATACAACCAGGTGCTAAATTATGTAAAGTAGCGGCGGAGAAGTTCGGTGTTCCAAGCCCTTGGTAGCTCGACTCCATCCACGGTCGCTAGCTTGAAAGTTCCGTCACTGAGCCTTCGTGTAATGGAGTACGGGCCTTCCCAACGAGGAGAGAGGCCTGGTGGAGGCGGGAATACCCGCTTTAGGACGAGGTCTCCGATGTTGAGGTCCTTGTGGCGGACTCGAGAGTTGAAGTACTAGGCTACTCATTGTCCCTGGGCCGCTACTCGTAGATTGGCTTCATTCCTTTTCTCTTCTAGCAAGTCGAGTGATCCCATAAGTAAATCTTGGTTTGTCTTCGGATCGAAGTAAGTGACTCGGTGAGATTGAAGTTCGAGCTCGATGGGGATAACGGCTTCAGACCCGTAGGAGAGGGCGAAGGGAGTGTGCCCGGTTGCTGTCTTGTGAGTGGTTCGGTAGGCCCAAAGGGCTAAAGGAAGTTCATTTGCCCACATGCCCCCGGCCTTCTCGAGGCGCTTCTTGATGATGGATTTGATGACCTTGTTAACTGCCTCAACTTGTCCGTTAGCCTGGGGATGTGCTACGGCCGAGAACCTCTTTTCAATGCCATGGCATTGACAGAAGGATTTGAACTCTGCGCTCTCGAGTTGGGTGCCATTGTCTGAAATGATGGCCTGAGGGACCCCGTATCGGGTGATGATGTTACGTACCACAAAATTGATCATTTTCTTGGTAGTGATGGTGGCGAGAGCTTCTGCTTCGGCCCATTTGGTGAAATAATTGACGGCGACCACTGCGTACCGTGCCCCACCTATGGCCATGGGAAGAGTCCCAATGATATCGATCCCCCACATCGCAAATGGCCATGGGCTGGTCATCTGTGTTAGTTCCGTTGGCGGGGCTCTCGGGAACTTCGAGAAGCGTTGGCATTTGTCGCATTTGCGGGCGTAGTCAGTAGCATCTTGCTCGAGTGTGGGCCAGTAGTAGCCGTGTCGGAGTATCTTACTGGCCAAGGTTTGCCCGCCGGTGTGGTCACCGCACTCTCCCTCGTGTACGCGGACTAGGATCTTGGTGGCTTCCTCCGAGGCTACGCACCTGAGTAAGGGGATGGAGAAGCCTCGTCGATAGAGTGTCCCATTCATAAGGAGATAGCGGACTGACTGGCGGGTGAGTGCTCGCCTTTCTTTGCGGCTTTGTGGGAGGATCCCCTGTTGTAGGTAGTCCCTGATTGGCGTCATCCACGATTCTAGCTCGGGTCCGATGCTCACGGTCGTATCGGTTGGCGTTGGCTTGGTGCTAGGGGAGTTGAGTACCTCGGCATGGGCGAAGCCCAATAGTTGTGGGTCCTCGAAACTCGCTAATCGAGCCAAAGAATCGGCCCCTTCATTTTGCTCTCGCGGGATGTGAGTGATAGTGAAATGGTCAAAGTAAGCGAGTAGGTCTTGGACTCGGGCTAGGTACAGGGCAAGTTGTTCCCCCTTGGTCTGGTACACCTCTTTCACTTGACGCACGACAAGCTGTGAGTCGGAGAAAATATGAATGATATTTAGCTTGAGCTCGATAGCGATTCTCAGTCCGGCTATCAGCGCTTCGTATTCTGCATCGTTGTTGGTAGCGGGGAAATTTAGCTTCAGTGCGTAGTGTATGGAGCGTCCCTCGGGAGTGATGAACACAATGCCAGCTCCCGAGCACTTGTCATTGGAGGACCCGTCCACAAATATCTTCCATGTGTCACAAGGAGTCTCGGTGTCCTCCGTAGAAGCTTCTTCAGGTGCGGTAAACTCTACTATGAAGTCGGTGAGGGCTTGTCCGAGGATGGCTCGACGAGGGATGAATGTAATCTCGAACTGGCTGAGTTCCATGCTCCACTTTAGCAATCGACCGGATGCCTCAGGCCGTTGTAGGACTGGGCGCAGCGGTTGGTCGGTGAAGACCTTAATAGGATGAGCCTGGAAGTAGGGCCTGAGTTTCCGGGAGGAGATGAGTAAGCAGAAAGCCAGCTTTTCGAGCTTTGGGTAGTTCTTCTCTGCCCCCGTCAATCACTTACTAATGTGGTAGACGGGCCGTTGAATGCGATCTTCAAGCGTATGAGTACTGAGCTGATTGCCTGCGAAGAAACAACCAAGTAAACGTATAAGTCCTCGTGGTCTATTGGTTTAAATAAGATAGGTGGTCGCTCTAAGTGGTCGAGGAGTTCTTTGAAAGCGAAGACGCATTCGGGGGTCCACTTGAAGTTGCGCTTCCCCTTTCGAAGAAAATCGAAGAAAGGAATGCACTTGTCGGTGGCCTTCGAGATGAAACGACTTAGAGCGGCGACCTTTCCGTTCAGACTTTGAGCGTCTTTGATGTTTTCAGGGACTCGGATGTCCCGAATAGCCTGGATCTTCTCGGGATTAGCTTCGATGCCCCGCGCGTTGACGATGAAACCCAGGAACTTTCCCGAGGCGATGCCAAAGGAGCACTTTAGAGGGTTAAGTTTCATGTCGTATTGGCGGAGGACATCGAACATTTTGGAGAGGTCGTGGACGTGGTTGTTTGATGTTTTTGATTTGACTAGCACGTCGTCCACATACACCTCCATGGATCTCCCGATTTGATTCTTAAAGAGGTGATTAACCATCCGCTGATAGGTGGCACCGGCATTCTTGAGACCGAAGGGCATGACACGATAGCAGTATAGCCCGCGGTCGGTTATGAAGGAAGTATCGTATTGATTGCAGGGATTCATCGGGATCTGGTTGTAACCGGAGTAAGTGTCCATGAAGGATAGCAATTGGTATCCGGTGGTTGAGTCGACCAGTTGGTCAATCTTCGGGAAGGGGAAGCTGTCCTTGGGACACGCTTTGTTTAGATCCGAGAAGTCGATACATGTTCGCCATTTACTATTGGCCTTCTTGACTAAAACTGGATTAGATACCCATTCGGGGTAGTCGGCTTCATGAATGAAGTTGTTGTTCAGGAGACGATCTACCTCTTCTTCGAGTGCTTTGGATCTGTCAGGTCCTAAGAAGCAGCGCTTTTGTTTGACTGGAGGCACTATAAGGTCTATGCTTAGAGAATGGCAGGCGATTGCCGGATCTATGCCTTTCATGTCGGAATGAGTCCATGCGAGTACATCTAGGTTAGCCTTCAAGAAGTCTACGAGGTCATCTCTGATTGCCGGATGGAGGTCCGACCCTATCTTCAACATGCGCGATGGGTCAGTAAGGCTGACGGGCACATCTATGGTTGGCTCGACGGGAGTTGGTCTCTCCCATTTAGGTTCTTCGTCTTTCCTTGGATCGAGGTCGTCGGAAAGACAGGAGTGGCGTCTGAGCCATGGCCCAGAAGCCGCTGGTTGCTATGCGGAGGCGGTCTTGGCGCAAAAGGGGGCGGGTACCGCTTTACCCTTTCCCCAGTTGCGCGCATTCTTCCATTCTATCGCGTAGCATTCCCTGGCACTGACTTTGTCGCCTCTGACTGTTGCGATCCCATTTTCTATCGAAAATTTCATGAGGAGGGACTATGGTGATAGGCATACACGAAAATCTGTGAGGAATGGACGTCCAAGGAAGGCATTGTAGGAAGAGGCGATGTCGATGACCACGAAGGTGAGGAGGCGGACCCGGCTCCGATCCCCTGTACCGAGTTCGACAGGTAGGTCGATGACTCCGACTGGACATCTGGATGCCCCATTGAAGACGTGGATCGTGGAGCGGCACAGTTTGAGATCTCTTGCTTCTAACTTCATTTGGTCGTACGCGGCTTTGAAGATAATGTTGACCGAGCTCCCTGAGTCGACCGATATTTTTCGAACAGTTGCAGCGCCAATTTAGGCGGTGATTACCAAAGGATCGGTAGTTGGGATCTCGATCCCCGTGGAATCCCTCCCGTTGAAGGTGATGTCGTCCCGCATAGTCTTCCGGAGCTTAGCTGGGATAGAAGCGTCGGGATCAGAGCAAGCCACGTGGATCGCGTGCTTGATGGAGCCCACATATTCCTCCATCTTTCGGAAGCTGTCATACGTGGGACCTGGCCCGCCGCAAATGGTATTGATCACGATGCCCCGCCTTGCATTGGACGGTCCTGAGGCTGCCGTGGCGGCCATTTGAGGAGCCGATGCTGGGGGCTTTGGATCAGTTTTAGAGGGAAAGGGCTCTTGGACGTACTACTCGAGCCACTTTTCTCGGATGATTTTCTCGATCGCATCCTTCAGCTGGCGGCACTCATTAGTGTTATGGCCATACATGTCATGATATCGACAGTATTTTCCCTAGCTCTTTTCAGATTCTGTGGATTCTCTGACTCGGAGTTTCTTGTATGGTAGAGTGTTACACGTCTCTAGATAGATAGTCTCAGGATCCTCGTTTAGCGGGGTATAAGTCTCGTAAGATTGATAGGGGTCGGGCTTCCTCGGATCTGCTTGTACCTGGTGGGTGTCCCGGCCACCTTGCCCCCCAGTGTTCGGCCTCTGCCTGGGTGCTGCTGCCCCCGTATTAGGGTTAGACGGGCCTGCTGCTTCTCACCCCCTATGCTGGTTGTTGGAGGTTCCCGCTCGAGGGATGCTGGGATGAGTGGTCTTGATGAGGCGGTTGCGCCTCCCTTCTTCTTGACATAAGAATTGCCCCGCCTTCTCGTAGAAGTCGTCGAGGCTCTTCGGTTGCTTTTGGTCGATCCATGCCCCAAATTCTGAAGTTGGGAGGACGCCTTTAGCTGATTGGAATAGTATAGTGCGCTGGTCTGGATCCTCGACCTCGGCGAGGGCTTCGTTGAACCTAGAAAGGTAGCTTTTGAGTGATTCTGCAGGCCCTTGGTACAGGTTGGAAAGAGCGAGGGCGTTCTTCGGAGTTGGGATGTGCATTCGGAATTGCTTCACTAACTGTGTGGCTAATTGACCAAAGTTGTTGATGGAATCGATCGGGAGGCGAGAGAACCACAATAGGGCAGCTCCTGAAAGGAAAACCGGAAAGCACTTGCATTTGACGGGGTCGTCGTCTCTGCTCGAGTCCATTTGCCACTCATAACGGTTTAAGAAAGCACAAGGATCGGTGGTGCCGTCGTAGAGCGACATTTGTGGCATGCTGAAACGTCGCGGCCATTCAGATTCGTTCACTCTTCGAGTGAAAGGGTTGCGCCTAATGTGCGCTTCCCATGGTTCATGCACATTCCTTCGCATCTCTCTCATGATCCTTCGGACTATGTCAGGAAGGTAGGTTGGATGGGGATCCGCCATTGGAACCCATTGGTTTTGGCGAGGTTCAGGAGTTCGAGTTCGAGGACGTCTTCTATGGTGGACGTCCAGGCTATTGCCTTCCGAGTCCTCGACATTTATGATGGGATCTGCGCGTGCCCGTGGACGTGGGGCGGGGATGCGCGGGTCTTGTTCAGGGTAGGTTTGGGCCGCCATATTAGTTGGTTCGTTGCTTCGTCGGGCGGCCGTTGGGTCTTGTCGAGGAGGAGGTCGGTTAGTAGGAGCGGGTCTGTCATTGATGATTAAGCGAGAGTGGTCCCGATATTGGGTGCCCCCGCTGTAGGTGATGGTGGTACGGTCGCCGTTACCGTTGCCGTTGGCATACCCATTGCCATTGCCGTTGTCGAGGGCGTTTGTTCGGACGACGATGTTGTTGATGAGGCTAAACCTTCTCCGTTGGTGCGGGCCCTCTGTCTCAGAAGAGGAAGTTTCCGATGTTGGTGGTCGAGGTCGGGTGTTGTTCCGAGCTAGTCGTAGTCGAGCGACGTCGCGCTGACTTTCGTTGAGTTGCCGCATAAGGTCAATGTTATTCCTTAGCGCTTGGTTAAGCTCGATCGCCGTACTCTCGTACCTTTCATTAAGTGTACGGATTTGCGCCTGGGTTACGGGCGCTTCGGGGTCCACAACTGGGGGTTCATTTTTGTAACACCCCACCTCCGTAAAGGTCACTCACAAAGGGAATGCCTTAACTTTGATGGAGCGTTTTAGTAAACAGAACAGAAATTTACAAGACAAATAAAACAGTACTTGAAAAATTTATAACTTTATTACAACAGAAACCGAAGTAAGTTTGGTTACATCCTTTCAAATCACAATATCAGAATTCAAGTACAAAATATCAGTCTTGTACAAAAGCCTTCAGAATGCATAGTTTTTAAAATCGTAATCCCCAACATAAACTGCCATGCCAAAGCCAGACGATACTTCAAGCAGAGAAGATCCGATTCAAGCTCCTAGATTTCCACCCTACAAACCTTGGGGGGGGGGGGGGGTAGAACGGAAGAAAAAGGGGCGAAAACAAGCAAGGTCAGACATAAATCTGGCAAGTCCAGTGACTTTTAGCATACGAACATATAATAATAATAATGACATGAAAATAAGCTGGACAAGAGATAACAGTAACAGGAGCAGCAGATATACTTAGGTTAAACATAAAAAGAACAGAATGATGTGAGCTACTACTTTTCACCTCTCTGCACTAATACTAGTATAACAGGATTAGGTGTCATCCCAATGTCTAAACTGAACAGAAACAAGAACAGAATAATTTCCACAGAAGAGAATGCTAAGAATGGGCTTTTACCACCCCAATAGAAATAGACAGAAACAGAATGCTAATAATGGGCCTTTACCACCCAAACTGAAACAGACAGAAACAGAATGCTAATAATGGGCCTTTACCACCCGAACAGAAGGTACAGAATCAGAAACAGATTTATCTTAATCCCTACGAAAACAGAATGTAGAATTGGGTGTACACTAGTAAATGGGCCTTTACCACCCGAACAGACGGTACCACGCAGAAACAGACAGGTGATACCACCCAACAGAAACAGACGGTACCAACAGAAACAGACAGAACTAAGTGTACCCTAAAACCCTACCCCAAGCGATCGGCTCCCTAATACATAAATACCTTGTGTCGGCCCCACAGTAGGGTGTATCACTCCCTAAGGTGACAACCAATTGGCACAGACCTATTTACAGATGTCACGACGTCTTACATCCACAGAGGCAGGCCCGGATCCATGCACGCACATACCCGGTTGGAACGCACCATCAACACTCCTCGCCATTGTCAGAATGAACCACTTATAATTAGTTCAGTAAGCATGCCCGGACCCTACCTACTGTTTGGTCAAAGTTTTGATACCAGAAAGGGTTACTGACTAATATGGGTCCCAAACAACAGATGACACAAGTATTTTTCCCTCCTAACCTTGTGCCCCCAGACTAACAGATTTCAGATTAACTTGTTTACAAGTTCAGACATACAGAGTTCAGGTCACTAGTTCATAGATCAGAAAATCAAGTTAATAAGTTTTCAGACTAACAGATCAGACATACAGATTTAACAGATTTACAGACTTGTTTAACTTTGTACTGGGCCTACAGATTCATGAAACGGGTTTTTTTAATTTCATTAGTCCAGTTGGTTTAACCCTATCCACCCAACACGTTTTAGACATCATATTTATCTCAGATTTTCATTAATTAAATATTAATGCCTAGACCTCTCACATTAGACTGACAGTTTGCGGCTACTTGTTAGGCCGGTTGGTTCCGGGCAGGTTTCTGCCACAAACTGAGTCTAACCTCGGGTTTCAAGCACGTTATGACTAGCTTCTCACATTAGAACCTATTGTTTGCGGCCACTGGATGTGCCGGGCGGTTCCGGGCAGGATTACGCCGCAAACTCATTCTAACCTCGAGTTAGCCATGTTTATCTTTGCGGCAAATTAATTAATAATTTACCATTTATGCCCGTGCCTAATATACATGTCAATTATTCATAACTATAGCCAGTTCAGATTATGTCAATAACAGACTAAATATATCTACTCAACAGATATAGCAGATAACAGATTTCGCAGATTAGGCAACTTAATGGATTTAGCAGATTAAGCAATTTAGCAGATTTAATATATAACAGATTAGGCATTTTCAGCAGACTTAGCAGATGACAAATTTAGCAGATGAACAGATCTAGCAGATTAGGCAATATAGCGGAACTAGCAAATTAGGCAATATAACAGAACTAGCAGATTAGGCAATATAACAAAACTAGCAGATTAGGTAATATAACAGATTTAATCATTCCTTAAAGTTTCATAAACATATCTTGCCTAATTGTAAATCGGGCCTAAGTTCACATGGCTAAATAATTGTCATGATTCACAATATGATTATATACCCTATGTTTGCATTGAATTTACATGGCATAGATTAGGGTCATAATTTTACTATATAACACATGTCCAAAATTTAGTTAAACTTGCCTCGTACAAAAGATTCACATATAAATTATACCAAATATAGCCATCGATTTCAATGCATGTCATATATTCAAAAATCTCCCACTTAGGTGTTATTCACATTTAATAGTTATCAAATCTTAATATAGATCTTCACACCTAAGTCATATTCTCTTTTTATCTCAAGTCATGAATTGTTATATAAACAATATGCCCAACAATCTAGAACTTTAAATTATAACAGATCTTAGTTCAAAATATGCGTTATGTCCAATGTCTCAAGTCACATGTTAACATACAATGGTTCCTCTTCTTCCAATTCACAGAATATGCATAGATCTAAATCTAGTTTACAACCTATGTCCTTTTAGTCACAGATTAGCTATGTCCAATTATGCCATCGTTCGTTATTTGTCCCAAAGTTTAGCGTTTATGCGTTAATCTCTTATGAGATTTGGCGCAGGCTCGTGGTAGCCTAGCTATAGAACAGAAAGAAGAAAGAGATATAGAATAAAATAGATCAGAACAGAACATGCACAACCTCAAATTCAGATTTACAATAATGTCACAATTATAACTAAAGTTTATATCGGAAAATAACTGCACTTGCCTTGATTGGATTAAAGAAGAAGAAGAGTTGCAGTTGTTCTCTTTTAATTTTATTCAGTTTGGAAGAAGATGCTTTAGTCCTAGTTCCAGTTCAGATCTCAGCAGAGTAGCGACGCCATTTTTATTTTAATTAGAACAGAGGCAGAGTATAGGAAGAATGAAATGGTGTAGAGAGAATGAGGCTAGGGGGTTGTTTATATAGGTTTAGAGTCATGAACCTGGTCAGAAAATCGGCCAAAAACATCAGAATGCATCAGGTTCAGGAAGTGGATTCGGGAGGCAGGTCGACCCCCAGGTCGACTACCCAGTCGACCTGGTCAGGGGGGGTCGACTCCCCAGTCGACCTGGCCAGGGTGGTCGACTACCCAGTCGACCTGGGTCCTAGGCGGGAAATTTCCCGCCCAGCCTGCTTTTGGGTCTGAATTCGAATTTTGAATTCGAATTTCGAGCTGTTTTCGATTTTGAAAATTCCTGAAACTTCAGAGGGTCATAACATGGTCATACGGACTCCGTTTTTCGAAAACTCAGACTCATTTTCAAGCAGAATTCCGAGACGAACGCAATGGCCACTTCAAGAAATCACTGATTTAGAATCAAAAATTTTGAAGCGGAAATTTCCGTCTCTAATTTGCGATGGATTTCCATGTGATTTTTAAGGGATAGTTTTTTTTATTTTCAAACTTTTTTTCTTTTATTTATTACCGTCGTCTTCTGTCATCCCTCACTAATCCATTGCAAATTGCGTCAAATTACCGACAGAAAATTTCTGTCGCTATTTTCCGCTGCAAATATAGGCAGAATACCGACGAATATTTATTGAAGCTATTTTGCAGTAGAATTCCAACAGATTTGCAAGAGATGAAAATATCAGTTTATTATAATAATTATTTAATAATTAATAATAAAATTTAATACTTATGATTTGGTATCTAGTATTCAATAATTAATTTATATAATTGTATTTAATAATTACAATTGATAATTATAGTTGATACTTATATTTTATAATTATATTTTATATTTCGAAAAATTTAAAAATTTGAAATCATCTTGAATAAATTTGAAATAAATAATAAATTTTATAAAACCAATTATTGTTTGACATGAAATAACCAAAATTTCTAAACTTTAAAATATTGAATTTTTTTTATATTCAATATTTAAAAAAAACAAAATTTTGAATTTAACAAATAATAATTACTATTTAATGATTAATATTAAATGAATATTGTCTTGCTAAAAAAAATTAATGAATACCATTGATTATGTTCTTACATCATTCCTACCCCTACTTTATTTTTTTTTACTAAATTCAGGTTTGCGTAGTAATGACGTAGAAAAATTCCTATGCCACCCCTACGTCTATATTAATTTTCTATCAAATTCTGGTTGGCGTAGAAAAGTTCCTACGCCATTACTACGTCTACATTAATTAATTAATTAATTAATATTTAATTTCTCATTATCAAACTTTACCATTCTAAAATATCGCGTTTGAATAAAACGTATTCTCAAATCGAAAATTGAAAATTCAAGATCAAAAGCCAACGTATGACTAAAACCAAAATAAATTATTTTTAATTTTGCATGTTAAATACTTTATCAAATTGGCCTTTCCTGAAGGAATTCAAAAATACTTAATTTGGTTATTAAGAATAGTTCAAACTAAAAATTACAAACCTGGTAAGGTCATAGCATGTGCACCAGCCTAAAGGTCTTCTACACAAGGTTTTCTCTAGTTTGTTTTGGGCAAATAATCACCTATTTTCGTTACTGGCACGCTTTTTGTCCAAACAAATAAACCAGATAACTAATAGCTGGGTTGTGATCATCACCGTCTATTTTTCTTAAATCCAACGGGCAACAACATTGATCCGCACCATCCCCATTACACCATTGCCTTAAATATTTCGTATTAATTTAAAAAATTAAAGATAGCCCCCTTTTGATCTTCCCCAAAAAAACAATTGCTTTCATACCCAATCGCTCCCAAACCCTTCTCCCATATTCCCGAATGAGAAAATAAGAGAAAAGGAAACCGCAGATCCAACTTATGCCTCCTTCAGATCAGCCGTTGCCTCCCTTCAGATCGACCACCGTCTTCCCTTAGTTTAACCGCCGCCACCTTAAGACTAAATCCAATCAGGTTCTTATTCTTTTTCGTGATTTTTTTGATTCATTGATGGAGATCCCCTTAAAACCCTAACGAGATTATTCTCAGATCTACTTTTCAATCAATATCTCCTGCTCATTTGTGTCAAACTCTTCTGTGGCTATTGGATCCACCTTTCGGACCCCTCTTTGCCCTTGGCGACTGAATATAGCTGAAGCGCCTAGAGTTATTGTGCTGTTTGGCTTGGGTGTTGAATCTCTGGTCATCCGTGGCTCCTATGGTTTTCCCTTTTCATCATTGTTTACAGGTGAGATTCTCACGATTACATTGTTTAAGTACTTCAATATCGAAATGAATCGAAGTATAATGGTTGAAACTTGTTTGTGTTGGTTGCCATATGTTATTTCCATCTTTGCTGCCTCGTTGTTGTCCGGAAAAGAAACTTGAAATGAATGTATTGATTCATGCCAAGCCTTGTTCTTAAGTCATGTACCTTGTTTTGTGTTAAACATTTTGTACCTTTCTGTGTTGCTTTGAACTTGGGATGCATGTGTCATATGATTTTAATTACCCTGTCATCTACTAGTTGGCTGTTTAAACCCAGCCTCAAAACCGATGTATTCATTTTGGTTCGATTTTAAACTGCATGTTTATTGTGGACATATAAGTGATACACATTTAGTTGCATGGAAATCTTAACTATATTTCGAAGTCTGGCACATATATAGGTATGGTTTAAGTGACAGTAGTGGGAAGATTATATTGATGCAGTTCAAGTAACAGTATATGTGAGTTTTGAAACCGGTACTCGTCAACGAATTTAGACCCTATTTGAATACAGATTTGCAGTTTTTCCATGTTGCAAATGACCACACAGGCCTAAGCTCATTATATGCTGATGTAGTTATTAGTCTTTAAGCTTACAGTAGAATAAATAGTATAATAGAATGTTAACATCCACTGTCACATGTTTATATATATATATATATATATATATATATATAGTGCCTAGATGCTCATCTATACACGTTAGCTGATTGTGATTGCATGTTCTATTTACATACATGTTTTGTTTGCATACATTGAAAATTTTATTTAATCTAGAAGGTGCAATGTTGTATGTTGAACTTCAACTGTTATGTATACGCGAAGGCTTACGCATGTACACTGCCCTTATGCTCCTGCCGTTGTCACTGCAGCATATCAATTGGACATAAAATACCTAAGATTTTAACATTTCATTCGTTTTATAGCCTGCTGCGAATATAGGTTCACTTATATAATGGAGATTGTCACTTTCTATCTTTGTTGCATACTGCCATTTGGAAAAAGAATGATATATATATATATATATATATATATATATATTCATTTTGGATTGTTTACGGAAGCATGTAGTTGTACAAAATCACTTTATTTAGTTGTGATTTCTTGTAAATTTACAGATAAGAAAGTTATTTTTGATAGAAATAATTCAAAAGAACTTCTACAATCCAAAAATGAAAGGGATGCTGGCTGTGATAATCATTGTGTTAATGTTCCTAATACATACATAACATTGTTCAAGTGAAGCTAACTGAACACAGTTTACTGTGATTTGAAGTGTTTGATGGCTACTTAATCTTTAACTAGGAGGTAGCAAATGGAAAATGGCAAAGGCTCGAGGAAGAACAAGCAAGATTCACATAACATCAAAAGGCAGATAGGGAGAGCTTTGAAGCATAAATGGCAAATGTGATGGCAATGCTTGGTGTATGAAAGCCTGGTGTATGAATTGAGGAAGAATTGTGGACCTTCTTTTCTAAATGTGAATATGGATTTTGTTCTTTTTTAAATGTTAATATTGATGTTGTTCTTTTTTGGATGTGATTATAGATGTTTTTTCTTGCAAATTTATCTTTCGTTTTTTTGATATGCTATTTTAGTGTTCATAGTTGAATGATGTTAGTTCGATATATGTATGTATATATATATATATATATATATATATATATCTCTCTCTATATATATATATATATATATAGATATATATATATATAGATATATATATATATATAGGCAGATCAGAAGGGGAATAGCGGCGGATTACCAACAAAAAAAGTGAGGTTAATTTTACTTCAATTTAATTTCCGTCGTTATTCCCTTGGCAATTAGCAAGGATTTACCAATGCCTTTTATAAATAATATTTTATTATAAATTAATTATCCGTCAGTAAACAATCGGTATATAAATTAAAATTAAATTAATAAATAAAATTTTATTTTTATTATAAAATTAGTAAAATGACGGAAAAATGTTGGAAAACTCATGCTAAACTCCGTCGCAAAATCTGACACAAATACCGTCATGGTTTTTACCGACCGCATCATTTTGTTGGAAATCCGTCGCTAATGTCTGTTTAGCGACGGATTAGAAGCGGATTCTGCCACTGCTAATTGCTATTTTTCTTGTAGTGGGCGCAACCCGTTTCCCTTGATTCTTATTTTAAAAATTAATTATTCTCTGATTTGTTACTTATACGTTCACAGAAAATACGGGGTGTTACATTCTCCCCTCCTTAAAGGATTTCGTCCCCGAAATCTTCAAGTTAAGAAGAATGTGTCCTACCATCCAGTCATCCATCTACTCAATCATCATCCACAAGCATCCATTGTCCTTAGAAAACTTCTAATGTTGTATGAACATATGAAAAAGTGTGTGTATATGTTCCTTATCTAATGCAAAGATCAGGCGGTCCACTGATTCAGTTGACCTCCTTAATGCGAATTATGTCAGTGCCATGAATCCAACATGTATGCAATTTTCCTATTTGATACATATCATTTCAAAATGTGTGCGCAATCATTCATCCAAATGCAACATCCATGTGATGAGTCAATCATTTTGCATCCACAAAATTGAAAATGCACACACATCCATATGCAGTATGAGAGTGTTTTCGAGCCGATCTAGTGCCTAGTGTGTGTATATGCATCCACGAGCAACCACTAGCAACCACATGCATCCACTTGCAACCATCAAACATAACATGTCTCAAACACATGCTTACACCCATTGGTTTCTACCTAAAGTTCGAAGATTCGATCGATAGGATATAGTCGAATGATGGAAGCGAGCACAGATAAAATAAAAACTTGGTTCCCATTAGACCTTGGTTGAGAAAATAATTCCCCTAAGTATCAACCCCGAAGACCGAAATCAACATCAGATTGACACCCAGAGGATTACCCTCTTTAGACAATGTCAAAACTGGAAATCTTAATCTTATCGGAAATATCCAGATACTTACAGACTACTAGTACAGATCAGATCACCAAATGATTCTTAGGAAACTAAGCATGATAAAACCCAGAATGTATGCGTCCTACTTGACGCCTAACACAGATATCTCTCAAACCCCAATCTATCACAAGCAGATGAGTCATAACCCTTATGGGTTTGAGCCTACAGTGGAATCAGAAACAATACTAGTATTAAAGTGCAGAGTATCGGTTACAGAATCAAAATGCCAGAATCAGAAAGAGTTTCAACCCAACAATCAGATAAAGAAATTAAACCTCCCACCAAAAGTTTTCCTAATTCTATCCTATCCACTAGCCTCGAGAGTGTTCGCCTGCCCTCCAGAAGTTGGTCCTGCCCTTGCCCTCTTTTTTTCGGGCAGTCCCTAGTGAAGTGTCCCATCTCACCACAGTTGAAGCAAGTGCCCTTCCTTTTTCTGCAATCCTTGTTCAGATGAGTCGAGCTTCCACAGGTAAAGCACTTTTTCTCCTTCTTATCTTCAGACTTCTCAATCTTCTTTTGGGTTTCCATTTTGGGCCAGGCTTTCTTGTTCTGTGGTTCTTCCTTCTTTGCCTCTTCCTTGCCCTTGTCTTCCTCGTGCAGTAGTGCCATGTCTACCAATCTCTCATAAGTTGCTCCCATGGGTACATGGGTCATGGCTAGACTGTGCAGTGGGTCGTTCAATCCTTTAACAAAGCGGAGAGCCTTTTTATGCTGAGTGTTGACTAAATCCAGTCCGAACCTAGCCAGTTGGTTGAACTGGTTGACATATTCCTTGACCGTCATACTTCCTTGCTTAAGAGATAAGAATTTTTCCAGTTGTAGACTTTGTTCAGCTTGCGAGAGGAATTTCGTCTCAAACCTTGTTCTGAAATCCATCCATGTTTCAACTGGCCTCTCGGCATTAGTGACTTCCCACCAATAGGAAGCTTCGTCCTTGAGTAACCATACCGCCAATTGTACCTTCTGCCTATTGTCTACCTCGAAAATGATGAACAAATCTTCGGTCTCCTTCATCTAGTTCCTTGCTTCCACGAAGGATTCAGTTCCACAGAAGTCTTTTCCACCCATAGACTTGAAATCTCTACACGTCTTTGTGAAAGCATTTCCACGAGGAGGAGGAGGAGGTGGTGGTACCACTGCCACTGGGGGAGGAATATCTGCTGGGCCTGTACCGTTGGCCCTAGCCTCTAAGTACCTCCTGAACCAGCCAGGTATTGGCACCCCCTCTGGAAGGTTAAGATTCCCAGACATGCTGAAACGAAAGAAAAAGGATTCAAAACGGAGAACTAAAAAGATAGATATATGGCTTTTGGGGATTATGTTTTTCAAAAATAAACCTTACTTTTGAAAATACTTCCTTTTTAAAACCTTTTTGAAAATAGTTTTCAAAAACTTTACCCAATCCGGTAACCTTCAGCTCTGATACCAAGTGTAACACCCCACCTCCGTTAAGGTCACTCACAAAGGGAATGCCTTAACTTTGATGGAGCGTTTTAGTAAACAGAACATAAATTTACAAGACAGATAAAACAGTACTTGAAAATTTTATAACTTTATAACAATAGAAACTGAAGTAAGTTTGGTTACATCCTTTCAAATCACAATATCAGAATTCAAGTACAAAATATCAGTCTTGTACAAAAGCCTTCAGAATGCATAGTTTTTAAAATCATAATCCCCAACATAAACTGCCATGCCAAAGCCAGACGATACTTCAAGCAGAGAAGATCCGATTCAAGCTCCTAGATTTCCACCCTACAAACCTTGGGGGGGGGGGGGGGAACGGAAGAAAAAGGGGCGAAAACAAGCAAGGTCAGACATAAAGTCTGGCAAGTCCAGTGACTTTCAGCATATGAACATATAATAATAATAATGACATGAAAATAAGCTGGATAAGAGATAACAGTAACAGGAGCAGCAGATATACATAGGTTAAACAGAAAAAGAACAGAATGATGTGAGCTACTACTTTTCACCTCTCTGCACTAATACTAGTATAACAGGATTAGGTGTCATCCCAATGTCTAAACTGAACAGAAATAGGAACAAAATAATTTCCACGGAAGAGAATGCTAAGATTGGGCTTTTACCACCCCCAACAGAAACAGACAAAAACAGAATGCTAATAATGGGCCTTTACCACCCGAACAGAAACAGACAGAAACAGAATGCTAATAATGGGCCTTTACCACCCGAACAGAAGGTACATAAACAGAAACAAATTTATCTTAATCCCTATGGAAACAGAATGTAGAATTAGGTGTACATTAGTAAATGGGCCTTTACCACCCGAACAGACGGTACCACGCAGAAACAGACAGGTGTTACCACCCAACAGAAACAGACGGTACCAACAGAAACAGACATAACTAAGTGTACCCTAAAACCCTACCCTAAGCGATCGGCTCCCTAATACATAAATACCCTGTGTCGACCCCACAGTAGGGTGTATCACTCCCTAAGGTGACAACCAATTGGCACAGACCTATTTACAGATGTCACGGCGTCTTACATCCACAGACGCAGGCCGGGATCCATGCACGCACATGACCCGGTTGGAACGGACCATCAACACCCCTCGCCATTATCAGAATGAACCGCTTATAATTAGTTCAGTAAGCGTGCTCGGACCCTACCTACTGTTGGGTCAAAGTTTTGATACCAGAAAGGGTTACTGACTAATATGGGTCCCAAACAACAGATGACACAAGTATTTTTCCCTCCTAACCTTGTGCCCCCAGACTAACAGATTTCAGATTAACTTGTTTACAAGTTCAGACATACAGAGTTCAGGTCAACTAGTTCACAGATCAGAAAATCAAGTTAATAAGTTTTCAGACTAACAGATCAGACATACAGATTTAACAGATTTACAGACTTGTCTAACTTTGTACTGGGCCTACAGATTCATGAAACGGGTTTTTTTAATTTCATTAGTCCAGTTGGTTTAACCCTATCCATCCAACACTTTTTAGACATCATATTTATCTCAGATTTTCATTAATTAAATATTAATGCCCAGACCTCTCACATTAAACTGACAGTTTGCGGCTATTGGTTAGGCCGGTTGGTTCCGGGCAGGTTTCTTCCACAAACTGAGTCTAACCTCAGGTTTCAAGCACATTATGACTAACTTTTCACATTAAAACCTATTGTTTGCGGCCACTGGATGTGCCGGGTGGTTCCGGGCAGGATTATGCCGCAAACTCATTCTAACCTCGAGTTAGCCATGTTTATCTTTGCGGCCAATTAATTAATAATTTACCATTTATGCCCGTGCCTAATATACATGTCAATTATTCATAACTATAGCCAGTTCAGATTATGTCAATAATAGACTAAATTTATCTACTCAACAGATATAGCAGATAACAGATTTCGCAGATTAGGCGATTTAACGGATTTAGCAGATTAAGCAATTTAGCAGATTTAATATATAATAGATTAGGCATTTTCAGCAGACTTAGCAGATGAACAGATCTAGCAGACTAGGCAATATAGCAGAACTAGCAAATTAGGCAATATAACAGAACTAGCAGATTAGGCAATATAACAGAACTAGCAAATTAGGCAATATAACAGATTTAATCATTCCTTAAAGTTTCATAAACATATCTTGCCTAATTGTAAATCGGTCCTAAGTTCACATGCCTAAATAATTGTCATGATTCACAATATGATTATATACCCTACGTTTGCATTGAATTTACATGGCATAGATTAGGGTCATAATTTTACTCTATAACACATGTCCCAAATTTAGTTAAACTTGCCTCGTACAAAAGATTCACATATAAATTATACCAAATATAGCCATCGATTTCAATGCATGTCATATATTCAAAAATCTCCCACTTAGGTGTTATTCACATTTAATAGTTATCAAATCTTAATGTAAATCTTCACACCTAAGTCATATTCTCTTTTTATCTCAAGTCATGAATTGTTATATAAACAATATGCCCAACAATCTAGAACTTTAAATTATAACAGATCTTAGTTCAAAATATGCGTTATGTCCAATGTCTCAAGTCACATGTTAACATACAATGGTTCCTCTTCTTCCAATTCACAGAATATGCATAGATCTAAATCTAGTTTACAACCTATGTCCTTTTAGTCACATATTAGCTATGTCCAATTATGCCATCGTTCGCTATTTGTCCCAAAGTTTAGCGTTTATGCATTAATCTCTTATGAGATTTGGCGCAGGCTCGTGGTAGCCTGGCTATAGAACAGAAAGAAGAAAGAGATACAGAATAAAATAGATCAGAATAGAACATACACAACCTCAAATTCTGATCTACAATCATGTCACAATTATAACTAAAGTTTATATCGGAAAATAATTGCACTTGCCTTGATTGGATTAAAGAAGAAGAAGAGTTGCAGTTGTTCTCTTTTAATTTTATTCAATTTGGAAGAAGATGCTTTAGTCCTAGTTCCAGTTCAGATCTCAGCAAAGTAGCGACGCCATTTTTATTTTAATTAGAACAGAGGCAGAGTATAGGCAGAATGAAATGGTGTAGAGAGAATGAGGCTAGGGGGGTTGTTTATATAAGTTTAGAGTCATGAATCTGGTCAGAAAATCGGCCAAAAACATCAGAATGCATCAGGTTCAGGAAGTGGATTCGGGAGGCAGGTCGACCCCCAGGTCGACTACCCAATCGACCTGGTCGGGGGGGGGGGGGGGTCGACTACCTAGTCGACTCCCTAGTCGACCTGGCCTGGGGGGTCGACTACCCAGTCGACCTGGGTCCTGGGCGGGAAATTTCCCGCCCAGCCTGCTTCTGGGTCTGAATTCAAATTTTGAATTCGAATTTCGAGCTGTTTTCGATTCTGAAAATTCCTGAAACTTCAAAGGGTCATAACTTGGTCATACAGACTCCGTTTTTCGAAAACTCGGACTCGTTTTCAAGCAGAATTCCGAGACGAACGTAATGGCGCAACCCATTTCCCTTGATTCTTATTTTAAAAATTAATTATTCTCTGATTTGTTACTTATACGTTCACAGAAAATACGGGGTGTTACAATTTTCATTGGTTGCCGGGATATTTGCCGGTGGAGGTGGATTAGATGGACCGGCCTCGGCGACGGCTGATAAGCCGAGTATCGCGTTCTTTGACTTTTTTTACCATCGTAAGCGGGCCGGATGACAGTTTAAGCAAGGGACCTTAAGCTCGTCGAAGTCGAGATGGTAAGATGCAAGAAAGACGCAATGTCCGAGTTTTCTCAGTGAAAGTACCAAATGTTGACGACCAAAAATGTCTTAAACACCAAAGATTCCGTATTACTAGGAATTAATAATATGGTCGCATAGACAAGACATATTATATAACATGAAATAAAATATAAGCGGTAAATGACACAAGAGATTTATAGTGGTTCGGCCTTAGTGAAGACCTACATCCACTTTGAAGAGGTGTAGAGATTTTATTAATCACTTTGAAAGATTACAAGGTTGAGATCCTCTCATTACATATGTGGACTATTATGCGAAATAGTCATATTTGCAAGAAATAGTAAAATGGACAATTTTTCCCTTCTTCTTCCTCAAAGAGGAGATGCCATTAATGAAGCTCTCTAGAGGTCTCAAGGTCCAAGAATCTCTCCCTATTGAAGTGTGAGGTAGTGGGGTATTTATAGGAAGTGGTTAGGTGGGAGTAGGTAGAAATGGGGACCATCTACAGGAAATTCGCGCCTCCCAGTTTCGGCCTCGGAAAATTCGTACCTGGGTGAGGTGCGAAATTTTGCACCTCGAGGTACGAAATTTCTACGAAATTTCGCACCTTGGCCGGTGCGGAGTGTGTTTTTGGAGAAGATGTGATGAGATTTGTCGGCGCGATTCCCTTCGGTCTTTCTCCTGGATTTCGCCCTTGGCCTTGGCTCCACGCGATGAGTTGAGTTGAGCGTGTCTTGAGTACTTTTGGTAACCGGACCAAAAGGCCGATTAACACCTATGATAGTTCAGTTTTCTCAGACTTAAAGTTGAATGCCACTGCAATCCTTATTTACCCATAATATAGTAAGCTTAACTGATATGTTTTCATTATTTTATTTGCGAGCTTCAGTCTACCAGAGGACAATGGTATATTTCAAGCATATCCTGTATTCATTTTTTTAACTGCTTAGATCCGATGTTCCATTTATTCATAAAGTGCTTAGGCATGCCACATTCATATCGAAATTATAATAAATAACTACGAATTATTTTCTTGTTAATTACAAAGCAATCTCATCCCACCACTTTAGTTACAAATTAATCAGCTGCATGCCCACTTAGTTTGAATCATTGTGCTGTTTTTATTATATTCTCATGTGATGGTAGCAGAAGTTTTGCAAAATTGGGTCTATTTATTATATATTAGCACAAAATGTTGGCTAGTTGTAGTATCAACCGATTGGCTTACGTTGATCAATTCGCTAACCATAAATAAACAATATAAGTACAATATATATATTTCAAGTATGTAAACATAGGCATTAAAGAAAAAAGGAAGAAAACCTACATCATTTATATTTCTCTGCACGTATAACGTCAAATTAATTTTTTTAAAGCCTGAATTCACTTTCTGTTACTTAAATCTTGCTATATATAAGTCTTTATTATAGCTTGACTACTTTTGTCTCAGCATATGCTCAGTCAGCTCTGCACATGTACTTTTTGCAAGTATCACATGAATCCTTGTCTCTCAATAAACTCTTTTGCAATTAAAATTAACATGTAGGCCAGTGATTTACTAATATTAGCTCAAATATTTCAGTATTATTCACAAAATTGGCTTGGATTCTCGGCCTATATTTCGATATTGTTACAAGATGCATAATATGAGGTAAAATTAGTTTTTCTCACATATGAAAATGTAAGTAAAATGCAGTTAAATTTAATTGGAAGTAGATAGGGTGCAGTAGTAGTAGATGGGTTAATGAGTGAAGAATCATTGAGCCGTGCAAATAAACAAGTTGGTGTAACAGTGTTATTGATGACTTCGTAAGATTTTATTTGTTATATATATTTCTATAATCTCGTATACATATTCAAATTCACCAATAAAACTCTTGTTTATGCACATTAGTTGTCCGGACTGGATTTGAAATCTCTCTCGTATCATTTATGCTTATTTTAGACAATAGAATGTAGACTTGTGGCAAATTCCTTCCACAATGGTTCAACACTCCAACTTGTTTATTTGCATGGCTCAATGATTAAAGTCATCAATATGTTGCTGCTGATGCACCCTTGGTTCTACATAAGAGTTGCCGATGGACACTGTTTCAAGTGGTAGGTCATATGGGTTGTTGCAACAGGTTTTGGTTCCTTGGCATACTGATGACCATGTTAAAAAAATTGGTTCTATAAAAGAGAAATTTTATGCATTTTCGACTTTGTCTCGCACCATCCGAGTGTACCTATTTGCAGAGTCCATAACTTGCTTCCTAATTCTGCGTAGTCCAAGCATGACTCATCAGTCGTGTTTCTTAAAACAGAATGCATGTGTTTTCCTCTGGAAATCACTTTTTTGTCGTGATTTCTCTTCTTAGTTTTCCAAGTTTTCCTACAGGTTATGTCTCCTCTAGTTTGTTTCTTGTTTTGACAATTTCATTCTTTTATTTAATCACTCTGATCTTGTAGTTATACATGTATATGTAGAAATGCTCGTAAATTGCAGAAAAACTTAGTCATATTGAATGATCACTAGAGGACCTCTGTATTGCATGTAATTGAATTACTTTTGTTTGAATACGTGGTTTTGAATGTCGACAAGAACACTTATGCACTGCTTGACTACTATTATTAAACGTACGAGTAGTATATGTACTGGCAAACAAAAAACAACACAAATAGGGATTTCTGATTTGTCTTTTTCATGGCTCTGTACTAATTGATATTTGTAAGTCTGCAAATAACCATTAAAACCAAATACTTTGTGTTAAAAATATATAATATTAAATGCAGTTGTAAATTTGAAAAAGCTATTAACTGGCTTTCATTTTAGTAGGTTGTGAATAACCAGGGACGAATTATTGTTGCAGATTAAATGGATGGAGGTAGAAAGCATTGGCAAAGTGTATCAGCTCACGTGTCTCCTAAAACCAAAATCCATTATGTCAACTACTAGGCGTTTCGTCTCCAAATGCAGTGTAACTCATTCTGATACCTCAAGCACAAAATATAATAATGCTTGGTTCATCATTTTGTTCTCTTTTGCTGATGACTTGGGAAGTTTCCATCATACCTTTTAACTTATTTCTTTGTATTATTAAGTTCAAATTTACTTTCCCTAGGAGTGAGCTAAACTCGTAGCTTTGAGCAACCTTTATATATCGTGATAGTATTTGGAATAATTTTGTTTCGTGACTTTGAAAAACATGGATTATTAAACTTGTTTTTCATTAGGAATTTGGAGAAGGGGATTCATTATGGTTCCTGTTTTTCTTGTATATGGCAGAACTATTAATCCTGTATAAGTAATTATCGTTAAGATTTCCATCTAACAATGATATTGCAAGTAAGTTCAATTTTAATAAGTCATCATAATATATGTATTATGCATTGTATGTTGTTTACCATTGAAAATAGCCTACATTATGTTTTTTTTTTAAATTGTAAGGACATAGATATATAAGATAAAACCTCTTAGAACTGCATTCTCCGGAATATTCATAAAAAAAGCAAAATAAAATACGAAATGTGCAAAGTTTTATTAAATTCTGTATGATATAAAATCTTGAACAAGTGTCTCTTTAGTAATTTTACATGAAGTTTTTCTCATCTTAACATATTAATAATGAGCAAGCATAAACTTGGTGTCTCATCTTAACTTATTAATAATTATAAAATATTACACTTGCCCCAGGCTATCATGGTTCGTTGTCAAATCTGCCCCATTATTACTTCATGCGAAATGACATGTATGGAAATTCAAACTTGCACTCGGGTCCTAGCTATGGTGGCTTACATGTATGTATGTATTTGCACGTGCGCGTGTGTTACACGCACATACATAATATACATGTATGCATGCATGCATTTCCACGGTTTAACGTTATGTTTCATATATCATGCTCTATTACTATTTTTTTTCTTCTCTTTATTGTATTTTGCTGAAGGTGCTTTCCGCTGATTCATACACCTTGATGCACCCATTAGTTAAGTCATGGGCAAAGCTTATTTGTTTGGTTCAAAAGAAGGATAGCTACCCAAATGTGGTTGCTGCTTCTAGTTCCTTTAGGTAAAATATAATGCCAAGAGCTGCAATTTTTCTCCATGTTTCACCAATCAATAGTGTCATTACAATATCTGAACCGATTATTTTTACCAGGTTTACATTTTTTACCTCTGATAACATCTTGAAAGTTATTTTGGAATTGATGTTAAGTCGGTCCAAACTTTAATTCTTTGTGTTTATTTTTTGATAATAAGATAGTTTTAAAATGGTTTAATACATGCTTATGTTAATTTATATTTTTATTATCTCATACTTAGTGTTAAAGTGAGAAAGCGGTTATCAGTACTTTTCTACTTTACTTTTGTTTTGCATGGGGTATTCAGGTGGTGCACTGAATGGCTACGACCTGCATTGTTTTAAATTAAGCGAGAAATATGTCGGTATTAGGCAGAATCTTTAACCGCAAGAGGGAAAACTTTTGAAATAGCTGGTAGTAGTTGCTAAGACTTCATTACCAGTACATAAATGGTCAACTTTCTATTAGTTTATTAGTGTTTCCTAAAATGGAAAATTTTAACAGTATCGTAACATAAAATGGTTATTCTAAAAGATAAACAATATGATAATTGTGCATTGGACCAACAACAGCTTTGTTGAAAACATGTTTCCCTTTCTCTTTGTGTGTGCGACATTAGCTGTTCATTTGAACTCAAGTGTACCTACATAGGAAATAAACTAAAAGTATTCTAACATGGGGTGTGTAGGTGTTTAAGTAACATATAATTAAAAATGATTTCGAAATATTGAATTCAAGATTAAAAAACTGTGAAGTAATATACATGTGTGCATGTATGATATATATCATCATGTGAATGTTGCTGATGTTAATATATTATTCCTTTGAAGATATTCTGGATGCTCGAAAAGGATAAGACAAGGATGAGATAGTTGGAGCTATTTGCTTGGATGTACATGTTGGTTAAGTTTGCTCTAATGAATACTTTTATGACAATTTTTGTGGAATGAGATCTAGCTTAAGCGAAGACAAAGCTGAAGAAGGAAATATGTAAATTTGTGGCCATGCTTTAAGTCAGAGTAGAATTCTGTATTACAATTGTGACAATGGCTCACTAGGTAGTTTTGTTTGCATTCTCAAAGGTGTACGACATGCACCGGGATATTCTTAGCATTGAGTTATTTTTGGGGTGTCGATTGCCTTACCTACAACTTTAGTCTACCACACTTCCTTGGGCATCCTATATAGCAAGCTTTTGAGAAGGCCAAGTAGACATTCCACGAACAAGGAAGATTTGTAGATAGAAAAACTTTGTTCTTTTGGTATGTATTGTTTTGGTTAGCAATGATTGTAAGAATTGTTACTTTTAAATATTTATATGCTTCGAACTTTGTATGATATACTTTTGATCACAAATAATTATATGCTTAATATTGTGCATGAAATAATTTTAATAATAGCTATACATACTACAACATTATGCCAGCGTACTAAAAAATATTCTGCAATGATTAAACAACTTTCATAGCAAGGAAATACTGCTATAAAATACTAATTATTCTTTCAATAGCGTTTGTAGTTGCTATAATAAATTGGTTACGAAATTTCTATAGCGTCTGTAGTTGCTATGATAATCCAGCAACGGCTATCTACAGTGTTTATAGTAGCTATAAATAGCAATCAAATGACGTCATAGATACTAGCAACATGAACCACCACTCTGTGTGAAAATTTTATAGCAAGCTAAAAACGCTATAAATAGGAATTTGCATGTCCCAAATCGTCCATTTAATAGCAATTCTGAAACGCTATGAGTAACATAATTTATAGCATGTTTTATAGCGATTATTTGATTGCTGTTGTAGACCCTTGACATATTACAACATGTTAATCTACAGCGTTTATAAAACTGCCATTGTATTCTTCTATAACGTTTTTTAAACGCTATAAAAAGGCTTTTTTCTTGTAGTGATCTTTCACTTTTTAGCCCAAATATATATCACTTAAGCCATTGTAGCTTATCACACTATTACAACATTATTAACAAATTAGTATCTTATCCGCACGCACATTAATACACTAATTAAATTGTGTTTGATTCATAAAACACAAATATACACAATACAATAAACTCAAAATACTTTAAGGAATGTTGTAAATAACAATTTTGACACCACTAGCAAATATAAATATGTTTGTCTATAATTATTAACTTGTGAACATATTTATATTTCAATAAGAAGTTTACATTCCTTATTGATAAATTAAATCCATTAACTCTAATGGATAATCAACAAATACAATTATTGATTTACAATCAATATTCATAATTTCATATTGAAAATAATCCACTTACAAAACAAATATTGTTGTTAATATTATTAATATAGAAAAACCACAGATTTATTTGTTAACAACAATCGACAAATTGAATCATTATATTATCACCAAAATCTTCTAACCAAGTTTAAAACACAATTTAATGGTTAATATTTATTTCAATCAACATATATATTATCTTTTAAAACACTCTTATATTTGTAAAACAAGATTGTTGCACACTTCATTAATTTAACAACTTAAATTTATCAATAGTAATAAAATACTCTCAATCTACAAATATTGATTAACAATCAATATTTATAATCCAATTAATTAATTTATTTTCCGTATATAGAGGACATAAATTTCAACTTCTTATTATACACTACAATAATACCTAAAACACTATAAAAGTGTTTTAGACATTAATCTATACACACCACACCAAATCAACTTGTGTCTAATTTGATAATTCAATACACAACACAATTACCCAATTTAATTGTCAAATTCAACCTAATTTACCAAAATAGACGTGTTTAACAAAATATCTTCATTTATTTGTATAATCTTTACAACACAACAAATAAATGTCACCAATGCCTCATTTTGGTCAGGGGTAATTTTAGTTATTCCTCGTATTAAAAGTTTGTTTCGTGTAAGCCTGGGTAATGGTGAATCTTATTTATTCTGGTAGGATATTTGGCATGGACAGATTCCTCTTTCTCTAACTTTTCCTTCTCTCTTTCCTCTGATCTCTGATGGTTGTTCTTCAGTGGCTAATTTAGTTCATAATGATCCTCTTGTCTT
The DNA here is from genome assembly GCA_030737875.1 of Allium sativum. Classification (NCBI taxonomy): domain Eukaryota; kingdom Viridiplantae; phylum Streptophyta; class Magnoliopsida; order Asparagales; family Amaryllidaceae; genus Allium; species Allium sativum. The sequence goes on along the minus strand of CM060927.1, from coordinate 295,446,371 downwards.
TGTCCTTCAACTTTATTTGATGTTCATGTCCTTAATAATCTCCTTGATGTCTCCAATTTGATTCTTCATACCCAGATTTCTCAATCTCCTGAAAAATATGTTTGGGCTTTATCTCCAGAGAAGGGTTTTACTGTTGCCTCGGTGTATCATTACCTTAATTTTTCTGGTAGAACTTTTTCATTTTCAAGGATTTGGAAAATTCGCTTGCCTCCTAAAGTGCTATTCTTTACTTGGTGCTTAATTCATGGAAAGATTAACAGCAGATTAAGATTGTACAGACTCAATCTTATTGCTGACTCACATTGTGCTTTTTGTTTAACTTATGAGGAATATATTCAGCATTTGTTTTTTGAGTGTGACTTCTCCTACCCAATTTTAGCTGCCACCAGTACTCATTTGCTTGGTTTTATTCCTAATGTATCATCAATGTTTGACTATTGGAAAAGTAGTCTGTTTGATGTTGCGCTTGATTCCTTCTTACCTATATATTACCGGTGCATATGGAAGGAGAGAAATGCAGTTGTATTTAGCAAACCATTGAAGCATTTTGAAGGATTATGCAGACTTATTATTTACTACTTTCAATCGTGGACATGTCAATCATCCTCTGCTCGATTCAGGCTTGCTTTACCTGTGACCAGTAGTCCTGCTGAATCTGTTGGCTCTAACTTTGGTGATTCGAGTCCTGATCTGCATTAAGATGGTTCTTAGTCTTATCTGCTTGGTTTGGTTATGTCTTCAGTGGGTACTTATTTTGGCTTGTTTGTGTATATGATATGGTAGTATGTCTCTATGTTGCTTTGTTGTAGTATTTTCTAGCTTTGGGTATTTTGTTGTTGTTGGACTGTTATCTTGCGAACTATAACCCACCAGTTGGGCTTGTCAACTGGTTTGTATATATTCTAATATAATGCTTAATCGGCTGTGTAGTCTCGTGCTACACATCCGTCCTACTCAAAAAAAAAACATGTCAAAACATATATTTTTATTTTTATTATTGAACAAAATAAATTTGAACACTTAAGATTTATACAACCATATATATATAACACAAAATTACAATCTTGAAGTGATAATATATATTGGAGTAAATTCCTTATTACAACCAAGATATATATATTTATTCCAAATACTCAGTTTAGGAATGCTCAAAGCTTTATTTTCTTATTTAAATGTTATACGAGTTAGTCTCACAAACTCGTATCACCAATATATTATCTTAAGAATCACAAATTATATTATTACTTCCCAATAACCCGAAAATCCGAGTTGTTACATTTTCTATAGCATTTCTTACTAAGTCGTTCTACTATTCCTTTCCAGCCACTGATATTGTTGCTTATCGCAGCTCGGTCTGTAAAATATACGAAAATATGCATATGATAGGTTCAGTTTTTACACATTTCCCGTGTGTAAAGCACGAGCCACTTACTACTCTGTTTTTCTCGGTTTCATCCTAGCATTGTCTAAGATCACTATATCTCAAAACGACTACCAATATCAGCCTGTATGTGAAACACGGGCCTCATACTAGTTATACCTAGATAGGAGGATATTCGTGTGCATTGACATGAATATGCATAGACAAGCCCAGTTCTTCTTCTATTCTCCATCTGTTTATTGAAAACAAACCATTTCTCAATTTCAAATTTCATCATCTTGTAGAATATCTATAATTTCTACAAATTGCCAACTGTCAAGTTATTTGATTTTAAGTCCAGTATTTTTTGAAATGGACTCCCATTAGTTCGTCGAGTGCAGTGCCCAGAATCGTTAGATATAGGTGCAAACCTGATGATCATGGATTGGATACTTGGAGGCACAGTTGTGTTAAGGTCTTAAATTTACGATTCTTAGAGGTCGCTGCATGGTATTAAGTTGTTTGGGTTAGTCATAATTGATGGTTTACCATTTTTCGACCACTTCGAGTTTTCTGGTGAATCGATTATGGAGGCGAGCAATAGAGGCTACCGAAAGGAGCATGGAACATGGCATAATTGTTGTAGTAAGCGCATAGCCTCTAGTGATAGGAATTAGATGGGCGATCCATTTAAGGGTTTGAAACCATTTCGGAACATGTTTCAAATATGGGTAAATTAAGGGATGTAGAGGACTTTAGGCTCCATGAGTTCGTGGACGGAGGTTGAGATAAGGGAAGCTTTTGTGTAATGGTAGAAGCGGCTATAAGGGGTTAAGGGAGCATGTCAGGTTTCTTGTAACGGACAGGGATTTTCGACCCCGAAAATCGACACAAAATATCATGTCGAACATTTAAGCATCGAAAAACACCAGAACGTTATTAGAAAGAAATTAGGGGGTGAGATAAGAAAGAAAGAAATATTAGAATAGAAGAAGAAGAAAAACAACACAACACCATCAGAGTCTCACATCGCAGCGGAACAAAATATAATATAGAAATAACTTTACTGAGAGCTTGAAATAATTCTTACAACATCAGAGTACATCAATACATCTGGACAGTTATAATAGCTTGTCCTCATATATATAACACATAGCGGAATAATAATGGAATGACATCATACGTTTGAACTCCTTCAGCTCGTCTTTGGACTTCATAACATCCGATAACTTGATCCTATAGCATCCGATAACCTGATCCTGTACAACCCGGTCTAACCCGAGTATTACAAACACCGGGTCAGTCTGGTGAACCAGAGTGAGAAAACTCACATAGTTTATGGGTGACATCCAACTTGATTTTAAAGTTCAAAAATCTTTGCGAAAGAAAATGGTAATCGTAAGACCAAATCCACACATAAATACGAACGGTTTTTACCTTACGATAACCCAAAACAGTTTTGAAAATAATATTGTTCTGATATTATAATAGTGTCTAAATACAAATAAATAAAATCTAGTAGAACGCTTGCATCTCACGCTCCACATATATAGTATACAAACAAAACCGCGGGCACTTATTGGAGATTGGATTCCGACTATGACAAGGTATGGTACCACCTGCCGATAGTGTATCTCTAGAGGCGAATACACCGGGTTTAACAAGAACGTCTTGCAACCCGGCCCACACATGACCGACCACTCATTTCGCTTGAGTGTATCGAATGTATATCACCAATGGTTGGGAGATACCCACCGTTTCTCGAAAAGGGATAGCATCGATAGACTAAAGAAGCAAAAGGAATATCTCTAGATAGGTGATTATACACCCTATGGGTGCGACCGACATAGCCATGCTTCCTGCCCGATTTTTGCCATTTCCCGATTGATGAGGCTTGAGGTTATAATCGACTTTTGGAACATCTGACCACCATTCACATCATCCATACAAGTCATCCAAGAACAGGATGAACCGAAGGTACCCTCCTACCACATCCTAGGAATCACCCTATAGATCAGTAGCGAGTAGTCCTTGTAATCCGTAGATTTCAACCATGACAGAATCACAGTATATCTCTAGGGATCAGCCAGAGATTTTATGTAACTCTTCCGTTTTATGAAGATCTATGGTCTTCAATTGCTCCATCTCGATCAACATCTTCGATGTATTCATATTTATTGGTCGGAATGGTTTTCGAATATAAATTCGATCCCGGTCTTTCCATACCAACAGCGCATTGGGTATGATTTTGATAGTCGGTTATTTAACTATCAAAATAAACAATCATAAAAATAAAATAGATTCATTGGTTGAGTGCACAACGTCACTTGGCCATTAAAATAATATATCAGTTTTAATATATTGATATTCTCAAATCCTTTTATTTTAATATTAAAAAAAAATCTTAAAATCGATATCACATTCCCCATTAACTACCATTTCAAACCATTTCTTACAACGTTACTTTTTATTTAAGATTGGGAAACCAGTTCAATTTATCATTTTAAACAATCGTTACGATATCTCTTTTGTTTCGTTATTCGAACACCATAATCGTCACTTTCTCTTCCAGAATAAACTTATCCCAAATCCCACCTTCTTATTTTGAAAATATCGTTATATTTTCACCAATCTCCTTTCTATTTCTTTTATTGCGGGAATATCACTTCATATTCTCAAGCCCTTTTTTTTAATTCCTTTTATTTCTGGACTCCCATATATTCTAGAATTCTTCAAATAACGCTACATCATTATCCCTTACAATAAATGTACTTCAAACATCTCCATTATTATAACTAATATCATCTTTCAATAATCCTGAAGTCGTTCAAGTTGGGGTATTTTAATTACCTCTCAGACCTTGATCAACAACATTCTTATCTTAAGATAGATATGAATTGTAATTCAAAAACCCATATTCATTCTAATACCCACAAATACCACTTTGCTATTAATTTAAAATACAGTTTCATAAAACCTTCCTACTTTTGAAATCTCCTTTTTAAATGTTCTATTAGTAATAAATTCATTTACTTGTAAATGACTAATAAAAATCAACTTTTTAAACCTTAACTTATTTAAAATATATGTTTCATTATCTGGCTTTTTACTTCAAATCCCATTACTGGATCTTTTTCCAAATTCAATTACAAGAATCCTTCTCTAAACCTTTCACTAATTCACTCTAGGAAATCCTGTTTCAACTCTCATCAATTTCCCTTAATGCCGTAATTAAGTAATGTTAATTTAAAATTAACGCTTTAGCTTCACATCTCTTTAAACCTGTTTATATAATTCTGGTTTAATATAACCCCTTCTCGTCTCGATTTCCTTTTCTTAATCCAAACCTTTATTTTTAAGTTTAACACATTCGCTTAAAATCACTTTATAACTTCATTTAGCACATTCGGTTTAAATATAAACCCGTTTATAGGCTTCCTTAGAAATTCAATTATATTCCATTTCTACTTAGACTACTTAAATGGACTTCATTTAAGAAATAACTTCTCAAATTATTACAATTAGAATTATAATTTACTTCACCATTAACTGGAACTAATGTTAAATTCCCTTTTTAAAATTTTATTAAGCTAAACAACTATTCGTTAAATCATTGTAGATTAATCGGCTCAACTAATTAAATTTAGAATCAATTCCCATTTAAAACAATTGGCCTGGTAAATTCTGAAAAATGAATAACTCGAAAATCAATTCTACTTGGTCTTTTTATTTAAATAATTAAATAATTCCATTTACATTGATTATTAATAAATAAATAATAATAAATTTCAAAATAATCCCATTCAATTGTTACTTGAAAACAACTAATCTCGGTTATTGACCGTCCATGCGGCACGTGCTTCGCACACGGTGGATTTTGGAAAAATGGTGATTGGTGGTTAAAATAAACAATATATATATATGTGGTTGGTTTATTTCCTTTTTATAAACTTTATTTAAAATAATATATTTAAAAATCTATATTCAGTTATAAAATAAATTTCATAACTTTATTTCTATCGATTCACTAGATGGTAAATCAATCTTTATAAAACAGTTTGTATTTTTGGCCATCTGCTATACATTTCTCAACCCATATCACCTGTTGGTTAATAACCAAACAAATGTTGAATTTGGTTTTAATAATCAATAACCAATTCAATAATCCAAACATATGGGTTCAACAGTCCATATTATGATCATATGCAGATAAATAATCAATTCAATTGATAGCGGTCAACCAATAATAATAATTCAAGCATCCAATATGTTTATGTAACTAACAAGGTAAGTTACCCCTATTGGGAATAGTCGTTAAAAATAACGATGTCATTTTATTTAAATTAAACAACCGTTTAATTTAAATAATAGATATAAATTATTTAACAACCATCCAATCAATTATCAAATCAACCAACAATTAGCAAACATGACATACAAATAATAAACTCGACTTATAATAATTATAAGCGGGGGAACTGAGTGAGTTTAACTCACCTTGGTTCAATTCTTCCGTTAAAACAGTTCGTTTTGACAAAATTAAACACACATTTACTTTTATCACCGATTCAGGTAGCTTCCAGTGCTGACCAGACCAACTCCATCATGTTGCCTTTTCTGGTATGATCACAACACTGCTTAGTTTGTTTGAATCTGTTAACATTTGACTGAGTTATTAATATTATAAGATTTGAACATAATTTAATATAATTAACATCATTAGTTAATATTTAATTAAACTAACCACGTTTACTTATAGTATCTGTTAACATACCTCATGATCCATGTACGGCCTCGCGTACACCGCCGCGCCTCTAACTGAACCCACAACGTCAGACTGCACAACACCCAGGCAGATAGTCTCCAACTACCTCGTCCTCTTTGAATTTGCACTCCGCATCCCCCAGAAACATCATCCTCCCATGCTCGCAACACATCTTCTCCCACCAACGCGATTGCACCCATCACTTCATTTGTTTCCACGTCCCACAAAAACACAACAACCAATTTTCTGCCCATTAATGTTTCCCTTCCATACTTGCTTATTTCCTTCCTGCTTCCATCATTGCATGATCTCCCAAACCCAAAAACAATGCAGACACCAACCACTGCACCGTTCCATTCCCATTTGCATGCACCCTCACTTCAGTATGCCTCCCCACACTTTCGAGTTGCTGCTGTAGCAGCTTCTCCCATGTACGGAAACAACCACACTCCCTTCTTCACCGCCGTACATCAACTACGGCCATCAACAACTGACCCAGACTCCATCAATTTCCTCCTTCCTCGGAGCAGCGATCACGGCCACAATAGCTCCGAAGTCGACTCCTCCATACCTCAGGAAAAACGCAGCAAACCGCTTCAATGTTTTCTATTTTTTTCACTTTTTATATTAATATAGCTTCCGGTTTTGTAATTTTTCAAGCAGGAGAGATCTGTATTTATAATACCAGATGCCGTGGTAGGCACGGTATGGTAGATTGGAAAATCATGATTTGGTATTTTGGCACGCAAGAAAATTAATTGTTTGGCAGGCAAGGAATCGTGATTACTTGGTGGGCAAGGAGAAAGACACTGCAGCGTACAGACTATAGAGGTAGGCTAATTGTTGGATTGCGACTACCACTGTAACACCCCGAATTTTTGGTTAACATTGTAATAACAAATTAAAGAATACTTAATTTAAAACGTGAGAATTAAGTAAAAACGGACATCACCATTGCGTTCATCTCGGAATGCTTGAGATAATTATGCTAGAACGTGAAATTACATGCATAGTAATTATGACATAATTTAAAATAGGAGTAATTTACAGTGCTTTATTGTGAACATTATTGGCCTCTTTTGAAATTGATGGCCTTGATTAACCCTAGCATCATCGGACGACTCAAATTAAAATACAATTCTATATAAACAACCTAGGTCTCCTACTAAAGTTCATAAGAAAATAAGACTTGGAGCCGTCATGCTGCTGGGAGCAAGCCAAAAGTAGCCTCCGTTTGTAGAAAACTAAGAGACGAACACAAAACCAATTCAAAGCTAATTAAAATTAGAGATTAAAGCTACAACTCAAATCAAGAATTCCTTTTTGATTTGTAAGTACAGTTATATTCTAGATGTGAATGAAATCAAAATCATGATTTGAAATAAAGTGACAATAGAACCTTACCTATTATGTTATATTAAATTTATGATGATTCATGTATGTTTTCTTATGACAACTCTATCATGCCTGTGGTTCTATTGTGATTATCATGCTAGTTAGGAATTGGTGAATAAACCAATTCATAAGCATAGAAAGTTGGGGAATAGAGATAACATGTTGTAACAAGTTTGGTGAATTATCATGCCATGTTATTATGCAAGTTTTAGGTTACAAATCATATCACAAAAAGTGCAAGTTCATACATGTTTATGTATATATGTTAACTTGATTATGTTAAATTGCAAGTTCATACATGTTTATGTATATATGTTAACTTGATTATGTTAAATTGCAAGTTTATACATGTTTATGTATATCTGTTAACTTGATTATGTTCAATTGCAAATTCATACATGTTTATATATGTTAACTTAATTAAGTTGTTAATTCATGAACCTATGCAAGTTATTATATTGAGATTCATAAACCTATGCAAGTTATTATGTTGAGATTCATGAACCTATGCAAGTTATTATGTTGAGATTCATGAACCTATGCAAGTTGTTAATTAAGTTGTTAATTCATGAACCTATGCAAGTTATTATGTTGAGATTCATGAACCTATGCAAGTTGTTAATTAAGTTGTTAATTCATGAACCTATGCAAGTTATTATATTGAGATTCATGAACCTATGCAAATTGTTAATACATGAACCTATGCAAGTTATTATGTTGAGATTCATGAACCTATGCAAATTGTTAATTATGTACATGTTTATGTTGATTATGTTAAAGTTGCATGTTCACACCTATGTACATGTTATTGTTGATTATGTTAAAGTTGCAAGTTCACACCTATGTACATGTTTATGTTGATTATATTAAAGTTGCAAGTTCACACCAATATGTTTATGTTCATGTTGATTTTGTGCCAATTTTGTGAACGTTAAATTAGGCTAAGTTATTAGCCTAATACTTTATGTGAAATCGTGCGAACGGTAAATTAGGCTAAGTTGTTAGCCTAATATTTAGACGGGGGCAACGTTGGGTAAAAACTTAATTATAGGAAAATTGACATAGTTGGCTTATAATCACATAAGTGATTTATAGCATGAAACGGTATAAAGTATATACCCAAAATGATGAACTTGATTTAGAGGGAAATTGGGCAAGACATGAATTTGTGGATAATTTACATAAATAAAATATAAATTTAGAAAATACGAATATGCCTAACCCGATGTTAGACTGAGTTGTGGCATAAGACTGCCCGGAACCAACCGACATACAGGCAGCCACAACAATACCTGTCTAATGTGGGTGGTTAGAGCATTGAGCCCAATAAGGACCCGAGGTTAGACTGAGTTGCGGTGTAAACCTGCCCGGAACCGACCGGCTGTCCAGTAACCGCAACAATACCTGTCTAATGTTAGTGGTTGGTGCTTTAATGAATAAGTTAAAGCTAAGTCAGGATTGATAGGGTTAAGTAAACTAAGAATGCTTAACCAGCATAACATGTTGACCAGTAGGTGGGTTAAGTAATATGACTAGACTAATGACACTTAACCGATATGATGTGAATGGGTGGGTTAAGTAATATGACTAGGCTAATGACACTTAACCAATTTGACATGATGATTTGGTAGGGTTAAGTCATGAACCGCTTGAATATACTTGACCAACTTGACACATGATTCGTTAGGGTTAAGTCATGAACCGCTTGAATATACTTAACCAATTTGACACAATGATTTGGTAGGGTTAAGTCATGAACCGCTTGAATATACTTGACCAACTTGACACATGATTCGTTAGGGTTAAGTCATGAACCGCTTGAATATACTTAACCAATTTGACACGATGATTTGGTAGGGTTAAGTCATGAACCGCTTGAATATACTTGACCAACTTGAAACATGATTGGTAGGGTTAGGTCATGAACTTGAACGACGACACCTAACCAACTTGACATGTGAATTGTAGGGCTAAGTCACGAACTTAAATGACAACACTTAGCCAATTTGACATGCTAAACTAATAAGGGGTTAAGTCTCGAATTTAAATGACAACACTTAACCTGCTGGACGGAAACCCTAGTTACGCGGTCCATTTCAGCAGTAACCCACTAGATGTATCACGGTACCCTGGAACTAGGCAGGGTGGGGCACGATTACTGGGCTGATTGTAAGCGACCAGGACGATGGCTGAGTTGGTGCGCCAATGTAGGTTCAGGCGGACTACGGTCGTGCACGTAGTCTGGAGTTGAAGAAGCAGGCATTGGGCATCAGTAGGTTTACACTATGCGTGCTTGATTCATGTCGGGGGTTGGCACCCTAGGGCTTGATACACCCTATGGTGGACCCAGCACAGGTAACTACATTCGTGATAGGGCCGTATGACACAGACACATGAACGAGATAGGACTTGTAGGTAGCCGATCGATTAATAGATCGTTTCGTGAGACCAAGTAATGGGTCATTTCATGACATTGGGCAAGGGATCATTTTATAGTCAACACATGGCACGGATTGGGATCCCGTTATCGTTTTATACAGATTACTAGTTGGAACACTAGTTAGGTGGTGCAAAGGTATAGAAATCAGAACAACAGAGTAGTAGTGAAGCAGAGAAAGAGTAGAAGCGCATTCAGTTTATCAACGCATTTAGTTTATCTTGCTTTATAATATCTTATGCTTATCTTGCATAAGTTATCTTGTTTTTCTGGTATTGTCCTGTTCTCAGTTTATGAATGTCATGGTCTTTGTTCTTGTTCTCATGCTAGAAAATAACTGAGCTTACTGAGACATTATGTCTGACCCCGTTTCCTTTCGTCTTCTTTTCTTCCATTTTCCCCCTAGGTAGTCAGGGAGGGAATTGCTCAGCTTAGTTTGGACCATTATTCTTTCCGAGCTTGAAGACTCTTTGATGTGATGCTTTGGACTCTCTTTTCCACCGCTATGGCTGGGTAATGCTACATTGGGGAATATAAATGTTATTTTATGCTTCTTTATTTTTTAAGGCAGATGATACTCTGGTATTGGAAAGCAATTCTTGTACAAACTATTTTATCAATAAAGTAAAGTTTTATTTTCCGCTGTTTTAATTTTGTCTGTCTTGTAATTTATCTGCATCTTTTACCTTAAATGCTCCACAGAACTTAGTGCATTCCCTTTGTGAGTGACACTAACGGATGTGGGGTGTTACACTTGGTATCAGAGCTGAAGGTTACCGGATCAGATAAAATATTTGAAAAATTATTTTCAAAACGGTTTTTAAAGAAGCATTTTCAGAAGAAAAGTTTTGTTTTAAAGGCATATTCCCCAAAGCCATACGCATTATCTTTTGATCCTCTGTTTGAATCCTTGTTTCCTTCTTTCCTGAGTCTCCGGGGCTACTGGCTTTCTGGGAGGTAACCTCATCGCAACATTGTTTCGTAGGCTTGAAGAGACTACGACATCGGTCAAAGGGCGAAGAAGTGCCTAACCTCCATCTATAGCCACATTAGTTTCACCTGCGGTTAATTTTCTTCCAAGCTTTGTAGGGTTCTTTGTGTGATAGAGGTAGCTTTTGAGAGACTTGTCAACATGTTACACAAGGATGGTAAAGGCGAGAGATGAATAGTTGTGGCAGGTGCCCTAGGTAGGAAGAAAGACTGACCTTAAGAAAGGTAAAAAGTACATAGCAACTTTTAGCTTTAGACCCTCAGATTTGTAACGTGATGGATAAGCTAAGTAGGGGAGAGACCTCTAATCATCTTAGTATATACACTAGGTATCAAGGTTAACATCTGTTTATCTTGGAAAGATAGTTCGACTACATTGGATACCCTCTAGCATAGTAAGTGATCGAGGTCCTATCATTACTAGTGGGTTTTAGAAATGGAGGCCAAGAAGCTTCGCAATCGTGAAGATTAATTAGTTAAGGTATAGTGGAGTGAAGCACAAGGAGATGCGACGTGGGAGACTGTTAGACCAAAAAGTGGTTCTAACACCCAAATTGACTAAAATTCCAATAAAATAAGATTAAAAACAGAAAAGAGACACGAGATTTATAGTGGTTCGGCGTTAAAGAGCCTACGTCCACTTTATATCACTTTGTTTGATGATGTAAATGAGAGTACAACAAGATATTCACTCAATCTTAATCACTTTTCATATACATTCACTCAATTATATTCAAAATACCCTTTGAATGATGATTTGGACTGTTTGGGAGTATTGAAATTCGGTTCTCAATGATACTTAAATTCTCAAAGTGCCAAAAGATCCCTTTAAATGACACTTGGAGGTCTATTTATAGGTGAAAACTTCTCTAGAGTTCGGGTCGGATCGGAGCTACGTGGCAACCATTCCTTCACTTTTGAGTTCAAACAGGTTTTGATGCTGACAGCGCATAAGGTTAGTGGTAAACGTGGGGTGAACGTGGGTGTAACCACCCCGAACATTAAGGAGATCGTGGAGCGATGCAAGTAGGGATTCTGTATTTGGTTCGGAGGAGCTATCATATGAGGGTCGGATCGGTCCCACTACCTCCGATCCGATCCGAGTGCTTTCTTCCCTCATGGCCTTGTTTCTGGTTTGCTTTTACTCCAATAATTCCTATCCGAACTGAGTGTAGAACAGAGTGTTCTTCATTTACTCATCTTCTAATTTCTTGACTTTGTGTTGCCTAGTTCACAAAGTAGGCTAACATTTTGCCCCCTCAAAGGATGCTTCTATTGAAGACAGAGCGTGATTTGATGTTGCCTGATACTAGTCTTTGAATTTGAATCGTTGAAAAATCACTTCTATTGGCTGTATAAGGATATGCTGCTTCATAAAGTTGCATCCTTTAACGTCTATATATACATCACAAAGCATGCGGACTGCTCTCTTCATTTTTAAACAACTTCAAGAGCTCCTTTCAATGTCTAGTGATTCTTCCAAGTAAATTTTTTCTTTATTTTTCTTCGAATTCAACTTTCACGTCAAGCCATTGTGCTTAGTTCCATCCGTTTCAGACCCGAACTGAACTAGGTTTCCCTTTGTATTGCTTAATGCTGGTCCAACAGGCCAGAATGTGTTCGTGGGCCTGTATCCCGATCCGAGCGGAGAGAAGAAAACTGGGAATATGATTAGTCACTAAGAATACATATATAAACCCTTACCTATTTCCTTCCTCCTCCCTTTCTTTCATTAATCTCGCTCAACAGATCTTACACCGAAACCCTAGCTTTCAAAAAGCTCAAAAACTCAGAAATTCTCTTGTTAGTCTTCAATTTAAACACCTCGGTAGGTTTAAAACTTTAATTATCTTAGTAATAATTGGTTCCAATTGAAATTTGCGGTCGATTTGAGTGATTTGAGTGTGGTTATTGCTTGGCTTCGACGCCGTGACTCTCTCCTCCCTCGCCGTCGTCGTTGGTGGCTCCGCCATCACCTCGAAGCGCTGGGGGGTGGAAGATGCTATTGAGTTCGGTGTTGGTTGAGGAGGTATGGAAGATGGAGGAGAAGAAAAGGAAGAAAGGCTCAGAAGGCCAGATCGGGTCGGGGCAAAAGTTGAAGAGGGAGACAGAGCTCACCTAACCGGATCGGGTCGGATAATACTCTCGCAACCGGATCAGACCGGAAAGTGAAATAAAGGAGGAGAGGGGCATGGTCGCTTAATTCATCCGGACCGTTCGAGGAGTCTACTTCTGAACCGATCCGACTTTGATCCCTGTGCTTCAATGTTTGTCTGATTCCAAGGCAGGGCTGTGCCCCCGATCCGATCCAAATGAATGCATCCGAACCGAACCGAAGAGCAGCCCAACTTAATGCATAAGAACTTGCTTAACTGGCCAAATCAACTCTTGGCATAATCTTCAACTTAATGGACAGTTAGGATAGTACCTTGTGAATATGAATGAACTTCAAGAACTATTCTGAACTTCGCTGTTTCTTTAAAGCTTTGTATTACACTTTTAAGTGTTCACTTTACATCTCCTGCACACACCGTACACACTTTAGTTCATACACATGCACAGGGGGACACGGGCTAATTTACTCTAATTTCTGTTATTGCTTCTTCGATAGTTTATTGACCATGGACAAGAGACGTTCATCTCGGTTGGCAGAAAAGAAAGAGATCCCAGAGACATCCAAGAAAATCACTCTTAACGACATATCTTCTTCTTCAGACTCAGAATGGGATAACGCGGGTTCAGATTACGAAATGGAAGCCCACAATAGTGAGACATCTTCTGGGGGTGATGTTTCTCTGGGTGAGGAAGAGGAGGGTGATGTTGGAGATGATCGTGCTCCCAATGAGTTTATATCTGCTACTATACTGGAACCAGACAAAGACTCCATTGAGCCGACGATCGATGATGATGGACTTGTCAGGATATGTCTAAAGCATGGGATACTAAGAAGAGATACTAAGTTGCCTTCGAAAACAGACCGCCCCCACAATCCACCGGAAGGATTTATGGCCATCACACTATTAATGTGTCTAGTTGGGGCGATACCTCCATTTTCGCCCTTTGTCGTCGATTTTCAAAGACAAATGCGGATTGCCCCCATGCAGCTGCATCCCAACTTTATGTCTATCTATACACCGTGTACGTAGCATACAAAGAGATTCTAGGCATAGAACCTACCTTCGATGATATCCATTTCTTTTATAATTTCAAACATCGGACTCAAGAGACTCCCTCCTTCTCTTACTTCGAATCAGTCCCGAAAAGAAAGATCATCACCGTTCCATTTAGTAGCAAGGCTGGCGACCCAAAGCCTGAATGGTTTTATATTAGACAACAACCGGGGTGCGCTAGGAGATGGACCAAATCAAATAAACATCTATTTTCCAGATTCCAGCTTTAAGTGTTCATGTTGATATACTGACTTGCTTTCACTTTTATTCGCAGTTGATAACCCGAAGCAAATATCAGGTCAATTGTACTCTAATCGCTTACACCAGTTACTCAACAGTGACCAAAAGTTCTTGACCATCGATAGTGTTCTTAAGGATGAATATCTCCATCGCCACGGGTTACTATCTATCACCCGTAGTATAGGTCATGGGTCAGGTCCATACGTGTATATTCCCCCTGTTGACATTATCCCCGATACAGGTGAAGTTTCAAAAGGTCCAACAATAGCTCTCAGGACTCCTCCCTCTCCATCTTCAACTCAAGACGATGAACTAGCTAACATAGCTGAGAAATGCAGAGGGGGATACACTGTTCCTGATGCTGCCATTTCTCCTGAAAAGTTAACATCCCCTAATGAACTGCCCCTAGATGCCCTTCAAGGAGATGCTCCTGCTATTGACGATTTTACCTTTCAGGGCTTAGGAGATCTTTCTTTGCCCGAAACTCTTTATACTCCAGAAGACTTTCCGACAAACCCCCTTATCTTTACCTCTTCAGAAGAGACTACTCCCGTAAAGACCAAGGAGTCTACACGTGCTAGTCTGACTTCAGGCTCGGGTTTGTTGGGGGGGGGGGGAATACCACTTAGGATGCACTTTGCACATTAACATTACACGTCACAGCACTTATACCCTACGCTAACGTCGACTCTAAACTTCACTTGTATTGTCGTGCAGGTACCATGTCACGTCCTTATTATGATATTGGGAAGGTTCGTCGTAGCATGATGAGACCTCCTGCTGACTCTGAGCATGATCGACGTGAGAGTCGGGGCAGAGACGACAGAAGGCATCATGATTCCTATCGACCCCACGTTTCACGCTCTTGTTCTCCAGTTCGACCGGATTTTGACAGATATAAGGACCACCAGAGTCGCCGTGGGGGAGACACATCACAGCCTAAAGATTCAATTCCTCCCCAAGATAGGCATAATCAAGAAAAGAGTCCAACGAAGCGCACTGATTCGCAAGACAAGCAAAAAACTTCTGAGAAACGACCTGAGAAAGAAAGCGCAGCCATCATCTCTACCAAGCGAAAACACTTCGAGTTATCATATTGCAGACCTCCACCACTGGATGCCGATTTCAAAACAAAATTGGCTTACTTGGAGAAGCAGTTCCCGGACCATTACTTCGAAAATCTCACTTTCTTACCCGCGCTCGAGCCTATTTCTTCAAAGTGGGCAGATGAAGCTAAGGCAAAGATTGATGCAGTAGAGAAACAATATTCTGAGATGTATAAGTATTCACGTAGTCTCTCTAGAATCATTCGGAACTTGATCACAGACGTTGATGCAATGAAGAAAGTTGCGGATTCTGACGAAAAAGCTTTAAAGAATCTCGAGAAAGACCTGGATGATACACAAAGTGAACTTGCCATTGCTCAGCGGGATGCGAACAATTTCAAAAAAAAATTCGAAGTGTTGCAAAAGCGTTATCATGACTTATTGGAGTCTCATAGTCAAGAGCGCTTAGAGTTGAAGAAACAAGCTGAGGAAGCTAAATCGGAAATTATCAAAATGCAATCAGCGTATACCATTCTTGACCAAGAGAAAGCCGAGTTAGCGAGAGAAAAATGCTGAATTGGAATCCAAATTACTGGAGGCTGAGATTAGAGCTACTTTTGCTGAGGGGAATTTAGATAACTCTATCAAATCCGCTGAGGAAGCCCATAAACAACTATCAGGAGCTTAAGAAGAATTGCATGGCTATGGCGAGTTGATGATAGAATTCTTTGCACATATAATCCGTTGCTAAAACATTTCCTGGATCGAAGATTACCCAACTACCTTAGTTCATGTATGGAATCAAATCATTGAATGGGAAAAAGATGAACTAAAGGTATACTTTGTTGAAGATAAGCCCATGGAGAAATATTTGAAAGACGATGAGCCTGCACACCTAGCCGAGGGGCGTCGCCTTATTGCTGCTGCCATGGAGGAAGAAAGACGCCGGATCAAAGGAAAAAATGTTCCTGAAGTTGGTTCCTCTTCCGTTTCTGCTGAAGCTGCTGGAATAGAGAAATACGATCCTGAACACCCGGGAATTCCTAGAGCTCCTCTTCTATCTCCAATACCTGAATCGGCATCTGAAGCAGTAGCCACCCCAATTGAGAAATCCTCAGAAGGTATTTCCACCTTTTCGCCTCAGTTTGTCAAAGCAGTTTCTACCTTTCGTCATATCATTGGGCAGTCCATCGAGGATTCTTTGTTTTCCCCTCAGTTGATAACTGTTGCTTCTTATTCTGTAGGTGTTGAACCGACCGAGAAGACTAATGTACATCAAGGAACCACCACTGGGGAAGAATCTATGGAAAAAACTCGAGGAGAACTGGATAAGGCTACCGTTATTGAATCAGGAGGAGGGGCTGAAGGCAAGAAGGAAGAGACTGCCAATAAGACTCCCCTGCCACTTAACGTCGATACTTCTCATGATGATGAGATAATAGACGCTCTGAAAGACAATGATGGTAACAACGAGCATGAAGAAGAACCTGAAGTTTCTATAATTGGGGACTCAAAGAATCCTGATAACGAGACTTTGGCTGAAATGAAGGCCAAGCACGACAAGCGTATGCAGCTGAAAGCCGTGGATGTAGGTCCAGAAAGCATCAAACCTCTTGCCGTGATGGATGCCGGGTCGAGATTAGTCGTTAAGCTTTCCACTAGGTCGATTACCGAAGAGCTTGCTAAAAAAATCTTCTCTTGATTCCAGTGCTCAAACTACTGGGAAGAAGTCTACTGATTCTGGAGCCTCAATCACAGAAAAGAAGAAGCCAAAGCGCCTCCTGTCTGATTCTGAGAAGGAAGCTAAGAAAGCTCTTAAGAGTGCCAAGAAATCCAAGTCCACTCCAAATCCTGAGTGATAATGTGCTTTGTTATTTTGATATTCCATTGGCCCGCTATTGTTGTAGTGAGCGTGGCCCTTGCATCTTTTACTTGAATTCCTTGTACAAATTCATGCATTTGTAAATAAAAAGTACGTTTCCTGCATTGTCAGATAGTTAATTATATCGTGGTACAGTTATATAATAAAGTCGCTGTTAAAGGGGAACAACATGTATACATATATATGCCCTCAATCAATCTTGGATAACCGACCAAGGCTTATCCACGGTTAATTAAATTTAATCATCTAATTGCCCCCGATTCCCTAGCGGCGACAATTTTCTTTTGTCATTGATACTCGATTCTTTCAGCATCTTTATATTCTCCTATCTTGTTATCAGGTTAGAGTCATCTTTGAGGCGGTCTCTTATCGGGGTGCACCTTCACGCCTCAGAGGACGTTGTCTTCCCGTCCTTTATACTCTCTCTCTTTTCATGAGAGTTAGAGTTAGGAATGTCATCTTATCATTCCTTCTGTCAAATTATTCAAACAGTCATTTCGTTTGTTCCTTCATGTAAATTCAAGTTTCGTTTTAAAATTCAGCACTTCATAATTGTGGCAGACAAGTCACATAAAACAATGCAGGAAAGTAAACGACACAGGATATTTTTATAGTGGTTCAGCTAAGTCGTAGCCTACATCCACTTTATAGTCTTTTGTTAATATAAACAGGCTTTTCTAGGCTATTCATGCCTTTTTACAGTGTTCATAAAAAAAGAAAAAAGAAAATACAACATCCTTAATTTAAATATCACATCAAGTGCTGGGCAATCCAAGCCCTAGGCACTTCTTCACCATCTACGATCGTTAACTTGAAGGCTCCTATCTAAAGTTTCTGTTGGACGGCGAATGGTCCTTCCCACTTTGGACCGAGATGAGGAAGGGATGGAAAAACTCGCTTTAGTACCAAATCCCCTAGCTCAAAGGTTCTAAAGCGAACTTTCTTGTCATAATAGCGTGCCATTTGACGTCGATGTCTGGACGCACGCAAGTCTGCCTCATCCCTTTTCTCTTCGACTTCATCAAGGGACTCGAGGAGGAGTGCCTGATTCGTCATCGGGTCATAATATGTCACCCTATGGGAGGGAACTTCAAGCTCTACCAGGATTACCGCTTCTGAACCAAATGAGAGAGAGAAAGGAGTATGATGGGTAGCTGTCTTAAACGTTGTCCGGTATGCCCACAAAGCCAAGGGCAATTCGTCCACCCATTTTTCTTTTGCATGCTCCAACCGCTTCTTGAGGATGGATTTTATAACTTTATTTATTGCTTCTACTTGCCCATTCGACTGTGGATGGGCGACTGCAATGTACCGCTTATCAATCTTGTATTTCTGGCAGAAATTTCTGAAATCGGCGCCATCGAACTGGGTTCCATTATCCGTTATAATGGTCCTTGGAATCCCAAATTGTCATATGATATTTCTAACCATGAAACTTATCACCTTTCTCGCTGTGATTTTGGTTAAGGGCTCAGCTTCCACCCATTTCGTAAAATAGTCCACGACGACTATTGCATACTTCGCTCCTCCTTTTGCAATCGGTAGAACTCCGATGATGTCAATTCCCCACATGGAAAACGGCCATGGACTCACCATCGACTTGAGCTGGGCCGATGGTGCTCTGGGGATCTTGGAAAACCTCTGGCATCTATCGCAGCGTCGTGAATAATCAGCTGCATCTTTATTAATAGTGGGCCAGAAATACCCATACCGCAGCACCTTCCTTGCTAAAGTCTGACCCCCCGTATGATCTCCACACTCACCTTCGTGTACTTCCCTTAGTACACGCCTGATGTCGTCGTGCGCTGTACACCATAACAGGGGCATAGAGAATCCTTGCCAATAAAGGGTGTTGTCTTGAAGAATGTATCTGGTAGCTTTGCGAACTACGACCCGCTTTTCACTTTTCTTTAACGGAAGCACTCCATCGCGAAGCAAATTCTTGATCGGGGTCATCCATGACTCCCTTTCTGGTTCTATTTCCAATGCCAGCTCAATTTCCATTAACTCAAAACTAGGCGATCCCAACGTCTCAATTGGAACCATTTCAGTTTCCTCCGGATTGTCGGAACTTGCCAGCTTTGCCAGCCGGTCTGCCTTCTGGTTTTCAGCTCTTAGGATATGCATTGTGTTATACCGTTCCAAGTTGCTCAACAGCTCCTCCACCTTTCCAAGATAGGAAATAAGTCGAGGTCCCCGGGCCACAAACTCCTTTCGTACATGGAAGACGACTATTTTGGAATCGCAGAATATATCTAATACCTTTATTCCAAATTCCTTTGCAAGTTTCAGCCCGACAATCAGGGCTTCATATTCAAAGTCATTATTGGTCGCTGAAAACTCTAGTCGTAGAGCGTAATATAAAGATCGTCCTTCAGGAGTAATTAAGACGACTCCGGCTCCTGACCTTCGGTCGTTCTTGGCTCCGTCTGTGTATAACTTCCATGGATCTAACTCTAATTCTTCTTCTGATTTGACCACCTTATCATCAATCGTCTCCTCCTCTGGAATTGTGAACTCTGCTATAAATTCAGCCAAAGCCTGCCCCTGATCGATCTTCGCGGTTGAAAGTTCAAATCAAACTGACTTAATTCAATATTCTACTTGATCAACCTTCCTGACGCTTCAGGTCTTTGCAACACCTGTCTCAGAGGCTGATCAGTGTATATGATAATTGGGTGAGCTTGAAAATAATGGCGAAGTTTTCGGGAGGCGATCAAAAGGCTGTAAGCGAGCTTTTCAATCCTTAGGTAGTTACGCTCTGCAACTGCCAATTTCTTACTTACATAATATACCGGCCTTTGCACCTTGTCTTCTTCCCTAACCAAGGCGGTACTAACGGCATGAGCCGATACTGCTAGGTAAACAAACAACTCTTCATGATCCACTGGCTTCGACAAAATCAGTGGTCTCTCTAGTAAGTCCAAAAGATTTCAAAAGGCCTCAACACAGTCCGGAGTCCATTCAAAATTTTTCTTTCCCCTTTTTATTAAGTCAAAAAACGGGACGCATTTGTCTGTTGCTTTGGAGATAAATCTACTCAATGCAACCACTTTTCCCGCAAGACTTTGGACATCTTTGATTCTTCGTGGTTCCTCAATGTTCCTTATCGCTGCTATTTGACTGAGATTAATTTCAGTTCCTCGAGAGCTCATTATGAAACCTAGAAACTTTCCAGATGCCACCCCAAACGAGCACTTCAAAGGATTTAGCTTCATTTGATACTTTCGCAGGATACCGAACATCTCTGCCAAGTCTTGCGTATGGCTAGAGGATTGTCTCGATTTGACAAGCATGTCATCCACATAAACCTCCATATTCTTCCCTATCTGGTTATAAAACATCCTGTTCACCAAGCGTTGGTAGGTGGCTCCAGCATTTTTCAATCCGAAAGGCATAACCACGTAACAGTACAACCTCAAATTTGTAATAAAGCTCGTGTGCTCTTGATCAGGCACATGCATGGGAATCTGGTTGTACCCGGAATATGCATCCATAAAAGAAAGAAGTTCATGTCCTGCCGTCGAATCCACAAGCTGGTCTATTATGGGGAGTGGGAAGCTATCTTTCGGACAGGCTTTGTTCAAGTCTGAAAAATCAATACACGTCCGCCACTTTCCGTTTGACTTATTTACCAAAACGGGATTCGATATCCAGTCGGGATATGTCGAATCTCTAATAAATCCGTTCTCTTTCAGCTTCTCCACTTCTTCTTTCAGAGCTGCCGACCTCTCTGGGCCCAACATACGTCTCTTTTGCTTTACAGGCGGGTGTTTCGGGTTTATACTCAGCGAATGACTAATGATGGATGGTGATATCCCACACATGTCAGCGTGGGTCCAGGCAAACACATCCAGGTTTGCCTTCAGAAAGTCAGCCAATTCTTTGGCTCGGTACGGATCCAACTAGGATCCAATCTTCAAAACTTTTGATGGATCAGCTTCATCAATGGGTATATCCACTGTCGTTTCGTTAGGAGTTGCCTTTCTATCCTCAGGTTCCTCATCCACTCTGGGATCTAGGTCCTCAGGCATTCCCTTGGGCAACTCCTTCGGGACTGATCCCTCTAATTGCTATGCCGAACCCTCGTTTGGAGGAGGTGAAGTACTTTTAGTATCGATGCTGAGTCCCTTCGTCAGCATTTTTAATTCAGCAATATAACAAGCTCGCCCGGAGACTTGGTCTCCCTTCATTACTCCTGTTCCGGCTTCTGTTGGGAACTTTAGCAATAAGCACCATGGTGCGATACAAGCTCTGAACTCTGCAAGGGCAGACCTTCCTAAGAAAGCGTTGTAGGGCGAATCGATATCTAGCACTACGAACGGAAGCATTCGTACTCTTCGGCGATCTCCTTGTCCCAAGGTCACGGGTAACTCTATATACCCCATTGGAGCTGTCGATGTCCCATTTAAGCCACGGATCCAACCTTCACAGGGCTTCAAATCTCCAGACTCGAGTCCCATCTGATCAAATGACTTCTTAAACAGAGTGTTGACAGAGCTTCCATTGTCTACTAGTACCTTATGAACCAATGCCGGCCCGATAGTTGTGGTAATAACCAACGGATCTTCGGTAGGTGATTGGATTCCGGTATCGTCTCTGCTACGGAACACCACATCATCGAACATTGTCCTCTGCTGTTTCACAGGGGTGATATCTTCCAAATCATTACACTCGTCCACCTCTATGTGCTTAACTACATTAACGTATTGGTCCATTGCTCTGAAACTATGGATGGCTGGATGGGGTCCATAATCCCTTTGCCCTTTTGTTGCGGTGTAGGCTTGGGAGCAGATTGATTCTGGTTTGGGGCCTGTCCTCCTTGCCCCCTGTCCCTTGGGGCAACCTTATACTCGTCCAACTTCCCTTCATGCAACAACTTCTCAACCAAATCTCTCAAGTGTCGACATTCGTTCATTGAATGTCCGTGGGTTCCGTGAAATAAACAAAATTTTCCGGTAGTAATTTCTTTCTCTATCGAATTTCGTGGCAGTGGCTTTTTGTATTGCAAAACATTATACGTGTCCAAATAAATGTTCTCCAACGTATCACTCAGCGGAAAATAATTTTCGAAAGTCTGAAACCGGGGTCTTCTGTCAGAATTACTTCCTTGGTTCCTGTTTCTCCTATTACCATTCCCATTACGGTTGCTATTGCCCCCGTCTCCATTATTATTGTTTCCATTCTTGTTTCCAACATTCACTTCGACTTTCCCAGAACTTTCTCCAGACTGCTTTATAGCAACATTACTCTGAACAGCTTCTTTTGAAGCCGCTTCGGACTTCCTCTTTCTGTTTGCCCGTGCTTCCTCCCGTCTTAAACAAATATTGGCCTTCTCATAAAACAACTCTCTTGTGGGAGGCGACTTCCCAGAAAGATAATCTCCAAATTCTGAATCAGGATCAACTCCCTCCATTAAGGCCATTAAGATGGTAGGCTCATGAGTGTCGCTGACTTCTGTTACAGCTAAATTGAAATGGTCTAGATACGACTTCAAGGACTCACCCGGCGCTTGCATAATTCTCGATAATTCGATAACAGTCTTTGACTTTCGGGCGTGAAGTCGGAATTGATTCATAAAACATTCACTCAATTCCGTGAAATTTGATACCGATCGAGCAGGAAGTCGGGTGAACCATAGTAATGCTACATCTTCCAAGTAAATTGGGAAAGCCTTACACTTCACAGCGTCAGGAGCGGCTGCAACATTCATAAACCAGGCGTATCGCATCAGATGTTGTCCCGGGTCGGTCCTCCCGTTATATCTGTCCATCTGTGGCAAATTAAATCGTCGGGGGAATTGAAAGTTAAGAATGTCATCAGTAAAGGGAGTATGGCTTCGCTCAGTACCATAATCTTAATTAGTGCAATTTCGACTCTCAGACATGATCTGGCGCACCACAGCCCATACGTCAGCATTGGTCAAAGGCTGTTCAAATTAAATCGTCGGGGGAATTAAAACTTAAGAATGTCATCAGTAAAGGGAGTATGGCTTCGCTCAATACCATAATCTTTATTGGTGTAATTTCGACTCTCAGACATGATCTGGCGCACCATAGCCCATACGTCAGCATTGGTCAAAGGTTGTTCAGGCTCCCTGGCCCTGATATTTGGGTTTCCTCTGGGCTCTTGATCAGGGGATACCCTCCTTCTTCTAGCGGCTTCTGCTCTAGCCTGCTCTCTACGCTCCCAGTCGATCTCGGGAGGAAGGGGCTGAAGCATCTACTGCTGTGTAGGATGGGCAATATTAGGATCCCTGGGTAAGACGTGGGATCCATGCATGGGTAACAACATAGGTTGTTGAAGGCTCGGGTCATTAGGTCCTAACACACGAGAAGCATCTTCACGGGATCCCAGAGATCCGAAAGTCATTTGTTCCAAATTCTGAGGTCGTTCAAGCGGCCTTCTTTCACGAGGTCGCTCTTCCTCTGAGGAAGATGACTGATCCATTGCAGTGTGATGAACTGGGGAAGGGGTCCTCTGCCTGCGAAGCTCACCAATCTCCCTACTCATGGTTCTCATATTCTCCTGCATCGTAAGGTTGGTACGCTCATGGATTTTCATAGCCTCCCTAGTTCTCTCAAGCATGTCGAGAAGGCGTGAAAAATCTCCTTGCGTGACAGGTGCAAACTGATTGATTTTGTCATTGGTCCTGGTGGCTGGAGTCGGAGCATTTGGAGGGGCTCGAGTAGAGGTTCCAGCATCACCTAGAGTAGGGCCGGATCAGAGCAATGTGACCTGACTGGATCGGTTCGGATTGGGGGAGCGCACTTCTTCAACATCTCCTATTCGGCTCGGATCGGAGCTCTCCCTCTGCGACCGGTTTGGATTTCCTGAGCCGATCCGATCCGCTCCCGAGCTTTGCCCACGAGATCTCGTCACAACTGCGTTTTGCTGATCTTCGCCAACTTCGTTCCCTCGACTGGTTTGAACTTCCTTTCCTTTTCCTTTGGCCATAATTCTTCAACAATCAACCAACAAGTACTTAACGGCGTCGGAAATTAGGGATTAACCTTTTTGAACTCAACGGTCCAAAAAGTAGAATGATAATCCAGAAAAAACAGAGAATTCAAATGATTCTCAGTGAAAGCACCAAAATGTTAGACCAAAAAGTGGTTCTAACACCCAAATTGACTATTCCAATAAAATAAGATTAAAAACAGAAAAGAGACACGAGATTTATAGTGGTTCGGCGTTAAAAAGCCTACGTCCACTTTATATCACTTTGTTTGATGATGTAAATGAGAGTACAACAAGATATTCACTCAATCTTACTCATTTTTCATATACATTCACTCAATTATATTCAAAATACCCTTTGAATGATGATTTGGACTGTTTGGGAGTATTGAATTTCGGTTCTCAAGGATACTTAAATTCTCAAAGTGCTAAAAGATCTCTTCAAATGACCCTTGGAGGTCTATTTATAGGTGAAAACTTCTCCAGAGTTTGGGTCGGATCGGAGCTACGTGGCAACCATTCCTTCACTTTTGAGTTCAAACAGGTTTTGGTGCTGACAGCGCATAAGGTTAGTGGTAAACGTGGGGTGAACGTGGGTGTAACCACCCCGAACATTAAGGAGATCGTGGAGCGATGCAATCAGGGATTATGCATTCGGTTCGGAGGAGCTATCATATGAGGGTCGGATCGGTCCCACTACCCCCGATCTGAGTGCTTTCTTCCCTCATGGCCTTGTTTCTGGTTGGCTTTTACTCTAATAATTCCGATCCGAACCGAGTGTAGAACAAAGTGTTCTTCATTTACTCATCTTCTAATTTCTTGACTTTGTGTTACCTAGTTCACAAAGTAGGCTAACTGAGACTGAAGATAAGACACGCGTATCATACCCTTTTTTTAGGATATATCCTTGATCTTTTTATAGGAATCTTATGCATACTTGTTTATATCTTTTTAGGTATATCCTCTAGGTCATATCTTCGATCCTTAGGTAGGTATAAACCTATGGTTGAAACATGTGTTTGAGACATGTTATGTTTGGTGGATGCAAGTGGATGCAAGTGTTTGCTAGTGGTCGCTCGTGGATGCATTTACACACATTAGGCACTAGATCGGCTCAGTCACCTTTTCATATTGCATATGGATCCAAGTACACATGTTTGTATATGGATTAAAACTTGATGTGTTATCATATGGATGTTGCACATGGATGAATGAATATGCACGCATATAGTATTTACATGGCTAGGGATGCTTGCATACATATTGGACGCATGACACTCTCATAATTCGCATTAAGGAGGTCAACTGAATTAGTAGACCGCTTGATTTTGCATTAGATAAGAACATATACACACACTATGCATATGAACATGAAAGCATTAGAAGTCTTGTAAGGATTATGGATGCCTATGTTTGATGACTGAGTAGATGGACGATTGGATGGTAGGATATACATTCTCCTTAACTTGAAAATTTCGGGGATGAAATCCTTTAAGGAGGGCAGAATGTAACACCCCGAATTTTTGGTTAACATTATAATAACAAATTAAAGAATACTTAATTTAAAACGTGAGAATTAAGTAAAACGGACATCACCATTGCGTTCATCTCGGAATTCTGCTTGAGATAGAGTCCAAGTTTGCGTAAAACGGATAACGTATGAAGAAGATATCTTTGAATTAAATATTGCAGCAAAACATGAAAAAAGAAGAATGAGAAAAGAATAATGTTTAGCATTGTTCTAAGGTCTGTAAGCAAAAGACTTAGTAACTCATTTGGTTGGAACACGTGGCTTGCATACAAGAGGTTCAGAGTTCGATCCCCGCCAGCGCCATATTTTTGTTTTAGGGGAGTGGCTCAAAAATGGCCAAGTGTGAACGCAGTTCAAAAAGTGGTTTAGAGAGTAATTATGGCATAAGTAAATTAAGAATTATTTACATATAGAATTTGTCCTAAATGAGAATGTGTACATTGTAGAATATATATATATATATATATATATATATATGCTAAGACGTGAAATTACATACATAGTAATTATGACATAATTTAAAATAGGAGTAATTTA
This sequence comes from Allium sativum, assembly GCA_030737875.1. Lineage (NCBI taxonomy): Eukaryota > Viridiplantae > Streptophyta > Magnoliopsida > Asparagales > Amaryllidaceae > Allium > Allium sativum. The sequence goes on along the minus strand of CM060927.1, from coordinate 295,420,058 downwards.
CAGTCCTTTATTGTGAACATAATTGGCCTCTTTTGAAATTGATGGCCTTGATTAACCCTAGCATCATTGGACGACTCAAATTAAAACACAATTCTATATAAACAACCTAGGTCTCCTACTAAAGTTCATAAGAAAATAAGACTTGGAGCCGTCATGCTGCTGGGAGCAAGCCAAGAGTAACCTCCGTTTGTAGAAAGCTAAGAGACGAACACAAAACTAATTCAAAGCTAATTCAAATTAGAGATTAAAGCTACAACTCAAATCAAGAATTCCTTTTTGATTTGTAAGTACAGTTATATTCTAGATGTGAATGAAATCAAAATCATGATTTGAAATAAAGTGATAATAGAACCTTACCTGTTATGTTATATTAAATTTATGATGATTCATGTATGTTTTCTTATGACAACTCTATCATGCCTGTGGTTCTATTGTGATTATCATGCTAGTTAGGAACTGGTGAATAAACCAATTCATAAGCATAGAAAGTTGGGGAATAGAGATAACATGTTGTAACAAGTTTGGTGAATTATCATGCCATGTTATTATGCAAGTTTTAGGTTACAAATCATATCACAAAAATTGCAAGTTCATACATGTTTATGTATATATGTTAACTTGATTATGTTAAATTGCAAGTTCATACATGTTTATGTATATATGTTAACTTGATTATGTTAAATTGCAAGTTTATACATGTTTATGTATATCTGTTAACTTGATTATGTTCAATTGCAAATTCATACATGTTTATATATGTTAATTTAATTAAGTTGTTAATTCATGAACATATGCAAGTTATTATGTTGAGATTCATGAACCTATGCAAGTTATTATGTTGAGATTCATGAACCTATGCAAGTTATTATGTTGAGATTCATGAACCTATGCAAGTTGTTAATTAAGTTGTTAATTCATGAACCTATGCAAGTTATTATGTTGAGATTCAAGAACCTATGCAAGTTGTTAATTAAGTTGTTAATACATGAACCTATGCAAGTTATTATGTTGAGATTAATGAACCTATGCAAATTGTTAATTATGTACATGTTTATGTTGATTATGTTAAAGTTGCATGTTCACACCTATGTACATGTTATTGTTGATTATGTTAAAGTTGCAAGTTCACACCTATGTACATGTTTATGTTGATTATATTAAAGTAATATGTTTATGTTCATGTTGATTTTGTGCCAATTTTGTGAATGTTAAATTAGGCTAAGTTATTAGCCTAATACTTTATGTGAAATCGTGCGAACGGTAAATTAGGCTAAGTTGTTAGCCTAATATTTAGACGGGGGTAACGTTGGGTAAAAACTTAATTATAGGAAAATTGACATAGTTGGCTTATAATCACATAAGTGATTTATGGCATGAAACGGTATAAAGTATATACCCAAAATGATGAACTTGATTTAGAGGGAAATTGGGCAAGACATGAATTTGTGGATAATTTACATAAATAAAATATAAATTTAGAAAATACGAATATGCCTAACCCGAGGTTAGACTGAGTTGTGGCATAAGACTGCCCGGAACCAACCGACATACAGGCAGCCACAACAATACCTGTCTAATGTGGGTGGTTAGAGCATTGAGCCCAATAAGGACCCGAGGTTAGACTGAGTTGCGGTGTAAACCTGTCCGGAACCGACCGGCTGTCCAGTAACCGCAACAATACCTGTCTAATTTGAGTGGTTGGTGCTTTAATGAATAAGTTAAAGCTAAGTCAGGATTGATAGGGTTAAGTAAACTAAGAATGCTTAACCAGCATAACATGTTGACCAGTAGGTGGGTTAAGTAATATGACTAGACTAATGACACTTAACCGATATGATGTGAATGGGTGGGTTAAGTAATATGACTAGGCTAATGACACTTAACCAATTTGACACAATGATTTGGTAGGGTTAAGTCATGAACCGCTTGAATATACTTGACCAACTTGACACATGATTCGTTAGGGTTAAGTCATGAACCGCTTGAATATACTTAACCAATTTGACACGATGATTTGGTAGGGTTAAGTCATGAACCGCTTGAATATACTTGACCAACTTGACACATGATTCGTTAGGGTTAAGTCATGAACCGCTTGAATATACTTAACCAATTTGACACGATGATTTGGTAGGGTTAAGTCATGAACCGCTTGAATATACTTGACCAACTTGAAACATGATTGGTAGGGTTAGGTCATGAACTTGAACGACGACACCTAACCAACTTGACACGTGAATTGTAGGGCTAAGTCACGAACTTAAATGACAACACTTAGCCAATTTGACATGCTAGACTAATAAGGGGTTAAGTCTCGAATTTAAATGACAACACTTAACCTGCTGGACGGAAACCCTAGTTACGCGGTCCATCTCAGCAGTAACCCACTAGATGTATCACGGTACCCTGGAACTAGGCAGGGTGGGGCACCATTACTGGGCTGATTGTAAGCGACCAGGACGACGGTTGAGTTGGTTCGCCAGTGTAGGTTCAGGCGGACTACGGTCGTGCACGTAGTCTGGAGTTGAAAAAGCAGGCATTGGGCATCAGTAGGTTTACACTGTGCGTGCTTGATTCGTGTCGGGGTTGGCACCCTAGGGCTTGATACACCCTATAGTGGATCCAGCACAGGTAACTACATTCGTGATAGGGCCGTATGACACAGACACATGAACGAGATAGGACTTGTAGGGAGCCGATCGATTAATAGATCGTTTCGTGAGACCAAGTAATGGGTCATTTCATGACATTGGGCAAGGGATCATTTTATAGTCAACACATGGCACAGATTGGGATCCCATTATCGTTTTATACAGATTACTAGTTGGGACACTAGTTAGGTGGTGCAAAGGTATAGAAATCAGAACAACAGAGTTGTAGTGAAGCAGAGAAAGAGTAGAAGCACATTCAGTTTATCAGTGCATTTAGTTTATCTTGCTTTATAATATCTTATGCTTATCTTGCATAAGTTATCTTGTTTTTCTGGTATTGTCCTGTTCTCAGTTTATGAATGTCATGGTCTTTGTTCTTGTTCTCATGCTAGAAAATAACTGAGCTTACTGAGACAATATGTCTGACCCCGTTTCCTTTCGTCTTCTTTTCTTCCGTTTCCCCCTCAGGTAGTCAGGGAGGGAATTTCTCAGCTTAATTTGGACCATTATTCTTTCCGAGCTTGAAGACTCTTTGATGTGCTGCTTTGGACTCTCTTTTCCACCGCTATGGCTGGCTAATGCTACATTGGGGAATATAAATGTTATTTTATGCTTCTTTATTTTGAAAGGCAGATGATACTCTGGTATTGGAAAGCAATTCTTGTACAAACTATTTTATCAATAAAGTAAAGTTTTATTTTCCGCTGTTTTAATTTTGTCTGTCTTGTAATTTATCTGCATCTTTTACCTTAAATGCTCCACAGAATTAGTGCATTCCCTTTGTGAGTGACACTAACGGGTGTGGGGTGTTACAACCATGTGCATTAGCTATGAATATTAATGGTGATGTTTAACCTGTAGGTTGAGGGGGAACAACTAGGGAAGGCTGTATGTTGTTTAAATAATGGAGTTAAAAGTCTGTCGTATGCTGAATGGCATAAGTTATAGAATATAGCTAGCCTAGTGTCTCCAAATATAAAAGTTTTTAAGCATTTGTTATCTATTTGTTCTTCCGCCGAATGTCTTGCCATCAACATTTTCATATCGAAATTTTCAGTGCCGTTGTGTTAACATTGCAGTGTATGTCAATACTAATGAAGTTTTTAATAAGATTTGCCTTGTTCTTTTTGTTTAGCTTGATACCTGATAATTTGCATTATTATGTGACTAAATATAACATATTAACAATATTGTTTCTTAAATAAATTGATTTATCATGTTCTATTGTTTACCATCTTCATCCCTCTACGCAGGTGTTCATGGTTTCTTGCGCTCTAAATACACTTCCGATTGGTCCTAAACTTGATATCTAGCAATTATTAGTTGCACGTATTCCGATAAAATTCGTTTCGCCAAAAACAGACTTTGTTTGAAAAATAATTATTTATACGGCTTATATAATTATCGTTAAAACATAAATAAATAAAAAATAATTAAATTAAATAATAATAACTTATTATGATCATGTATATCCAAATAAAATAATATACAAATTATACATACGAACTAATATGGAATTATAACTCCATATTAACATTTTTGGGTAAAACGATATTTGAAATATACAGAAATCCTTAATAAATAAAATAAATAAACGTTATAATTTTATAAATGATTTCCATAGCGACTATTTCAAATTCTGAATTGGACATAACTAACAATATATAAACTAAAATCTTAATTTTTCGCTTTCATTAGAAAATTATAATCAATTTGATTCTAATGTTTCTTGTTTTTCACAGAATTCTGACTTAGAATGGATTCTGTATATTCAGTTGAAGTTAAAAATTCAATATTATGAACTACCGCGCAGTTATGAGCTCGTTCTACATTAAATATAATTATAAACGTTCAATATTCGTATAATTAACGAAATATATATCAATAATCCATTAATATATCTAATATAACATTTAAAAAAGTTTAAATATTCAAATTCAAATAACTGGTAAACCCAGGTCATTACGTTTCAGAGCGTCCAGGAGCATGAAGTTTTCTTAGTGGAAGAAACACCAAAGGTGCTTTATAAGCACTTCACCAAAGGTGCTTTATAAGCACTTCACCAAATGGTTGGATTAAAATATGGAACCGCGTAATCACAAAATAAAGAGCATAAAATGAAGACAAAGGAATTTTTAAAGTGTTTCGATCCAAAACGGATCTACGTCCACTTTTCAATCACTTCTCATTATGATATTTCATTTACAACATACATGAACTCTCTCTTTACATTTATTTCCCGCTTTCCTCTCTTTTCGCTCTCTTATGATCAAAGTTACACTTGGCAAAGAAATTGAAGAGATATCTTGCTTTGCGATGGTGGGTGTATGAATCTTCAATCACTTTAGCAATCGGATGATCTTCATGAATTCCATAGCGATTTAGTGTTAGATCTAGACTTTAGAGAATATTAGGTGAGGTTGGAGATCATTTGAATCGTGTTAGAGCGATTTTCCATGGCGCATGAAGGAGATTAGAGAAGCTTTGATTGATTTGATGAGAACTCAAATGGTGATTAGAATGGATTTGATCTATTTGGTGTTGGAGAGAAGTTGTTTGATAATTGGAGACATTAATGAGGTTGTAGGAAAGCTTCAAATTTGGCGGCACTTCGTGGTAGGAATGAATTTCTATCTGCCTAAATGAAGGAAGGAGGGGGTATTTATAGGAGTGTTTTAGGGTAGTGGCAGTGTTGTAATTACAGTGCACAGGGTTCCGATCGGTATTGGCCAGTATTTACAGAACTGCCACTGGGCATAGCTGCAACAGCTGGAAAGGGGTACTGATCGGTAGGGAACCGATCATCCATGATATAATACCACCGATCGGCCATAAGTACAGACCACAGATCGGTCTAGATTATGTAATACGGTCCGCCACATTTACATACCGTTCGGTACTTCTTTACGTAAATTTGCTGCTGTCCTCCTTATATATTATATACTACCACGTGGAGCTTTTAGAGCCTGCCGTGTTTCTTTCCTATACACTTTATTATGAGACCATTTAGCTTGCTCATGTGATGAAAGTATGGTGTCATCCACTTAATTATACTTACACATTTTTCTGTATCGACCGACTATGTTCTGTTTGCAGAACGATCACGTTTACGTATGTACACCTTTGCTTATGTTAATTTATTGACTGAATCGTGTAGCAACTTGAATACCTTCCCGTATGCATGCACACTTACATGCTTTTCTACGAACGTCGTTGTTGCATATACGAGTTAACCGGTCGGTCTTTAATGTAGTGCCTCCTCATTTTATACCGATCAGCTCTACTGTTAGCAACATGTAAAGATTTATGTACACTTTGAAGCTCCGGACTGACTTTATATTTAGATTGTCCCATGATTAGGCAAGTGTATTCCGTTACATAATAAAACGTGCACAACTCAACATGCTAGCTGCCTTTAATACCAGTTCGATGTTTGTTTAGCTGAAGCCACCCACCTTTTCACTTTACCACCAGTCCATGCATTCATGTTGGTACGCTTTGCATGGGAGAAAATGCATGCACGTTGACTTTGTGTGGTGCTCGCGTTTTGGAAAGTCTAATGTATATATGTATCTTGACCTTTCTTTAGACATAGCATGCTGATCAGGTTGTTTGCATTAATGTGTTGATCGCTTACTTGTTGGTAACCGGTCAGGACCACTTGAAGACTAACTGTGCTAACATGTCTTCGATGTCCAGTTCACATTCTATATATATTGATCGGTCCAATTTCCGTAGGAATAACGCCACCCCTTTTGTAGTGTAGTTGCCCCTATGTACTTAGTTAAATGTGATTGATCAAGATTGCTTGTATGGCAGACCGGTGCATGAAGTATAGGACCGATCGGCTAGCTTTTAGATGACCGATCAGTCTGTATGCATCGTGACCGATCGATCCATGCATATAATGTGTCTGACCATCAATTTTTGAACTGCGTTAACAATGGGGTTAACATTTGTCCCTCGAAGCTTGTATGTTTCATTTGTGGAAAATGCGTGCTTCAAAATGAACATTGCTGTTGATATGCTCTGCATTGAGATCCAGTTGCAGCTTTTGTTTGCTATGGAAAATCATGCTTTGAACTCATATGGTCCATGCCACCTGTTCTATAATTAAAAAAAGTACTTGCACGATTTTGGACTTATACTTTGTTATTGATCGTCCACATCAATAACAGATTAGTTAAAAAATGAACTATAGTGAATTTTGTGACTGGGATTGAGTAACGTACTAATGCAGAGCTATTTTGTTTAATTGTTTATAATTCGTTTAACATTGTCCGCATAAATACGATACTTTAATCCGAATTCACAACGACACTTGAGTTCCGCTAATCGATATATGTATCGAATACAGATTTCAAGCCTTGGTCTCAAATAATCTTGTACGTCAGTTTACATTTTATGAAACGCGCACCCGTTCAAGTTGGGACTTCGATTTGTATTATTGAGGCCAAGGTGACTGCAGCCTTTGGATTGTAATCGAACCAGTCTCTAGCTATTCTTTGTTCCCACGACAATCTGCCGAAAAGATGCCATTTTGTGCTAAATCAATATATTTTTTAATCAAGCGTGCACTTATTTTGGTATTCCCCAACTTTGACGCAGAGTTGTCACAAATCGCAAAATCTCGAGGAGATTAGTTTGTCGGGTTTCCTTAATCGTAGTTGATGTGTCAGAAGCTTTAACATTGTCAGTCGAAGCTGTATGTGCTTGCCAACATGTATGAAGCTTTTGAGCTTCATCAATACAATGGGAATTCCGACTTTCACTGACTAGTTTAGCACTTCTACTTGGAGAAGTTTTATATCTTTGTGCCGCCACTAAGGGAGGATTTTACATGTTGTGCCCCCGCTAGGGGAGGATTTTGGGTTTAGTGCCCCTGCTAGGGGAGGTCTCGGGATTTAATGGCCCCGCTTGGGGAGGTCTTATGTTTGGTGCCCAATAATCCGTCATGTTTGAAATGATCAGATGTCACGTGAATTAACTGGAGGTCCGACATTCTTCACATCTGAAATAATCAGATGCTACACAAATTGGATTTTCATTCTGTACATTTGGGGATTGTAGATGCTACGCAAATGGTTTTCGTTCTTTACATCTGCGGGATTCCAGATGCTACGCAAATGGTTTTCATTCTTCACATCTGGGGATTCCCAGTGCTACGCAAATGGATTTTCATTCTTCACATCTGAGGATTCTAGATGCTACACAAATGGTTTTCATTCTTCACATCTGGGGATTCCAGGTGTTAACTAGCTAAAAGCTCGTTCAAACATTCTGACAAACACTATGTGTGCATTGTATCAAACCTTACTCCAGCCTCCATCTCGGGTGGTCAAGTGGTATCATCAGTGACCGGTCGGTCAGCTTCTCCAAGCACCGGTCGGTCAGCAGCTCCCAAGGTGGTCGGTCAGCAGCTCCCAAGGCGGTTGGTCGGCGCCCAGCATCCTGCCCGGTCGGTCAGGTCCACCTACATGTTATCCGGTCGGTTGAAGCCATCCCGAACCGATTGGTATCCACTGAGAAAGGCATCAACAAAGGAAGGCAGCAGCGAGTTTACAAATGAGTGGCAAACTTGTAAATTGTTGAACCCCATTTCCTACAGTAAAACATATAAAGGAAAATGAGAAAGCAAAGGGAACGTGTAAGCTGATCCGTTTAATGCAAAGTACAACCGGTCGGTACTGAATTTCTTATGGTCGATCGGTATAAGACTTCATATTGCAGCATCAAGTAATGCAGTGACCGACCAGTGGTAAAAATAGGGACCGACCGGTGCCAAAGTTCATGACCAACCGACCAGTGTCTAAAAAGCATGACCGACCGACCGGTACCCCTTTACAGCTGTTGCCAGCTGTACCCTTCCAGTTGTTGCCAGCTGTACTCAGTGGCATTTCTGTAAATAAATGATCGACCAACCGGTTCCCTACACTACATATTTTGGCCATTCTCCTCATTTGCTACATACCTATAAATAGAGATGCAACCCAGGGGACCGATTTTCTTCACCCTGAAAGGATGAAAAATCATTCTCTAACACTTCAAGCTCCATTTGAAGCTTCATTAATGGCTTCCAAGGATTAAACAGCACCACTCCAACTTCATGCGAATCAAATCCATTCCAATCAACATTGAAGCTCTCTCCTATGGAATCAAAGCTCTTTGAATCTTCTTTATGCATTATGGAACTTCTCTCTAACATGATTTAAATGATCTCCAACTACTTCTAGTCCTCTTTAAAGCCTAGATCTAATATTTAATTGCTATGGAATTCATGAAAATCATCCGATTGCTAAAGTGATTGAAGATTTATACATCCGCCATCACAAAGCAAGGGATCACTCCAATTCCATTACCAAATCAAGTGCGATTAAACCGTAAAGAGAGCGAAAAGAGAGGAAAGAGAAAATTGAATGTAAAAAGAGTTTATGCATATTATAAATGGAATTTCATAATGGAAAATGATTGGAAAGTGGATGTAGATTCATTTTGAATCGAACCACTATAAAAACTCCCTTTTCTTCCTTTTATTGTTTTATATTTGTGATTGCGGCTCTTTTTATTTCTAACCATAATTGGTGAAGTGCTCATAAAGCATCCTTGGTGTTGAAATCAATTTTCAGTTTCAACATTTGGAACCACCGTGGGACCGCATTCGCATCTCCTTCCTTCACCTTGAAGTTCTAAGCCTACTTCGATCATAGATTCTGCAAATCTAAGATCTAGGCCGATCGACGAACTCCCATCAAGCCTTGTCCGAGATCATGGCCAAATCAAAGAAGACCACCAGCAATGTCGTTGTGAAATCTCTTGAGGAAGGCTTTAACAGACTCTCTCGGATTCTGCTTCATCGATGTCAGAGAGATAACGTCCTTAGCCTTGGTAGCCTGCAACCTGAATTGCTCTTTGAATTTCAGAGTCAAATCATCAAATCGGCGGATGATTTGGGCGGCAATCTTGTGAACCATAACGATGCGATGCCTTCTAGGTATAGAGAGAAGCACAAGCATTTGATCTCGTCCGTTGCCTTGGCTGCATTCGTGTGCCACTCATATTTGTATAGGAAGTGATTCGGATCAGAAGTCCCGTTGTAAGGAGGCAGAGTAGGATGAGTGAACTTTTTGGGGAATTCAGCCTTGTGGATCCTCTTTGTGAATGGATTTTTGCCGAGGGAGAAGTCCCGTTCCCTTTCACTATCCTTGCGAGGCATGTTATCTTTCATGATTTTCTTTACCATATCCGCGATATATCCCTTCGAGTTGTGTCATTCTGGACAGTGGACTTCGATCTCTTTCCCGGATGCTCGTCGTGGCTAGCGATCGCGATTAGAGGATCTAGGCCTTTTACTTCCATTACTGGAAGGTGACCCCTTGACGGGACTTACAACTCGTCGGATATTTCGATCGGAATGGTTTTTAGCTTTCTACTTTGAGTCCTTGATATTGGCATCTTCTTTGTCAACAAATCCTTCCAAGTTGTCATTGTGAGGATCAGAGGCTGATGAATTCGTATTCTCTTCAAGGTTGACATGGATTTTCGGAGGAGAATTAGGATTTGCTTGAGTCTTTGGGAGAACACTCATTTTATCCATTACAGCTTGATTAGTGTCCATCAGAGTTTTATTAGCATCGGTTAAAACTTTGTTGGAGGCTTCCATCCATTGACTCAAGTTAGTGACGACGGCATCTAATTTAGCATTAGTCACTCCAGCTCCGGACATTGAATTTTCTCCAAATTCAAAGTGGTTAGTGAGTGGAGCAGTTTCATTGTTGACAACGTTGTCATTTTCTTCACCGGCTATACTTGCGGTCTTCTTAGATTAAGCCATCATTTCGGATAAGGCTTTGAATTTGGAAGAGAGTTCATCGATTGGCCTAGATCTTAGACTTGTAGAATCTACGGTAGAAGTAGGCTTTGAACTTCAGTGGTAGGCTCTTAAGATTGAGGGAAGTGTGAAAGAAGGAGATGTGAACGCGGCCCCACGGTGGGCGCCAAATGTTAAAACCGAAAATCGATTTCAACCCCAAAGGTGCTTTATAAGCACTTCACCAAATGGTTAGATTAAAATATGGAACCGCGTAATCACAAAATAAAGAGCATATAATGAAGACAAAGGATTTTTTATAGTGGCTCGATCCAAAATGGATCTAAGTCCACTTTTCAATCACTCCTCATTATGGTATTTCGTTTACAACATGCATGAACTCTCTCTTTACATTTATTCCCCTCTTTCCTCTCTTTTCGCTCTCTTATAATCAAAGGTACACTTGAATTGGCAAAGTAATTGAAGTGATCTCTTGCTTTGCGATGGTGGGTGTATGAATATTCAATCACTTTAGCAATCAGATGATCTTCATGAATTCCACAGCGATTTAGTGTTAGATCGAGACTTTAAAGAAGATTATGTGATGTTGGAGATCATTTGAATCGTGTTAGAGAGATTTTCCATGGAGCACGAAGGAGATTAGAGAAGCTTTAATCGATTTGAAGAGAAATCTAATGGTGATTGGTATGGATTTGATCCATTTGGTGTTGGAGAGAAGTTGCTAGATCCTTGGAAGACATTAATGAGGTTGCAAGAAAGCTTCAAATTTGGCGGCACTTCGTGGTAGGAATAAATTTGGATACCCCTAAATGAAGGAAGGAGGGGGTATTTATAGGAGTGTTTTAGGGTAGTGGCAATGTTGTAATTACAGTGCACAGGGTAACAATCGGTATTGGCCATTATTTACAGAATTGCCACTGGGTATAGCTGGCAACTGCTGGAAAGGGGTACCGACCGGTAGGGAACCAATCGGCTATGATATAATACCACCGATCGGCCATAAGTATAGACCACCGATCGGTCTAGATTATGTAATATCCTGAAGCGACACTTCGTTCTACTCCTTTCATTTATACTCCAAGCACTATTGCAATAATATATACTCCCTCGACCACTTCAAGACAGATCGCGCAATTCGTTTTTTCACTTGTTTCTCTTATGTCAAGTAAATGTAAATTTCCCCGGCCCTAGCATTCCATATACTGATTGATCTGGGCTGGGCCAGAATAACTTACTCTCTCCAGTTGTCGCCTGTGCAGGTGAGGCGAGCGAAGTGAGCGGGGACAACCAGGACGGTCCCTTCGTCGGTCGGTCCTAGAAACGGCGGTAGCGGCGCGAGGCGCCCGAAGGAAGACCAGACGTGCTGCAACCTAGAGATACAGTCTGCCACATTTACATACCGTTCGGTACTTGTTTACGTAAATTTGTTGCTGTCTGCCTTATACATTATATATTACCATGTGGAGCTTTTAGAGCTTGCCGTGTTTCTTTCCTATAAACTTTAATATGAGACCATTTAGCTTGCTCACGTGATGAAAGTATGGCGCCGTCCACTTAATTATACTTACACATTTTTCTGTACCGACCGACTATGTTCTTTGTTTGTAGAACGATCACGTGTACATATGTACACCTTTGCTTATGTTAATTTATTAACTGAATTGTGTAGCAACTTGAATACCTTCTCGTATGCATGCGGACTTACATGCTTTTTTATGAACGTCGTTGTTGCATAAACGAGGTAACCGATCGGTCTTTAATGTAGCGCCTCCCATTTTAAACTGATCAGCTCTACTGTTAGCAACATGTAATGGTTCATGTACACTTTGAAGCTCCGGACTGACTTTATATTTAGATTGTCCCATAATTCGGCAAGTGTATTCCTTACATGATAAAACGTGCACAACTCAACATGCTAGCTGCCTTTAATACCAGTCCGATGTTTGTTTATCTGAAGCCACCATTTCACTTTACCACAGTCCATGCGTTCATGTTGGTACGCTTTGCATAGGAGAAAATGCATGCACGTTGACTTTATGTGGTGCTCGCGTTTTGGACAGTCTAATGTATATATGTATCTTGACTTTTCTTTAGATATAGCGTGCCGATCAGGTTGTGTGCATTAATGTGTTGATCGCTTACATGTTGGTAACCGGTCAGGACCACTTGGAGTCTAACCGTGCTAACATGTCTTCGATGTCTAGTTCACATTCTATATATATTGATCGGTCCAGTTTCCATAGGAATAACACACCCCTTTTGTAGTGTAGTTGCCCCCATGTACTTACTTAAATGTGATCGATCAAGACTGTTTGTATGGCTGACCGGTGCATGAAGTATAGGACCAATCGACTATCTTTAAGATGACCGATCAGTCTGTATGCATCGTGACCGATCGATCCATGCGTATAATGTGTCTGACCGATCAATTTTTGAACTTCGTTAACAATGGGGTTAATAAGGAGCATGAAATTTTTTTTAGAGGAAGAAACACTGTGCGGATCCAGTAAGCTGGGTGAGTGGCCTGTTGCGGGTTGCTGATGCAGGACTTGGCTTATAATGAGGTGAAAAATATTTTTAAATTTTATTTATTTAAATATTGATAAATTTACTAAAACTTAAAATGTTAATAGCTTGCTCGATTAAAATTCGGTTGACCCATGGATTTTTTAGTTAGATTCATGTTAATAATCATTACACTTTAATATGATTTGTTATTAGTTTTTGTGTAGAACAACTTATTGATAAATAAGTGCTAGCTGATTATAATTACGTTAATCTAGATAATAACGTAATTAAATTAATAATATTTATTAGGTATTATCTTTTTGGTTAAATAAAGAATGCGCTGCTAAATAAAATTATGGGGCAGTTTGAACACCTATTAAGCATAATAATCACCATTTCATTAAATAAATAAATTGGTTTCAATCTATAAAACTACAAAGTTAGGATTTAATTAGTAGATTAAATCCCAATTCTGTAATTTTATAGATTTAGACATCTAATTATGTGTTGTTAATTGATAAGCCAACTAATCATTATTCAATAAGTGACGTATTAACTAGAAATCATTAATTAGTGAATTTCTTTATATAGATGCTGATAATGTAAATACTGTTTATTACTTGAAAAGTTAAATTGAATTACATGATAGCTTGTTTAAGTATGGTTGTCTAAGCATCTTTCTAAATTAAAAGGTTAATTATTAAATCCATGTCATTTAAACATAATTTATTTATGAATAATGTTTTATAGGTAATTATTATTTATTAATGATGTTTAAGGATGATTAATTAATACTATTCCCAATAATGATTCAAAATTAATTTTATTATTAACATGGTTCTTTAAAGTTATTTACAAATATTTAATTATTGTTTTAAATGACTAAATAACCTTTAGTTATCAATTAAAATAATTATGTTTTAATTGTTAACTAAAGTAATTTAATTTTATTTATTTAAGTTATTTGATTACATTGAATGATTGTTTGACCAAAAAGTGGCACAAACACCCAAATAGATTATATAAAGAGATAAAAATGAAGAATAGTAGATTAAAAGGAGTAAAAACAAGCACACAAGCAATTTATAGTGGTTCGGCGTTGAATAGCTACGTCCACTTTATAATTCTCTTTACTTTCGCTCGAAAATGAAGTTACAATGCTAGGAGATCCTGAGTAAAATGTTGTTGCATAAAGTAAAAGTGTAAAGAGAAGGTTAAAAAGTCCTTTCTTCGTATCTTTTGGAGGCTTTTTATAGGGGAGAGTCATGCCCAGTTTGATCGGGCCACATAGAGGTCGATCCGACACTTGCGAAGTTCGTGGATGTGGTCAATTTGTAGCCAGACCAAGTCAATGAGAGATATTTTTCCGGCTTGACCGGGTCCGGTTCGACATAGTCAAACTAGGTAATTGCCTATCTGGAGTTGCCATGTAACGTCTCGGATTTTCCATCTATTTGATTTGAATATTTAAATCTGTTTTAAATGTTATATTGGAAATATAATTGAATTTACATATGGAGTTTATTGTTAATGGATGTTTAGACGTATAAATTTATATTTAATTTAAAACGAACTCAAAATGGCATGGTAGTTCGTAATATTGAGTTTTGAACTTCAATTGAATATACATAATCCGTTTTAAGTCGGAATTCTATTAAATAAGATATGTTTGAATCGGTTTGATTATAATTCTCTAATGAAAGAGAAAATTCGAGATCTCAGTTTATAGAATGTAAGTTATGGCTAAATCAAAATTTAAAATAGTCGCTATGAAAATCGTTTATAAACGATAACGTTTATTTAATATATTTAATTTTTTTTATATATTTGAATATTGTTTAACTCGAAATTGTTATTATCGAGTTGTGATTCAATATCGATTAAATTTGTGGTGATATATTTCTCCATTTAGGTATATTTGACAATAATAGTTTATTTTATTTAAGGATTTTAGGAATTTATTTAATATTTTATCGATGTTATATAAGCCTTAGAAATATTTATTTTTCAAACAATCTTCATTTTTGACGGAATGAATTTTATTGGAATACGTGCAGCTAATTAATTTTATTGTGAAGACATATCATACAGCTACCCTGAAACACATAGCACAAGTGTACAGCCTATATATTTTGCACCTGCAAATCGATTTATTTTCATCAAATTGAAAGGGAAAAAGGACGCTAGCAACCGTATTAATTCAACCCCTAGCTAAATAAGATAGACAGATGGCAGGCCTAACTAACCTTATGTCTACAGTTACATATGTGATGGCCACAGTTTTTCTCAACTTCAAATACAGGAATATTTTTTCCCCTCATCCATGACAAAACAACACAACCAAGGCTTCAAAGAAATTTTTGCTCTCAGCTAATCTAACCACGCAAGCCATTTGTTTTAAAAATCAAAAGCATCATACACTTATACTGTCGCAACTTGGGATGAAAACATGGGGACGGGGCTATTTTCGAGAAGCAGGTGTGGGAGCAGGCGCTGGTGATCTAGTATGGCGGTGTCACTGGGTGGCTCAGCGTATGGCTAACTTCGATGATGGTGACGATGGGTTGATCTCATGCCTGAAGTTGAGCGCAAGCAGGCGGGAACATCCCAGGGTTGGTGTCCTAGCGTATTTGTCAAGAAGACGGCGCAACATTTCAAAGGGAGGGGGAAACGCGGTTTACATGGCTTCATGCATGGGATGAAGCCACAGTAGAGCGCAGTAGTAAGAATATATAAAATGGAGACACTAGAAATAGGAGAAGGATGCGAGGACGTTATAAGCAAAACGTTGGGTAGCAGTATCGTTTGGATAGAAGAAAAGGAGATGGGCAAGAAAGTAGGGTGCAGATATCTGGGCTGAGTAAAGATTGGACTTACGCCCTTTACACTATTAAAGAAAAACGAAAGAAATAAAAAGTAATGGAATGGAGAAAGCAAAAGTGGAAGGAGCATTCTCGAGCAACAACAGGTATATGCGAAAGTTGCTATGCATGCCCAAATTCTATAACGTGACAAATAAGGATTTAAATATGCCTAAATATTAATTTATACTGCCTAAGTGAGATTAATATTCTTAACCCGATATTTAATGTGACTAATTGCCCTTTTGTGCGCCAACCCTAAAGTGAATGTGGCCAGTCATATTGTATGAAATTAACATAGCATGTAGTTTAATGTTATATATAAACACCGGTTAGGACCTGGAAATATAATTAGTTAAATTAATTGCAAAATTTAGGAATAGGTTAGTTTAAATAAAATCATATACTTATAATCCGTATATCTTTGTTTTGTTACCAGAATTCAACGAAATAAAATATGGTGGGATCATATCGGGGAACACTTCATGATGGAGGACAAAAACAGAAGCAACCGAGGTTTCCAGTTAAAATTAAACACTAGTTTAATTTAACTGAAATAAACCATTTTGACAACGAATGAAAACCCAAGGTGAGTTTAACTCACTCAGTTATCCCACTTATATTTATTATAAGTCGGGTTTATTGTTTTGTGCTATGGTTGATGGTTGTTGACTAATTTATTGATCGTTTTGGATATATGCTGATATTTTTATAACCGATTTAAATTTAAACGTTCGTTTAATTTGATCGAAACTTAATCGTTACTTTTAACGATTTTTTTCAAACGAGGTAAATTACCTTGTTGGTTACGTTTATAATAATATAAACGTATATTATTTAATTGGATGCTTGAATTGAGTTGAATTTATTATTCATGTTATCATCAAATTTATTGTTCATTTTCATATTATCATCATATGAACTGATTGTCGAACAAGATTGGATTATTGAATTGATTATTGATTTATTGAATCTAAATACAACACTTAGTGTTATTAACCAATGAGTAATATTGGTTGAGGAATTAATAGCAGATGGCCCTAATAAACACTATTTTATAAAAATTGATTTACCGCCAGGTAAACCGATAAAAATGAAGTTATAAATTTTATTTATAACTTAGGATGGGTTTTAAATATATTATTTTAAAGGAAGTCTATTTAAAAGGGAAATAAATGTTCATTACTTAAGGTGTAAAATAAATTATTGAATGATTTTAAAATGGAAATTCTTATGTTATTAACAAATGGGATTATATTGAAAGTGATTATTATTTATTAATAATCAAAGTAAATGAGATTTATTTAAATTAATTATATTTTTAATTGATTTAAATGGAAAGGCAAATTGGAATTTGATTAACGAGTTAATCATGTTTGAGTTGACCGAGTTAACTAAGCTAACCAAAATAGAATATCTAATTAGTTTATTAATTTAATGGAATTAGTTAATAGTGAAGTGCAATACTTTATTTTAATAAATGCTGATATTTGATTATCATGTAATAATCAAAAACGAAAATTTTGGGATTTAAAATATATTAATGGGGGGTTGTGGAAATATAATGTCTATTTATAATTTAATGATACTTTTAAGGAAATAATAATAATAAGAATAATAATTCAAGTTATGTTAAATGGATGTTTTAATTCTAATTGAAATTCTGTTTTATCGGATTTTATAAATCCAAGTTGAACGGATTTGTGATAAAACCCAAGTTTGTATTAAAGATATGATTGGAACAAGTTATTATAACAGTTTATGAATGAAATAAAAGCCAAGATATAAAATTGAAGAATTGGAACCTAACTGGAGATCGACGGAGTTAAATGGTCTTCTGAATATTGATCTGATGATGGTTTCGGCCTTCGTGGTTGACTTTTAGAGAATCGTTTTCTTACTTATTTACGGTTAGGGACTGATAAAGGTACGAAATGGAAATCGAATCGGAAACCCAAGTTGAATTAAAGTAATGAGGCAAGTTAATTTACTAAGATGCAATCTAAATTAACGATATTAAATAAGGAGTGAAATTTTATCGAGGGATAACCAAGTGGGTTTGAAATAAACTTATCAGAATTTATAAAGGTTCCTATTTATAATAGAATGGAGAATTATGTATAATGTATTAAAGGTTTGTAAAATTAATAAAGAAGGTTTTAATAATAGTTTACTTAAATTAAGTAAACGCACTAAGATTTGAAATAAGTTCCAAGAAGAAGTTTAATGTCAAACGATGTTTGAACCGGGTAGTAAATAGGATATGTGGGAATTAGTGAAATTGGATTTCGTTGGGAAACTTCTATTTATTCTAAAGTTAATAATGTTGTTGAGTCAAGGTCTGAGAGGTAAATAAAATACCCCAAGTTGAACGACTTCATGATTATCCAAGAATGATATTAGTTTATAAACGAGAGTGGTGGAGAGAAATAAAGTTAGAATTCCGATGAATGGTATTATAAAATTAAGTTTGAAACGTTTTAAATTGAATAAGATGATTTTGAATATAATAGAATTTTTAAAAATAGATGTAAAAAGCTTTGTTCCAAGTATTGGAAGATTTAAATGTTTTGGTTTACTAATTGAAATTATAAAATGGCCAAGTGATTATGAATACTGAACCAGTGAACTCGTTTGATTTTCATGGTTGAATCATTTTTATTTTGATAGTTAAATAACCGACTATCAAAATCTGACCTATACGATTGTTGGAACGAAAAGACCGGGATTGAATTTATATTCGAAAACCATTCCGACAACAAATATGTGAATGTTAAAGATATCAGATTGTGATCGATTTGGAGCATTGAAGACCGTTGATCTTCATAAAGTGGAAGAATTACTTAAAATCTCTGACTTGCAATCAGAGATACACTGTGATTCTGTCATGGTTGGAATCGACAGATTGCAAGGACTGCTCACTACTGATCTATAAGATGATTCCTAGGATGCAGTAGAAGGGTGTCTTTGGTTTGTCCAATCCCAGGGCAACTTGTATGCACGGATGTCTGACAGAGTATTTCCAAAGGCATTACATACGTTGATTTCTCCAAACGTACTATAGTTGGTGGCAGAGAAGGGCACTTCTCTTAGCTTAACTACTAGAGTATTTTTGTGGATGTCAATTAGTGATATTTGGAGGATCTGACGATGTGGCATTCAAAGTGAAGGGTGGTCAGATGATTCAAAAGATAATTATAACCTCAAGCCTCGCAACCGAGAAATGACAAAAATGGGTAGGCAGCATGGCTATGTGGGTCACACCCATTAGGGTGTATTGTCACCATCTAGAGAATATTCATATTTGTTACTTCTTTTCATTTCTGTATCTTCCGGGGACAGTTATGTTAGTACCAATCGTAGGTGACAATATATTCGATACACTCAAGAGAAATGAGTGGTCGGTCATGTGTGGCCGGGTTGCAAGACGTTCTTGTTGAACCCAGTGTATTCCTCTCTAGAGATACACTTACGGCAGTCGTTCCATACCTTGTCATAGTCGGAATCCAATCTCCAATAAGAGCCCGCGGTTTTGACTGTATACCATATATGTGGAGCGTGAGATGCAAGCGTTCTACTAGATTGATATTTATTTGTATTTAGACATTATTATAATACCAAAAATATATCGTTTTCAAATTTTTTTTGGGTTATCATAAGGTAAAAACCGCCCGTATTTATGTGTGGATTTGGTCTTACGATTATCTTTTTCTTTCGAAAATATTTTGAACTTTAAAATCAAGTTGGATGATACCCCCTTAAAACTTTCCGAGTTTTCTCACTCTGGTTCACCAGACTGACCTGGTGTTTGTAGTGCTCGGGTTAGACCGGGTTGTACAGGTTCAGATTATTAGACACTACAAGGTTCAGAAGACGTGCTGGTAGAGTTCAGACATATTAGTATTTATTCCGCTGTGTATTGTATATGTGGACAGATTATTATAACTGTCCAGATTTTCTTGATAGATGTACTCTGATTGTAAGTATTATTTCAAGTTTTAAATAAAGAATTATTTCTATACTATATTTATTCCGCTGCGATGTGAGACTCTGTGGTATGATGGTTTTTCTTCTTATTCTTCTATTCTAATATTTCTTTCTTTCTTATCTCATCCTCTAATTTCTTTCATTAACGTTTTGGATTTTCGGTACTCGAGTTGGACACGGGATGTATTTGTGTCGAAAATTCGAGCATCGAATTTTCTGGTTCGTTACAGTAGTATCAGAGCTATTGGTTTAGTAATAACCTTGGCTCTGTGGCATAACTCGATAGAGATGGGGTTAGTAATACCCTAGATTGAGTATGAGTGCATATATACGAGAAAGCGTATTTGTGGATTTTATATAAAAATGTTTTGTATTGTGTTATTTGATCGATTCGATTTTGGACTGGCAATATTGTTTTGTAATGATGGCAAATGAAATAACTTTACCCAAATTATATTTTTATATGTAGAAAAGAAATATTTTTCCAAATTATTGAGATATTGGTTGATGGATTGTTTGATTGGAATTAAACTGATTTTTTTAAAAAAAATTACGAAAGGAAAATGAATCAGAATTGGGATTATTAAATGAAAAATAAACTAATTAGAAAATAAATTGGTTAATTGAATTTGGAAACTGAGTTTAACTTAATAAGTTGATTGTGTATTGTTGGATGTTAGAATCGTTGAAATAAAATTCATCAACAGTTAAAGAAGCTAAATGAATTAGAAACTGAGAAATTGAATTCTAATTATAATGAATTTGAACAAAATCAAATATGAAATAAAAATAATGATGAGATCATGTATTTGTTATTGGGTTGAAAATGGAATTAAGAATAGGTTGGAAGAGCTGGTTGTTGGTTTGCTTGGTTATTGGAGTATGATGCCCGACAAATAGGTATGCCTTGATATTATTGGCTGAAGGGTTGATTTTATACCTCTGATTTGGATAGAAGTTTGCTTTATTTTCTTTTGATCGATTTGAGGCCCAGAGAGGTGGTTGTAGTTGTTCTGATCGAGCCGTGCAGAGGAGATGCTGGCCAATTTTTCGCAAATATTTAAAACTAAATTTATTTTGATAATATTTAAATTTTTTTATTTTAAAAATATATTTGGGTTTGGAGCATTCTTCTTACTTAGTAATTTCGGGGTCGAAATTCGTTTAAGGGGGGAAGAATGTAACGCCCCGGATTTTCCAGCTATTTGATTTGAATATTATATGGAATTTACTATTAAACGATGTTTAGATGCATAAATTTATATTTTATTTAAAACGAACTTGAAATGGCGCGGTAATTCGTAATATTGAGTTTTGAACTTCAATTGAATATACATAATTCGTTTTAAGTCGGAATTCTGTGAAACAAGAAACTTTTGAATCGGTTTGATTATAATTCTCTAATAAAAGAGAAAAATCGAGATCTCAGTTTATAGATTGTAAGTTATGGCTAAATCAAATTCTAAAATAGTCGCTATGAAAACCGTTTATAAACGATAACGTTTATTTATTATATTTAAAAGAAATTTCTTTATATTTGAATATTGTTTAACTCAAAATTGCTATTATCGAGTTATAATTGTGGTGATATATTTTTCCATTTAGATATATTTGACAATAATAATTTATTTTATTTAAGGATTTTGGGAATTTATTTAATATTTTGTTGATGTTATATAAGCCTTAGAAATATTTATTTTTCAAACAATCTCCCTTTTTATGAAACAAATTTTATTGGAATACCTGTAGCTAATTATGGCTAGAATTTCAGTTTGGAGCCAATCAGAGTTGTTTTGTCAGTAGACAAAATTTAAAATGTGAACCGATAAATATAATTGGAATTAAAATAAACCCGTTGTGCAAACGAAGTTGGAATTCAATGAAATTAATTTCATTAGATCCGGAATGTCAAGACATAGCGGTGCGTCTGTTTTCGTTATTTTTGGGGTTCGTATTTGACCACATAAAATTTAAAACATTGATCAACAAAAAATGTGGTATGGTATTATATATTTAAAACTAAAATCTTATGCACTGTGTTTCCTTTGTCAGTCACTTGCGCCCCAAATTTTGCTCAGTTACTTGCGCCTCAAACCATCCTACTTCCTTGCGTCTCAACTCTTTTCCATCTTTCTTATGCCATCGATTTCTTGCATCCCAAAACTTCTTTTACGCTTATCCAAATTTATCTTTTGCCGTGCGAATGAAGTAATTCCTTTTTAGACACCCACACAACAACAACTGCTCTATGTGAAGACATATCATACAGCTACCCTGAAACACACAGCATAAGTGTACATCCTATATATTTTGCACTTGCAAACCGATTTATTTTCATCAAATTGAAAGGGAAAAAGGACGCTAGCTACCATATTAATTCAACCCCTAGCTAAATAGTATAGACAGATGACAGGCCAAACTAACCCTACGTCTAATGTTACATAAGTGATGGCCACAGTTTTTCTCAACTATAAATACAGGCATATTTTTTCCCTCGTCCATGACAAAACAACACAACTAAGGCTTCAAAGAAATTTCTGCTCTCAGCTAATCTAACCACGCAAGCCATTTGTTTTAAAAATCAAAAGCGTCGTCTACTTATACTGTCACAACTTAGGATGAAAACATGGGGAAGGGGCTATTTTCGAGAAGGAGGTGTCGGAGCAGGCGCTGGTGATCTGGGATGGTGGAGTCACTGGGTGGCTCGGTGTATGGCTAACTTCGGTGATGGTGACGATGGGTTGATCTCATGCCTGAAGCTAAACGCAAGCAGGCGGGACTATCCCAGTGGTTGGTGTCCTAGCATATTTGTCAAGAAGATGGTGCAGCATTTCAAAGGGAGGGGAAACGCGGTTTACATGGCTTCGTGCATGGGATGAAGCCACAATAGAGCACAATAGTAAGAAAATATAAAATGGAGACACTAGAAATAGGAGAAGGATGCGGACACAGTGAAAATATAAAAGAGGACGTTAGAAGAAAAAAGTTAGGTAGCAGTATTGTTTGGATAGAAGAAAAGGAGATGGGCAAGAAAGTGGGGTGCAGATATCTGGGCTGAGTAAAGATTGGGCTTACGCCCTTTACATTATTAAAAATAACAAATGAAAGAAAAAGTAGTGGAATGGAGAAAACAAAAGTGGAAGGAGCATTCTCGAGCAACAGCAGGTATTGCGAAAGTTGTTATGCTTATGCATGCCCAAATTCTATAACGAGACAAATAAGGATTTAAATACACATAAACATTAATTTATACTGCCTAAGTGAGATTAATATGCTTAACCCAATATTTAATGTGACTAATTGCATTTTGCATGCCATTCCTAAAGTGAACGTGGCCAGTCATATTGTATGAAATTAACATAGCAGGTAGTTTAACGTTATATATGAACACCGGTTAGGATCTGGAAATATAATTAGTTAAATTAATTATAAAATTTAGGAATAGGTTAGTTTAAATAAAATCATATACTTATAATCCGTATATCTTTTTTCTGTTACTAGAATTCGACGAAATAAAATATGGTGGGATCATATCGAGGAACACTTCATGATGGAGGACAAAAACAGAAGAAACCAAGGTTTCCAGTTAAAATTAAATGCTAGTTTAATTTAACTGAAACAAACCATTTTGACAACGAATGAAAACCCAAGGTGAGTTTAACTCACTCAGTTATCCCATTTATATTTATTATAAGTCGGCTTTATTGTTTTGTGCTATGGTTGCTAGTGGTTGATTAATTTATTGATCGTTCTGTATATATGCTGATATTTTTATAATCGATTTAAATTTAAACGTTTGTTTGATTTGATCAAAACTTAATCGTTATTTTTAACGATTATTTTCAAACGAGGTAAATTACCTTGTTGGTTACGTTTATATTAATATAAACGTATATTATTTAATTGGATGCTTGAGTTGAGTTGAATTTATTATTCATGTTATCATTAAATTTATTGTTCATTTTCATATTATCGTCATATGAACTGATTGTCGAACAAGATTGGATTATTGAATTGATTATTGATTTGTTGAATCTAAATTCAACATTTAGTGTTATTAACCAATGAGTAATATTGGTAGAGGAATTAATAGCATATGTCCCCAATAAACAATGTTTTATAAGAATTGATTTACCGCCAGGTAAACCGATAAAAATGAAGTTATAAATTTTATTTATAACTAAGGATGGTTTTTAAATATACTATTTTAAAGGAAGTCTATTTAAAAGGGAAATAAATGTTATTATTCATTACTTAAGGTTTAAAATAAATTATTGAATGGTTTTAAAATGGAAATTCTTATGTTATTAACAAATGGGATTATATGAAAGTGATTATTATTTATTAATAATCAAAGTAAATTAGATTTATTTAAATTAATTATATTTTTAAATAATTTAAATGGAAAGGAAAATTGGAATTTGATTAACGAGTTAATCATGTTTGAGTTGACCGAGTTAACTGAGTTAACCGAAATAGAATATCTAATTAGTTTATAAATTAATGGAATTAGTTAATAGTGAAGTGTAATACTTTATTTAAATAAATGCTGATATTTGATTATCATGTGATAATCAAAAAGGAAAATCATGGGATTTAAAATATATTAATGGGGGGTTGTGGAAATATAACGTCTATTTATAATTTAATGATACTTTTAAGCGAGTTATAATAATTCAAGTTATGTTAAATGGATGTTTTAATTCTAATTGAAATTCTGTTTTATCGGATTTTATAAATCCAAGTTGAACGGATTTGTGATAAAACCCAAGTTTGTATTAAAGATATGAATTGAACAAGTTATTATAACGGTTTATGAATGAAATAAAAGGAAAGATATAAAATTAAAGAATTGGAACCTAACTGGAGATCAACGGAGTTAAATGGCCTTCTAAATATTGATCTGATGATGGTTTCGACCTTCGGGGTTGATTTTTAGAGAATCGTTTTCTTACTGATTTACGGTTAAGGACTAATAAAGGTATGAAATGGAAATCGAATCGGAACCCCAAGTTGAATTAAAGTAATGAGGCGAGTTAATTTAGCTAAGATGCGATCTAAATTCACGATATTAAATAAGGAGTGAAATTTTATCGAGAGATAACAAAGTGGGTTTGATATAAACTTATCACAAGTTTATAAAGGTCCTTGTTTATAATAGAATGGAGAATTATGTATAATGTGTTAAAGGATTGTAAAATTAATAAAGAAGGTTTTAATAATAGTTTACTTAAATTAAGTAAACGCGCTAACATTTGAAATAAGATTTCCAAGTAGAAGTTTAATGTCAAACAATGTTTGAACCGGGTAGTAAATAGGATATATGGGAAGGATTTCGATGGTAAACTTCTATTTATTCTGAAGATAAGAATGTTGTTGAGTCAAGGTCTGAGAGGTAAATAAAATACCCCAAATTGAACGACTTCATGATTATCCAAGAATGATGTTAGTTTAGAAATGAGAGTGGTCGAGAGAAATAAAGTTAGAATTTCGATGAATGGTATTATAAAATTAAATTTGAACTGCTTTAAATTGAATAAGATGATTTTTAATATAATAGTATTTTTAAAAATAGATATAGAAAGCTTTGTCCAAATATTGGAAGATTTAAAGGCTTTGGTTTATGAATTAAAATTATAAAAGGGCTAAGTGATGCTGAATACTGAACCAGTGAAATCGTTTGATTTTCATGGTTGAATCATTTTTATTTTGATAGTTAAATAACTGACTATCAAAATCTGACCTATAGATTGTTGGAACGGAAAGACCGGGATTGAATTTATATTCCAAAACCATTTTGACAACAAATACGTGAATTTAAAGATATCAGATGATGATCGAGTTGGAGCATTGAAGACTGTTGATCTTCATAAAGTGGAAGAATTACTTAAAATCTCTGACTTGCAATCAGAGATACACTGTGATTCTGCCAAGGTTGGAATCATCGGATTGCAAGGACTGCTCGCTACTGATCTATAGGGTGATTCCTAGGATGCAGTAGGAGGGTGCCTTCGGTTTGTCCAATCCCAGGGCAACTTGTATAGACGGATGTCTGACAGAGTATTTCCAAAGGGATTACATACGTTGATTTCTCCAAACGTACTATTGTTGGTGGAGGAGAAGGGCACTTCTCTTAGCTTAACTACTAGAGTATTTTTGTGGACGTCAATTAGTGATATCTGGCGGATCTTACGATGTGGCATTCAAAGTGAAGGGTGGTCAGATGATTCAAAAGATAATTATAACCTCAAGCCTCGCAACCGGGAAATGACTAAAATCGGGCAGGTAGCATGGCTATGTAGGTCGCACACATTAGGGTGTATTGTCACCATCTACAGAATATTCATATTTGTTTCTTCTTTTCCTTTCTGTATCTCCATGGAACGGTTATGTTGGTACCAACCGTAGGTGACAATATATTTGATACACTCAAGAGAAATGAGCGGTCGGTCATGTGTGGCCGGGATGCTAGACGTTCTTGTTGAACCCAGTGTATTCCTCTCTAGAGATACACTAACGGCTGGTGGTTCCATATCTTGTCATAGTCGGAATCCAATCTCCAACGAGAGCCCGCGGTTTTGATTGTATACTATATATGTGGAGCGTGAGATGCAAGCGTTCTACTAGATTGATATTTATTTGTATTTAGACATTATTATAATACCAGAAAAATATCGTTTTCAAAAATGTTTTGGGTTATCGTAAGGTAAAAACCGTTCATATTTATGTGTGGATTTGGTCTTACGATTATCTTTTTCTTTCGAAAAGATTTTGAACTTTAAAATCAAGTTGGATGATATGCCCTTAAAACTTTGCGAGTTTTCTCACTCTGGTTCGCCAGACTGACTCGGTGTTTGTAACGCTCCGGTCAGGCCGGGTTGTACAGGTTCAGGTTATTAGACACTATAAGGTTCAGAAGACGTGCTAGAAGAGTTCAGAAATATTAGTTTTTATTCCACTGTGTATTGTATATGTGGACAAATTATTATAACTGTCCAGATTGTCTTGACAGATGTACTCTGATTGTAAGTATTATTTCAAGTTATAAATAAAGAATCATTTATATATTATATTTATTCCGCTGCGATGTGAGACTCTGCGGTATGATGGTTTTTCTTCTTATTCTTCTATTCTAATATATTTTTTCTTTCTTATCTCACCCTCTAATTTCTTTCTTTAACGTTCTGAATTTTCGGTGTTCGAGTTGGACACGGGATGTATTTGTGTCGAAAATTCGAGCATCGAATTTTCTGGTTCGTTACATGCCATTTGAATTTCCACCGACCCGAATGTTGGTCAAACCGGAGTTGCTACCTATACCTTCATCGAGCCAATAGCCAGTTCGCACCCACTTAGTCGAGCCGAGCCCTAGTCGAACTGAGAGTGGTGCTAAGTTGAGCCTGCCTTGTTTGATCTTGCAGTTATATGAACACGCGTCACTCGGTTCTAGAGCATTATAAATGTTATTGTTTGTGAACCTTGACGGCCTTGCTAAAAGGTAGGTCAACACTTCGCCCCCCAAAGTACGTTGTATTGTAGACGTGTTGTGCTTTGAGTCCGTTGAGCTGCAACTTCCCGCGATTTCATCTGTCTTGAGGAATATAATGATGAATAATTGTGCCTTTATGAGAAGCCATAACATTTGGGTTTTTCTCGTCTGTTTATATAGCTAGTCATCTTTATATTGTTCCCAACCGTACTTAATGAGCCAATGTTGTTGACTGGAGCAATCAGGAGAAATAAGTGAATATTCATACCCCATTGAGGCAGTAGGTAAAATATGCTAGCCATATAGTCGAGGTGTGTTGAGTCGTTGGCTCCCACATGTGATGGTACACATACATGTCATTTCCAAACAACATCATCTTTCTGCGAAAGTCGAGTGCGAGACGAAGTCAAGTCAATGGTTGTGCATGAATTAATATGTATAGCCATAGACTAAGTGATGGAATATTGAAGAACATTCCTCTCCTCCTTTCTTCTCTATTTTATTTACCCTGACTTAATGATCGAACTGGGCACTAGATTAACATTGTCGATCTGGACCGTTGTCAGGAGTCACATCGTTGGGAAGGTGAGGAGTCTCTTATCTTCTCTATATATACCTAGCCTGCGCTATTTCCCCATATCTTTACTTTTACTATTATGAACGGATAATTCCACATATTCGCAGACCTTAATTCGAATTAAACTTCTGTTGAATCGATCAAAATTCACAGCTGTTCCTCCCTAGGACTTTGATTCCAACCAATCTTGGTGGGTTTTGACAATTTTTGTTCTAAGTTTCTTGGCACGATCTTGAATTATTGCATTGTATTTTTGACACAAACTGATCTTGAATTACAATTTGCAATCCGGTTTGCCTCCGGTGGTACCAGAGACACCGCCATTAGTGACCTCGACGTCACTGAGGCATCACGAGATGGAGCACAAGAGGCATGGTGATCAAAGCGGTTGAGATGATGACTTGGTGGGTGAGCATGCTCCATGGGAATTGAGTTGCTAGAGAAGTCGATGGGAGGAATTCAAGGACATAGGATTAGATAGCGGGGTCCATAGAGGTAGCAGAGAAGAGAGAGGTAAGACGAAGTATGGAGAGTAGTACTCAAGGCTTGGTTCGGTATGGCGATAAGTCGAACTGGAGAGGGATTGGTTCGATGAAGCTTGAGAAAGGAGAAGTTAGGGAAGATTCGAAGGAAGTGTGGAGGTCCAGATCGATATGACCATTAGTCTAACCGGAGAAGTTCAGATCAGAAGGATGAGCAGACTGATGAAGTTTGGAGAAGGAAAAAGTTCTGGGCTCCGTTTCTTTATGGTTGTTGGTCAAACCTGAAGGGATCAGATTACAAAATGCACAAGTCCCGACTCGACATGGATGTTGGTTGATCTAGATAGAGATATTTTAGAATCACCGATCTCAACCTGAACTATATTCGACACCCATGCTCGACAGTTTGACTATATTGAACGACCACAACAACCTTGAATAATAATGAATCAATCTAAAAAAGCATCCAAACAGATAGGATGGAGCATATTTGTATATGCATACAAATGTGACTTCGAACTGCTCAAATGTCAAAGCACCGCTTCTCGGAAGAATATAACATAGAATCAGCTAGAATTTCGATTCAACAAGATGGTTGGGAACAACTGTCTTTCAAGTTAAACTTTGTTTCACATTTCAAATGCTTTATTCGTGTTGTTGTATTCATATTTCTTTCACCGCATGCACCACACTATTACGCACATAGGTGGTACAGGTTGTTTGCTCTAACCAAAGGCATTTCTTGAGTAGTATAGCCAAATATGTCTGAAAATATTTTATGCAAGCTTTCGAAACCGAAAAAGGTAAAAATATCCAGGAAGATCATGACATAGAGTCCAGTTCAAGGACCGACTCACAAGAAGATCTATATCTTGAAGTTAATCCCGTGATAAGGAACCATCTACTCTGTCATATGGGAAAGAGTCAACGTTGCGATACGAGGAAGCCAAGGAAGAAGGAGTTCCCGACACCTTTGCTAAGACCGTCTTTTTTGATAATCCATTGGATTTATTGCCCACCTCTATGGATGAGGCGAAGTTGAAGAGGTTGTGTGCGAAGCATAGAACACTACAAGAAAACCTGGATTTATTTTCTTTTATTAGTAGTGTTTGTGGTGTGAAAGCATCTAATATTTTGTTTTTAAGGATATGTTTTACTTTAATTCAATCCCGCCAAATATTTTGCCCTTCCCCGCCTAGTACTAAAAACATGTTACATTTTTTCCATCTTCTTCCTTAATACATTGTTACGTTCTTTTCCCTCATTAATTTTTTTTTCGTTTATGCTAGAACATTTCCTCCATATCGCACTACTTCTCTCCCTAACCTGCGCTTCTTCACCTCATCCATCCGCTCTTCCTTCAGTTTATTCCCGTTTACTTAGGATTTGTTCACAAGCCCTAAATCAACAAATCGAGGTAATCGTAAAAGCCCTAATTTAGGCAAGGTATTTTAATTTCCATACTATATTTAATTTTAGTGCAAGAATGCTGGGTATTATATTCTGCTGTTATCATTTAATTTGATGATATAATAAGGAAATTTCTAATGAAATCAATCATGAATTTTGCATTTTTTTGCAAGAGTCGATGATAAAAGTTTTTGACTTCATTAAGCTATACCAAGATGAGTCTAAGGTATTAAATCACTGTTTAGCCACATTTTATGCTCTCCTAATGTTCTAAAGCTTGGTAAATTCATCTAACTGCATGTTTGTTTTCCTTTATCTATCAAGGTTTGCAAGCATGTCCCCGAATTTCCTCTACAGTAATTATAATATCTGAATAACCACTTAACTATTGTTTGTATTAAGTTTAGGTCTTCTAAAAATGATTTTTTTCCTTTCAGAAACATAAATTTGCTAATACAATATTCAGTTTAACATACTGTCCCCTATTGTCGTACATTATACAATATATTAGATCTTTACTTTTCCCTTTCGATTAACAGGTTTTAGTATTAATGATTATTTGTATGTTGCCCTCCCATTTTTTTGAAAGGAAAAAATTGAGGTTAAAATCTTAAGTTTAAGGTTAAAAAAATTTGAACAATCCAATCAATTTCCAAAATTATAAGAAAGAATCGAAAATATTATGTCTACATGATGTGATATAAACAACAGATCGATCTCAACTTCTATATCTTTGTATAAATTTTGATTTAGTGTATTTAAACTATAAGAATTTTCGTTTTTCTAATCAAGGAAACTTATTATTCTCTCCATTGGAAAATGATTTTTTATGTGGGTAAGCAAAGTATTCGAGTACCAGAAGATGCCTGATTTTTCAAAGCAAAATTGAAGTAGTGCATGTTGATATGAAGACACTTCAGTATTTAAAGCATGGTTGTATCCCAAAATTTTAGAGCATATAAACTAGTGCTTTGATCGATGCTTGTCTTTACATATGGGTACATAATATGTGGATGGAGCTAGGATTTTGCTTTGCATGCGTAAGATCCTAAACAACTATAGTTAATGTTTTTAATAATTTATTAGCTATCAGTGACCCATTTAGGATTCTATGGTAAATTGATGATGATCTCTACTGATGTAGCTCAATTATGGATTTTAAATCAAGTTGCCCTATATTGAATAAACTTCCCATTATCAATATGATGAGTTTATGTTTAACAATTATTCTTTTATGTTGTTATAGTGGAAGGATCCCATGGTAGCAGGTTCTGAGGTATGCTAAGCTTTGAAAGAGTTAATTGGCTCTTTACGTTTCTCTCTTGAAATCAGTAGGGAGTCATCCAATAGTGCAAGTCAAAAAAGAAATCGAAAAATGGACCGAGAGCTTAATATTGAAGCTATTATCCAGTGGAAGTAATTTGCACTAGTTTTTGTAGCAATGTTAATTCATTTTCATAATGGGAATCTATTACTTTGTATCAATAACAATGGTTTTTTTCCATGAAATATAGTTGTAGACTTATTTTTGAATAAACGTCGTTTGCCTAAATGTTTCACTAAATTCTATTATCTTGATTGTTAATAAATAAATGATCAATGAAGCAAGCAAAAAATAGAATCACACATAAGATTTAACGTGGAAAAACCCTTTTCGGGAAAAAACCACGGGAGAAAGGCAAACTTTATTAATTAATTGATGGAGTTTTTACAAGCTGCTTACATACAAACCATAGCAATCTAAATTTATATTCTACTTTCATGCAGCCAAATAAGGAGAGAAAGAGAAAATTAAGGATCTCCTTTATCCTTTAAATGAGGTTGCTGAAAATATCTCAATCATGAGAGTAAACTAAGGATCTCCTTTATCATTTAAATGAGGTTGCTGAAAATATCTCAATCATGAGAGTAAATTAAGGATCTCCTTTATCCTTTAAATGAGGTTGCTGAAAATATCTCAATCATGAGAGTAAATTAAGGATCTAGATAAGATCCTTTAGGTGACATCAGCTGGACCAATTCTAATGAGAATTTCGGATCACAAATTAACAATCTCCACCTTGAGACGAATTCTCATCTTGAAGTAGAAAAATGAACTAAAAAAAACGAACTCCTTCAACAAATAAATATTTGCCTTGCTCCAATAGTCCCTAAAGACTATATTGTAACACCAACCAAGCTTGAGCAAAGCTCAAACTTAGTAATTGGAATTGGCTTTGTCATCATGTCAGCGGGATTGTCATGAGTACTTATCTTGCAAACTTTAACACCACCTTTAGCAATAACATCTCGAATGTAGTGATACCTAACATCTATATGTTTAGTTCTCTCATGAAACATTTGATCCTTTATAAGGCATATAGCACTCCGGCTATCAGAAAATATAGTAATGCAAGATGTATCTCCACAAAGCTCAAAATATAAACCTCTCAGCCAAGTAGCTTCTTTACATGCTTCAGAAATAGCCATATACTCGGCCTCAGTAGTAGATAATGCCACGGTAGTTTGCAAGGTTGCTTTCCAACTCACAGCACAACCACCAATGGTGAAAACATAACCTGTTAATGATCTCCTTTTATCCAAATCACCAGCAAAGTCAGAATCCACATAATCAACAAGTTCATCTTTAGATTTACCAAACTGCAAACAAGCATTTGCAATGCCATGAAGATATCTGAAAATCCATTGAACTGCTTTCCAATGCTCTCTTCCAGGATTGGCCATGAATCTACTGACAACACTCAAAGCATGTGATAAATCAGGACGTGAACAAACCATGACATACATAAGTGAACCAACTGCACTAGAATAGGGAACTCTAGACATGTACTCAATATCTTCATCTGATTGTGGACACATGGCCGATGACAATTTAAAATGTGCAGCAAGAGGAGTACTTATAGGCTTGACATCAAGCATATTAAAATGGCGAAGCACTTTTCTAACATACCCACTTTGACTTAGGTATAATTTTCCAGAACTTCTATCTCTTGTTATCTCCATGCCAAGAATCTTCTTAGCATCCCCCAAATCTTTCATTTCAAACTCTCTACTAAACTGCCCTTTCAAAATTTCAATTTCTGCCTTGTCTTTTGAAGCAATCAACATATCATCGACATAAAGTAGCAAATAAATGGCTGAATGTGTAGTAATTTTCAAATAGACACAACTATCATAATTGGACCTTTTAAAACCTTGAGATAGCATAAAAGTGTCAAATCTTTTATACCACTTCCTAGGTGACTGTTTCAATCCGTAAAGAGATTTCTTTAATTTACAGACAAGATTTTCTTTTCCAGGCATGATAAAACCCTCAGGTTGATGCATATAAATATCCTCTTCTAATTCTCCATGTAAAAATGCAGTTTTTACATCTAACTGTTGAAGCTCAAAATCATGCATAGCAACAATATTGAGTAAAATGCGAATTGAGCTATGTTTCACAACAGGGGAAAGAACTTCATTATAGTCAATACCTAGAATCTGACTGTAACCTTTTGCAACTAATCTTGCTCTGTACCTTTTCTCATCGTTTGGAGAAACACCTTCTTTTCTCTTGAAAACCCATTTGCAATGAATAGGTTTCTTCTCTTTAGGCAACTTGACTAAGTCCCGTGTGTCATTTCTTTCAAGTTACTTCATCTCATCATGCATAGCAGCCATCCACTTATCAGAATCACTAGAGATAACTGCCTCAGAATATGAAGAAGGCTCAGCAATACCTTCTATTTCTTCTGCTACAGCACACGCATAAGCAACAACATTTGCTTCCTCAATAAACCTTCTTACTGGTTTTGGATTCCTTCTAGGTCTGCTTGTTGCAATAGATTGTTGTGGTGGTTGCATAACTGCTGGAGGATCCTCAATAATGGGTGCTTCATCCTGTCTCTCAATTTCTGCGTTTGATGTAGCATCTGAATCAATAATATGCTCCACCTAGACATTTGATTTCTGCTTACTCTCAACAAGATGGTTAGTAGATGGAATATCATGTAACATAGCAGATTCATTAAACACAACATTTCTGCTAATTACAACCTTACTTGTTTCAGGATTCCATAATTTATAGCCTTTAACACCAGACTTATAACCAAGAAAAATGCATTTAACAACTCTTGGCTCTAGCTTTCCATTATCAACATGAGCATAAGCAATGCATCCAAAAACTTTCAATTCAGAATAATTTGCGGGAGAACCAGACCATAACTCAATCGGAGTTTTCTTACCTATAGCAATAGAGGGAGAGCAGTTGATGAGATAATAGGCTGTGGAAGCAGCTTCAGCCCAAAAACGCCTATCCAATCCTGCGTTTGACAACATGCAGCGAGCCTTAGAAATGATAGTCCTGTTCATACGCTCGGCAACCCCGTTTTGCTGAAGAGTGTGAGGTATGGTGTGGTGCCTAATAATGCCTTCAGCCTTGCAAAATGAATTAAATTCATCTGAACAAATCTCCATCCCATTATCAGTCCGAAGCTTCTTTACCTTCCTTTCAGTTTGTCTTTCAACCATAGTCTTCCACTCTTTGAAAACTGAAAAAGCTTCAGATTTATGTTTCAAAAAATAAGGCCAAACTCTTCTGGAATAATCATCAATAATTGTCATCATGTAACAAGCACCACCCATGGATGCTTTCCTAGACGGTCCCCATAAATCTGAATGCACATAATCTAGAATGCCTTCTGTTTTATGAATTGAAGTGTTGAACATCACTCTCTTATGATTGCCAAAAAATGCAATGCTCACAGAACTTCAGCTTGCCTGCATTGTACCCATTAAGAAGTCCTCTCTTGTTCAACTCTGACAGACCTAATTCACTCATATGTCCAAGACGCATATGCCAAAGATTAGCAGTATCATAATCAGAAATATTATTTGAGATAACAGGGGTAGCATTACCTGAAACAGTAGTTCCTTGAAGATAATAAAGGCCATTTGTTTGCCTAAGATTTCCCTTCATTACAATAAGAGAACCATTTGTGACTTTCAGGATACCACCTCTACCTGAATATTTTTACCCTTTGTCATCAAGAGCACTTAAAGAAATCAGATTTCTCTTTATGTTGGGAATGAACCGAACATCTGTTAAAGTTCTGATTGCGCCATCAAACATCTTGATCTGAATAGAACCAATTCCTGCTACTTTACACGCTGAATCATCACCCATCAAAACTGAGCCAGCATCATTTGTGGGTTCTAAGGTTGTAAACCAATCTCTATTAGGACACATATGGAAAGTGCAAGCAGTGTCAAGTATCCATTCATCCTTAATCTCAGCACATCCAGCAAACACGGTAACAACAAGCACCTCATTGTCAGAACTATCATTACGAGCACAATTGGCATTAACTTCATCTTCTTTGTTATCCTTTGGTTTGTATGTGCCATTTCTCTTTTCCTTGTTCTGCAGCTTATAACATTCGGATATTTCATGTCCATCCCTCTTACAATATTTGTAAGACTTGTATTTGCCTTTAGATTTAGATCGACCTTTATAGGCATTGGAACTTTTACCTCGAGATCCATTATTTGAATTTTTCTCCTTTGTCCTGCCACGAACGGACAAGCTTTCGGCTTGAGAGCTTGATCCATTTGAAGACACCAGTTGTTTCATTTTCTCCTTGGCATGCAAGGCTTCATAAACGTCATTTAGAGTGAGAGTATCATGACTATATAATATGGTATCTCTGAAATTTGAGTAAGAACTGGGCAGAGAACATAAAAGGATTAAAACCAAATCTTCATCATCATATTTGACTTCCATTGCAGCCAAGTCAGAAACAATCTCTTTAAAATCAGAAATATGGTCGAGCAAATTGCCTCCCTCTTGCAATTTGTGCAGAAACAACTTTTGTTTGAGATGCATCTTACTTGTGAGATCCTTGGTCATGCAAATTGACTCCAGTTTCAGCCAAAGAGAAGCAGCTGTCTTCTCGTTCAAAACTTCTTGCAAAATATTATTGTGTAGATGAAGCTGAATTTGTGACAAAGCCTTCCGATCCTTTCTCTTCTCATCATCGGTCCATAGTTCAAATCTCTTGTTCCCGAATCCATCCAATGCATCATCATAATCAGCTTGTGCGAGCAACGCCCGCATCTTCACTTGCCACAATGAGAATCGAGTGTTCCGATCCAATAGCGGAAGATCATACTTTAACGACGCCATGCTGAACGAACCAGCGCTCCGATACCAGTTGTTAATAAATAAATGATCAATGAAGCAAGCAAAAATAGAATCACACACAAGATTTAACGTGGAAAAACCCTTTTCGGGAAAAAAACCACGGAAGAAAGGCAAACTTTATTAATTAATTGATGGAGTTTTTACAAGCTGCTTACATACAAACCATAGCAATCTAAATTTATATTCTACTTTCATGCAGCCAAATAAGGAGAGAAAGAGAAAATTAAGGATCTCCTTTATCCTTTAAATGAGGTTGCTGGAAATATCTCAATCATGAGAGTAAATTAAGGATCTCCTTTATCCTTTAAACGAGGTTGCTGAAAATATCTCAATCATGAGAGTAAATTAAGGATCTCCTTTATCTTTTAAATGAGGTTGCTGAAAATATCTCAATCATGAGAGTAAATTAAGGATCTAGATAAGATCCTTTATGTGACATCAGCTGGACCAATTCTAATGAGAATTTCGGATCACAAATTAACATTGATAATAATTAAATACAACATACTTATATTTGATTGTGAATAATGTGGAATATACATATAAACGGTATACTAATCAGAATTGACCAACAGTAATACCAAAACTAGATAGGAACATAAAATACTATTTATAATGGAGTACTGGAGTAAAAAGGGAGGGTAGATCTGTGAGTGTCTTTTGTGATGGAGGTGCTGGTAAAAGCGGCGTTGGTAGCTGAAAGGATACAACGATGTTAGAATGGTGCTTTGTAAGAAAACATAGGTTATGGTTTGGAATCAGTTTCTTGGAATAAACAGAAGAAATTAGATGTATCCAACAGAGTGGATTTCTTTGAGTAGAAAAGGAGCAGGGATCAACTTAGCAGAGCAGAACTGGAATTGTTGATAAATATGAGATTTGAAGAAACTATCACTATACAACTAGATTTTGTATCGAAATGAAGCTACTTTTAGATAGTTTTATTTTGACTATCTTACACTTGGCAAACCTACATAGCGGTAGGTTTGTAAATCATGTGAGTGGGCGATGATCATAATGATTTTGATAAATAACAGACCTAAGAGCTTACTAATTATGGTGAACTGAATTAAAGTATAAAACCAGAAAGTTGGATAGAGAAAGAAGAGAGAATGAATAATAATGGAGCTGGAAAAACCAATTTAAGTTGAAAGTGGAAAAGAAAAGGTTCCGAATTGGAGATATGTGTGAAAATCTCTATTTGAGAGTGCATTCAACTTCAATCTTGAAACTTCAGTGTACTTTTACTGAATAATCGGATGCTTTCAGGAAGCACTATCTTTTTTTAACCAAATGCAAAACTTAAAACTTTCATATAGGATTCAAACCAACAATATTGCTATGGCATAACCGACCGTCTGACCAGACTGAAAATTCCAAAATAACATATTTAAGAAACATCTAAGAAAGAAGAAACATACATGACTTAGGTAAAAAAAAGCGCCACTCATAACTTAATCAACCTCTTCAATTTTGGGACCAACACCGATGCCAGCGACAAAAGCAGGGTCGCCTTCCTCATTCATCTTATCAGCACCGCCTCCCTGATACATCTTTGAAATTATGCGATTACACAAACCCTCCAGCTCCTCCATTTTATCTTCAAACTCGTCCACCTCGGCCATTTGATTACCATCCATTCTCAGTCATTCGAGAGGCAGTATCTTGGTAGGTAACCTAACGCCAGTAAAAGATTGAATGATTATGGATCATCCCAGTATTTATCTTCAAAGTGGTGCTCTTCCATGTAGGATCCTCATATTCACAGTTTGGCCGTTATGCTGTTTCAAAGCCGTTGTTTCTGAAAAAAGAATGCTTAATACGAAGTATAATGTTCCTTACAAATTTGAGCTCACTAATCCACCAATGGGTATATTTGATCTCGATAGTTCGACACAATTCTTACCCAGTTGACCCTCTATCACCAATGTATCCATCTTTTCGTAGTACATATGATCCAGTGCTGACTTGAAAGTTCCCCCATTGACTTTACTTCTATTTCAAATATTATTGACAAGAGATCTTCTGGTTCTTCTGTTCCTTTAGATGGTCTTTTTGGTAACGCTATTTGTTTCCCTTAACTAAATAGTTTAATACACATTCTCTAGGGTTCTTATCTTATTCCAGCCATTCTAAAGCTTTAGTCTTCTGCAAGCTGTTGTTGATAATTGTTTTTTAGATACTGTGAGCATATTATAAAGTAGAGGAGCAAATGATAGCATCCTACTACTTTTTTCTGCGAAGTCGTCCAATCTAACTGGTGGTTCCTGTCCTGTAAAAGAGATTCCAATATTTGAGAAAATAGTGAAAACTAGCAAATTAATAGAATAATGCATCACTGTTGATCCATTCAAAAAATGTTGTAGATCTATTTTTCAGTCTTCCATTATGGAAGCTGCACTTCACATATCTTCAACAGAGAGTAGTGGTCTAGATGGTTCTAGAATTGGTATGAATATAGATGGCAGAGAAGTCATTAATGCCTACAAAGGTGTGGTTTGTTCCTAGGTTTCTAGTATGCTTTCAACAGAAGCTGCTAATACTACATTTAGATTGTTATCTGAATGAAAAATAAACCAAGTTGCCCATTAAAACTGGAAGAACCATCTAGTGTACTCAAAGAATGTTGTGATGCGTCTTCTCTTAATTCTTCGTGCTGCACTTCCTTAAATAGTTACGTTGCAACAATGCAGAAACAAATGCTAATAAGAAAAAGACAGGCAATCAACTGTGCCACTATATTCAGGTCTATGTTACAAACAGGTGG
This sequence comes from Allium sativum, assembly GCA_030737875.1. Lineage (NCBI taxonomy): Eukaryota > Viridiplantae > Streptophyta > Magnoliopsida > Asparagales > Amaryllidaceae > Allium > Allium sativum. The sequence goes on along the minus strand of CM060927.1, from coordinate 295,381,314 downwards.
TGTTAGGACAAATATATATGAGCTTTTTATATAGACCTTGAAGACTTCAGTCTTCAAGCAAATGGACAACAAGGTTGTCTTCTACAAAGCTTACCAACATATGTTACATTTGGTAATACTTCTGGGTTTAGTTTCACATGTGATCTGAGTGACAATATCGCTGCTCCATGGCCATCATCATCATCGATTTCATCTTTGTCTTTTGTAAGCTAGAGACGACCTTACTAGCATTTCCACTGCCTCATACCTTAGGAGATTCTAGTAGCACTCATCATGGTTTGAGATGGCCAACTCACCTGTTTCCATACATGGTGTATAACATACTCATCTAAAAATCATGATAAGTGGAGTCTTGCACATTTGTACATACAAGTATAAATGATTAATCCCACGTTCAAAGAGACTTTTTGGGAAAGATGGAGGTGAAATGAGGAGGCTGGGTATTTAGGATTATAGGATGCACGACCTTGCCTTTTTTTTTTTTTTTTTTTTTTTTTTTTTTTTTGAAAAAAATGCCTCCTATAGATTTAGCACTTTCTCTGTAAGGCTGTTAACTAGTGAATGTATATGTAAATGATAAATTGAGTATGCACCAGCTAGGCTTTCTATGATTATAGATCATTTGTGAATAGATAGATGAAATTCAAGTTAGCTTTTATTGTTGTCAACATGATAGTTTTAGTCCTTTGGCTTTAGGAGCTACATCTATGTACCTTTCGTGTCTTTTTTTTGTGGTTGTTGGCCTGTGTGTTGCATGAAATGAATTCAAGTGCAGATAGGCATGTAGTCATAAAATTGGTTGAGGATAGTTTTATCTATAGGTTTTGTCAATTTATTCAATGAGAGCAAAATGAACCTAGTAGTTTTATTTGATACACCATTTGTATGTCATTGAAACTGATCCTGGCTTCTCTCTATAAGAGAAAAATGAAGTAGCATTTCATTCTTTTAAATATTATTTCTACAATTGCTCACAAGGCAAGGAATCAAACAAATTACTGATACTTTGTTAATAAACAAAAGAAGGAGAATAATAAAAGAAGCAAAACTGCTCAGATGGACACAACAAAAGATTAATAAGAATAGATACAAAGAAAGATAAGTCATCAATAATGCAATCAAAAATTAGCTGAATCTTGCACCTTAACTGATGTTGGTTCTTAAAGGGAAAAGGGAAAATAATTTGAGAAAAGAAAATAGATTGATATGTGTAACGAACCAACATTTTCCCGATCCTAATTATCGATACAAATACCATATTGACTAACCAAACACTACTAGAAATTCCGGATCATTAATAGAAAGAAGTTAGAGGGTGAGAAATAGAAAGAAATGTTAGAATAAAGGGAGAAGAAGAACATAACTACAACAATAACAGAGTAAACATGAACCTCACAGCGGAATAAATAAAATATATTATATAACATTACTTTTTGAAATACAAATCTGACTATATATACATAACATTTTCACAGTACAACATTTGTTCAATACATTTACAACACATCGGAAATAAACTCTATATATATCTAACCCCAAAGCCTCCTACTCCAAGCTGCTATAAGGATATCTGAAAATACCTGAACTACTTGACTGCTCGTGCAAATTTGGGCACCCAAGAGCTTAGGGTAAAACAAAACAAAATAAACTCTGAATCAGTCATCGGACTGGTGTGAGTAAACTCCAAACATTTGTTTTAACTTTTAAAAATTCCTTTTAGAAAGAAAAGATAATCATAAGACCGATCCACACATAAACACGGATGGTTTTTACCTTACGATAACCCTAAACATTTTCATTAGAATCAATATTATTTTGATATTATAATAGTGTCTAAAACAAGTAAATGACAATTTAGCAGAATGCTTGCATCTCATGCTCTACATATATAGTATACAATCAAAACCGTAGGCTCTTATTGGATAATGGATTCCAACTGGCAAGGTATGGGACCACCTTCCGACAGTGTATCTCTAGAGAGGAATACATCGGGTTCAACAAGAACATCTTAAAACCCAAGCTAAACATGACCGGGCCCTCACTTCGCTTGAGAGTACCGAATGTATTGTCACCAACGGTTGGGATCAGGAACCATTCCGAAGCAACATCAGCGATAAAAAAAAGAAGCAAAAGGATTTTCTCTAGATTAGGTGACAATACACCCTACTTGGGTGCGACCCACTTAGCCATGCGACTTACCTGATTTTATACCATTTCTCGGTTGCGAGGCTTGAGGTTACGATTACTTACCTTTCATTTATAGCACAATCACTTTGAGTGCCACATTGTCAGATCTGTTAATCACTAAATTATTTGCACAAATATAATCTAGATATTATGTAAGAGGATAAATCCTCCGCCACCAAATGTATATTTGTACATAACAACTTATGTGATCGTTGGAAATACTCTGTCAGACACTCGTCCATACACATTCGTTCTAGGACTGAACGAAACCGAAGGCACAATTTCTATTAATCCATCTTAGGAAATTTCTACCTAGGATTAACAGAAAAGCCCTTGCACGTTACTCCGTCTTCGATTGGTCTTTATATAATCTGATTCGCAACGCTACTGCCAATACATAGTGGTTCTCGGATAATAATTCAACCGGTTTCTCCATATTGACAATGATATTGGCTAATACTTTGATAGTCAGTTATTTAACTATCGAAGAAAAACAACAAACATTTCATCCAACGCATCAAACAAATCACTGGGGCCCTTAATTGATATTTCATTAATTAAATCACTTCTCCATTTTTCTTATCAATATTTGTTATCCCAATATTTTCAGTTATCATTTTGGCCTCTTACTCTACTAGGAAAACATTTCCTTATATCACCTTCCTTTATTTTCTATATCCAGAAAATATCTTCTATTTATAAATGGAAAACATTTTAATTACTTATCTCTTTTCCGACCATTTATTTTTATACTCAGGAAATATTTATTATTATATTTCCAAAATTCCACTTACTTGGGTTAAAGTAAATGTCGTGTAAAACATCGTTACAACAACCCAAAATACTGCATTTACTAAATCTTTTTCAAATATTGATTTTCGAGACTGAATCTTGCTATTTATCAGTTAGTAATGAAATCAATCAAGTTGGGGTATAGTTACGTCTCAGACCTTGACTGAAAACATCCTTAACTTCAAAATAGACAAGACCACTTACCTTAAATAATCAACACCATAAAAAACAATTGCTCATTTCTAAATCGGGTTTTTACGTTTCTCTTTCGATTTTTACCAGATTTTACAAATTTCCTTCTTATTTATAATATTTTATTTTAAGTTCATTTCCTTATCGAATTCTATATATATCGATACATTGATTTCTAATATCAAAAATTTTTAAAAAATATTCTGACTCCTTAAATTGTGGAAAATTTCGCCAGCACCTCCTTTGTACCGGTCAATAGCTCAAATCCCCAACTCTCCTCTCTAGGCCCTTTCCATTCAAAAAGAAAATCAAACAGCCAAGCGGCTTGCCGATTCGGCACATAAAAATCTCATATGGAATTTAAACGTGTACCTTTTTGTCGGGCACTCGAATTATAATCTTCATACACATCATTCCATACCTGTATAACCCATATACGTCCATTTATAGTTTATTCCAACCCAATTCGATCATTTTTAACTCAATTCGCTAATTTATTCTTTAATTAGCTCTTTTGCCTATTTCACTTTTATTTGAACATAACATGTTCAAATAAAATTTTAACTTGTTTATAAACTAATCAAAATCCATTTTCAACTTAAGTTTCATATTCTATTTTGAATATAAATTCTCAAATCTTATTTACCTTTCAAAGTTCAATTTTTATTCAAAATTCCACTAACTAATTATTCTTCAAATTAGTTAATTCTATTCAATAGTAAAAATCTGATTTTTGTAAAAAATGAATCCATTTACTTCACTGAGTTCGAATTTATTTTACAACTCAAGTATGTGTTTTTCTAATGGAAATCACAAATTTTATTTTCTTAAAATCCTTCTATTAATTTAAATAAACCGTTATGGTTTTATAATGGTTACAGCGCTGTTCTTTTGGAAATTTGATTTTGACATCACTCAAAATCTACAAGATGAAATCCAGATTTTTCGCTTCCATTAGAAAACTATTATCAAATCGGTCTTGATGATTCTTGTTTCAAAAAATTCCGATTTAAATTTAGTTCTGTATACTCAATTGAAGTTCGAAACGGCAATTTATGAACTACAACGCGCGGCGAGTTTGATTTAATTATGATTAAATATAAATGTTAAACTTCATTTAATTTACAAATTTCAACTCTTTTCTTATATATTTTAATATATATAAGATCAGCTTTCCAAATCTATGTTAAACATTTCGATTTTTCTAAATGGTTGATTTTCATAACTCAGTTGTAAATTTATTTACAACTCTATTTATTTTAAGATCCCAATTCCTTTAGAAATAAATTATTTTATAAAATTCGATATAATCGAATTCTAATTATAAATCCTTTGGATTTATCGGTTTATATTCTGAATACTGGAATAACATTCATCGTTCCATTTTCGAAACGATTTCTAATTCACTTTTAAATTCATACTTGAATTTAAAATTCCAAATTATCCCATAATAATTATCCAATTTTATTTATAAACATCGTTTATAAGTTTACGGCCTTGTTTTAGATATTAAACAAGTTCCGTTTCAAAATCTATTTGAAACCCGGTTCTTATATTTGGAATATTTTATTTTTATAACTTCCTTATATAATTGTATAATCTATTTTCATATTTAATTTCAATTTCTATTTAATACAATTTAAATATCCTTTATGGATATAATTTATTCTTATAAATTCGACATAGTCGAATTCTAATCATAAATCCATTTGGATTTATTTTAATTCAATTTATATTCCGAACATCGGAATAAATTTCATCATTTCCCTTTTTAAAACGGTTCCCAGTTCTCATTTTAAATTCATATTATTTAAATTATCCAAATGGTAATTTTTCACCTTTCTTTATAGAGATCGTTTATTTTACTTGTTTATATATTTAAACAAGTCTCGATTTCAAATCCATTTTTTTGAAATTAAATTTCAACTTTAGAAAAATAAATTTCCCCTTTTAAATTCACACTTGAATTTAGATTTCCCAAGTTATCCAAATGATAAAATTTCTTTTCCATTTCATTTATAAATTTACTTCAATTCCATGCATTATCCAATCTATAAACATTATTTATAAATTCATTACTTGTTGTTAGTATTCAAAGCAAGATTTTAGCCCATTTGAAATTCAAATTCTATTTTAGAAAAATAGTTTTTCCCTTTTTAAATCTCAAAACCCATTTTTATGATATTTTTTATAATCAACATTTAGGCCCAGTGATATTTAAACATCCAGAAACACTCAATTATCAACCACATGTTTTCTAACACATCATATATGATAATATATATAAAAACAAACAAATAATAATATTTTTGAGAAATCCAGTTGGATCCCTCCAACATGTTTACCTGCATCCATAGACGTTAGCCAACATAAATAATACCCATCCTATTTCGAGGAAGGATATCGCGGTATAGATGGTCATTCATTATCATATTGTGGGGTGCATAGGGTCATCCGCTAATGATACCGCGAGCATCTGCTAATGGTACTACTGGAAATATCCAACCAGCAATATATATGTATATGTATATATATAATAGCCACAAACACCAAGCCTAAATAACTAATATATATAATAATAGGAACAAAAATATTTCAAGGCATCCAAACAATCAACAAACAACATATAACATTATTTAAATAAAATCCAAAGAGTGAGTTTACTCACATTGATTTTCCTTTGCCGAATACCCAGTTAAATTCCATATTGTCTCTGCTACGCATCAACTTCATTATCTCGAATAAATTTATCACTTACCATTATTTTATTTTTAATTTATCGATTAAACATTTATTTTTTAAAATTAACTACTATAATAAATAAATTAATTATTTTATGAATATAAACTCGGTAAAAATATATACGTTACGGTCTTGTAAATCTCGACCAGTCGACGAAACCACTCAGGATAACCGATCTACTTCATGAACCCTGACCTCCATTGTAATGCCATTTCCTTAAACCTACTAGCTCCAATAATCGGACACTTCCTCTTTCAAATGAGAGGCTTGCATTCACCATTCTCCCAAACAAACAGGCTGAACAACTCCACGTCACAGACCATTTAAACAATGGCAAACAACTCTTCTTCCAAGCTCGAGATCTACCTGAACTATCCTCTTCATCCTTCATGAAATCCACAAACTCCATTCTACATCAATTCGTCCTCAAGCACCCAAAAAAAAAGCAACAAGTTTGCTCGCCCTTCACCAAACTCGCACTTTCCAAATTTCCCAATGCCATCGGGATAGCATACTCACGATAATTTTTGAATACAATCCTTACTGTATTCTGCACGCAAAGCAAAAACTCCACTAACAACCTACTTCGCTTTACATTTCAGAAATCAAAGAAAAAATTCACACAAGCTCGAACCCTATCTGCGATTGTTTGAAGCTTGAGCCGAGGAAAAATGTATCGCACCGCAATTTGAAACTAGGTAGGTGAAGCACCGATCTATACGAGCTTATAATAACCAATTTTATGATTTTCAATTTATCGAATTAATCTGAAACGAGGAGGAAATCAGTTTGAGAAGTATTCGAATTTTTAAAAAAGGGAAGAATGACTTTTGTTTTGGGTTTCCAGGAAAAATGGGAAAACAAAGACTTTTGTTTCCTTGGAAGGATTGAACAACGAGTAATAAAAATGGAGAAAAGGAGGTTTAATCATGTTTAAATAGAGAAGAACGGGGAACCAGAAGTATACGAACCATTAAATCGCGGTTTTACTTCGTGGTGAAGAGAGGGAACATATAGTACATGATGTCGAAAGAAGAAACAACTAGCTAAGGGTAGCCCCTTTGCGTTGGAAAATTAGTGTGTACGTTTAGCTTAGGAAGGAAGGAAACCTTTATTTATTTTATTTTATTTTATATATTTTAGTTTGAATAGAACCGGTATGCTTTTATTTAATTTAAAATACCCGTGATTTCGAACTCCTTTTTGAACGCAACAACTAACATCCCTAGGGTTATACCACTATCCAGAACACATTGAAATAGGTTTCGACGCCTCATTTGATCGTTTGGAGAAGATATTAATTTAAATTGATATAAATTAAATTCATAACAATTAATCCCTTGGTAATATATTATTATTATCGTCTATATTCAAATAGAATATATATTCATCATTTGAATCATTTCGATTCAGTTTTGTCTTCATATTGAATTATTTCAGATTCTGGTATTACGATAATTATAAATATTCGAAATAAATCGTATTTTGATAATTAAATCGATTACTCAATATAAAAATCGATTTATATTATCAACTAAATATTTAAAACCATATTAAATATTTAAAATAAATTGTTCGAAAATCCAGGTCGTTACATTCTTCCTCCTTAAAAGAATTTCGTCCCCGAAATTACTATGGTACTAGAAATGCTACAAACCCATTAACTTTTCAGAATTAATCTATGTTAGAACTCAACATTTCATATTTCTACAATTTCACTCCTACCAAAACTTTTGGTTCTCGTTTATATTACCCATCATCTGTACTCATATTCATTTATTCTAAATGATTTATCACTAATTTATATTCCATTCATATGTATTCAAATTCATTTAAATTGATTCTAAATCAATTTATTCACTTCAATCCATTTAACTTGCTTAAGTTAAATTTACATTCCAGAATTCAAATTTCCCAGGTTTTTATTTCATATCTTTTTAGAAATAATATAAATATATCTACACATATTTATAACTATCTCAAATTCAAAACGTTTGAATTTTCAAACCACTTATTTTCTTTCAAACATATTTCCATCAAAACTTTTCTAAGGTAGCAATCCATCACTTAGAAATGTGAAAATGAACACTAATGATGTTGCAGTCATCATCAGAATTATTTCCCAGCTATTGAAGTGAGTTAGGTGCTTTATCACTTTCAAAATCCATTCAAAATGATTTTTATTCAAAAATCTTTTTAAACCAAAGCTATGTTATTTTAATATGCTTTCAGAAAATATTTTCCAACTTCCCGGGATTAAATTCCATATTCCAGTTTTAATTCCATTCCAGTTTGTCATATTTGTATATATTATTCATAAACAAGTCTTATTTGGTTATATATAACCATTTCAAATTTATAATCCCATTGGATTATAATAACAACAACCAACACATCCATATATTATAATAATTTCAGAAAATTATTCATTTTCCATCGTAACACAATTTTTGGGTAAAATTAATTCAATTTACTGCTTCAAAACAATATTATGTCGACTTCTCTGTTCAAGTATCTAGAAACTCTTATAGATGTCGTGGCGTCCCACAAATCAATCAGAATTCTTAAACCACTCAACAGACTAGCAACACAACATAAAATAAATTTTATATCAATTTACAAATACGCGCTCTCATATATATACACTCAAACTCATTCTAGGCTACTACTGACCCTATCTCTAATGAGTAAACCCCCACCAAAGTCAAGGTGTTCGCTCAACCTAAGCTCTGATACCACTATAACGAACCGACATTTTCCCGATCCTGATTATCGATACAAATACCATATCGACTAACCAAACACCAAAAATTCCGGATCATTAATAGAAAGAAGTTAGCGGAGTGAGAAATTAAAAGAAAGAAATATTAGAATAGAAGGAGAAGAAGAACATAACTACAACAATATCAGAGTAAACATGAACCTCATAGAGGAACGAATAAAATATATTATATAATATAACTTTTAAAAATACAAACTTGATTGCATATACATAACATTTTCACAGTACAACATTTGTTCATTACATATACAACACAACAGAAATAAAATCTACATATATCTAAGCTTGAAGCCTCCTGCTCCAAGCTGCTCTTAGGATATCTGAAAATACCTGAACTACTTGACTACCAGTACAAATATGGGCACCCAAGATTTTAGGGTAAAACAAAACAAAATAAATTCTGGGTCAGTCATGGGACTGGTGTGAGTAAACTCCAAACATTTGGTTTAATTTTTAAAAATTCCTTTTCGAAAGAAAAGATAATCATAAGACCGATCCACACATAAAAAGGGTGGTTTTACCTTACGATAACCCAAAACATTTTCATTAAAATCGATACTATTTTGATATTATAATAGTGTCTAAAACAAGTAAATAACAATCTAGCAGAACACTTGCATTTCACACTCTACAAATATAGTATACAATCAAAACCGCGAGCTCTTATTGGATAATGGATTCCAACTGGCAAGGTATGGGACCACCTTCTGACAGTGTATCTCTAGAGCGGAATACACCAGGTTCGACAAGAACATCTTGCAACCTAGGCTAAACATGACCGACCCCTCACCTCGCTTGAGAGTACCGAATGTATTGTCACCAATGGTTGGGATCAGCAACCGTTCCGAAGCAACATCAGCGATAAAAAAAAGAAAAAAAAGATTTTCTCTAGATCAGGTGACAATACACCCTACTTGGGTGCGACCCACTTAGCCATGCGACCTACCCGATTTTATACCATTTCGCGGTTGCGAGGCTTGAGGTTACGATTACTTACCTTTCATTTATAGCACAATCACTTTGAATGTCACATTGTCAGATCCGTTAATCACTAATTGATTTGCACAAATATAATCTGGATATAATGCTAAGAGGATAAATCCTCCGCCACTAGATGTATATTTGTACATAACAACTTATGCGATCATTGGAAATAATATGTCAGACACTCGTCCATACGCGTTCGTTTTGAGACTGAACGAAACCGAAGGCACAATTTCTGTTAATCCATCTTAGGAAATTTCTACCTAGGATTAACAGAAAAATCCCTTGCACTTTACTCTGTCTTTGATTTGTCTTTATATAATCTGACTCGCAATGCTACTGATAATACGGAGTGGTTCTCGGATAATAATCCAACCGGTCTCTCCATATTGACAACGATATTGGCCAATACTTCAATATTCGGCTATTTAACTATCGAAGAAAAACAACAAACATTTCATCCAAAGCATCAAACAAATCTCTGGGGCCCTTAATTAATATTTCACTAATTAAATCACTTCTCCAATTTTCTTATCAATATTTGTTAACCCAATATTTTCAATAATCATCTTGGCCTCTTACTCTATGTGGAAAACATTTCCATACATCACCTTCCTTTATTTTATGTACCTAAAAAATATCTTCTATTTATAATTGGAAAAAATTCCAATCACTTAGCTCTTTTCCGACCATTTATTTTTATACTCAATAAATATTAATTATTATATTTCCAAAATTCCACTTACTTGGGTTAAAACGAATGTCGTGTAAAACATCATTACAACAACCCAAAATACTTCAGTTAACTAAATATCTTTCAAACATTGATCTTCAAGATTGAATCTTGCTATTTATCGGTTAGTAATGAAATCAATCAAGTTGGGGTATAATTACCTCTCAGACCTTGATTGAAAACATCCTTAACTTCAAAATAGACAAGACCACTTACCTTGAATAATCAACACCATAAAAACCAATTATTCATTTTTAAAACGTGTTTACGTTTCTCTTTCTATTTTTACCAAATTTAATTATAGATTTCGTTTTTGTTATTAATATTCTATTTTAAGTTTGTTTCCTTATCGGATTCTATATATATCGATATATTGATTTCTAATATCAAAATTTCTTAAAAATATTCTAACTACTTAAATTTTCGAGAAAATTTCGCTAGCACCTCTTTTGTACTGGTCAATAGCTAAAACCCCAACTCGCCTCTCTAGGCCCTTTCCATTCAAAATGAAAATCAAAAAGCCAAGGGGCTTGCCAATTCAACACATAGAATCTCATATGGAATTTAAACGTGTACCTTTTTATCGGGCACTCGAATTATAATCTTCATACACTTCATTCCATACCTGTCTAAACCATATACGTCCATTTGTAATCCACTCCAACTCAATCCGATCATTTTTAACTCAATTCACTACTTTATTCTTTAATTAGCTCTTTTGCCTATTTCACTTTTATTTGATCATAACACGCTCAAATAAAATTTTAACTTGTTTATAAACCAATCAAATTCCATTTTCAACTTATGTTTCATATTCAATTTCAAATATAAATTGTCAAATCTTATTTATCTTTCAAAGTTCAATTTTGATTCAAAATTCCGTTAACTAATTATTCTTCAAATTAGTTAAATATATTCAATAGTAAAAATCTGATTTTTGTAAAAATCAATCCATTCACTTTTAAATTCATAATTGAATTTATCCCATAATAATTATCTAATTTTATTTATAAACATCATTTATAAGTTTACTGCCTTGTTTTAGATATTAAACAAGTTCCATTTCAAAATCTATTTGAAACCCGATTCTTTTATTTGGAATATTTTATTTTTATAACTTCCTTATATAATTGTATAATCTATTTTCATATTTAATTTCAATTTATATTTAATACAATTTAAATATCCTTTCTGGATATAACTTTTTCTTATAAATTCGACATAGTCTAATTCCAATCATAAATCCGTTTGAATTTATTTTAATTCAATTTATATTCCGGACATTGGAATAGATTTCATCATTTCCCTTACGGTTCCCAATTCTCATTTAAAATTCATATTTGAATTTAAATTATTCAAATGATAATTTTTCACCTTTCTTTATAAATAACATTTATTTTACTTGTTTATATATTTAAACAAGTCTCGATTTCAAATCCAATTTTTTGAAATTAAATTTCTACTTTGGAAAAATAAATTTTTCCTTTTAAATTCACACTTGAATTTAGATTTCCCAAATTATCCAAATGATAATTGCTCTTTTCTATTTCATTTATAAACACTGTTTATAAATTTACTTCAATTCCCTACATTATCCAATTTATAAACATCATTTATAAATTCATTACTTGTTTTAATTATTCAAAACAAGATAATATTTTTTTAGCCCATTCAAAATTCAAATTCTATTTTAGAAAAAGATTTTCCCTTTTTAAAATCTCAAAACCCCTTTTACGATATTTTTTATAATCAACATTTAGGCCTAGTGATATTTAAACATCCAAAAACACTCAATTATCAACCACATGTTTTCTAACACATCATATATGATAATATATATGAAAACAAACAAATAATAATATTTTTGAGGAATCTAGTCGGATCCCTCCAACCTATTTCCCTGCATCCACAGACGTTAGCTAACATAAATAATACCCATCCTGCTTCGAGGCAGGATATCGCGATATAAAAGGTCATCCACTATCATATTGTGGGGTGCATAGGGTAATCCACTAATGATACTACGGGCATCCACTAATGGTACTATAGGAAATATCCGACCACCAATATATATATATATATATATATATATATATATATATATATATATAATGGCCACAAACACCAAGCCTAAATATCTAATATATAAAATAATAGCCACAAAAATATTTCAAGGCATCCAAACAATCAACAAACAACATATAACATCATTTAAGTAAAATCCAGAGAGTGAGTTTATTCACATTGATTTTCCTTTGCTGAATACACAATTAAATTCCATATTGTCTTAGCTATGCATCTACTTCATTATCTCGAATAAATTTATCACCTACCATTATTTTATTTTGAATTTATCGATCAAACGTTTATTTGTTTAAATTAACTACTATAATAAATAAATAAATTATTCTGTGAATATAAACTCAGTAAAGTATATACCTTATGGCCTTGTAAATCTCGACTAGTCGACGAAACAACTCAGGATGACCGATCTACTTCATGAACCCTGACCCCCATTGTAATGCCACTTCCTTAAACCTACTGGCTCTAATAATCGGACACTTCCTCCTTTAAATGACAGGACTGCATTCACCAATCTCCCAAACAAACAGGCTAAACAACTCCACGTCACAGACCATATAAACAATGGCAAACAACTCTTCTTCCAAGCTCGAGATCTGCCAGAACCATCCTCCCCATCCTTCATGAAATCCACGAACTCCATTCTACAGTAGTTTGTCCTCAACCACCCAAATAAAAAGAAGCATTGATCTTGCTCTCCCTTCATCAAACTCGCAGTTTCCAAATTTCCCAATGCCATCGCGATAGTAGACTCACTATAATTTTTGAAACCAATCCTTACTGTATTCTACACGCAAAGCACAAACGCCACCAACAATCTACCTCGCTTTCCATTTCAGAAATCAAAGACGAAATTCGCACAAGCTCGAACCCTATCCACGACTGTCTGAAGCTCGAGCCAAGGAAAAATGTATCGCACCACAATTCGAAACTAGATAGGTGAAGCGTCGGTCCATACGAGCTTACAATAACAAATTTTATGATTTTCGATTTATCGAATTAATCCGAAACGAAGAGGAAATCAATTTCAGAAGTATTCAAATATTTAAAAAGGGGAAGAACGGATTTTGTTTTTGGGTTTCTAGGAAAAATGGGAAAACAGAGACTTTTATTTCCTTAGAAGGAATGAACAACGAGCAATAAAAATGGAGAAAAGAGGGTTTAATCATGTTTAAATAGAGAAGAAAGGGGAACCAGAAGTACACGAACCATTAAATCGAGGTTTTACTTCGTCGTGAAAAGAGGAAACAAGTAGTACATGATGTTGAAGAAGAAACAGCTAGCTAAGTGTAGCCCCTTTGCGTTGGAAAATTAGTGTCTATGTTTAGATTAGGAAGGAAGGAAACCTTTATTCATTTATTTATTTTATTTTATATATTTTAGTTTGAATAGAACCGATATGCTTTTATTTAATTTAAAATACCCCGTGATTCCGAACTCCTTTTTGAACACAACAATCGGCATCCTTAGGGTTATACCACTATCCTGAACCCACTAAAACAAGTTTCGACGCCTCATTTTATTGTCTGGAGAAGATATTAATTTAAATTGATATAAATTAAATTCAAAAATTAATCCCTTAATAATATATTATTATTATTATCATCTATATTCAACTAGAATATATATTCATCATTTGAATCATTTCAGTTCAGTTTTATCTTCAAATTGAATTATTTCAGATTCTCGTATTATGATAATTATAATTTTCGAAATAAATCGTATTTCGATTATTAAATCGGTAACTCAATATAAAAATTGATTTATATTAACAACTCAATATTTATATTTAAAATAAATTATTCGGAAATCGGGGTCGTTACATTATGTATCTCCATATCATTTTCCTATCATGACAATAAAAGGTATATTATTGTGTTGATCAATTCAGTTAATCAGATGTTTTTAAAGTTGAACGAAACTAATAATTAATTTATATATTCTCGTACCTAATTTTGATTTTTATCCTTACGAGCGCTAATTTGTATATTTCTACAAACAATATTTGAAGGTATGGGTTGATTAAATTGTTAGTTTCTTTAAGAGCAATAACATATATGTTTCCTCTCTATTCTTCTCCATTCAATAAAATATATGTTTCTTTTCCTTTCTTTGAATATAGGCTATGATGTGTAAACGTTTGCATTTACATCAACGCAATGGGAAGAATTTTAGAGTCATGCTTTGATTTACAAATAAATAATCAAATGTGTTCCTCTCCCTTCTCATCTTTTATTCCCTTCCACTCCCACTGATTATTTCTCTAGTATCATCAGCATATAAACTAATTTCCATATTTACATGCATATATTTTGTTTTTCACATATTGTTGTTTGAATATGAAATGAAATCACATGAGGAAGCAGTAAGGATCCAGACCCAAGGAGAAGCAGGAGAACCGATGAGAAGGAATGGAGATGGGCAAAAGATGCGGCACCCGAGCTAAAGTACCATGAAAAGCATTTGATAAGAAACAGATCTCGCTCAAGAAAGATAGTGGGACAATGCATGACTAAATTTACATGTAGCAGTGGATAGCAGATGGTATTTTACTGTGTTGATCAATTCTATTATGTTGATATATATCTCCGTATCATTTTCCTATCTTGATAGTAAATGGTATTTTATTATGTTGGTCAATTATATTAATCAAACCTTTTCAAAGTTGAATGAAATTAATAATTCAATTTGGTACAGGTTCCATTGAAGAATTATATACTAGTTTCGAAATTTTAAATCAAAATATTTGTTGTCATTGGAATCTTGTACGCTAGAACTAAAATCGTGAAGTACTTATTTTCGATCAGTTTGGTTTTACTAGTTCAAGATTTTGACCAACAATTTATACTGGATTAGTGCACTTGTTTTTTATCTAGCACATTTTCTATTCTGAGTTTGTATGTCGATTTTCTCATTGACCACATGATTATAGTATGTTTTCAATGGTTTCTAGTTGCGATCCATTTGACTGACGATGAGATTAAATAAAGTCTAAAGCATTTGTGTTATTTATAGTTTGAGTACTTTTTAACATGTACATCTTGTGTTTGTGTGTTAGGCATAATTCAATATGTGTATATACAAAAATGGTGGCTTGCTTTTCAATCAGTTGATTTTGATCTCAACTGATATTACTTGAGCAAAATTGTGGCTTACTTGTCAGGTTTTATTTCATATACAGTTTACAAATATGTTGAATTTATGTTCATCCGTTATATTTCAATGTTCTTTTTTCTTGAGTGTGGACTTGATTGACTTGTACATGGTCCTAAGGCTCCTAATCGACTTTAAAAAAAATTGTTGATAAATTAGTAGACTTTGACACCACCAGTTATATCCAAGTAAAAGCATATTTACCTATTTAATAAAAATGTTTTTGTAGGAACTATCTGCATGTTGGTAACATATGACGGGTACAAAATCCACTAGGAAATATTTGAAAACATTGAAGCATGTTAGGAATTTAATTAAAAAATGGTGTAAGCTTTGTGAATAAAAGTACAGAGAAGACAACCGAAGGAAACTATCAATAAAAAATAGGCAGATCTATTGAACTTATCCGTTAAACGTGTGCCATTTTGTTGAATATATAGGTACATCTTACTCCATAAATCTGACTCTCATTGTTCTTAACCACACACATACGTTTTAAAATTAAGAAGTTATTAGAGTAAAACAATGAGTTGACCGTTATACTTATGTATAGGTAATTAGTATTTCCGAAGTGAAGAACGGTCGCATCAAAGAACTGACGATAGTTAAACCATGAACAAAACTTTAACAATTATGTATTATAATATTACTGGTTATGTAAATTTGTTTGTAATGGTTGTGGCATGTGGATTCGCTTGTTTTGTCAAAATATTATTATTGAAATGATTATGAATATTTTATTTGATTATGCGATTAATGTGTTTTTTTAATTATTTAAATATGATGATTATCAATGTTGGTTTGAAAATGATAATTATGTGATTGATTATTTGTTTTAATATTACTATTGTATACAAGTGATTGTTGAAAATGATACAAGCCATTAACACTAAATAGCTGCGATTTACAAAAAAAATATTATAGTTGAAATTTAACGTAATAAAAATGGCTTTGTTAGGGTTTCTAAAAGTCTATAGAAAAAATTATAGTAGCATAGGAAAAATGATACAAAAAATAAAAAAAGATGCAAATACCACTTTGGTTTCATTTTTAAGACGCTGCAAAAAAAACCTATTGTAGGGTTTTTGAAATCCTACAATATGTTAATTTTTTGTTGCGTTTACTATAACGCAGCTAAAGCTTTCGGACTTTTAGTTGCATGTCGTGTCGCAGCGTTTATCGAAACACTATAGTAAGTTTTAGCAGTGTTTTTACAACACTATGAAATGTCTTTTTTGGCGTAATGGAGTTCCTTTTGATCAAAGCCAGGTGCCAACTCCAAATGATACAGCTCGTAACCCCCCGGAAGGTTTCATGACAATTAGCTGACAGATGTAAACGGTAGGGCGCGTTCCTCCTTTCGGCCCCTTCATTATCAAGTTTCTATACCGCGTGGAATTGGCACCCATGCAGCTACATCCCATGGCGTATACATATCTTTTATCACTATATATAGTCTATAGGGAGCATCTACACTGCGAGCCTACTATCAAAGATATTGCCTTCTTCTAAAATTTCAAACATCGAAAGAACACTCCATCCTTTCTCTATTTCGAATTCGCCTCGGGCAAACGAGTTATTGCCTAGGGGTTCAGCAAGATGGGAGGCATAAAACCTGAATGGTTTTACATTCCACAACGAGGGGTCGCGAGAAGATGGATTCAATGCAGTAAGCGTCAAGCCTTGACCTGCTCCTCTGAACTTTGTCGAGGTTATAATGTTCGCACTTCTTTGCAGGTCAAAATCCATCAAAGCCTACCAACGACGCGTATTACGCTCGTTTGGCTACCCTGAAAGTGTGCCAGAAAGTCTTCGGAGCGTTAAGAGATGCATTACATACGATCTTCTTCATTAATTCCATCTTCTTGGCGATGATTGAACTTTTGGTGCCGGGGGCGCTCAGGCTCCTTTTGTAGTTCCACCAGCAGTTGTGCCCCCCATTCGGGGAGCCAGCAGTCGTGCCCCCAGTCGGCGGGAGGGAGGGGGTTCGGTGCTATGGCTCGACCCCAAGTCCGAGTCAAGCATGTCACAAAGAAAAAAAGGAGCCATCAGGCCCAGTCAAGAGCCCACAGGAAAAAAGAAAGATAAACCTCTTAAGTAAAGCATCGAGGAGGTGCGGAAAACTCCTCTACATAAATCGGACATTGAGAAATCCCCTGTTTTAGAGAAGAAGGTGGTGGAGAAACCCGCATCAGAACATAGCTCAGAATCGAGGCCTCAATCACCGATCTACGTGTGTCGATATCCCTTCTCAAAGAATATCTTTAAAGGGCTGGAAGATCTAAAACTGCCGACCAAGCAGTACAACTTCCTGGAGTTAGTTCCTCATACTTTCTTTCCTTCGTCCAAAGTAGAAAGTGTATCGGCTGGGGTCAGAGAAGTTACGCCAAGAAGCAAGGCGTCTACCATAGGTCTTTTGGGGGGATGCACTAGGACACATACGACACATGCAGTGCATGTCACAACACTCTTCTATCATATGCCTTCATATTTATGACCTTGATTCACTTGGGAATGTTGGTGCAATGTCTTCTCGATCGTACGATCCTAAAAAGTTCCTAAGCAGCATCTACAAGAGCGGGGTCCCTCCTAAGTAGCACTCAGGTCAGGAGTGGGAGCATATAGATGATCGACATAGAGAAGAGAGAGAGAAGAGACACCAAAAATATAAGTATCATCCCCGTACTCGTTCTCACTCTCCGCTCCGCCACAACACTAATAGGCCGAAAAGTTATTAAAATCTCCATGAGGGTAATAATTCGATTGTCAAGGCTCCAACCTCCCGAAACGAGTCATCGCACAAAGAACATCATCCCATGAAACATTGTGAGTATAAAAACAAAGGCAAAGACAAGATGATGACAATTTCGAGCAAGCACAAATCCACAGAGATATCCATTTCGGAATATGTCGCACTTGAAGGTTTTATTGCGGAATGGATGAATGTTTTAGAAGGGCAGTTTCCTTAATATTGTTTTGGGAGCATGCACTTTGTTCCTTCCCTGCAATCTGTACCTGAAAATGCTGGTGATGTGCTAAAAAGAGAGATAGACTTCATCGTCGGGCAGTATAAAGAAACATGTAAATTTCCCGAAAGCTTTCTGAAATCATCCACGACCTCAAGCTAGACTTGGCCAACTAGAAGCAGCTGTGGGATTAGGACAAAAGCTCTTTGGCTCATGTTGATAAAGAACTTGCAGATTCCAAAGCTAAATTAAAGACGGCAGAAGCGAATATTGAAAAGTATAAAAAACTATACAATGATTTAAAAGACCGCTTCCATAGAGCGCTCGATGCCCAGAGCCCGAGAACAAAAAAATTTGAGGGTGAATGTAAGGCTCTTACTCAGGAGAACACTAACTCAAAACTTAAGTGTAGCAACCTTGAAACAGATAATAGTTCTTCGAAGAAAGAAAACGGTGAGAAGAATGCTCGTACCGCCCTAGAATCTGCTTCCAATTCTAAACTCCAGTATGATATAGACATGGCGGAGTTGAGGAAGTAGTTTGATGAGACGAAGAAGGTGGAAGAGGAGTTCGGGCCTTTGGTTTTGACTTCCTTTGCTTGAATCCTCTAGTATCGTGACATCTCTTAGGTAGAAGACTACCCTACAACTTTAGCTGAAGCCTAAAGAGAGTTGGTTGAGGAGGAGAGGCGTGCATCAGAAAGCGTAGATGAGGATGAGGAGGAATTAACGGAGAAATTCTTAAGGGACAATGAGCCCGAAGTTCTAGCAGAAGGGAGAAGACTGCAGAAGGTGGCTGAGGATGCTTCTAGGCTTCTAGCTAAGGGAAAAACTATCATTGAAGGTAGTTTCATTTTTTTCATGTAGCTTCTGGATCCTGAGAAGTGGATGGCTACAATCCCAACTTCCCAGCTCCACAAATTACCATGGCTATGACTTTGATCACCTAGGAGCCCGAACCTCCCGGACATACAAGTGGCGGCTCCGTAGAAGGTATCTCTCTGACTTCACCGAAATTCAAGAGAGTTTTACTAGTGTGTCCGAATTCCATAAAGGAAAAAATTGGAACACATGTCAGTCCCAAAGGGCTAACGGTTATTGCTCTTCCTACTACAGGAACCCATCCAGTTCAGACCTTTCCGGAGACTCGGTCGAAAGCTGTCGATGAACCACTAATGCCCTCTGTCGACGATCCAGAAAAGATGAAGGAATGGTCGATGCATTGAAGGGACTGAATGTAAAGGGTTCTCGGCCTGAAGGAGAAGAAGACATCATCTTCACGGGAGAGATTGGAAAGAAGGGTGCACTAAGCATAGCATAAATGAAAGTGTGGCAGGAAGGAAAACTTCTCAAGCTGAAATTCAAATCAACCACAGGTCCCATATTAGTCGATCCCCTGCAAGTCATTTCTCTTTTAAGTGTCTTGCAGTCATATGCATTGATCCAGGAGACAAAGAATATTAGGAAGGAGAAGAGATCGAAGAAAAAGCATGACAAGTCTAATCAAGGTTCCAGGAGGTACGGAAGTGACAAGTCTAAGAAGCGCCTGCTTACGGAGGCAGAGCTTGAGGAGAAGAAGAAACCAAAGACTTAGTGGTTTTTTCTTGCAACTTATGTTCAGTAGGCCTGCTATGTTTTTTGCGAGTACGGCCTTCGCGTTTTGGCCTTGTATTCATGTATAAACCTGTAATGTTAATAAAATAATTCTTTTGTGTAACAACCCACATTTTACGTATCAGAAGATCGTAAAATATTTTTATTTTATTCCCTAAGGGTTGGATCATTCTCGTATTTTGATATATTGTTTATGGAATGTGAAAAAAGTCCACAATTTTTTCCAATTTTATTTGTGATCAATTTGCCCCTTCCGGTCTTGTACATGGCATAACTTTTGACTCGGATCGAGTCAGGTGTTGAGACCAGTGCCATTGGAAAGGAAACGATGTTTCCCTTTCCATAGAGTGGTCACATTAAAGATTTGGTTCAGTGGTTTGGGACGAATCACTGTTTTAAGGTTTACGGTTGGTTGTTCAGGTTTTGTTGCCATAATGGGTTGATTTGGGGAGGCCCATTAATGGGCTGGTGGAAGCCTATAAATAAGGGGTGAGAGGTATGGAGAATAGTTTACTTTCTCCATTCTCTCATTTGGAGGAACTTGTGATCCTCCGTTTCTTCATTCTCCTACACCTTTCCACCATTAAAATTCGAGATCTACATAAGAGAATCGAAGATCTACATCGTTTGAAGCTAGATTTACGCCATTCCAAGGGAGAGTTCATCGAATCGAAGAGTTTAGAGGAAATTCTTCGCTGTCTAGATCTAGAACTAAGTGTTTTTGGGTTGTTTCAGAGATTTGGTGAGTGTATGCATCTCTCATACGGATTCAATCAAGTATATGAGTTCTATGATCTTAATTTCATTATTTTCAAGTCGTTTTCCTTAGATCTACATCATGGTAAGTTTATTTTCATATGAATCTCCATAGGATCTAATTTAGCAACTTAAAACCGGTAATTCCAATGTCATTCCATATGTATATGCAAGTTAGATCCATGATTTTAGTTCATATGATCATTTAACATGATTTTGGTGAATTTTACATGGTAGTTATTATTTTCATGATGTTAGAAATCTTATGACATGATTATAATCGTATTGGATGAGTTGATTTCGTCATTAGAATCGGTTGACGAAATTTTGGTCAAGTTTGGAGAAGATTCGGATCAAGCCCGTCATAATTACGCAAATACCATTATGCTCGACCAGGGTGTGCTCGACCAGGGTATGCTCAACCAGGGTGCACTTGACCTGAAGTGTGTGTGCTCGACTAGGGGGTGCTTGACCAGAGGTGTGTGTGCTTGACCAGAAGCATGTTTGCTTAACTAGAAGTGTCTACACTTGACCGGAAGTGTGTGCGCTTGACCAAAGTGTGTGTGATCGACTAGGGTGATGTTCGACCTCTATAGTGTTCGACCAGAATGATGCTCGACAAAGTTAGGTTATAGCAGCGCCTTTAAACACCATGATCGATGGTAGAAACGCTGTGGCTTTTTTCATGGCAAATGGATAGAACACTATGGTTTGTATTGAACCTTATATTGATGATATTCGGTTTAGCAATGATTTTGACTTCGAAGTGAATTCAAGTTATAATGTCGAAGTGTTGTGTTGTGTTCGTTATATGCAATGAATATGGAGACGACTCAAGGGTGTTTCGAGTTCGTTGATAATGGTTTCTCAAAAGTTTTATGAGCTTATGGATGGTTCATTGATGATGACTAGAGATACCAAAGGCCGAGAAATTATCGTTATCGTAGGTACTAGCGGACTCAAAGCAAAGATATAATAAGGATACCTAAAAGACCGATTGTATGGTCGAGTACCCTGGACATCGTGTACGGCCTAGATATGTCAAATTGTATGACGTATGGGGTTTTTGCTAGAACCGGGGTTACCATTAGCCCTTGATGGATGGTAGTATGATATGGCCAGTCATACGATCAATGGTGGTTTCAAAGCAGGATTGGCGGTGATAGCCAAAGTCCTTCATGGATGCTGGTTGCTTTGTTTGTACCATCTCACGTAGATTGTCCGACGTCGAAGGAGATGTTTCTTGGCTGCTTGTCTGATATTGGTTTAGGCCTATGGGGCTTGTGCTTGAGGGATGTTGATCTCGATTAGGATGGTTTGCGTGAGATATAACTAAATTGTTTTGATTCCTATTGGATGATGGTCGTTTTACTATTGTTTGGTTACTTCCGAATGTCATGGATGTATGGTTGAAATGTTTGTTAGTAAAGGCTATCACTGTCCGGTGTGGGGAAGGAAGAGATGGGTACTTCTCTGGTGTTTTGGTGGATTAGTTTGTTTATCTACCTACTCTTATATACTCAATTGATGATGTTAGATAGCTGTTTTATCGCTCACTAAAATTGTTGTCTGACTCAAGGTTTTATGTTTCCCTCTTATTACATTGGGTTGTTCAGGCAGACTAAGTGGTAGGTGACTGGTGATTAGTGGAGAAGATGTTGTTGTGCGGTGCCGAGCAGGAGGCTGGCATATTATCTTGCTATTATATAGTATCTTTGTTTCTGTTGTGTGGTGTTTATCTCTTAGCGCTATAGTGAGGCAAATTTGTAAAGACACATATGTTGTAATTCCCAGATTGTATGGGTATTTTCTGTAATTGTTATGAGAGTTTAAGTTTCTGCTCAAATGTGCTTCACTATTATTACATGTTGTAAATGTTCTATTATATTTTATCCTTGTATACAACCGGTTCCGTTTGGGGTTTACTTCCCTTGATGATCATCCACACCTACCGGGCACGCCTTTCAACGCATCATTCCCTCTTGTTTAGTGCAAGGGTTGTGGGCGGTTGTCACATTTGGTATCAGAGCTCTGGCCATCAATTTTAGCCAAAGTTCAGAGATGTAATTATGTGTGAGAGACATAATTGTAGTTTTTGATGGATATATATACACACATAGTAGAGTAGTGTTGGATTAACATTGAAGTTCATCTTTTATGTGGACTAATCATTCCATTTTGGATATAGAATGAGTCATCAAACCTCTAGGGGTGAGCCTAATACTAGAAGAGTAGGAGATGGAAGCCAATTGGGAGCTTTAGCCGGTGCACCGGAATATCTGGTTATGTTCGGGGCGGCCATGATGGCAGCAATTATGTTGAGGATGCCCATTCCAGAAGCAGGGGTAGGACGTGGTGTTCCTTTGCAAGTACTCAGAAAGGATTCCGCTAAGTGATAGAGGGACTGTTCTCCTACGGCGAAGAAACCTTTATTGGTCGTAGTGCTACAAAGAAGCTAAATAAGAAGAAAAATCAACATAAAGGGAATGATAGCCAAAAGAAGAAAATTAAGAAGAGTGACCTCTGCTTCAACTGCTAGTTGGAGGGTCATTATGCCAAGGATTGTAAGAAGCCGAAAGCCGAGAGGAGGGCTATATTTATGGCAAGTCTGGACTTAAGAAGAAAGATTGTCCAGATTATCTGAAGGGTAATCAACTGGAGGAAGCATGTGTTGTGGAAGTTACTCCGATATCTTATTGCATGCCTAATGAGAAGTAGAAGAAGCTGTTGCCAGTTTAGATGTGCTTTCTGCTAGTGGAGTTGTTAAGTTCAATTTGGTACTCTAGCATCACTTTCTCTTACATATAATAAGATTGTATGCCTAATAAGTTTGGAACTTGAAGCTGTAATAGACCTCTGGTTGTAACCAGTATAGTATGGTTCATCTGCTTTTTGTATAATTTGTGGTGATCCAGTATTATTTGATCATGGATGCTTAGTGTAACTTTCGTCTGGTTTAGGATCATCTTGGGCATGGATTGGCCCAAGAGGTATGCGGCAAGTTTGAATTGCGAAAAACTACAAGTGAGAGCCAGGGATGTGAAAGGGCGAAAGGTGTCGATTCAGGGTAAGCCCGAAGATGGTGTCTTTGTGAGTTGTTATACTCGCTTGGAATTCCAAAAGAAGACTTGTCATCCGTGCTAATCGCAAGTGAGTTTGAGGATGTCTTTGACAAAGTCAAAGAGTTACTGCTACATCGTGGGATTAAGTTTAGAGTCGATTTGGTCAAGGGTGTTGAACCTATCGCTATGCTTCTTAGGTGGATGGCGCCTAAGGAATAGTGAGAGTTAGAGGTGCAAGTTCGTGACCTTTTGAGAAAAGGATTCATTCGGAGGAGTGTTTCTGAATGGGGTGCACCAGTTATGTTTGCAACCAAGGCTAGGAGATTGTAAAGATTTTGTGAGGACCACCTTAAGCTGAACAAGGTAACCAAGAAGAACAAGTATACGTTGCCAAGGATCGAGGACTTATTCGATCAGCTTTACAAAGCCAAGGTGTTCACTTAGATGGAAATAGCAACGAAATTTACCAATTGAGAATGGCAAGGGATAGTGTGCCGAAGACTGATTTTAGGACACCATCCGGTTTCTTTGAATGGTTGGTGATGCCATTCGGGTGGACTAACGTGCCAGCATATTTTGTGGATCTTATGAAGAGAGTTTTTGGATGATATCATGGCTAACTCCCACAACGAGAAAGAGCATAAGATTCCTTGTGAGTTAGTTTGGAAGTCTTACATAAGCATTAAAGGAAGAATAAGTTTTTGAAGTACCACTCTTGGAAAAAGGTAACGCAGTTGCAGCTACGTTAAATCGAAGACATGCGAGTTTGGGAGTAATGTTTTGGAAATGGAAATGCCTCGAGTTTTGGAAAAATTTGATTTCAGCAAGGTGTGAGTTGGAACATGAAATGTTGGCAAGATTATCGATAAGACCTACTCTCATTGAAAGACTTTGTGAGAGCCAAAAGCAAGATGCAAAGTTTGTCGAGGTTATTCAGAAGTTGGATTCCGAAGAGTATAATAAGTGATCAGGATCCATTGTTCATGAGTAGATTTTGGAAGATTCTGCAAAAAGCTTTGGGAACCAAGTTGTGTCAGAGTACAGCTTGTCATCCCCGAACTGATGGTCAGACAGAAAGAGTTAACCGAGTTTCGAAAGATCTCCTACGAGTTTGTGCTTGGATTTCGGGGAATCGTGGGAAGACATCTAGTTGAGTTTGCATGTAATAATGGCTATCGCTCGAGCATTGGGATAGCACCATACGAGGCGTTGTATGATAGACCGTGTAATTCTCCAGTTTATTGGGTATAAACTGGGGATAAGTTGTGTAACACCCCGTATTTTCTGTGAACATATAAGTAACAAATTAAAGTATACTTAATTTTTAGGAGAAGAATTAAGGGAAACGGGTTGTGCCATTGCGTTCGTCTTGAAATTCTTCTTGAGATAGTCCGAGTTTGCGTAAAACGGATACCGTATGAAGAAGATATGGACGAACGAAGTTAGGCAGAAAAACCGGAAACAGGCCAGAATACACTGGCGCACTTGTGAAGTGGGCCAATACAAAAATACACTGGCGCACCTGCCAAGTGCACCCATACCGATCCAGCACAGAATTCTGGAGTGTTCTGTAATGATGTGTCTTCTTCTGAGTGGCTGGATGACCTGTCTTCGAGCTGGGTGGTTCTGATGACTTCTGGACTGATCTGAAGGCTCTAAATTATCCTATTCTCCTATTTAAACGCCCCTAAACCTAGCTTTCTTTCCACACCAAACCATTGCAATGTTATGCTGCCTCCACCTTAATTAAAATAAATTAATGGCGTCTCTGCTCTGCTGAAACCTAAGCTAATACTTGTGCTTCTTCTTCTTCTTCCGATTCTGATTTAGATTAAAAGAGAACAACTGCAACTCTTCTTCTAGAATCCAAGCAAGGCAAGTACAGTTATTTTCCGATATGAAATTTAATCATGATCTTGACATAATTGTAAATCTGAATCTGAGATTATGCCCTTTTTCTATTTATCAGATCTGTTCCTCTGTTGTATTGTTATTATTCTGTTTGTTCTGTATTTCTTCCTCCTTTCTTTCTTTTTGTTTGATAGCCAGGCTACCACGACCCTAAGCCAAATCTCATAAGAGATGAACGCATAAACGCTAAATTTGGGAAGAATATTGAATGAGGCATATTTAGACATAATTGATTTGTAACTGATTTGAGGACACAACGCATGTTGTATTTCAGGACATAAGTTTGAGGCATATTGCATAAGATGATTTATGACTTGGAAGAAGAGGATTATTGTGACTTAGAACATAAAGAAAATATGTTGTAAATTTAAGATCTAGACCTGGGCATATTAAATCTGATAGTCTGTCATTTGGAAGTACGAGAATTAATTTGCACATGACGTAGGTGTAAAAATCTATATTAAGATTTGATGACTATTAAGTGTGAATACACCTAAATGGGGATTTTTGGATATATGACATGCATTGAAATCAATGGCTATATTTGGCATAACTTATATGTGAACCATGTTTGGGGTTTTTGGGGAATATTCTGCACCATGCTAAAATTTGGGCATATGTTATATTATGAATCATGACCATGATTTAGGCACGTGAATTTAGACATAATTTATAATTGGCAAGATATGTCAATGAAACTTTAAGGAATGTTTAAAATATGTTATATTGCCTAATCTGCTAGATCTGTTATATTGCCTAATCTGCTAAATCTGTTATATTGCCTAATCTGCTAGATCTGTTATATTTCCTAATCTGGTAGATCTGTTATCTGCTAAATTTGTTGAATTGCTTAATCTGTTGAAAGCTGAATAATTGTAATTTGGAGGCTCGATCTAAAATTATGCAAAACATGTTAATAGAACTTTGGATAATCTACCGTAACTTGTAAAGAAGTTAAATCTGCTAAATGGATATAATTAGTCTGATATTTTCTGTAATGGAATAAAGTGGCTATGACACGAGGTTAGACTCCGTTTGCGGTAGAAGCCTACCCGGAACCAACCGGATTAACCAGCGACCGCAAACTGTCAGTCTAATGTGAGAGGTCGTAGGCATAACTAAAATATGCTTAGACACGAGGTTAGGTCTGGCTTGTGGCAGAAGTCTGCCCGGAACCGCCCGGCATATCCAGCGGCCACAAGCTACCGACCTAATGTGAGAGGTCTATGCATTAATATTTAATTAATGCAAATCTGAGATAAATATGATGTCTAAAACGTGTTGGATGGATAGGGTTAAACCAACTGGACTGATGAATTTAACAAACCCTTTTCGTGAATCTGTAGGCCCAATACAAAATTAGACAATCTGTAAGTCTGTTAAATCTGTACATCTGATCCGTTAGTCTGAAAACTTGTTAACTTGATTGTCTGATCTGTGAACTAGTAAATATGAACTCTGTATGTCTGAAACTTGTAAATAAGTTAATCTGAAATCTGTTAGTCTGGGGACACAAGGTTAAGATGGGTAATTACTTGTGTCATCTGTTGTGTGGGACCCATATTAGTCAGTAACCCTTTCTGGTATCAAAACTATGACCCAACAGTAGGTAGGGTCCAGGCACGCTTACTGAACTAATTATAAGCGGCTCATTCTGATAATGGCGAGGGGTGTTGATGGTGCATTCCAACCGGGTCATGTGCGTGCATGGATCCCGGTCTGCCTCTGAGGATGTAAGACGCCGTGACATCTAATTCTATCACCTATCTGTTTCTGCATGGTACCGTCTGTTGGGGTGGTAAAGGCCCATTTACTAGTGTACACCTAATTCTAACATTCTGTTTCCTTAGGGATTATTCTGTTTCTGTCTCTGTTCGGGTGGTGAAGGCCCATTACTAGCATTATGTTTCTGTACTTTTTGTTCGGGTGGTAAAGGCTCATTATTAGCATTATGTTTCTGTACCTTCTGTTAGGGTGGTAAAGGCCCATTATTCTGTTTCTGTTTAGACATTAGGGTAACACCTAATACTGTTATACTAGTATTAGTGCAGAGAAGTGAAAAGTAATATCATCATGTTTCTTCTGTTTAACCTAAGTATATCTGTTATTCCTATTTCCTGTTATCTCTCATCTAGTTTTATTTGCATGCCATTACATTATTATCTGTTCATAACTGAAAGTCACTGGACTTGCCAGACTTTATGTCTGACCCTTGTTGTTTCGCCTCTTTTCTTCCGTCCGCCCCCCCAGGTTTTTAAGGAGGGAATACTCTAGCTTGATCCGGATCTTTCTTCCTGCTTGGAGTGCTTGAAGTTCTTAAAGTATGGCTTGTCTTTTTCTGGCATCTTCGGTGGGGATTATGATTTTAAAGTTTTTTTACTTTGATGGCTTTAGAACAAGGCAGATATATATGTACTTGAGTTTTTGGTAAAGCTGTAACCAAACTGATTTATGTCCGCTGCAATAAAGTTATAAAGTTTTTCAAGTACTATTTTTATATCTGTCTTGTAATATTCTGTTATGTTTACTAAAATGCTCCATCAAAGTTAAGGCATTCCCTTTGTGAGTGACCTTAACGGACGTGGGGTGTTACAAGTTGGTGCGTGGGCCATAGATGATAAGAGAAACCTCAGATTGTATCAAGATCATTCGGCAACGAATGAAGACATCCCAGGATTATCATAAGATTTGTGTAGATAAACATCGAAAAGATATGGTGTTTGATGATGGCAACATGGTTTTGTGAATATTTCACCATTAAAGCATGTGGTTTGGTTCAGAAATAAAAGAGAATTGTCTTTAAGGTCTGTTGGACCATTTCCGGTGGTCGAGCAAATTGGAAAGCCCACATAAAGATTGGAGTTACCTGAGGAGATGTCAAGATACACCATGTGTTCCATGTGTCTTTTCTACGGACATTCGTGCATGATTCGAATATGGAGGCATCTCCAAAGCAGTATAGAGACCTAGAAGTTAAGACCTGGGCTACGAGACCTCGTAAGCCGCTTCGTGTTGTGGGAAACGACACGAAACAGCTTAGGAGGAAAATAGTTAAGTTAGTCAAAGTTCAATGGAGTGAGGACGGCGACGATTGTACGTGGGAGAATGAAGAGAGTATAAAGAAGACCCATCTATATCTCTTCGTCCGTATGACCCATTGATATCGCGCCATCATTACGTCATTGTAGCTTATTGTTATTGTTGCTGTTGTTGTTATTGTGTTATTGTTGGTGTTGATTAGAATTCCGCATGCGAGGATAGGGATATGGATGCATGACTTGATGGCTGCTAGTTTGAATGATAGAATTGGTTACTCATGGATGATAGGCATGAAAAATTGTTTTTGTTGTTTGTGTTTGTTGAAATTTGGGGGGCGAAATTCTTAAGGGGGGAGGGGGGAGAATGTAACAGCCCGCATTTTATGTGTCGGAAGATCGTAAAACATTTTTATTTTATTCCCTAAGGGTTGGATCATTCTCATATTTTGATATATTGTTTATGGGGATGTGAAACATGTCCATAATTTTTACCAATTTTATTTGTGACCATTTTGCCCTTGTCAGTCTTGTATAGAGCATAACTTTTGACCCGGATCGAGTCAGGTGTTGAGACCAGTGCCATTGGAAAGAAAATGATGTTTCCCTTTCCGTAGAGTGTTCACATTAAACATTTGGTTTAGTGGTTTGGGAGGAATAACTATTTTAAGGTTTTACAGTTGGCTGTTCATGTTTTGTAGCCATAATGAGCTGATTTGGGGAGGCCCATTAGTGGGATGGTGTAAGGCTATAAAAAGGGGGTGCGACGTATGGAGAATAGTTTACTTTCTCCATTCTCTCATTTGGAGGAACTTGTGATCCTCCATTTCTTCATTCTCCTACACCTTTCCAACATTAAAATTCGAGATCTACATAAGAGAATCGAAGATCTACATTGTTTAAAGATAGATCTACGCCATTCTAAGGGAGAGTTCATTGAATCGAAGAGTTTAGAGAAAATTCTTCATTGTCCGGATCTAGAACTAAGTGTTTTTGGGTTGTTTTAGAGATTTTGTGAGTGATATGCATCTCTCATACGGATTCAATCAAGTATATGAGTTCTATGATCTTAATTTGATCATTTACAAGTCGTTTTCCTTATATCTACATCATGGTAAGTTTATTTTCATATGATTTGCCATAGGATCTATTTTAGCAACTTAAAACCGGTAATTCCAATGTCATTCCATATGTATATGCAAGTTAGATCCATGATTTTAGTTCATATGACCATTTAAAATGATTTTCGTGAATTTTACATGATAGTTATTATTTCCATGATGTTAGCAATTTTATGACATGATTATAATTGTATTGGATGGATTGGTTGAGTTGATTTCGTCATTAGAATCGGTTGACGAAGTTTTGGTCAAGTTTGGAGAAGGTTCGGATCAGGCCTGTCATAATACGAAAATGCCATTGTGCTCGACCAGGGTGTGCTCGACCAGGATGTGCTCGACTAGGGTATGCGTGTGTGTGCTCGAGCATGGTGTGCTCGACCAGGGTATGCTCGACCAGAGGGTGCTTGACCAGAAGTGTGTGGGCTTGACCAGAAGTGTGTGCGCTTGACCAGAGGGAGTGTGCTTGACCAGGATGATGTTCGACCCCTATAGTATTCGACCAGACTGATGCTCGACCATGTTAGGATACAACAACACCTTCAGTCGCCATGATCGATGGTGGAAACGCTGTGGCTTGCTTTCGTGGCAAATGGATAGAACGCTATGGTTTGTATTGAACCTTATATTGATGATATTCAGTTTAGCAATGATTTTGACTTCGAAGTGAATTCAAGTGAGAATGTCGAAATGCTGTGGTGTGTTCGTTATATGCAAAGAACGTGGAGACGACTCAAGGGTGTTTCGAGTTCGTGGATAATGGTTGCTCAAAAGTGTTATGAGCTTATGGATGGTTGTCATTGATGATGACTAGAGATACCAAAGGATGAGGAATTATCGTTATCGTAGGTACTAGCGGACTCAAAGCAAGGATATAATAGGGATACCTAAAAGACCGATTGTATGGTCGAGTACCCTAGGCGTCGTGTATGGCCTAGATATGTCAAATTGTATGACATATGAGGTTTTTGCTAGAACCGGGGTTACCATTAGCCCTTGATGGATAGCAGTATGATATGGCCAGTCATATGATTAACATTGGTTTCAAAGAAGGATTGGCGGTGATAGCCAAAGTCATTCATGGATACTGGTTGCTTTGTTTGTACCATCTCACGTAGATTGTCCGACGTCGAAGGAGATGTTTCTTGGCTGCTTGTCTGATATTGGTTTAGGCCTCTAGGGCTTGTGCTTGAGGGATCTCGATTAGGATGGTTTGCGTGAGATATAACTAGATTGTGATGATTCCTATTTGATGATGGTCATTTTACTATTGTTTGGTTACTTCTAAATGTCATGGATGTATGGTTGAAATGTTTGGTAGTAAAAGCTCTCACTGTCCGATGTGGGGAAGGCAAACATGGGTTCTTCTCTGGTGTTTTGGTGGATTAGTTCGTTTATCTACATATTCTTATGTACTCAGTTGATGATGTTAGATTGTTGTTTTATTGCTCACTAAGACTGTTGTCTGACTCAAGGTTTTATGTTTCCCTCTTATTACCATGGGCTGTTCATCCTATTTTTGAATGGGCAGACTAAGTGGCAGGTGACAGGTAATTAGTGAAGACGATGTTGCTGTGCGGTGACGAGCAGGAGGTTGGCGTATTATCTTGCTATTATATAGTATCTTTGTTTTCGTTGTTTGGTGTTTATCTTTGAGCGCTGTAGTGAGGCAAATTGGTAAAGACACTTATGTTGTAATTCCCAGATTGTATGAATATTTTTTCTAATTGTTATGAGGGTTTAAGTTTATGCTTAAATGTGCTTCACTATTATTACCTGTTGTATATGTTCTATTACATTTTATCCTTGCGCTGTGAGTTATACAACATGTTCTGTTTGGGGTTTACTTCCCTTGATGGTCATCCACAGCTGCATGGCATGCCTTTCAGCGAATCATTCCCTCTTGTTTAGTGCAGGGGTTGTGGGCGTTTGTCACATTTTGTCTGCAAGTTTAGGTCACTTTCCATTTAATGTACTTGCAATTCTAATTTCTCCAAATCTTGTTTATCTCATAATTTATCTTTCTTTAAATGAGCAAACATCCATTGTGGGCAGGCTCGCATGAACTAAGTGACACTTAGTTCATAGGCTGTCTAGCTTAGAATGAGTAAGTGTCGTAGTCCAGGGGTACAACGTATACGCCCCCAATTAACTTTGAATCATACGCCACGTCAGGGGAATGCTCGAAGTTAATTTATAAGTTTGTACCCATGCACCCAACGTCGGTGGGATTCGAGCTAAGTCTATTAGACATCCGAACCCTAAGCCTTTGTACTCTCCCATCTTTAGTTTGGGTTAGATTTACGGGATAAGCGATACTGAGTCCCGGTGCACCGATCAGGCTAACCCAAGTGTTTGATACTCTTTCCTAAGTTGTGAGAGTTAGATTTAGTCATGCAAACGGTTGCTCTCGCGTTTTCCTTGGCGTCATTCCAACACTTTAATCTTTGAAGCGAGGATCGCTCTATCAAGGGTTGGAGTCATGCTCTAATTTCGTGAACTCTCCGACTAATCGCGGAGTTAAGTAAGCTCGTGGAGATGTGAGAAAATGAACATCGTTGGGGAATTAGTCATTCCATTCGTTCGACTTTGGCATAGGCCAATTGAATCACAACACTTAGCCAAATAATCAGGCATAGTCATAGAGCACGGAAAAAGACTTTTATTTATAACACAATAGGCGAATCACACCTTATTACATAATTGGAAAGTGAAATGATAATTATAAAAATAGAGAAATAAAATCCTAAGTTGAATAATGTTTTGGATGCTTGACATTCCATGCTTTTATGAGTCGGTCGCCATCAATGGTCGTTAGCCTGAAAGCTTCGTTGAATGACGTAAGGTCCTTCCTATTTTGGTCCCATATGGAAAAGGGTCAGGAAGACATGTGTCAGAAGGAGATCACTAGGCTCAAAGGTTCTAGATCGAACCTTTTTGTTGTAGAATTGGGCGATCCGACGTCTATACGCCGAAGCACTCAAGTCAGCCTCCTCTCTCTTCTCATCAATCATGTCAAGTGATTCGAGGAGAAGAGCCTTATTAGTTAGAGGATCATAGTACATTATCCGATGAGAGGGGACTTCAAGCTCCACTGGGATGACTGCTTTGGAGCAGTAGGATAGCACGAACAGAGTGTGGCCAGTCACTGACTTATGGGTAGTCTGATATGCCCAAATGGCCAGAGGTATTTCATCAACATAGTTGGCCTTAGCTTGCTCCAATTTCTTCTTTAGAATGGAATTAATGATTTTATTCATAGCTTC
This sequence comes from Allium sativum, assembly GCA_030737875.1. NCBI lineage: Eukaryota > Viridiplantae > Streptophyta > Magnoliopsida > Asparagales > Amaryllidaceae > Allium > Allium sativum. The sequence goes on along the minus strand of CM060927.1, from coordinate 295,347,940 downwards.
AACTTGTCCATTTGATTACGGGTGTGCAACTGCAGTACATCTCTTCTCGATGTGACGTCGTCAACGGAAATCTTTAAACTCCATGCTATCGAATTGGGTCCAGTTATCATTTGTGATTATCCCGGGAAGTCCAAATCGACATATGATGTTTCTGAAGATGAAGTTGATCACCTGCTTTATCGTGATCGTGGTCAATGGTTCAGCATCAACCCATTTCGTGAAATAGTCAACTACCTCGATCGCATACTTCGCTCCACTCTTCGAAATCGAAATGCTATTGCTGATGTCTATTCCCTACAGTGAAAACAAACAAAAACTAACCATCTGGGAGAATTGAGTTGATGGAGCTCTGGAATCTTTGCAAACCTCTGTCATTTGTCACAGCGTCAGGATTAATCATTCGTATCTCGATCTACGGTAGGCAAGAAGTAGCCATACCAAAGTATTGTCTTTACCAAAGTTTCTCCTGATATGATCACCACACTCGCCTTTGTGCACTTCGCGTAGTACACGTTTGGCATCATCGTTGGCTATATAAGAAACAAATGAACTAAGAAACCTTTTCGATACAAAATGTCTCCTTGGATGATGTATTTCGAGGCTTTACGTACGATAGCACGCCTTTCATTCTTTTGCTCAGGAAGGGTTCCATTCATGGGAAACTTTTTGATAGGAAGAATCCATGGTTCTTTTTCAGGTTCGACATCCAGAACCACATCAACTTCCATCTGATCGACACTGGGCATAGTCAATGTCTCTGTCTGGATTGACTCCGTCTGCACTGGATCTTCAAAACTAGCTAACTTTTCCAAATAGTTAGCTTACTCAATTCGCACTCGCATGATATAAGAGATGTCGTAGTATTCAAACCAGTCTAACATCTCTTCCACCAGGTTGAGACAGGCGACAAGTCATTCCCTTTTTTCTGGAATTCCCTCCTGACCTGAAATACAATAACCTGTAAGCCACAGAAAATGGTAGCTGCTTTTACTCCTGGTTCTTTTGCGAGTTTTAGCCTGGCAATCAGGGCTTTATACTTGGCTTCCTTATTGGTATCTGGAAACTCCAGTCTTAGTGCATAGCAGATCAAACATTTCTCAGGAGTTAGTAAATAAATTTTGATGCCAAAAGGTCGATCGTTTCGAGATCCATCAGTGTACAACTTGTAAATGATGTTTGATGGATCACACTTCACTTCATCATCATCGTCCCGAGCAGTAAACTCTGCTATAAAGTCCACTGGTGCTTTCCTCAGGTCGCCGAAGGACCTTTTGTAGCGGCTGGTCAGTATACACTTTAATAGGGTGAGCTTGGAAGTATGTCACAGCTTTCTCGAGGCTATCGGAAGGCTGTAAGCGATCTTTTCGGTCTTGGAATAGCTATGCTCCACTCCTGTCTATCTTTTGCTCACACAGTATACTAGTCGTTGAACCCAATTGTCTTCATGGAAAAGTGTCGAGTTTATCACATGCAATGATACCGTTAGATATACGAATAAGTCCGTGTAATCAACCAGAATTGATATGATTGGTGGTCTCTATATACGATTTAGTAAGTTTTGAAAGGCTTTGACATAGTCAGGTGTCTAGGAAAAGTTGCGCTTCCCTCTCTTTACCAAGTCGAAGAAAGGAATGCACTTGTTATTGGCCCTGGATATGAATCTACCCAAGGCTGCTACTTTCACATTTAGTCTTTGCATATCTCTAATCTTTTGAGGCTTCTAAATGTTTCATATAGTTTTACTCTGGTCGGGGTTGACTACAATGCCCCGAGAGATGACGAAGAAACCCAAGAACTTCCCTGAAGCAATGCCAAAAGAGCATTTCAAAGGGTTAGGCTTCATCCCATATTGACGATGAATACTAAACATTTTTCTCAAAATCTTTGACATAGTTGACTGATTGCTTTGACATCACAATCACATCTTCCACGTACACTTCCATTGACCTCCCAATCTGGTTCTGAAACATGCAATTAACCAAGCGCTGATATGTTTCCCTAGCGTTCTTTAGTCCGAACGACATGACCACATAGCAATACAACCCAATATCTGTTACGAAGCTAGTATGTTCTTGGCCCAGAACATGCATTAGGATCTGATAATATCTGGGGTAAGCATCCATGAAGGAGAGAAGTTCTTGTCCAGTCGTTGAGTCGATGAGCTGGTCGATCCTGGGAAGTGGAAAGTTGTCTATGGGGAAAGCTTTATTCAAGTCTAAAAAGTTAATGCATGTCTGTCACTTCCCATTGTATCTCTTTACGAGGACTGGATTTGATATCGACTTAGGGTATAGTGAGTCTCAAATTGACCCATTGCTCTTTAACCTTTCAACTTCCTCTTTCAAAGCTGTAGATCTCTTGGGACCGAGCATACGTCTCTTCTGCTTTGCTGGGATGTACGTTGGGTCAATGTTGAGCAAATGGCTCATGATGGGCAGAGATATCTTATACATGTTAGCACGGGTCCACGGGACATGTCAAAGCTAGCGCGGAAAAAATCAGTCAATTCTCCCGTCTAGAGGGAGTCAAGATGGGAGTCGATCTTCAAAACCTAAGATGGGTCATCGTTTCGATCGGGATCTTCACTGTAGTCTAATTAGGAGTCGTCCTTCGACATCCTAGCTCTTCGTCCCCTCTCGGGTCGATATCCTCAAATTTGCGTCTGGACGGTCCAGGACATGATTTTTCCTGTACTTGCTATGCAGCAACGTTCTTGCCGAGAGAGGATCTATTTACACCTATCCCTTCTCCTTACCGCGGGCCTTCTTCCATTCAACCAAGTAACATGATCGTCCTGCTACCTGGTCTCCTCGTACAACTCTGACTCCTTCCTTCGTCAGAAACTTCAAGAGCATGCACCAATGAGCTATGCATGCTCGAAATTTAGTAAGGGTCGGTTGACCTAAGAAGGCGTCGTATGGAGAGTCAACATCCACAACAAGAAATGGGAGAATATGCACTCTATGTCAATCCCGCTCAATTAATTTTACTGATAGTTCCATTATACCTACCGGTTCATCGCCGAGCCATTGTAACATGTATTCTCCCCTTGCACGGCTTCAGGTCTTTTGCTTCTGACCTCATCTGGTTGTAAGCCCTTGTAAACAAAATATTTACAAAACTCCCGTAGCCCCCAAGTATTTTGCGCACCAAAGCCAGGCTAACCATAACCAAAATAACCAACATATCAAAACTTGGGGCTTCCACCCATTCCACTTCTCAGTTTTGAAATACGATATCATTTGCCATCCTCCTCCTTTGCTTCATCAGAATATCATCTTCTGCAACACTGCACCCCTCAATCTCCACGTGCTTTACTGTGTTCACATACTATTCCATAGTCCGGATACTAAAATCAGCTGGATGTGGTCCTCCAACTATGGTGTTGATTACAATTCCTTTACCCTTATCTCTTAGCTAGGCAGTAACTCTTGGAGCTGCCTGATTTTTTTAGGGTTCGTAGTCTCCTGCCTTTGTACCTCGGGTAAACTTTGTTCTCATCTAACTTTCCTTCATGAATAAACTTCTCAATGATATCATGGAGATGACGACACTCATTCGTTGTGTGGCCCTACATCACAACACCCTAAAGGCCTATTTGTCATGCTTATAACCATGAGGAACCAGTATCCTCACACTTATAACCGTCGACCCAACAAGCGTCGGTGATTTTTATCACGCATATTATCACGGTTATAACCGTGATAAATACTAACAGTTATAACCGTGACTTTATTTTCTGCACTAACGGTTAAGACGATGACTTTATTATATTTCCCACAGTTACAAACATGATTTTATTTTAATTACTAACGGTTTTTAATGTGATTTTATTTTCCTTGCTAATGGTTATAACCGTTACATTATTTTATTTACAAACGGTTTTAGATGTTATTTTATTTTCTTTAGTAACGGTATTAAATGTGGTAAGTGCCAAATATACATAAAACACCTATATTTCATATAAATATATACTTAGTACTAGTGTTGGCTACATACACAGTAATAGCATTAGAACAAAAAATAGCATGTAGAACGTACCAAATTTATAATAGCAAACATAACAAGTTTATAATACCAGGAGTTATATATCGTCATTAACATACATAATAAGTTTTAAAACAAGATTCAACATATTTCTTATAAATTCAGTCTTAACATACATATCATCTACCAAATTAACTTCAATCCTACCATTAGTCGCCCAGAAAGTTTCAACCTACTGCACAAATTTAAACAAATAAGAACATCACTATAAATATACACTCCAGAAAAAATGTGAACTAAAAGAAAAAAAATTGTACCTTTCGAATTGAATAGGCGGAAATCTTTCAGTGACCAAGAGGATATCATACAACCCTGCAACCTTAAATCTGGAAAGAAACTTGACCAATATCTGGAAAGGAGCTTGCAGTCTTGCAACCTGAAATCATAAAATGGTGTAACTTAACTCAAGATTTACTTCTGCATTCAAACATAAATACTCTAATAGTAACGGTAGTAATAATAATAATAAGATTACACATAAACACAAATTCATCATAAACTTGTAGTCTTGCATGCTTTGTAGGTAGTTTATCTAGTATACCAGTATCTAAAATACGAGTCTCGGACTGCAAGCTTATTCATCATAATCGCCAACAAACACAACATAAAAAACCCTTTCATTTTGATTTAGGACTACCCCAACCTCCGCCACCAGGAGTCAAAATCTCAAGTATTCACTGCTAGGAGCACTACAATCATTCAACTGGAACTGTCAACTAGAAAACTGGCAACTATAAAACTATCAACCTCCTCGAAAATCGTCAAGTAGAAAACTGTCAACTAGAAAACCGCCAATCAGAATACAATCACCTCACCAGAACTCCATCATTTGTATAAACAACAAATTTATTCTGCACGAGCGTCACGGCACGCGCTTCGCGCGTGGATTTTTATTCCTCATATGTTATGTATTTTACATATGCAAGGACTTCGCTTGTGATCACGGCACGCGCTTCGCGCGTGGATTTGATTTTATGTCATCCAATTTATTCATTTAAGGAAGCAAAGATTTGATTTTATGCCTTCATCAAGACATAATAAAAGGTATAATATAATATATTACTTTGAGTTTTAAATGTTTTTTCTAGTTTGACCTACATGCATTTTTTGAATTTTTTGTTTTATATGTTACCACCACAAATTACCTAATGTACATGGAAAGACCATTACTAACATAATTATACATGGAAAATGTGCTTTGCGCATGGATTGTTATTCCTCAATTATCGTTTATTTTACAAATATTATGTAAAACTAAAAAAACACAGAAAAGAGTTAACAACATCAACAAATTCAAAAGTATTTCTACATAAAATGTTATTCGAAAGTATTTGCTTTCTACAGCTTCTTGTCTAATATTCATACTAACATAACATAAGGTGGTTTGAAGCTTTCTCTGTGAACATATGAATTTTTGGAGTTAAAATATCACCTGTGAACATATGAATTTTTGGAGTTAAAATATCACCTGTCAAATATGAATTTTTCTCTATTTGATTTTTAGTTTTTTGGCTGACATATTGGTTGCAAGTCCCATGCTTTACATATGTACGTCTTGAATGCAACTCCCATGCTTTACATATGTCGTATAACACAGTAAATCATATATAATCGACTATAAATAGCCAACACGGTAAAAACCAAAACATTGACACAGTAAATATCACCTGTAACACGTTAAAAAAAACATACCATGAAATCTTATTTGTTAGACTGAGTTATCTATCATTTAACAAAATCATGTGAATCAGCCACATGCATAAACATCATCTCACTTAATATCTTATTAACAATACTTTCAACTTCAATGCTCATATGAAAAACAAATACACACACACACACACACACATATATATATATATATATATAAAGTAGGAAATACCTGAATTGATCGTACATGTAGCAGCTAAACTTGAATGAGAAAGTATTAGTAAATAAAATAGTACATGTTGTAATATATATATATATATGAATGTTGTGAATATGCTTTTATTAGTTCTCTGTTTAGTCCCACATCATGTGAATAAGCTAAAGATCCGCTCCAAAGCCTATATATGAAGAAGCCAATGTAATAGAAAGAAGATACATCTGAATGAATAGAAATGTCCTCTCTCCCTTATTTCTTATGTTTTGTGTTCGTTTTATAACACGTTATCAGCACGAGATTCTATTATAGTTATTTGTTGAAATCTTCTAGATCTACATCTATGAATTTTTCATGTAAGTAATTTTTATTTGAGAATATCAATTCGTGGATTTCTATATTTGTTCTACAGTTATTTTCTGTTTGAGAATATTTGATCTATGGATCTATATACTTTTTGCAGATCTAGATTATGTTCCAATGGATCTAACTTTTTAGATCTAATTATTTTTAACTTAGTGGTTTTAGATATCCACCTATTCATATTTGATCTGGTATTATGGTATACCAAATATTTTTTTAGGAAGGTCCATTCATTTTCTTTTGATAATATTATATATGGATCTTTTACCCCATACGCCATACATAAAACATCTTCATTTGCTAATTTATCTCCTTAATAACAGAGAAGCCATTGCTAATAGGTATGCATATATGTAAATAGCAAGCTCCTTGTTAGCCAACATATGTATTACTATGGCCATAATTTTTTGTTGTGTAACATGGTGCATGGCTCCTTGATGGTTTGTATTGTTTCATTATTTTAAGAAGTTCATTGTAAATGCATAAAGAAAGAATTGCAGATTTGGATTTTTTTTTATGATTCTGTGCCGTAATATATTCAATTTATTACATGCATGTCTATGGTCCTATTCTATTTTACGAGATCTGCATTTTTTTATGATATAACAGTACTACAGTTTCATCGTTTTATCTGTTCGTTAATTTGTTAAATCGTTTTGATAATTATAGAACATGTATACTGATATGTGAATTTTGTTTAATTAAGCATATGCAATTATTATTTTTGTGTAATTCGCAAAAATGTCGAACACTGAAATCCATTTACAATCTCAATGCTTAAAGAGTACCATTAAAAATGGTAATAATATGTCCCAGCAGGATAAAGCAAAGGCCCTGATATTTTTAAGAGGCCATATCCACGATGATCTAAAATCAGAATATTTAACTGAAAAAAGATCCTCTCCACTTATGGAACTCCCTGATGGAGCATTATGACCACTAGAAGACGGTCATACTTCCAAACACAAAGCAAGAGTCGTTGAACCTGAAGTTCACATGCAAATGACCTGAAGCTCATATGATCTAAAGTCCATATACAAATTATTTCAAATAAGGAACCTGAAGTTCATATGAAAACAAGGAACCTGAAGTTCATATGCAAACAAGAAGCCTGAAGTTCATATGCAAACAAGGAACCCGAAGTTCATATTCAAACGAGAAACATGAAACAAAGCATAAAAGCATATAATTGCATTTAATATTTGCATATAGCAAATGACTTGTAAAAGGAAAGGATTTGAAAAATCAATGAAAGGAAAAATTTCAACAAAAAGGAAAAAACCTTATATTCCACTTTATGCTACAGATAATCTCTTGAATAAACTTATTATTGGAAGTGATCATTACATTTATAATAAATACTATTTTCTTGAAGAAAAATAGTAAAATGACTCTCATATGTGAAAAAGGGCATTTTCTAGAAAAGTTGCTTCAATTTAAAATATATAATAACAATATATGAATTATGATAAAACTTGAAGTTTTATAATAGCCATTTTGGAACATATTATATTTGTAGAAGAAATATTTCATTGTTTCTTAGGAAAATTTTTATAAAGAAAATATGCATCCTGAAGATCATATTGACTTAAGATCTAAATATTGATCTTAATTCTGCACACCGGATGTAACACCCCACATCCATTAAGGTCACTCACAAAGGGAATGCCTTAACTTAAATGGAGCATTTTGGGTACTGGAACAGAAATATTACAAGACAGACATATAAAACAGCGGAAAGTAAAGTAAAAGTACTTCAAATCATTTATTAAATATAATTGTTTACAATAAAAGCCCATCAACTTCAAATACCCAATTACATAGCTAAAATATCTGTCTTACTCAAAAACAAAGAAGCATAAAAATAAATTGTAGTATTCCCCAATAAAGCAAAGCAAGCCATAACCAAGAGAAATCCAAGCAGTACATGAAAGAGCCTTGGAGCTTGGTAAGATCCGAACTAAGCTGTATTCCCACTCTGTGAACCTAAGGGGGGGAAACGGAAGAAAAAGAGGCGAAACAAAACGGGTCAGTCATAAAGACTGAGTAAGTCCTAGTGACTATCAGCACAAAAATAGGTAAAGATAACATGGCATGAATAAACTGAAAATAAACATAAGCATGATGACAAGATAAGCTACAGGCACGATAACTAAGAATAACATCATATGACTTCTGTCATGTATAACATTGCAAGGTTCCCATTCAAGATGAAATAAGTATAGTTTCGCAAGATTTCTATCAAGCATCGCAAGATTTCTCTGCTTCACCATTAAAATGATATCTATTTGCTCTGCACCACCTAACTAGTGTCCCAACTAGTAATCTATATAAAATGATAAAATCATAACGTGATCCCAATCCCCGAAATTAAGGTTGCTTTCACGTGTACATCTATTATTTATTACCTAGATCTAATCTAGGGTTTTCTATCGAGCGCTTCCTAGATTCAACCAGGATTTATGCCACCTAGGTCCAACCTAGGGATTATGCTACCTATTGAACACTTCTCGGATTTAGGGTTTATGCCACCTTGGTCCAACCAAGGGATTATGCTACCTATGTGTATCTTACGGCCCCCAATAATTGTAGATACCTATGCTGGTCCCACCATGGGGTGTATCCAGTCCCATGGTGGCGGCCCGACGCAATTCTAGAATGCATAGGGTATACTACTGGTGCCCTCCAGTGCCTTGTTTTTCTTCTCCAGAGTTGCGTGCACGCCCGTACTCCGTTAGAACCACACTGTGCACCCACCGCTGTCGCTTTTGACCGCTTACAATCAGCCCAGTAAACGTGCCCCACCCTGCCTAGTTTCAGGGTACCATGATACATCTAGTGGGTTACTGCTGAAATGGTTCCCTGTTACTAGGGTTTCCTACTGGTTAAGTTTGTGAGCCTATATTTACTAATATTACCCACCAGCCCGATATATACTTAACCCTCTCCGTCCATCATGTTAAGTTGGTTAAGTGTTTTTTCTTGTTTTACTTAACCCTACCACACATCATGTTATATTGGTTAAGTGTTGTTCCTTGTGTGACTTAACCCTACCGCAAGCCTTGTTATACTGGCTAAGTGTTCTCCCTTTTGTTAACTTAACCGCACCGCATGTCATGTCATATTGGTTAAGTGTATATTGACTTAGCCCACCTACTTATCATGTTGTGACGGTTAAGTGTTACCCTCTGTTGTTACTTAACCTTACCACGCATCACGTTATATTGGTTAAGTGCATGTTAACTTAACCCCATCCACCATTCATATTATAGTGGTTAAGTGTTACCCTCGTGTGTTTACTTAACCCTACCACGCATCAGGTTATATCGATTGGGTGTTATCAACCTATTCAAGTTAGCCCAACCCATCCGCTGGTCATGTTATAATGGTTAAGTGTCATTAGCCTAGCCACGTTACTTAACTCACCCATTCATATCATATTGGTTAAGTGTCATTAGTCTAGTCATATTACTTAACCCACCCATTGGTCTGATTAACAGTTATGTTGGTTGAGCCTACACTTATAAGTTTTATATGTTCTTAACTCATACTGGTTAGGTCCACATTTATATGTCAAATTTCCATGTCATCCCACCTAACTCTCTAACCATACCCACGTCTTATTATGGTTAGTATTCCTTAATTCATTCATTATGACGAACGAATCATGACCTCTCACATTAGACCGTGCATTTTGTGGCCACTGGATTTGCCGGGCGGTTACGGGTAGATTTACACCACAAACTGGGTCTAACCTCGTGTCATAAACCATTACGCCTAGAATTTGGCCTTCAACCTCTCACATTAGACTGACACTTTGTGGCTACTGGATTTGCCGGGCGGTTCCGGGCAGATTTACACCACAAACTGAGTCTAACCTCGTGTCAAAGGTTCATTAATGGTCGTATTCCACCCAAAACCCCAATATCAGTTCATGTGTTTAACATATAGAAATGTTCTTGGTTCACGTTTTTGCCCCCAAAACGTATTCCCAAATTATTACCATAATTCACTATAAGGTTATGCCAAGTTATAGCCTTTTATTTACAATACATGCCAATTACCCAAAACCCAACTTAGGCGCGTTCATATTAAACCTCTACTAAGTCATAAATTATCATATATGTTTCAACTCCAAATTTTACATAATTAACATATGCCCAAGTTCTAGACTACATGTAAATTTTACATATGCCCAATTCGTATCAAATTTACATATGTTCAATTTATGCCGTTTTACATGTATGCTAATTTTATGCCATTTTACCATATCAAGTTCTAGCCAAAATTACATGTATCAAGTTTCATACCCAATAAACCCAAATCATGATTCATGATGCAGTTATCCCAAACTATAATCTTTTTATTACAATACATGTCAGTTGCCCAAGTTCATAATACATGTTTATGCCAACTATCAAGTTTACGATTGCTCTCATGTTCAAATTCCCAATTCTACATATGCCTAATTAACATAAGCCCAATCTTTTGATCTGATTTACACAGTCCCAAACTCGTGATTTAATTTACATGCCAATTCATGTATGCCCAAACTTGCAATTTCAATTATATTGACAATACCCAAATATCCAATTTCATGTTAAGCCATCAATTCCACAAAACACATATATTCCACTAGGCAATATTCCAATATTTCACCCGTATACCATCGCACGTATATCATAGTTTAGGCCTAGGTCCGAAATTGACCTGGGTTCATCAAAAGAAAATAAATAGGGGAAGGTAGAATTTTGCATAAAAATAAGATCAGAGAGAAAAACATCATCACAGGCATGAAGATTACAACTTGGTAATAATAACAATATGAATCAAGAAAACTGATTTACAACAGGCTGAATAGATCATAAACTAGACATGGGAATAAAGATAGACAAGTCTCAAGATCCAAGAAGCAACATAAATATATCGATAAACATACTTAAATCCAATTTCACTTCATCACATGCCCATATTATATTTAAATATTTTAATCTAAAAATAACTAGAACTTACGGGGCATGGCTAACGAATTAAGAACTGAAATTGTCATAGAACGTTGTAGTAGTGTTGATTTATTGTTTGAACCATTGTTGAAGCTTTGTTCTTCGAATTGATTTGAGTTTGAATGCTTAAGCTTTAATTTGGGGGCGGCGGCCATGGTTCAAGAGGGAGTTCAGCAGCATAATAGTGTAAGAATGATTTGATATGAATTAGGTTAGGTCTAAGGGTGTTTTTATAGGTGTAGCAACTAGTTTAGGCCCTTAGATTAACCCTAGAATCAATCCGGACCGTCAAAACACATCTCAGGCTTCAAAAATGAGTTCTGGGTCAAAACAAGCCGACCAGGTCGACCTGTAAGGGGGAAGGTCGACACTATGGTCGGCCTGGGGGGTAGGTCGACCCTATGGTCGACCTGAGGGGGGTAGGTTGACCCTATGGTCGACCCCATGGTCTAGTGCTGCCTGAAATCTGCTGAAGGCCATAACTTCTTCATTCAGACTCCGATTTTTGAAAACTCGGACTCTATTTCATGTAAAATTTCGAGACAAACGCAATGGCATAACCCGTTTCCCTAAATTATGACTTTAAAATTTAATTCTGCCTTGATTTCTTGTTTCAACATGTTATTAAAATTCGGTTTGTTACATTCTCCCCTCCTTAAAGGATTTCGTCCCCGAAATCTTCAAATTAAGAAGAATGTGTCCTACCATCCAATCATCCATCTACTCAATCATCAATCACATGCATCCATTGTCCTTAAGAGATTTCTAATGCTGTATGAACATATGCAGAAAGTGTGTGTATATGTTCCTTATCTAATGCAAATGATCAGGCCTGATTGATCTCTTTAATGCAAAATATGTTTTAGTGCCATGAGTCCAACATGTATGCGAATAGTCCTAGCCACATAAATACTATATGTGTGCACAAACATCCGTCCATATGCAACATCCACATGATAACACATTTAATTTCATCCATAAACAAGTATAAACACTCATGCATATGCAATATGAAAGGTGATGGAGCCGATCTAGTGTCTAAGGTGCGTGTATATGCATCCACGAGCAACCACTAGCAACCACTTGCAACCATCAATCATAACATGTCTCAAACACATGTTTACACCCAAATGTTCCTACCTAAAGGTATAATCGAACGATAGAAGCAAGTAAAAACTTTGGGCCCATTAGGCAATGTCAAAACTGGGAATCTATGTCACATATATACTGATTAGGGGAAGAACTCCCTAAGCACCAGCCCCGAAGACCGAAATCAATATCAGACCGATACCCAAAGAATTGACCAACCAATATATATGTTTCTAGGAAACTAAGCATGATGGACTCCTTTTTGGTCACAAGAAATCCCTTCCTAAGACCAACCCATATCCTATAAAACCCAAAAAGTTTAGTCAACCCAACGGACACCCTCAAACCCCAACATATATCACAACCAGATGAGTCATACTCCTTATGGGGTTTGCAATAGAAATAAGATTGAGAATAGGACCGAGAGGATATACATAAAAGATAGGATGCAAGTAAGCTCTATAGGAAAAGAGGGATCAAGGATATACTCTTAATAGAGATATGATGCGTGTATCTAGTCTTCAATCTTCTAAGTCGCATTTCCTTGAGCTTAACTCTATTGTGCTTTGTCCGTCTTTAACTTCATAATTTCTTAATTCTTGTTTCCAAAATATGAGTTAGAACTCATTTCACTGTTGCCTCTCGTTCCACTTTTTACTTATTCTTCTTCTAGTATAGTCGGCTTAAACATAACTGCGTACTCATGGTTTCATGCAAGCTCTCCAAATTCACTAGTGAATTCTGGATCTCGTTTATAGGGTATTCCACGTAGAAGGATTATCTCTTGCAAATAAACAGATGTCAACCATGTTGCCAAATGTACCTACTAAGGTGATTTCCTATAACTCATGCATAAGCGGAATGAACCATCCACCTTAGTGGCGAACACTACTCGGGATCAATAGATGTATCAAGAGATTCTAGGTAACTAAGCATGGCAGAACCCTAAGGGTTGCACTAGACTTCGAGGGCATTACCAAGGCAAGTCGAGCGTCTAACTACCCTCTTTTCATACTCGAGAATGGTACCATTTCTGGATAACTATTCCATCCCTAGAATCAACCCATAGCCCAAAAACATAAGCTTTACTTCTAAACTCAACACTTAGCATAGACATTCTCAAATCTAAACAAGTCATGAATAAATGAGCCGATTCCCCAATAGGATTTGAGACAAAAATGGGATCCTCTACTACGCTAGTACTAAGGTGCAGAGACTTCAACTATCGAAGCAGAATTAAAAGGATGCGATGTATAAAAACAAAGTTCTAACAGGATGATAGAAAAGAAAGCTAAACCTTTAACAGAAACGTTCCTCCTTTCTTAGGTACACTAGTAGTGAGAGCATCTCGACGATCTTGTCCTTTGCCCTTGTCCTTGTCTTATAAAACTTAACTACATGTCCCTTTTTACCATACTAAAGATACTCTCTCTTGTCGTGGGTTTTATTATTCTTTCACTTTGGCCTCTTTCCTTTCACCTTTTCCTCCTTCGTGGATTAAGCCATATCAACAAGTTTCTCATCCTTAGGCTTGTGTTTTTTTTCCTCGTTCTTGCTATCCTTGTATAGCTTGCTGACAAGTTTCTCGAATTCTACCTCCATCGCACGACAACTCTACAAGGCTTGAAATAAAATTAGACGCAGATGAAATTACTGCGGCTACAGATGGAAGTTGGGCACTTCTTTGCCCTCCTACATGTGTCATACACCGACAAAACTATGGTTAGAAAGTAAGAGATAAGAAACTCAAGGAGAGAATCAAAAGATAGTGCATATGGCTTTGGGGAATATTCCTTTCAAATAAAACAATACTTTTCTTAAAAAATGCTTCTTTGTAAACAGTTTTGAAAATAGTTTTAGAAGGTTTTCTAAATGCTTTTGCCCAGTCTGGTAACCTGGCTCTGATACCAAATGTAACACCCCACATCCACTAAGGTCACTCACAAAGGGAATGCCTTAACTTAAATGGAGCATTATGGGTACTGGAACAGAAATATTACAAGACAGACATATAAAACACCGGAAAGTAAAGTAAAAGTACTTCAAATCATTTATTAAATATAATTGTTTACAATAAAAGCCCATCAACTTCCAATACCCAATTACATAGCTAAAATATCTGTCTTACTCAAAAACAAAGAAGCATAAAAATAAATTGTAGTATTCCCCAATAAAGTAAAGCAAGCCATAACCAAGAGAAATCCAAGCAGTACATGAAAGAGCCTTGGAGCTTGGTAAGATCCGAACTAAGCTGTATTCCCACTCTGCGAACCTAAGGGGGGGAAACGGAAGAAAAAGAGGCGAAACAAAACGGGTCAGTCATAAAGACTGAGTAAGTCCTAGTGACTTTCAGCACAAAAATAGGTAAAGATAACATGGAATGAATAAACTGAAAATAAACATAAGCATGATAACAAGATAAGCTACAGGCACGATAACTAAGAATAACATCATATGACTTCTGTCATGTATAACATTGCAAGGTTCCCATTCAAGATGAAATAAGTATAGTTTCGCAAGATTTCTATCAAACATCGCAAGATTTCTCTGCTTCACCATTAAAATGATATCTATTTGCTCTGCACCACCTAACTAGTGTCCCAACTAGTAATCTATATAAAATGATAAAATCATAACGTGATCCCAATCCCCGAAATTAAGGTTGCTTTCACGTGTACATCTATTATTTATTACCTAGATCTAATCTAGGGTTTTCTATCGAGCGCTTCCTAGATTCAACCAGGGTTTATGCCACCTAGGTCCAACCTAGGGATTATGCTACCTATTGAACGCTTCTCGGATTTAGGGTTTATGCCACCGAGGTCCAACCTAGGGATTATGCTACCTACGTGTATCATATGGCCTTCAATGATTGTAGATACCTATGCTGGTCCCACCATGGGGTATATCCAGTCCCATGGTGGCGGCCCGACACAATTCTAGAATGCATAGGGTATACTACTGGTGCCCTCCAGTGTCCTGTTTTTCTGCTCCGGAGTTGCGTGCACGCCCGCACTCCGTTAGAACCACACTGTACACCCACCGCCATCGCTTTTGACCGCTTAAAATCAGCCCAGTAATCGTGCCCCACCCTGCCTAGTTTCAGGGTACCATGATACATCTAGTGGGTTACTGCTGAAATGGGTCCCCGTTACTAGGGTTTCCTACTGGTTAAGTTTGTGGGCCTATATTTACTAATATTACCCACCAACCCGATATATACTTAACCCTCTCCGTCCATCACGTTAAGTTGGTTAAGTGTTTTCTCTTGTTTTACTTAACCCTACCACACATCATGTTATATCGGTTAAGTGTTGTTCCTTGTGTTACTTAACCCTACCGCAAGCCTTGTTATACTGGCTAAGTGTTTTCCCTTGTGTTAACTTAACCCCACCGCATGTCATGTCATATTGGTTAAGTGTATATTGACTTAGCCCACCTACTTATCATGTTGTGACGGTTAAGTGTTACCCTCTGTTGTTACTTAACCTTACCACGCATCACGTTATATTGGTTAAGTGCATGTTAACTTAACCCCATCAACCAGTCATATTATAGTGGTTAAGTGTTGCCCTCGTGTGTTTACTTAACCCTACCACGAATCAGGTTATATCGATTGGGTGTTATCAACCTATTCAAGTTAGCCCAACCCATCCGTTAGTCATGTTATAACGGTTAAGTGTCATTAGCCTAGCCACGTTACTTAACCCACCCATTCATATCATATTGGTTAAGTGTCATTAGTCTAGTCATATTACTTAACCCACCCATTGGTCTGATTAACAGTTATGTTGGTTGAGCCTACACTTATAAGTTTTACATGTTCTTAACTCATACTGGTTAGGTCCACATTTATATGTCAAATTTACATGTCATCCCACCTAACCCTCTAACCATACCCACGTCTTATTATGGTTAGTATTCCTTAATTCATTCATTATGACGAACGAATCATGACCTCTCACATTAGACCATGCATTTTGTGGCCATTGGATTTGCCGGGCGGTTCCGGGTAGATTTACACCACAAACTGGGTCTAACCTCGTGACATAAACCGTTACGCCTAGAATTTGGCCTTCGACCTCTCACATTAGACTGACACTTTGTGGCTACTGGATTTGCCGGGCGGTTCCGGGCAGATTTACACCACAAACTGAGTCTAGCCTCGTGTCAAAGGTTCATTAATGGTCGTATTCCACCCAAAACCCCAATATCAATTCATGTGTTTAACATATAGAAAAGTTCATGGTTCACGTTTTTACCCCAAAACGTATTCCCAAATTATTACCATAATTCACTATAAGGTTATGCCAAGTTATAGCCTTTTATTTACAATACATGCCAATTACCCAAAACCCAACTTAGGCGCGTTCATATTAAACCTCTACTAAGTCATAAATTATCGTATATGTTTCAACTCCAAATTTTACATAATTAACATATGCCCAAGTTCTAGACTACATGTAAATTTTACATATGCCCAATTCGTACCAAATTTACATATGTTCAATTTATGCCGTTATACATGTATGCCAATTTTATGCCATTTTACCATATCAAGTTCTAGCCAAAATTACATGTATCAAGTTTCATACGCAATAAACCCAAATCATGATTCATGATGCAGTTATCCCAACTATAATCTTTTTATTACAATACATGTCAGTTGCCCAAGTTCATAATACATGTTTATGCCAACTATCAAGTTTATGATTGCTCTCATGTTCAAATTCCCAATTCTACATATGCCTAATTAACATAAGCCCATTCTTTTGATTTAATTTACATAGTCCCAAACTCGTGATTTAATTTACATGCCAATTCATGTATGCCCAAACTTGCAATTTCAATTATATTGACAATACCCAAATATCCAATTTCATGTTAAGCCATCAATTCCACCAAACACATATATTCCACTAGGCAATATTCCAATATTTCCCCCGTATACCATCGCACGTATATCGTAGTTTAGGCCTAGGTCCGAAATTGACCTAGGTTCATCAAAAGAAAATAAATAGGGGAAGGTAGAATTTTGCATAAAAATAAGATCAGAGAGAAAAACATCATCACAGGCATGAAGATTACAACTTGGTAATAATAACAATATGAATCAAGAAAACCGATTTACAACAGGCTGAATAGATCATAAACTAGACATGGGAATAAAGATAGACAAGTCTCAAGATCCAAGAAGCAAAATAAATATATCGATAAACATACTTAAATCCAATTTCACTTCATCACATGCCCATATTATATTTAAATATTTTAATCTGAAAATAACTAGAACTTACGGGGCATGGCTTACGAATTAAGAACTAAAATTGTCATAGAACATTGTAGTAGTGTTGATTTATTGTTTGAACCATTGTTGAAGCTTTGTTCTTCGAGTTGATTTGAGTTTGAATGCTTAAGCTTTAATTTGGGGGCGACGACCATGGTTCAAGAGGGAGTTCAGCAGCATAATAGTGTAAGAATGATTTGATATGAATTAGGTTAGGTCTAAAGGTGTTTTTATATGTGTAGCAACTAGTTTAGGCCCTTAGATTAACCCTAGAATCAATCCGGAACGTCAAAACACGTCTCAGGCTTCAAAAATGAGTTCTGGGTCAAAACAGGGCGACCAGGTCGACCTGTAAGGGGGAAGGTCGATACTATGGTCGACTTGGGGGGTAGGTCGACCCCATGGTCGACCTGGGGGGGGGGGGGGGGTAGGTCGACCCCCTGGTCCAGTGCTGCCTGAAATCTGCTGAATCTTCTGAAGGCCATAACTTCTTCATTCAGACTCCGATTTTTGAAAACTCGGACTCTATTTCATGTAAAATTTCGAGACGAACGCAATGGCGTTACCTGTTTCCCTATATTCTGACTTTAATATTTAATTCTGCCTTGATTTCTTGTTTCAACATGTTATTAAAATTCGGGTTGTTACACCGGAAGTGAATGCAAAAACTATTTTTGTCATTACATGGAAAATTTAGAACCTGTAGTTTCTAAAAAGGCAAGAAGCAATTTTGATATAAAAAGAAAGATCTAAAAGATCTTTATATGAGTTGTATGATTTGAATAAAAATATATATATGTAATTTTTATGTTTGTGAATTTTATATATAAATTTACAAGTTTTTCAAATCATTCATATTGAAGAATGAGAAAAAAATAATTGAATATGAGACATGTAGTTTATTTTTGTTTATAGTTGTGAATTTTATGTACAGATCTGTAAATTTTTGAACCATTCATATTAGAGAATGTAAAATGTTGATTATGTGATTGATAAATATATTATATTACTTTATTGTCATAAATGCATTGAATGCATTAGTTATTGTTATTGATTGATGTATGTTTGTATTTGGAATAAGAATAAACATATGTATTATTATTCGATGTATTTAGCTAGTAATAACTAATGTTATGGAAGAAAGGATAGAACCAGAACCTGAAGTTGTGCAAAGAAAATATTTATACTGGAAGTTGTATAACTCAAAGTCTTGGACCTGAAGTCTTGAATTATATATATATATATATATATATATATGTATGTATATGTATATATGAACATTTTTGATAAAGTATACAAGTTTGAAATCTTGTCAATTAGCAAAAAAGTAAAAGCTTCTAAATTAAATGTATGTTAAAAGATTGAGAACCAGAAGTTCATCATAAATTTATAAAATTGATTTGCATATGTATGTGTATATATATGCATAGGAACTCGAAGTTCCTCAATCAATGAATTTGAAATACTTCATAATTTAAAAGCCTGAAGCTTTATTCAAACCGTATGAAATAATAACATTACACTTCTTAAAGAAGTTAAATCATATGTGACAATAATAATGCATCTAAAGATTGCACAATTTTCAAAATGAGTTTTATCTTGCTTATATATTTATATTTACATATTGCATTAAAGAATAAAATTTAACAACTCGAAGTTGTTATGTATTTTATTTGAACCAGAAGTTCAACACAGTGGAACTAGAAGTTCAATACAGTGGAACTAGAAGTTCAATACAGTTGAACCAGAAGTTCAATACAGTTTAACAAACTTGAAATTGTTTATATATTATTTGAACCAGAAGTTCAATATAGATTAACAACTTGAAGTTGTTCATATATTTCATTTGAACCAGAAGTTCAACATAGTTCCAAATTAGATATTTTGGATATTATGAAACGATCTTTAAGATTCACGTTGACATTGCTTGATAAGCAAAAATTAATGATTGGAACATTGTAACAATTTGTTATAAAATCAATAACTTGAATGAGAAAGAATACGCAAATAAATTACATATGTAATACGTGGACGCACGTATATAGAGATATATGCGAAAAATTTATTAACAACCTGAAGTTGTCTTGATCTCATATTATAAATTATGCATATATTATATTTCAGAAAGTCGATTGACATCAATATTGAATGACTTGAAGTCATGTGCATATCCAAATGATAGAAAATTCCTCCAAGTCATCGGATCAATGAAAGGGAATAAGTAATGCAATGTGAATGCATCTTATCAATTAATAAGAGCATTATCCTCCTACAATTGAAATACATCTAATATTTTTGCTAGCTATGATGCTATAATGGATCAAAAATGAATCCAAAGTAGGTTTATTATTCAAAGTGACAATGTTTGTCAACATTGAGGGGGAGGATAAAGGAATCATTGATGTTAAATATTTGCTAACATATAGAATTATGCAAATTATTAAGTAACTTGCATAAATTATCAATTATGTCCCTAATAGACTTTCTCCAATATACATTTGAATCCCTGAAGGATCAAAAGGTGTAAATCACAACTGAAAATGTGGTATAAAAGTCGGTCCAAAATATTTTGGAGTAAGTCATAAAGATGCAAAATAAAGGAGGTGAGTGTTCCTGAAGAAACACTTAAAGGTGCTTTAAAAGAAACCCATGACATGATTGTCAAAATAACCCCAGAAGTGGTTTAGGTACCTAAAGTATGATAATTTTTTGAGATCTCAATAAATCATGTATAGAACTGACAGAAAATAATCATCGATGATAAATTAATAAATAATAAAGCGCTTATATTTATAAATGAATTAAAATCCCGTATTAGAGAGAAACATGATTAGCCATCATGAAATTCTCCTAAATAAGATATATGGACCTGTAGTTCATAAGATATAAACCTGTAGTTCATAAGATAAAATAGAAATATAAATAATGACAAAAGCACATGGAAGTTACTGAAACACCATAGAGTGTCAAGTGCCATGAGCATTGTATTTTTCAGAGATAATTGAATTGATTAAAGTGGTGAAAGTGTTTAAAACATTTACAATACCCTGAAGGTATAAACGATGAAAGTATACAAATTCTAAAAGAATTTGAATAACTTTGGTAGTGATAAAGAGCAAGAAATGTAGATTACAACATTCTTTTAAGTATTGTTGTGATGAAAATCATGAAATAATTAATGATGAGTAGATCACTTCCTGCTTTCATGAATTGTTGTAGTGAAACTCTTAATATCCTTTGAAGTGGTAGTTGCGATATGCAAAAATTATTATAATATATAAGTTCCTGAAGAACATAAAGAATACAAAGAACATGTCCGATAGATTACAGCATTCTTCTAAGTATTGTTGTAATGAAAATCTTGATATACTTCAAGATGAGTAGATTACTTCCTACTTAGTGTTGTTGTAATGAAAGTTGTCTCACTCATCAAATGTATTTTGCAATATTCAAGCCTGATTGAAACAGAAAATTATAAGCACCTGAAGTGTATTCATAAATGAATATTAGTATCATACAAATCACAAAAGGGAGGTGTTTTAAATAAGAAAGCATGCCTTAAGCATGGAAATGCACATGAAGTTTTAAAAGAAAAACTCCATTAAGAAGTATTTGTAAGCAATTTGAGTTATTGAAAGAAGAATACAGATTCAGAGGAAATTATTAAATCAGGGGGAGCATCCATAAGTATGATATAATGCACTCTTTTTCCTTAAATAAGTTTTTCCCAACTGGGTTTTCTTAGTAAGGTTTTAATGAGGCATGGGTCATGGTCCAGAAGTATCAACCCAAAGGTAACATACAAAAATAAGTTATAATGTACTCTGTTTCCTTATTTAAGATTTTTCCCAGTGGGTTTTTCTTAATAAGGTTTTAACGAGGCATAACATTGATCCAGAAGTATCATACTACTTTTGACGTAGTAAATATAATGTTGTATGTTGAACTCTTTTTCCTTTACTAAGATTTTTCCCATCGGATTTTTCTTAGTAAGGTTTTGACGAGGCAACATTTTGATCTAGAAGTATTAAACATATTTTGATGCAATAAACTATTATTTATGAAGAAGACAAGGCAGTTTGCATGGCTCAGATTCAAATGAATTATATCAAGTATGATAGGATAGAGCGCATTTCTTCTAAATTTCTCTTCACTCATGCATGAAAGGATAACAAGAAAGAGGATAAACAAATTCCGTTTCAAGAAAAGAGGGTGGATCCGTTCTTAAAGGAAATTTCCAAATCAACATTCCAGAAGCTGATATACAAAATTGGCATGCGTCGACTACATCAATAGACTAATTGAATAATGAGTTATAAATAAGGAGGAGCATATAAAATTATGCTATAATATACTCTTTTCCTTTCACTAATATTTTTCCCACTGGGTTTTTGTTAGTAAGGTTTTTAATGAGGCATTATCTTGATCTTGAAGTATCAACCCTTATGGTAACATTGTAAAACATGTTACCTAAAGATGAAATAAATTGCACTCTTTTCCTTGTTTATGATTTTTCCCACAGGGTTTTTCATAAAAAGGTTTTTAATGAGGCATTGTTTTGATCCTGAAGAATCAAACTCTTTTAAGGAATATCATTTTAATATGATATTCATAATGTCAGACGTCGTACTCTTTTTCTCGTTCAAGGATTTTCCCATTGGATTTTTCCTGATAGTAATTTGAAGGCAACAAACAATAGTTGTATCACTGAACGGATAATTATAAGGGGGAGCAATCATCATATATGTTTTAAAAGGGACAACTTCAAGTTAGCAGAGCATTCAAGATTAAGAAGACGCATATTCAAGGGAGAGTGTTGTAATATATATATATATATATATATATATATATATATATATGAATGTTGTGAATATGCTTTTATTAGTTCTCTGTTTAGTCCCACATCATGGGAATAAGCAAAAGATCAGCTCCAAAGCCTATATATAAAGGAGCCAATGTAATAGAAAAAAGATACATCTAAATGAATAGAAATGTCCTCTCTCCCTTATTTCTTCTGTTTTGTGTTCATTTTATAACAGTACATATGTTTATATACAACCTCATGCTGGAAAAAAATACAATCTGAACAATTTAATCTCATTTGAATCAAAATAACGAACATGTATTAAAAAAAATCTAACCTGGAGCTTGAAACTTTTGAAGTAGTGAACAGTGGCGAAGAAAAGTTAACAGCAGTAAAGGAAAAAAGACGAAGAGAGAAGTGGGGATGATTACCAATATTTAAAGGGGTGATTGTGTAATTCTAGAGTGCTAGGCTTGTGGGGATGAGCTTGCTTTGAGTTTGGAGAAGTAGTCAAAAAAACAAAATTTGTGCTTCCTTAAATAATAAAACATAATTCCTATGGTAAAAGCAAGAAAGTAGAGGAATAAAGCTTAATTGATTTTGTATCATCCAATTTATTCATTTAAGGAAGCAAAGATTTGGAAAAATCTAAAAATGGCGGAAATTTCTTCTTCTTCTTCTTTGAATAGATCTCGCCAAAATCCTTTGTTCTATCAATCTTTTTCAGGAAAATCTAAGACGTTTGTGAAGGAGAATAAGGCGAGTTCTATCTCGCATTCTGATTTGGTTTATTCAAGATCTCAGTTTCGTTGTTTTCGGTGTGGAGATTGCAATCATCTTGCAAGGAACTGCAGTAACAAAATTAGGTGTTATAATTGTGGTCGATTGGGTCACCGTAGTGGCAATTGCAATGGTTCTTTAAGATCAGGGAGTTTGCAAAATTCCATTTGGGAGAGGAATAAGGGAATTCACCGTAAGCAAGCACAAATTCTGAGTTCGGGTATGGTCTTGGTAAAGAACTTTATAAGTCTTCAAGATCAGGTGAAAATTGTGAAAAAATTTCAGGAATTAGGGATTGGGGAAGGAGGTTTCTATAGACCCGGTTATGAAAATAGGGCAAAATTAAATCTCTACATGACGTGTTTGGGAAAAAACTGGAATCCGCAGTCAAAACAATACGAGGATAGGCGTAAATGTGATGGGGCTTTACCTCCTAAAATTCCATTCGAGTTTAAAAGGATGGTCTGTAATACTATTACTGCTGCTCATAAAGAAATTGGGGTGAATGGTGGAAGAACTGAAGAACTTCGGCATATGTCACCTGATATTTGTATTGTTAATTTTTACAATCAGGATGGGAATTTGGGTTTGCATCAAGACAAAGATGAAAGTAAAGAAAGTCTTTTGGCTGGGCTTCCGGTGGTATCTTTTTCAATTGGAGATTCGACTGAGTTTGTTTATAGAAATGAGAGAGACGATGGTGTGGTAAGGAAAATACTGCTTGAATCAGGGGATGTTCTAATTTTTGGTGGAAAATCAAAAGGTATTTTTCATGGCATTTCTGGCATTTACAAAGATACAGCTCCAGATTTACTTATTAAGGAGACCACTATGAGATCTGGTAGGCTGAATCTGACCTTCAGACAGAGTGAGAGTTTAAGAACATATGAAGAGGGGAACCAGAATTTTACAACTAATGCTGTTCATGTTAGTAATCTTTCCATTTCCTCAAGTTCTTAGAATTCATATGCTGATGTAACTCGGCGGTATACCCCGATGTGTGCTCCTATTTCTAGTGGAAATTCCTATTTGAAGAGGTCTGCTCCAGGGTTTCTTCCTAAAAATAGATTGTGTTTCAGATGTGGGGATTCTCTTCATATTGCGAAGGATTGCAGGAATGTTATTCGATGTTTCCATTGTGGTGGTATCGGCCATATGAAGGATCAATGTTCAGAGATGTTTAGAGGGGGATCGGTGATGGACTTAATGCGCTTTAACTGTTCGACTTTTTGTCAGAAGCTAATCTCTCTATCGAATTTATTTGAAGCAGATTTTTCTAATCAAAAGAATGAAGTGGCTTATATGTTGCTTTTGTTGGGCTGGCATATGAAAGGCTTAGTAGATGGTCTGTTGTGGCATAAACATTCTCAGGTTGATTCGTATAGAGCGGTCTTCCCTCCATTACCAAAAGCATTGGGAATAAAGGAGCATGCTTTCCTTTTTGGCCTTAACCTAGTGAATTTACAGAGATTTTATGAAGATTCTGGTTCAAATAATAAAGGTAAGGCTTTACGTTTTCTAAATGAGATTTTACAGCATTTTGATGCCATCAATACCTTAGTGAATGTTGACCATTGTGTAAGCGACACGCAAATGTTATCAGTAAATGGTATTGGTATTAGTATGGAGGACAGGGATGTTACTAGCAGCATGGAGTACACAAAGGTCGTGGAGGACATTAGTACTGATGTTAATATAGTGGTGTATTTATCTTGGTTGGAAGATGTGACAGTGAGTTTTGTTGGACGGTTAAGGGATGATAATCAATTCGACTCCATGACCCTTGATCCTTCAGTTCAGATTTGTATGGGTTCGTGTGAGTGTAACGGTCTTGGTGTTGACTCGATTTCAGTGTGTAAGGATATAGGTAAGTGTAAAGAAAAGATGACTGGGTTGGATTGGGTGGATATGCCGAGCGATTACTCTGCCACTAGATATGAGTTGCCATCATATAGTGATAAACGGCTCACCTGTATTAATGATGGTGTAAAATGGTTTGTGGCTGAGGACATAGGGTTGTTTAATAGTTTTGAGAGGTTGGAGGTGGAAGAAGACGAGTCGAATTTAATACTGATCGATAGTTGCAAGGATTCAGATTTCTTAAATGCGGATTTTTCCTTTGATTATACTAAATGCAAGACAATGAAAGACATAGAGAGAAATACTGGTCAGGTAAGGGAAATGCGAAAACTTAAGTCTTCTTTCTATTCGGCTAAGATAAGCGTACAGAATGACATTGCCTATGTATGTTCTTCGGTGTTGTCTAATGGTCTTAGCTTCTCTGTTTGTGAGGGAAGGAGTTATTGGTTGGGTAGTGCCAAACAAACCAGTTTGGAATCTTCAGGTTGTGAAGATGGTGTATTGGTTAAGAGTAGTTTAGTGGATGCATGAAGTGTCAGACTGTTAATGAAGAATTGATGGGTAATCAAACCGTGAATAGTAGGCTTTATTTTGAGGTGGTGGGTGGTTTTAAGTTACTGTTTGATGATATGAAAATTATGGTTGCTATGAGTGGTGCAGGAGTGAAACTGTTATACCGTTGTTTGAAGCCTTATTTTGAGGTGTCACTGGCAGAGAGTGGTTTGGTAGGTTTGTCGATGGTTTCTTCTGCTCGGACTGATTTGGTAGATGATGATGGTTCGTATCAGACTATTGGAGTATGTTCTTCGACCAGTGTGGAATCCAATGCATCGGCTAAGAAGAGGAGACAGAGGAGAGTTATTCCTAGTTTTGGTTTGGTTCGTCGAAGTGCGAGGATTAGATCCCATTCATCATCTACATATGGTAGGTCTCAAAGCTCGAATGCTAGTGGTAGCTTCTCGGGTTCGGGCTCAGGTATGGTTCCAGTTTATGGCAGTGATTATTCCCCTTTTGCTTTAGGCAATCTTTCGACTGGACAATTATTTCATCTTGCTAATGAAACTGCATTTATATTTACTGATATTGAGTTAGATTCGGATTTCATTAGGAGTAGAGAACTAGAGAGAGTCAATTCTTTGAGATGTTGAGAATTGTTAGTTGGAATATTAGAGGTCTAAATGATCCTAAAAAGTGCACTAAGATTAGGACTTTTCTTAAAAATTATCATATTGATATTATACTATTTCAGGAGACTAAAATTGAGAACCTAGATTTTTTTTTATGAGGTTAGGAGGATCTATTTTTAGTAAATGGGAATGTATTCCGGCTAGGGGTAGTGCGGGAGGACTTATGATAGGTTGGAAAGATAATCAATATAGACCAGTTCAAGAGATTCCTAAATTATATTCACTACATATCATTCTAGCCTCCTATACAGACAATTCTTTATTTGGCATCTCCACTGTATATGGTCCTCACACAAAAATCGAGATGAGAATTTTGTGGGCGGAATGTGCTGATTTTAGGAATCTTATTCCTAATCTATGGTTTGTTGGAGGTGATTTTAATGTTACTAGGTTTTTAGGGGAGAGATCTCCTCGAGAAGGGGATTTCTCTGCAATGGAAGAGTTTAACGATTTCATTTTAGATAATAATTTGATTGAGATTCCGCTCAGTAACAGATCTTTCACTTGGTCCAATGTTAGAGACAGTCCGTCTTTTGCTTTATTAGACAATTTTTTTATAAGTACTGAGGTTGATGATAGATTTCCTATTTGTAAAGTAAAGGGTTTACCTTTTTTGTATTCGGATCATTGTGCTTTAATCCTTTCGTGTGAATCAAATATTTTGATTAGTAACAGTTTTAAATTTGAAAAGATGTGGCTTTTGGATTCTAGTTTTATTAATCTTATCACTATTAAGTGGAATTCTTTATCCTACTTTAATAATTTGTACAATGGTAATTCTGCGAAGATTTTCGTTTCAAAACTTGGTAAATTAAGATTTTTTCTTAAGAGGTGGAATAAATTTATTTTTGGAAGTGTCAGAATTATGAAAGATAAGATTTTATGCGAGTTGTTAGATTTAGACAAGTTGAGTGAGTCAAGGGATCTTAATCTCGTTGAAAAGGATAGACTTTGCAATCTCAGAAATGATTTCAAATTGATTTTGCAAAAGGAAGAAATTATGTGGAGAACACGAAATTTTTTCATAGTGTGGCCAATAAGAGGAGGCGTGATAATTTGATTCACACTATTATTATTAATGATGAGGAATTGACGGTTCAGCGGGATTTAAATGAAGCTTTCACTAGTTACAATAAACAGATTTTTGGAACTAAGATTAAGAGACGGATAAATGTTAGATGGAAGGATATTTATCCAAATGACGCCAAGGGTGAGTTAGTAGATTTAGACAAGCCTTTTCCTGAGCAGGAGATTTGGAAGGCAATTAGTGATATGCCTAGTGATAAAGCTCCCTAGCCTAATGGTTTTTCGGCTCTTTTTTATAAACAGTTTTGGGAGGTTTTGAAATTTGATTTTATTAATCTATTTAACGATTTTTATAGTGGGAATTTGCGTTTAGGTAGTTCTAATTTTGCTAATGTTATCCTTATTCGAAAGAGAGAGGATGCTAAATTTTTAAAGGACTTTAGACCTATTTCTTTAATCAATGGTTCTATAAAAATTATTTCTAAAGTTCTAGCGAATAGGCTTAGTAGGAAGATGAATGATCTTATTGATTGTTCACAATCTGCTTTTATTAAAGGTAGAAACATAGTGGATGGGGTAGCAGCGGTACAGGAATACATTAATGTATGTTGTAAAAATAATTTTACATGTGCTATTTTGAAGTTAGATTTTGAGAAGGCTTTTGATTTCATTGATTGGGATTTTATTTGTGAATTGTGTCTTGCTAGGGGTTTTAGTGTTTTAGTGTCAGATGAATTAACTGGATCATGCTTTTACTTAGGTTTGGTTGTTCTAATATTATTGTTAATGGGGTTGTGGGTAAGAAGATTGTAATAACCCGAAAATTCGAGCCAATTTAAAATTTTTTATTTTGGCTATTTTAGCGAATTTTGATTATTTAAAATGAATTATTTTAAATAATAACGACGAGAAATCTATTTTGAATAGAATTCGAACGTATATATTTATTCGAATCGTCATTAGAATATAAATAATTATTTATAATTATAAAAGGAATTGAAAATGGCGCGGTAGTTCGATAATTCGATTTCAAAGTTTAAATAAATGTACCGGATTCAAAATAAACCGGATTTTAGTGAAACCAATAATATTTGAATCTAATTGAGAATATCTTTCTAAGGAATCCGAAAAATCAAAATTTCATAGCGGGAATCAAAAGATATGTCCAGTTGAAAATTCTGAATAGTCGCTATGGAATTCTGGCCCTTAAAAATGGAAATTTTGCAAACGACCTCGGATTTCGACGAAACCACTTTTGTTGGATCCGCGATGTTAAATTATTGCTAGGTTTCAAATTTCATAATTTTTCGAATCAATATGTGAGCGTGGCGAAGTAAAACGCGTTTGACCAGTTTTAGTTGATTTTAATCGACTGGAAATTGGCCATTTTTCAAACGGTCTCAGAATTTGATGAAACTAGTTTTGTTAGGACCGTATCGTCAATACTAAGCTAGAAAATATTTTTCTGGAATTTTTCGAGTTAGTATGTGGCCTAGGTAAATTGAAATGTGCGTTCAAACTCAATATATAGAGTTATATGTTGATTTTAACGAAAACTGATCGAAGCGATCGAATCAGCTTACGATACATATCCCATTGTGTTCAGAATGGGGGTAATTAGCTATGGACGACAGTCGGTGGGTTTGATATCGAGTTCAAAATAAAAAGTTACTTTTTGGAAATTAAAATAAAATAATATATAACTATTCCTAGTCAACCCTTTCCCTTTATACAATCTCTCCCTCCCCGTTATTCACTCAGAACAAATGAAAAAAAAGCAACAAATAAAGGCGCCGCGATCCCTCCTCCACCGACGATCGTGACCCACCGCCGCCGCCGCGAGGTGATAGCCGCACCCCCTCCTTCCTCTCTCCAGCTCCGATCAACCCACCTCGATGCAGCCGCAAAGCCTAGCACGACGAGACCCCTAAACCCCCTGATGCCGCGCCCTTCAACGCCCCCTCCCTCCGATCCTCATTTCCATCCCCTGACCTCCAGTGGCTCCCCCTCCTTACTCCAGCACCCTTCTCCTCCTCCTTCGTCGTCCCCCCTCTTTCTTCCCCAAAACAGCAAATGTCGTCCGCCCCTCCTCGATATGCGAACCCTTCCAGCCGTCTCAACCCCTTCAACTCCGTCCGTGAGCTCTCCTCCCCCTTCGAACAACCAGTGTGTTTTTATTTTACATTTATATTTATTTTTCAGTTTTGATGTAAATAATATTGTTTTCGTATATGATTTTTAAGCTATTAAAAGATATAAGCTTTGTTTAAAGAAAGATATGAACTTTATTTTTATCATGAAGGAATGAAAATAAAAATATAATTTTTATATAGGTAAGAGATTAAAAATATGATTTTTATACCAATAGTAAGGTTAAAAATACGATTTTTTATCTTATATAACTAGTAAAAATTTGATCTTTATATAGTAGTGAGAATAAAAAATATGATTTTTATTATATATATGTCGAAATATAAATGTGATTTTTATAGCATTGATATAAAGATTCAATCTTTATATATAAAGTAGAAAGAATAAAAATATAATTTTTATATAGAAAGAAGCGTTGTAAAAATATATGAAGTAGAAATAAAAATATGATTTTTATTTATTAGAATAAAGCAGTAAAAATATAATTTTATTTGAACAGCGTGAAAGGACTCCATTGGAATGTCAAATAGATCCTAGCGATTCAGCAGTTCAAAAGCAAAGCACGACGGAGTGGAACCCTCAGTGAGAACTTCTCACCTTTAATATTTATTTCTAGTTAAAATATATACTAGGATGCAGACGGTGTTTAGTAGCACCCGACACCCGTCGTCCACAGACCATGGACGGCTTGTATGCTTGTTTGTTTGATTTTGATGTGTAGTTGATTGTGTGATGTAATGTGAAACGAAATAAAATATTTTATAGTGGAAAATATTATATAGTTAAAAATAGAATTTTTAACGTGTATATGAAATGAAATAAATTAATATAAACAAATCGGAGATTTGTTCATATACACTGATTTAATTGATATTGATTGGGACGATAAATTTTACACATCGCCCAACTGCACAAATAAATTCTGTGTTTGATTGTTTGAAACCCCACACGGGTATTGGGATGATATATGACATACACTAATCCCAATAATTAGTTGTATGTCGACCGATTGATTGACAGACTGTTATAAGCGTTAAATATTTATATTTGATGCTTATACAGTGTAGAATGCACTTTGGATGATGGTTGATTATTCATCGTTGCTATTGTATACATGTGTTGTAGAAAATCCATATAATTAACATTATATGGTAATTGATTGGGCCTCATTCCAGTTTTGAATAGAAATATTTGAAATAGAAATATCTGAAATAGAATATTTGAACATAGAAATATATGAAGCCGTGTTGATTAGATTGACGCCATTTTGACGTGAACAATATTTATATTGATTTTATTCATTTTATAATGAATATCGAAAGTGATTTCAAAATCTGATATTTTGAAAAGAACTAGAATTCGAATTGAAAGTGAATAGAAATGAATTCGAATTGAAAGTGAATAGAAATGAATTCGAATTGAAATTGAATAGAAATGAATTCGAATTGAAATTGAATGAAATTGGAAACGAACTGAAATTGAATTAAAAATCGATTTGAATTGAAATCAATTTGAAATGAATTTAAATCGAATTTATAAGGAAAAATTCAATTTTGATTTGAATTTGAAAAGAAGTTGAAATCTTTTTGAAAACGAATTTAAAACGATTTATAAAATATGTTTTAAAAGGAAATCGACGAAGTATATATTATATATATAATATAATGGCCTGAATAGAACGCGCCGCGCTGCGGCAGTACCTGAATTTCGACCATTGACTTCGAATTGACGTTGCGGGAGATTCGACCATCGGATTCTCCTAAAACCGGAACCGGTGGGTTCGTATCGAAAAGAGATTTGTAATAAATATTAGAAATTAGAAATCTGACGGTTGGATTTGGAATTATGTCCAAATCAAATTTGGAAAAGGTCGCTGTAAGTGCAGTTCGATGGCCGTTGATGGAAATCGACTGTACGGGCCTTGATAAAATTGTTAAAAATATTAATAATTTGTGTAAAATCATAAAATGTGATTTGGGTTTGTCGTGAATGGTGTCTTCATTAACACTGTTCTTAAGCCCAGTGGAGAAAAAGATTAAATCTTTTTGTTTACATTTAATGAAGTGTACCAATTAAATAATATTTAATTGGAATTGGATTGGTATTGATTTCTGGGTTTATCGTGAACAGTGTTTTAAATAACACTTGTTCTTTAACCCGATAATTAATGGAATGTGATTTTGGGTTTATCGTGGACCGTGTTTTAAATGACACTGATTCTTTAACCCAGTTAAAGATTAAAACTAAGTGGAGTTTTAATGAATCTTTAAGTAGATTGAAAAGAAGTATCACCAGTTTTGCTACAGGCGATAGTTAAATCTTTAATTAGATTTGAACGTGAAATGGTAATTGAATTTACCGATAACACCGTGGTGTTAGATATGAAGTATGAACAGTTTTACTTCATGGGATGAATAGGTGGGGATTGGGAAATAAAATAAATGATTACTCCGGTGTGGTTCGCTAATCCCGCCTAGTTTGAATTAATATTCAAAGAAGATTAAAGAATAAATTTTAAGAATTTATCTTTGATAAAATTAATGGGAACCTTTCCCAAAGTATAAGAATATTTGAATAAAAGAATATTCTGAATTGGAATGAGGCGTATGTTGTGTTTGTGTAACACTTGTTTATTATATACGCGAGTTATTCAGAAAGACCGGGTTTATCCCATTCTGAATAACTAATTCGACGTGGTGTCGAAGATGAAGACGGTGGTTGAAGACTGGAGGTCTTCACGTCGTTTGGATAATTACCGATGATCTTGATTGGGCCGTACACCCAAGAGGAGAGAATCAGTTGGTGATCGTCCAGACGTACTTGGAGATCGATGGATATGCGGGGTACTAGGTGCCTCCGATTTCGTTCAGACCCAGAACGAACTTGTAAATGGACTGTGTGTCTGGCATTGGATTTTAGTCTGTGTGATTGATTTCTATTAAATATATATCTATTTGGCGGCGGAGAATTTGTTCTCTTGCTTAACGCCCTTATCTGAGACGTACGAGCTCAGGGGTCATATATCGATGGATATCAATCGCATGGAGTGAATTACCTGTGTGGCATGCCTAAGTGGAAAATGATCAAGGCTTCTGTTGAAAAGCAAAATCTTGTGGTTGATGATCAAAGCACGGCCTGTGTAGCATGCTTTGTGTAACGTGAATTCGCGAGCCTCACACCCTGGTTGTGAACCAAAAACGAGAGAGGACCTCGGGGAAGGCATGCGATTCCTTCTAGTTAGAAGTGGCGTCAGTGGTTTTACATGCCCTGACGAGTTTGACTTATGTGGTTGTTGCTGTTGCGAGGCGCCTCGGTTAGATCGGACGATCCGGGTCCGATGGAGTCATTCGTTGGCTCATTTACGCCCCAAAGGGTGGGGAAACGCAGTGTTCAGGCATTTTAATCCACATCGGTGGACCGGCCCTGACGATCCAAGGGTCACTCGAGCTCTGATCCTGAGGCTTGGGCTAGAGAGTCTCGAATCGGTGAGGAATATCTTTTGCCTCGGTTCGCAGATGGAAATCCAACTTCCAATACATGACCTTGCGGTTTTATTTGTAGAGCCTAGTATGGCGACATAGTGGGATATGGCGCTTATGCCGTCTATGATTGATACTTATGATTTGAAATTGTTTTGACACTATACACTTATAGTACTATCAAAATAATCTGTTTTAAACGTATTCAAGCATTCTTTGGCTATTATAAGGTAAAAACCCTATCCTCCGGCTTGCGTTGCATTGTTTGATGGGATCTGGGTCTTATAATAGCTTCATTTTTCTTTATTTAGCATTGCGTTGATTGTTTTGTGCACTGGTATTCTTGGGACGAAACCCGTTCAGCGTTAGCGGCGTGGTCCCTTGATTTACCTAACTTTAAAATAAAGATTAATAACTGTTTTAGTTCTCACACCAGTCCCATGACTGACCTGGAGTTTATTGTTTTAACCTAAACTCTGGGTGCCCTTATTTTGACACGGGCAGCTAGTATTTTTGGTTTTGTAGATTTATATTCACAGGATCCTGGTTTACAGCTGGAACGATATCCGGAAAGCTTTGTATCCGTGTATCTTCTTCAGTTGTATTTTGTATTATTTTCCGCTGCTATGTAATGTATTGTAATCTCTGATATTTATCGAATGTATTTTATTTGTTTATACTCTGTATATTATTGTAATCTGATGAATTGTTGTAATATACAATGGAATGTTCTTCTGTCTGCGTTATATTTTGTCGTGTTCTCAAAACAATCAAGCATTTCGAACGGTCTTGGTCGGTTTAGCGACTGATTCGGATCGAGCGAAAAATCCTGGTCGTCACATTTGGTATCAGAGCTTTGGTTTACAAAGCTCAGAGAACAAGACACATTAGAACCGTATGAAAGAATTCATCAGATATTGGATTAGTAATATCCAATGAGAATGACTCGTTAGAGATGGGATCAGTAGTATCCTAGAACGAGTGTGAAGGGTAGTGTTTTGAAAAATAAAATTGAAAACAAGTTTTGTTTTGAAAATTTAATTCAATAATTCGTATTTGAATATTTATTTATATTGATTTGGACTATCAGGTATATAGAGATTTTAATATACGTCTGATCGACATGTATTAGAAGCCTCCAATATACAGGATGGATATAGAGTCACACTCTAGTCGCCCGGAGATGATTCTGATGATTGTAGCTACATCATCAGAATTAGTATTCGAGTTTCGAAAGTGGGATTTCTATATATTTCCTATTGACTGGTGTGAGAACCAAAATTAGATAGGATATATTGTTGTGAATTGGCATCAAAAACGTGATTTTTGACTATATATCACTAGTACAAAACAAGTCTGTTGCTTTACCTTAGTTGCATCAGTTGTGCTAACAACTGATGCAAATATATTCATTCGCGTCGGTTCTTATTTATCTGTAGAAGCAATTGGTATAGAAGAAGTATTAGAGGAGGAGAAAACCTAATTCGCGTCGGTTTTAATATGTCACTGAAGCAAATAAGGAGAAGCAAGTAGTGTTGCATGCTTCGCTTCCCTTTGCAACTGATGCAAATATTTTTTGTTGCATCAGTTTTATTTTCGTCCAAGCAAATAATTAGAAGCAAATACACGTAAGATTAGAAAATATCTACATTTGCTTCCAACCGGGTCTTAGTTTTGGTCCATACCCAAATTAATTTTGCCTGGAGCCAAAAGAAGTCCTAAGTTCCCAATTTTTTACTGCCGCGCTCTTTTTCTTTTATTCGCGCCATTAATTGCAGAGAAGAAAAAAGGGGAAAAACAAACGAATCCAAACTACCGACTGATTTCGATTTTTCAGATTTCGATTGTCGCTCTTCTAGGTATTAATTTTAATTTCTTATCCTGTATCAATTTCATTTGCCGGTTTCGATTTTGATTTCTGTTTCAATTTTGATTTCGATTTCATGTTGGACGGAGACAACCTATCGATTTCAGTGATGTTGTTTTTGATAAATGTGGGATGAAAACCAGCCTGTCCCAATTTCCATCCACTCTCTGAATATGGTGGAAGTATCATTTGGAATCCTCTGTTGTTTCTAAAATCTGTTGTAAAACGAACACTGTCAGGGTGCAGAATTATATTATGCTGTTAAATTTAGTCTGAAATCAACTAGTAGATGTCGTGTTCTAGAATGAGTCTACTGATGCATTTCTGTATGTCTGTGTATTTCTAGTTGTCAAAATTAAAAACTTGAAGATCTTATATAATCCCTTTTGCCATGATAATGAATTGGCCCCATGTTAGAATTGCTTACTGAAGATATCTATCATTCTATTTTTCTTCAAAATGTTTGGATTGCATGTCACTAGCAGTATGCGTTGTGCAATCATATGTATGAATTTTTCATTGGTACAACGTTTGAGTATTCGCCGCTCCTATCCTAGTATAACAAAAATCCCACTGTATATTTCAGTCATCACAAATTCAAGAATGAGGGGGCTGAAAATTTATTTTTTAATCCTAGAGAATAGGCTAGGAAGAATTGAGATACAATAGTTGAGAAGAAAGCGGGATAGTAAATGGGAAATAATAAGTAATGTCACCTGCTACTTCAAATGCGGAAGCATGGTGTCTAATTGCATAAACCGGGGACTGTCCAATGTATCTCTTTAAAGCTTGTTAAATTTTTTGGTCAGAGAATCAGTTATAATTATGTGTACGCTTAGATATTTAACTATTTATGGAGAGAACTATGGGATAACATAGTGGACGATGCTTACCAATCCCCTCATTCACCTATTATCGTGTTCAGATTCTTAGGTTTTTTAAGGATTTTGTTCCATATTTCGTTCAAGCTGACAGTTGTAGCCTTCTGAATGGATTTACTCTTTTATATGATTGTGTATTTAAAAGGAAAATTATTATTGGGCAGTAGTTGATTTGAGGTCAAAACGAAAGATGTATTGAAAACCACTTGTCATAATTAATTTTGTCAAGGTGACAACTGACCACCAACAACGGGTTATAAAAGAAAGTATATCGGTTCACCACTCAAATTAGAATTGTGGTTCCACTTTGTACTATTGGTTCATCCATATAACAATACTATGAAGAGAAGAGGAACAATACTATTAATAAAAGAGGAAGGAGAATTGCATCAGTGCATGCTTGAGAAGTATTACTGTCAGTGCCATGATAGCCTTCAAGGAAGATATCCTGATTAGTAAGGGCGACACCAATCCACGTTCTGGTATTTTCTTCTTTATTAATGAAGCCGGCTAAGTATTAGATCCTGACCAACTCTTCATGCACCATGAAATCTCATCTGCGGTGTGCTTCAACAGTTCTTCCCAATTTTCTACAAAACTTTTATCACTCAAGTCATCATTTACAACTGCCAATCAAAACACCTTCTCTATTGCATGGAGTGCTTCACTGCGGGTACCATGGATGGCTGCAAGGTGGATATAGAGAGGACCACGGTTGTCATGGCATTGAATGTGGACTTTTGAAATGCATGCTTTACATTTGTTGTCTTAGACACACTTCTTGAATCGATGCTTCTTCCAAGTTTTTTGCACAGTGTGCTTCTATGTTTTTGATGCAAATTGTCTTTCAAATGCACTCTTTGGTAGGATAGCTTTGAGGACATTTAGATATGTTTGTGTATACACACAGATATGCAAAAACAGATGTACACATACAAATATACACACATAGCACTTACCGTCAATCTCAGTTAATTCATCTCATGTGTGCTAGCTTGACCAGCTGGGCTTCACTCGACTCATTACAACACACAACATGAGCAATATTATAGCCATTACTTTTTTATTCAGTGACATTCCATAGGACATATATAATTTAATGTTATAGTATCCACAACAAAATCATACATTTCTATTCGATCTTTGAAGTTGATGTACGTGAGTGAATGGTGGTTTATTACTGACCTTTTCCTGACCGATATTCTTTCTGTTGCACTGATTTATTTGTTGTTGTACTGACCCTTTTTTTCTTCTTTGTGGATATTATTCGTTGGTATAGTGAACCCTTGCTAAATTGGACTACACTTTGCAATGACAAGATCATTCAGTGGTAGAAGCATCAAGCATACCCTCACTGCCGTAAAAAGGTTAGTATACTGCATGCCCTTTGAATATTAATTCCACACCGAGACTAATTTGTATTTTCGATTTTATTTCATTACGTTATATTCAGTTTAGACTTCCACTGCCCACCTGTTAGGTGATGTTATGTTTAATTATTTTTAAGATCTGCAAGTCCGCCCCACTCATATGCAAGTTATTGTTGGACTTGAAACGAAAGAGAAAAATGTCATATATCAAGATAGTTAAACTGTACCAACTGCTGCTAAGAATTTATTGATATGTC
The DNA here is from genome assembly GCA_030737875.1 of Allium sativum. Classification (NCBI taxonomy): domain Eukaryota; kingdom Viridiplantae; phylum Streptophyta; class Magnoliopsida; order Asparagales; family Amaryllidaceae; genus Allium; species Allium sativum. The sequence goes on along the minus strand of CM060927.1, from coordinate 295,310,625 downwards.
TCTGCACAATTTCCCTAATTTTTGTTGTTTGCACCATAAGGATGAAGCAACTATTTTGTTATCAACACAGTTTTTTTTGTAGATAAGGTACAAACCTTTTTTATAACTTAATTTCCTCCACTGTACAAACAACTATTTACGTCCATGTATTTACGTAATGTTTTGTTATTAAGCTTGTCAGGTAAGCCGTCATTCCCGGCATCGATATATAAAGCATAAAAATTTGCTAAATTTAATTGATGGTAAATTTCTAGTGTGTATAAAACAAAATAGTTAGCATCGTGTGATTAAATAGTTTCAGTTGTCTAATACAACGATGTAAGTCTGTATTTTCATGCATACTGTGTATAAAACAAAATATGTAAAACAACGAAACGTTGGCAACAAAAATATAAAGATAGCGTGAATGTGGTAACAAAACACTTAGTACAACAATGTTGTGAATTTTTCCATAGACAACATTTTCATTTTTTCATCTATCTCCATTGTTGTAGTTGGGTTCCTATGTTTTCCGTAGAGGAAGTAGCTGACGCACAACGACCTTCATTGCTCTCTCTAGTCCTTTCATTAATAAAATATCTGGTCATGGGTACTGTAAGTGAAAAAAATTATGATGATAATAATCGAGATATCAGAATAAAAGTAGCTTTAACCAACAAATGGCCATTTGTAAACTCCTTGGCCACTGATTTGAAAGAGACGTTCTTTCCTGATGATCCGTTCAGGGGCCTGAAAGAACAGTCAAAAAAGGCAATGTGCATTGTCGGTGCTGCAATACTACGTGCCTGTAGCAGAGTGGGGTCCTAAGTATACGTTTGCTAATTTTCGATATGATCTTCTCGTAGGTGTAACCATTTCAAGTTTAGCTATTCCTCAAGGAGTCAGTTATTCTAAGCTAGCCCAACTGCCTCTGATAATTGGGTTATATATTCCAGTTTCGTGCCACCAATTGTGTATGCAGTTTTTGGAAGCTCAAAGAATTTAGCAGTTGGAACTGTTTCAGCTGCTTCAATTCTAACCGCTTCCATAATCGGAGGTGTATCGCCTACCCAACTAACAGAGGAATATGTTCACCTTGTGTTCACTGCTGCATTCGTCACTGGAGTTTTCCAGACTATTATGGGGGTTTTCCGTCTTGGGATATTTGTTGATTTTTAATCTCGATCCACGATTACTGGGATTATGGGAGGAACTGCAATTCAATTTGAAGTATTGTACAAATGACGCAGTGCTGGAGATAACAAATGTGTCAAGGCATTTTATTTTTCTTCGTATAGGCATAAGGAATGGAAATTGGAGGAGAAATTGAATTTTTGAGTCAGTAAAATCTTATTTTGAGTTGGAGAACAAGGCTCTTAAGCAACGTTTGGATAGCCTTTCACAGGAGCATCTCATAAAGTGCTGTAAGTGTAAACTTATGATTTCCTCTCAACTTAATATATAGCTTGTCCCTGCATGCAAGTTTGTTAGAATCCTTGCATAATCCAGTTAACTTGTTTTATGATACTTTAGTCATCTTCTTGGTGTACAATAACGTTACTTGGTGCATGTAGTAGGCAGATGGTTTGGCACCTTTACCCAGTCATGCAACAATATTTTGTTTGTTCAGTTTTGTATGCAACAGTAACCTAACCCAAATTTCTGGTAGATGCCACAGTATTAACGCATGAATTCTTGTCATGGTGAATAGATGTTAAAAGTAGGAGGGTAGTATGAAAGACAGATGGCCCTTTCCACAATTTTTAAAATCAAATTTAGGATGTTTGCAGAACTGCTCAATCTAACTATTGCAGAAGCTATACTATAACTGGACAATCTTTTTTTTAAAAAAAACTTTGGAATTTAACTCGGAGCAGTTTACGTTGATGATGTTATTTCAAGTCAATTTAAAGTATTTAGTGATGACTGCAAATTATTTTTACCACCAGACCCAAGTTCGGTATTCTATAATTTTTCTAAAACTATATATTTTATAACAATGAAATACGACAGTAGCCTTAATATAAGTTTCGTTTCCCATCTAAATAGGTTTGACATTGTGTGAATAGCTGCCATCAACTTGGTAATACATTCCTCTCTTTTTTGGATCTCTAACTTCTCCAGCACACACGGGGTTTGCAATTCACCATTTTAACAGAATCTGATTCTGCAATGGATGTCCGGTATGTTCCACAAACATTTATAAAAAAGGGAATATAATTATAGAAGCTACAGGCATATAACATACCTACAACTAGAGTCTCTGCATTTATAAGTAGATGGGCCAAAATGTAGAAAGGCACAGAGAAGAACTCGTTATATACTAATCCACAGTAAATCAAAAACAACGCCATCAACAAAATAGCATAACGCCTGCCAAATGCCATCTCCATGAAGCTTCCAAGTTTCTACAGAGACTTGTCGAATATTATTAGGGTGCATTCGGGGTTCAAAAATGCACCATTATTGTTTTCTATGTGTCGGACACATAGCCATTTTTGACCGTTGTCCCAACGGCAAAAATCTGGCCATTGGGAGTCGACGCATCTGATGCGTTGGACGTGTCGTCTCCCAACGGCCAGATTTTGGCTCCTTCTAATCTGTCGTTCGGTTTTAAACATAAATTAATTAAATTGAAAAACAAAAAGTAAAATGGTTCGCTTAAATCTACAAATACATTCATCGTTTAACTAAATGGTCTGCTAAAATACTCTGTTTTTGCTTATCGCAGATGCATCCTTAATCAGTTAAACTCAACCAAATTATATGTTACATGTGTCATACCGACAGATGTCAATATGATATACAAATATGAATTAAATAGCAGCAGAAATTGACATGAGCTGCTTAAGCAGACCTTACCCGGGACACAACTTTCTTTTCATGAACTATAAGAAATAGGGATCCTATTAGCAAGCATATTCCATGGCCCCAATCACCAAACATAACAGCAAAAAGAAACGAGAATGTAATTACAGAATAAACAGCTGGATTACTTCTTGGTATATAGGGACACTTCAAAATAAATATCCTTAATCACTATTTTCAGACGACCAAATTAATAATAGTAATAGTAATAATAATAATAGCAATAAAGCTCGATCTAGATCTTTAGATTGAACTATTGATGATGGACGCAACCTGGAACTTTCCAGGTATGACTATAGTTTGGTCCAATGGGTATTCTGTACTAGTTTGCCAATTGACTATAGATCGAACTATTGACTATTGACATTTGTTTATTCATTTGCGTATAGATGTGTATATTGTAATCGGGATAAGAGGCAAGTGTGATTTGGAGCAAATCCACTAGTTTGCCTCTATATAATGCTAATTTTGGATGAGTGCAAGCACTAGCTCTGCATGCATAAATTTAAAAAAAAAAATTTGTCAGGATATTTTATGTAGTATCAGGTTCTAGATTGTGATATTCTGTTTGGATAATCGGATTAAACCTCTATCAATAAAGAATTTGGTTTGGTTGGTACTTGATGAGATATAATTTGTAGACAGAAATTATGGTATCAATTTATGCTTATTGCTCACTATGCAAATGATTCTCACCAGTATAGTTCATGTGTTTCGCTGCACCCTGGGGTATATATGTGTGAATTGCTATGTGAGTAGAGTGTGTAGGCATATAAATTTTTGTGTATTTAGGATTGTATCATACGTGCTTGTGTCTCTGTCTTCAATTCTTCTATGTGTGGGGGAGTGTGTTATATATACATATGTGCATCTTGTTAAATATATAGGTGTGTTTGTTAGTTTCATCCACGTGAGCTGTGCATTTACCGGTAGAAATTTTGTGCTACTTGTTTTGTACATGCAACGAAGGGAAGACTTTCACTTACATTTTAGTACATATTTATGTATTGTTTTATGTATTTGTGCCCATAAATCTTCGCATGCAACATTTTCTGGCTTCCATTTCCTTCCAGCATATGTTTTGTCTTTGTATGTCTGAGAGTCTAAGTCAGTTAGTGCATTATTTCTTCTCAGTCCATGTGCATGATCCTTTAGTGATTTTTGAAGTACACTATTTAATATTCATGCTTGTTTTAATGTGTGTGTTTATATATGTTTGAATGTTTGAGAGTGTTCTAGTAGGTTATAATATTCCAGGTTTTGACGCGGTGGTGAGTAGTTGGTAGATGCAGAGCAGCTTAGAAGAACGACGGTGCGGTAGTGTTGAGAATTCAGTTGATTCACTTGTTCTGAGCAGCTAAAGCAACAATTTACAAAAGATACTACTTTAATTTGTTTCATTTCTAGCTATTATATGTTAATTACATACATTTTAAAATAATATTCTTTTTTAATCTGTAGGACTTTGCACAACATGGTTCTTATAACCAATAAAAGATAGACGAGCTTGGGATAATTTAACCAGTTATATCATATATAATTGGATGTAGTTGATCTTTTGTTATGTATATATATGTTAGTCCTTTGTTATGTACGTTGACTTTCATTTTGTGACGGAGTGTGTATTTATGTTTTTTTGGGTTTGTACACATGAACTATGTTGATTGATAATACAATTATATTTTTTGTTTGATCGGATTCGTGGTAATAATGCACTTGGAAAATTTTAGATTCCATTTGATATTGTTTCAAGTTTTACAATCTAATGAAAATGAATATATATATATATATATATATATATATATATATATATATATTCTTGCGTCGGTTGTAATAGGATAAGCAATCGATGCAATGCACTATGATTGTTACGAGTGTTGCTTTTTGCATCGGTTCATTAGTGTCGGTTGTTAGAAAAAGCCGATGCAGTAAACTCAGCCTAAGAAATGGTGATCTGCTTTATTGCATCGGTTGTGTCTAACAACTGACGCAAATCATCATTATTTGCATCAAACTTTTAACTGACGCAACAGATATTTATCTGTTGCATCATCTTCATTTGCATCAGTTGAACAACCGACGCAAGATGGGTTTAACAACTAATGCAAATGACCTGTTTTGTAGTAGTGTATCAAAGTTATGAATTTGAAACATTAATCCACTAATTGATTGCTGGTTGTGTTGTTTGTCTATTTGTTTGAAACTTTGAACCATTTAGCCTAATTGAACCAAATAGTGAATTGTGTTGAAAATTAGTCGCATTTGCATGCATATACATGTACTTGCATTGAACAAGTCATAGCAAGGAGGCTAAAGCAGAAGAATAAAATTGTTTGCCCGACAAATAGGTACATGTTTACCACAATTTACTGTTTTGTTTGGGTGATGATGATTTTATGAGCCGATTGGCTAGCCGCTTGGCTTTTTCTTTTTCTTTTGGATTGGAGAAGGCCATGGAAGGCTATATGAAATATCCCGAAGTCCCCGGTGCAGGGGAGGTTATGGCGAAATTTTTCGAAAATTTAGGGTGTTAGCCAAATTTTGAAAAGTTCTTAGAAACTGAAAAGTTGAAGAACTTAAGCCGTAATGAAAATATGTAAAGTTGAGTTGATTAGTTAAACAACTTTCGGCTTCGTTCCTTTTCGGGAATGAAAAGTTTCAAGTGGGGGAGATTGTAAAAACCCGAAAATCCGAGCCAATTTAAAATTTTTATTTTGGCTATTTTAGCGAATTTTGATTATTTAAAATGAATTATTTTAAATAATAACGATGAGAAATCTATTTTGAATAGAATTCGAACGTATATATTTATTCGAATCGTCGTTAGAATATAAATAATTATTTATAATTATAAAAGGAATTGAAAATGGCGCGGTAGTTCGATAATTCGATTTCAAAGTTTAAATGAATGTACCGGGTTCAAATAAACCGGATTTTAGTGAAACCAATAATATTTGAATCTAATTGAGAATATCTTTCCAACAAATCCGAAAAATCAAAATTTCATAGCGGGAATCAAAAGATATGTCCAGTTGAAAATTTTGAATAGTCGCTATGGAATTCTGGCCCTTAAAAATGGAAATTTTGCAAACGACCTCGGATTTCGACAAAACCACTTTTGTTGGATCCGCGATGTCAAATAATTGCTAGGTTTCAAATTTCATAATTTTTCGAATCAATATGTGAGCGTGGCGAAGTAAAACGCGTTTGACCAGTTTCAGTTGATTTTAATCGACTGGAAATTGGCAATTTTTCAAACAGTCTCAGAATTTGATGAAACTAGTTTTGTTAGGACCGTATCATCAATACGAAGCTAGGAAATATTTTTCTGGAATTTTTCGAGTTAGTATGTGGCCCCGGTAAATTGAAATGTGCGTTCAAACTCAATATATAGAGTTATATGTTGATTTTAACGAAAACTGATCGAAGCGATCGAATCAGCTTACGATACATATCCCATTGTGTTCAGAATGGGGCTAATTAGCTATGGACGGCAGTCGGTGGGTTTGATTTCGAGTTCAAAATAAAAAGTTACTTTTTGGAAATTAAAATAAAATAATATATAACTATTCCTAGTCAACCCTTTCCTTTTATACACTCTCTCCCTCCCCGTTATTCACTCAGAACAAATGTAAAAAAAAGCAACAAACGAAGGCGCCGCGATCCCTCCTCCACCGACGATCGTGACCCCCCGCCGCCGCCGCGAGGTGATTGCCTCACCCCCTCCTTCCACTCTCCAGCTCCGATCAACCCACCTCGACGCAGCCGCAAACCCTAGCACGACGAGACCCCTAAACCCCCTGACGCCTCGCCCTTCAACGCCCCCTCCCTTCGATCCTCATTTCCATCCCCTGACCGCCAGTGGCTCCCCCTCCTCACTCCAGCACCCTTCTCCTCCTCCTTCGCCGTTCCCCCCTCTTTCTTCCCCAAAACAGTAAATGTCGTCCACCCCTCCTCGATAAGCGAACCCTTCCAGCCGTCTCAACCCATTCAACTCCGTCCGCGAGCTCTCCTCCCCCTTCGAACAACAAGTGAGTTTTTATTTTACATTTACATTTATTTCTCAGTTTTGATGTAAATAATATTGTTTTCGTATATGATTTTTAAGCTATTAAAAGATATGAGCTTTGTTTAAAGAAAGATATATGAAATTTATTTTTATCATGAAGGAATGAAAATAAAAATATAATTTTTATATAGGTAAGAGATTAAAAATATGATTTTTATACCAATAGTAAGGTTAAAAATACGATTTTTATCTTATATAACTAGTAAAAAATTGATCTTTATATAGTAGTGAGAATAAAAAATATGATTTTTATTATATATATGTCGAAATATAAATGTGATCTTTATAGCATTGATATAAAGATTCGATCTTTATATATAAAGTAGAAAGAATAAAAATATAATTTTTATATAGAAAGAAGCGTTGTAAAAATATATGAAGTAGAAATAAAAATATGATTTTTATTTATTAGAATAAAGCAGTAAAAATATAATTTTATTTGAACAACGTGAAAGGTCTGCATTGGAATGTCAAATAGATCCTAGCGATTCAGCAGTTCAAAAGCAAAGCACGGCGGAGTGGAACCTTCAGTGAGAACTTCTCACCTTTAATATTTATTTCTAGTTAAAATATATACTAGGATGCAGACGGTGTTTAGTAGCACCCGACACAAGTCGTCCACAGACCATGGACGACTTGTATGCTTGTTTGTTTGATTTTGATGTGTAGTTGATTGTGTGATGTGAAACGAAATAAAATATTTTATAGTGGAAAATATTATATAGTTAAAAATAGAATTTTTATCGTGTATATGAAATGAAATAAATTAATATAAACAAATCGTAGATTTGTTTATATACACTGATTTAATTGATATTGATTGGGATGATAAATTTTACACATCGCCCAACTGCACAAATAAAATCTGTGTTTGATTGTTTGAAACCCCACACGGGTATTGGGATGATATATGACATACACTAATCCCAATAATTAGTTGTATGTCGATCGATTGATTGACAGACTGTTATAAGCGTTAAATATTTATATTTGATGCTTATACAGTGTAGAATGCACTATGGATGATGGTTGATTATTCATTGTTGTTATTGTATACATGTGTTGTAGAAAATCCATATAATTAACATTATATGCTAATTGATTGGGCCTCATTCCAGTTTTGAATAGAAATATTTGAAATAGAAATATTTGAAAAAGAATATTTGAACATAGAAATATATGAAGCCGTGATGATTAGATTGATGCCATATTTGACGTGAACGATATTTATATTGATTTTATTCATTTTATAATGAATATCAAAAGTGATTTCAAAATCTGATATTTTGAAAAGAATTAGAATTCGAATTGAAAGTGAATAGAAATGAATTCGAATTGAAAGTGAATAGAAATGAATTCGAATTGAAAGTGAATAGAAATGAATTCGAATTGAAATTGAATAGAAATGAATTCGAATTGAAATTGAATGAAATTGAAAATGAACTGAAATTGAATTAAAAATCGATTTGAATTGAAATCAATTTGAAATGAATTTAAATCGAATTTATAAGGAAAAATTCAATTTTGATTTGAATTTGAAAAGAAGTTGAAATCGCTTTGAAAACGAATTTAAAACGATTTATAAAATACGTTTTAAAAGGAAATCAACGAAGTATATTATATATATAATATAATGGCCTGAATAGAACGCGTCGCGCTGCGGCAGTTCGTGAATTTCAACCATTGACTTCGAATTGACGTTGCGGGAGATTCGACCGTCGGATTCTCCTAAAACCGGAACCGGTGGGTTTGTATCGAAAAGAGCTTTCTAACAAATATTAGAAATTAGAAATCTAACGGTTGGATTTGGAATTATGTCCAAATCAAATTTGGAAAAGGTCGCTGTATGTGCAGTTTGATGGCCGCTGATGGAAATCGACTGTACGGGCCTTGATAAAATTATAAAAAATATTAATAATTTGTGTAAAAACATAAAATGTGATTTGGGTTTGTCGTGAATGGTGTCTTCATTAACACTGTTCTTAAGCCCAGTGGAGAAAAAGATTAAATCTTTTTATTTAGATTTAATGAAGTGTACCAATTAAATAATATTTAATTGGAATTGAATTGGTATTGATTTCTGGGTTTATCGTGAACAGTGTTTTAAATAACACTTGTTCTTTAACCCGATAATTAATGGAATGTGATTTTGGGTTTATCGTGAACCGTGTTTAAATGACACTTATTCTTTAACCCAGTTAAAGATTAAAACTAAGTGGAGTTTTAATGAATCTTTAAGTAGATTGAAAAGATCGAGAGTGGAGTATCACCAGTTTTGCTCCAGCCGATAGTTAAATCTTTAATTAGATTTGAACGTGAAATGGTAATCGAATTTACCGATAACACCGTGGTGTTAGATATGAAGTATGAACAGTTTTACTTCATGGGATGAATAGGTGGGGATTGGGAAATAAAATAAATGATTACTCCGGTGTGATTCGCTAATCCCGACTAGATTGAATTGATATTCAAAGAAGATTAAAGAATAAATTTAAAGAATTTATCTTTGATAAAATTAATAGGAACCTTTCCCAAAGTATAAGAATATTTGAATAAAAGAATATTCTTAATTGGAATGAGGCGTATGTTGTGTTTGTGTAACACTTGTTTATTATATACGCGAGTTATTCAGAAAGACCGGGTTTATCCCATTCTGAATAACTAATTCGACGTGGTGTCGAAGATGAAGACGGTGGTTGAAGACCGGAGGTCTTCACGTCGTTTGGATAATTACTGATGATCTTGATTGGGCCGTACACCCAAGAGGAGAGAATCAGTTGGTGATCGTCCAGACGTACTTGGAGATCGATGGATATGCGTGGTACTAGGTGCCTCCAGTTTCGTTCTGACCTAGAATGAACTTGTAATGGACTGTGTGTCTGACATTGGATTTTAGTCTGTGTGATTGATTTCTATTAAATATATATCTGTTTGGCGGCGGAGAATTTATTCTCTTGCTTAATGCTCTTCTCTGAGACGTACGAGCTCAGGGGTTATATATCGATGGATATCAATCGCATGGAGTGAATTGCCTGTGTGGCATGCCTAAGTGGCAAATGATCAAGGCTTCTGTTGAAAAGCAAAGTCTTGTGGTTAATGATCGAAGCACGACCTTTGTGGCGTAGCTTTGTGTAACGTGAATTCGCGAGCCGCACACCCCGGTTGTGAACCAAAAACGGGAGAGAACCTCAGGGAGGGCATGCGTTTCCTTCTAGTTAGAAGTGGCGCCAGTGGTTTTACATGCCCTGACGAGTTTGACTTATGTGGTTGTTGCTGTTGCGAGGCGCCTCGGTTAGATCGGACGATCCGGGTCCGATGGAGTCATTCTTTGGCTCATTTACGTCCCAAAGGGTGGGGAAACGCAACATTCAGGCATTTTAATCCACATCGGTGGACCAGCCCTGACGATCCAAGGGTCACTCGAGCTCTGATCCTGAGGCTCGGGCTAGAGAGTTTCGAATCGGTGAGGACTATCTTTTGCCTCGGTTCGCAGATGGAAATCCAACTTCCAATACGTGACCTTGCGGTTTTATTTGTAGAGCCTAGTATGGCGACATAGTGGGATGGGGCGTTTATGTCGTCTATGACTGATACTCATGATTTGAAATTGTTTTGACACTATACACTTATAGTACTATCAAAATATTCTGTTTTAAACATATCAAGCATTCTTTGGCTATTATAAGGTAAAAACCCTATCCTCCGGCTTGCGTTGCATTGTGTGATGGGACTTGGGTCTTATAATAGCTTCATTTTTCTTTATTTAGCATTGCACTGTTTGTTTTATGCACTGGTATTCTTGGGAGGAAACCCGTTCCGCGTTAGCGGCGTGGTCCCTTGATTTACCTAACTTTAAAATAAAGAGTAATAACTGTTTTAGTTCTCACACCAGTCCCATGACTTTCCTGGAGTTTATTGTTTTAACCTAAACTCCGGGTGCCCTTATTTTGACACGGGCAGCTAGTAGTTTTGGTTTTGCAGATTTATATTCACAGGATCCTGGTTTACAGGTGGAACGATATCCGGAAAGCTTTGTATCCGTGTATCTTCTTCAGTTGTATTTTGTATTATTTTCCGCTGCTATGTAATGTATTGTAATCTCTGATATTTATCGAATGTATTTTATTTGTTTATACTCTGTATATTATTGTAATCTGATGATATGATGTAATATACAATGGAATGTTCTTCTGTCTGCGTTCTATTTTGTCGTGTTCTCAAAACAATCAGGCGTTTCGAACGGTCTTGGTCGGTTTAGCGACTGATTCGGATCGAGTGAAAAATCCTGGTCGTCACAAAGATACAGTCTAAGAGAGATCTTAGACAGGGTGACCCCCTATCACCTCTATTTTTTAATCTAGCGGCTGATGTTTTTTCTAGTATTATTAAGAGAGCTGGGAGATTAGGTATATTGGGTAATGTTGGTAATGAAGTATTAAATAATGAACTATCTTTACTCCAATTTGCAGATGATACTTTATTATTTTCCTCTCATTTACCTAAGCACATTATTGCTCTTAAGTTTATTCTTTACTGTTTTGAGATGTTATCTGGTCTTAAAATTAATTTTGAAAAGAGTGCTATTATGGTCATTAATGATTTTGATAATGTGGAATCTAGGGTTGCAAGTACATTAAACTGTTCTGTCATGAAATTTCCTTTTGATTATTTGGGTTTTAAAATTAGACCTTCGAAGCTCAAGAAGGATGATTGGTTAGTTATTATTGATAAAATTAATAATAGATTATCAAGTTGGAATAATATATTTTTGTCTAGAGCAGGTAGATTAGTGCTTGTTAATTCGGTATTATCTGCCATTCCTACTTATTAGATGTCTGTTCATAGATTTCCTCAATGGGTTATTGTGAAAATTGATAGAATAAGACGTAATTATCTCTGGAGTGGTGATACTAGTTGTAGAGGTTATAAATGTTTAGTTAATTGGGAGGTGTGTTGTAAGCCCAAGAAAGAGGGGGTTTGGGGATCATTAATTTACATAATTTTAACTCTTCGTTATTAGCCAATTGGCTATGGAGATTTAGATGTCCTGAAGTGTCGACTACTTGGAAGGTTATTGTTTCCAAATTTTATTATTCTGGAGGAGAGTATATTGTTGGATCTAGTGTTAGTTGGCTTAATAGATTATCTTACATTTGGAAGTCTGTCTTAAAGTGTTTTGATTTTTTTAATTTAGGTTGTAAGGTGATTGTTCATTCGGGAAATCTTACTTACTTTTGGCATGATATATGGATTTCTCATTTACTTGAATTTAGTGAGCTTTTTAATAATTGTAGTTTTAAAAATGTTTTAATTAAAGATGTTTATAGAGGGGATTTGGATCCTCCATGGGATTTTGCTTTCGGTAATATCTTAGAAGGAGAAATGTTAAGACAGTTAGCATTACTTAAAGCTAAATTAGCTTTGTACCACATGGATGAGAATAGTGATTCAATTAGTTGGGGTATGAGTAAGAATCCAGTATATTCAGTTAATTCCATGTATAATTTTATAAATTTTTCGGGGGTTTCACTTCGGACTTTTAAGTTTATTTGGAAATCTAATTCGCCTCCTAAAGCAAAGTTTCTTACGTGGGTAATTGCTCATAAGAAGCTTAATACGATTGAGATTTTAAAGAAGAAGAATATTATTTTAGATGTTAAGTGTTGCTTTTGTAATTTTTTGAATGAAGATGATGATCATTTATTTTTTTTATTGCAATATTACAAATTTTATTTTTAATATGGTTTTAAGGATATTTGTTTTTGACTGGCCTAACACTCTTAATAGTTGTGTTGACTATTGGATTTCTTATAGATTTGCTTATAACTCAAGACAGAGATATGTATTAGATTCTTTAGTTACTACCATAAGTTGGTTCATATGGTTTGAAAGAAATCAGATATTTTTTCAATCTGTTTCTATGTCTGCGGATAATTTAATCATTAAAATAGTATATTTCTGTTTGGATTGGATGTCTAATTCACATTATATGCCATTTAGGGAATTGTGTTTTGTGAATCTTCTGGTTAAGGTCTGACACAATTTGAGTTTATTTATTAGAATTAGCAGATTTTTTTTGTAATAGATTACGGCTTTCTTGTTAATATCTTTTTAGATTTAGCTTGTTTTATCTCTTTTTTATAAACACATATATATATATGGTATACACATATAAATATAAATATATATGTATGTATACATATATATTATATTTAAATGTACATTCATATACTCATATATATATGTGTGTGTGAGGTATTACTAATGGTTTGTTTAGATGCTTGCAGTATCAGGTTGTGGATATAGAGTAAGGGATCAGTCGATAGCTGGCTGGATTAGTGGCTATTTTTGTGTTGTCGATTAGAGGAAGAATTAGCGGATAGCTGGATGGATTGGTAGCCGTTGTTGTGCGAGATGCTTTTATTGTGTAGATTTGGAGTGTTTATTTTTGGATGTTTTGTTTCCCTTTGCTATTTTGATGTGGTTTGTTTGTATTGGAGTAGATATACTTTAATCTCGGGTGGTGGCCTTGCCGGAATTCGATATTAAAGTATGATGGGCGGTGGTTTATCCGGAGCTCATCTATCTACTTTCCTATACATCTATATAGCAGAGTCTGGTATTATGTAGTCGGATCTTGTAGTTTTTGGCTATATATATATATATGTGTGTGTGTGTGTGTGTGTGTGTGTGTGTGTGTGTGTGTGTGTGTATGTGTGTGTGCTCTCTTCTTTTCTAAAGATCACATATTTTTGTTTTCAAAAAAAAAGGAAGCAAAGATTTGACTTTGTGCCTCCATCAAGACATAATAAAAGGTATAATATATTATATTATTTTGAGTTTTAAACGTTTTTTCTGGTTTGACCTACATGCATTTTTTGAATTTTTTGTTTTATATGTTATCACCACAAATTACCTAATGTACATGGAAAGATCATTACTAATCTATTATCTATAATAGAGAGTAGAAATGAGGGAATGATGATGTGGCATGGTTTATTTTCTTTCAAATCCAACGTGGCCACTTCTTACATCTTCTCACGTATCCCTTCTCTCAAAAGGAGCGCCAGAAGTTAATTTCTAATTTCTCCCCCACCAGTACCGTATAACACTATAACTTCTGACGGTTTAATGATCGAGAAACCACTCCCTATATTTCTTACACATGTCCAAACTAATGGACCATTTCTGTTTTCGACGCAAAATCATTGTAACTCATCACTTTCCCTTCAGACGAAAACAGGCCCTTCTCAAAATCCTCAATTTTAGGTCACGTTCAATAACTGTTCGTTTTCCCCCAAATTCTCTCATCCCTCTCGAAAATAGCTCTTCCACCGATGAACGACTTTCAGACTAGCGCGGACAGAGGCTGGTCTAAAACTAGGGCAGATAGCAGAAAAGGTACAGGATGTCTACGAGCAAACAAGAACGCCTAACATGTACGATTGTAACATCCTTAACAAGCGGAACTTCTTATTAGCCGTAGTCTGCGATAATTTTCCCTTTTAATTTATCTAATTTCTAAAAATGATTTATGTAAAACAAAAAAAATCTATGTTCTAATGTAAACGAACAAATTAATTTTTTTTACTTAGATATACTTGATAACTGCTGATAAATCTACCAATGTATTCTCTTTTATGTTTTCGTGAGTTTTAGATGCAACTGATAACTATGTAGCAACTGTTAAGTACCCTACATAATCATTTGATTCATTTTTTTTATTTATTTAATACATATATATTGCAATTATAATTTTGTTCTTTAGGATTATTAAAACCATGTATAGTCCAGTATGTGGAAATCAGATTTAAAATTAGCTTTTAAGTTTAATTTAATCTTAATTGTGCAAATTATCAGTGAATCCACATGATTTAGGTATTCATGCAGTCTCAAATGCCATAATGTTTCTTCCATATTTAGATTCAAAATTCAAGGACTTATTCTATGAATTTTCAAGAAATCCAGTTGATATGTGATCACAAAATATTATTTAATGTAACTTAATTTGAGTGTGTAATTAAAAATAATAAATATAGAGTCATGCTCATAGGATTGTTTTTTTTTTTTTTTTTGTTATAGATGTATTACTTCTAACTAAATTTTTTGCACTACTACACAATTTAAATATTCTCATCTCTCATACACACAACTTTTAATCGATTTCCATATTTGTGGTTGCATTTTCCTATATATTTATGTCATCATATAGACCTATAAACACTTCATATTTATTTCTTCCCTACTATAGACAATGAATATGCTTTAATTCACTAGATTGAATGCCCAAACAAATGTGATGCTTGATTTTTTATTTTTATTTTTTGGATTATATGTAAAATGGTATGTTTTTAATATGGATGTAAAAATGTCAACTATCCAAAAAGTTGCAATGTTTTTAGAATATGTTTCATGATCAAACTTTTTACATGAAATTTTAAGTTTCATATTCTTTAGATTTCTGCTTAATTCATAAGGAGAGACGATTGATGGATATTTTAAAATGAAACACTCTTCTAATTGCTATTCAGATTTTGTTATACATGTTATATTTATGTGATTTACTTATTGCTCTTATTGCTAACTCTTTATCATTATCATTGGACATTTCATCGGATTTAAGAACTAAGTAACACCTACTGCTTATAATATGATTAAGTTACCGCAAAAACATTTGTGCAGATAAACTTTTTCATCTCACTGAAAAATTAAATTTGATTTATATGATGTAAATTTTCATGTTATGAATTCATGTTGGGTGAAAAAAAATGAGTATTGGATAGGGAAGGAAGGTTGAGTAACTAAATCTAACTTGAATAGACACACATGTTTAATTTTAATGAGTAATTAATGATAAGTTTATCTTTTGACATTTTAGAAAGTCTTAACCAAGCTAAAGTATTTTTGTTGTATAGTAGAAGATTGCATTCCTTATTTTGGTACGTTGCATCCTTAAGGCCACGTTATATTTGGATGCATGTATGTATATATTTATATAACAAAAATCATTATTTACTGAAGTAGACAAATATAAAGAGACAAACAACGGTGTAGATTTGCTCGTTGGCATGTATCGTCTTTGCCTATGATCATTAATAAGTTACACATATTCTTATGGTTATATTATGAATTTTGGTAATTCATTTTCTTCTTTTACTTTTGTGCACTCACCACAACTGTGTATCACATATGGAACGAAAGGAACTTGAGACTTCACAACAATAAATCTTGGGACAAATACAGACGGTGGGAGTTTATTGAAATTGAAGTACGATACTTACTCAGTAAATCGGGACACAGATCCGACGGTAGTAATATGGACTTGGATATAGCAGAGCGTTGGGGAGTCACCTTGCTGGACGCGGGATGATTTTGAGATCGCTTTTATTTGGGTTCTTCTGCGTTTTGGGGAAGAATCAGTTCTGAAGTGATTATTTCCTTTTGTGTCCTCGTGGTATGTATTTGATTGTAATGGCACGTAGCCGTTTAAGTCCTTGATATCAACTAGCTATCGGTCCTTATGGGATGGCAGTTGTTTTATTTGTTGTAGACTGCCTGTACTCTTCTTTTTTTACTGATTCGTTGTCAATAAAACACCGCACCCTTTTTTCCTGCCTAGTCCTCACGATGAGTACTAGTGCAGGTTTTTAACGAGGCGGTTACCCATTTTCAAAAAAAAAATCTTCTTTTACAACTAACAATTCTCCCATAATCGATGCTTCCTTTTACATGATGAACATTTCAAAAAGTAAATCATAAATTACGCATTGCTCCTTATTGTATGCTGTTACATCATGAAATTACTTGATAAATTATGGAGATAGAGGGTTGTTTAATGATTTTGGATAGTTAACTCCTTTCCCTTTCATTCATTTATTTTTCACATTATTTCAAAAAATTTGAACCGTATATTATCTTCTCCATTCTTACCTTGGTTTTACTTCTCTGATTTTGGATTCACATCTTTCGAGTTTCGCCTTTGGATATCTGAACAATGAATATTTTCCATATTGATATTATTTTGGACCAAAAGCTGTTATTTGAATCATATCAATGAAAAATATGACCTTGCCTTTCAATTGAGAAAAATAAGAATAATTGAGATTTTTTCCTGTTACTTTGCAGTTCAAGACCAGAATTTAATTCAACCAGGGCAAATTTCACCTTTGGAGTTTCAAGTAATTATAAACAATACTCACCAATTTGTCAGTTACATATACAATTAAGCTTAGAGATCCCTTTTTTGTATACGCAAAGGAAAAAATATATGATTTTCTTTGGTTAAAAAAGAACTCACAGAACTATGTTAGAAGGTTAAAATTAAAGATGGTATTTATGTCAAACTACGTTTCTAGCATATCCAGACAATACATTTACAAGATTTCTATTAGTGAAGTTATTGCATCAGTATGAAAGTTCATTTCCAATTTCCATGTCATAATATTGCGCCATCATAGTAGAGCCATGAATGGTATCATACTCTACCAATCCTTTCCTCAATAATACATTAACTTTATCTCAAAAGTAACACAGAAGCATGTTATACATTGTAATTGGTTCATATATAGGTTATCCTTTGAAATAAATCAGAAATTAAAATCCCGCTTCTAAGGTTAAGCTACCACTTACCATACTAAAATTTTTGATACCAAATGATGATTCCTACTTTGATTTAGTAGAATAAATGATCCATGTGTTCATACAGCATTAAGCCATATTGTCTGTAGATCAACTGCATGTATGTTTGTGGACACTTTTAAAGCTCAGGATACACATCTAAGTTTCCCCACATTCATGTACGAACTTGCACAGTATACATTGGCCTATGTATGTAATGCCCATGCTGTCCGTACTATTACTCTTATTACTGTTGTTTTCCGGTTTACTGCATTTTTTTACTGTCGATGTGCATTCATCTGAACACGACGTTCCACTTCAAGTTTGCTTTTTCACTTCAAAGTTGAAGGAGCCTGTCAATTTTGCTCACTTCTTATCTCCCTAGCTTTGAAGGTTTTACTCCGCAGATGGTTTTGTGGTGTTTATTACTGCATTTTTGCAGATGTACAGTCAACGTATTGTCGTATGGCTATATATGGGTACACAGTTTGTTTATAACCATGACTGATTTGCGGTTTATGGATTACAATTTTTTCCCCAACGGAGTGATACAAAAATTATCTTTTTTAATTTGAACATAGTTATAATAGTATTTAATGGTTTAGGATTTTTATTTCATTCGAGATACCAAAGATGAAACCACCGACCTCTTTTGCTTTCTTATATTTATTATTACTCGATATCATCCAAATTACAAATTTTTGCCTAATTTACTGAATTTTCTACGGTTTCACTTGTGATTATCTTATGACTTAGATATTAATATTTAGCATTTTAGTTCTGTGGAAGAAGCTAATTGCCGCTTAATTGAACATATTGCAAAATCAAAATTTCCCATAATGAAATAGATTAAGCAACCCTATTAGCATTTTTCATACTAAACTGAAATATTTACCAAATTATATATTGATGGCCTATTTCAAAGCAAGAGAATACAGATCCTCATTCGATTCTTCATTTGCTATCTGATGTTTGTGTGTTGTCTTCAAATTACCAAACTTTACGTACTTTCTGTTCACACTAAAATGAATACTTTTTGGACTACCTCTACTTCATGTAACTAACAGACAATTGATTAACTAGATATAGAAAGTTTTTAAGCAATTGATTATATGTCTATTTGTTGTCATGTAATATAAATTACTTTCTGACTGGGTTTGATTTCATAAGGTTGTGCTTAAGCGATTATATCATGATCGTATACCTCATATTGAACCCATTGCTGCCTCTGTTGGATTTTAGTGTGTTACATTCATCTAATTAGGTGACTGTTTTTAGTTAATTAGTTGGCAATGTGTACTACTTTCTCTTTCGTTGTGTCACTATGATTTTGTTATAATTTAAGTTTATAATTTTAACTTTTAATATAATAGTAATTCCTATTCGAAGTCTTAATCTTTAATTTGTAGATGCTAAGTAGATAACTGCTGGGATTCTTTTTCAAGTGTCCCCATTTTTTATGATCAAACATGCATGTTGGTTTATCAGACTTGGATAAGCGTCCCACCCGAATTTCAACAATTACATCAAGGCATCATTTTCAGTTGAACGTTAAGAAACCTTGAAGTTATAATAAACTATAGTGATAAGCACAAAATTTAAGTTTAGGTCAACTAAAAATTTATGACTGATATTTGATTTTGTCCTGTTACGACTAATTTTACAGCGATGTTGTTCAAAATCATATTTTAGCATCAGCACATAAGCTATCTGTTGATCCACTAATGCAACATCTCTCTTCATTGGAGATGACCCTAATTCTTCAGCATTAGCAAACTGCTTGAGTCCGGAGAAGAAGTATGTTCTTACAAACACGGTGAAGAATTTCGTTGAGCTCACCTTATAAATATGATAAATACGGAACGGCGCTGAAATAAGTACTCGGATATTTTATTATACCGCCGATGATAAATTGGATGAATGTGCACCCTTTTCATAGGGAACTTTGCTTGGAGTACTTCGATGTTTCTCCATGACTGTTATTATTGTTCAATCTGTGGGACTGGCAATACTGGGACAACTTAAACTAATTCTAATTCTAAGTGTATGATCCTGTCAACTTGCTTTTTTGGATACAGGATAAGATAAATTAATATTCCTGGCTTAATATAATGTGGCATATCATAGGAAAATTATGCTGCTAAATAAAATGAGACCTGATCCACAAGAGGAAGCTGCAAGTCAAAATACATATGGGCATCACTTCGAATTATTCTGTCTACTGCAGCTACCATTAGTGCCAGCTGGAAAGATATGGAGCTCAAAAACATAGTTCGGTTAATTATGTGGGAAACCTCTGTCAACCGTGTATTTATTCTCCATTGCTTGGTTTGCATGATTTGTAGCAATTGATGATGGCACTAAATATTTCGCTATATAAAGTATTATTTCATTAAAAAATTAATATTTCTGGCTTTAAATATAATGGCATTATTTAGAGTTTATATTAGATATTTACTTTTAATCATTTTGTCTCTATGAATTGCATGAGAAGCAGGTCAATAGAGCATTATTCTAACATAAGAGATTGAGTAGAGGTTATATGGTGGATGTTGGGTACACGAGTGAGGAGTCTGGAAGGGAGCATAAAAGATGGAATACAACCATTATGTTGTACTTTACCTTTGCGATTCAGGTAAATTTATATATGATGCATATTTATCTTACGGATATATCAATTTCCAGCATTATAAATATATTTATGTTGGAATTTGGATATAGAGAGGTAAATAGTTTGTTCACAAAACCAATTGGTTAATGTGAACTATAGCGTCTTAGTATTTATTTAGGATCTTAGTTGATTATTTTCCGATGTGGCACTATTATTTTCACCACTCCCCCTTCACGTGTGGCGTATTTGAGCCATCTACGTGAACATAGTATTTTGGATGGAGTGAGGAACGTATGGCGGTTAAGCACATATGTATTTTTTGCATTGGCTCTAATCCTGAGCTCTGATACAACTGTTACAATTTTTTTTAATAACTTTAGAGAGACATATGGTTTGTTCACAAAACCAATTGGTTAATGTGAACTATAACCTCTTAGTATTTATTTAGGATCTTAGTTGATTATTTTCTGATGTGGGACTATTATTTACATCAATTTATACTTCGTCATATAGAAATTGGCTGTGTAACCACATGAAAGTAGGTGGAGATTAGTTGCTTGATGAAGTAATTTTATTATTTTATTACTACTATTTTAGTTCATAATTTCTAAACTGGAATCTATTCATTTTCAGCATAACTTGGATTATTGTCTGCTTAAAAAGGCACTGTCACAGTTTTATTACTATTTTACTATATGGTTATAATTTCTAAACTGGGATCAGAAGTTTAACTTTTAATGCTAATCTATCGTCTCCCATTAAAAGATAATTTGTATACTTCTGCAAAACTAGATAGTGTTTTTTATCAACTATTGATTTATGATCAAATTTGAAATGGTGTGCTGTTTAAGAAGAGGAGCTGTGCATGTGGCGGATGAAGGAGCACGTAGATGGACCAGTCTTTGGCCCAGCGATGCTTAAGTAGACAAGAACCAATGTGAGATGCCAATCAAGCACAGGTCAGCATGAGGATGTCTAAAAGCACCCGGTAAAGAGAGATCAAATTGTTTTTGCTATGTTATTTCCATAAATGATGATGTATCATTTTGCACTGATCAACTCCTACCAGAAATTTTTCCCCTGCACCAATTGTCATTATGTTTCTGGATGTTTCCTAGGGCAACCTAAAGGCCGATAATGAGTCTTATTAATTACATTTTATTCATTTTAGTGAAGGCAGATTTAGAAGATGCCCAAAACAGAGAGGGTGATTATTATATTTCGTATTTTACTTATCATAAATGAGTTTGATTCTTATTTATTGCTTGTAGACTATTCAAAAAAAACAGTTGGTTTTGATTGTTGTAGGAGCACTAATAACAACCCTCCTTCCAGCAAAATTGTTTCAGCTGAAGATATTATCTTCTTATATATAATGCAAATACCTGGGTCAAACGGTCAAAGTGATGCCTTTTTTGAGTTTTCAAAAATAACCTTCTTTCCATTGCTTTTTGAACTATTTTGTTAGGCTATTTCTGCCATTTAGGGAAAAAAAATAGTGGAAGCAGCTTCATTTTCCACGTTTTGTTCATTTCTCATACCACGACCGCCACTTCGACAGACCCAAAATAATTGCAATACCTTCTTCAGTCGATCTTCGTGATTTGCTATAATCAAATAGTCGATAGATCCAAAAGAACAATATTTCCTTCTTCTTTGTTGATCTTGATGATGCAATGTGTCTCTCTTTGCCATAGTCGAACTATCAGTAGATCTAAAAGAACTGCAGTACTTTCTTCAGTCGGTCTTCACGATGAAAATTGTGTCTCTTTGCTATAATCAATCCTGTTGTTAACTGGCCTTTGGTCCGGTCACCAAAAGTACTCAAGACACGCTCGACTCAACTCATCGCCTGAAGCGAGGGTCAAGGGCAAAACTCAGGAAGTGCAGAAGCAAAGACCGAAGAGAGATCCCGCCAACAAGGACCTTGCACCGTCACCTTCACAACGCCGCGCCGACGGAGCCAACCAACTTTGACGACGCCTCTCGTCAAAATCCGCTTCGCACCCAGCCAGGTGCGAAATTTCGCACCTCGCCCAGGAGCGAATTTCCGAGGCCCGACAGCTGGAGGTGCGAATTTCTGGAAGATGGTCCCCATTCCTACCTACTTCTACCTAACCACTTCCTATAAATACCCCATGGCCTCACACTTCAAAAGGGTTGAATTCTTGAGCTTGGAGACCTCCATAAAGCTTCATTAATGGCATCTCCTCTTTTAGGAAGAAGGACAAAATTGTTTTTTTCCTTATTATTCAATATATGATAATTATGACATCATATATCATGGAACATGAATGTAATGAGATGTCATGAGATAGTCTCAACCTTGTAATTTCTTCCAAGTGATTAATAATATTCAAACGACTCTTCAAAGTGGATGTAGGCCCTCACTGAGGCCGAACCACTATAAATCTCTTGTGTGATTTACTGCTTATGCTTTATTTATGTTCTTGTCCATGCGACCATATTTATAATTCCTAATAATTGGGAATCTTTGGTGTTTGCGACATTTTTTGCCGTCAACATTTGGTGCTTTCACTGAGAAAACTCGGACATTGCGTCTTTCTCGCACATTACCATCTCGACTTCGTCTAGCTTAAGGTTCCTTGCTTAACCTGCTGTCGAGTCCGCTTACGATGGTAAAGAAGTCAAAGAATGCAATGATCAGCTCTTCAGCCGCAGCCGAGGCCGGTACATCTCGACAACCTCAACCGACGGATATCCCGGCCACTAATGAAATTAAACCTCCAATTGTGGACCCCGAAGCGCCCGCAACCCAAGCGCAAATCCACATGCTTAATGAAAGATATGAAAATACAGCAGTCGAGCTTAATCAAGCGCTAAGAAATAACATCGACCTTATGTGCCAACTTCAAGAAAGTCAGCGCGTCGTTGCTTGAATACAACTAGCTCGGAACATTGCTCGACCTCGACCACCAACATCGGAAACTTCCTCTTCCGAATCCAGGGGCCCATACCAAAGAAGGAGGTTTAGTCTCATCAACAACGTCGCCGTCCGAACTAGTGCTCTCGACAATGGCAATGGGTATGCCAATGGCAACGGCGATCGGACCACGGTTACCTATAGCGAGGGCGCCCAACATCGGGACCATTCTCGCCTAGTCATCAATGAAGGACCCGCTCCTACTAACCAACCTCCTCATCGACAAGACTCAACGGTCGCCCATCGAGACAATGAACTTACTATTCAAGCGGCCCGCGCTTTTCCAGAACCGGATCCGCGTGACCCTGCCCCACATCATCACGCGCACCAGGCTCCCATTATAGATGTCGAGGACATAGAAGAAGACGACCTAGACGTCCACCCTAGAAGACGCCCTCGTGCCAGAACTCCGGAACCTCCCCAAAACCCATGGGTCCCGATGGCGAACCCTCATCTGACCTACCTTCCCGACATGGTCCGAAGGATCATGAGGGAGATGCGAGGAAATGTGCATGATTCGTGGGAAGCGCACATTAGGCGCAACCCTTTCACTCGAAGAGTTAATGAAGCTGAATGGCCGCGACGCTTCAACATGCCTCAGATGCCGCTCTACGACGGCACCGCTGCCCCTTGTGCTTTCTTAAACCGTTATGAGTGGCAAATGGACTCAAGCAGAGGCGACGATCCAGTCAAATGCAAATGCTTTCCGGTCTTCTTATCGGGGACTGCTTTATTATGGTTCTCTCGCCTTCCGCTTAATTCCATCAACAACTTCGTCCAATTAGCGACACAGTTGGTCAAGCAATTCAGAATGCACATCCCGACTCCGAAGAACGCCTTTACTCTTTCCAACTTATACCAAGGGCCTACGGAATCACTTAAAAGCTACCTTTCTAGGTTCAGTATCGCCCTCGTCGAAGTCGAGGATCCGGATCCGCGCACCATACTCTTCCAGCTAGCTAAAGGTGTCCTTCCTACTTCCGAATTCGGGGCATGGTTTAACCGAAAGCAACCAAAGAGCCTCGATGCTTTCTATGAGAAAGCGGGGCAGTTCTTATGCCAAGAAGAAGCGAGGCGGAACCGCGTCTCCGACGCCAACCGCCCCACTAACCCTCGAGCCGACACCACAAATAACCGCCCTCGGGGGCGAGAAGCAGGAGGACCCTCCAATCCGAACACGGGGGCAGGACCCTCCAGACAAAGACCAAGCAACGGGGAACAAGGCAGCCGGAGCAACCGTCAGGTCCAAAAAGAGCCAAGGAGGCCCGACCCGTACCCAGATTACGAGATATATACTCCGCTAAATGAATATCCAGAGACTATCTACTTGGAAACATGCAACACTTTGCTATATCCGAAGCCCCGCGTCAGGGAGTCGACCGATTCTGAGAAGAACTCGGGGAGATACTGCCGATACCACGACATGTATGGACATAACACAAATGAATGTTGACAGCTTCGAGATGCAATTGAAAAGCTCATCCGCGAGAAGCGTCTTGAGCGATATGTTCAAGAGCCCTTTCCACTTAAAGCCAATCCAAAACCTCCAGCGCCAACTCCTCAGACGACCGCAAAGACAGACCCTGGACCGTCTAACGTGAGGCGAGGGATCGTGATTAATACTATATGCGGCGGGCTCGACCCTGCTCATGACAGCTTTTGAAAGATGGAGGAATATGCGGGTTCCATTAAACATGCGACCTACGAGTCTTGCTCTTCTCCCGACGAGTCTATCCCGGCCAAGCTGCGGAAAACCATGCGGGACGACATCATTTTCCATGAAAGGGAGTCCGTGGGAATTGAAATCCCGACCACCGATCCTTTAGTTATCACGACCCAAATTGGCGCTGTAACTGTTCGAAAGATATTGGTCGATTCAGGAAGCTCGGTCAACATCATTTTTAAAGCCGCTTACGATCAGATGAAGCTAGAGGCAAGAGACCTTAAACCATGCCACTCCACGATCGTCGGCTTTAATGGGGCATCCAGCTGTCCAGTAGGAGTCATCGACCTACCCGTCGAACTTGGTATAGGGGATCGAAACCGAGTCTGAATCCTTACTTTCGTGGTTATCGACGTTGTCTCGTCATACAACATCTTCCTCGAACGCCCCTTTCTCACAGAATTCCGCGTCTTCCTATCGTCATGGTCCCTCCTAATGAAATTTCTAATAGAAAACGGGATCGCAACAGTCAGAGGCGACCAAGTCAATGCTAGGGAATGTTACGCGATAGAATGGAAAAATGCGCGCAATAGGGACAAGGGTAAAGAAGTGCCCGCCCCCTTTTGCGCCAAGACCACCCAAGCATAGCAATCAGCAGCGTCTGGGCCTTGGCTCAGGCGCCACTCCCGTCATTCCGACGACCTCGATCCAAGGGAAGACGAAGAGCTCGAGTGCGAGAGACCTACTCTGGTCGAGCCCACAATAGATGTACCCGTTAGCCCCGACGACCCGTCACGAGTATTGAAGATAGGGTCCCGCCTTCACCCAGCCATCAAAGATGATCTTGTGGATTTCTTAAAAGCGAACCTGGACGTCTTCGCATGGACCCATTCCGATATGAAAGGCATCGACCCTGCAATCGCCTGCCATTCTTTAGGCATAGATCTTACAATGCCTCCAGTCAAGCAGAAGCGCTGTTTCCTAGGGCCCGAGAGATCCAGGGCACTCGAAGAAGAGGTTTATCGCCTACTAAACAACAACTTCATCTGTGAAGCCTACTACCCCGAGTGGGTCTCCAATCCGTTTTTGGTCAAAAAGGCCAATGGTAAATGGCGGACATGTATCGATTTCTCTGATTTGAACAAAGCTTGCCCAAAGGAAAGCTTCCCGCTCCCCAAGATCGACCGGCTAGTCGACTCAACCGCCGGGTACCAACTGCTATCTTTCATGGACGCCTACTCCAGTTACAACCAGATCCTGATGAATCTCCGCGACCAAGATCATACCTGCTTCATAACCGACCTAGGACTTTACTGCTATCGCGTCAAGCCTTTCGACCTCAAGAATGCCGGTGCTACATATCAGCGGATGTTTAATTGACTCTTCAAAAATCAAATCAGGAAATCCATGGAGGTGTACGTGGATGACATGCTAGCCAAATCGAAAGCGTCTAGCGATCACGTCCACGACCTCTCCAAAATGTTCGATGTCCTACGCCAATACGACATGAAACTCAATCCTCTAAAACGTTCCTTTGGCATCGCTTCAGGAAAGTCTCTGGGTTTCATTGTCAATGCCCGGGGCATCGAAGCTAACCCCGAGAAAATACAGGCCATTCGGGACATTCGAACTCCCGAGAACATCAAGGACGTTCAAAGTCTAAACGGGAAGGTCGCCGCTTTAAGTCGATTCATCTCTAAGGCCACCGACAAGTGCATTCCTTTCTTTGATTTACTTCGAAAAGTGAAACGCAATTCCAAGTGGACCCCTGAGTGCGTTTCCGCGTTCAAGGAACTCTTGAATCACTTAGAGAGACCACCCATCTTATCTCAGCCTATAGATCACGAGGAATTATACGTTTACTTGGTTGTTTCTCCACAGGCAATCAACTCGGCATTAATACGACTCGAGGATCGCGTCCAATGACCTGTCTACTACATAAGCAAACAACTGATGGGGGAAGAAAAGAACTACCTAAAGCATGAAAAACTGGCATTCTGCTTACTAATCTCCTCCCGGAAGCTATGGTCGTATTTCCAGGCTCATCCCATAAAAGTCTTCACCGACTAACCGCTACGTCCGGTCCTACAACGACCTGAGGCGTCCGGCCGACTGCTGAAGTGGAGCATGGAACTAAGTTAGTTCGAGATAACATTCATCGCCCGTTGATCCATCCTCGGGAAAGCCCACGCTGACTTCATAGTAGAACTCACGGCCCCGGAGGTGACCTCTACGGAAGATGCTGAAACCCCCGACAACGAATGGAAGTTGTTTGTAGATGGATCCTCCAACACCAAGTGCTCGGGAGCCGGTATCGTACTCATCACTCCCGAGGGGCGCCCGATACACTATGCATTAAAGCTGAATTTCCCTGCTACCAGTAACGATGCAGAATATGAGGCATTGATAACTAGGCTAAGATCGCGATCGAGCTCAAGCTGAGAATTATCCAAATCTTCTCCGACTCGCAACTCGTCGTGCGCCAAGTGGCAGAAGAATATCAAACAAAGGCTGAACGGCTCGCCCTATATCTAACTCAAATTCAGAAACTGCTCACCCACTTTGACCACTTCACTATCACTCACGTTCCGCGAGAGCAAAATGAAAAAGCCGATTCGTTGGCCAGACTGGCAAGTTCTGAAGATCCGCAGCTTTTGGGGTTCGCCCTCGTCGAAGTACTCAACTCTCCCAGTATCAAGCCAATTCAAATCGGCGCGGTCATGAATGCCGAACCAGAGTCGGAATCATGGATGATGCAAATCAAGAGCTACCTGCGGCATGGGATCCTCCCAGAGAGCCGCAAAGAAAGGCGAGTGCTCACCCGCCAGTCAGCCCGTTACCTTCTCGTAGATGGGATACTTTATCGAAGAGACTTCTCCGTCCCCTTACTTAGATGTGTGGCCCATGACGACATCCAAAAAAATCTTACTAGCATGCATGAAGGGGAATGCGGCGACCACATAGGGGGGCAAACACTGGCCAGGAAGATACTCCGACGCGGTTACTACTGGCCCACGCTCGACCAAGACGCCACTGACTATGCTCGCAAGTGCTACAAATGCCAATGCTTCTCTAAGATCCCAAGAGCCCCGCCGACGGAACTGACACAGATGACCAGCCCATGGCCATTCGCCATGTGGGGAATCGACATCATTGGGACTCTTCCCATAGCCAGAGGTGGGGCACGATACGCCGTCGTCGTAGTAGATTATTTTACCAAATGGGCAGAGGCCGAGGCCCTCGCCACTATCACCACCAAGAAAATGATCAACTTCGTGGTACGCAACGTCATCACTCGATACGGGTCCCTCAAGCCATCATTTAAGACAACGGCACCCAATTCGAGAGCACCGAATTCAAATCCTTCTATCGGCGGCACGGCATCGAAAAAAGGTTCTCGACCGTAGCTCACCCCCAGGCCAACGGACAGGTCGAAGCAATCAACAAAGTCATCAAGTCCATCATCAAGAAGTGTCTCGAGAAGGCCGGGGCTATGTGGGCAGACGAACTTCCTCTAGCCTTGTGGGCCTACCGAACAACTCACAAGACAGCAACCGGGCACACGCCCTTCGCCCTTTCTTACGGGTCCGAAGCCGTCATCCCCATCGAGCTCGAGCTTCAGTCTCATCGCGTCACCTACTTCGATCCAAAGACAAATCAAGACTTGCCTTTGGGGTCACTCGATTTACTAGAAGAAAAAGAAATGAAGCCGACCTACGAGCCGCTACCCAACGACAACGAGTCGCTCGCTACTTCAACTCTCGAGTCCGCCACAAGGACCTCAACATCGGCGACCTCGTCCTAAAACGGGTCTTCCCTCCGCCAACAGGTCTCGCTCCTCATTGGGAAGGGCCGTACTCCATACTGTGAAGACTCAGCGATGGAACTTTCAAGCTTGCCACCGTGGACGGAGCTGAACTACCAAGGGCTTGGAACAGTGAACATCTCCGCCGCTACTTCACATAACTTAGCACATAGTTGTTTACGTTTTCCAGCGATGTTTTGTTTTGTAATGATTCGAGGCATTGTAAAGGCTATTCATGCCAAAAGTTATTAGTGGAAATGATGTTCATCTTTCTATTTCCTTACTCTGTGTTTACTCCTCACGCGACATAATTTGTTAACCCTGACAGCTAGTTTCTATACACCACCGTACCAACTCCCAACATTGGAGTAGGCACCGCCATCTCAACCGCGAACCAATCTCGCGGCCTAATCACATTGGCAATGACCGGCATCCCAAACACAGGACCCGGCCACGCTACTCGAGTCGCCAGCCCGCGGTGCGACCGAGTATAAATAACCTCTGACTCGAACCTTGACCCAAGATCAAGGCTGAGGATAAATCATTCAACCACCTAACAGCTTGACGGGGCGATACAAACTCCCCCTGAACTACGGGTGTCGGTCGGACTTTGGCGCAACACCAAAACCGACCCTTAAATCGTCACATCCCCGAAGCTCTCAAGGCTGAGGGGTAGCCCACGGCCACGATCGGACCTTACGAGCTGATGATCCGGGCTTCTCTTTCCAGGCGAACGACGACGCCCTTAGGCTCGCCCTAACCCGATGAACGACGGGAGAGCCTACACCGGACGGACCGCATAACGCGACGTCATACGCCTTCGCTACTCTTGAGGTTAATCCCGGGCAACCCAAGAAAAAACAACAGGCGCTCAAGACGGGATTCGCAAACTACGGGTCTCCTGAGCTGAGGGAGACTTATTAGAAGCCTGCGCACTGTCTCACGCCCCTCTGGGACAACAACCCAGAGCGCGGCTCCCAATTAACACCCCCTGGAATCACCAACTTGGGGCACAACACTCACAATCGCTTTTTTGTTAAATGTAACGATAAGTATGCCTGTGTAAGTACGGGACGCCCAAAAACATGGGAGGAACATCCGAACAGTTAACACAAAATGCAATCTTTACTAATTCATTTTTCACTACAACACACACACAAATTATAACCAACTACACTACTAATATCTTTCCTTCTAATGGCAGGGTGTACATGAGAACCACATCATGCCTTGAAAAACCAAAAGTAAGGGCCGAACTCGCGTAAACTATCGGCCTACACTACCAAAATGATCGCTAAAAATATGCCTAAGCGACTAATGCTAATCACGCTTCCTCCTTTTGTCTTGGTGCTTCTTCTTTGCAGGTTCAACACTCGACGGTTCATCTGTGGAGCCTGGCCTCCTCTTGCTAGACCCTCCTTTCCCACTTCGGCTCCATTTGGAAGTGGTCGACTCGTGAGAGGTTGAAAGACGCCTCTCATCCGCCTTGTCGCCACTAAGGATCTTAGTAACATCAACGGGGGCAACTAGCGGCACAAGAAGGGGGGCACCTCCAGCAGGAAGACCGATCACGGTTGTGCTTTCCTCCGGAGTCTTTTTCTTATCCCGCTTGGCTTTCTCCTTGGCCTCTTTAGCGGCTTGACAATCGACGAGCTTCTGGGACTTATGCGCAGAATCGCCAGCCCTGGTTTTCCCACGGGTTTCAATAGCCCTTCGCTGGGCCCCTTTATCCTCCCGCTTCTTCTGAGCCTCATAGGCTACCCTTTTTCTCTCGGCTCCCTCATCAGTCTGCTCCTGAGCAACAGCCACATCATCCCTCTCCGCAGTATCCTCCATGAGCTTTGCTACGATCTCCTGCCCAGAAGCATCATCCTGCCTCATCCTTTCCTCCATCGGACCTCGGGCAATCCCACTTTGCCCATCTACCTCCTCTCCATCATCATCAAGAAGGCCTTCGTAAACGCTGGGAGTCATTTTAATCCCCGAGAAGATGTCAAGCTGATCTCCACTCTCTCCAAGCTGAGTGCCCCCAAGTCCTGGCCCAGATTCAGTTGTTTGGGGAATCACGGGGGCAGGGCCCGATGCCAAAGTTACTTCAAAAGGGGATGCATAACAAAAACACGATCTTTTAATCCTCAAATTCGGTGATCACATCATCCTCTGGGATGCATTGCAAAGAAAATTTACCTCCGGCCAAGGGTAGCGGGGGAAGAGCCGAAGGGACACCCAGGACAAAGGGTAGCGTGAGTTCAGCACCTCCCGGTTCAGGATGCTCAGTATCATGCTCGTTTGAAACTCGGGTCAAAGCGGCCGAGTCAATCGCGGTGACCGATCCAGAAGCAGATGGTCGAGAAGAACTTCCCTCCGCGGGATCCACCACTACCACAACACTTCCCGGCACAACAAACTTCCCTTTTCGGTGGCAAGCCTCTCAATCCTTTCTTTCTCTGCATCCTCGAGCAGCAACCTTCTACCCTCCTCCAGCTTCTCACACTCTTCCGTGATCAAGAGGTCAGTCATAAGTTGTCGCTCGTCCAAGGTCCCAACTTCCACTTCATGCAAGAAGGCCTCGTACGGGACCAGCCTTTCCCACGTTCCAGCCAGCTCGCGGGAATAGTCATCCATCCAAGAGATTCCACGGAACCTTAGGGATTTTACCAGCATGTTCTTGATATCCTCCTCCACAGTCGAATACGCCAGGAGCTCTGCATCCGCTAGCTCGCTTTTTAGTTGCTCCACCTCTCTCAGGCGCTCAGCTTCCGACCCCTCTACGATGCCCAACACATCTCGATTGCTGTCTTCTGCATCCTCTTTCGCTTTCCTCGCCACCTCAAGCTCCCTCCTTAGGCGATCGTTCTCAGCTTGCAAAGCCTTATTATCTTCTTGAAGCTGGAAGATTTTGGCGTTCTCTCTCTCCAACTCGATGCAGAATTAATCCACATCAGCCTTCTCCTTCTTCATAGTCGTGTTCTTAGTGGTCAAGTCAGCTATGGTCTCTGTAAACATATAGGAGAATCGTCCGCCTCCTTCTTGAGTGTCTCGTACCCCTGCTTCAGCTCGGCTGAAAAACCACGAACTCCATGAGTCAGTATTTAAAGGTACAAGAGCTAACGACCCCCAACAAACATAAAAAAGGGAAGAGGAAAACCTACCAATTTCGGTATTCAGATTGACAACGGAAGTCTTCTCAGCATCAATGACTATTTGCTGATCCAAAAGATGCAAGTTCTTCACCCTGACCAGATCTGATAAATGATGGGAGTATTGGGTGAGCTTGTTAACCTGGTGATACGCGGCTTTCACATGATTCCATATCTCTCCAGAAGCCCTATTGGGAGGTAGACGAAGATCAGGGAGAGTTGGCAGCTCGTCAAAATAGAGTCGAGGGAAATGATGCATCAAAAACGCTTTCTTCTCCTCTAGGGAAAGCTCTTGAACTTGGGATTCGGTCAAATCTTCTGTCTCTATCCTATTCGACATACTCGGCCTCGGCTAGTCGAACGGTGCCCCCTTCCCCTTCGTAGTCTGAACCGGAGCAGGTGGGACGGTGATGGATGGAGTCGCTAATGACGTACGACTCGATCCTCCTAGATGAAGCCTCGAATCCCCACTGGACACTCGAATCGGAGGAGGAGGAGGAAGAGTCATAGAAGATGAGGACCTATCTTGGTGACGACTCCCGCTACCATGACCTCGCGATGGTGGGGCATCGCCATACAGGCTAGCTCCCCTCCTAAAGGAGC
Organism: Allium sativum; assembly: GCA_030737875.1. Classification (NCBI taxonomy): domain Eukaryota; kingdom Viridiplantae; phylum Streptophyta; class Magnoliopsida; order Asparagales; family Amaryllidaceae; genus Allium; species Allium sativum. The sequence goes on along the minus strand of CM060927.1, from coordinate 295,278,326 downwards.
CGATAAAAGCACTCTCGGGTCGGTTGCGGTCTCCACGACCTCGTCCCCCGCTTCCTCTAGTCATATCACCTATCAAAGGAATAACGCAAAGTCAGTCAAGCAGCACGTGCAAGCACTCTTCTATGCAGTTTAGTGTGTATAGGTGTGTCCTAAGTGCTCTCTCAACAAACCAGATTGTCCCTCAGTCGAAGGAGTTAGCCGCTCCACGGCACGAGCTAGATCCTCCATACTAGCTGCGCTCGGCCACATAGACAAATCCATAGGAACTGTACTCAGACCAGCAAACTGATCTACTCTTTCAAGGGAGGTAGTAGCTTCTAGAGAGGTTGCAGGAGAGTGAGTATTGGCCAACGCTTCTTCCCCCGCCCCTCCCATCGGAGGTGTGGTAGAAGCATCGAAAAGTTCCTCGTCCCGAGCAACTGCCTCCGCACTACCGTCCTTGTCACCACTAACGCCTTCCTGAAACTTAATTACCTTTCTGGGCCCGAGCCCGCCAGAAGCCATATTTCTCTTCAAAGTGGGGGCAACAGGGCCTTCCGCTGCTTTCTCCCTCAATACACCACGTGCCACTACAAGCCTGATTATGGCCCGGTTGGCCGGAAGCAACCCAACATGCCGAAGGCGGTCCTGATCCACTACAGAATCCGTCTTACGGGAGCCCTCAGGAATAGCTCACAAAGCATCGAGACGTTGCTGATACTCGTCGCCAGTAGGTGCCTCGGGATTCCCTTCCACAATTGAAAATAATGAGTCACAAAGCTCGGCAACTTGTAGAGAAAGGAGATGAAGATTAAAGATACTCAATTCTTCTATCCGTCTCCTCGCAAATCCGGGAGGGCGGTGAACAAAGAACCAATCAGGCTTAATCACCGACGGTCTGGGCCACTTTCCGACAAAAAATCTAGTAGCGGGCGACGCTTCCAAGAACCATTGTGAAGACGATGCGCCAGTTGACCGCCTAAAATGGAAGAGGTACCGAATGTCCTCTCTGGTGGGATCCCGATGCAGGAACTCTCGAAAGAGAACGCAAGTACCCAAGAGCAAAGAATAAGAATTTGAGTGCCCCTGTGAGGGTGCAAGGCGGAAGTAGAATAGAATTTCCCGTATAAAGTCATTGGCCGGGGGCACGCACCCCGCAAGGCAAGTTTACCAATTCCAAGCAGTGAAGCCTTCAGGCATCGCGTGGGCCCTTCCGCCCGATCCAGGTGCATGAGCCTCCCCCTCCGGGATATTAAACCACGATGACAACTTTCTAACTGCCGCGACATCCAGGCGCGACGGCACCGAATCCGGAGGATTGTCCAAGATGACTGCATCAGAAAGCATGTCAGAAGCCACTGGGGCAGGCGGCTCACCACCACCCATAATATCCACATTTTTAATCTCGGCATGTACGACCGGAGAATGTAACCTCTCAGCATGACCCCCGTGCTCCGACACTTCAGGCGAACTCCCTGTCTGAGAAGCAGTCGACCCTTCATTAGTCTCAAGCTCACTGCTTCCAAGGCTTATGTTGTCCATAGAATTAGAAGTAGAATCAGAAGTGTGAGATGGTGGCGGGGAAGCCTCGGCTTCCAGAAGTTTCCCAGTCTGTGACCTTGTTTGCATAGCTCGCTATACTTCAATATACCAGTGTTAGACATCATAGTGAAATAACCTGTACCCCTCGTGTTGATGAAGATTAACAAGAGTGTGCAGTGTCATGCAAAGATTGAGAGCGCACATAGAAACGTTAAAGATCTTAACGGTTCAGTCACAGTCCAGATACATGCTCTACCCTATGTGAAAATTCTAAGTTCTTATCCGCGCAGTTATCAGTGACAACAATGGTACATTCGTACAACCAAACTGACAGTGTATAAGTCCAAGGGCAGGCAGTGAGGAAATCGAAGTTCAAGTGGCGAAAGTCAACATCCGGCCAAGGCAATGCGCTCAACCATGCCCCGGGGCACGAACTTTCCAAAGACACCCAAGACCGAGCCCGGGCACCTTGAAATTTCGAACCCCTCGTGGGTCGAAATCTCGAACCACAGTGGCTCGAAATTTCGATCCCCTCGGGTCCGAAAATTCGAGCCCTGGTGGTTCGAAAATTCGAGCCCCAAGGGTATCGAAAGCTCGAACCCTCGAGGTCCGAGGATTCGAACCCCAGGGGATCGAAGCCTCGAACCCATCGGGGTTCGGAAATTCGAGCCCGAGGGCTCGAAATTTTGAACCCTACAGGATTCGAAGATTCGAGCCCCATCAGGTTTGAATTCCCGAACCTCCCCTTTAGGCTCGAAATCCCGAGCCTCCTCCGTTGCACCTCTACCTCCCTTCTCCCTTCCCTCGTCTCGACCAAGTCCATTACCTCAGAAATTTTTATGTCAAAGTGGTCGAGAAACGAAGCTTTCAGAACAATGGCAGTCGACGCGAAATAGAAGAAGGAAAAAAATGAGGGGGAAAGGCCCATATATAGTGAAAAGGAAAAAACCCTTCGTATTCCAAGCCTAGGCTCGAAATTCGAGCCTGAGGGGTCGAAATTTCGAACCTCTGAGGTTCGAAATTTCGAACCCCACGACTTGAGTTCTCGATCAACTACGGATCGATGATTCGAACTGATAGGGTTTGAAATTTCGAACCTTCCAAAAAAAATCTTCTCGACCGCGTACGCTCATTTCCCGCCAAGGTCCCGTTGCCTAAAAGTGCGATGATGGCACCATGCGAATACTCAGCTGCGCGAGTGCGATACCAATCCAACAACGGCTCGCTCACAATTCCATAACGAACGAGCCCGCTGACCAATACATTTTCTCCAACAACTTGCTGGATAAATTCGCAACCCAACTACCATCTTAACTTTCATTCCAAAACACATCATGTCAAGACAAGGCGTCAAGACAAGACGTACTTTGGGGGGTAAAATGTTAACCGGGCTTTTGGTCCGATCACCAAAAGTACTCAAGACAAGCTCGACTCAACTCATCGCGTGAAGCCAGGGCCAAGGGCGAAACTCAGGAAGTGCAGAAGCAAAGACCGAAGAGAGATCCCGCCAACAAGGACCTCGCACTGTCACCTTCACATCGCCGCGCCAACGGAGCCAACTAGCCTCTACGGCGCCTCTTGTCAAAATTCGCTTCGCACCCAGCCAGGTGCGAAATTTTGCACCTCGCCCAGGTGCGAATTTCCGAGGCCCGACAGCTGGAGGTGCGAATTTCTGGAAGATGGTCCCCATTCCTACCTACTCCTACCAAACCCCTACCTAACCACTTCCTATAAATACCACATGGCCTCGCACTTCAAAAGGGTTGAATTCTTGAGCTTGGAGACCTCCATAAAGCTTCATTAATGGCATCTCCTCTTTGAGGAAGAAGAAGGACAAAATTGTCTTTTTCCTTATTATTCAATATATGATCATTATGACATCATATATCATGGAACATGAATGTAATGAGATGTCATGAGATAGTCTCAACCTTGTAACTCCTTCCAAGTGATTAATAATATTCAAACGACTCTTCAAAGTGGACGTAGGCCCTCAATGAGGCCGAACTACTATAAATCTCTTGTGTGATTTACTGCTTATGCTTTATTTATGTTCTTGTCTATGCGACCATATTTATAATTCCTAGTAATTAGGAATCTTTGGTGTTTGCTACATTTTTTGCCGTCAACACCTGTAACTTCAGGTTTTTATGAATTTCCGTTGCCTGCTTTTGATTTCCATTTTTTCTTTGGTTGAAATTCCCAGTCCATCAATTGTTTTTTTTTAATGTATAGGGTTGTAATATATTTGGTTTTCCATGGTTTATCAATGTTACATTTCATATTTCTTCATATGCTTGGGGAAACCGAATCTGTATACTCTAAACCTCCAGTTTCTTCTATTTAAGTCGATCTTCATGATACAAACTATGGTGCCATCATATCCAAACCTCCAGTTATGCGTATTCCTGTGGTTGAAATCTCAACAATAATATCTACGACAGCATCAACAATGCTGCTAAAATCCGCAAAAGTGAAAGAAGCCGCACCAGAGAAACATACCCTCAGTCGATTCTCCTTCAATCTCAAAAACAGAATTGTAAGATATGTTTTTTTTTGGAATTTCAATTATCGGTTGCATTTGCTATGGGTCATTAATGAATGCTAAAGGATGATTTACGATTAAATTGGGTTACATTTGTTGGAAAATCAACAATGTTCAACACTACGTTTTTGTCATAATTTAGATATATGAAAAAATAAGTAAAATCTCTTTGCTCATAGTTTCACCATCGATTGATTCATTTTTTTAGGTTGGATTTTCAAATTTTCATTGAAGCGAATCCTTTTAGTAAGCATTTTTAGTGTTTTCTAACTTTGATTTAAGCTTCAATGTTTTCTATAGGTAATTCAATTATATAATTACAATAAATCTGATTACTCTTCAGATTCACCTTCATGGGAGGCATAATTTACCATTTTTGTTAAGGTATGTTGTCGTGATATGTGGTTTTCAGTACTTAATTATGTTAAATACTATAGAACTGGATATACCATATATCCATGCACCCTTTTAGCTCAATCTCTTTTTCCAATTTTTTTTATTTTGGTTGCACCTTAACCTTTTCCTTTATTTGATCATCTTTTTATTACATACGACATACTGTGATTCTTTTATTATTTTCAACGTGTGCTGCAGTTTTTCCCCCAAAGCTCTTCATCACCTAAGAAAGTGGAAAGTTGTGTTGCTGTGTCTATACGGCAGTGACATCAATATACCATAGTATGTTGTTTTACTTTTCTCTATACTGCTATTGGTTGGTAATAAGTCCACTGGGAACTTATAGCCTGTGATTATATTTCTATGCTAATTGAATTAGTTATTTGCATACATATTTACGTTGCAATTTGAATACTGAGTGATATGTGTTTATATCAATTTTAAATGACATAACTGAAACAATTGTGTTTCAAATCTTTCAAGTCATCCTTTTCCTTTCAATAACCTATTTTTGGGGATTGGAAATTGTAATAAATAGGTTGGTTTAATGTCTACCAAACTTGCTGGCATAATTTTTGAGATATGATTATGATTTCATCTTATACTATAAAATTTGTAAGAATAACTTAACCTACTATGTGTTAAATCAGTTTTTGTTTTTTGTTTTTTAATAAAGTTATATGTGTTTACATCAATATAAAAACTTCAGCAGACGTTGTTTGTTTAAAGAAAATTCATACATGAAATTCAATAGAAAATCACAGGATACCTGTGACGGGCGTCCATGTATAATAAATACAACATTTTATGGTTGCTGCTTAATATGATCGATCATATGTGCTAATTATATAAATTAAGTCAACAATGATCAATATTTGGTTTAGGTAATATAAACAACATAACGAAGACTACTTTAATGGTTCAGTATATTAATATTGTACAATAGGTATGTTTTTTCTTCTGAATTCGTTACTTTTCTTTAAAGTGCATTTGTTACTGTTCTTTTTCTACATTGGCAATGACTATTTTTAGGATGTTGTGTGTCTTTGTCATTTCCTTCGCCACCGGTAAGTAATAAATCTAAATTTTTAATCACAGCCAATTGCTTAATATTTTTCCATTCAATGGATATACTGTTTGATAGGTTCATTTGTTTTCTCCATTTTGTGTTCAATAAATTTTTACTTAGTGTGATTTGTTATGTTTGTTCAAGTATACAAATGATATTTTCAAGTTCATTAGTATTAATATTAAATTTGGGATGTTAAATGTCAGAGAATTGCATACTTAGCTAATACACAACAGTTAACATCTTTACACTCCTAAAATCACTAATATACACGACTTCGGGTATAGGAGCAAAGGGACTTGCTAATTTTTTGCTCTCCTGCTCATTTTCAACAACGAAATTATTTTTCTAAGTCATGGTCTTCTGATTAAAGATCACTAATAAACTTTTTTTCCCTGTCATTGTTTGTTGACATAAAGCAACATGTTTTGAAGCTGAGTAGTGGGTGGTGAAGCCTGAAAAGTTGGTGGTAAATCTTGAATAGGGCTTGGTGATCTTAAAAAAAGAAAGAAAAAAAAAAGAAAAAAGACGTGATGTGATCAAAAAAACTAGATTACGTGGATGTGATGTGATATATGTTATTGCATTTGATCATCATTCATCTTCATCCATATTTAGTTGTATACACGAGTTTCTTTTTATTGCGTGGTGTTACTTTCACCATTATAGTAATTAATTTTCAGCTGCATATTGGGTTCCTTTCATGTCTGGATACAATTTATATATGTATGATTGTGGGTATTTATGTTATATGTATAAAGTATTATTGCAGAAAGAACCCAATTTTGTAGAAAGGTCACGATGCTATATTTTCTTGATCACTTGCATGTAGATCACGTTTTCGTGAATATCAAATCCAATGCTACTACAATTGAGTATGTTGTAGTAAAAATATGTGTTATGTAATATTATGAAATTCTTGCTTTGGATAGTTTGTGCATTGATGGTTTGTGTAAAAGTATTCATTCACATGTTTGTGTTGTCCTTAAATTCCTATCGACCTCTAAATTAAATTTGTCAAATCCAAACAAATCATAATTACGGCAACTATTGTTATATATAATCTCAACTATGCTACTTTAACTACTTTTGAATTCCTGTTACTACATACCCTACTGTTCTTTTATTTATACTTATTTGAATGATATTTTGTATGCAGTCGGCCGCTATTCAATCACAACAACAATTGTGAATGTAGACACTAAGTCTTGATAGCTTGTCTCTATGTAGGGGTGGACATAAATCGCACTGCAATGTAGAAACCGCCTAGGCGGGACTGTCAAAACGGTGCGGAAAAGCGGACTGAATTCTTTTTGTAAAACAAAAATCTCAAACTGAATCTACTCGCAATGATACGATTCGGTTATGATTTGAACTGTTGACCCAATCGTATTAAATTTGATCGAACTGCATACCTACACTAATACAGTTATGAAAAAAATATAAGTAATTTCTATCTAATTTTTTATTTTAACAATATATATTCTACTTTTAGCATATGTTGTTGTTATTTTAATAATAGTGAAAATTAGTCACGCATCCTTAAATAATTTTGAAATGTAATCGGCATCCCTCCCATGTTTCATTTATAAAGTGGGTCCCTATTTTCAACGTTACGTAATTTTCCAAAAAAATAGATGCTGTTGTATTAAAAAAAAAAAATCAAAAAATTGGAAATATTCCCAGAAGACCACGCAGAAAAAAAAATGCATACATCTTTGCTACTATTGCCAATAGTGGCATACATATATGCGTATATTCATCTAGCGTTTCTATCGAAAATCTGGACCAATATGCACATACATGTATGCATGTATTTGCAATAGTTGCATACATGTATGCATACAAAGTTGCACTGAGATGCATGTGTTACGAATAGTTGCATGAATGCAACTATTCTGTGTATATGCATGCATGTGTGCAACAAATTTAAAAGGGATGAAGGCTTCTGAATATGTGCATGAATGTATGCGTGTATTCTGTTTAAGTGCACGAGTGTATGCAACAATGTGTGAATGCTTGAAAAAATAGGCCAGAATTGGATATATGCATAAAAGAATGCGTATATTGGTGTTTAACTGCATACATGTATGCATTTATACTGCAGTTTGACGCAACACTGAAATATAAGCATGAATGTATGCAACTATGTACGAATAGATGCATCTTTTAATGCATAAACATGTTGTTTCGCTGTTTCGTTGTTATTTTGGGTTTTGATGTGGCTTTCGATTGTTTTAATACCTGAATTTTTTGGCGTGTACGTGTTTTATTTAATAATGAATTTTCGTGATTTTTTTTAATTTTTTTGGTAATTTTTTAATGATTTTTCCAAAAATAAGGACCTAATTTACAATAAGTTTAGGACCGGATGTGAGCCTAATTTTGAAACTTAATAAGGAAATATGCCAAACAGACTCTTAATAATAATCATTATTACAAAGGAAAAAAATTATAGTTTCAGAATAATAGTTTCTATTTTTCTTATTTGGATAATGTTAATTATAATCTTATCTGAGTTATCTCACTTAATGTTTATCCATTGATTTACGTTGATGTTTGGTTAATATATTAAAATAATTTCACTTTCACTAATTATAAAACTGAAATATTCAAACAATTAGAAACCAATCTTTCAATTTAGAATCACAACATAGACAATCATAAATTGATTGTTAATGGAAGTAATTCTCTTATTTCATATTTAATGCGGGTTCAAATGGGACTGAACCAAAATTAAACCATATTTAACCAAAACCGAACCATAGCCGAATTGTTTGAATGATTAGTATAATAGTTTGTATTTTTTATCAACTGTTTGATGAGATGCGACAGCTGTTTGGACTCCAAACCGCACCAAACCAAACTGCGCTCACCCCTAGCTCTATGTCCTGCACTGGTTGCAGAAAACACACCCTTTCACTCCACATACCTACTCTTCAAATACATTTTTTCAATTTCATGCGCACCACTAAATTTAACACTCCCCGTGTGCGAAGCACGAGTTCCAATCTAGTTACCAATATAATTATACATGGAAAACGTGTTGGCATTTAGTAATAATAAAATGTATAATAGAAGTACATACATTGTTGTATATGGAAAGGGCATCAGTATTTGTAAATATAAAAGGTATAATATAATATATTATTTTGAGTTTTAAATATATTTTTTGGTTTGACCTACACGGATTTTTTGATTTTTTGTTTTGTTTTATATGTTACCACCACAAATTACCTAATGGACACGGAAATATCATTACTAATATAATTATACATGGAAAACGTGCTGGCATTTAGTAATAATAATAATTTAGTAATAATAATAAAACATATAATAGAAATACAAACATTGTTGTATATGGAAAGGACATCGATATTTGTAATAATAAAAGGTATAATATAATATATTATTTTGACTTTTAAAAGCTTTTCTGGTTTGACCTACACGCAATTTTTGAATTTTTGTTTTGTTTATATGTTACCACCACAAATTACCTAATGTACATGAAAAGACCATTACTAATATAATTATACATGGAAAATGTGCTAGCATTTAGTAATAAAAAATGTATAATAGAAGTACGTACATTGTTGTATATGGAAAGGGCATCAATATTTGTAACAATAAAAGGTATAATATAATAATTTTTTCGAAAATAAATATAATATAAATTTTGATTTCATGTAAATGACGTGATGGCATTTAATAAGTATGCACCAATGCTAATTTTTTGAATCTAATATCTTAAGCACCGAAAGATTCCTTTTATATTTGAATTGGTCTTTGATGCACGGATGAAATTGTGGTGCATCTATTAAGATTTGATTGAACTGATTAAATGGCATTAAATGAATAAATATATGCTGAATATGGGTTTTAAACAAATGTAACAGTTCTATGAAATGTTAAGGTAGTTAAATGACATTCATTGCCCCTTCCATTTAATTGCGGAAGAATAATTAAGTAAATGACATTTTCGTCAGTTCAGGTGTACACCAAAAAAGTGTGACACCAAACCTATTCCGATGATTAGTAAAGATAAAATGTATAATAGAAGTACAAACATTGTTGTATATGGAAAGGGCATCGATATTTGTAATAATAAAAGGTATAATATAATATATTATTTTGACTTTTAAAAGCTTTTCTGGTTTGACCTACACGCAATTTTTGAATTTTTTTTTATATGTTACCACCATAAATTACCTAATGTACATGGAAAGACCATTACTAATTTAATTATACATGGAAAATGTGCTGCCATTTAGTAATAATAAAATGTATAATAGAAGTACGTACATTGTTGTATATGGAAAGGGCATCAATATTTGTAAGTATAAAAGGTATAGTATAATATTTTTTTAGAAAATAAATATAATATAAATTTTGATTTCATGTAAATGACGTGATGGCATTTAATAAGTATGCACCAACGCTAATTTTTTGGATCTAATATCCTGAGCACCGAAAGATTCCTTTTATATTTGAATTGGCCTTTGATGCACAGATGAAATTGTGGTGCATCTATTAAGATTTGATTTAATTGATTAAATGGCATTAAATCAATAAATTTATGCTGAATATGAGTTTTGAACAAATGTAACAGTTCTAAGAAATGTTAAAGTAGTTAAATAACATTCATTGCCCCCTTCCTTTTAATTGTGGAAGAATAATTAAGTAAACGACATTTTCGTCAGTTTAGGTGTACACCAAAAAAATGTGACATCAAACCTATTCCGATTATTAGTAAAGATTTATGTATCATGTGTGCTTCTATGGAAACAACAACTTCACAAATGATGTACTGTAAAGAAATAAATTATATAGTGCAATTATAAAATCCATTTATATAAATTCACAACAGAATATCCCTTGGCATTCACAACTGAATCTATACTTCTATATTCTATACTTCTATATTAAAGGAGGGTTTTACTCCAAAGGTGCACAAGCCTCCTGGGGAATTTGGAACTGATAAGTCGTAATTTAATTCTCTTCCTCTCGGCCACTATATCTTTCTCCGTTTCGGACTATTTTCAGTTGTTCTTGTCTAATAGCTTCCACGCTCAATTAGGTTTTTTTCCAACAATCGCGAATTTACTTCCTGCTCTCCCACCTCTGTTCTTCACCATTTCAGTTCGGTCTGCGTACTGCTTCCCCACTCTATTTCGTGGTTTTCCTTTCATTTATCGTTGTCGCTCCCTCCTCTTCTTTTTAGGGTAATTTGTTTCTTCTGCTTGCACAAAATAAGGGTGCATGATTTCTCCAGTCTTTCCATCGGTAGAAACCCTCCTTTGTCCACATCATCAGGGTCCGTCGATTTTCTGGGAAACTAGGAAGAACCCCTGCGTCGTGCTGAATTTATCAAGGTATATTTTTTCGTTTGTTTGGCTACTTTTTTTTTAATGATTATATTGCTTGATTTGTTGATTATGTTTTCGTTTTATAGTTGTTTTTTTTTCCTGTTTTTACACTGGATTTCATTCCTCTCCAGTTTTTGTTGTTGAATTGTGGAAACAGGTATGTTGTGTGTAGGCATAGTACAGTTCCTTTCTGTTAGGTCTCAATTTTATTTAGCTCTTAATTTTGGTAGGCAATAAATTGTGTTCTCAATATTCTTCCACCGTTTGAATTTTTAACTTGGCATTGTTAATTATAATATTATAGTTGTAAAATTGTGTATTCTGGTAGCTTCTTGTGCCTAATATTTGCATTTCACATATAAACCATTCATATGCTTGCACTTCTTTTTTATTCACAACATTTTGCTTTTGCTTTAATATGTAAAAATCCTTATTGGATAAACCATTCAACCGCTTATTTTTTTAATATAAAAAGTTGTTATAAGCAAAGAAAAGTGTGTCCTATATACTTAACCTACTATTACTTTCATAGCTTGATGTGAAGCAAACTTTACAATAATCAGTATGTATAAATCCTTACACAAACACGTTACAATGAATTGACATGGGTTAGTAAGCAAAAGCAATGAATTCATCAACATTAATAAATCTGAATTCAGTATGGATAAACTTCCGATATTGATTACATAAATATTAAAGCAACCTGGAGAGCAATTGTGCAACAAACATGACCTATTTTATTATAAGAACATTATAAATTTTGCATTAGTTAAGTGAGAATTTGATAAGCAAAAATAGCATAATGCAGGAACAAATCTTGAAGTTATTTAGCATACCATTAGCCTCCCCTATCTTTTTTGTTCGCATTCAAACATCATATATTTTGGTTTTCTTCATAAGATTTGTATTGTCCTCTAATTAAGTATTTTGTGTATAATTTTGTGTTGTAAAGTTCCACTCTTATGAACTATCTTCTGTTGATTTTCACAGCACTAAAGGTAGTTTGCTTTTGTTTGATTACATTAGCTCTCTCTTTTTTCATACTTTTGTATATGAATCTATCTAATATTATTTGAAAATCATGTATAACTGATATGAGTATAATGGATTATGAAGCTTTTTATGAAGGTGGTGTTTAGAAGTCAGGTTTCTTCTTTAAGGTTCCACCTTTATAAGTTACCATATGTTGCATTTGTAAACAAAATTTGCCATCCATCCAAAGCTGACAAGAAGTGAAATATTTTGCTCAAATTTTATGTTAAGTTCGTAGTTTACATTCTTACAACGGTCTAATTTTTTTTCCATGTTTGCTTTCAGTTTGGGTTTGGTGGGTGCACTTAATCAGACATGGAGCCCAATTTTTGGTAAGCATCATTGTCGTGTGGCTTTTTTTAATGCAGGTGTAGAATCCCTTTTTTTAACCGTGTAAATCTGAATTAAATAGTTATGCTACTTATTTTTGTTTAGTACTTTTCTTTGTTATACCATTTGAGTTTTTTTATATGCTTTAATGCCTCAATCAGAGAATGATCCCAATATTTGTGGTAGTTTTACATTTAAACACATGTGTTTTCAGTATAAATTTCAATTTTTAGTTTTGGAGCTTGCCTTTGATGATTGTTCTTCCATTGTCGCATTACATGCAAGTCCAATATTTATGAACTTCTCAGATTTTTTACTTACACCTACACGCAATCAAATGTGTTAATATTTTGGATTGTCACATTACAGTAATTTTTTTAAGATATACATTTGAAAAGGCTATTAATTAATTGAGCGTACATGATTTCTATTCATGCAATTACAGTGTCAAATAAGAAAAATAGTCCGTCCACATTCATCTTTTTGGGTAGTTTCGTACTTTTATGCAATTTAATGCACTGCCCTTATGCAGTCCTATGCTATATGCTTTCAGTTACTAAATGATGATTCATTTCTCTCTGTAAATACTGTTTCTAGCGGTTCCATTTCTAATTTATCGTCCGTTAGTATAATAAAAGTTATTAAGTCGCAAGTTTAGTATGGGTTGAATGGTCATTGCATTAATATATATATTATTTTGTACATTTAACTGACTACCAAAATTTTGCTAATGTATTACGCCTGATCCATGCGTGTATTTATACTATATAAACTTTTCTTATCTATGAATTAATCTACTGTCTCTCTAAATCAGTTGGTTAGCCATGTTTAGCTAGGTTGATAGCATCGGTTAATACATGCGTGCTTCTTCTATTTAATCTTACATCTGTTTTTCATGTTTGCAATTCTTCCCATAGCACAAAAAAGACAAGAACTAACATCGTCTATAATGATATGCTAACCTGGGCAGACTACGTTTCTTGTATTTTAGGGCTATTTTTATTTTAAAGTCAACTGAACATGGATTAGGCTTCTCAAATACACGCAACATCTAAAAAATTTAGATAACAGATTCATTTTTGACAACAGTACTTCATGTTACGATCCTTCGTAAAATATCAATTCATACAAGTGAATCTTCAGTGCATAAGTTAATAAAATTTCCCTCATATTTTTTAAAGGAATGATATTTGTAACAAATAATACATGTAAACTTGGCTGGATAAGCTAAAATTATAGAGTTCAGTTTCGCTTTTTGTTTTTATTTGTATTTTTTACAAATAATTTGGTGTACATTTATGCATCTGTTTTTTTTATAAATCGAATAAATTAAGCATGATTCCAATTTGAGGAAAAATGATGTTAGTTTGTCAACAAAAGATTCTTATACTTTTTCCTTCTTAAATAGGTTTAAATTATAGAGGCAACAATACATTTTCTAGAGATAGAATAAAATCTTCAATTCTATGATTCCAACTCATGTCTTCAATCAGCAATGCTATGTCAGATTTCTTAGCTTAATCAAATTCTTGATAAAAAAATTCCCTTCTTTGGTTATTATGCTCTTCTGATGGAACTGAGCTTCTCGAATACGTTTGTACTTCTCAACTTGCTATGATTTCTGTTCATGCGTTTACAGTGTCAAATAGAAACAATAGTTTATTCCATTTTCATTCCAGCAATATGATTCCCATTTGGATTTTTCCTTTTCAATTCCTGCACTGTTAGCTCATCGTCTTTATATACCTGAAAATACACATTCATATATAAAAAATGTATCCCATTTGGATTTTTCCTTTTCAATTCCTGCACTGTTAGCTCATCGTTTTTATATACCTGAAAATACACGTTCATTTATAAAAAAATGTATCATTTATGTATATAACCATATACATTCATGAATCATTTTCAAGGGTTTTACATACATATGTATTTACGCATGCATGTATATATAAGTATTTAGAAAAGGTTATATGTATATGTTATTCTGAATATGCATATAGTGTTAGTTAACAGTAATGGTTCTTATAATAACTTTTCTAATAATTCTTAATTTTACAATATTAGAATTTAGATTAAAATGTTTTTTTTTTTTTGGGAAAACATTGATCTTTTTATTAACAGTTGTAAAATAATTTTGATGTTTATTTTTTTTTACAAGTATTTTGACCTTTTGAAAGAATTAGTTATCATATTTAGGAATTTTACAATATTTTGGCTTTTATAATATTCGACCTTTGCTTAATTTATATAAAAATTCTATTTGCACATGAGTTACTGACGAGCAATACAACTTAAAAGATCTTAAGAATTGGATCTTCCCAATTACTATGTTCCATTTAAAGATAGTAATATCCAATGATTAATGCTTATTGTGTCAAATTTTGTGTTCCAATAGCCTCCTACTAAATTATGTTGTAGAAAAATATTTGGGAGCTGAGTGAGATCTGCATTACGGTTTTGTTTGCAATTTTGCCTAACTAAGCAATAACAGATTGAGTCAATCTGCATTGCGGTTTTGTTCACGCGTTATAAAACTCAAATATACTGGAAAGTTAAGAAATACACCCGTGAAAGCCATGTAGTGTACAAGTACTTGCACATATAATGTAGTGCACACCCGTGCTATATTATTTATATTGTAAAACTCAAATTTATTACAGTTGTTTATGATAAAAAATATTAATGAAAATAAAGTAATATTTTTTCCATGTAGTGTAGAAGTATTTTCATAATCATATATTCATATGGCATGAGAAAACACAAATTTACTTAATTCATGTGGAGTGGATCTCTTATTGTTTATTTTCTTAATTCCCATAATCGATCAACGACTGATTTCTTTTATCATTGTTTTATTCTCTTTTGACTTTATAGGCCTTAATTCTTGAGGCAAACCATGCAACATACATGTACTGATTAAAAGTAAGTTTTTATATTGGTCAGCAAGCTTTAAAACAGATGTGTTTTCCAGTGTCTTCTGTAACTTATTACACTAAACAAAAAACAAGCCATTGGATGTAATGTCTAGGTGACTCTATCAGGTATATTTATTTATCAGTTACATTCAAAATCATCTGGGACCTCTTTTTTTTTTTTTTTTTTTTTTTTGATTGAATGACCACACACTTTTGTTTTATTAAGTTTGACATAATTATCCTTTCTGTTCTGATATTTTATATTACTATTATTTGAAAACCATGCAGGTTCAAGTTTTTCCTGTAGCATTATATGAGAAGAGTTTTTGGCCAGGAAAATTGTGAAAAGGCTGTGCTTTTGTTGCTAGACTCTGAAGAGTTGCCTAGCTGAAGATATCCTACCATGAGTCTCATTAATATGGTTGTTTTCTCTAAAGTCAATCGCTCTGTTTAGGGGGTAATTATGTATACTTTGGATCCTACTACATATAAACTTGGTATGTCCTAAGTCACGAGGACTTTATTTGACAGTAGCTTTGTTAGTTTCATGTTTCTTTGTGCTCTGTCTGATGTTTTTAGTTTTTAATGCTCTAGATAATTTATTGCCTGCTTTGGATTACAACTGATTGGTTTTTTCATTACCTTTTTGTAGCTTCAGCTTCCCTCGGGTAATTTTGGCAATTTTTTTTAGTTTTTAATGCTCTGCATTCAAATTAATTGGTGTTCTTCCATTTTACAGCTTCAATTATTTTCAGGTAATTTCTTCCTCATTAAATTTTCAGTCCTTGACTGGGAAATCATTTTTAGTATACTCTACCTATTATGTTTGTTGTAATATCTGGACTATGCTGCCTGCTATAGATCACGATTGGTTGGTGTGCTCAATCCAATGGCTTTCTGTACGTGTTTAAAATAATTATGTCTGCTTTTCTTTTATAATTTCAAAAGGAGATCGGTAGGGACTATTATCATTTGCGTATGTGAAGGTTTAGAGTGTTCAGCTTTTTCATTTGAACTGGGCTACACGCATTTGTCATCACTGATTTATTTTCTGAAGGTTTAGGTGTTTAAAATGTTGGCTGGCAATGTAATTGTAAGTGTTATCAATAAATAAAGATACAAAAATAACTCAAACATGGATGTGAGAAATAATTTTGTCTTCACAAGATGCATTGTCAAACGTAATCTGCTATGAATAAAACATGTAGGATAACATTTTGGCTGAAATTATCAAAGTTAAGAGAAGTAATTTTTAAGTGACAAACGTGATTATATCACTAGATAGTTAAATTGTTTAAATTTGTTATTAGTTGTCCTTTGAAGTGTGTTTCGTCTAGAAGTTCAATTTTAAATAATTTGTTCTTAAAAGAAATATAATCTACAAATTAATTAGTGATATAATGATAACTTACAATAAAACATAAAAAGATAAATGATAACTAAAAAAATATATAGTTACAATGGAAATAAATTCTTCTCCACTGTTGTTTATTCCTATTTGATTCTATTTTCCAATCATTTCTTAGGTGAATGTTTCAGTTACAATATTAACATGCTTACATGATTGACATTCGGTGAAAGAATCTACTCATAAAAACAATGACATGCTTTTTTTTTTTGCATTACCAATTTTCATCAAGCTCGGGGTTTAACATTATTTGTACCGGGAGTTTGGCTTTTCCGTAAAATTATCGGTAACTTGAGCCTTGACAAAGAAGTAGAAGTTGGAAGGTATCCTACACTATTTCAATTCATAATGCTAATTTTTTTTTAATGGCTACCTCTTCGTTTTTCTGCATATTTGATGACAGCCATCTAATTTATAATTAGTCCAATTAGTGTCTATTTAAATATTTCTTTTAGATTCCTTTATTAAGCTGCATCGACTACCCGACAATTCATGATAACCCTGATTTTATAAAAAGCAAGAATTTCCACTTAGGCTCTTCTTTCTTTATCCATAGCTTCCTAGAATTGCGCTTGATGATTCTTTTTATGCATGGTGTTTGATTATAAATTTCTTTTGGTATGACATTACATTTTCCTCTGTTGTATAATTTTCCATATGTGCAATTATCCAGTAGCTTTAATCGTTCTTACTTTTTCATGAATTTATTTTATGCTTTACTTGCATCAATTTCTAATCGTCTAAATCCCTATAGTTTCAAGCAGTAAATATGTTTCTGTTTGCATAATATTCTGATATCCAATAGCTTTCATCATCTTACAATTTCATGTATTTATCTTTTGCTTCACGTAAATCAAATTTTGGTTATGCAGATCCCCTCGGTTTCGAGCATTAAATATGTTTTTGTTTTCATAATATGTTGATATCCAATAGCTTTCATCATCTTAGAATTTCATATGTTTATCTTATGCTTCACATAAATCAAATTTTGATTATGCAGATCCCCTCGGTTTCCAGCAGTAAATATGCTTTTTGTTTTATAATATATATGGTTTTTGTGTATTTTTCATTTACGCAATGTTGATGTATACCTTTTTTTTTTCTTTGTTTGAAAGAATAAAACTACCCAAACATGATATAAAACCTGCCTATTTAGTTATTAAAATGGAAGCCGATACCATGAACTTACCAAAGGCATTCCCAAAGTATTTTTTTTTCCTATGCAACTAATTGAAATTGATATTTTTGGTTAATTGGATTATTAATTAAACATGCTATGTTTGACATTTGATAGTTATGCTATGATCTAAAGCAGCCAAATTCTTCAATTCCTATTTAAGACAGCAATTATGTATATATAAAACTGAGTTGAAGATTCCATTATTTTTATACTAATAAATGATAGTAAACCAGAAAAGCCCTCTATAAAGATGGTAAGGGATCCAACTCTCTCCTTACATCACCTGAGTTTTACTTTTATACTATATATAGAAATGAATATGTCACCCTTTTTCTTTATTATTATGTTTTTGGGAACATAATTATCATAATTTTGATGAGTTTCCATTTTTGCGTTTTAATAACAATACATTTAATTTGGAATTTCATTTCCATAAATATTATTAATCTCTTCGATTATTATAACACATTTCTTACATTTAGCTTTCTCTTTTCTATTGCTCTTCCCTACAATTTGCAAATGTATCTTCCAAGAAATCTATTATCCATTTTAATTTAATCCAGGCATGTAGTATGCTCATCAATTCAGGCAATTGCTTTCTATCTTGATCCTCATAAACTCTATGTTTCATTTCCATATGCCTCATTTTCAAACTGTTGCAACTTCATCTTATGAGAAGTTTGATTTCCATTTCATTTTAATTCATCTTGGTAGCATGTTATTCAACTAAAAGGGCATTTGTACTTCATATTTCCATATCTGATTCTCATAATATCTTTATTTCATTCCTAATTTCTCTATTGTCCAATTTCGTAGAAAAGCCACCTATGAAGAAAACATTAATAAGGTTTCCTTAAATATCAAGTGGGTCTTCAATTTAATTTTCAATAAGGAATGCACTTTCTTCTCTAAACCATTAAAGTAGAGCCCCTGAATTTGGAAATAAGTGGATTATTGGAAACTATATAATTTTGATGTGTTAACTTTCTTTCCATATTTGGCAAACAACCAAATTTAATAGTCTTGAAGTCGTTAAAGCAAGGTTTCTATTAGCTCAAATGGGGTAGTACTATTAGCAATAATAACAAGTATTTATTTTAAATATCGTTTATTTTAACATTATTACTTTAACATGGATAATTGATAATTTTCTAAATGGATAACCTTTTAAATCGATTAAAAGGATTTGTATAAGAAGATTATAAGCATTTGACTACATTTTGCAGAGCTGATTATATACATTGGTTCTTACCAATTAGTTTTATTCATGTATTGAAATATCTGAACATGTTAAATGGAATAAAATGATTGCTCGGTTAATTCTCAAAGGCCTACTACATGATGCTTTATGCGAATGATCAAATGCCTTAAAATAATAAGTAGTTATTTATGGAAACCTTCTTCTTCTTTTTTGTGCAAGTTACAGCAAATCTCAAAAGTCTGTTATTTCGATTTTAAGTCATTTCAATTAAGAAACTATTTTAGAGTCAATATAAGTATCAGTGGAATGAGTTTTAAAGCTCAATTCACATTACTAGGGAAGGAAAATGACGTATTAGCTAGCAGCGCAAGACCTTGCTTGCAGAATTCATCTATTTGTTTTTTACTTTCTTCCCAAGACCCAAGAAATATGAGGTAAAATTGTTAACTTAGACATATTTTCTTTGCGTGACATGAAAATGCGTCTATCATATTTACGTGCAAAATTTATTTCAACATCTAACTGGGCTTTTAGTGGAAGCTTCAGCAAGTTCCAAAATTTAAGGAATTTTTTTTAGGTATAGGGACTTATGCTTTAGGCAGAAAAAGATTGAATTAGATAGTTTGATGTTTTTTTAGTAATACTTTTTTTTAACAATGCTTAAAAGCGCCTATTGTACTGTATGTATTGCTATATGTCATTTAGTAGAATTTTGTTAAAGTAGTTTAATTTGAGGTGCAACTTCCCCCAATTTGTGATCCTGTTATTACTGATGAAATTTGCTTTTACCCTTGCAATGAAGCTTTTAACATGGTAATGGCATGACGTTGCTCCTGCATGTGGTCTCAACTAATATACTAATTTAGCTGGCTTTGTTGTTATCATATACATCATTTTTAACCATTTCATGATGTTTTTAGAGCTTTCCAGCGGTAGCTTTCTACTTTTGATATTTTGTTGCAGGTAAGTATCTTTACCTTTTTACACACGATCTTTTTAATGGATCTGAACTTATGTTATATGTATATCAGTAAGACTACTTTAAAAATAGGAATTTTATCTGTTCAACGAATACTTTTTGGTGTAGGTCATCCTAAAATCAGTTCAACTTTTGTATTAAGTACAAAGAAGAGAAGCTGGTTTTGCTGCAGATGATTAACAAATATCATGTACACATATTGTATCATTTTTAGGAACAAAATATGGGTTATGAATCATGTGTTATATTTATCAAATAGGTTTATGGACTATTGTTAAATCTATGCTCATCAAACTTTGGTGTCAGTTGTGGACTAATTAAATACTGATGAATGCTGCTTATAGAAGTGGCAAGTTCTATCCCATCCAGTTTAATGGAATGATTGATGTTTTACTGAAGCATTTGCGTTTCATTTTTCGATCACTTTACATTTTCATTCATTTTTCAAATAATAAGTATATTTTTTATGAATATATAATCAGTTATCTAAATAAATGGGTAATTTTATTATTACTGTTTTTTTTAACATGGAATTTATTAATATAAGTTACATACTATCTTAAAACCATACTTGGTTCACCATCAATTTATCTATTTTAGTAAACTATTAAAATAAAATTGCCAGATGTTACTTTAATTTCAAATGGTAATACCACTTAAACTTTTCATTTTGTATTTTGGTTGAGTTTCACAGGAAGGATACAAGTTGGTTGGACACTTAAATATGTGGAAAAGAGCACAGAGTTCACACGAGTATTAACATTTTATTTTACACTTGATGTAAGCATCAGTTTACCAAAACCACCATGGTGTAAAAATATTAGTTATACCTTTTGTATTAGAGTGTATTTAATTAAATTTATTAACAATAATATTTTAATAGTTTTTAATATGCAACTATGAAAAACAATTACAATTTAGAATTATATATTTTCTCCTTCGTACCTCAGAAATTTAAAGAATACGCTATTAAACAAATTATATGATGAACCACATATGTGTGCATGAGTATGCACTCTATATTTATGTTGTGCTAAATCGTGCAAAGAAATTTCTTTTTTGGGAGACGTACTATTTTTATGGATTGAGTTGGCTATAGAAGTTATCTATGCAACCTTTTACCTCTTTGATAGTGAGTATTCATGTATCACACTTTTCCATATTTGCATATAAATACAATTATTTTTTTCACACCCGTGTGCGAAGCACGGGTGCTCACTTGTATAAATTATATACTTCAGTCCACTTGATCTTTGTATTTATCCTTCAAAATTGAAATGGTGCAATTTAGTTCATGATTTCAAGAAGATAATAATGCTTGATTTCTTTATTGCAACATACTACACATCAACATCATGCCAACCCGATCATTCAACCCAAACCTACCGAAAAACTTCGCCGACAACTCAAATAGGTTGTCCAGAAATGTATTGACTTATGAAGAGCACGAGTGCAACATATGGCAGATCGCTAATGCTGGATGGCATGTGACTCACTTGTAGCTCCTAGATAATCCAACGGTTGTACAGTAGGTCCATATAAATAGGAATTGAGGAATTTATATGTTTTAGTCATCTAAAAGCAAGAGTCGTGCGTGCAGGTTCTGGGCGGAAGATATGCTGTAATCACTCCAAGAATATAGCCATATTTTTAATGTGTTCTAAAGTTAAATAAATCTAAAATAAGTGGAAAAAAAGAGAAAGTAAGAAAGAAAGGATAAATAAATTTTGCTCTGAGTTCCACCCTACATACGAGAATTTGATAAAAGGTTTGAAAAGAATAATATTTGAAATGATTTTCAAAGGATTAATTTCAACAAAAGTTCAAAGACGATAAATACAGACTTTTTATAAAATAAATTATTCCTTTTATATTTAAATAAAAATTGATAGTAGGAAACAAATAAAAAATTTAGATAAAAAATTTCTGTTAAAAATGTGCTTTATAAAGAGATGATTCTTATAAAGGAAAAGTATAACATACACTGATACATATAACTCCTTGATTTTTCAGAGATGAATACATTTGGTTGTAAAATTTTATCTAGGGGCGAACAGTAGGAGGTGGTACAAATTTTAAATGTGATGAATATAATGCAAAAGAATGAAAATAAGATTAAAAACTAAAAGTAAAGGAGCAGTAGGATGCATCACTATGGGTAGACAGGAACTTTTGATAACAGTCAAAATGAAAATGAAGAGATGGAGGAAGAACGGAACTAGTTTACATTTGATCCGACTTGAAAAGGATCCAAATTCAATTCAGGTCAATTAGGCTTAGAGCGCTTGACCCCTTGGGAATGATCTACTGCTTTTGAAGACATGGGTACAAAACTTTGAGTTTTAAATCAGAGGACTTACCTATAAACCAGATTTACACCTCCAGACATATTATAATGTACAGGCATAAGTCAACGAGTTTAGTACATAAATGTAGATGGTAATCAAGCATTATTTAAGTCCTCAAAATCATCAAGCTTACAGTCTTGTTGACATACATGCTTATAGTTCTAAAACAGTGTATTGTGTTAGTAGCCCCCAATGTTACCACCAAATCAACATAATTGGAATTCACAGGAAGGGATAAACATAAATGGAATTCACATGAAGTGTAGTTTTATACTTGCAGATGATGATTATTGCCTCAAACAACATGGTTATAGTCACAAATTCAAGAACTAAAGTGATCAAACATTGAAGGTTTTAGCAAAAAAATAAACATACGGTTGAAACATAAGAATGGCCTAAACTTTTAGGATGAATTCAACTATAATTTCAAGTTAATATCCCATAGCAACATATAATTAGTCAAGAATGGATGAAATGACCCTTGAATCCACCAAGTAATTGGTTTACAAATTATGGAAAAGCCCCTTTATTATCCCTCAACTTTATTTGATTCATAAAGTAGGATTTTTGGAGGAAAAAGATATTGACGTCTACAAGTTTTTGAGAAAATGCGGAAGAATGATATATATGCTCAAAAGGTTCTTAACTCAACATAGGCTATTTTTTTAGTCAACGACGCCAAAGAGTTCAACCATGCTCAAAATGTATGCGATGCTAGGAACATGGTCAAAATGACTAGTAAGATAGCAATGAACCAACATAGGCTATTTTTTGACTCGGTCATTTTTGAGTCTGAAGAGAGATACAAAAACCCGATCTTTGGATGCACCAAGATTTTATCAATGTTAAGAAGAGAAAATGAAATGTTACGTGAAAAGCTTAGGTGGTATGAGAATCTATATTCCAGTAGTTGCTATATTGGTGGTCTTAATCACCATATTAGCTATGCAAATGCACAAGGTGGTGTAGTTCATGGTTTTCAAGGTATGTTGAGGAGCATGAAGATTGGATGCTAAGGAAATTCAAACATTGAGTAAATAATTAAGGGGCTGATAATTTCATTATCAATGCAATTATATAAATTATCTGATGTTTTGTTCTTGATAAGTTGCAATGTTGTTTTTTTGCAGGAATCAAACAATGTGATGATGGTTGATTTACATGGCAAAATTAATTTGTTAAGATGGAATTTTTTTTAGAGTTTGTAATATGAAATTAAAGTGGCAATAGGCACATTCATAATTTCTTTCTTGTATGACAATAATTTGCGTTTTTGTTTGTTTAAGGACGTTCATAATGCACTTAGCCAATATTTACCCAGAATGCTTATAAATGTGTATCGTAAGTTTATTTGTCGTTTATTTGTTGGATCGAAACCATGTTGAATGATAGCATAAAGGTTTAAATAAATACATAGAAACCAAGCTGACTAGTTTACGCTGGATTACAGGTTCAATTCTATATTGCACTTAACCAACCAGCACTCAAATGTAAAAAGTGGAGATCTTGCACCCAAAGCAACGCCATATTTTAACAAATATCAACCAAATCATCATCATTTACTGCTAACAGTTTTTGATTACAGTAGAAACTATGTATCTTTGTAGTTTGTATAAATTATTTAATCACAAAGGTATGTATTAACTGTATATTCGGGTTGAATCAGATGATAATCAAACCCATCAAGAGTTACTGGACAGACAAATTTTTATTGTTATATTGTAAGGTTATCGGGTATAAAACAAACCCAACAACGGGATAAATTTTAAACCTCTTGTTTGCATCAAAAACTTGGTTTTGCAAATCAGAATTTGTATATGCACACAGACATACACAAAAAAACGCATGCATGAATGTATTTGTGTTTCTAGAGAGGCAATAAAATTTGTTAGACAGAGGACTAAAAAAATGCAACAAAACTCACCTTAGTTTTAGACTAATGTACAGAGCCATAGATAAAAATGTGAAGTAAAAGGAACTTAAGCTACAACCATGCATTAACAAAAACGATTATAAACCTTGTAACTAATTTTGTCAAAAACCAACTCTTTTTGAAGTGTAATTTGAAATTTTCTTTCTTTATAGATCTTTAATTCAAAAAATTGCAATAATCAGTTCAACTTCAAACCTTAGAATATTTCTCACACCTACATCTTGAAAATATGACAGATGAACTCAAAGCTAATAACACACTCTTAAATTACTTTCTTAAATAGTATTTATTCTTTGACATTAAAATCTTCTGTTATTATATCTACAGAGTTTGTCTTGTTTAGTCATTATAATTTAGTTTCATTACATATAAAAATATAAATAACAACTAGAAAAGTAAAATTAAAAACCAAGCAATAGTGGAGAATAAGGATTTATCACCCCGTGCAGCAAAAAGGACAAGAAGGAAAGCACTGAATGTTGTGTTAGTAGCCGCCATGACCCTGCTCCACTGGATGATAATTCTGAGACAGCTAATTATGCCTGCACTTATATTTTGGTATATCATTTTATGTCCCTGCTCCAGCATGAATATTGCCACCTTACTAAACAACATATTATAGTACACAGGACAAATTGATTTACTTCCTATTATTCTTCATCTATTGTTAGCCCATCACCTGCATAAGCATCCAACTATGATGTAACTATGAAATATACCTAAAATTTTGAAAAAGTCGTGCATGCAAGGGGGAAAGCTACAACAAATACATTATGCCAATATTATACTGCAAGAAATCACTGATATAGCTCTTGATTATAGTTTGATACATGAATAATCTCATATGTTAATGAAATTCAAAAATGTAAAGAACAGAGAATTGAAAGTTCAAATTTGCACAAATGAATACTAGTGAAACAGTAAAGCACTGAAAACTAAATTTTACTTAATTTTTTTTATTATAACCAGACATATATAAAAAGGGAATTGTTAAAGGGACTCCACTTTTGGTTAAGGGGGTTCAATTTTAAGAAACTCCAATTTAATTTTTATTTGTTAAGGGAGGGTTTGGATTTTAGAAAAATAAATATATATAGACTAAAACACCCTTGTCTTGTGACCTACACTTTTGGCATGCATAGTTCTTCCAGTAATTCAATTGACTTCTTTCTATATTCTACATCGCTCCAGCTTTGTTATTTTCAATTGCTTGATTTCCATTGTTACACTCAATTTTAGATATGACTTTTCTCTAAAAGTATGGGATAAAATATTGCAAAAGCTAGTGATGAATAATATAAACATAACATATTTATACAGGTAGCTGCTGATTATTTCCCTCCTTTTATTTTGACTTAGTCCTTACAGTTATTATTTAAAAGTGTAAACATAAGTTAGAAATTTGAAATTTCTTCGCTAACTTGATGAATACGTCAAACGTTGCTTGCTTGAAGACGATATACCAAGAACAATTTGTTTTTGTCCTATTTTGTTTATAACAACAAATTGGCTTTGAAAATTTCTTTCCAGATGTCATGTAGAATGCCATTATTTAGTTATTATTAATATACAGTACTTGATTTTCAGTGTTGTTTGCTAAGGGTTAGTTTTGGAATTTTTATTTTATGTTTAAAAGGAGGCTAATTTATTTTGTCCTCCCCTTATCAATTCATAAAAATTTAAAAAATTGTCCCCCCCCCAAACCAAAAGTGGAGTCCCTTTAACAATCCCCTATAAAAAACTAACATCACACAAAATCAGCATTTTTTTTAAAGAGTGCTAAAACAAAATAACCAAAACTAGACTAAATGTTCAAGAAAAAACTCAACAACGTGAACAAAACACAAAAAATAACAACAAGAAATTTATCTCTTTTTTTTGATAGAAAAGAAGGAAAGGAAGAAACAAAAACAAAAGATGCCTATATGAACAAATACACAAGTGAACAAAAACAAATAAAAGTGAACAACACAAGAGCAGTTTTTTTAATATATGAAAGACAATCACAAGTGAACAAAGAACACATATAATAAGTAACACAAATGCAACTTGCGATCAACACACAAAATCTAATAGTAAATAAACAATTTTTTTTGACAATTAAAAAAAAATTAATGCGAAGAGTAAAATTAAAATTAACAAATTAATACCTGGCAACAACATCAAATACTTGATTCATGAGGAAATTTTTGTCGATTAAAAAATCCACAAACTTTTACTGATTAATACCTATAAGCGATCAACTTGTTTTCTTTTTAAAGCAAGAATGTAGGTGAGCATCCTCGCTATTATCGGTCAGTATACTAGCCTAAAACATGTATATTAACCATTAATGTAAATATTACTTACATTGAAATAAGCACAATCCTAATCATATAATACATAATGTAGTGGACAATAAACATCGTTGAACCGAAAAGACCTGTGTGTTATGCACAACTGCATACAGTTAAAAAAAAAATACATTTAGTAAAAGGGTAGAAAAAGATTCAAACATTGGAAACAACAATTGACTTATTATATCTGTAAATAAATAGTTTAATTGGTTTGCGTAACTCCAAGACGGCGGAATAATTGTTCAGTATGACTCCAGATTATCCCGTATGAGAAGCAGAACAAAGGAAATGGAAACAAATTGTTATGGTGACTATCATAAAATTATATAGTCAAATATTCTTATTGACCAGATTGTGTTTTCTTAACCAGATTGTAAGAAGCAAGATTGGTGCAAAATCAAACTTTGTGAATCAAAGTCTCATGTTTATTTTTTTGTTCGAACAAACAAAGCAAAGAGAGTACTGATGCATTGTTAGTGTTGCCGCAAGCCAATTGCAAGAAGGCCTGAATAGTCAGGTGAAAAGAGCTAGCAGCATGCCTCGTAGATCAACGATTTCACAATATTGTGGTTCTCGATGTAACTTTTGATAGTATCTGCAAAAGCTGATGTGCCCAGGAGAAATGCTTTTTTAATTAAATATTTTTTCCATTAACATTGGCCTATATACTTCTTTTTCCTAAGGATAATTCAGGCTTATTATCTTCATTTGATTTTTATTTGATTTTGTTGTTGTTATTGTTGTAGAACATGATATTTTGTAATGATATTATTTTCAGATGTTGTTCACTCAATTAGTTGAAAAAATAATAACTTATTTTCACCAACAAATAGTTCTAATTCTGATCCTTATGGTACCAAGATTTATTCGACCAGATCGAAATCATGAAGAAAAACCAGATTCAACGAGTCTCCTTTCGAATTCAAAACCACAACCCTCATGATGTTAAAATTTACATCTGGTTACACAGGAAAACTGGCAAAAAAACAACATTTTCGGCCAAGCTACTATGTCTTAGTATTGTAGAATCCAATCAAAATTCATAATGTAAAGAAAAAATAATTCAAATCCAAATCAGAACTAAATTATTCACACACTGATGAGCGCCTAAAGTAAATAATAATGAGAAAATTTGAATGTACCTAAACCTAATTGAATCGGCAGCAGAATCGGAAACTCTAATCGCAATGTCAAGCGTAGATCTGGATTGAATGGAGGATACTTGATGCGGGGAGGAGGAGGCGCGCGACGATTGAAACGATGCGGCGAAAGAAGGAAAAGGGGCGAAGAACCGATTTTTGGAATTAGAAAAGAAAGATGAAAGGAAATGAAATGAGAGACTGACGGCAGAACCGTGACAAATGGTGGTAAATAAAAATAATTAGGAAATGACTAATCCGCCCATCATGGTTTTGCATACTTGTGAAATCCCCAAGTAAAAAACGGAAATAAGCATCGTAATGCATTATAACATTAATAACCGTTATAAACTTATCACAGTAATAACCGTGACAAATTGACATGAAAAAAGTGTTATAAAAAGGCCTGCTTGGTGTAGTCATCTCGTGACATAAACAGAACTTTCCAGTTTGGAATTCCCTCTCTATGGACTCTCGCGGAGGTGATTTCTTGTATTGCATCGTACTACATGTGTCCAAGTATATGTTTTACAAGGTATCATTCAATGGTGTATAATTGACAAAAGTATGGAACCTGGGCCGCTTAAGTGTTCCTTTTTTGATTATGGCTTCCTCCACTTTCGTTCTTACGCTGGTTGCCACTTTTTTTATTTTGGTTCCAAATATTCTCCTAAAGTTTACCAGAATTCTCTCCAGGCTGTTTTACCATGACGTCACTCTGAACGGCTTCATTCATAATGTCATCAACTCTTCTATTTCGGTTCAGTCTCGCCTCCTTGATTTGTAAGTGCACATTAGTCTTTTCGTAGAACACATCGAGTGTCGAGAGTAGGGGTGAGCGTTCGGTCGGTTCGGTTGGTTTGGACGTAAAAAAACTCAAACCGAATTGAAACCGAAAACTTTCCAAACCGAACCGAACCGAACCAAATTAATTTCGGTTAATTCGGTCGGTAACCAATTTAACCGAACTTGAAGGATGTATTATAGTTCAAATGATGCATTCACTCAAAGTAAACCATACATTCAAGTTGGGACAAAGTTTATATAGTAAATTTTGTGTTTATGATAAGATTTGATCTATTTGTAACAAATGCCTTTGTATTATATAGCTAAATTAATTATTTAAAGTAGCACATTACCATAAAATTAGATAACAAATTAAAAATTCGGTTAATTCGGTTAAACCAATAACCAAAAAAATATTTTTTTTACAAACCGAATTCAAACCGATTTAGTTTTGAAACCGAACCGAACCGACCGAAATGAACCGGTTTGGTCGGTTAATTCGGTTTGAACCGAATATTGCTCACCCCTAGTCGAGAGAGGCTTCCCAGTCTAGTACTTTTGAAAATAAGACTCGAGATTGATACCGTCGACTAACGCCATCAAAATCGTCTCAGTTTTAGGATTACTGACCTCAGTATTAGCCGTGTTGAAACGATCGAGGTAATCATTAAGCGTTTCTCCTGGAGCTTTATTTATTAGAGATAGGGTCATGACGGTTTTAGATTTAGAGGCGGGGAGGCAAAACTTGTTCAGAAAATTTCTACTTAAGTCTTCAAAACTCGGAACCGATCGGTGAGGTAGTTGGGTGAACCACAAGAGTGCAACCCCATTGGGATAGATAGGGAATGCTTTGCACTTTATCACATTCAGGGTTGTTGTTGTATCCATATACCAGGCATACCTCATCAAGTGCTAGTGAGGGTCAGTTCTTCCTAAGTAGTGACTTATTTGAGGTAGATTGAATCTTCGAGGAAACTTCGCTTACAAAATGCCATCGGTGAACGAAGTGCAGCTACGATTAATTCCCCAATCCTCATTATTATACCTTCGACTGTTATTTATAAACTGTCTTACAATCTCCTCCACCTCTACATTAGTGAGTATAGGCTCAGGCTTTGAACTCTCTGCTTCCACAGTAGGTAATATCACCTGGGCCATCGTCTGGGCGACACTTCCTTGGCCCATGTTGTCTTGGTCAATCACAGAATGCGAGGGAAGAAACATAGGAGTGCGAGTGGTTTCGAGAGCTTCACAATTTGTTGGAGGAGAGCTCTGTTGGTGGGATGGACCTCCAACTCGAAGTTGGTAGGATCGATAATGTTCGGATCGACATTATTGTCCCAAGCCGACTCGATATGTCGAGCCGGGATCCTCCCAAACTGAAGCTCTTGCTCTTTTCTAGACCTAACTAACTGCCTCGGCTGTTGTGCTGACTCCTCACATTTCCTAAATGACAATGTGAGTTTTGCTACTTGATGATGCGATAGAGAAGAAGCTCTCTGACTTCTAAGCCCATCCCATTGTCTTTCCATCGTATTTATGTCCTGCCTTAACGCCACGTTCTCATGCATTTGAGTATTCAGCGTTGTCGTAGTTTCATTCAACTTAGTCATCAGTTGAATGAAAACGTCTTGAGCGGCAAAGGCTGTGGTAGGAGCTTGATTGGTTGGATTGGTGGAAACAACGTTTCCCTGGTTCGACATCGAATCAGGGCTTGGAGCTAGAGAAGCACTATTTGCCTCTTGTTGTGAGCAACTGCTGGAAGGTCTAAAAGAAGCTTCATTTTTTATAGACACCATTTTTCCAAAGTTTGAAGGAAATGTAGGATTTGTAGGATTTTATCTTTGGACCTGGCGATCAAAAAAGTAGATTAAATAACCGTAAGCACTGAGAAATCAAGGTTCTTAGTGAAAGCACCAAAATGTTTAACCAAAAAGTGGCACGCACAAACACCCAAATAGATTATATAAAGAGATAAAAATGAAGAATAGTAAATTAAAAGGAAGGAAAACAAGTACATAAGCAATTCATAGTGGTTCGACGTTGAATAGCCTACGTCCACTTTACAATTCTCTTTGCTATTACTCGAAAATGAAGTTACAATGCTAGAAGATCAAGAGATCTTGAGTAAAATGATGTTGCAGAAATTAAAAGTGTAAAAAAGAAGTTAAAAATTCATTTCTTTGTAGCTTTTGGATGTTTTTAAGGGAGAGTCATGCCCGGTTCGATCGGGCCACGTGGGGGTCGATCCGACATTTGTGGAGTTTGTGGATGTGGTTAGTTTGTAGCTAGAGCAAGTCAACAGAGAGATATTTTTCTGGCTCGACTAGGTCTGGTTCGATATATTCGACCCGGGTAATTGCTTATTTTGAGTTTCCATCTGAATTTCCACCAAACTGAATGTTGATCGATCCAGAGTTACTACCTATGCCTTCATCGAGCCGATGGGTGGTTCCCACCCTTTTAGTCGAGCCAAGCCCTGCTCGAACTGAGAGTGGTTCTAAGTGAGCCTGCCTTGTTTAATCTTGCAGTTGTTTGAACACGCATCACTTGGGTCTAAAGCATAATAAATGTGAATGTTTGTTAACCTCGACAGCCTTGCTAAAAGGCAGGTCAACAATGATTAATTAACGATAATATTATTATTACTTAAGTTAATTAATTACTTCATTTATATTGTTTTAAGTTTAAATAATTATTGTATTAATTTTTTTTAAACTAATTATATTATATTGATATAGTTTCGTGAGAATGAAGAATATAGATCTTAAAGCTAATATTAACACTATGGAGGGTGATTAGTGTTTCCTTACTTATATCAATTTTTAACTTTTTTACAGAATTATACTTAAATTAATGTAATTTGCAATAATAGAAACAATCACAAAATTAAGATGCATATAAAAGTAAATGCAATAAAGTAAACAGAGAGAAGACACTAGGATTTCTGTACTGGTTCAGAGTTATCCTACATCCAATCCCATACAAATCCTACATTGATTTTTTTTCATCTAGTAAATGCAAATATAGTCTGATTTCAAGGATATGAGACTTAGCCTCAAAAATTTCTAAACTCTGGGTTGAGTCACTAAGGTTTCCATGGCTATTAAGCACACCCAAGTGATTTCAAGACTCAACCGCATCCAATCGATATAAGATCACACCCGTTTTCAACAATGGCTTTTAGTTTTAAAGAGTTCAAAAACTCATTCTTTCAATCTTTAACTACAACTGCTCTAATAATTTTGAATTGCATTTGGATCTTGTTAAATTGATGAGAGAATGAAGGAGAATAAAATCAAAGATAAATGGGATTGATTCTTGTTGAATTATGGTAGAGTATGGTCAAGATTTTCTTTAAAAATGACAACGAAAAAAGAGAGAGTATAAATGAAGAAGAAGGGTCTAAAATTCGTTCAAAATGTTAGATATTTAAAAATGAGTAACAATCGTATCTACTCGCAAAAGGTTGCGACGAATAGACACTTCATTTGAAAAATTAATTTTTGGAAAAACAAGCTAGTATCTTGATATACTATTATTGGATATGACGATATATCCTTTGTAATTTTGAAATCTATTTATTTTATATCATTTTGAAAATACTTGTTATACAAAATAATTTGAAACTTTGTAAAATCATCAAAGATAGATTATACATATTTTAATAATTTGAAAGGAGGAAGAGAGGGAAACATTGATTTGAATTTGGTTTGATTTAAGGGGAGGGGGAAGACGATATTATAAATTTGCAAAGAAGATATTTTACAAAGGAAGAGAAATGAGCGAGGAAGAAGGAGAATGATAGACAACTTTGGGGAAATGAAAATGGGAAGTTGAGAAAGAGAATACATACCTTTTTTATTCAGAAGACTTTTGAAATTCAAATGAAAATTATTAATGAGTGTGGCGGCAAAGCTTTCCGAAGAAGGTAAATAAACATCTCAACAGAGCCAAAGAGAACTTGTGAGTATGAACACATAAGCGACGTCCCTTTGTGCATTTTACTCATTATAAAACTCATATTTGGAGCAAATGAAAACTGATTTTCATGAAATGAAAAACGCTACTCAACTCAGAATTTAGAGAAGAATCAGACAAAAAGATAAATTCAAATTTTGACAACTTTTAAATGTTAGCCTGAATTTAAATTTTAACCAATCTTGACCAAGACATATTTTTCGGAAATTTTTTGCATTTTAATAGATTTGGTAAATTAAAATATTCATTAATTCAGTTTCGTTATTTAAATTTAAGTTTTTATAAAATTACTTCAATTAAAATGACACAAACTGAGTCAGTTAAATAATTAAATTCAAATTTGACAGTTGTTTCATTCCATTTCTCAAATGGTACTTATTATTGCCCATTACAAATCAAATTCATTTATTTTATTCAGTTTAGAATAAATTGAAGTTTTATTATTAAAATTTTAAATACATATCAAATTATTAATTACAAGCCTATTAAAAATTTAGGTTGTTACAATCTCCCCCAATCAGACTTTTCATCTCGAAAAAGGAAAGAGATAGAAAAATTAGTAATTAAATATTATATTTTTTTGGGCAAGGCCGACGGGGTTAAAGGACCCCGACCTTTTTATTGAAGCACTTAGAGAAAATACATAAAAAATCTTTATAGTGCTTACACTATAAACCGAGAACGGGGAAACAATGCCTCAATCACAGGAGATACAAAAAGAAATCAACACAAAAGAAAAAAAACATATATGCTACGCAAAAAGCTCAGCTATTCCAGGTTCAATTGCGAAGGAAGCATGCACAATGGTATGCTTGATCTCAGCTTTCAACCATCGTTTAGTTTCTTCAAAGTTCTTCGCATTTTCAGGAGCAAATACCCTAGTGTTTCTTTCATTCCAGATACACCACACAAATTTTTTCATCACTATATTTAGCAGCCTCTTCTTTATGATGCTAGTATCATTTTCCGCATATAGCCTTTCCCATTCATTGTGGTTGTTTGTCTCCAAAACTCCACTACCTAATCTGTTATTAATGCCTTTCCATAGTTCACCAACCACACTACAGTCGAAATACAGATGGGAAATGGATTCATTAATCTGGTTACAATAAATACATCTTCCATCTATGTTCATGCCTCGCTGAGTTAACTTTTCCTTAATCAGTAACGCTCCATTGAGTATTTTCCAAAGAAAAAGATTCTCTTTGGCGCTCTTGTCAATCTTCCAAACCCTCGTCCTCCATTTCCATGATGACATCTCATTCTGCTTTGTCATAAATTCATATATAGACTTTATTTTGAAGTTTCTACCGTCCTTTAGCCAAGCTACATGGCAAGTTTGCTGCGAAGTTGTGATTTTGTTTCCAATGTACAGCCACAAGGTTTGGATTCTGGCGTTAGCAGATCTGGGTAGCCGAAGTCCTTCAGCTCCAATAATACTGTTCAAAGAAGTTTGCATCGGAATTCCAGTTTGCATTATTTCCAATTCATTTAAATGCTTGCATAGGATGTCACCAAAGCCTATCCAAGGATCCTTCTAAAAGAGAATACCATTATTCTCATTCATATTATATTTAATCATAGGTAACAACACTTCCCTGAGCTTGTACATGCTTTTACATGTCCAGCTATATTTATGTGGTATCTCCATACTCCACAAATTCTTGTTTTTGATAAAATGACTGCGCAACCAGTCGACCCATAGGCTATCTTTATTTTTTATGAAGTCATCTAGGTGCTTAGCGTGTGCTGCCTTATTCCAAGCAATTAGATCAATAATTCCCAAGCCTCCCTTGCTAATTGGCTTCTTCATTGCAGAGAAATAAATAGGTGCTACGTACTTACTTCTGGTGTTGCATTTCCAAAAAAAATCTCATTATGGCAGTTTGAATCAGTTTAATCAGCTTTGGGGGAGAACAAAAGTTCTTGCCTAATAAACTTGCATAGAAAAAATAATTAATTTAATTATAGTAAGCCTTCCCGCTTGAGTGAGAAACCTGTTAGCCCAAGAGTCTAGCTTGCAAATGAT
Source organism: Allium sativum (assembly GCA_030737875.1). Lineage (NCBI taxonomy): Eukaryota > Viridiplantae > Streptophyta > Magnoliopsida > Asparagales > Amaryllidaceae > Allium > Allium sativum. Next base: position 295,243,829 of record CM060927.1, on the reverse strand, counting down.
TTTCTCGTACAGCGGAAGGCATTGCTGAGTGGTTATTCTAGAAGTTACGAGGGGGGACCAAAGTAAGACATCGTTGCATTATTACAGTCTAATCCCGAGGTAATTTTAATGTTTTCTGTTTGTTCCGTATTAACACCCGCAGTGGAGAATTCAGATTGGCTTATATTAATTTTCAAACCGGTAATCAAGTGGAAGCCATCAAGACATCTTATAATATTTTCTATTGTTGATACATTCGGCTTACAAAAAATAACTAAATTGTCCGCAAAAAGAAGAGAAACAATTTGTGGGTTTTTACATTTGGGATGCAAGCTAAATAGATTTTTTTCTAACTAGTTTGTTAAGCATTTGCGTGAGAAGATCCATTACGACTATAAATATGTAAGCCGACAGGGGATCTCCTTGTCGGATACCTTGCTTACCTTTAAAAAAGCCGACACAAGAACTGTTCAGGACTATAGAATAATTAACTGTAGAAATACATGCGTAAATCCAAGAAATAAACGGAATGGGAAAATTCATATATCCTAAGATTCTCACTATTGCGTCCCATTTAATCGTGTCAAAAGCTTTTTGAATGTCTAATCTTAATATGCACGAGGAGATACATAGGCACTTTTATAGCCATATAGTAGCTCATGAGATAGTAACACGTTGTAAAGAATATTATGTTTTTCAAGGAAGGCGGCTTGGTTCTTAGAGATAATACTAGGTAGAACCTCCTTAAGTCTATTAGCTAAAATCTTAGATATTCCTTTATATATGACGCTGCAACATGAAATAGGTCGAAATTCTTGAACTTTGTCTGAATTTTTAACCTTGGGTATGAGCGTAATGTTGGTGTTATTATAAGACTCCTACATTCTGGCCTTCTTGAAAAATTACTTAACCACATTCATGATGTCATTCTTTATAACGGGCCAAGTTGCTTTAAAAAATTGTGCATTGAAAACGTCCAATCCACCACAAGCACTTCTATTTATTGAAGAGAAAGCAGTTGTGATTTCAGCGTCATTAACTTATGATGTGAGCTTTGCATAATCTTGAGATCCCAATCTAGGTAGAATGCAAGGGTCAATGATGTCTATTTCAGGGGAGAACCTGTGAGCATTGCCGAGACGATGCTCTTAATACTAAGTTATACATATTTGTCAACTTACTTAGACTTATTCTTGAAATATATTTAATCAAAAGTTCAAAGGTATTCCCAAATTATTTTACAATAGTTTTGAGTTTTCACTTGACGTCATGATTGACACTATATATCCATCTCACTTTCGAAATCCAAAATCAAATATAGTTAGTACCGCGGTCATCACCGGAATCATTTCCTACCAACTAGAATGCAATATATATTCTATCTAGTACATATGGGATTTAACGCATACATTGATCTAACGTATACCCAAATCGCTAAGTTTTCGATAGACTAATTTTAACAACAAGTAAATACTCGAAACATTTTCTCTTTTTAAACAAAATAAATACAAAGTTTTAAAAATATGTGTATACCACAATAATATGATTCAAATCATTTATTACAAATATCAAGTAGGCAAAGTTGATCTCTCTCTCACTCATTTATTTATTAAAATTTAACTTCTATTCTTCAATAAACTTAATTAACTCAAAGTTTGTGAATGTACATTATATAATGTTTCAAATCATGTTTCAAAGAAATATATTGTATTACCATATATTAGCATTGGGTTACGTTTAGTTTAATTCAAACTTCATTCTTATATCACATATGTTAGACCAAAATTTGGTACCAACACCCAAATGCAGATCACATATCACAGAATGCAGAAAACAGTAAATAAAGAGGAGACACACGTTATTTTTATAGTGGTTTGGCTGTAGATGTAGCCTACATCCACTTTATAATCTAATTGTTATACTGACATATTACAATAATTAGTTACATGCAGACACACAATCCGTGTGTTTAATGAAATTGCAAGAGTTTACACACGTAGTTCACGTGTTAATTTTGTTTTTGAATGAAGCACAATGTCCTTGTGTTATTGTAATGGAGGCCGAGAGTGAGAGTGGCCAAAGATTCGAAGAAAAAGTCCCCTGAAAATCCTTCAAACGGTGTATATATAGCTGTAGGCGGGATCCGGTTCGGATGCCAAGTGGCGGGCATCACTTTAATCTCGAAATATAATGGAAAATGTGGAGAAAGCCTCCCTAATTTGTGGTATGCCATGTGTGAGTTGATACAGATAAGTAGGAGGTGGTTTCTCCTAAAGAATAGGTCAATTTATGTTGTGTAGAAATGCTGCAGGCAGGTCGGGTCGGTTCTCCATCTGATCCAAACCGGAGTGTCCAAAGCCAAGCGTGTTTGACGAGTAGAAGGAGCTTCGAGCGGGTCGGGACTTCCTTCAACTGATCCGATCCCCATGCCACTTGCCAAATCTCAGGTTGCTTCACCATATGCCATTGGGTTGGGTCTCCTCCAGTCCGACCCGTTACACCCAATCTGAATCGTCACGTCCGATCCGACAGGAAAGGGTTATGCTATCGATGCTTCATCCAAGTGTTTTGCCAACTCTGCGCGCGTTCACGAAAACGGGCGTAACTTCCAAATTGTAAGTCCGTTTTAGCCAAACGAAAGTTTTACCTAAAGCTAATTCAGAGGGCTACAAGAGTTACAAGGCACAACCTCGTAATTGATGTTTTCGGGTCCCAAAAGAGGTCATCTATCAGGAGTTCCAAGCCTATTTATGTCGGTGATATGATTTCAACCAAATCGCTTCATGTCTTCTGACAATGCTCTTAACACTTGAGCTAGTTGCTAACCAACGAAAGAACCTAATCAATAGAGACTATAGAGGATGGAGATCCAAATTAGGATAGACTAGAGCATGCTTAAGAATTAGGAAACCATCTATATAAAATTTCTAGGATAAATTTAGAACAAGAATCATGATTCAAATTCAGGAAATCCCAATCAAAGAAAAATTAACTAAGGAAAGCAACTTAAAGAAAGGAAAGACTTAGAAAAGGCTAAATTTTAAAACAAAATTTATGTCAAAGGTCCATATAAAACCATTTTAAAAACTATTTATACTTTTCAAAATATGCTCACTCAATAAAGATTCTGCGAATTATTCAACTCATACTATGGTATAGCTACTCTACCTTTAACGAGTTTTAAACCATATAAGCTAAGGTTTTTGATTAAATTGATAACCATGTGTAATTACCCACTGTTTCTTACTATTCAAGTCGGTAATGAAACCAACTCGAATCATCCAAAATAGCAGATTGTTTTAACTATGAAGTTTGATAAAATCAAATCACGGAACACTAATAGATCACAAACAAAAAATTGCAGAATAACTTGCAGCGGAATAAATAATTTGATAGTTCATGAAGCTACTAATCTCAAAATTAGAAAACATAATATTAGAGTCATAATTTAATACATTAGAAACCTTAGATACATAAATGCCTAGTATATAAAAAATGATAGAATTGGAATAACTGAATCACCAAGATTGCGATAATAAGTGAAATCTCCAATAGTTCTCTAGCTCTCAAAATATGAATCACCAATGCTAAACTCCTCGATCTGACTCAAACATCAAGTCAAAAAAATCACTCGAATTAGGATTAACATTCTCAATAGTAGATCAACTCAAGTGAAATGCTCAAATGAAATGCACAAGTAACTTAAAGAATGTTTGAGATTCCACTTTTTAAGGATTCGTTAAACTAGATATTACATAATACAATAAGCTATTATAATAGTGTTTATGGTTAAATATAATATTGAAAATAGTGTAAGCAAGAATACCATTATTATCTTTACACTGTTTATAAACATTATCATAAACATAGCATATAAAACACCTATTAAATGGTCGGTGGATATAGATGTGCCGCTATGCGGCAACGTTAAATCAAAATTGCATGGGAGCTCAATCAAGATAATATAACAAGGCACGTGAGGCAATACCCAAGGCATGATTCTATCATTTGCACTCCCAGAATGGTGGTAATGCATAGCCACAACTATCCCCCACTTTGAACAACACTGCCAAAATCAAAGGGCCCCAATCAAATCATAAAGTAATAGATATGTTATCGAAGACATGTGTCCGATAAGAGATGCTTCCACTATAAATCATGGTATACTCTTGTTTTAATCATTTTAATTATGACTCGAAGGTCAAGGCTATCCATTATCATTCTCTTACTTCATTTCACTAGCGTTCGCTAAACTAACATTCTTCATTCTGGATTCTCCACCACGTACACAGTTGTCAAAGTAGAATCAGTATTGACATGGAGTAGTTAATACCGACTTTGGTCTCTTTAACAACCAAACACTTATTTCACACCATGGTCATTTATATTTAAAACCATATTTAAAATATCATAAATCAAGTAATAGCAATATAGATTTATATTCAAACATTACAATGTCATAAATCATATTAAATCAATTCATTATTTGATTTATATTCAATATTCATATTCCATATTTTAAACAGTTTTTTTTTACAAAAATACATTTTTCTTTCACATTTCTATGTCTTAATTGTCATTATTTCAAACATCTTTATATTAACATTTTAGATTCAATAGACTGGACTAGGAACATCTTTTATTTAAAATTGTTAATATAATATAATATAAAATAGTGTTAGTTAAAATAATTATAATTGTATGAAGTAGTTTGATTTAAAGATAGAAATAAAATATGTAATATTTAAACTTAAGAAAAATGGTATAATTAAAATAGTTATAGAATGTATAATAATTAAGTTAAAAATAGTTACATTAAAATTATTATAAAATAATAGTTAACTATAAATTGTATAATTTATATTAGTTTATTATAAGTGTTGACACGCTTTTTGGTCAAAGCCGTCACACGTGAAATCTATGATTAACAATACGCTCAAGTATTGGGAGCATCGTCAGAAGACAGGAAGCGATTTGGTTGAAGTCGTATCATAAACATAAAGCGGTCCGAAACTCCTAATAGATGACATCTTTTGGGCCCGAAAACATCAATTACGGAACTTTGCTTGGTAACTCTTGTAGCCCTCTGAATTAGCTTCAAGTAGAGCTTTCATTTGGGAAAAATGGACTTACGGTTTGGAAGTTACGCCCGTTTCCGTGAACGCGCAAAGAATTGGATTCCGGATCGGATCGGAATGAGGCATCATAGAATTCAACATCAGATCGATTCGGTAGGGGAAGACTCGGATCGATAGTGCACGAATCTTGCAAACGGTTTTCTGGATACATCGGATCAGTTCGAGGTAGGATGACCTGACCCGCCTTGCATTCTACCTACATCATGTCTTCGGTTCGAAAGATCCGCATCGGTTCAGTTCGACACCAATCCGATCCGCCTGGAACCTGCTACTGCACATGAACTTTGACTTGTTCTCAAGGAGTAACTACCTCCTATTCTCATGGATCTAACTCCACATGGCATAGTATGAATTGGAGAGGCTTTCTACATATTTTCCATGACATTTCGAGATTAAAGGGATGCTCGTCACATGACATCCGATCCGGAGCATCTCCACAGCTATAAATACACTACTATATGGCATTTTGAAGGGATCTTCGGCTATTCATCCCCACGGCTTCCACCATTACTGAGGGCAAAGACTTTGCACCTTTCTACATCTAAATTCTTCTCTTTTTTACATTATTAACACGTGGATTGCGTGTATAAACTCTTGTATTCTTATCAAACACTGGAATTGTGTATCTGCATGCAACTGATTCTTGTAATCTGTCAGTATAACAATAAGATTATAAAGTGGACGTAGGCTACATTTACAGCCGAACCACTATAAAAACCTCATGTGTTCCCTCTTGTTTACTATTTTCTGCATTCTATGATCTTTGATTTGCATTTGGGTGTTAGTGCCAAATTTTGGTCTAACATTTTGGTGCGCCAGAAAGGGGGCACACGACAACTTCTTCTTCTATCTTGAAAGGAAGCGACTTATTTGGCAATTAAATCAATGGTTAAACGAAAGCTCCCCCGCACTGAAGATGAAAGCATGAGAAACGAGGCTAGCCATGAAGCCTCCTCTCATGGATATCCATCGGCATACCTGACCAGAAAAGAGATGGATGGTGTTCTAGCTGAACTGAAAATCCAAATGGCAAGATGATCTCCTCCAGAAATAACAGGAGATGATAGATGGATTCTTTGCTCGGATGGATGGCAGGCCAAGCAACAACATACAACTTGTGGGAAATGGCACGGAAATGGCTCAAGCAGCAGCTAATAACCAGGTCGGATCTGCCCAGAACCGAACCGCAGAGCAAATTGAAATAGGGGCAACCTCGACTGGGTCGGGTCGGATCCGATCCGATCCACAGGGGCTGGGGGAATTCACCTCCTTTCCGAGAATGATCAGAAGACATCTCTCATTGTTTTGGATGAAAACGCTCGCAATACTAGAAACCTAAACTCAGGGAAAGCTCGGCCGACCACTGCCCCGGTTTTGATGGGCAATTCCACGCAGAATCAGCCTCAAGCTCCCCGGTTCGGAACAGGTCAACAGGACCAGTTCAGTCCCTCCGACCCGCAGACCACCGATCCGAACGAAAAAAGTCGAGAGTCCTCGGCTAGAGTCTGCATTTTCACGGCCTACATTCGTCGAGAGGTGAAACCGAGGACAAAAATGGATTAGTGGTTGTGCAAGAAATCATCGCTAGGCGTTGGAAGGGGTTTGATCGACCATAGTTGATCGCAACATCTAGGGCAGCGGGCATGAATGCCAGGTCGCATTTTGATTTAGGGCGTTGGGCTTGAGATTCTTGGTGTCAGTGGATTGAGCTTCAGACAAGAAACACATTGGCATGAATGGTGCTGGATATTGTTGAGCATAACTCAGTATCAATGATAAAGGTGCACGACTATGGCTCGTTTTCTATGCGCAATGTGTAGGAAGGGAAGAAGAGGCATTAGGATAATAGGTGATTAGTTAAATTAATTATATTATTAAGTGTTTGACTAATCGTTAAAAGTCGGCAAACTTATGTCTATCATATCTTTCTCGTATGAGGTCGGAATTGGACGTGGTTTCTGCCTATGGACTTGTATTGGCTAGTTCTACATTTTAGAGGTAGTTTGGATAGATTTGGCTAAGGTGAGTGATATTATCTCTCACTGGATCATAATTCTTCGTATAGTATTGTTTTGACATTATAAATTGATTTATAATTCTAAAATGTAATATTTAAAATAGTTAAACCTAATAAGTGATAAATAAAAATATTAGAAAGTGATTTTAATAATTTTGACCATGATTAGGATATTTTATCCAGTTGTACATTATTGTGCATGATATTGCATATTATTTTGACCATATAGCTAGATATGGACTATTTGGACGAATATTTCACCTCTATTGCTCTATATAAGATCTATTTGATTTATTATTGTTGTTATGGATGCTTGTATGCTAGTTTAGGAATTTGTTTGACTATTGATTGAATGGTTGAATTGTTCGCTTAGAATAGATTAAAGCGTCGTTCGTAGGCGATCGAGTATTACAAAAATCTCATTTGTAAGAGTTTGGTGCTTACCGATCGAACACACAAGTGGGTGTGTACTGATTGAGTGCACAAGGATGATAAAATCGAACAAGTCAGATAAATTCTCGAAGAAGCTTTACAATGCAAGGACGGACTTGACGACAAAATAACATTGGAGCATGGCGACTGGTTCGAAGATGGAGCGACGCTGGAGCTTGGTGGACGATCTAAAGATGAAGGATAGAGTTGGCAATGAGCTGGACTTGGTAGTGGGATGGATTTTACAACGAATGCCGAATGTTTCCTTGAGATGCATATTCAACTAGTTTTGGTTAAATAGGTGATCCAAGTAGTCATTTTCAATTACTATAAAGTGGTCGATATCGATTATTATTGTTGTGTCCATTTTTGAGCAATTTGACATCGATGACGATTCAATTTGGAGGAGCAGGATATGATGGTTCATTTGATAGTGGTTTCGAGGTGATAGCTCGTTGAGCAGTGGTTTTGGCTTGAGACAAGGATGTGAAGCTTCTATGCGTTGATTCATCATTCAACAATGGTGATTCCAAGATGGTGATTTTATAATGGAGATGAGGTCGATGCGATGGAGTGCTTTTCTCCGAGATGCAGAAAAGACGACACTAAGTCGTATTGAGTTGACTGTCGGAGAGAGAGAGGGATGAGAGACACACGATGATATCCTACAACATACAATGACCATTGAGGATAGTTCTCATATTGTTATGACTTCGGATGGTAGTCTTTCGGATAGTCTAATGATGGATTCTGCTGCAGAGAATGTGGGCAAAGGGAATACCGATAACGCAAGATTTTAGTGGTTACTCGTGAAGTGGGGGTAATGGGTGTGACGACCATTAGAACCAGACGGGTTCTTATCTAGACTAGAAGGGCCCTCTTGGTCTCCAACGATGGGAGACTTATGGCATTCACCTGGATTTATGAGGAGTCCTTACCTTTAGGGCCAAGTGGGTACAACCAAGGTCCTAGTCGACCAAAAGGCATGAATTCGAGTGTCATGGAAACCGAGCGTTATCGTATATCCAAAGCATGAGTGAGTGTATGGATGGATGATGGATGCTATGGATGTTTATTTATTATTCATCATTAGTGCTTAGACATCTATGATGCCAGTTTTATATGATGTTTATCAGCGTAGCATGTATCGATTGTTATGTCCTAACTCTGTGGATGTAGGGGCAGGGCATGTATGATTCACATACCCTCCGTGCCATATATACTATTACGACTTTTACAGTACTTTGAGATTTGTTTATTGCTCACAACAGACTTTTGTCTGACCCAAAGTTTTATTTCCCTCTTACTACTTTGGATGCTCATTGACGATACTGATGGGTAGGTCGGGTGATAGGTACATGTATTATTCGGACATACGCAGGTGGATTCGCAGGAGGAGACAATATATATATATATATATATGTATGTATGTATGTATATATACTTGTATTACATCTGTTTATTTCCATTGTGTAGCAATATGGAGCCTTGATAGTGTTGTGTGTTATTCTAGAGACAATGTATCATCTGAGTTTATTCATCTCTTGTATAAACTCTATTATTGTTATACATAACTGTATAAGCCTGTATACTATGATTATATGGTTTACATAGTTATTATTATCTCGACTGTTTTATATCTATGATTGATTATTATATGTTGTTTGATGTGATGAGAGATATATGACAGATTCTATGATTGAGTTTATGTTCTCTTTTCTTTCTCTTCTCTTTCATTTCATTCTTTCCTTTCCTTTAACTCTTCCTTTTTACTATTTCTTTCCCTTGACGATCGCTTTACATCAATGTGGTACTTGTACAACGTGAATTTTTAGTTTTGAGCACTGATAGTGTATGAAGGGTGATCACAAGAACCCTTTCCTCTGGTAAATAACGTATCACCTTCGTTCGCCCTTCCATATTTACGATGTCACCTCAAGCCTCTCACAATCCACTATAATTGCATACTTCTTGAGCCGGTCCATTCCTAAAATATCCCAAACCCAGTGAAGTTCAAAACGAAACAATCACACACAAAAGAGCAACAATGGATCGATAAAATCATACCACGAAAAAGCACCCAAAGACTAGACGAACCCCCTACTGGATTAGTCGTAACCAATGATCTATCAACTATCTCACGTTCTAAACCTAACTCGCAAACATGATCATTACAAATAAAAGAATATGATGCTCCGGTACCAAAGAAAACTCAAACCGAAACATCTCTGATAGAAAACATACCTTCTCCTAATTCCCGGTAGGGACAAGATAAGAAACCAGAATAGCATCCAAAACATAAGCTTCCACCAATTTCCTTTCCTTGAGAAAATTTGGATAGCCATTTTTATATGCCCTTTCTTATCACAATAATAACACCTTTTTCTCTGCCGTAGGTTTCTTACAATCCTTGGAGTAATGGCCTTTTCCAGAACTGTTAAAGCAAATAACCTCTTATTAACGATATTTTTCGTCAACACCATAGATATGCCAACGAGAATTGATCAAAGAGAAAAGAAAAGGGTTGTTTAGCCTGTGCGAGTCTTAGTCAGAGTACTGCTCCTAGGTGTCGAGGTCTTGAGGAGAGGGATCGCTAAACACCGCTCTTGACAAAGGGCTCAATGCATGTTAGAAAGGGATTCCACACCAAGTTTGTGGAAAGATCTAAGCTCACAAGGAAAACATAGGCTTGCAGGATGGGTTTAAACCTATGGAAAGAGGTGTTTCATCCAATCTGCGAAAAGGATTGGGCAAGAATCCACGCATATATAGGAAGCAAAGAGTAAATCATAGCAACAATAACTAAGAAATAATATGATAAACTCACAAGGAAATAAATTGAGTATAGATGTGTTCTTTATTAACCCTTTATTTAGAATACATGAACAGAATGGAAGAAATCCTCCCATGGATTCTGTCTTTGGGTTTTTAGAGAAGGAGTACAATAATTAAGAAAAATGAGAGAAATCCTCCCAGAAATGTGATCCATGGGGTCTTATTTATAGAGAATTTGAGGCCCCTTCCGCTATTGGGATATTGGGCCTGCAGGTGCCTTTGTCGGCCGCTTTTATCCTGAGTCTCGGATGCTTAGCTTCCAGCCGATTTTTTGGTGTTGGTTATGGCCTCTGAAGCAAGGGTCCCGGTCCATCGGGGCTTCTTTGAGATTGAGATGAGCTTGTCATCATGGAAACTTTCGGATGGTATTTGAACTTTCAGTAGTAGCTCTCAGGTGTAGGCTCTTAGACGTAAGCTTTCAGATGTAGGCTTTCGGCTTTCTCGGGTAGAGGAGCTTGTCCTCCTGATGTATGTGGATAGCCGCCGGTTTGAAACCATTGTTGGTGACTGCACCAAGTAGGTTAGTGTGGATAGCCTGTATCTCCGCTAGGGTTTTGGTTGGCCTTCCAATGGGATGGTCTGGTAATCCGAAAGGTACCTCCTAGTGATGTGTTATTGTCCATCAATGTGATATTTCGGCATTTATGCAGCTAATGTTTTGAAAGACAGTTCCGGATAGTTTCTATATACCTTTGATGTGAAGCTTTCGACGTCTTCGTCCCTTGTCGTATCGGTGTTAAGTGAGTTAATACCGATGGCCCTTCCGGATTTCAGTAGGCAAGGCTTCTATCTCCCTCTTTCTTGGTTTTCGGTCTAGACAACCTTTCGTCAGGGAATTCCTTACCGGATAGATCTTGTCAGATGAACCTAGTCGGATCGGATTTGCCGGATAGACTTCGTAGGTTCTTTATAGGCTTTGAGCTCCTTTCTCCCTGGAGGGTGTTGGCTTATGTTTCTCAGACCCTTCTTTATTATTTTATGCTCTTCCTTTTATTTGGCTTCTTGCTTTTGGGTTGCTCTTCTATACTTATACTCCTCCGATACCCCTTCACCATCAGCTGGTTTCAGAGTTAATTTTGGTAGTAACATTTGCCCCCTTCCCCCAGTAAAGGGGTGTTTTTGACTTTTCAAGTCAAACTCTTTGTCTTTTCCGAAGTGTCACTTTAGGGTCTTTTGATCTCCCTTGGTCGGAAGCATTGATTGATATTTTCCTGTACGGTTCAGATCGGTTGTAACACCCCACACCCGCTAAGGTCACTCATAAGGGAGTGCCTTAACATCGGTGGAGTATTTTAAGTGAATATAGAACAGAAAAATTACAACAAAACAGATATAAGTAATACTTGAAATTTAAAACATCATTTCATTGCAGCAGAAGGTAAACATGTTTGGTTACATATCAAAAACCAACAAGAGTCAAGTACAAAATATCCATCTCGTTAAAAACATAAGTACATAATCCCACTACATAACTAATAGCCATAATAGAAAAGATAACCGAGCTTTACATCAAGAGTCCAAGCTCCAAGATAGATAAAGCAATCTGGATCAAACTCCACTAGAACTAGGCCCAACCTGAGGACCTGAGGGGGGAAAAGATAAAAACAACGGGGTCAGACATAAGCCTGAGTGAGCCCTATAACTTTAACAATACAATCATTAAAGTAATTAGGGTATGATATAAACTTGGTACGGTGACGACTGGGGATAAATGACTACACTAAGCAGCCAACTAGACATAGGAAGAACTAAGATATCGGTAAAGACGCATCTACCCACCCAAGGGTAATCACTACACTGCACCACACCAGTCATTCCTACTTAAAGGTTGATCCCACCCAAGGACTTAGAAAATTTAACTAGTAGTTTCGTGTACCCCTAGCTGACCACATAGGTGCCGTCTGCCCCTATCTCCACTAGGTGTACCCACTACTCCCCAAGCGATCGGCTCCCTAACGTAGATACCCGTGCTGGCCCCACAGTGGGGTGTATCACTCCCCAAAGTGGCAACCCGATACAACTTAAGAGTGCACGGCTTATACCTACACGATGCAACAACGTCTTACCTACCAGCCCGGGTCCACACACGCATATGAAACCCGTTGGACTTGCGTTGCCACCGCTAACCCGTTTTTGGCCTCTTATAGTCAAGCCCAGTACGCGTGTCCCGTCCTCGACTTGGGTCGAGCCCAAAAAGATACGTTTTGGGTTACTGGTTGAAATGGGCCCCCACAAGCTACCCACCTAAGCTTGTCCCTTTTCTAGTGCATCCCACTTAACCCTTTAATCATGTTTAATTACATGTTTCCACTTGGTTAAGTATTCTAATCGTATTTTCTATTGCCACCCAAGGCAACCCACTAGATTTCCACATGCCACCCAAGGCACTTACTTAATCTCCATATGCCACCCAAGGCACCCACTTAACCCCTCATGCCCCACTACATGCTTATCTGGTTAAGTGTTTCTTAATTGATTAAGGACGTAACCTTGACATAACCTTGTAAAGACCTCTCACATTAGACTGTCTTTTATGGCAGCTGGATTTGCCGGTCGGTTCCGGGCAGCCTTACGCCATAACCGAGTCTAACCTCGTGTCTTTACACTTGTCACGTATTTAGTTTATGCCTAAGACCTCTCACATTGGGCCAATCATTTGTAGCCGCTGGATTTGCCGGTCGGGTCCGGGCAGTCTTATGCTACAAAAGGGTCCAACCTCATGTCTTAGTCGATTAATTACACCTAATTAATCACCCCCATATTTTGAATTAATTTTCCCTAATTAATTCCAATTTAATGATGTACATAATTGACTCAATTATGTCCATCCACTCATGGTATGCAACATCATACCAATTTCACCACAATTTTGTTAACATGAATATTAACCCCATCGTTCCCCACGTAATACGCTAACATGACATACATAAAAGGGAAGATTCATCACAAATACAATGGGTTCAACTTAGCATAACATTAGCATCACATGGGTTTTAAAGGTGTCAACTTGCATATATGACCATAGCATCAAACCCAACTAGCATAAATAACCAACCCAAACTTGCATGAATCACATATGTCATAGAGAGGGTAACTTGCATAAGTTACTTATGTCATATAAAGGGGTAAACTTGCATATGTATGTATGACATACAAAGGGGTTAACTTGCATATGTATGCATATCATACAAAGGTGTAAACTTGCACATGTTACTTGCATATAACCAAACACCAAACTTGCATAACATGTCATATATGAACTTGCATATAATCAAACACCACACTTGCATAACATGTCATATATGAACTTGCATATAATCAAACACCAAACTTGCATAACATGTCATATATGAACTTGCATATAATCAAACACCAAACTTGCATAACATGTCATATATGAACTTGCATATAATCAAACACCAAACTTGCATAACATGGTGTCATAATGGATCAATGTTTATCATAGTGATTTGCATAACTAGCATCATGAACATATAGCATAAATTACACCCAACTTGCATAACTAGCTTCATGGGCACATAGCATCAAACTTGCATAACTTGCATCATGAACACATATCATACAACTTGCATAACTAGCATCATAAACATATAGCATAAAACTTGCATAACTAACATCATGAACACATAGCATATGACAACATAACTTGCATTGATCCACATACATAACCATAACCTCATTATATCCTATCATAATTAGTTTAGCAATTGCTTGCTAAAGGAATAGAAACTCACAACTTGTTGATTAGCACTCCTATGAAGAAGATTAAGTTGCTAGAGTTGATTAGAAGTTGATTTGAGAAGCTATCTTCCTCTTTAATTTGATGGAGGCTCCTTCAAGTTACATTTTGACGGCATGATGGCATTGTATCTATTTTTAGTATGGATTAGGGTAGTCTTAGGGTGTATTTATAGATTCGTTAAGTGTTTTAGGCCATAGGATTAACCCTAGGATAGTTTAGAGCCATCAGATCTCGTCACAAGCCACCAAGCACAGCCCAAAAGCCAAAACAGTGCACCCAGCCAAAACTAGCCGAGCCACCTGTGTCGACAGGGGTGTCGACACTACAGTCGACACGCCCCCATGTGTGTCGACTCCCCAGTCGACACGGGGGTCGACCTGGTGCAGGCGGGAATTTTCCCGCCTAGCCCCATTTCTGCATTTCAAATCTGTTTTCCGAAATTTGAATTTTCTGAAAACTTCGTTGGGCCTTAACTGGGTCATACGGACTCCGATTTTCGAAAACTCAGACTCTATTTCGTGTATTTTTCCGAGACGAACGCAATGGCACATCCCGTTTCCCCTGATTCAGATCTTAGAATTTAATTCTGCCCTGATTTATATTATAACAAGTTATTCGACATACGGGGTGTTACATCGGTCTTGAAATTTGAACATAAATTCTTCTACTCCCGCGTTTCTGTCCTTCACCTGCAAATCAAACCCTCAAACAAGATTACTGTTCCTCTAAGAAGTTGCTCAAAATTTTCTTTTTGAAAATCCAAGGTCAATTCTTTGTGACTATCTTTACTTTCTATACAAGTCGTATTCTTAATTACGTGCCAAATTTGATGGGAATGTTTGTTAGGATTATGCTGATCATAAAATAGGTTTGGGCATCAATCACCTTTTTTACCATGCCCAATGTCCAATATTAGTGGTTATCTATTTTGCAGGTTACTTCGTTTTAGGTAACGCAATATACAACACAAGACAAACATGGAGGAAACAACTTTCCAACTAATTGAAATTCTATGGCGTCGATATGTAATGGAATGGTTCTAACATAATTAGGGTTAACTTTCCTTCATCGTTTGTGTTGTCTTGTCTAGGTTTTGGGGCGGAAAAATAATGATGTCCGTATACATGCCCCTCTTGTTAAAAAAACTTAGTTGCATGTTAACTAAAGTATATTAGGTGCAATTCTATCTAATATCCCATATCTGAATTTGATTTGGCCTTTGGGGTTGACCACCCTTTGCGTTGATCAAAACATAATGGTTCTTATTTTACGTATCAAAGATGTATGTGTATTTGTGTAAGAGGTATGTATACTAATTGCATTATTGCGGAAGGATGTTACCTGGCAGAATTATGTCTAGCAAAAATCTAGTTAAGGGGAAGACCAAAGATTCTGGGGTCTCATGTCATAAAAAAGAATTCGTTCCAAAGTCGTCCTTAATCACTTCCCAACGTTCTGTGAATGCTATATTGGATAGTTTTGGCATAACGGATATTAATGCTATGATAGTACCTTCTCCAAATTTTCCCAAGAACTCTCCAGAAGGGTATTTTGCGTATTCGGCAATCCATATCTGGCATGAAGGCTTTCTTCCTTTCCCACCTTTCTTACATAGGCTTTTAGTTGATTTGAAAGTTGCTCCTATTCAGCTTTCACCTAATACAAACATAACCCTCTTATGCTTGGAGGCCCTAGCACTTGCTTCATGTCAGGACTCTTCAAGCCCTGAACTCATCCGTCATATGGTCCGATTTTCTAAAAGTTCATAGTCGCCGATATGGAGTGCTAATCCTGTAAAGAGACTGGTTAGTGACAGTATTAACAAGACAAGGCCATGGGAAGATCGATTTTTTCTTGTCAAATGTCTTCCCGGTATATCGGGAAAATTTATCGATGATGGTAAGCTTCTTGTTCCCAAAAGTAAATATGTATATCCAAGGCTTTTACTTACTGGTATCCTTCTTTTATCACAAAACCCCCTCTAAGGATATGATTTTAACAATGAAGGAAGCCCAAGTTGTCGAGGCTATCTTCAAAGCACTGGTGGAGCACATGTGCCGGTCATTCCTCTTAACTACCGACAGGCTTTGCCAATACGGCTTGATTCCCCCTGGGCAGAATATATTGGGACAACCTCCCATCCCATTTGCTGGTCCTATAGGGCTAGTGCTGAATTCTAACTCATTCAACGCAGGTTCTCCCATTCATCCAGGTAATTTGGATGAGGTTATATCTTTTCTTTTATTAGACAAAGTTTATCACTCCTATAGCTTCCTTGTTATTATTATTATTTTATTGATTTAACTCTTCTTTGTTTAGGATCTTCAACTTCTCAGGACGCGTCTGCCCTCGTGGCTTTCATCTGGTCCAGTGCCCAAGCTATAAAGAGGCTCACCCAAACCGACATTGAATCACCGTCAAAGAGACCCAAACGTGATAAGTCGGTTAGATTCTCATAGGACATTGCTGTTTCCCCAAGAGCAAGGCAGACCTTTGATCCTTCTACCTTTGATGATGACCAGGTGGTTAATGTGGACGCTTCACCTATGTTTCATCGAAAGATAAATCTGTAAGCAACCCTGTACATCCCGATACTCTCAGCGGGTTAAGTGGAGAAAGGTTTAGTCTTCAGATGTCTTCCTCTTCTCAGCTTGCTATCTCTCCTTCACTCCCTTCGCCAGTCTATGATTTCGATAGGCTTGTGGGTCTTGCTTTCTCATCTCCTGAAGTTGCTAATATCACACCGACTTCTTCACCCTTATATTCGGAATATTTTCACTGTCAGCGAATCAGGGACCAACTTTTGGTACTGATTTATCCTTTCTGAATCCTTTGTATTTGTATTGTTTATATGCATAGCTTAATTCATTTCCCTTTCTTAGATAATAAAGACCTGGTATCTATTCAGAGGGATGGTTTCTGCTTTAGCAGCGGAAGTCAATGCCCTTAAGGAGGAGAATAGGGCGCTGACGGATAGGGTTAATACTTTGTTGCAGGAGAAGGCGGAAGGTGATAGCAAGCGTAATGAGTTGGAGACCATGCTGGAAGGGGAAAGAAAGGCTAAAGAGGAGTTGGTGAAGCAAGTTGAAGACCTTAAGGAGGAAAAGTCAGGGATATAGGTGGACCATGCCGCTGAGGTGGATCGGATGAACACTCAACTTTCTACCGCAAAATGAATAATCATTGAGGCTAGTGACAGAATTTTCAACTTGAATGTTCATCTTAATACCATAGCCATAGAGTATTACAAAGATGCCCTCATCCTTGCTTTCTCTGACAATTATAAGAGGCTTTCGGAATTTGACTTCTCATCAATTGATCCCTCTATTTGAGATAGAGTTTTGGAGAAGATTGAGCGGGTGAGACGAGAGCATAAGGTTCCTTTGATGGACAAGACAAATCCCGTGTCTCTTTTGTTTATTGATGAGTTTTCTGAGGATTACGAGGAAGAAGTGGAGGAGTAAAACACGACAAAAGGAGAGATAGAAGAAAACAAGGATCAACAAGGTGGACCCGGAAAGGGTACGGAAAATCCTCTCCCATAGTGAAGGAGTCACCATCCAAGGAAGGTGGTTCTTCAGATTCGAAGAAGAAAGGGACTCCTGATCGGTCCGATGTCGATGTTACACAGGTATGGCTTTCGCTTTCGAAATACTTTCTCGAATTCTGTTAATAACTAGTCTTCTCATGTTACAGCAATTCTCTGCTTCTCCGAAGATGTAAGTTATAGTAATGCTTTAGACTCTGTGTTTGAAAATATGGGGGGATTTTCAAGGAATTCTATTCTGTGAAAAAAAATTAATAAGAAGTTTCGAGTATTATTATATGAAGTACTTTTAACTTATCTGTGAATGGTGTCGACTCTATGACATTTGGTGGTTAGTAATGTTGTATTAATATGTCAATGTGGACGTGATGCGTATGTGTGTATGAATTGATAACAGCTATGTGATTATCTTTCTTTGGAATGCATGATGCAATTAGTGTATTTCTGTTATCTTCGTTTTATATGTTACGATATCTCATCTTATCTATGACTAGGAGAACCCGTTCCTGACCCTTCCTTCACAATTTAGAGAGGAAAATTCGAACACCGCGGGCAGTAAAGATATCTTTGAGGGTGCTCCACTTTCGGGCTATAAAAATATGTATTATCTTCAAAAGATAGTGGTCACAAATCTTAAGAAACAAGTGTCTCATTTGGAAAAACAACTGAAGGAGAAAGATGAAATAATTTACAACTTCCAACAAGGTTAGCGACAAAATCTTCTGGAAGTTCAGATGTGGCGGTAGGCAGAATGTACCAACAAATTGACAAGTTGGAGGATGAATTAAGGAAAGCTAAGGAGAATTGTGCTTCCTTAGAATTTGCTTTGCAAAACCCCGACTCAGAATGATAGACTTTTCTTATATGTTGGTAATACAGGTTCTTTTCAAAACATCGATTGTGTTTGTGTAACGATTTATGTCGTGACTTTTAGTAGGTATGCTTGCATATTGTATGATTTATTCGATGTACTGCTTTTATCAGAAACAATGTCACTATGACTCAGGGTGTTGTAATGAGTGGAAACCTAGTTGTGCTAAGTATTAGTAAAAATCTCTTCATGTAACGATTATCCTTGGTAAACTCCTAGTGAAAGATCTTCTAGGAAAAGGGAGTAGTCCTAGTTATAGGATTCTATTAGAAATGTTTGGGGTCTTTTCCCTAGTTCTTTTTTGAACTGATGTTTTGATGTGATGTTGTTTCCTGTGTTGTGTAAGCATCTTAGTACAGGAAATAAACTAATGAATGTATAGGTTATAGACACTTCCCTGAGAGAATCATAAGGTCATCTTTAGTAGTACCGGATGTGTAGTTTTGAATCATATTTGAATTTTCGAGAGAGACGAATAATTCCTTCTTGCTTAGATTCGAGAGTCTGACTCCACCAATGTTTAGGTATTCATGACATGACCGAAACCTTATGTCCGGTTGTAGCTTTCTATGGACCATCCCAGACTTAGGTACCGATGTTGAAGACCTGAGCCAACCCTTGTTCAGGCAATTAAAGAATGAAAACCGGGAGTCCTCTTCTAGTATTTGTGAAGAATGGAACTGACCAAGATTTGGGTATTAATATAGATAGAGGACCGGAAACCCCTTCCGGCATTTGTGAAGACCCGAATTAACCCAAATTCGGGTATTAAAAGATTGAAGACCGGAAACCCCTTCCATCATTTGTGAAGAGCCGAGTTAACCCAGATTTGGGTATTAATAGATTGAAGACTGAAAACCCCGTCCGGCATTTGTGAAGAGCCAAATTAACCCAGATTCGAGTGTTAATAGATTGAAGACCGGAAACCCCTTCCGGCATTAATGTTTTGGCATTCCCCTTGGATTTGATTTGTGAAGTAGAGGTTGTACATGCTTCCTGAGCCACTCCTTGGGCTTTTGATGTCAAAAAAGAGGATGTACGTCCTTTGTCAGCCACTCTCTAGGCATGTGCGCCCGGTGCGTTTGGCTAGCTTATCCACAAGCAGGGCCCATGGACTTACCCGACCTCCCTCCAGGAGGTCCCTTATCCTGACCATCATAGGTGATGATAAGGTTTTAAAAACTTAGACGGCGCCAACGTAGGCATAGAACTCAAGTTTACTCTTTTGACGCTCTATATTGACCATTGTAGGTATTGATAGAGGCTTACACGCCACCCACCTCCGAGGGGTGCCCTATCTTGACCATCGTAGGTGATTATAGGGGTTTGCGTTTCCTTCTGTGGGTAACCTAGAACATAAGCAGAGTTAGGACATGCTCTTCTGCGAGCATAGGTAGGACATGCTTAGTTCTAGCAGAGGCAGGGCGTACTCTTTTACGAGCAGCGGTAGGGCGTGCTAATGTTAGATGCACTGCCACGACCATTACTAGTGTGAAACGGAGGCTTACGATTTTGATGCTTTAACCTAGCCCCCTCTGATTTGGGCATGGAGAAAGACTAACACACCATCCCCCTCCGGGGATGCCTTGCCCCGACCACTTTGGTGGTGACAATGGATTTGATCCATTTGTGGTTCGACCCCTTTTGGGTTTCTTTAACCTTCGAATGAAGGGTTTTCCGTATCGTCAGTCATGTCTGATGATCCTTTTCCTAAGGATTTTTACTGAACTTAAACTGATTTTGTTGTAAAATCTCGTAATTGGCCTTGGATGATGAATTCGATGACCATTTCCTCAAGGATTCTGCAATGATTAGTTTCATGTCCATTCCTCATATGGTAATGACAAAAGGGTCCTCCTGCCTTCCTTTCGTATTTGGGTTTTTTCTTTACAGACGGTCAGTGGTTGAGTTCGTGTTTGATTAGGAAATAGATATTCTCCATCGAGATAGTAAAGTAATATTCCTTAAGTAATCTTGTCGTGAACTTCTTTTCTTGTTACTAGGACTTAACCTTATCACGGTTCAACCCTGTTATTTTACCTACATCTTTGTTCCTACTTCCCACATCATATTGAGACTGAGATGTTATTCCTTCGAACCATTTGTTGGTGAAATGGTTAAAATCATTCATTATCTCTTGTTCAAACGTTGTTCATCTGATCTACTTGTAGAGAGTTTTCTTTAGGTGAGAGAAAATACTAGTATCCTCTGATGTAGAACCATTTGGAGGAGGTGTTGATTCTTGTTTTATGTGGAAAAGGTTATAATCCTCGATGTCGGAAGCATATCGTTCTATTTCTCTTTTCCGCTTTATTGTCCGTAAGGCTTCTACTCTCAACCTTCACTCTTCTATCACTCCAGGGTCAGTGATTTCTGATTTATCCATTCATGATCCGGAAGTCTTTCATCGGGACCTTTTACCCATAACTTTTCTTCATCAAAGCTTTAGTCCAATCCGGGACGGAACAACATAGGTAGATATGTGGATTTTATCCACAAGGTCGGAGGTTCAGGCCCTCCTTCTAGCGCCAAAATGTTAGCGATATTTTTCGTCAACCCCAGAGATTGGCCGATTGGAATGGATCTAAGAGAAAAGAAAAGGGTTGTTTAGTCTGTGCGAGTCTTGGTCAGATTATCGCTCCTAGGTGTTGAGGACTTGAGGAGAGGGATCGCTAAACGCCGCTCTTGAAAAAGGGCTCAATGGATGTTAGAAAGGGATTCCACACTAAGTTAGTGGAAAGATCTAAGCTCATAAGGGAAACCTAGGCTTGCAGGATGGGTTTAAACCTATGGAAAGAGGTGTTTCATCCAATCTGCGAAAAGGCTTGGGAAAGAATCCACACATATATAGGAAGCAAACAGTAAATCATAGCAACAATGATTAAGAAATAGTTAGATAAACTCACAGGGGAAATACTTTGAGTATAGATGCGTTCTCTATTAACCTTTTATTTAGAATACATGAACAGAATGGAAGAAATCCTCCCATGGATTCCATCTTAGGGTTTTAGAGAAGGAGTACAAGAATTAAGAAAAATGAGAGAAATCCTCCCAGAAATGTGACCCAAAGGTCTTATTTATAGAGAATTTGGGGACCCTTCCGCTGTTGGGCTATTAGGCCTGCAGGTGCCTTTGTCGGCCGCTTTTCTCTTGGGTCTCAGATGCTTAGCTTCCGGCTGATTTTATAGAGTTGGTTATGGCCTCTGAAGCGAGGGTCCCGGTCGATTGGGGCTTCTTTGAGATTGAGATGAGCTTATCTTCATGGAAACTTTTGGATGGTATTTGAACTTCCGGTAGTAGCTCTTGGGTGTAGGCTCTCGGACGTAAGCTTTCAGATGTAGGCTTTCGGCTTTCTTGTGTATACTTAGAGGAGCTTGTCCTCCTAATGTATATGGATAGCCGCCGGTTTGAAACCGTTGTTGGTGATTGCTCCAAGTAGGTTCGTACGGATAACCTGTATCTCCGCTAGGGTTCCGGTTGGCCTTTCGGTGGAGTTTTTGGGATGATCTGGTCTTCCGAAAGTTACCTTTTGGTGATGTATTATTGTCCATCATTGTAACCTTTCGGCATTTATGCAGCTAATGTTTCGGAAGCTGGTTCCGGATAGTCTCTATATACTTTTGGTGTGATGCTTTTGACGTCTTCGTCCCTTGTTGTATTGGTGTTAAGTGAGTTAATACCGATGGCCCTTCCGAGTTTTAGTAGGCAGGGCTCCTATCTCCCTCTTTCTTGGTTTCCAATTTAGACAACCTTTCGTCAGGCAATTCCTTGTAGGATAGATCTTGTCAGGTGAACCTTATCGGACGAACCCAGTCGGATGGGCACCGCCAGATAGACTTCGTAGGCGCTTTATAGGCTTTGAGCTCCTTTCTCCCTGGAGGGTGTCGGCTTATGTTGCTCAGACCCTTCTTTATTATTTTTTGCTCCTCCTTTTATTTGGCTTCTTGCTTTTGGGAGGCTCTTTTTTACTTATACTCCTTCGATACCCCTTCACATCAGCTGGTTTCGGAGTTAGTTTTGGTAGTAACACCTCCTTCTTAGATTTCATTTGGTCATTATTCCCTTGTTGTTGTTGTTGTTGTTGTTTCTTCTTTCCATTCCTCTTCCTATTTCGGTTCTTTCCACTTTCATTACTTTGATGGAGCTTAGGTTTCTTGGTAGCATTAGTGTTTATAGTCTCTTTAGAAAATTGCTTTCCAGATCCTTGTGCATTGAGGATCTCCTCATCCCATCTCTTAACTTGTTGCTAAAGTTGTTGCTAAGTCATCTTTCTTCCCTCAATATCCTTCTCATTTGGGAAAGAACAGTTCATGAATTTTTAGCAGAATCCTCAACCCTAGGTGCCTGCACAGTAAAATCACGTTCTACTTCCTCTTTTGGAGTAGGCACCCTTCTTATGATCGCTACCATCATGGCCTTGAACATAGTCGAAAAATCGAACTTAGCAGCTGCAACTCCCGGATAGCTATACTCGTCTACCCTTCCATTCCCAGGCTCATCCCTTGCAGCGTGTCTCGAAGTTTGACGACCCATTCTTACTCTGAAACGGAATAATTAGTTCATATCAGAGAAAGGCCGCAAATGGTGTTCAAGTGCTTACTAACCTACTAAACTATATATTATAATACAGTAATATTCCATTAAAAAATAAAAGTATGTCTCTCGTACGTTTTTATGCTCGTGAAACTTCGGGTAAAATCGATTAAAAAAAGCTTTGATACCAAATGTGACGACCGCCCCCATAACTCATGCGCCAAACTAAGGAAAAGGTGCGTTGTATGATGTACCAGGCCAATATGGGATGATCATCAAGGAAGAATAACTCGAAATAAACCTTCCGTATAACTTATAGCGCATGGATGACATATAATAAAGATTATACAACAGGATACAATAGTGAAGCACAACAAAATAGAAACTTAAATCTCATAACATCTTAGAGTCAACAATACAAAAAATCTGTGAAAATGAGTAATTTGTGCATCAAACTTCACTACATATCTATCAAAGTATCAAAAGTCATCAAAATACAAAGAAAATAAAAGAATATCAAAACAACATAGTAGTAGTACGCCAACCTCGTACTCGTCACCGAATAGAATCATCGGCACCAAAATCTGCTACTTTCTATCTCAATCTTCTCACCACCAATGTTGATGAGAAGCCCAAGGTAATAAGAGAGAAATGTAAAACCTTAAGTCAGAAAATGGTTTTAGTGAGCGATAAAATAACTAACAATAGTTACATAGGATATATGAGTATAGACAGTTCAATCATCTGATCCGTCTTAGCAACCAAAAGATTAGCATAAGATAATCATCTATCATATACCAGTCCAGAATAGGAAAGGACATCGCCCAATCTCACTTCTCTTCGACGACCTATGGTGATAGCTTACCCAGAGAAAATAGAGAAGAAAGTATACAATCAATCATAGCATCCAATGTCCTAGCTATCACCGACTAAAGCCTTGAATCCAATGATAATCAAATTTTCTTTCATCGATCAAAAGCGCTAATGGAAACCCCGGTTCTAGTCATACTGCCATACATTGTCTTATGTATGTTTGACTCCAGGTGAGACAACTAGATCGCTCCCAGAGCTCGATCCAGGGTACACGATCTTTCCTGATCCTAATGGGCGTCCCTATGATACTCCTACACTGATTCAACTAGAACCTTCGATAACCAAGGATTCCTTGGCACTTCAAATCCATCGAGCCTTTCTTCTTGACGATCACATTTTTAGTTTGAGCAACTTCTCAAAACAATTCCATTATCATCCTTGATCAACTCTCACCTGAGTCAATCTATCATCATACTGAATTGTATATCATCCCACGACCAGTATCACATCAATCCCGCTTCAACCACTCCTTCTTGAGTTCACAATCGAAACACTATCCATTTTTTAGTTTCACATCGATCATTCGAAGTACATTCATCACCAAACGTCATCATCAATATCTGAAAGCCATCACAATCAAAACCACAAAGCCTCGACCCTCAATCATGCATCCTGATGGATCAATATTGGTCCATCATCAACGGACCAATATCGGTCCTCACACTTAGCCATTTATGGCTAAATGTCTCGACCTCTCCGCTACCCTCCTCAAGTACTTTCTACTGATCCATTTCCATAGCCAAATTCCAATTGTGTTAAACTCTTGTCGGTGCATCACATGCACTCGAATAACCAACCTTCAACCCATCCAAAATTACATTTAACTCTCTTGAAAATGTGCATGCAGATTCGAAGTCATATCTTAAACTCACACTCAAATTTTGATGCAATCCAACGACCACTGATGGATCGGTACCGGTACATATACTTAGAAAATTTCAAGACGAAATTTACTGAGTGTTATCCTTGTGTCCTCCAGAGCTCCTCCACAAAGTTTCATCTCAATACGATCATCTGAACCTCCGATTTGCTCTGTTCTTCAATCTTAAGCTCTACGGCAAAACATTCTAACAAACAATTCAAACAATGCATTCAATTTAATAAAAAAAAAAGCAACGATTCATCAAATCTTGGTCATACAAACATGTACATATCATAAACATCTAATAAAACAATGGTTAACATGATTTGGATCTAAACGTACATATGAACATGATAAATCTAACAATTATACGGCTTACATGATTAAATTAGGTTCTCCTAGGACGTTTAAATATGAATTAAGCATATATGATTAGATCTAGGGTGAATTTAACATGTAACATATGAATTGATCCTAATTTATCCATATAATCCTTTGTTTCCATGTGAGAGATATCTATCACTCACCAATTTCTAGATCCAATACAAATCCAATGAAATCATATCTGGACAACGATGAAGAACACCAAAATTGATGAAATTTGATGTGATGTCATCTTTTTTGATGATGATCTAGCCTCTAGATGCTATAGATGATGAATTAGAATGAATAGGATGAAGATATTAAGGATTAGGTTGAACCAGAGAATCATAGGCGCTCAATCTAATGTTTGAATAAAGAGAGAAACCCTAATACTTTCCCCAAACACATCTATTTATAGCTGCAGGTCATTAGCCTGATGGGCTTCACTAATCAGCCCATTAGTAGCTAGTCAGTCTGCTTAGCTAAAACAAAAACTTAAAACAACGATTCCTTCCAAACCGCTGAACCAAATCCTTAATGTGACCACTCTACATTATTGTAAACCACTATTTCAATCCAATGAAACCGATTTAAGCACCTGATTCGATCCCTATCAAAAGTGATAGCTAAAACAATATTCATAAGGAAAAATGGTTGCAAGTTGATTCGGTAAAAATCATGGACATGTCTTACATCCCCATGAACAACTTATTAAAATCTGAGAATGATCCGACCACTAGGGAATAAAATATATTACGGTCCTCCAATACGTAAAATACGGGTTGTTAAACTTTCTTAAGTGGGGAAATAAGTGTATGTATCCAAAATCATTTGCGATCCTTATGGTTAGAAATTAGTTTTGTTAACAAAACGGTTTTGGTCATTTTATCAACATTTTCTAAAATAATTTCCCGAAAGAGTTCATTATCTTTATTACCACTCTAAACTTGATTACTAGTTATAAATAATCCATATTTGAATATTTAAATATCCTTAATTATGGTGAGCAAATTCTGGGTGTTACATTCTCCCTCCTTGAAAGGATTTTTCCCTTGAAATTACCAACCTATAAGCGCCTAATATTTGGTATACATTGTTTGTGCATAGCTCCCTTTTCCGAGTAGTATTGATCCTTCTGTTTCTTATTGTGGATTCTGACCAAGCTCCTTGATCTGAAGACTTTGTTTTCCTTGCGTAGTACTCAACAACGTTAGAGAACTTAAGCATCCGACCGTAAACCCTTAATCAGTATTCATTGTTAACATCGAATGATAAATCTTCCTTCGGGTTGGTAAAGTTTCAAGCTTGAGGTTGGTAAAGATCGTTCGTGCACACAAGATGATCCATGTTGCTTACATTTTCTTTTGAAAAGTTATCAAACTTTGGTTAAAAGTTATTTTTAATACTTTATTTTCGTAGAATTCTTAATCTCTTTTGGGAGAGATCTATGTAATGTATATAAAAGGGAAAAGATTCGTTCACACCCAAAAAGTTCTTACAACCATTTCTAATACAATCTACCTAACTTGGTAATTGTTTAATTAGTACACCTTTAAAATTTCTATTCTATTCTTTAGAGTCTGGTGAGGACCTTCCGTACCAAAAATTCACTTTGAAGGGTATCTCCTCGTATTATTCTTCTTCATCATCTGCCTTATTCCATCTCCTTTTTATGGTGGTTCTCTACATAAGGAAAGCATGGTGCATGCCTGATTTGCCAAGTAAAATGAGAATGGTGGAGGCTTGCGTGTCGATTGTCATCACTTGAAATGATAATGGGCTAGTTCTCAAGGGCTTTGGAGGACTCTCCCTTGTAGAGCCTTCTTCCATTGGGTTTCTACAAAGATAAAGTGCACTTGTCAATGGTAATTCTAATTGATGACTAGGTATACTATACAAAGGTATGTATTAATTTTGTAAACATTTAACATTTAGACTATGAAATTCTTATCACATGATGTTTATATTTTGATCCTTACCATTTAATAACTATACATTTCTAAGAGTCAACCTGGTAAAGTTATTTCTTTACTAAATTTCAAAAGAGAATTCATTTATACTTGAAAATACGCACTGTTATATATTACTATCAACTCATTCTAGGGTATTTATGTCCCCATATCTAACGAGCTACTCATCCTAGGGTATTCCTAACCCTGTCTTTGATGAGTCTTTTACCTAGATCAGGCTTAGGTGTTCGCTCAACCTAAGCTCTGATACCGGATGAAGCGGCCCGCTTCCCCGGCTCTTGGAAATGACACTAATACATCCACGACATTCACATGCCACAAATCCAAGTGTGAAGAAGCGCATCATTTATGGTAAGAATGAAAATGGAAAGAAAGTAGAATGAAAAAAAATCGTGCATAGTGGAAAATATACATATATTCATCACTCGAAACCATTACAACTAGAAAATATCAAAGTGTAACTAATGTCAGCATGAATAGTTATAAAATGTGTCCTCACAAATGTTGAGAAACTAAGTGATGGTGGGAATAGATATATATCTCTAAAATATTCAACTCCAAGCTTCTTCTAACTGATCCAAGTAAAACCTAAGCTACTAGGATACTCGAAGAAAATAAGGAATCCATAGTGTAAGAAAAATAACTCTGAGTCAGTCATGGGATTGATGTAAGAAACTCAAATCCGATATTTGAAAATAAAGGTGTCCCATATGACCACGACCACACATAAACATGGCATGAGGTTTTCCCTTATGGTATCCAAATCTTTTCTATGTAAAATTCTCTAATATTATTTTTATTGACTTGCAGGATAAAACTCATTAAAATAAATCAAATTACGAAATAGTTACCATTATTAAATTTTGTATATGTTAGGCAATACAAATAAAATCACAAGCTCTTAGGGAAAATAGATTTCCATATGATAGCAAGGTAATGGACTACCTCTCTTTGTAGCACATATGTGAGTGATGTTCCAAGGACGACCGCCCTCCGTTGGCAAGTCCGAATTAGTTACATAAACCTAAAGGTGGTGCACTGATTGAGTATGTCATCACCCCTATCATAGTCGACCTAACCAAGACCTCATGCGTTCTCCACTTCTAGTCATATAAAGAGAAATCTAGAAGGGTGATGATCATATCTTAATGAGCACTACCACTTAACCTCTTTGTGTGCTCTATTTCTTCCAACTCCAATTGCTGAGGCTAAAGGTCTCTGATTGCCTTTTTCTTCAAGCACATTCTTTACTTTAAATGTCATCTTTCCAAATCCAACAAACACAATTGATTTCCACTAATATACAACCTCTGAGCTCGAGCGTCTCAGATAATAATGCCTACAGTGCAGGAGAATTAGTACCCACACTATCAAACAATGTACATTCATGGAGGTTAGTATACGCATATTAGAAATGGAACATCATACATTCACCTATACAAGTCATCTTGGGTTTGGATAAAGTGAAGGCACTCCTCGTACCATAACCTAGATAAACCTAGTGATGAGTAGCAAGGAGCCCTTGCATTGAAGATCTGAATGCAGAACTGGTGTTTATATTTAGTAAGCGAAAATTTCCCTCGAGGGTCAGGGACATCAACTGTAACAACCCGGAAAATGCGGGCCAATTTAAAATTTTTATTTTGGCAATTTGAGTGAATTTTGATTATTTAAAATGAATTATATTAAATAATAACGACGAGAAACTTATTTTTGAATAGAATTCGAAAGTATATATTTATTTGAATCGTCGTTAGAATTTAAATATTTATTTATATATAAAAAAGGAATTGAAAATGGCGCGGTAGTTCGATAATTCAATTTCAAAGTTCAAATGAATATACAGGATTCAAAATAAATCGGATTTTAGTGAAACCAAAAATATTAGAATCTATTTGTGAATATCTTTCCAATGAATCCGAAAAATCAAAATTTCATAGCGGGGGTCAAAAGATATGTCCAGTTGAAAATTCAGAATAGTCGCTATGGAATTCTGGCCCTTAAAAATAGCCATTTTGCAAACGACCTTGGATTTCGACGAAACCACTTTTGTTGGATCCGTGATGTCAAGTTATTGCTAGATTCCAATTTTCATAATTTTTCGAATCAATATGTGAGCGTGGCGAAGGAAAACACGTTTGACCAGTTTCAGTTGATTTTAATCGACTGGAAAATGGTCATTTTTCAAACGGTCTAAGAATTCGATGAAACTAGTTTTGTTAGGACCGTATCGTCGATACGAAGCTAGAAAATATTTTTTGGGAATTTTTCGAGTTAGTATGTGACCCCGGTAAATTGAAATGCGTGTTCAAATTCAATATATAGAGTTATATGTTGATTTTGACGAAAACTGATCGAAACGATCGAATCAGCTTACGATACATGTCCCATTGTGTTCGGGATGGGGGTAATTAGCTATGGACGGCAGTCGGTGGGTTCGATTTCGAAGTCGAAATTAAAAGTTACTTTTTGAAGATAAAATTAAGTTAAATTATTATATAACCCCTTACCCTCACACACTCTCTCTCCCTCATAAGTCAAACCCGCCCCCTACAGGAAAAAAACCACCGTTGCCTTCGTTCCCCGGCCCATACTCCGCCGCCTCCATTCAACCTCCCCCCATCAACGCGCCTCAGATCGGCCATCCCCCCTCTGTTCCTCCACTCGCGCGAAGCCCCTCTTCTCCCGTCGGAAAACCGCAACCGCACCACCACGAGACGCCGATGCCGACCACCCCTAGCCCCCGTTCAACCTCCGCCGCTCCTCCCTCCTCCGATCAGCACCCCGGCGCGATGTTTCCTCCCCCTTCCCCCTCTTCGCTGGAAAGAAAACAGTACGTTTTTATTTATTTATTTTATTTTACTTTATTTTAATTTAAATTCTTTGATTTTATTTCTAGAGAACAATACGATTATTAAGTTAGTAGAAAAGAAAATATAATATGATTTTTATTTCGAAAAAGAAGAGATCTTTTTTTAGAAAAATATTTGATTTTTTAATAAGTAGAAAGATATGGTTTTTAATAAAAGAAAGATCATAATTTTGATAAAGGAAAGATATGAATTTTAATTATATAAAGATATGATTTTACCGTAGGAAGGAAATATTTTTGACAAGTTAAAAATATGATTTTTAACTAGTGTGTGGCATGAAAATATTTTTAAAAGATTAAAAATATAATTTTTATATAATAGAGAGAATAAAAATATGATTTTTATATTATATAGCTAATAAAAATTCGATCTTTATTATGTAGGCGATATAAAAATATAATTTTTATTATGTTACTAGCAAGATAAAAATATAATTTTTATCATGGAAGTTGCGTTGTAAAAATACATATGAAGTAGAAATAAAAATATGATTTTTATTTAGGGAATGAAGTAATAAAAATATAATTTTTATTATGAACGGCGTAGTAAAGAACTGCATAGGAATTGCAAAGGAAATCCAGAAGGATCAACAGTTCAACAACAAAGAAAGGCGGAGTGGAACCCTCTGTGAGAACTTCTCACCTTTAATTTAATTTTTTAATTAAAATATATACTAGAATGCAGACGGTGTTTAGTAGCACCCGACACCCGTCGTCCACAGACCATGGACGGCTTGTATGCTTGTTTGTTTGATTTTGATGTGTAGTTGATTGTGTGATGTGATGTGAAAAGAAATAAAATATTTATATAGTTAAAAAATATTTTATAGATAAAAATAGAAATTTTTAACGTGTATATAAAATAAATATTTATAAACAAATCGGAGATTTGTTTATATACACTGATTTGATTGTTTTTGATTGGGACGATAAATTTTGCACATCGCCCAACTACACAAATAAAATTTGTGTTTTATTGTTTGAAACCCCACACGGGTATTGGGATGATATATGGCATATACTAATTCCAATAATTAGTTGTATGTCGATCGATTGATTGACAGACTGTTATAAGCATTAAATATTTATATTTGATGCTTATACAGTGTAGAATGCACTTTGGATGATGGTTGATTATTTGTCATTGTTGATATATACGTGCGTTGTATGGAAATCCATAGAAATAAAATCTATGGTAATTGATTGGGCCTCATTCCAATATTTGAATAGACATATTTGAAATAAGAAATATTCGAAAAGAAATATTTGAATAGAAATATTTGAAAAAGAAATATTTGAAATTAGAAATATATGAAGTCGTGTTGAATAGATTGACGCCATTTTGACATGAACGATATTTATATCGATTTTATTCATTTTACAATGAATATCGAAAGTGATTTCAAAATCTGATATTTTGAAATGAATTGAAATTGAATAGAATTGAATTCGAATTGAAATTCAAATAGAAATGAATTCGAATTGAAATTGAATAGAAATGAATTCGAATTGAAATTCAAATAGAAATGAATTCGAATTGAAATTGAATAGAAATGAATTCGAATTGAAATTGAATTGAATTGAAAACGAATTTAAAACGATTTATAAAATATGTTTTAAAAGGAAATCGACGAAGTATATATATTATATATATAATATAATGGCCTGAATAGAACGCGCCGCGCTGCGGCAGTTCGCGAATTTCGACCATTGACTTCGAACGGACATTACGGGAGATTCGACCCTCGGATTCTCCTAAAACCGGAACCGTTGGGTTCGTATTGAAAAGAGCTTTCTAACGAATATTAGAAATTAGAAATCTAACGGTTGGATTTGGAATTATGTCCAAATCAAATTTGAAAAAGGTCACTGTAAGTGCAGTTCGATGGCCGTTGATGGAAATCGACTGTACGGGCCTTGATAAAATTATTAAAAATAGTAATAATTTGTGTAAAATCATAAGAAATGATTTGTGAAGAATTGGGATGAAAAACACCATATTTGAAAAGATAAAAATAGATTTTTATCGAGATGAACTAGTTTTGAACTAGAATAATAATTTATTTATTTTTGAAATAAATAAAGTGAATTTGAAAAGGATTTTAAAAGTAACCAGAATTTCGAATAATTGAATTGGAATGGATTTGAATCGAAATTGTCTTTGGAATATTTCGATGTTGGATTTAGTGATTATACAGATGTTATTATGGAAATTTGAAAGATATATATATATATATCGTTATTTCCATTACGATATTTGTTGGTCATAGAATTTGATATTGAATATAAGCCGATATATTTTCTATTCAGAGCCTTGTATTTAATATCAAATGTGATTTGGGTTGTCGTGAATGGTGTCTTCATTAACACTATTCTTAAGCCCAGTTGAGAAAAAAAAATTAAATCTTTTTATTTAGATTTAATGAAGTGTGCCAATTAAATAATATTTAATTGGAATTGAATTGGTATTGATTTTTGGGTTTATCGTGAACAGTGTTTTAAATAACACTTGTTCTTTAACCCGATAATTAATGGAATGTGATTTTGGGTTTATCGTGACCGTGTTTTTAAATGACACTGATTCTTTAACCCAGTTAAGGATTAAAACTAAGTGGAGTTTTAATGAATCTTTAATTAGATTGAAAAGATTGAGATTGGGGTATCACCAGTTTTACTCCAGGCGATAGTTAAATCTTTAATTAGATTTGAACGTGAAATGGTAACTGAATTTACCGATAACACCGTGGTGTTAGAGATGAAGTATTACCAGTTTTACTCCATGGGATGAATAGGTTAGGATTGGGAAATAAACGATTACTCCGGTGTGGTTCGCTAATCCCGACTAGTTTGAATTGATATTCAAAGAAGATTAAAGAATAAATTTAAAGAATTTATCTTTGTTAAAATTAATGGGAATCTTTCCCAAAGTATAAGAATACTTGAATAAAAGAATATTCTGAATTGGAATGAGGCGTATGTTGTGTTTGTGTAACACTTGTTTATTATATACGCAAGTTATTCAGAAAGACCAGGTTTATCCCATTCTGAATAACTGATTCGACGTGGTGTCGAAGATGAAGATGGTGGTTGAAGACCGGAGGTCTTCACGTCGTTTGGGTGATTGTTGATGATCTTGATTGGGCCGTACACCCAAGAGGAGGGAATCAGTTAGTGATCGTCCAGACGTACTTGGAGATCGATGGATATGCGGGGTACTAGGTGCCTCCGTTTTCGTTCAGACCCAGAACGAACTTGTAAATGGACTGTGTGTCTGACATTGGATTTTAGTCTGTGTGATTGATTTCCATTAAATATATATCTGTTTGGTGGCAGAGAATTTATTCTCTTGCTTAACGCCCTTCTCTGAGACGTACGAGCTCAGGGGTTATATATTGATAGATATCAAACGCATGGAGTGAATTGCCTGTGTGGCATGCCTAAGTGGCAAATGATCAAGGCTTCTATTGAAAAGCAAAGTCTTGTGGTTGATGATCAAAGCACGGCCTGTGTGGCGTAGCTTTGTGTATAACGTTAATTCGCGAGCCTCACACCCCGGTGTGAACCAAAAACGGGAGAGGACGTCAGGGAGGGCATGCGTTTCTTTCTAGCTAGAAGTGGCGTCAGTGGTTTTACATGCCCTGACGAGTTTGACTTATGTGGTTGTTGCTGTTGCGAGGCGCCTCGGTTTAATCGGACGATCCGGGTCCGATGGAGTCATTCGTTGGCTCATTTGCGCCCCATAGGGCGGGGAAACGCATGTTCAGGGTTTAAGTTTAATCCACATCGGTGGATCGGCCCTGAGGACCCAAGGGACACTCAAGCTCTGTTCCTGAGACATGGTATGCTAGATTGTCTCGAATCGGTAGAGGACTATCTTTTGCCTCGGTTCATAGATGGAAGTCCAATTTCCAAATACGAGATGTGCGGTTTTGATTGTAAACCTATATATGGCGACATAGTGGCATGGGACGCTCATGTCGCCTAGGATTGACACTTATGATTTGAAATTGTTTTTGGCACTATACACCTATAGTACTATCAAAATAATTTGTTTTTAAACGTATCAAGCATTCTTTGGCTATTATAAGGTAAAAACCATATCCTCCGGCTTGCGTTGCATTGTGTGATGGGACCTGGGTCTTATAATAGCTTCATTTTTCTTTATTTAGCATTGCGCTGTTTGTTTTATGCACTGGTATTCTTGGGAGGAAGCCCGTTCCGTGTTATACGGCATGGTCCCTTGATTTACCTAACTTTAAAATAAAGATTAATAACTGTTTTAGTTCTCACACTAGTCCCATGACTGACCTGGAGTTTATTGTTTTAACCTAAACTTTGGGTGCCCTTTTTTTGACACGAGCAGCTAGTAGTTTTGGTTTTGCAGATTTATATTCACAGGATCCTGGTTTACAGCTGGAACGATATCCGGAAAGCTTTGTATCCGTATATCTACTTCTAGTTGTGTATTGTATTATTTTTCGCTGCTATGTAATGTGTTGTAATCTCTGATATTTTTCTGTTGTGTAATATTTATTTATACTCTGTATATTCTTGTATTTTGATGAATTGTTGTAATAAACAATGAACTGTTCTTCTATCTGCGTTCTAATTTGTCGTGTTCTCAAAACAATCAGGCGTTACGAACGGTCTTGATCGGTTTAGCGACTGATTTGGATCGAGTGGAATTCTCAGTCATTACATTTGGTATCAGAGCTTTGGTTTACAAAGCTCAGAGAACAAGACACATTAGAACCCTGCGAAAGAATTCGTCAGAAATTGATTAGCAATATCCAATAAGAATGACTCGTTAGAGATGGGATCAGTAGTATCCTAGAACGAGTGTGAAGAGTATATTTTTAAAATGAAAACAAATTTAGTTTTGAGAATTTAAATCAACTATTCATATTTGATTATTTATTTGTATTTGGGCAATCCAGTATATATAGATTTTGCGTATACGTCTGATCCGCGTGTATTTGAAGTTTTAATATACTGGATAGATATAGAATCGTACTCTAGTGGCCCGAAGATGATTCTGATGGTTGAGTACTCATCGTCAGAATTTATATTCGAGTGACGAAAGTGAGGTTTCTATATATTTCCAATTGACTGGTGTGAGAACCAAAATTAGATAGGGCCTATTGTTGTGATTTGGCATCAAAAATATGATTTTTGACTATGTATCAAAGTTATAAATTTGAAAAGCTAATCAACTAATTGATTGCTGGTTGTGTTGTTTGATTATTGTTTGATTAATTAAATGTCGAACCTATAGCCAAATTGAACCAAATAGTGAATTGTATTGAAAATTGGTCGCATTTGCATGCATATACATGTATATCTATTGAGCAGGTCATAGCAAAGAGGCTAGAGCAGAAGAATAAAATTGTTTGCCCGACAAATAGTTACATGTTTACCATAATTTACTGTTTTGTTTGGGTGATGATGATTTTATGAGCCGATTGGCTTTTTCTTTTTCTTTTAGATTGAAGAAGGCCATGGGAGGCTATATGAAATATCCCGAAGTCCCCGGTGCAGGGGAGGTTATGGTGAAATTTTTCGAAAATTTAGGGTGTTAGCCAAATTTTTGAAAAATTTGAAAAGTTCTTAGAAACTGAAAAGTTGAAGAACTTAAGCCGTAATGAAAATAATGGAAGTTTAGTTGATTTGTTAAACAACTTTCGGCTTCGTTCCTTTTCGGGGACGAAAAGTTTTAAGTGGGGGAGAATGTAACAACCCGGAAAATGCGGGCCAATTTAAAAATTTTATTTTGGCAATTTTAGCGAATTTTGATTATTTAAAATAATAACGACGAGAAACTTATTTTTGAATAGAATTCGAACGTATATATTTATTCGAATCGTCGTTAGAATATAAATATTTATTTATATATATAAAAGGAATTGAAAATGCCGCGGTAGTTCGATAATTCGATTTCAAAGTTCAAATGAATATACAGGATTCAAAATAAATCGGATTTTAGTGAAACCAAAAATATTAGAATCTATTTGTGAATATCTTTCCAACGAATCTGAAAATCAAAATTTCATAGCGGGGGTCTAAAGATATGTCCAGTTGAAAATTCAGAATAGTCGCTATGGAATTCTGGCCCTTAAAAATAGCCATTTTGCAAACGACCTCGGATTTCGACGAAACCACTTTTGTTGGATCCGTGATGTCAAGTTATTGCTAGATTCCAATTTTCATAATTTTTCGAATCAATATGTGAGCATGGCGAAGGAAAACGCGTTTGACCAGTTTCAGTTGATTTTAATCGACTGGAAAATGGTCACTTTTCAAACGGTCTCAGAATTCGATGAAACTAGTTTTGTTAGAACCGTATCGTCGATACGAAGCTAGAAAATATTTTTCGGGAATTTTTCGAGTTAGTATGTGACCCCGGTAAATTGAAATGCGTGTTCAAATTCAATATATAGAGTTATATGTTGATTTTGATGAAAACTGATCGAAACAGTCGAATCAGCTTACGATATATGTCCCATTGTGTTCGGGATGGGGGTAATTAGCTATGGACGGCAATCGGTGGGTTCGATTTCGAAGTCGAAATTAAAAGTTACTTTTTGAAAATAAAATAAAATTAAATTATTATATAACCCCTTACCCTCACACACTCTCTCTCCCTCATAAGTCAAACCCGCCCCCTTCAGGAAAAAAAACCTCGTTGCCATCGTTCCCATACCCATACGCCGCCGCCTCCGTTCAACCTCCCCCATCAACGTGCCTCAGATCGGCCATCCCCCCCTCTGCTCCTCCACTCGCGTGAAGCCCCTCTTCTCCCATCGGAAAACCGCAACCGCACCACCACGAGACGCCGACGCCGACCACCCCTAGCCCCCGTTCAAACTCTGCCGCTCCTACCTCCTCCGATCAGCACCCCGGCGTGATGTTTCCTCCCCCCTCCCCCTCTTCGCTGGAAAGAAAACAGTACGTTTTTATTTATTTATTTTATTTTACTTTATTTTAATTTAACTTCTTTGATTTTATTTCTAGAGAACAATACGATTATTAAGTTAGTA
Organism: Allium sativum; assembly: GCA_030737875.1. Taxonomy (NCBI): domain Eukaryota; kingdom Viridiplantae; phylum Streptophyta; class Magnoliopsida; order Asparagales; family Amaryllidaceae; genus Allium; species Allium sativum. Next base: position 295,206,737 of record CM060927.1, on the reverse strand, counting down.
GAAAAGAAAATATAATATGATTTTTATTTCGAAAAAGAAGAGATCTTTGTGTAGAAAAATATTTGATTTTTTAATAAGTAGAAAGATATGGTTTTTAATAAAAGAAAGATCATAGTTTTGATAAAGGAAAGATATGAATTTTAATTATATAAAGATATTATTTTACCGTAGGAAGGAAATATTTTTGACAAGTTAAAAATATGATTTTTAACTAGTGTGTGGCATGAAAATATTTTTAAAAGATTAAAAATATAATTTTTATATAATTGAGAGAATAAAAATATGATTTTTATATTATATAGCTAATAAAAATTCGATCTTTATTATGTAGGCGATATAAAAATATAATTTTTATTATGTTACTAGCAAGATAAAAAAATAATTTTTATCATGGAAGTAGCGTTGTAAAAATACAAATGAAGTAGAAATAAAAATATGTTTTTATTTAGGGAATGAAGTAATAAAAATATAATTTTTATTATGAACAGCGTAGTAAAGAACTGCATAGGAATTGCAAAGGAAATCCAGAAGGATCAACAGTTCAACAGCAAAGCACGGCGGAGTGGAACCCTCTGTGAGAACTTCTCACCTTTAATTTAATTTTCTAGTTAAAATATATACTAGGATGCAGGCGGTGTTTAGTAGCACCCGACACCCGTCGTCCACAGACCATGGACGGCTTGTATGCTTGTTTATTTGATTTTGATGTATAGTTGATTGTGTGATGTGATGTGAAAAGAAATAAAATATTTATAGTTAAAAAATATTTTATAGTTAAAAATAGAAATTTTTAACGTGTATATAAAATAAATATTTATAAACAAATCGGAGATTTGTTTATATACACACATTTGATTGATATTGATTGGGACGATAAATTTTGCACATCGCCCAACTACACAAATAAAATTTGTGTTTGATTGTTTGAAACCCCACACGGGTATTGGGATGATATATGGCATACACTAATCCCAATAATTAGTTGTATGTCGATCGATTGATTGACAGACTGTTATAAGCGTTAAATATTTTTAATTGATGCTTATACAGTGTAGAATGCACTTTGGATGATGGTTGATTATTTGTCATTGTTGATATATACGTGCGTTGTATGGAAATCCATAGAAATAAAATCTATGGTAATTGGTTGGGCCTCATTCCAATATTTGAATAGACATATTTGAAATAAGAAATATTCGAAAAGAAATATTTGAATAGAAATATTTGAAAAAGAAATATTTGAAATAGAATATTTGAAAATAGAAATATATGAAGTCGTCTTGATTAGATTGACGCCATTTTGGCGTGAACGATATTTATATCGATTTTATTCATTTTACAATGAATATCGAAAGTGATTTCAAAATCTGATATTTTGAAATGAATTGAAATTGAATAGAATTGAATTCGAATTGAAATTCAAATAAAAATGAATTCGAATTGAAATTGAATAGAAATGAATTCGAATTGAAATTCAAATAGAAATGAATTCGAATTGAAATTGAATAGAAATGAATTCGAATTGAAATTGAATTGAATTGAAAACGAATTTAAAACGATTTATAAAATACGTTTTAAAAGGAAATCGACGAAGTATATATATATTATATATATAATATAATGGCCTGAATAGAACGCGCCACGCTGCGGCAGTTCGCGAATTTCGACCATTGACTTCGAACGGACATTACGGGAGATTCGACCGTCGGATTCTCCTAAAACCGGAACCGTTGGGTTCGTATCGAAAAGAGATTTCTAACGAATATTAGAAATTAGAAATCTAACGGTTGGATTTGGAATTATGTCCAAATCAAATTAGAAAAAGGTCGCTGTAAGTGCAGTTCGATGGCCGTTGATGGAAATCGACTGTACGGGCCTTGATAAAATTATTAAAAATAGTAATAATTTGTGTAAAATCATAAGAAATGATTTGTGAAGAACTGGGATGAAAAACACCATATTTGAAAAGATAAAAATAGATTTTTATCGAGATGAACTAGTTTTGAACTAGAATAATAATTTATTTATTTTTGAAATAAATAAAGTGAATTTGAAAAGGATTTTAAAAGTAACCAGAATTTCCAATAATTGAATTGGAAAGGATTTGAATCGAAATTGTCTTTGGAATATTTCGATGTTGGATTTAGTGATTATACAGATGTTGTTATGGAAATTTGAAAGATATATATATATATATATATATATATATCGTTATTTCCAATACGATATTTGTTGGTCATAGAATTTGATATCGAATATAAGCCGATATATTTTCTATTTAGAGCCTTGTATTTAATATCAAATGTGATTTGGGTTTGTCGTGAATGGTGTCTTTATTAACACTATTCTTAAGCCCAGTTGAGAAAAAAAAAGATCAAATCTTTTTATTTAGATTTAATGAAGTGTGCCAATTAAATAATATTTAATTGGAATTGAATTGGTATTGATTTTTGGGTTTATCGTGAACAGTGTTTTAAATAACACTTGTTCTTTAACCCGATAATTAATGGAATGTGATTTTGGGTTTATCGTGACCGTATTTTTAAATGAAACTGATTCTTTAACCCAGTTAAGGATTAAAACTAAGTGGAGTTTTAATGAATCTTTAATTAGATTGAAAAGATCGAGAATGGGGTATCACCAGTTTTACTCCAGGCGATAGTTAAATCTTTAATTAGATTTGAACGTGAAATGGTAATTGAATTTACCGATAACACCGTGGTGTTAGAGATGAAGTATTACCAGTTTTACTTCATGGGATGAATAGGTTGGGATTGGGAAATAAAAGATTACTCCGGTGTGGTTCGCTAATCCCGACTAGTTTGAATTGATATTCAAAGAAGATTAAAGAATAAATTTAAAGAATTTATCTTTGATAAAATTAATGGGAATCTTTCCCAAAGTATAAGAATATTTGAATAAAAGAATATTATGAATTGGAATGAGGCGTATGTTGTGTTTGTGTAACACTTGTTTATTATATACGTGAGTTATTCAGAAAGACCGAGTTTATCCCATTCTGAATAACTGATTCGACGTGGTGTCGAAGATGAAGACGGTGGTTGAAGACTGGAGGTCTTCACGTCGTTTGGGTGATTGCTGATGATCTTGATTGGGCCGTACACCCAAGAGGAGGGAATCAGTTAGTTATCGTCCAGACATACTTGGAGATCGATGGATATGCGGGGTACTAGGTGCCTCCGTTTTCGTTCAGACCCAGAACGAACTTGTAAATGGACTGTGTGTCTGACATTGGATTTTAGTCTATGTGATTGATTTCCATTAAATATATATCTGTTTGGTGGCAGAGAATTTATTCTCTTGCTTAACGCCCTTCTCTGAGACGTACGAGCTCAGGGGTTATATATTGATAGATATCAAACGCATGGAGTGAATTGCCTGTGTGGCATGCCTAAGTGGCAAATGATCAAGGCTTCTATTGAAAAGCAAAGTCTTGTGGTTGATGATCAAAGCACGGCCTGTGTGGCGTAGCTTTGTGTATAACGTTAATTCGCGAGCCTCACACCCCGGTGTGAACCAAAAACGGGAGAGGACGTCAGGGAGGGCATGCGTTTCTTTCTAGCTAGAAGTGGCGTCAGTGGTTTTACATGCCCTGACGAGTTTGACTTATGTGGTTGTTGCTGTTGCGAGGCGCCTCGGTTTAATCGGACGATCCGGGTCCGATGGAGTCATTCGTTGGCTCATTTACGCCCCATAGGGCGGGGAAACGCATGTTCAGGGTTTAAGTTTAATCCACATCGGTGGACCGACCCTGAGGATCTAAGGGACACTCGAGCTCTATTCCAGAGACATGGTAGGCTAGAGTGTCTCGAATCGGTAGAGGACTATCTTTTGCCTCGGTTCACAGATGGAAGTCCAATTTCCAAATACGAGATGTGCGGTTTTGATTGTAAACCTATATATGTCGACATAGTGGCATGGGATACTCATGTCGCCTAGGATTGGTACTTATGATTTGAAATTGTTTTTGGCACTTTACACCTATAGTACTATCAAAATAATTTGTTTTTAAACGTATCAAGCATTCTTTGGCTATTATAAGGTAAAAACCCTATCCTCCGGCTTGCGTTGCATTGTGTGATGGGACCTGGGTCTTATAATAGCTTCATTTTTCTTTATTTAGCATTGCGCTGTTTGTTTTATGTACTGGTATTCTTGGGAGGAATCCTGTTCCGTGTTATATGGCGTAGTCCCTTGATTTACCTAACTTTAAAATAAAGATTAATAACTGTTTTAGTTCTCACACCAGTCCCATGACCGACCTGGAGTTTATTATTTTAACCTAAACTCTTGGTGCCCTTTTTTTGACACGGGCAGCTAGTAGTTTTGGTTTTGCAGATTTATATTCACAGGATCCTGGTTTACAGCTGGAACGATATCCGGAAAGCTTTGTATCCGTATATCTACTTCTAGTTGTGTATTGTATTATTTTCCGCTGCTATGTAATGTGTTGTAATCTCTGATATTTTTCTGTTGTGTAATATTTATTTATACTCTGTATATTCTTGTATTCTGATGAATTGTTGTAATAAACAATGAAACGTTCTTCTGTCTGCGTTCTAATTTGTCGTGTTCTCAAAACAATCAGGCGTTTCGAACGGTCATGATCGGTTTAGCGACTGATTCGGATCGAGCGGAATTCTCGGTCGTTACATCAACCCTTCATTCAATCTCCATAATTCTTCATTGTTCAACCATCTTTACTTTGAAACGTCGACTGATTCAAAGTGCTTTTCGGATAAGAATCACCAGATCTGATCTTGGTCTCCTCAATCAATCATCGCAAAATACTGTTTAACTAATATCGGGTGTTCTTCATTTCTTAATTCATTAATCCATAAAACATCGTTTAGGGGTGTATAAATTCAAATACTCATCAAGTAAATATATGTAATCATCAAACCCCGTTCATTATGTCTTCTTAGATGGTAAATCCAATTTATTATGATAGATCCGAAGAAATCATAGTCATTCTACTTGATATCAATTTTCGTGTTCAATCTCTATTAATCTTCGAATAACGGTGTAAACACTTTTTTAAATTCATACCTATAGTAGGGATCCCCTCCTCAGAATTTTATACTAAGTACAACAAGATCATCTCCAAGTAATCCAACTAAATTAACTTCAGAAAACTAGATCTTTTGTACTTAATTTTTTCACATTTCAACTGTATATGTCCCTCGCCCAGGAAAGAGCCAAGTGAACCATGGCACTAATTGCTCTTAAACATATCTTTGGTTAAGCACCCACATTTGTATCTTAGAAACTGGAAAATCTAGCATACTCGTTATCTTATTAGATCTAAGATTAAATCATTTGCTTATTGATTCAATTCAATTATTTAAATATTTTTAAATATGTTGTATAACTTTCAAACTATCTTTAAATTACTTCATTAATCATCTAAAAATATTCACCAAAGGTTTAGGTAATATATGTCAATTTTAAACTCCAATTTCAATTGTTATTGAAAAATGTGGTGAAAAATGCTGCAAAAAGTGCTATTTTAGCATGATTGATCAAAATGACTTTTCTTTTTTTGAAAATTTCATATATTCCACGCAAATCAATTTAAAACATTTAAATTATTTATAAGATTTATTTAACAATTTTACTGAATCTGAAATCCTAAGTTTAAGCAAATGCATTTTCTGGATTCCGTACAACAAAGTTGCGATGTTTTCCAAAACTTGTTGTAACGACCTGGCTTTTTGACCAAGTCAAGTCGGTAATTAAACCAACTTAAATCGTTCAAAACGACAGATTGTTACTGCTTTTGGAGTTGAAATATAAATTCACAGAATCACAGACACAGAACACAGTATATCTCATAGCATACGTAAAATTTATACAATATTACAAAATCCTTTAAATTTACATGATATCAGAGTACAGAAATAAATATAGATACAGCTGAAGAATGAATATAGATTCATACTAATATTTGGTTATAAGAAGAGATGAGCACAACTATATATGACATAGTAGATGGATGGCTGGATCTCCAATGAATTTCAAGCTCTAACAGATATATCTCCAAGGTGAAATACTTGGTCTGAACAGAGAATTTTGCAAGGAATAAAACAAACAAAATACCCGAGTCAGGACTAACATTCTCATATAAGTGAATTAACTCATGTGGCATGTCAAAATGAAATGCATCATTAACTTATAGGATGTTTGGGATTCACATCCCTTAAGGTTCCGTGAAACTAATATATATAATATAGTACGCTATTATAATAATGTCAGTAAAGCAAATATATCAAAATAGCGTAAGTGGGATTACATTTTTATCCTTACAGCGTTTATAATAGCGTAGTCTATACAGTATCGTAAACCCACCGTAACCCGATGGCATTAGAGGGAACTCCATAGGTACGATACAAATCAAAATCGTAGGGGCTCAATAAGGATAATATGACAAGGCACATGATGAATACCCACGGTAGGATTCTATCGGATTGTTGTCCCCGGGCCGGTGGTAACGCATATTAGCAAATGCCGCCCACCTCGAACGACACTCCCAAAATAAAAGGGTGCACCCAAATCAATTACAACAGTAATAGAGATGTAATCGAAGAAGCATGTCCGATTAGAGGTGCGAGCTCAATTAACCCGGATATGGCTCCTGTTTTAGTCATTTTAATTATGACTCGAAGGTCAAGTCCAATCCATCAGCGTTCTCTTTCTTCAAATCCAGTAATCGCCTGCATACCATACTACTTCATTCTGGAATATCCACCACATGCATAGTTGTTAAAGTGGTGTCGGCATTGGCAGAGAGTATGACATCTACCGACTCCGGTCTCTTTAACAAGTAAACGTTTACATTTCTCACACTATGGTCATTAGATTTGAAATCATTTTTTCGAGTATCGCAAATCGATTTATTTCAAGTATTGCCCCAAAATCGATTTATCAAATAATTCATTATTGATTTGGTTGAGATTTCAAATCCGACATTTAAAAATATTCCTTGTCAAACCATTTGAGTTTGGATTTCAATTCCCATGAAATCTCAATGTCTTGAAATCTTCATTTTAATCACTTATTAAAACCGTTCGAGTTTGGATTTCACTTTTTACTCAAAATATCATTATCACTGGAAACCTTCATTATTAATCCTTTCGGATTTGTTAGCTCGGATTGGACATGGATCTTTTCAATTCATAAAAATAATTAGAATAGTAACTTGGAAAAATGTAATGTGTTAATCTGAAAATAATATATACTGTTGTAAAATAATATTAAAAAAATCCTTAACTGCCAAAATAGGTATAAGTCTCATATTAAAATTATAAAATATGTTCAGAAAAGTTAGAATTGAAAACAATTACGAAATGGTTATAAAATAATTATAAAGTTTGAAGAGTCAAAATAGTTTAAGATGATTTATTATAAGAAATTTGTGAAACCAAGTAATAAGGAAAGCTTGTTTTTATAAAATATAGTATGATTCAAAACATCATGATCCAATCTGATCGTATTTCCAAATCCATGTTCCAAAATCTATCTTCCAACCATTCATTTTCTAATTCAAATCAATTTTCCATTTATTGGTTTGAACTTATATTCATCTTGTAACTTTAAATATTTCCAAATCATTATTTCAAGTTAGATTTATGTAAATTCTGAGTTTGCTCATTTTAATGGATTTCAAATAGCTTTGTCGACTATTAATTTAGTCATTACTTAGATCGCTATTTAATAAATTCCAAAATTTCTCATATTTAAAATCTCATGTCAAGCTTATTTGCTATATTTCCATTTACTCGAATTTAACCAAGAAATCTCACTTCACCATTCTATTCTTCCTTCAAATCACATTCAAAAATCCGCTACACCAAATCTTAATATTTTAAAGATTTTGTTAACACTTTACACCAATTTGTATTTAAATGTTCGATCAATTTCCTCGATTATTGGTTTGAACTCGAAATTCATCTTAAAACGGAAACATTTCCACATTATTTCATTTAAACAAAACTCATAAAATTAAATCCAATCTTAATATATTAAGTAAGATTTTATTAATCTCATGAACCAAATTCATTTCCAAGAAATCCAACACCTTCAATTATTCATTGTATAAATCTACACGAAAATCGATTTCATAAAGTCTCGTTCAAACCATAATTTTAAATGTAAATGTTTGCAAAATATTTCAAACACTTTTCTTTATTAAACAAAATCTCACTTAATTTACCATATTTAAGTCAATTCAAGAAAATCGATTTAAAAAATATTTAAATTACATTGAGTTCTTCCAAATTAAACTTACAAATTTACAAGGTCAAGCTTATATCAATGGAAATGTTGAAGACTTTTAACCCAATCTTTAACTATAATTGAATCAATGAATTTAAATAAGGAAATATCAAAAATCTTGTCTAACAAACATTAATTCAAAATCTTAAATTTACGAAATCAATATATTGAAAGTCTTGCTTTAACCAATGTAAATTCAAAATACTTAAATTTACAAAAAAATCAAAATCTATTAAACAAATTCAATATTTAGTTTGAAGAATTTCTCAACATTTCCCTTAATTCAAAATTCCCATTTCAAAATCTATTTATAAAATCGTTACGTACTTATAGCATTTCACAAAATAGTTTTTTATTGACCACGGCGTCTTTAACAACCTGGAATTTCAAAACCAATTTAAATTTTTTATTTTAGCTATTTTAACGGATTTTGAATATTTAAAATGATTTATTTTAAATAATAATGATTTAAAATTTATTTTAATCGAAGTTAAAACGTATAAATTTATTTTAATTATAAAACGAACCTGAAATAGCGTGATAGTTTGAAAATTCGATTTTAAATTTCAAATGAATGCATATGATTCAAAATAAATCGGATTTCAGTAAAACCAGAAACGTTGGAATCTATTTAATTATATCTTTCTAACGAATGTGAGAAACTAAGATTTCATAATATGAATTGAAAGTTATGTCTAACTTAAAATTCAAAATGGTTGCTATGGAATTTATATATATTTTTATATAATATATAGCCCTTAAAAATAGAGATTTTGTAAATGACCTCCATTTTCAACGAAACCACTTTTTTTGGATCCAGAATGTCAAATTATTGTTGGATTCCAAATTTCATAATTTTTGGAATCAATATGTGAGCGTGGTGAATTTAAACGCGTTTGGTACTTTTAGTTTGAATTTAATCAACTAGAAAATGACCATTTTTCAAACGGTCTCCAAGTTCGACGAATTAGTTTTGTTAGGACCGTATCGTCAAAACATAGTTAGGTTTATTTTTCGGGAATTTTCGGTGTCAGTATGTGGCCCCGGTAAATTAAAATGTACGTTGAAATCAATACAGAACGTTATATTAATTTATATTTTAATTTTAACGAAAACTGATCGAAACAGTCGAATTGGCTTATGGACCTATCCCATTGTGTCCAGAATGGGGGTATTTGGTTAGAGGGAACAGCCATTGGGTTCGAACAAAAAACTAACTCTTTGGAAAATTAAAATAATTAAATATATAGCTTGGTCAGCCCTCACCCTCCTCTCTCTATCGTTCAAATCAAACGAGAAAAAAAAAAAGAGCCGCTGCCTCCTGTTGCGCAACCCACCGCGCCCCCCCCCCCTCAACGCCGCCGATCGTCGTTGATCCTCCCCCCTCCTTCTCCTCATTCTCCTCCTCCTCTCTCTCTTCATTTGCAAACCCCAACCCCTAAATCCACAAACCCTAGCCACCGTGGGATCCTACACCGTCGCCGCCACCCATCAGCATCACCCCACGTCCAATCAGATCCCCCGCCACCTACAGCACCACCTACCTCCGGCCGTGGGCCCCCTCCTCCAAAAAAATTCAATTTTTACAAAATTCCCGTTTTACAAATAACCCAAACTCTCAAACGGTGCGCTTCTGGCCAGAACTCCACAATACCAAAATCGAAAAGCACGATTTTCTCTTCGATTTGAGTATATGGAATTCATATTTTGGATTGCGGAGTTGTTCAGAAAACGCGTCCAAAATCTGCTGTCCAAATACTGTCTTTTCGCGATTTCAGACGAAATTGAGCATATTTGGAAAAAGTCCATTAGGCGAAAGTTGTCAGAATGGCGCGTTTAAGCTAGAAAAAAAAGATGGCGTGAAGATTGGAGCTCGTTTGCAAATTCTAGAACCAGAACAGCAAATCAGAACATCAGAAAGCAACGGCGGAGTGGATCCCAAAGTGAAAACTCCTTCTCACTCTAATTAACTTACGGTTAAATATATACTAGGATGCAGACGGGGCTTAGAAGCCCCTGACACTATTTATTGTACAAACCATGATAGTTTGTTTGGGTTGTATTGTGGAAATTTGATTGTATTATGGTTTGGTTGATTGGATTGAATATTGTGTATGGCACGAGCCAGTATCAAGAGAGGGGTAATGCTAGACATTACTCCGGTTTTAATATCGCGTCGTTATAATGCCGAAATTTTCTGAAATAAATATTTATTCATTAAAAATATAATTTTTAATGTGTATATGAATTGTAAAAGTATTCATGTGTTGAATAAAATGATTGAACAATAAAAATATCATTTTTATTGAATGTATGAATTGTTAAAAATATTCATGTGTTGAAATAAATATTTTATCGTTAATTTTTTTTTAACGTCTATGTGAATGACATAAAATTCTCCTAAAATGAAAACAAATATTCATTTACAAATCGGACGATTTGTTTATGTACACCCATTTAACTGATATTGATTGGGATGATAAATTTTACACATCGCCCAACTGCACAAATAATATTTAGTATTTGTTGGTTGAAACCGCACAAGGGTATTGGGACGATATTTGGCTTACACTAATCCCAATTGTTTAGTTGTATGTCAATCGATTGGTTGACAGACTGTTATAAGCGTTAATTATTTGTATTTAATGCTTATGCAGTTGTGTAATGCACTCTGGATGATGGTTGACTGTGTATAATTATTGTTATGTACATGTGTGTATGAAATCCATATAAATAACAATATATAATTGACTGTGTCTGATTCTAATTCAAAAAGAACAAATATTTTAAAACAACGAATATTTTAAAATGTGAATCTGATGTCCGATTTTGGATGGACACGAGAATATTGAAATATATGAAGCCATGTTGATTAGATTTGCGCCATTTTAACGCGAACGATATTTATATCGATTTTATTCATTTTCATAATGAATATCGAAAGGAAATTATTTCAAGATATTTTGAAAATACTATCGTTTAAATATTATAATGATAAGGAGCATTCAATTTTGATTTAAAATTGAAATGAAAGTGGGAATCGTTTTAAAACGAATTTATAAATGATTTATAAAATACGTTTTAAATGGAAATCGACGAAATATATATAATATATATATTTAATGGCCTAAATACAACGCGCGGCGCCGCGACCGTTTACGGATTTCGACCATTGACTTCGAATTGACATTACGGGAGATATGACCGTCGGATTCTCCTAAAACCAGAACCGTTGGGTTTGTATCGAAAAGACCTTTCCAAGGAATATAAGATATTTGAAATCTAACGGTTGAATTTGGAATTATGTCCAAATCAAATTTGGAAAAGGTTGCTGTAAATGCAGTTCGATGACCGTTTATGGAAATCGACTGAAAGGGCCTTAATAAAATTATTAAAAATACTAATAATTTATGTAAAATCATAATAAATAATTTGGAAAAAACTGGGATGAAAAATTCTATTTTTGGAAAGATAAAAATATACTTTTATCGAAATGAACTAGTTATTAACTAGAAAAATAACCAATGGTTTTAAATAAATAAATTGGATTTGTGATTGGTTTTAAAAATAACCAAATTTTCCAATGAATAAATTGGAATGGAAATAATCTTCGAAATATTTCGAAATTGGATTCCGTGGTTATACGGATATTGTTATGGGAATTTGGCAGATACAGATATCGTTATTCCCAATACGATATCCGTTAGTTTCAGAATTTGATATTGAATATAAGCCGATATAATTTCTATTCACAGTCTTGTATTTAATATTAAATTGGATTTTGGGTTTGTCGTGAACGGTGTCTTAAATAACACTGTTCTTAAACCCAGTTGAGAAAAGAATAAATCTTTTAATTAAGATTTGGTGAAGTTTTCCAATTAATTAATATTTAATTGGAATTGAATAAAAGAATTGGATTTTGGGTTTGTCGTGAATGGTGTCTTCAATAACACTGTTCTTAAACCCCATGTGAAAAGAATAGATCTTTTAATTAAGATTATTAGAGTTTCCAATTATATTTAGTAATTGGAATAAAATGGAATGTGAATTGGGTTTATTGTGAACTGTGTTTTTAACGACATTCGTTCTTTAACCCGATTAACAATGAAAAGTGATTCGGAATTTATAAGTCTTTTTATTAAGATTTATTGGAAATTTTCCATAGTAAAGTTTTCCAATTTAATATAGTAAATTGGAATTGAATGGAATTCGATTTGGTAATAATCGAAGTGAGCTTCTGTGGAGGAAGACTGTTAATATATATGGAATTTAAGAGGCTTTGTCGCTATTCCATTTATATTATTAGTCGGATACGGAAATTGATATCAATTATATATTGAACTGTTTTTCCATGAAGATTTCATAATTAATGGAATGTGATTTTGGGTTTATCGTGAACTGTGTTTTAAATGACATTGGTTCTTTAACCCAGTTAAAGACAGGATGCATGTCTAACATTGTATTTCGAACTGTATTGTTGATCTCTGCTAAATATATATCTGTTTGGTTGCGGTGAATTTATTCTCTTTCTTAACACCCTTCTCTGAGACGTTCGAGCTTAAAGGTTATATATCGGCAGAAATCATGGTACGGTGTAGATTGTTGATGCGGTATGTTTGATTTCCCAGAGTTAAATAATCATTAACAATGATTGTTGGAAGACTAAAACTAAGTGGAGTTTTAATGAATCTTTAATTAGATTAAAATGTGAATGTGATAATTTAAATTATCAAATTTGGGAAATGATCAAGAATGGAGTACCACCAGTTTTTACTCCAAGCGATAGTTAAATATTCAATTAGATTTGAATGTGAAATGGTAATTAAATTTACTGATAACACTGTGGTGATAGATACGGAGTATTACCAGTTTTGCTCCATGGGATGAATAGGTTGGGATTGGGAAATATAACAAATGATTACTTGGGTATGGTTCGTTAATCCCGACTAGTTTGGAAAACCTTAATTTGGTTTAAATTATGAAAAGAACATTTGAATAAAAGAATATTCTGGATTGGAATGAGATGTATGTTGTGTTTTTATCGCACTTGATTATAAGATACGTGAATTATCCAAAATGGCTAGGTTTATACCGATTCTGAATAATTGATTTGACGATAAGTCGACGATGAAGATGGTGGTTGAAGACTGGAGTTCTTCACATCGTTTGGATGATTACTGATGTCTTGAGTGGGCTATACACCCAAGACAAGGTAATAAGTGGTGATCGTCCAGACGAACTTGGAGATCGACCGAATATGCGAGGACCTCTCTCCTGTATTGGACATATGGGATGAGGAATAAGATGCCTATAGTTTCGTTCAGACCTAGAACGAACTAGTAAATGGATGTGTGTCTGACATTGGATTTTATTCTGTGTTGATTGATCTCTATTAAATATATATCTGTTTGGTGGCGGATAATTTATTCTCTTACTTAACACCCTTCTCTAAGAAGTATGAGCTTAGAGGTTATATATTGATAGATATCAGTCGCGTGGCGTGAATTGTCAGTGTGGCATGCTGAGATGCAAATGATCAAGGCTTCTCTTGAAAAGTAGAATCTTATGGTTGATGATCAAAGCACGGCTTTAAATAGCATAGCTTTGTGTATAGCGTTAATTCGCGAGCATCACACCTCGGTATGAGTCAAAAATGGGATAAGGGACCCAAGGAGCGCATGACGTTTCCTTCTAGCTATGGGTGGTGTCATGGTATGGAGCCTAGATATTTATTATATTTTTACCTATGTGGATCGTGGATAGCGAGGCGCCTCGGATATATCGGTTACTACGGAGCCGATGGATAGGTCCTATAGGACCGGGAAACGTGTGTTCAGGAATAACTAATCCTCAAACATAGGGAGGACCGGCCTTGGAGGATTCAAGGGTTCACTGCGGGGAACCTTGAGGCATTTGCTAGAGTGTCCCGAAGCCGGCGAGGAGTACATCCCTTGCCTCGACTCATGATGGAAATCCAATTTCCAATACATGACATTTCGATTTTAATTGTAGAACTAGTATGGCGACATAGTAGGATGGGGTACTATGCCGTCTATGATTGATACATTTATATTTGAAGTTGTTTAGACACTTTACATTTACAGTAATACCAAAACGATTTGTTTTAAACGTATCAAGCATGTTTGGCTATTATAAGGTAAAACTCTATCCTTCGGCTTGCGTTGCATTGTGTGATGGGACCCTAGTCTTATAATAGCTCCATTTTTCCAAAAAGCATTGCGCTGTTCGTTTTATGCACTGGTATTCTTGGGAGGAAACCCGTTTCGTGTTATATGGCGTGGTCCCTTGACTTACTTTATTTTAAAGTAAAGATTTAATAACTATTTAGTTCTCACACCAGTCATATGACTAACCTAGAGTTTATTGTTTAACCTAAACTCTGGGTGCCCATATTTTCTACACGGGCAGCTAGTAGTTTTGGTTTTGCAGATATTATTTTCCCAGGATCCTGGATTTACAGCTGGAGTTATATTCAGAAAGCTTTGTATCCGTATATCTCTTTCAATTGTGTTATGTATTATTTTTCCGCTACTATGTAATTTTAATCTCTAATATTTTTCTGTTGTATATTATTTATTCATACTCTGTTATATTCTTGTACTCTGATGTAAATTGTTGTAATAATTAATGAAATGTTCTATCATTTGGGTCCTGATTTGTCATGTTCTCAACTCAATCCGGTCTTTTCCGTCACTTCGGAGATTGGGGGATTTCGGATCGCTACAGCGTCCCTATAAAATTTTCTATCACATGGTCAAGTGGTATGGATATGTATCATTTCAATCTGTCTTAAAGGAAAATTCGAATCCCGGGTATATATCATTTCAACCCGTATCCCAAATTGATTCGAATCTATTTTCAAATCCATGCAACTATTTGGGTATGTATCATTTCAACCTGTGGTGGTTTTTCCTAAATCTATAGGGAACTTGCAAGGTGAGAGCAACATAAACATAGTATATCAAACATCGCATCGATATGTGTCATATAACGGGGTAGTGTATGTGTCACATCACATAACAAATAATTTCTGGAGCATCCTAACATTTCATTCAACATCTCAAATATTTAATTCATTTAATCATAAGTTAGTCTATAAGTGAGGGAAACTCAACTTCGAGGCAAGGAGATAAATACCAAACTAACACAGCAAACAAGACTTGATAGCCAAATAACGAACATCCATCCGATATATTTACATACACATATACATTGGTGTATATATTTACATAAATGAAATGTTGAAATGTGCAGAACCATTCCAACTTGACCCTTGCCGAACACACCCAACGATGTACTCAAACAGCCTGAATCGCGTAGTGTAGTGAAATTGAACCATACCCGAAGACTCGAACCGAACCCAAACTTACTGCCTAAAACAGTGAGCCGCATCCTTCCAACAACCTTCTCACAGGCAATTCCTTAAGCACCTGAAGTGCTTAGTGTGGTTTCTTCAGATTTTCATGAAGTTGATAGATTGAAGGAAAATAGGTTTATGTTTGAGTGGAAGGCGCATGCTTGGGGGTGTTTTTAGGCTGACGTGGCTTCGGTTCAGGGCAATTCACGGTTCTGACAATTGGTTTGGTGGTTGTAACCAACCGTCCTTGCGCGAGATTAGTAGCGCACAAAGGACAGACGATCAAATAGTTGAGAGAATGAAAGGGAATGCAGCTCTGACGATTTCAAGCTCGCAAAAATGGCTTTGGGTTGTGGTGTCGGGGTCAACATCGCCTATATGAGCAGCAGATGGCAATCGGTGGCTGCTGCCATCAAAGGGTGGTTCAATTTCTAACAAGAGAAAGGGGTGGAACGGATCTTGGTTTCGAGTTATTGGGCATTTATGGCGATTCGAACTTGTCCAGAAGGAGCAGCAGTTCGCAGTGGTGATGCACGATGGAAGGTGGAGGCTGACTCGACTGGTTTGAGGAAAGAGGGTTTCACGATGGAGGACACACGTTGGTTTTGTTTTTCTTTTCTCTGATTGAATTTTTGAAACAAAAGGGGAAAAGGGATTTGCATAGATAACAACAGTATTCACAGGGAAAAGAGAGAGGACACTGGTTCTTAAGAGGAAAGTGAATAGTGGGTATATGTGTATTGTTTTCTCACTGAAATATTTCAACGTGTGGAGGGAAAACAAGTTGCAGAGAAGGCAGAGTCACACAAGCACGTGATGATCAATTGCAGAAGGCGAAGGACAGGCGTGGCTTTTAAAACAAAACAAACACAAGTGGCAAATAATTTCAGCACAAAATATTCAGATGTTCTAACTAAATCTTAGAGTATATTATATCAGATATTGTGCTTGAGTAAACATTGAGCTGAACTTGGTATGTGGTTTGAACATTGCTAAATAAAAGGGTATGCGTGAACGAAGTAATAGGTTGAACGATAACACACGGCATTGTTTGGTTTCATCGAATTTGAATCTCAACCATTTCCCTAACCGATGAATAGATTAAATATGTTTATCACATCCGTTACTTATTGGAATCAATTTAAGTTTAATGATTTTATCACTATATACTTAACGTTTCATTCACAACAAAATTTGCCATCAATTAGTTTTTTTTTTAATGAAAATTTCAAATCTATATTCGATGTCAATTTTTAAACAAATTATATTTTCTCCTTAAATCAAAATACGAGATTTTTATTGCAAATCAAAATTATTAACCATGGTTAAATTTCATATATTCAAAGAAATCAAATTAATGAACAACGGTAATAATGCTTGTTTTTCTATAACATTCATATTAACACAACAAAAGAATTCCAACGTTAAACATTCCATTTAGTTAATAATGTAAATCACGTTTGTTTGACAAAACGTTCTTAATAAATTAAATTTATAAAGAGGAATTTTATTTAACAATGTATCCAACTACGTTTAAAATAGATAACAGTCCAAATTCAAATTAAAGATATTAAATTTTAATGTTAAACCTGAATTAAATCTCTATTTTAAACGTCGAAATTACTGGTTCGTCACATTTGTTTTAGTCATATTTTAAAACCTACTCATCAGAATCTTGTTTCCAATTCGTTGGAAAGCTATGGGTATAAGAGTTTGGCAAATTCTTACTTCAAGTAATTTGGATTTATATTTTTCCATATACAAAAGATTCACCTTTTAGGCGGGTACTTGCGAATTACCTTTTTGTGACATCCAACATTTCTTAAAATTTCATATTCTTTACAAAACTAATTTTAACATTTAGAAGTGTTATACTTTATTTCTAAAACATTCTAAACTGTTTTCTAAGAATTTAATTATTCCATCACTCCATTTCATTCAAGAAAGGAAATTGATTTCCTTTCTATTTATCGGTAACATGGCTTCTTAGATAATTCATACAAAACAATCAAACGTGGAAAATAAATATTATAAGATACATAAACATTGTTAAAGATCATTATGGCAAGCATAATCTTCTCATTGACATAGGGACAGTTATGATCAATTTAATTTTAGTTTCTCATCTTCATTGATTATTTAGGGTATTAAAAATTTGTAATAACTTCTCTATGATGCTCGGAAATTTCCTGAACTTGAGTATCCTTTTTGCCAAAATTCTTTGACCTTGATTTTCCCTTCCTATTTGGTTCAGCCTTGGCTTGAATCAAGTGCTTTGGGCACTTAATGGTGGTGACAATGATGGTAGAGAAAGAGGTTAGTACAAAGATGATCTTCCAAGCTATTTCACTAGCATTTCCTTTGATTTATTCTTGATCTCTTTCTTATGCTATAGTTATTAGAAAAGTGGGTTTCGAAGCCACTAATAAAGCTTGGGAGGAGTAATAAGATTATATTTTTGGTATGAACAAATTAGAGAAAGAGGTATGGTATTTACAGGAAAACTTAGATAATAAATATGGAACGGAAAATTATTGAAAACTCCTCCTCTCCCTTCCCCTATTTTCGACTGCCACCAACCTCTCTCCTAGCCATATTTTTCCTTGTATGTAAGGTGATTTGATATGTGCAGGTATATATAAGGGTATGGTGTGTGTAATAGTAAGGTATGTTTTATTAAAATAAACTCATTTTATCTTCTTTTGCTTACTTTTTCTTAATCCTTCTTACTTTATTTAACACTTCACTAGTCTTGTATGTATTTGTGTGTATATGTATATGTTATCATATGTATATTTATATGTATATGTAATATAAGTGATACATGACATAAGATAACTCATATTCGTCACACAGTCAAGAATCCAAAATTCGTTTATCTGTCCTATTTTCAGTTTTTAGTCAAACTATTTATTTGAGAAAAAAAAATTAAAAATAAACTTATTATCGTATTTAAATAATTAAAACTTGATTTTTTTAGGTTTGAAAACTATATTAAATAATGTTTATCAATTATTTACAAAATTCTGGATTATACCCATAGTCAATTTTTCTAGTACCTATATTCCTTTATAAAACTTATTCACCATTAATACGTTATCACTATATAACATATTTTAAATGATTTCTTAGACAATTATTTGAATCATTACAATAATTATTAAATCATTATATTCTTTATTTAATTCCATAAATCCGTTATTGAAGAAAATACCCTTGTTCGATAACGTCTTGATATATTTTGTTTTCAACAATAATTTTTAAGATTTTATTTTACATTCTTGCTCATTTGGGAAAACAAGTGTATGTATCCAAATTCATTCTCGATCCTTATAGATAGAAAATAGTTTTCTCGACAAATGGTTTGGTTATTTTATTCCCATTTTCTCTAAGGAAATATTTTCTAGAATAATTTTCCAAAATGAGTTCATTATCTTTATTATCACTTTAATCTCGATTATTAGTTAGAAATAAGTGAATATTAGGCACAGGTCCCTATTAAGTTTCAAAATTAGGCTGACATCCGGTCATAAGCTTATATAAAGTTAATCCCTATTTTTCGAAAATTCAGTAAAAAGATATATATGAAAAAATCACGTAAATTCTTATTTAAATAAATCATGTAAACGCAAAAAAATTAGATTAAAAATCCATCGACCAATGCATCAAAAACCAAAAATAACATAAATCAACGAAAATGTAGTTAAATGCATAATAGTATGCACGTATTTTATTTTCTTGCATACATACGTGCATGTTTTCCAGTCATGCATCTGTGTTGAATTACTTGCATACATCTGTGCAAGTATTGCATAATTCTTACATACAAATGTGAAAAAATTCAGTTGCATGCAAATCAGTTAGCATTTATTTGCATTCAGGTGTGCAGTAAAACAGAAAAGGTGCACACATGCGCGCAAAAATCTGCAGGCAAAAAATCAGTTAAGTTTTCTTCATGCAATACTTGCATACATGTGTGAAAGTATTTCAAAATAGTTTCATACATATATGCAAGTTTCAGTCCAGATTTTCAATGGAAATAGCTTATGCAAAAGTTGCACACATGTATGCAGCTATTGATAATAGTTGCATACATGTATGCAACCTTTTTTTTAGTTTCCGTGGAATTCTGGGAACGTTTTCAGAATTCAGATTTTTTTTTTTACTGAGTAGCGCTTTTTTTTGGCATAAAAACGTAAAAGGTGGAAGTTTCAAATTTAGGGATCGGGTTTGCATTGAAAAGTAGGGAGGGATGTGGTTTACATTTGGAAACATAACAAGGATGTTGTTAACCCCGTTCTTAGAACGCGGTTCAGAACTAAGAAGTATTTACGGATGATGACACACGACATAACAAACTTAAGTCGTTTCTGCGACATGGATCCTGCAGTCATCCATATGACATGACTTTAAGTCAATGACGCGAGATGGTTCTAAGTCGTTAACACGACACAAGATATAAGACAAGTCGTCCGCTCCGTTTAAATGGCTGACAACAACATGTGTTCAGATCGTCTAAGCTTCATCTCGCGCGGCACTGAGCTAAAGTAAAGGCTTCACGAATATTGTATGGGAAATGCTCCATGGCGTTCATATCATCCATGCCGTGAGAGCTCCATGTCGTTAAATGTGAGCATGTCGTTCCATGCTTAGTAACATATCAGGACAAAAGAAACCATGTCGTTGGTACAACCTTCAGCATGTGTTTCATGCATTCGAATTGCAAGCTGTAAAGCATGTCGTTCTACATACTTAATCTTCGGGATGTTCAATACTAAGGGCGAAAAGGTATGGACTACGCTGTTATAATCATGTCGCAAGCAGAGTCATGGCATCGGAATCATACCGCGTCCCAGTGCAAGCAAGTCATGGCGTGAGGCCGATGACATTATATTGATACTTTCATGTCGTTTAAAGCATATCGCTAAATTCATTTCAATCCATGTCATATATGGTACCATCAGGCAAGTCGTTGAACAAAGAAGAACAATGCTGCGTTCGAAATCATGTCGTTCCAGGCAGTTGAATATCCCTATGCCGCAAGACCTGCTCATGTCGCGTTCCACTTCATGTCGCATGATACAACAAAATAAAGCATGCCGCTCATAAATGCCGTGAGTAATGATCCGCCAGCTCATGCATAGTTGGAAAAGTGTTATTGACAACCGGACACACTTATTTACAAGTGTGCCACTACCACTTAGAACATCACCTATAAATACCCCTCATAATTCACTTGAGAGGGGGACCGAAAATTCATTGGAAGGGGGAGACTCTACCAAATTGAAGACTCATTTACAACTTCTCTAATGGCTTCTATGGATTCATCAACACTTTTCTAACTCCATGAAGATCAAATCTAAGTCAATGATCATGAGAGCTCTCCACAATTGAATCTAAGTACCTTCAATCTCATGCAAGCTACATAGAAAATCTCTCAAACACCATTCAAAGGATCTCCAATCTTCTCTAACTCTCTCCGAAGCCAAAAACGAATCTAAATTCACTATGAAATGTATGAAGATCATGGAAAAGGATTAAAGCACATAAGTGGTTGAAGATTCATCACAAAACTAAAGGTCTCTCCACTTTTCTTCGCCAAATTCAAGTGAAGTTAGATCATAAAGAGAGTTAAAAGAGAGAGATGATTGTAATGAGGGGAATTTCATATGTTGTAAGCTTGAATATTATAATGAGAATTGATCAAAAGTGGACGTAGATTCATATTGAATTGAACCACTATAAAATTTCTTTGTGTTTTTTACTTGCTTTTATTCGTTTATCTTGCGATTTCGCGGTTCCACATTCTTACCGAATAGGTGAAGTGTAGGTTTTACACCTTTGGTGTTTGATCCCAAATTTGGAGCAAACATTTGGTGCCCACCGTGGGGCCACGCTCGCATATTCTCACCTCTTCTCGCACTCTCCCAAAGTTGAGATCCTTGCATTAAAGCTCTAAACCGCGTTCATCTCCGAAGATATGGCCAAATCTAAGAAGACCACTAGCAAAACCATGGTAGAAGCCGATAATGTTGCTAATGAAGAGACACCACTTACTAATCGTTTCGATGTTGGTGAAAACTCGATAAGTGGAGCCGGTGTGACTAGAAATGAACTAAATGCCGCTATTGCCAACATGAACCGCCAAGTTGAAACTTCAAATAAAACTTTGATGGATGCTAATGACTCTCTAATGGAAAAAATAAACGATCTTCTTAATGCTGAATCAAATCCAGCCCCTCTGCAAGCTCATGTCGATCTCGAAGATAATACCAAATCACCCGCTTTCGATCATAACCGCAATAACAATATGGAAGACGATTATGATGGGGCAAGTGACGGGGATGAAGCTTATATCGAAGGACTGAAATCAAAAGCTAAGAACCATTCCGAAGAGAATGCTCGAAAGGCCGCCAATCCTATCACGGGGGCACCTCTTCGTCAAGAAGGTGAAGAGCCGAAACTCGCTAACCGAAGTCATATGCCTAGACGAACATTTGGTAAAGAGCTCAGCTTCACACAGTGCCACAGCACCGAAGAATACATTTCGGACATGATAGAACGAGCCATGAAAAAGAATCAAGCTAGCAAGGACGACGAAAGAGAATGGGACTTATCTCCCGATAGGACTCCATTCACCGAAAGAATCCTTGGAGCAGAATGTCCGAAGAAGTTCAATCCTCCGACTCTACCTCCGTACAATGGTCTCGTTGATACGAATTACTTCCTATTCAAATATGAATGGCATATGAGTGCAGCTATGGCGACCGATGAGATGAGATGCACGTACTTTCCTCTCTACTTAGAAGGTGTCGCATCACTATGGTTCACAAAGCTGTCGCCCAAGTCTATCGATCGATTTTCTGACCTCACCAAAAAGTTCAAGGAGCAGTTCCGCCTCTATGCTACTAAAGCCAAGGATGCTATAACACTCTTAGCAATGAAGCAGAATCCAGGGGAAACTGTCAAAGATTTCCTCTGTCGATTCAATGTTGCCTTGTCCGAAGTGAGGAATCCAGAGCCACGCATAATTCTCATGGCCTTACTCGACGTTGTAGACAAAACAAGCGAATTCGGAAGATGGATAAAGATGAAGGAACCGACTACGCTTGAAAAGTTCTATAAGAAGGCGGAGGAGTACATGAGAGTGGACGATAATCCTATACCCCTTCAGGTCATCGATGGCAATCAACTCCTTGAAGCTCCTAAAAATACGGCTGTCCAACCTAACCAGAAGAATAATCAGGGACAGAAGCGAACCAATGATGGGAACGACAACAAGACTAATAAGAAGTCCCGTTTTTTCAACTCATCAGAGCTAACACCTTTGAATGACACTCCTAAAAATATCTATCTTGCAACAAAGAGTTCTGAAGAGTACGCAGAGCCAAATCCGATAAGGGTAAGTGATAAAGCAGCAAACTCGGGGAAGTTCTGCAGATTTCATAACCAGCCTGGTCATAGCACTAACGAGTGCCGACACCTAAAGAACCTCATTGAGGAGTTGATCAGGAAAAACAGGTTACAACAATATGTAAAGAATCCACAAGCCATGAATCCTTCTGCTGCTCCCCAGGGACAAGGGGCATCAAATGATCAGTCTGGCCCAAGCAACATAGCTTCTGCACAAATCATGCCAAGGCCGATTATCAACTGATAACAACTGATCGTGTTCCCATTGCAATGGCTCGGAATAAGCGATCTATGTCGCTACACTTTACTTCATGCTCTATTTCTCGCTTTAGTTCATGCTTTACTTAGTGTTTTACTTTCTGTTATATTCAAAACTTTATGAAAATGGTCTGTGATAATCTGCAAGTGATGCACTGAACATTAGCTCTATGACTAAAAGCATATCTGTTTGAATGAATTTCTTGCTTGCAAAGTTATATGTCAAATCAAAACTTTCTTAAAAGATGGTTTCATATTGCAGGTCAATGTGTCGAGCGCTTGTTAAAACATCGTGACCCCAACAACGCTAGCTCAAGAGCCGAATGTTGTAAACATCGACATGTACAAATGCAAAATAGGGAAAACACTGCCTTGAAAAGAGAATGGGAAAGTCGCTAAGATTCAAACAGCGAGCAAGCGCAACGACAACACGAGAGCTGAAACTTTTATCGAAGGGGCACTTCCCTAAGTGGGAGGTTCAGAGCTTCAGTCCTTAAACCAGGATAGCATGCTAAGTCGAGCATCTGACAAAGGGACTGATGGCCGCCCCACGAAACGATATAACAGCCACCAAGACCATTTGCGTAACGTTTGATATGATCAAACATAAAGAATGAAAATCCATTTGCGTAGCGTTTGATATGATCAAACGTGAAGAATGAAAATCCATTTGCGTAGCGTTTGATATAATCAAACGTGAAGAATGAAAATCCATTTGCGTAGCGTTTGATATGATCAAACGTGAAGAATGAAAACCCATTTGCATAGCGTTTGATATGATCAAACGTGAAGAATGAAAACCCATTTGCGTAGCGTTTGATATGATCAAACGTGAAGAATGAAAATCCATTTGCATAGCGTTTGATATGATCAAACGTGAAGAATGAAAACCCATTTGCGTAGCGTTTGATATGATCAAACGTGAAGAATGAAAACCCATTTGAGTAGCGTTTGATATGATCAAACATGAAGAATGAAAATCCATATGATCAAACGTGAAGAATGAAAATCCATTTGCGTAGCGTTTGATATGATCAAACGTGAAGAATGAAAAACCATTTGCGTAGCGTTTGATATGATCAAACGTGAAGAATGAAAAACCATTTGCGTAGCATTTGATATGATCAAACGTGAAGAATGAAAAACCATTTGCTTAGCGTTTGATATGATCAAACGCGAAGAATGAAAAACCATTTGTGTAGCGTTTGATATGATCAAACGCGAAGAATGAAAAATCATTTGCGTAGCGTTTGATATGATCAAACACGAAGAATGAAAAACCATTTGTGTAGCGTTTGATATGATCAAACGCGAAGAATAAAAATCCATTTGCGTAGCGTTTGATATGATCAAACTTGAAGAATGAAAAACCATTTTGTGTAGCGTTTGATATGATCAAACGTGAAGAAAGAAAAATCCATTTGTGTAGCGTTTGATATGATCAAACGTGAAGAATGAAAAATCCATTTGCGTAGCGTTTGATATGATCAAACGTGAAGAATGAAAATCCATTTGTGTAGCGTTTGATATGATCAACATGAAAAATGAAAGACCATTTGCGTATCATTTGATATGATCAAACGTGAAGAATGAAAATCCATTTGCGTAACACCTGATTACTTCAGATGTGAAGAATAATGGACTTCTAATCCATTCACGTGACATCTGATCATTTCAGACATGGCAGAATTATTAGGCACTAAAACCCGAAGTTTACCCTTAGCGGGGGCATAACACGTAAAGTCCTTGCTAGGAGCACCCAGTTGATCGTCAGAATCAGGAAGCACCTGATCCGATCACGACAAACATTGGGTTTTGACCAAAAGTTCTCTCTGGGGCATTCCTTCTAAAATTACCGATGCTTGGATTAATCAGTACGATTGAATGACAAAAGTCCCCAATTGACTGAATTAACCAAGCTGGATTGTAAACAGAATTTGAATATTAATCGCTTAACTTGCGTAGTGTCTGAAAATCTCAGACACGACAAGTATAAAATTTTAGCCTGAACACAGATTTGAAATCCAAAATACTTCCTGCGAAGAAGACTAATAACGACTCCTTAAAACCGAGGCACAAATATCCAAGTATTCTTCGAAAGGAAACCGATAAATCTCTCCAAAACACATTTCTCAAATGAGAAACATCGCATATCATCATATAAGTTATAAAGCGATAATGCTTGAAGTCCGCAGTCGGCATAGTCGATTAGTTGATTTCAAGCATTAACGTGAATTCGAATTAGAATATTGTGTTTGTGCAAATAATATTCGACGAATTATAAACCGTTGGATAAAATAATACTGTGTAGACACGTTATTCAATTCAAAGTAAAAATTCGTTATAATTCATTTTCCAATGACTAATCTAATCCTGTTATTGATATGGGCGATCAATGACAAAGTATAAGCCCACAAATTGTGCAAACACTTGTTTTTATTACAGAACAGGTGGAATAAAGCAATTTACGATCCAATGCAATGTCAAAAGACGACACACTAAGGCAAAATTCTGGCAAATCATCAGCAGTGCAAAGATACACCGAAATTTATGATACCGGATAAAAAAACGTGATGATGCGAGCAAATCCAGATTATAGTCCAAGGCCAATCAAGGAAAAGCTCACCAGTTACTGTAGTCATTTCGAAGCCTTTATTCCTCGCAAGCAAGAAATACAAGCTTCGAGGGGCAAATGTTAACCCCGTTCTTAGAACGCGGTTCAGAACTAAGAAGTATTTACGGATGATGACATACGACATAACTGACTTAAGTCGTTTCTGCGACATGGATCCTGCAGTCATCCACATGACATGACTTTAAGTCACTGATGCGAGATGGTTCTAATTCGTTAATACGACACAAGATATAAGACAAGTCGTCCGCTCCGTTTAAATGGCCGACAACGACATGTGTTCAGATCGTCTAAGCTTCATCTCGCATGGAGCTGAGCTAAAGTAAAGGCTTCACGAATATTGTATGGGAAATGTTCCATGGCGTTCATATCATCCATGCCGTGAGAGGTCTATGTCGTTAAACGTGAGCATGTCATTCCATGCTTAGTAACATATCAAGACAAAAGAAACCATGTCGTTGGTATAACCTTCAGCATGTGTTTCATGCATTCGAATTGCAAGCTGTAAAGCATGTCGTTCTACATACTTAATCTTCGGGATGTTCAATACTAAGGGCGAAAAGGTATGGACTACGCTGTTACAATCATGTCGCAAGCAGAGTCATGGCGTCAGAATCATACCGCGTCCCAGTGCAAACAAGTCATGGCGTGAGGCCGATGACATTATATTGATACTTTCGTGTCGTTAAAAGGATATCGCTAAACTCATTTCAATCCATGTCGCATATGGTACCATCAGGCAAGTTGTTGAACAAAGAAGGACAAGGCTATGTTCGAAATCATGTCGTTCCAGGAAGTTGAATATCACCGCAAGACATACTCATGTCGCGTTCCACTTCATGTCGCATGATACAACAAAATAAAGCATGCAGCTCATAAATGTCGTGAGTAATGATCCGCCAGCTCATGCATAGTTGGAAAAGTGTTATTGACAACCGGACACACTTATTTACAAGTGTGCCACTACCCCTTAGAACATCACTTATAAATACCCCTCATAATTCACTTGAGAGGGGGACCGAAAATTCATTGGAAGGGGGAGACTCTACCAAATTGAAGACTCATTTACAACTTCTCTAATGGCTTCTATGGATTCATCAACACTTTTCTAACTCCATGAAGATCAAATCCAAGTCAATGATCATGAGAGCTCTCCACAATTGAATCTAAGTACCTTCAATCTCATGCAAGCTACATGGAAAATCTCTCAAACACCATTCAAAGGATCTCCAATCTTCTCTAACTCTCTCCGAAGCCAAAAACGAATCTAAATTCACTATGAAATGTATGAAGATCATGGAAAAGGATTAAAGCACATAAGTGGTTGAAGATTCATCACAAAACTAAAGGTCTCTCCACTTTTCTTCGCCAAATTCAAGTGAAGTTAGATCATAAAGAGAGAGATGATTGTAATGAGGGGAATTTCATATGTTGTAAGCTTTAATATCATAATGAGAATTGATTAAAAGTGGGCGTAGATTCATATTGAATCGAACCACTATAAAATTTCTTTGTGTTTTTTACTTGCTTTTATTCGTTTATCTTGCGATTTTGCGGTTCCACATTCTTACCGAATAGGTGAAGTGTAGCTTTTACACCTTTCGTGTTTGATCCCAAATTTGGAGCAAACAGATGTACATATTTAAATATTTAAATATCCCCAGTTTTAATTAAGATGATCAAATTTTAAATTGTTGCAATAATTATCTATGATGATTTGTTTAACGATCCGAAATCCCCTGGTCTTCGAGGAGACGGGAAACACCGGATTGCTTTGAGAACACGACGCATCAGAACACAATCACTAGAACCTTTCATTACTATTACAACAATTTACATCAGAGTACAAGAATATCAGAGTTCAAATAATACACGGTGGAAAAATATCAGAGATCACAATTTATAAAGCAGCAGAAATAAAAATGTATAAATACAATGCACAGTGGAAATACATCAACTACCACAACTGAAAGAAATATATAGATACAAAGCTTTTTGAATATAGCTCCAGCTGTAAACCAGGATCCTGTTAAATAGAAATCTTCAAAACCAAAATTACTAGCTGCCCGTATGGAAAATATAGGCACCCAGATTTTAGGTGAAAACAATAAACTCCGAGTCAGTCATGGGACTAGTGTGAGAACTTAAAACGGTTATTAAAAATATACTTTAAAATAGGGTAATTCACGGGACCACGCCGTATGTCACAAAACGAGTTTACTCCCACGAATACCAAAGTCTAAAATAAAACAATTTAATAAACAATGCAATGCTTTTGGAAAAAATGAAGATATTATAAGACTCAGGTCCCATCACACAATGCAACGCAAGCGGGAGGATAGAGTTTTACCTTATAATATCCAAACATGCTTGGTACGTTTCAAAACAAATCATTTTGGTATTACTATAAGTGCATAGTGTATCAAACAACTTCAAATATAAATGTATCAATCATAGACGGCATGAGCGCCCCATCCCACTATGTCTCCATATAAGTTTACAACAAAAACCGAAAAGTCACGTATTGGAAATTGGATTTCCATCATGAACTAAGGCAAGGGATCTCTCCTTCCGATTCGAGACAATCTAGCCTACCATGTCTCAGGATTCAGCCGCAACCGCACCTAGGAGCGATAAGGCCAGTCCACACTTACTTTAGTGGATTAGTTAAACCTAAACAATACGTTTCCCTACCCTATGGGGGGCATAATGGTCGGTATGCTGGCCATACCAAGAGCCACTAGGGACTCAAATCTTAGGTACCTCGATTTCCAACATCCACATAAGTAAAATGTCTGGGCTCCATACCATGACATCACTCTTAGCTAGAAAGAAATGCATGCCCTCCCTGCGGTCCCTCATCCCGTTGCTGGTTCATACCGAGGTGTGAGGCTTGCGAATTAATGCTACACACAAAGCTTTGTTATTTAAAGTCGTGCTTTGATCATCAACCGCAAGGCTATGCTTTTCAACAAAAGCCTTGATCATTGCATCTCAATATGCCACATTGTCAATCCATACCATACCATTGATGTCAACCGATATACAACCTCTGAGCTCGTACGTCTCAGAGAAGGGTATTAAAAAAGAGAATATATTCTCTGCCACCAAACAAATATATATTTAGTAGGGATCAACGAATACAACACACAATACAATGTTAGACATACAATCCATTTACAAGTCCATTCTGGGTCTAAACGAAACCAGAGGCACCTTATTCCTCGTCCCATATGTCGAATACGGGAGAGAGGTACTCGCATATCCAATCGATCTCCAAGTATGTCTAGACGATCACCACTTATCACCTTGTCTCAAGGGATCATCCCAATCAAGACATCAGTAATCGTCCATACGATGTGAAGATTTCCGGTCTTCGACCAACGTCTTCATCGTCTACATTTAATCGTCGTATCAGTTATTCAGAATGGGATGAACCCGGTCTTTCTGAATAACTCGTGTATTTTATAATCAATAATCAAGTGCGATAAAAACACAGCATACCCCTGATTCCAATTCAGAATATTCTTTTATTCGAATATCCACATCTTTAGGGAAAGGTTCCCATTAATTTTATCTAAGATAAATTCTTTTAAACTTATTCTTAAATCTTCCTTGGATATCGTTTTCAAAAGATTGTATTTTATCCTTTCGCAATTCTAAATCAAATTAAGATTTATAAAACTAGTCGGGATTATCGAGCCTTACCGAAGTAATCATTTATTTTATTTTTTCCAATCCCAACCTATTTATACCATGGAGCAAAACTGGTAGTACTCCATATCTAATACCCACTGTGTTATTGGTAAAATTAATAACCATTTCACGTTCAAATCTAATTAAAGATTTAACTATCGCATGGCTAGCGGTACTCCATCCTCGATCATTTCATGAATTCAGTAAATTTAATTACCTCATCCACTTTCCATTCTAATTAAAGATTCATTAAAACTCCAACTTGGTTTTAATATCAAAAATCATTACTTTATGATTATTCAACTTCAAGAAATTAATCTTGTCTTTATCTGGATCAAAGAACTAATGTCTTTTAAAACACAGTTCACGATAAACCCCAAAATCATCTTCCATCAACTATGGAATCTTCACGGAAAACAGATCAATGTATAATCGATACAAATTTCCGTATCAAATCAATACTATAAATGGAATAACGACAAAGCCTATTAAATTCCATAATTAGTAACAGTCTTCCTTCACAGAAGCTCATCTCGATTATTACCAAATCGAATTCCATTCAATTCCAATTTAATATATTAAATTGGAAAACTTTACTTTGGAAAATTCCATTAATCTTAATTAAAATATTATAAATTCCAAATCATATCTTTACTGTTAATTGGGTTAAAGAACAATGGTTATTTAAAACATTGTTCACGACAAACCCAAAATCTAATTTGATATCAAATAAAAGGCTCTAAATAGAAATCATATCGGCTTATATTCAATATCAAATTCTGAAACCAACAAATATCGTATTGGGAATAACGATATTTATATCTTCTAAATTCCTCAACAATAACCGTATAATCACGGAATCCAATATTGAAATATTCCGAAGTTTATTTCCATTCAAATCCATTCCAATTTATATATTGGAAAAATTCTGGTTATTCCAAAACCATTTACAAATCCAATTTATTTATTTAAAAACATTGGATTATTATTCTAGTTAATAACTAGTTCATTCAGATAAAAATGTCTTTTATCTTTTCAAATATGGAATTTTTCATCCAAAATCTCCCCAAATCATTTATTATGAATTTACACAATTTTTCCCTATTTTTAATAAATTTAATAAGGCCCATACAGTCGGTTCTCAATAACGGCCCCCGAACTGCATTCATAGCGACCTTTTCCACAATCGATTTGGACATTTTAAAATCAAACTATTCAAATTTAAATCTCTTACATTCATTGGAAAGATCTTTTCGATACAAATCCAACGGTTCCAGTTTTAGGAGAATCCGATAGTCGGATCTCCCGTTACATCAATTTGAAGTCATTGGTTGAAATTCGCGAACGGTCGTTGCGCGGCGCGTTCTGTTCAAACCATTTAAATATATATATATATATATATATATATATATATTGTACATATTATATATATTTCGTCGATTTCTATTTAAAACATATTTTATAAATCATTTATAAATTCATTTTAAAACGATTTCAACTTCATTTTCAATTTTAAATCAAAATTGAATATTCCATATCCTTATAATATTAAAA
The DNA here is from genome assembly GCA_030737875.1 of Allium sativum. NCBI lineage: Eukaryota > Viridiplantae > Streptophyta > Magnoliopsida > Asparagales > Amaryllidaceae > Allium > Allium sativum. The sequence goes on along the minus strand of CM060927.1, from coordinate 295,175,511 downwards.
TGATAATATTTTCAAAATATCTGATTTTGAAATCCATTTCCTTTTCATATTCATTATGAAAGAATAAAATCGATAAACAAATTTGTTCGAGTTAAAATGGCGTATATACTTAACTCGGCTTCCATATTTTAATATTTTTCATGTCCATCCAAAATCGGACATCAAAATCATATTCTGATTATTCACTGAATATTATTTTCAAATATTTGTTATTTGAAAATATTTTTTATTTTAAAATATTCGTTATTTCTGAATCGGAATGTGACTCAAATAAATTACCATATAATTTCAGTTACATAGATTTCATAAATCGCATTTATTCAACAATAATGATAAATAATCATTACACATTCAAACATCATCCAGAGTGCATTCTACAACTGTATAAGCATTAAAATAATTAAATAACGCTTACAATAGTCTGTCAATCAATCGATTGACATACAACTAAATATTCGGATTAGTGTATGTCAAATATCATCCCAATACCCGTGTGGGGTTTTCAAACTACCACAGTCAATTTAAATAAATCATTGGTTAATAAATTTAACCAATTCAAATTCGGTTTGAATTATTTTTCTAATTAACCAATTTTCACTGTTTAAATCATAAATGGATATTTACATCACATTTCAACAACCACAAAGTGTATCCATATTGTTTGAAATACGAGTGTCGTATATTCAAACAACGCTTCTTGTGCAGATGAGTCATTAATAGTTCATGTGTTGAACTCAAGCAATGTCACATACAACAGATAAAAATCAACACTGGTAATTTCTATATATTTACAGTTATAAAATAAATTAAATAACTATACAAATATCTTAGTGAGAGAATTCTCACATTCGTTTCCACTCCGCTATTCTTTATTTCTGAATTGTATTTTTCAGCTAAATTAAACACGCATTTAATTTAGCTGAAAATCCAGTTTGCTCCTTTTTCGTTCTGGTCAGTTCCATTGCGTAGTGTTCGTTGTTGCGAATCCAACGCAACTGAAATCGTCGGATTTGGACCTCGTATGAAAAAGATATAGCATTATAAACATTGATTACAAAATTTAATTAACTAAATATAATTAATTTAATTATTTTTCCTTAATTACCCCCATCTTCTTCGTTCACTTTCACTGTAAACCCGAACTCAACCTCGCAAGAGGAAACCGGCACCGCACCGCTATCGAGGTCACCGGCTTCCCATCCAACCATCCCACGTTGAACGCCGCCTCTAGCTCCGCCGCCTCCATCCACCTTGGCCCGCTCGGCCCCTGCGTCAACCCCCAATTCAGTTCGAAAGTTTTCAAGCCAAAATTGTAGCAACTCACGACGCCATAATTGATGATACCCATATGGTTGGGAAGCCCGCAAGATTCTCTACAAGCTTTGCTTTATAAGTTTTAAATTTTATTGAACATATTTGGAGATAAAGAGGATTTAAATTCGGAGCTTTAGGGCCTTCAATAAGAGGAGCAGCGGCGGAAGTAAACCCGCGTTGAAAATGGCTGAAGAGGAGTGAGGGTTTTGACCCCTTTTGACCATATATATTTTATAATTTTTAATTCACTTTAAAACTCAAAATCTCCATGCACTCAAAATCAAACCCAACGACTGTCGCCCCTAGCTAAATACCCCCATTCCGAACACAATGGGATATGTTTCGTAAGCCAATTCGACTATTTCGATCAGTTTTTATCAAAATTAAAATATAAATTAATATATTGAATTTTAAACATACATTTTAATTTACCGGGACCACATACTGACTCCAAAAATTACAGAAAAAATATTCTAGCTATAATTTGACGATACGGTCCTAACAAAACAAATTTCGTCCAATTTGGAGGCCATTTGAAAAAATGGTCTTTTTTCTAGTCAATTAAATTTAAACTGAAATTACAAAACACATCTAAATTCACTGCGCTCACCTATTAATTTCAAAAATAATGAAATTTAAAACCTGAGTATAATTTGATATTCCGGGTCCAACAAAAGTGGTTTCGTCGAAAATGGAGGTTGTTTGCAAAATGGCTATTTTTAAGGGCTATATATTATTTAATATATATATATATATAAATTCCATAGCGACTATTTTGAATTTTAAACTAGGCATAACCTACTATTTATAAAGTGAAATATCAGTTTCTTACATTCGCACAGTTCAAAATATTCCAACGTTTCTTTTTATATTGAAATCCTATTTATATTGAATCCTATTCATTCAACTGAAATTTAAAATCGAATTTTCAAACTACCGTGCCATTTCAGGCTCGTTCTATAATTAGAATAAAATTATACGTTCTAACTTGTATTTAAATAAATTTTAATCATTAATTCCTAAAATAAATCATTTTAAATTCTCAAAATCCATTAATTCAATTAAAAATAAAAATTTAAATTGGTTCAGAAATTCTGGGTTGTTACAATTTGTTGGCTAGTTCTTTGATATGTGTCCGAAGTTTACAATTTTTATTTAGTGTTATTATTATTGTTATACACTAGGTTACCCATTCTACTATGGGATTCTATTCTGTATCTTCTTTATTTCTCCAACAATCTGTCTTTCTAAAACTTGATTGTTCGGCATGTGAATACCATGGGTATTAATGTTAACTTTACAAACCGAGAAGTTATTTCGTTACACGTGGTACTAGAGCTTAGGTTGAGCGAATACACAGGCTTTGGTGGGGATTACTCATTTGAGATAGGGTAAGAGAGACCCTAGGATGAGTCTTAGTGTATTATATAAGAATGTATATTCGTTAGTGATTGGATTTCTAATCGATATATGGGATGTCGTGGTATCAGTAAAGATTTCTAAACACTTGGACAGAAAATCAACACACAAATTTCAAAAATTTGATAAACGGAATAATTTTAACTAGATTTATATATAAAGGATAATTTTCATAAATTATATAGTTATTTATGATATTTTGTTTGTTAGGAGATGATAATAATATTTAGCTATCATCAAATTTTTGGTTGACTAATTATGCTTAACTAGCTTATGAGCATTTGTTATTGACTGAGTAGTTGCGTTCAACCAATTTATGCATATCTACTATTGTGTTTAATTAAGAGAAATTTATTCTTTTCACTACATGGGTTGGGTAGACGAGAAACGTGGAGTCATTACTGATGAACATCTTGTAAATTCAATTCCACGGTTTAACTTAAGTCATTTGAAGATAAGGTTTGGTTGGAATTTAATTTTAAATTAATTTGTTTAAAATAAACCCAAATAAGTGATTCATTCGTGAAATGATTTATATAAGAAGTGAAATTTATATAAGTATAATTTGATATTTGATTTGAAATAGAAAGGGTTTAAGTTGGAGATTCAAAAACTGGAGTATGAAAAATAGTTTTCAAATTTTCAAAAGAAATAGTTGTATAGTGATAATATTTATCAATATAAATGAGTTATGAAGAATTTTAAAAAGCACCGAATGTAATGCGCTACCCTAAGATCCACCATAATAAAGAACATTACTGAGTAATATTTTCTATTAGGGTTGAGAATAGAGCTGGTTAGGAGCGACCATCCATAAATCTTGTATTGTCAAGTATCAAGTACACCGAAATAGTGCATAATTTTTTTTTACATTAAGTGGTTCAACATACTTAATACTTACCCAATATAATACTACGGTGGCTAGCGGATCAATTCAAGATGAAATAGGAGATTAATGATCAAATCATTTCATAAAGCAACAAGCACAGTCACAGATATACATATACATCAAGTATAATACAAGTAATTACAAAAGTGGATCTATGCACCACTACATATGCAACATTATGTCCTACTAGAATATTTACACATCATAGGCCCAAGATGAAACAACTAAACGATCCGCTCAAAACATACCTAATCATCCCAAAAGAAGTAATAGATTGTCCTTAACAATGGTGAGAATAAGTAGATATCTACAACTATGCAGACCTGAAATAACTCGGTCTAACCCGAGTATAAAATACACGGGTCAGTCTAGCTTAAACATGTCAGTTAACGTATGATAAATGAAGGGTAATATTATATATTTCTCATAATGAAAGAGGAATATGATCAATACAGAAGTAACACATGGTACATGAGATAGGTCCATTGGCTCATTCTCAAGGGTTTTATGTAAGGAATAACACACATGGAACACTACAACCATTTCCATCGTCTAAATGACCAAAGCCTAAGTCTAGGATGGTCTATAGAAATCTCAATCAAATAGAAAATAAGATGAAACTCACATAAATATAAAATGTCGAACTCAACTAAGAGTTTGCCATACAATGGTAAAATCACCATGGAATAAACATCGAATAGCACAAAGTTGTGTATAAAACTCAATATATATAAGATGGTGAAACATCATAGTATTCTATAAATCAAAATATACTTGAAATCTAGAAAATATAGCAGCGCAAAAGTTATCGAGGAAATTAGAGAACAATGAACCATACAATTTTGAATCCAAAAAGGCGAGACTCAGCTACGCCTGCACGTGCACCACATAGTCGGCCGAAGCCAATTAATACTAACCACATGGTTTTGGTACCCACATTTTTCTCAATATAAGTATATTTGGCTTGTAATCCCTACATGGATAGATTCTTAGGTCTATAAAGGTCTAACATAAGTGACCCACCACGGCCTAGTACTGGCAAACATTATATTAATGTCGTTTCAAGATTTGGAGAGGAGATGAAATTATTTTTACTGTAAACTAAGGAGGAAGAAGAAGGAAACCTTTCCAGCGAAAGATACGTATTAGAAAATCAAGTTTCGATACGTTTATTTCTCTAAATACATGATTTAGGCTTAATTAAGCCTAATAAGCTCATTAGTAATTAGGTTACTCCCATATTAAGCTAAAGTAGGGTATTAACACATGAATCACCTAATTACACCAATCTCATCATTTCAAGAATACATACATACAAGACAATGTTGTGTACACCTCATAAAATCCAAACATATATGCTTAATTAATTTTTAAACATTATAATCATCATTTTTAATGTAACACATAGTAAAATTATACATTTTTACTAGAACACGTATTTTACATTTAAATTATTCAAAACTTACATTCTTAAGCTTAAATTCACATTAATTTCACTCCTTTTCCAAAATAAACACTAATGTTAACAAGCATTCTTACATTCTCTAAATTTTATGAAACGACCCGAACTTCCCCGTGAAGGAAAGCACGAATTGAGTTGAGAACAAGACAAATCAGAACACAAACAGAAGAACATTTCATTGCTTATTACAACAATTCCATCAGAATATACAGAGTATGAATTAATATTATACATCAGAGAAATATCAGATATTTAAATACATTACTGCAGCGGAAAAATAATACAATACACAACTAAAAGAGATATACGGATACAGAGCTTTCCGGATATCATTCCAGCTGTAAACCAGGTTCCTGTGAATATAAATCTGCAAAACCAAAACTACTAGCTGCCCGTGTGGAAAATAGGGGCACCCAGAGTTTAGGTTAAAACAATAAACTCCAGGTCAGTCATGTGGCTGGTGTGAGAACTAAAACAATTATTTGAAACTTTACTTTAAAGGAGAGTAATTAAAGGGACCACGCCGTATAACACGGAACAGGTTTCCTCCCGAGAATACCAGTGCATAAACAGTTATAAACAATGCAATGCTTCTTGGAAAAATGAAGCTATCATAAGACTCGGGTCCCATCACACAATGCAACGCAATCCGGAGGATATGGTTTTACCTTATAATAGCCAAACATGCTTGGTATGTTTAAACAAATCATTTGATACTATTATAAGTGTATAGTGTCAAAACATCTTTGAATATAAATGTATCAATCATAGACGGCATAGTTTCCCATGCTACTATGTCGCCATACTAGGCTCTACAAATAAAACCGAATGTCACGTATTGGAAATTGGATTTCCGTCATGTGTCGAGGCAATCGGGACACTCTAGAACATGCCCCAGGACTACACACTCTGGGTAGCCCTTGGATCTTCAGGGTCGGTCCACACTTACGTTAGTGGATTGGCAATTCCCGAACACACATTTCCCGGTCCTAATGGTCATATATATCGAGGCTCCTCGCATTCCAACATCGACAAGGGTATAATAATCAACGATGTCAGGGCTAGTAAAACGCTAACACCACCCATAGCTAGAAAGAAACATCGTGCTCTCCCTGCAGTCCTTATTCCGTTTTTGACTCATACCGAGGTGTGAGGCTCGCGAATCAACGCTATACACAAAGCTACGCCACAAAGGCCGTGCTTTGATCATCAACCACAAGACTCTGCTTTTCAACAAAAGCCTTGATCATGCCACACAGGCAATTCATGTCATGCGACTGATATCTATCGATATATAACCTCTGAGCTCGTACGTCTTAGAGAAGGGCGTTAACCAAGAGAATAAATTCTCCGCTGCCAATCAGATATATATTTAATAGAAATCAATCAGCAAAGAATAAAATCCAATGTCAGACACACAATCCATTTATAAGTCCGTTCTGGGTCTGAACGAAACCGGAGGCACCTTATACCTTGCTTATCCACTGATCTCCAAATACGTCTGAACGATCACCAACTTATTCCATCCTCTTGGGTGTACAGCCCAATCAAGATCACCAGTAATCGTCCAAACGATGTGAAGACCTCCGTTCTTCCACCACCGTCTTCATTGTTGACATATCGTCGAATCAGTTATTTAGAATGGGTATAAACCCGGCATTTCCGAATAACTCGCGTATATAATAAACAAGTGCTATAAAAACACAACATACGCCTCATTCCAATTCTGAATACTCTTTTATTCAAATATTCACATTCTTTGGGAAAGGTTCCCATTAATTTTATCAAAGACGGATTCTTTAAATTTATTCTTTAATCTTCCTTTGGATTACAATTCAAACTACATCCTGTCTTTAACCGGGTTAAAGAACCAATGTCATTTAAAACACGATTCACGATAAACCCAAAATAACATTCCATTCCATCGGCCTCTAACCGTAAATTAGCAAGTGAACAATTCCCTAAGTAGTAACCCCGAAGGCCAAAACCAACATCAGATCAATACCCAAGAAACCATTCAACTTAACTAATCCCCAGTTAGTTTTTGATTCTCTTAACTCTATTGTTAATCGGGTTAAAGAACCAGTGTTATTTAAAACACGGTTCACGATAAACCCAAAATCACATTTCATTCCATCATCCTCTAACCGTAAATTAGCAAGTGAACAATTCCCTAATTAGTAACCCCGAAGGCCGAAACCAACATCAGATCAATACCCAAGAAACCATTCGACTTAACTAATCCCCAGTTATTTTCTGATTCTCTTAACTCTATTGTTAATCGGGTTAAAGAACCAGTGTTATTTAAAACACGGTTCACGATAAACCCAAAATCACATTACATTCCATCAGCCTCTAACCGTAAATTAGCAAGTGAACAATTCCCTAAGTAGTAACCCCGAAGGCCGAAACCAACATCAGATCAATACCCAGGAAACAATTCAGCTTAACTAATCTCCAGTTAATTTCTGATTTTCTTAACTCCATTGTTAATCGGGTTAATGAACCAGTGTTATTTAAAACCGTTCACGATAAACCCAAAGACCAATTTCAATTCAATTCCAATTAAATATATTAAAAAATTCCCGTTAAATCTTAATAAAAAGATTTATAAATTCCAAATCTCATTTCACTGTAAATTGGGTTAAAGAACGAATGTCGTTAAAAACACAGTTCACAACAAACCCAAAATCCAATCAGTCTCTAACCGTAAATTAGCAAGTGAACAATTCCCTAAGTATTAACCCCGAAGGCCGAAACCAACATCAAATCAATACCCAGGAAGCCATTCAACTTAACTAATCTCCAGTCATATTCTAATTTTCTTAACTACATTTGGTTCAAGAACAGTATTATTAAAGATACCATTCAAGACAAACCCAAAATCCAATTTGATATTAAATACAAGGCTCTGAATAGAAAATATATCGGCTTATATTCAATATCAAATCTGAAACCAACAAATATTGTATTGGAATAACGATATATATATATATATATATATATCATCCAAATTCCCCCACAATATCTGTATAACCACGAAATCCAATATCGAAATATTCTGAAGATAATTTCGATTCAAATCCATTCCAATTCGTATATTGGAAATCCCAGTTATTTTTAAAACCATTTCACGACCAATTTATTTATTTTAAAAATATTGGATTTATTATTCCATTTCAAAACTAGTTCATTTCAATAAAAGGTATATTTTTATCTTTTCAAATATGGAATTTTTCATCCCAATTCTTTCCAAATCACTTATTATGATTTTACACATTTTATTGATATTTTTAATAATTTTATCAAGGCCCGTACAGTCGATTTCTACAAACAGCCATCGAACTGCACTTACAACGACCTTTTCCAAATTTGATTTGGACATAATTCCAAATCCAACCGTCGGATTTCAAATCTCTTATATTCATTGGAAAGCTCTTTTCGATACGAACCCAACGGTTCCGGGTTTAGGAGAATCCGACGGTCAGATCTTCCGTAATGTCCATTCGAAGTCAATGGTCGAAGCGAACTGCCGCAGCGCGGCGCGTTCTACTCAGCCCATTATATTATATATATAATATATATTTCATCGATTTCCATTTAAAATGTATTTTATAAATCGTTTTAAATTAGTTTTCAAAACAGTTTCAACTTAATATACAATTCAAATCAAAATTGAATTTTTCATTATAAATCCGTTTTAAATTCATTTCAAATTGATTTCAATTCAATTTCCAATTCGTTTTGAATTCCTTTTAAATCGATTTCAATTCAATTTCCAATTAGTTTTGAATTCCTTTTAAATCGATTTCAATTCAATTTCCAATTCGTTTTGAATTCCATTTAAATCGATTTCAATTCAATTTCCAATTCGTTTTGAATTCCTTTTAAATCGATTTCAATTCAATTTCCAATTCATTTTGAATTCCTTTTAAATCGATTTCAATTCAATTTCCAATTCGTTTTGAATTCCTTTTAAATCGATTTCAATTCAATTTCCAATTCGTATCAAAATTGAATATTCTATATCATTTCAATATTTTCAAAACATCAGATTTTGAAATCACTTTTCGATATTCATTATAAAATGAATAAAATCGACCAAATTCCCGTTTGTGTTAAAATGGCGTTTAACTACTTAACACGGCTTCACATTTCAATATTCACTGAAAATTATTTTAAAATAATCGTTAATTCTGAACTAGAATAAGACTCCATCAATTACCATATAATTTCAGGTATGTGGATTTCATCCAATACATGTATACAACAACAACGATAAACAATCAACCATCAGCCAAAGTGCATTCTACACTGTATAAGCATTAAATATGAATATTCAACGCTTATACAGCCTGTCAATCAATCGATCGACATACAACTAATTATCGGGACTAGCGTATGTCATATATCATCCCAATACCCGTGTGGGGTTTCAATCAACAAATATTGAATCTTATTTGTACAGTTGGGCGATGTGTAAAATTTATCATCCCAATCAATATCAGTCAAATGTGTGTACATAAACAAATCATCCGATTTGTTCATAAATATTTATTCTATTCATATATGTATGTTAAAAATTATATTTTTAACCATAGAATATTTTTAACTATATAAAATATTTTATTCCATTCCACATCACACAATCAACTTTCACAACAAAATCAATCAAACAAACAAGTCATCCATGGTCTGTGGACGACGGGGGTCGGGTGCTGCTAAGCACCGTCTGCATCCTAGTTTATATTTTAACTTGAAAATTAAAATAAAAGTGAGAAGTTCTCACCTTTAGGTTCCACTCCTCCATTATCTATTTCTGAATTGTTCGGATATGCCCAAAATTCCAATGCGACCTTTTCCCGCTGTTCATATATAAAAATCACATTTTTATCGTTTCATTCCAATAAATAAAATTCCCATTTTTATTTCTACTTCATATATTTTTACGACGCTTCTTTCTATATAAAAATTATATTTTTATATTCCTACTTCTAATATAAAGATCTAATTTTTATTTCGACGCTATAAAAATCGCATTTTATTTTAACATATATATAATAAAAATTAGATTTTTATTTTGCTACATATATAAAAAATATATTTTTATATTCTCTATTATATAAAAATTCTATTTTCAGTCCGCTACTCATATAAAAATCGAATTTTTATTTTGCTACAACATATATAAAAATCGTATTTTTATATTCTCTATAATATAAAAATCATATTTTTATTCTTTCTATAATATAAAAATCATATTTTATTCTTTCTATAATATAAAAATCACATTTTTATTCTCTATACAATATAAAAATCGAATCTTTCTCAATATAAAAATCAAATCTTTATATAATAACAAAATTGTATCTTTTATATTGCTAAAAATTTAATCCTTTCATATTTATAAATCTAAACTTTTACTGTTTAAAAATCTATTCTTTATGATATTAAAATTTTCAGATCTAAACCATGTTATTCCACACAAGAACCGATTTTTATTTTTCTTAAAACTGATTTACATTAAGTAAAAACTAAGATAAAATAAAATAAAATAACAAAAAATTTACATTGTCCAAAGGGGAGGAGGGGCGCTACGATTTAGGAGGGGGAGGGGATGCTCGCGCCGGAGGGCGAGGTGCAGGCGACGGTTGTGGTCCATCAGTTGGCGGCGGGTTTAAATGGTGGTCCACGGCGGTTCTTCTTCGAGTTTGGGGGCTGGAAGCTCGATTGGGTGCGGTGGAGATGAGAGGGGAAGAGGAGCGGAGGAGGGCGGTCGGCGAGATGGCTGGTGGCGCGGGGCGGCGTCGAGGTCAATGAGGGGCGACGAGTACGGGGTTTTCAATTTTTAAGGGAGGCGGGTTTTTATGATTAGGTTTAGAGAGAACGATAGAAAGGGGGATGGGTATATATATGTAATTTTATATTAATTTACTTTATTTCAAAATGTTGACTTTTTGTTCGACCACCAAACGAGACCCAACGACTATCGCCCCTAGCTAATTACCCACATTCTAAACACAATGGGATATGTTTCGCAAGCCAATTCGATTGTTATGATCAGTTTTCACTGAAATTAAAATTTAAATCAGTATAAATTTAATTTGAACGCACATTTTAATTTACTGGGGCCACATACGGACTCTAAAAATTCCCGAAAAATATTTCTAGCTTCGTATTGACGATATGGTCCCAACAAAACTAATTTCATCGAATTTGAAGACCGTTTGAAAAATGGCCATTTTCTGGTCGATTCAAATTGACTGAAACCGTTAAAACACGTTTTCCTTTGCCACGCTCACATATTGATTCAGAAAATTATGAATTTTGGAATCTAGCAATAACTTGACATCCCGGATCGAACAAAAGTGGTTTCGTCGAAAACTGAGGTCGTTTGCAAAATTTCCATTTTTAAGGGCCTAAAATTCGATAGCGACTATTCTGAATTTTCAACTGGGCATAACTTTTTATTCCCGCTATGAAATTTCAATTTTTGAGATTCGTTGGAAAGATATTCTCAATTAGATTCTAATATTTTTGGTTTCGCTAAAATTCGTTTTATTTTGAATCATGTATATTCATTTGAAATTTGAAATCGAATTTTCAAATTACCGCGCCATTTTCAATTCCTTTTATAATTATAAATAAATATTTATATTCTAAATACGATTCAAATAAATATATACGTTCTAATTCTATTCAAAATAAATTTCTCGTCGTAATTATTTAAAATAATCCATTTTAAATATTCAAAATTCACTAAAATTGCCAAAATAAATTTTTTAAATTGGCTCGGATTTTCCGGGTTGTTACAATCTCCCCCACTTAAAACTTTTCGTCCCCGAAAAGGAATGGAGCTGAAAGTTGTTTTCCAAACCAACTCAACTTTCATTATTTTCATTATGGCTTAAGTTCTTCAACTTTTCAGTTTCTAAGAACTTTTCAAATTTTCAAAAATTTGGCTAACACCCTAAATTTTTGAAAAATTTCGCCATAACCTCCCCTGCACGGGAGCACCGGGAAAATCCCGAAATTGCCATACAGGCCTCTCCAATCCAAAAAGAAAAAGAAACAGCCAAGCAGCTAGCCAATCGACTCATAAAATCATCCAAAACCAAAGAAATTAGTAAACATGTACCTATTTGTCGGGCATACAATTTTATTCCTCTTCTCTAACCTCCTTGCTATGACATGTTCAATGTATATATATATATATATGTGTGTGTGTGCATGCATGCAATTGCAAATAATTTTCAATACAGTTCAATATTTGATTCAATTTGGCCTAAATTTACCTTACATCTATATGTTGGTTTAAATGAATAATCATACAACATAACCATCAATCATTTAGTTGATTAGCTTTTCAAATCCATAATTTTGATACATATACAAAAAATCATGTTTTTGATGCCAAATCACAACAATAAGCCATATCTAGTTTTGGTTCTCACACCAGTCAATTGGAATCATATAGATATCCCACCTTCGAAACTCGAAAATAAGTACTAGCGATGGTGCACCATCACCAGAATTATCCCCGGGCGACTAGAGTGTGATTCTATATCTATCCAGTATATTAAAACTTCGAATACACGTTTGCAAGGCGTATATGCAAAATCTTTATATATTGGATTGTCCAAATAAATTTAAAATAAACATTCAAATATGTATAATATGATTTAAATTTTCAAAACAAAAATTGTTTTCATTTTAAAATTATACTCTTCACACTCGGTCTAGGATACTAATGATCCTATCTTTAACGAGTCATTCTTATTGGATATTACTAATCCAATCTTTGATGAATTCTTTCGTTTGATTCTAATGTGTCTTGTTCTCGAGCACTGTAAACCAGAGCTCTGATACCAACTGAAACGACCCGAACTTCCCCGTGAAGGAAAGCACGGATTGAGTTGAGAACAAGACAAATCAGAACACAAACAGAAGAACATTTCATTGCTTATTACAACAATTCCATCAGAATACAAGAATATACAGAGTATGAATTAATATTATACATCAGAGAAATATCAGAGATTTAAATACATTACTGCAACGGAAAAATAATACAATACACAACTGAAAGAGATATACGGATACAGAGCTTTCCGGATATCATTCCAGCTGTAAACCAGGTTCCTGTGAATATAAATCTGCAAAACCAAAACTACTAGCTGCCCGTATGGAAAATAGGGGCACCCAAAGTTTACGTTAAAACAATAAACTCCAGGTCAGTCATGTGACTTGTGTGAGAACTAAAACAGTTATTTGAAACTTTACTTTATAGGAGAGTAATTCAAGGGACCACACCGTATAACATGGAATGGGTTTCCTCCCGAGAATACCAGTGCATAAACAGTTATAAACAACGCAATGCTTTTTGGAAAAATGAAGCTATTATAAGACCCAGGTCCCATCACACAATGCAACGCAAGCCGGAGGATAGGGTTTTACCTTATAATAGCCAATCATGCTTGGTACGTTTAAACAAATCATTTGATACTATTATAAGTGTATAGTGTCAAAACATCTTCGAATATAAATGTATCAATCATAGACGACATAGTATCCCATGCTACTATGTCGCCATACTAGGCTCTACAAATAAATCCGAATGTCACGTATTGGAAATTGGATTTCCGTCATGAGTCGAGGCAAGGGGCAAGCTCCTCATCGCTTCGAGACACTCTAGCAAATGCCCCAGGACTACACACTCTGGGTAGCCCTTGGATCTTCAGGGCCGGTCCACACTTACTTTAGTGGATTGGAAATTCCTGAACACACGTTTCCCGGCCCTAATGGGCCAATATATCGAGGCGCCTCGCATTCCAACATCCACAAGGGTATAATAATCAACGATGCCAGGGCTAGTAAAACGCTGACACCACCCATAGCTAGAAAGAAACGTTGTGCTCTTCTTGCAGTCTTTATCCCATTTTTGACTCATACCGAGGTATGAGGCTCACGAATCAAGCTATACACAAAGCTACGCCACAAAGGCCATGCTTTGATCATCAACCAGAAGACTCTGCTTTTCAACAAAAGTCTTGATCACTGCATCACAGCATGCCACACAGGCAATTCATGCCATGCGATTGATATCTATCGATATATAACCTCTGAGCTCGTACGTCTCAGAGAAGGGCGTTAAGCAAGAGAATAAATTCTTCGCCGCCAAACAGATATATATTTAACAGAAATCAATCCGCACAGAATAAAATCCAATGTCATACACACAATCCATTTATAAGTCCGTTCTGGGCCTGAACGTAACCGGAGCCACCTTATACCTCGCATATCCATTGATCTCCAAATACGTCTGAACGATCACCAACTTATTCCCTCCTCTTGGGTGTACAGCCCAATCAAGATCACTAGTAATCGTCCAAACGATGTGAAGACCTCCGGTCTTCCACCACCGTCTTCATCGTCGACATATCGTCGAATCAGTTATTCAGAATGGGTATAAACCCGACATTTTCGAATAACTCGCGTATATAATAAACAAGTGCTATAAAAACACAACATACGCCTCATTCTAATTCTGAATACTCTTTTATTCAAATATTCACATTCTTTGGGAAAGGTTCCCATTAATTTTATCAAAGATAAATTCTTTAAAATTTATTCTTTAATCTTCCTTTGGATTTCAATTCAAACTATATCTTATATTTAACTGGGTTAAAGAACTAATGTCATTTAAAACATGGTTCACGATAAACCCAAAATCACATTCCATTCCATCAGCCTCTAACCGAAAATTAGCAAGTGAACAATTCCCTAAGTAGTAACCCCGAAGGCTGAAACCAACATAAGATCAATACCAAAGAAACCATTTAACTTAACTAATCCCCAGTTAGTTTCTGATTCTCTTAACTCTATTGTTAATCGGGTTAAACAACCAGTGTTATTTAAAACACGGTTCACGATAAACACAAAATCACATTCCATTCCATCAGCCTCTAATCGTAAATTAGCAAGTGAACAATTCCCTAAGTAGTAACCCTGAAGGCCGAAACCAACATCAGATCAATACCCAAGAAACCATTCAACTTAACTAATCCCCAGTTAGTTTCTAATTCTCTTAACTCTATTGTTAATCGGGTTAAAGAACCAGTGTCATTTAAAATACGGTTTACGATAAACCCAAAATCACATTCCATTCCATCAGCCTCTAACCGTAAATTAGCAAGTGAATAATTCCCTAAGTAGTAACCCCGAAGGCCGAAACCAACATCAGATCAATACCCAGGAAACCATTCAACTTAACTAATCTCCAGTTAATTTC
Source organism: Allium sativum (assembly GCA_030737875.1). NCBI lineage: Eukaryota > Viridiplantae > Streptophyta > Magnoliopsida > Asparagales > Amaryllidaceae > Allium > Allium sativum. Next base: position 295,160,136 of record CM060927.1, on the reverse strand, counting down.
TGATTTTCTTAACTCCATTGTTAATCGGGTTAAAGAACCAGTGTTATTTAAAACACCGTTCATGATAAACCCAATGACCAATTTCAATTCAATTCCAATTAAATGTATTAAATTGGAAAACTTTACTTTGGAAAATTCCCGTTAAATCTTAATAAAAAGATTTATAAATTCCAAATCTCATTTCACTGTAAATCGAGTTAAAGAACGAATGTCGTTAAAAACATAGTTCACAACAAACTCAAAATCCAATCAGTCTCTAACCGTAAATTAGCAAGTGAATAAATTCCCTAAGTATTAACCTCGAAGGCCGAAACCAACATCAGATCAATACCCAAGAAACCATTCAACTTAACTAATCTCCGGTCAGATTCTAATTTTCTTAACTACATTTGGTTCAAGAACAGTATTATTAAAGATACCATTCAAGACAAACCCAAAATCCAATTTGATATTAAATACAAGGCTCTGAATAGAAAATATATCGACTTATATTCAACATAAAATTCTGAAACCAACAAATATTGTATTAGAATAACGATATATATATATCTTCCAAATTCCTCCACAATATCTGTATAATCACGAAATCCAATATCGAAATATTCTGAAGATAGTTTCGATTCAAATCCATTCCAATTCATATATTGGAAATCCCGGTTATTTTTAAAACCATTTCAAGACCAATTTATTTATTTTAAAAATATTGGATTTATTATTCCATTTCAAAACTAGTTCATTTCGATAAAAGTATATGTTTATCTTTTCAAATATGTAATTTTTCATCCCAATTACTTCCAAATCACTTATTATGATTTTACACATTTTATTGATATATTTAATAATTTTACCAAGGCCCGTACAGTCGATTTCTACAAATGGCCATTGAACTGCACTTACAGCGACCTTTTCCAAATTTGATTTGGACATAATTCCAAATCCAACCGTCAGATTTCAAATCTCTAATATTCATTGGAAAGCTCTTTTCGATACGAACCCAACGGTTTCGGTTTTAGGAGAATCCAATGGTCGGATCTCCCGTAATGTCCATTCGAAGTCAATGGTCGAAATTCGCGAACTGCCGCAGCGCGGCGCGTTCTATTCAGGCCATTATGTTATATATATAATATATATTTCGTCGATTTCCATTTAAAGCGTATTTTATAAATCGTTTTAAATTCGTTTTCAAAACAGTTTCAACTTGATATATAATACAAATCAAAATTGAATTTTTCATTATAAATTCGTTTTAAATTCATTTCAAATTGATTTCAATTAAATTTACAATTCGTTTTGAATTCCTTTTAAATCGATTTCAATTCAATTTCCAATTCGTTTTGAATTCCTTTTAAATCGATTTCAATTCAATTTCCAATTCGTTTTGAATACCTTTTAAATCGATTTCAATTCAATTTCCAATTCGTTTTGAATTCCTTTTAAATCGATTTCAATTTAATTCTCAATTCGTTTTGAATTCCTTTTAAATCGATTTCAATTCAATTTCCAATTCGTATCAAAATTGAATATTCTATATCATTTTAATATTTTCAAAACATCAGATTTTGAAATCACTTTTCGATATTCATTATAAAACGAATAAAATCGACCAAATTCTCGTTCGTGTTAAAATGGCGTTTAACTACTTAACACGGCTTCACATTTCAATATTCACTGAATATTATTTTAAAGTATCCGTTAATTTTGAACTGGAATCAGACTCCATCAATTACCATATAATTTCAGTTATATGGATTTCATCCAATACATGTATACAACAACAATGATAAATAATCAACCATCAGCCAAAGTGCATTCTACACTGTATAAGCATTAAATATAAATATTCAACGCTTATACAGCCTGTCAATCAATCGATCGACATACAGCTAATTATCGGGACTAGTGTATGTCATATATCATCCCAATACCCGTGTGGGGTTTCAATCAACAAATATTGAATTTTATTTGTACAGTTGGGCGATGTGTAAAATTTATCGTCCCAATCAATATCAGTCAAATATGTGTACATAAACACATCGTCCGATTTGTTCATAAATATTTATTCTATTCATATATATACGTTAAAAATTATATTTTTAACCATAGAATATTTTTAACTATATAAAATATTTTATTCCATTCCACATCACACAATCAACTTTCACAACAAAATCAAACAAACAAGCCGTCCATGGTCTGTGGACGACGGGGGTCGGGTGCTGCTAAGCACCGTCTGCATCCTAGTTTATATTTTAACTAGAAAATTAAAATAAAAGTGAGAAGTTCTCACCTTTGGGTTCCACTCCTCCATTATCTATTTCTGAATTGTTCGGATATGCCCAAAATTCCAATGCGACCTTTTCCCGCTGTTCATATATAAAAATCACATTTTTATCGCTTCATTCCAATAAATAAAAATCACATTTTTATTTCTACTTCATATATTTTTACGATGCTTATTTCTGTATGAAAATTATATTTTTATATTCCTACTTCTTATATAAAGATCGAATTTTTATTTCGACGCTATAAAAATCGCATTTTATTTTAACATATATATAATAAAAATCAGATTTTTATTTCGCTACATATATAAAAATTATATTTTTATATTCTCTATTATATAAAAATTCTATTTTCAATCCGCTACTCATATAAAAATCGAATTTTTATTTCGCTACAACATATATAAAAATCGTAATTTTATATTCTCTATAATATTAAAATCATATTTTTATTCTTTCTATAATATAAAAATTATATTTTTATTCTTTCTATAATATAAAAATCATATTTTTATTCTTTCTATAATATAAAAATCATATTTTTATTCTCTATATAATATAAAAATCGAATCTTTCTCAATATAAAAATCCAATCTTTTTATAATAACAAAATTGTATCTTTTATATTGCTAAAAATTTAATCCTTTCAAACTAAAAAATCTAAACTTTTATTGTTTAAAAATCTATTCTTTATGATATTAAAAATTTCAGATCTAAACCATGTTATTCCACACAAGAACTGATTTTTATTTTTCTTAAAACTGATTTACATTAAGTAAAAACTAAGATAACATAAAATAAAATAACAAAAAAACTTACAGTGTCCAAAGGGGGGAGGGGCGCTACAATTTAGGAGGGGGAGGGGATGCTCGCGCCGAAGTGCAAGGTGTAAGCGGCGGTTGTGGTCCATCAGGTGGCGGCGGTTTTAAATGGGGGTCCACGGCGGTTCTTCTTCGAGTTTGGGGGCTGGAAGCTCGATTGGGTGCGGTGGAGAGGAGAGGGGAAGAGGGGCGGTCGACAAGATAGCTGGTGGCGCGAGGCGGCGTCGAGGTCAACGAGGGGTGACGGGTATGGGGTTTTCAAATTTTAAGGGAGGCGGGTTTTTTTGATTAGGTTTAGAGAGAACAATAGAAAGGGGGCTGGGTATATATATGTAATTTTACTTTATTTTATTTATTTCAAAATGTTGACTTTTTGTTCGACCACCAAACGAGACCCAACGACTGTCGCCCCTAGCTAATTACCCACATTCCAAACACAATGGGATATATTTCGCAAGCCAATTCGATTGTTACGATCAGTTTTCACTGAAATTAAAATATAAATCAGTATATATTCAATTTGAACGCACATTTTAATTTACTGGGGCCACATACGGACTCTAAAAATTCCCAAAAAATATTTCTAGCTTCGTATTGACGATACGGTCCCAACAAAACTAATTTCGTCGAATTTGAAGACCGTTTGAAAAATGGCCATTTTCTGGTCGATCCAAATTTACTGAAACTGTTAAAACACGTTTTCCTTTGCCACGATCACATATTGATTCAGAAAATTATGAATTTTGGAATTTAGCAATAACTTGACATCCCGGATCCAACAAAAGTGGTTTCGTCAAAAACTAAGGTCGTTTGCAAAATTTCCATTTTAAGGGCCCAAAATTCCATAGCGACTATTTTGAATTTTCAACTGGGGATTACTTTTTATTCCCGCTATGAAATTTCAATCTTTCAGATTCGTTGAAAAGATATTCTCAATTAGATTCTAATATTTTTGGTTTCGCTAAAATCCGTTTTATTTTGAATCCTGTACATTCATTTGAAATTTGAAATCGAATTTTCAAACTATCGCGCCATTTTCAATTCCTTTTATAATTATAAATAAATATTTATATTCTAAGACGATTCAAATAAATATATATGTTCTAATTCTATTCAAAATAAATTTCTCGTCGTAATTATTTAAAATAATCCATTTTAAATATTCAAAATTCACTAAAACTGCCAAAATAAAAATTTTAAATTGGCTCGGATTTTCTGGGTTGTTACATTTTATGTATTAGAGGAGTAGTTTTGATTTATTACATGTTAGTTTTCATTTATCTAAAATGAAATAGAGTTTCAATAATTTTGGATAGACGAAATTTCCAAGTTAAATTATAAAATAAACCAATTATTGTAAAGTTCATGAAATAGTTTGTAACTTATAGGTTGAAAGGTTTAGTTGTTATAATGAGTTTGGAAATTTTTGAATATTTGGCTTAAGGGAAAATGAGATCTGGAATTTGTATATAGATTCTTAGATTGTAATCGGATGTTATGCAAATATAGGCTTAAGTTCGAATATGGTAATCAACATAGTTTGCTCTGTAATGACTTATAGTAAAACTTAAGTATGGAAGAACTATAAAATTTAAAGTTGCGTTCTTTGTTTTGAGTTTAATTATTGAGTTATGAAACAAAATATTGACTTAAACTGTGAAACATTTAGTTCCCTAAGGAATGTTATACGAGGTAGTTCAGACTTAAGGTTTAAAAATCTAGTATGGATTCGAGATGCTATTAAACAAAATTTAAGATATGGAGTGAGTATTGATTGAAATGTTGGCAAACATTATTTAACTTGAATCTAAGTTTTTAAAATGGTTAATCTACCTTAGTATGGTTGTCAAGATAAGTTTACAATTGGAGTTTTGTGAAATGTTTAAAACTTAAATAATATTTTTGGATTAGTCCAAAATGAAACTGGGTTGAACTGGATATTATTATTAAGTAGAAAATAACATGGAATTGAGTTTTAAAGGAGATTGAATTTAAATGGATCGTAAACATAAATAGCTATTTATGGAATAATTCATAATTATTTTTAAGTATAAAAGGAAAAAAAATACAAAGTTTGTGAATAAATGTGAATTGGTATAGTAAACAAAATGAATAAGTACATAAGTTGTACATAAGTAATTTTATTTCGCATTACTATTTGACCTAAATTCGAGCGCACGAATTTAAGGCAATCTAAGTTAATCCAAGTTATCATTTTCATATGACTCTTGATGGAAAACACATTTGATATGGATTTTTGAGATGATTATGTAGTCCCCTATCATAGTAAATGGCTACGGGAGGAGACTGAAAGTCACTAAAAATTTTTTGCATTGATCTAGATGGCTTCAAACAATGAGCAATATTTTGAAATTTTGACCCTCTCGTAAGATAATTTTGCATCCTTTTCGTTTTTAAGCCGTAAGTACTTATAACACCCCGTAATTTTAAATAATACTATAATGATAAACTAAAGAATACTTAATTAAATATTCGAAAATAAGTAAAACGGACTGCGCCATTGCGTTCGTCTCGTAATTCTGCTTAAGATAGACTCAAGTTTGCGTAAAACGGACATCGTATAAAGAAGATATTTAGGTTTGAAATTTGTATACATATAAGCAAAAAAATATAAACAAACCAGTCCAGAAAATCAAAAATCGAAGAGCGGGAAAGGGAGGGAAATCGGTCCGTTAAGGGTTGACCCATGGGTCGGCCACTACAAGAGGGTGTTGACCCTAGGACCGACCACGGGGTCAACCCCACCCAAATCTGGGGCAGATCCATTTTGTGAATTGGGACTTGTTTCTTGACCAGATTCATTGACCGTAGGCTATAAATAAGACCTCATTTCTTTTGTTTTATTTATCAAAAACAATGGAGACAACGAGGTGCTGCCCCAACTCAGATTGAATTAATCTATTCTTCTATAACAACGATTTATACGTATACAAGAATCTCAACTACAACATCAACAGTCATTTCTCTATTCTTTAGATCCAGTCCCTATGAGTTTATGTTGCTTTCAGATATAAACATTTAATAAGTAGTCTTGGCATGTTTATAAGTTTGGATCTAAACCTATGCATGTTAATAACCTGAACCATAATTAAATAGATCTGCCATTACTTGTACACCTAATCTACTGTTCAGTTCTCATTTGCCCAATTCTATCATCGTATGCCGATTCTGCTATTATGTCCAATTCTTTCATCATATGCATGTTTTGTTATTATGCCTATTTTTGTTCTCTTCTGTCCCTTCTTCCCTTTTAATTTTATAGCCAGTCTGGCTTTGAGCCTAGGCCTATCGCTGAAATATGTGAACGAACGAAATTGGTAATGGTTGGGAATCATAAATTGGGGCATAACTTGTATTGTAAAACATGACTAGGATTTGGGGGCATAATCTATACCTTGATCTAAACCTTTAATTTGGGAATAACTTGTATTATGAATCATGAATGGGGTTTTTGAGGCATAACCTATACTGTACAATTTGACTAAAACTTGGGTAAAATGTTATATTGTGAATTATGACCATAATTTAGGGTATATAAATATGTAGGTTTAATTTAAAATTAAGCGTAACATGTTAATGAAACGGTAAGTAACGTGCTGTAACTTGCGGAGATGTTTAATCCGTTAAAACGACTAATCTGCTGAAATCTATTGAAACTGAATACTTTAATTAAAAAACCTATAATGGGCATGAGTAACTCCTAAATAGGATTATTAGACCAAAAAGATTGTTAATACAATTATGGCAATTAAGAATTGTAATCGCACTTATACACGAGGTTGAATTCAACTTATGGTAGAAGTCTGCCCAGAGTCGCCCGACCAATCCAACATCCACAAGTAGTTAATTTAATTTGAGGGGTCTAGTGCGTAAATATACATGTAACAATGCTAAGACACGAGGTTAAGTCCAACTTGTGCAAGAAGTCTGCCTGGAACCGCCCGGCATATCAAGCATCCACAAGTGGTCAACTTAATGTGAGAGGTCTGGTGCATTAACATACATGAACGAGTAATGATAACAACCTATTATAACTAATTAAATTAATGAGAATGTTATTTAATAGGTGGACTTGTCCTAGGGACAAGTGGAAATTATAACATAAGTTATAACAAAGGGAAAGGATACTTATTAGTAAACCTTAGTTAAGAAAACTAAGTTAATAAGTAAACAATGATAATTTGTAGTGACAGTGTAAGACGAAATTATGATTAAATAAGAAAGAACGAGGTTAATACATGAGGTATAATAAGTTATATTTAACCATAAATAATAAGTGACATGTTAAACAGAAAACAGGTGAATTGAGATGAAGTACACTTAATTACATATTAAGTAAAACATGTTATTGTAATTATGGAATCAGACAATGAATAATATAAAGGAATTGTTGAGTACTTTCACTAATTACAATCCAGGGATAAGAGATTGTAGATTACTTTCGTTAATTACAATCTAGAGAATAACATGTGATGGGCTTATCAATAAACTTAAATCTATTTATATATATATATATATGAAATTAATAAGCAAGAGGAACTTGGTAACTTGAAAAGAAGTCAATGTGAATGGGAATAACCTGTTAACCTGTAATACTTAACCTGTTTAAATCTGTGCGGGTTATATGGACCTATCAAAATTGTGTAAGGGTTAAGTACACTTGCTTGAATCAATGAGGGGTTAAGTAAATCTGTTAAATCCGTGGGGGCGGTTTATATAAACCTGATAAACTTAACCTGTTTTATATGGTTGGGTTATGCACGCTTGTTAATCTGTTAGGTATAACCAGTTAAAATCCTCATAGTGGGGATGCAAGCCTAGGGAGCGGCTTGTATCATCTGTTGTGTGGGACCCATACCAGTCAGTAACCTATCTTGGTATCAAAAGGGGAACCCCGAACAAGGTAAAAGCCAGGGAACACTTACTGAGTTGATTATAAGAGGTTCATTAGTATAGGTGTTGACGGCGCATTCCGTCGGACTCATGTGCGTGCATGAATCCGCTTGAGTTGGGATAATAAGACGATGTGACATCAGTAGATGGTTGTGCCTCTCGAAAATAAAGGGGTTTCCACTTTAGGAAGTGATACATCCTACTATGGGGACAGCACAGGGTATCTACAGGATAGGGAGCAGATCGATTGGGGTAGTAATTAGGGTACATCTAGTCTTTCTTGTTTAGAAACCCGTTATTATCGCCAAAGGTCGCGCCTGTCATTTCTATTGGGCTGCCTGTTATTATTGTTGGGGGCAAAACCGTCATTAGAAGTACATCTAAGTCTACCATCTCTTTATGCAGGGATCATTCTGTTTCTGTTATACTAGTATTGGTGTAGAGAGAAGTACTTGGGAAGCATAATCTATTCTATTCTGTTTATTTTGTTGATCCTGTTTAGTTTGTTATAATTGTCTTATGATATTGTTATCTCTCTCATCTAGTTTATATACATGTCATGATGCTTTTACTTATTTATATGCTAAAAGTAACTGGACTCGCCAAACTTTATGTCTGACCCGTTTTGTTTCCTTTTCTTTCTCTTCCTCTCCCCATCCAAGGTTATTAGGTGGGAATATTCAGGCTTGATTAGGATCCTCTCTTCCGTTTCTGCTTGGAGTTGCTTAAACGAACCGCTTTGATTTCCTGTCTACTCTAATATGCCTTTTTTTTGGAGACTATGCTTTTATATTACTGTACTCTGATGATTTTAGTACAAGGCAAATACTTTAAATTGATGTAATGGGTTTTCTCCATTTCAGACTTATGTTGTAACTAAATTTGGACCACGATGTTTTTTATTTGGAAAATAAAGTTTTAAATTCCGCCATTATTTTATATCTGTCTTGTGATGTTTCTGTTTCTGTTTACCTATAATGCTTCACGAAACTTAGTGCATTCTGTTAAAGAGTGACATTAACGGACGTGGGGTGTCGCATTTGGTATCAGAGCTGAAGGTTACCAGATCAGATAAAAGGTTTTGAAAATTGTTTTCAAAAGGTTTAAAAAGAAAGCATTTTCAAAAGAAAAGTCTGTTTTGAAAAACATATTCCCCAAAGCCATATAAATTATCTCTCGATTCTCTACTTGAATCCTTCTTCCTTTTCGTTTCAGCATGTCTAGGGAACCGAATATTCCCTTGGGCGTTCAAGTACCGGATTGGTTCCGTTGGTATCTTAAGGTTACAGCACCTACCGGGAGCCAAGGAGACGTCCCTTCCCCAGCCGTAGCCGTTGTTCCTCCACCACCGTGAGTAGGTAATTCCTCTAAGAAATGTAATGGTTGTAAGCGCATGGGTCATTTGGCCAAAGATTGCCGACGAAGGAAGAACGCTTGCTTTAACTGTTGTAAAGTTGGACAATATATTAAGGATTGCCCGAAGAAGCATGGGAAGGGCCAAAGGGTAGGATCATCTGGAGGGCGGGTGCATGCTCTCATGGATGGTGTACCGGATAGAAGTAGGAAAGATTCTGTTGAAAGTTTGATTTCTCTTTCCAATCATCCTGTTAGAACTCTTTTTAATTCTGGCGCTTCGCAATCTTTTATATTTGATTCTGTGGTTGAGTCTATGCACCTTTGTACTAGTATGTTTTTGCATCCCGTTGTTGTCTCAAAGCCCATTGGAGGTACGACTCATTTGTCTATGATTTTTCGGGGTTTGAGAATACCTATGTTGGGCGTCGAGTTTGAGTGCGACGCATATGTGCTTGGTTTCATGGGATATGGTTTGATTCTAGGGATGGATTGGCTAGCCATGTATGGTGCCATTCTGGATTGTGAGAAGAGGGTCATTAGAATTTTGATTTGCCATGGGAGGATCCTCGAGATTTCTTGTGACCCTAAGGGGTCTTTCATGCTTAGTTTCCTAGAGTCGCTTGATCCATCTATCGATGATCTACGATCTATACCAGTAGTCTGTGAGTATCCTGATGTTTTTGAGGAGGTTCGGGGCTTACCTCCGAGGTGCGAGATTGATTTCCGGATATACTTGGTGGATAATGGAAAACCAATTGCATTTCTTATGCGCCACATGGCTTTGATAGAAAGGATGGAACTCAGCAAGAAAGTAGGGGTGCTGCTTAAGAAAGGATTTATTAGGCGAAGCATATCTGAATGGGGTGCTCCAGTGGTATTCGCCACTAAGGCGGATGGTTCACTTCGCTTATGTGTGGATTACAGGGAGTTGGATAAGCTCACTAAGAAAAATAGGCACCCACTTCCAAGGATAGATGATCTGTTTGACCAGCTTGTTGGTGCATCTGTTTTCTCCCAGTTAGACTTGGCCACGGGGTCTCATCAATTGAGGGTGACCGAGGATAGTATAGACAAGATTGCTTTTAGAACTCCAGATAGTTTCTTCGAGTGGCTCGTCATACCTTTTGGGTTGACGAATGCACCCGCCTATTTTGTGGATCTGATGAGTAGGGTGTTTCGGGAGTTTCTAAATAAGTTCGTTGTGGTCTTTGTTGATGACATCTTGATTTTCTCGAAGAATGAGGAAGGACATGCCCTATATTTAAGGGAGGTTTTGAAGACCCTTCAAGCGCATCAGCTTAAGGAAAAATTCTCCAAATGTTATTTTTTGGAGAAAGGAAGTGAGATTTCTTAGGCATGTGTTCTCTAAGGATGGGATAACAGTGGATCCCGTGAAAGTAGTTGCAGTTCAAGATTGGCAGATTCCAAAGAATGCAACGGAAGTAAGGAGATTCCTTGGATTAGCGGGCTATCATAGGAAGTTCATTAAGGACTTCGTGAAGATATCACCCCACTCACCAGACTGACCAAGAATAATCTGACATTTTCTTAGGGGGTTGACTGTGAGGAAGCTTTTAAGCAGCTGAAGAGGGCTCTGACAACAGCCCCAGTCTTGACTTTGCCTGATGGAAATAAAGTGTTCACAGTATACATTGATGCATGTGGTACAGGGCTTGGTGTTGTTTTGATGCAAGAGGGAAGTGTAATATGTTATGGTGGTAGACAGTTGAGAGTTCATGAGAAGAACTACCGTAACTATGTTTCGGAATTAGCTGCTATAGTATTCACGCTTAAGACTTAGCAGTAGTATCTACTTGGAGAACGGTTCGAGTTATACACAGACCATAAGTCACTCAAGTATCTGTTCTCGCAGAAGGATCTAAAATTTAGACAACATAGATAGGCTTCTACTTGGACCTGAGATGTTTAGAGAAACTTCAGAAAAGATTGACCTTATCCTTAGACGCATGATGACAGCTCGGGATAGGCAGAAGTCATACGCAGATAAGAAAAGGACCGATATTGAATTTTGAAGTGGGAGACATGGTTCTCATCAAGGTATCACCTCTATGGAAGGTGGTTCGTTTTGGATCAGTAGGGAGACTGGCACCAAAGTTTAGGACCATTTCGCATAATGGAAAGAATACGTCAAATGGCTTGTAGGTGTTCATGATGTTTTCTACGTTTCTCATTTGCGGAAGTGTTTGCATAATATCGTAGAAGTAGTTGAGGCGAGTAAGCTTGAGGAAGTAGAGGTGGAACGGGAGGTGACAATTGGATGAGTTCCTACCCGTATTTTTGGATCAGAGGTTAAGAAGCTACGCAACTGAGAGGTCAAGTTGATGAAAGTTCAGTAGGGAGATGACCATGAGGATGCAACTTGGGAGACTGAAGACAAGATTCACGCTTCGTACCATTTTCATTTCAAGGGTATGTTCTTAACTTTTTTTTCCAAAAGCTTTATTCATACTTGCTTTTGTCATTAAGTATATCCTATCGATCGAATCTTCGACCTTTAGGTAGGGAACCAATGGATGTAAAAATGTTTTCGAGACATGTTATGTTTGATGGATGCAAGTGTTTGCTAATGGTTGCTCGTAGATGCATATACACACACTAGGCACTAGATCGGGTCAATCACTCTCATACTGCATATGGATGCGTGTGCATTTTTCTTCTTTTATGGATGGAAATGGGTGTATCATCATACGGATGTTGCATTTGGATGGATGATTATGCACGCATATAGCATTTACATGACATATTAGGATTATTTGCATACATGTTGGATTCATGGCACTAACATACATTGCATTAACGAGGTCAACTGAATCAGTAGACCGCCTGATCTTTCGCATTAGTATAGGGACATATACACACACCTTTGCATATGTTCATATAAGCAATAGAAATATTTTAAGGACAACGGATGCTTATGATTGGTGGATGAGTAGATGGATGATGGATGTTAGGATATACATTCTTCGTAACTTAGAGATTTCGGGGACGAAATCCTTTAAGTAAGGGAGAATGTAACACCCCGTAATTTAAAAAAAATTATATAATGATAAACTAAAGAATACTTAATTAAATATTGGGAATTAAGTAAAATGGACTGCGCCATTGCGTTCGTCTCAGAATTCTTCTTAAGATAGACTCCAAGTTTGTGTAAAATGGACATCGTATGAAGAAGATATTAAGGTTTGAAATTTGTATACATATAAGATAAATATATATTAAAAAACCGGTCTAGAAAATCAAAAATCGAAGAGCGGGAAAGGGAGGGAAATCGACCCGTTAGGGGTGACCCCATGCCCCACGGGTGTCGACCCCTACAAGGGGGTGTTGACCCGAGGGTCGACCCCAGAGCCAACACCACCCAGATCTGGGGTAGATCCATTTTGTGAACCGGGACATGAGATGACCCGAAATCCCCCTTACGGGAAATCACGGATTGAATTGAGAACAACACACATCGGAACACAAATAGAAGAATATTTCATTGCTTATTACAACAATTTCATCAGAATACAAGAATATACAGAGTATGAATAAATATTACACATTAAATATCAGAGATTTACAATACATTACATAGCAGCGGAAAATAATACAAAACAAAACTGAAAAGAATATATGGATACAGAGCTTTCCGAATATCATTCCAGCTGCAAACCAGGATCCTATGTATATAAATCTGCAAAACCAAAACTACAAGCTGCCCGTGTGTAAATAGGGGCACCCAGAGTTTAGGTTAAAACAATAAACTCCAGGTCAGTCATGTGACTAGTGTGAGAACTAAAACAGTCATTTAAAACATTACTTCAAATCAGATATATACAGGGACCACGCCGTATAACACGGAATGGGTTTCCTCCCAAGAATACCCGTGCATATAACAAAACAACGCAATGCTTTTTGAAAAAATGAAGCTATTATAAGACCCAGGTCCTATCACACAATGCAACGCAAGCCGGGGGATAGGGTTTTCCCTTATAATAGCCAAACATGCTTGGTACGTTAAAACAAATCATTTGATACTATTATAAGTGCATAGTGTATAAAACAACTTCAAATATAAATGTATCAATCCTAGACGGCATGGGTACCATATATCATGTCGCCAATACTAGGCTCTACAATCAAAACCGCAAATGTCACGTGTTGGAAGTTGGATTTCCATCTATGAACCAAGGCAAGGGATCGTCCTTACCGCTTCGAGACGCTCTAGCCCGTGTCTCAGGCAAGCGCACAGACAAGCCTTGGATCGTTAGGGTCGGTCCACTCGATGTGGGTTAAAATGCCTGAACACTATGTTTCCCCTCCGTGTAGGGCGTAAATGAGCCAAATGACTCCATCGGCCCCGGATCGACCGATATAACTGAGGCACCTCACAATCCATCATCCACATAAGTAAAATGTCAGGGATAGTAAAATGATGACACCACTCCTAGCTAGAAGGAAACGCATGCCCTCCCTGAGGTCCTCTCCCATTTTTGGTTCACACCGGGGTGTGAGGCTCGCGAATTAACGCTACACAAAGCTACACTGTATTAAAGCCGTGCTTTGACCGTCAACCACAAGACTCTGCTTTTCAACAGAAACCTTGATCATTTGCATCTCAGCATGCAACACAGGCAATTCACGCTATGCAACCGATGTCTATCAATCACACAGAATGAAATCCGATATCAGACACACATCTATTTACAAGTTCCTTCTGAGTCTGAACGAAACCGGAGGCACCTTATTCCTCCCCCATATGTCCAATACAGGGGAGAGGCCCTCGCATATCCGGTCGACCTCCAAGTACATCTGGACGATCACCACTTATTACCTTGTCTTGGGTGTACGGCCCAATCAAGACACCAGTAATCATCCAAACGATGTGAAGACCTCCGGTCTTCAACCACCGTCTTCATCCTCGACACATCGTCGAACAGTTATTCAGAATGGGATAAACCCGGTCTTTCTGAATAACCCGTGTATATAATAAACCAATGCCATAAAAACACAACATACGCCTCATTCCAATCCAGAATATTCCTTTATTCAAATATTCTTATACTTTGGGAAAGGTTCCCATTGATTTTATCAAAGATAAATTCTTTAAATTTATTCTTTAATCATCCTTTGGATATCATTTCAATCTAATTAAAGATGCATTAAAACTCCACTTGGTTTTATTGTTCCCCAGAATCAATATTAATGATTGTTTAACTTGGGAAATCATATCCTATCTTTGACTGGGTTAAAGAACCAATGTCCTTTAAACCATGGTTCACGATAAACCTAAAATGACATTCCATTCCATCAGCCTTTACCCGTAAATTAGCAAGTGAGCAATTCCCTAAGTATTAACCCCGAAGGCCGAAACCAACATCAGATCAATACCCAGGAAACCATTCAACTTAACTAATCTCCGATTAGTTTCTGATTTTCTTAACTCCTTTGGGTCTAAGAACAGTACCATTAAAGATACCTTTCAGGACAACCCAAAACCTTATTCCATTATTAATCGGGTTAAAGAACAAGTGTTATTTAAAACACCGTTCACAATAAACCCGAAGACCAATTTCAATTCCATTCCAATTAAAAATCAATTAATTGGTATACTTCATTAAATCTAAATAAAAAGATTTAATCTTTTCTCGATTGGGTTCAAGAAAAGTGTTAATGAAGACACCATTCACGACAAACCCAAAATCACATTTGATATTAAATACGAGGCACTGAATAGAAAATATATTGTCTTATATTCAATATCAAACTCTGGAATCAACAAATAGCGTATTGGAATAACGATATATATCTTTCAAATTCCTCCACAATATCCGTATAATCACGGAATCCAATATCGAAATATTCCGAAAATAATTTCGATTTAAATCCATTCCAATTCATATATTGGAAATTCCGGTTATTTTTAAAACCATTCCAAATCCAATTTATTTATTTAAAAAAATTGGATTTCATAATTCTAGTTCATAACTAGTTCATTTTGATAAAAATATATTTTTATCTTTTCAAATATGGAATTTTTCATCCCAATTCTTTCCTAATCATTTGTTATGATTTTAAACTAATTATTGATATTTTTAATAATTTTATCAAGGCCCGTACAGTCGATTTCCATAAACGGCCATCGAACTGCACTTACAGCGACCTTTTCCAAATTTGATTTGGACATGATTCCAAATCCAACCGTTAGATTTCAAATATCTAATATTTGTTAGAAATATCTTTTCGATACGAACCCAACGGTTCCGGTTTTAGGAGAATCCGACGGTCGGATCTCCCGTAATGTCCATTCGAAGCCAATGGTCGAAATTCACGAACTGCCGCGGCGCGGCGCGTTCTATTCAGGCCATTATATTATATATATAATATATATTTTGTCGATTTCCATTTAAAACGTGTTTTATAAATCGTTTTAAATTCGTTTTCAAAACGATTTCAACTTCATATTCAATTTCTAATCAAAATTGAATAATCCATATTATCGATATATAAATGATAATATTTTCAAAACATTAGATTTTGAAATCAATTCCTTTTCGATATTCATTATAAAAATGAATAAAATCGATATAAATTATCGTTCACGTCAAAATGGTGTTAATCTAATCAACACGGCTATATATATTTAAATATATTCGTGTCCATCCCAAATCGGACATCAAAATCACATTTTGACTTTTACTGAATATTATTTTAAAATATTCAATCTTTCTGAACTGGAATCAGACACAGTCAATTACCATATAATGTTATTATATGGATTTCATACACACATGTACACAACCACAATCAAACACAGTCAACCATCATCCAAAGTGCATTCTACACTGCATAAGCATCAAATATAAATATTCAATGCTTACACAGCCTGTCAATCGATCGATCGACATACAGCTAATTATTGGGATTAGTGTATGTCCAATATCATCCCAATACCCGTGTGTGGTTTCAATCAACAAATAATGAATTTTATTTGTGCAGTTGAGGATGTGTAAAATTTATCGTCCCAATCAATATCAGTCAAATCAGTGTATATAAACAAATCGTCCGATTTGTTTATGAATATTTATTTAATTCATATACACGTTAAAAATTATATTTTTAACTATAAAATATTAATTTCCATTTATGAATATTTTATTTATCCATTCCACATCACAAACAATTTTCACAACAACATTCAATCAAACAAACAAGTCCTCCATGGTCTGTGGACGACGGGTGTCGGGTGCTGCTAAGCACCGTCTGCATGCTAGTATATATTTCAACTAGAAAATAAAATAAAGTAGCAGTTCTCACCTTTGGGTTCCACTCCGCCAATCTTTCTTTCTGAACTGTTTGGATTTGTTCGAAATTCCAACGCATCCTTTTCAGGCTATTCATATATAAAAATCATATTTTTATCGCTTCATTCCAATAAATAAAAATCGTATTTTTATTTCTACTTCATATATTTTTACAACGCTTCTTTCTAGATAAAAAATTATATTTTTATATTTCTACTTCTTATATAAAGATCGAATTTTTATTTCGCTTCATAATAATAAAAATCGAATTTTTATCTAAATGATATCCATATAAAGATCGCATCTATATCATAATGAAAACGTTATAAAAATCAAATTTTTATCTGTAAAAATCACATTTTTATAATTCTTCCTACAAAATGAAAATTATATTTTTATCGCCATTCTACATATATAAAAATCGAATCTTTATATTATTACATACATACGATAAAATTTATATTTTTATCTAACTAAAAATAATACTTTCAGGTCGGTATTCAAATTATAAAAATCATATTTTTATTATCTCTATAATATAAAAATCATATTTTTATTATCTCTATAATATAAAAATCATATTTTTATTATACGACAAAAAATTCCTATCTTCTTCTAACTGAAAAATCAAGTTTTTAGCTAACTAAAAATCTAATCTTTACATATGAAAAATCTATCTTTACATATAAAATTACTATCTTTACATATAAAATTACTTATATAAAAAACAAACAAACATATATGTCATGAATAAATAAAAATGATTAAGAACTTACAGCGGAGAGGGGGGTTTCTACTCGCGGGTCGAGGAGGAGGTGCTTTGCAGGTCGGCGGCGGGTCTCCTCGTTGGCGGCGACGGATTTGGGTTAAGGGGGGTTTCCACATAACGCCGGAGGATAGAAGAGGAGAGAGAACGGGGAGGAGGAGGCGGAGGGGGAGGATGGCCTGAAGGGGGGGCTGCGCCGTCGCGCGCGGTGGCGGGGAAGTGGAAATCGCGACGAGCGGTTTAGGGTTCTAGGGTTTTTTTTATTTATGTTCAATTTTTAGTTTGGAGAAAAAGGTAACAAGGGGGCTTAGTGTAAAGGATTTTATATTATATATATATATTCTCTCTATAAAAAGTTGACTTTTCATATGAACTCTAAACGAGTCCCAATGACTGTCACCTCTAGCTAATTACCCCCATTCCGAACACAATGAGATATGTATCGTAAGCCAGTTTGGCTGTTTCGATCGGTTTCCGTCAATATCAAAGTATAAATCTATATATTGAATTTGAACGCGCATTTCAATTTACCGGGCCACATACTGACTTTAAAAATTTCTGAAAAATATTTTCTAGCTTCGTATTGACGATACGGTCCTAACTAAACTAATTTCGTAGAATTTGGAGACCGTTTGAAAAACGGTCATTTTCCAGTCGATTAAATTCAAACTGAATTGACCAAACACGTTTAAATTCACCCCGCTCACATATTAATTCCAAAAATTCTGAAAATTGGAATCTAGCAATAATTTGACATCCCGGATCTAACAAAAGTGGTTTCGTCGAAAACGAAGGTCATTTGCAAAATTGCTATTTTTAAGGGCTATATTTCCATAGCGACTATTCTGAATTTACAACTGGGCATAACTTTTTATTCCCGCTATGAAATTTGAATTTTTTTGATTCATTGGAACGATATTTTCAAATAGATTCTAATATTTTTGGTTTCCCTAAAATCCGGTTTATTTTGAATCCTGTACATCCATTTGAAATTTGAAATCGAATTTTCGAACTACCGCGCCATTTTCAAATACTTTTATAATTAAAAATAATTATTTATATTCTCACAACGATTCAAATAAATATATACATTCTAATTCTGTTTAAAATAAATTTCTAGTCGTTATTATTCAAAATAAATCATTTTAAATATTCCAAATTCATTAAAATTGCAAAAATAAATTTTTTAAATTGGTTCTGATCTTTCGGGTTGTTACAATCTTCCCCACTTAAAATTTTTTCGTCCTCGAAAAGGAACGGAGCTGAAAGTTGTTTAACCAACCAACTCAACTTTCATTATTTTCATTATGGCTTAAGTTCTTCAACTTTTCAGTTTCTAAGAAATTTTCATATTTTACAAAAAATTTGGCTAACACCCTAAATTTTCGAAAAATTTCGCCATAACCTCCCCTTACGGGAGCACCGGGAAAATCCCGAAATCTCCATACAGGACTTTCCAATCAAAAAGAAAAAGAAACAGCCAAGCGACTCATAAAATCATCAAAAACCCCAAAAAATACAATAAACATGTACCTATTTGTCGAGCAAACAATTTTCCTCTGCTTAGCTTCCCTGCTATGACCTATTCAATGTATATACATGTATATGCATGCAATTTCTATCAATTTTCAATTCAGTTCAACATTTGATACAATTTGGTTATATGTACCGTTCATTCACATATTGGTTTTATTGGTTAACAAATAATCATACAACACAACCATCAATCAATTAGTGAATTAACGTTTCAAATTCTTAACTTGGATACATAGTCAAAAAATCACATTTTTGGTGCCAAATCACGACAATAGACCCTATCTATTTTTGGTTCTCACACCAG
This sequence comes from Allium sativum, assembly GCA_030737875.1. Taxonomy (NCBI): domain Eukaryota; kingdom Viridiplantae; phylum Streptophyta; class Magnoliopsida; order Asparagales; family Amaryllidaceae; genus Allium; species Allium sativum. The sequence continues at coordinate 295,140,850 of CM060927.1, read as the reverse complement.
TCAATTGGAATCATATAGAAATCCCACTTTCGAAACTCGAGCACCAATACTAATGATGGGTACCCATCATCAGAATCATTCCCGAGCGACTAGAGTGTGATTCTATATCTATCCAATATATTAAAACTTCGAATATACGTTTGCAAGGCACATATAAAAAAAAAATTATATATCGGATTGTCCAAATTCAATACAAATAAAATATTCAAATACGTATAAAATAGTTTAAATCTCCAAAACAAAAATCGTTTTCATTTTTATTTTAAAAACAACACTCTTTCAACTCGTTCTAGGATACTGCTGATCCCATCTCTAACGAGACGTTCTCATTGGATATTACTAATCCAATCTCTGATGAATTCCTTCGTTCGGTTCTAATATGTCTTGTTCTCGAGCTCTGTAAACCAAAGTTCTGATACCACACTGAGACGACACAAAATCCACCTTATGGGAAATCACAGATTGAATTGAGAACAACACACATCGGAACACAAACAGAAGAATATTTCATTGCTTATTACAACAATTTCATCAGAATACAAGAATATATAGAGTATGAATAAATATTACACATTAAATATCAGAGATTTACAATACATTACATAGCAGCGGAAAATAATACAAAACACAACTGAAAAGAAAATACGGATACAGAGCTTTCCGAATATCATTCCAGTTGTAAACCAGGATCCTGTGAATATAAATCTGCAAAACCAAAACTACAAGCTGCCCATGTGGAAATAGGGGCACCCAGAGTTTAGGTTAAAACAATAAACTCCAGGTCAGTCATGTGACTGGTGTGAGAACTAAAACAGTTATTTAAAACTTTACTTTAAATCAGATATATCAAGGGACCATGCCGTATAACACGGAACGAGTTTCCTCCCAAGAATACCAGTGCATATAACAAAACAACACAATGCTTTTTGGAAAAATGAAGCTATTATAAGACCCAGGTCCATCACACAATGCAACGCAAGCCGAGGGATAGGGTTTTCCCTTATAATAGCCAAACATGCTTGGTACGTTAAAACAAATCATTTGATACTATTATAAGTGCATAGTATATAAAACAACTTCAAATATAAATGTATCAATCCTAGACGGCATGGGTACCATATATCATGTCGCCAATACTAGGCTCTACAATCAAAACCGCAAATGTCACGTTTTGGAAGTTGGATTTCCATCTGTGAACCAAGGCAAGGGATCGTCCTTACCGCTTCGAGGCGCTCTAGCCCTTGTCTCAGGCAAGCGCACAGACAAGCCTTGGATCGTTAGGGTCGGTCCACTCGATGTGGGTTAAAATGCCTGAACACTACGTTTCCCCTCCCTGTAGGGCGTAAATGATCCAAATGACTCCATCGGCCCCGGATCGACCGATATAACCGAGGCGCCTCGCAATCCATCATCCACATAAGTAAAATGTCAGGGATAGTAAAACGCTGACACCACTCCTAGCTAGAAGGAAACGCATGCCCTCCCTGAGGTCCTCTCCTGTTTTTGGTTCACACCGAGGTGTGAGGCTCGTGAATTAACGCTACACAAAGCTACGCTGTATTAAAGCCATGCTTTGATCATCAACCACAAGACTCTGCTTTTCAATAGAAGCCTTGATCATTTGCATCTCAGCATGCCACACAGGCAATTCACGCTATGCAACTGATGTCTATCATTCACACAGAATGAAATCCGATGTCAGATACACATCCATTTAAAAGTTCGTTCTGGGTCTGAACGAAACCGGAGGCACCTTATTCCTCCCCCATATGTCCAATATAGGGGAGTGACCCTCGCATATCCGGTCGATCTCCAAGTACGTCTGGACGATCACCACTTATTACCTTATCTTAGGTGTACAGCCCAATCAAGACATCAGTAATCATCCAAACGATGTGAAGACCTCCGGTCTTCAACCACCGTCTTCATCCTCGACACATCGTCGAATCAGTTATTCAGAATGGGATAAACCCGGTCTTTTTGAATAACTCGTGTATATAATAAACCAGTGCTATAAAAACACAACATACACCTCATTCCAATCCAGAATATTCCTTTATTCAAATATTCTTATACTTTGGGAAAGGTTCCCATTAATTTTATCAAAGATAAATTCTTTAAATTTATTCTTTAATCATCCTTTGGATATCATTTCAATCTAATTAAAGTTGCATTAATACTAAACTTGATTTTAATCTTCCCAAGAATCAATATTAACGATTGTTTAACTTGGGAAATCATATCCTGTCTTTAACTGGCTTAAAGAACCAATGTCCTTTAAAACACGGTTCATGATAAACCCAAAATGACATTTCATTCCATCAGACTTTAACCGTAAATTAGCAAGTGAGCAATTCCCTAAGTATTAATCATGAAGGCCGAAACCAACATAAGATCAATACCCAGGAAACCATTCAACTTAACTAATCTCCAGTTAGTTCCTGATTTTCTTAACTCCTTTGGGTCTAAGAACAGTAGCATTAAAGATACCATTCACGACATCCCAAAACCTTATTCCATTGTTAATCGGGTTAAAGAACAAAAGTTATTTAAAACACCGTTCACGATAAACCCGAAGACCAATTTCAATTCAATTCCAATTAAATATCAATTAATTGGTGTACTTCATCAAATCTAAATAAAAAGATTTAATCTTTTCTCGACTGGGTTTAAGAACAGTGTTAATGAATGCACCATTCACGACAAACCCAAAATCACATTTGATATTAAATACAAGGCTCTAAATAGAAAATATATCGGCTTATATTCAATATCAAATTCTGGAATCAACAAATACCGTATTGAAATAACGATATATATATATATATATATATCTTTCAAATTCCTCCACAATATCCGTATAATCACGGAATCCAATATCGAAATATTCCAAAGATAATTTCGATTCAAATCCATTCCAATTCATATATTGGAAATTCCGGTTATTTTTAAAACCATTTCAATTCCAATTTATTTATTTAAAAATATTGGAATTCATAATTCTAGTTTATAACTAGTTCATTTCGACAAAAATATATTTTTATCTTTTCAAATATGGATTTTTTCATTCCAATTCTTTCCAAATCATTTGTTATGATTTTACATTAATTATTGATATTTTTAATAATTTTATCAAGGCCCGTACAGTCGATTTCCATAAACGGCCATCGAAATGCACTTACAACGACCTTTTCCAAATTTGATTTGGACATGATTCCAAATCCAACCGTAATATTTCAAATATCTAATATTCGTTAGAAAGCTCTTTTCAATACGAACCCAACAGTTCCGATTTTAGGAGAATCCGACGGTCGGATCTCCCATAATGTCCATACGAAGTCAATGGTCGAAATTCACGAACTGCCGCGGTGCGTTCTATTCAAGCCATTATATTACATATATAATATATATTTTGTCGATTTCCATTTAAAACGTATTTTATAAATCGTTTTAAATTCGTTTTCAAAACGATTTCAACTTCATATTCAATTTCTAATCAAAATGGAATATTCCATATCATCGATATATAAATGATAATATTTTCAAAACATTAGATTTTGAAATTAATTCCTTTTTGATATTCATTATAAAAATGAATAAAATCGTTATAAATATCGTTCACGTCAAAATGGCGTTAATCTAATCAACACGGCTATATATATTTAAATATATTCATGTCCATCCCAAATCGGACATCAAAATCACATTTTGATCTTTTACTGAATATTATTTTAAAATATTCATCATTTTAAAATATTCATTATTTTAAAATATTCATTCTTTCTGAACTGGAATCAGACATAGTCAATTACTATATAATGTTATTATATGGATTTCATACACACATGTACACAACCACAATCAAACACAGTCAACCATCATCCAAAGTGCATTCTACACTGCATAAGCATCAAATATAAATATTCAATGCTTACACAGCCTGTCAATCGATCGATCGACATGCAGCTAATTATCGGGATCAGTGTATGTCTAATATCATCCCAATACCCGTGTGGGGTTGCAATCAACAAATAATGAATTTTATTTGTGCAGTTGGGCGATGTGTAAAATTTATCGTCCCAATCAATATCAGTCAAATCGGTGTACATAAACAAATCGTCCGATTTGTTTATGAATATTTATTTAATTCATATACACGTTAAAAATTATATTTTTAACTATAAAATATTTATTTCTATTTATGAATATTTTATTTATCCATTCCACATCACAAACAATTTTCACAACAACATACAATTGAACAAACAAGTCGTCCATGGTCTGTGGACGGGTGTCGGGTGCTGCTAAGCACCGTGTGCATCCTAGTATATATTTCAACTAGAAAATAAAATAAAGTGAGAAGTTCTAACTTTTGGGTTCTACTCCGCCAGTCTTTCTTTCTGAGCTGTTTGGATTTGTTCGAAATTCCAACGCATCCTTTTCACATTGCTCTTATATAAAAATCATATTTTTATCGCTTCATTCCAATAAATAAAAATCATATTTTTATTTCTACTTAATATATTTTTACAACGCTTCTTTCTATACAAAAAATTATATTTTTATATTTCTACTTCTTATATAAAGATCGAATTTTTATTTCGCTTCATATATAATAAAAATCGAATTTTTATCTAAATGATATCCATATAAAGATCGCATCTTTATCATAATGAAAACATTATAAAAACCGTATTTTTATCTACAAAAATCACATTTTTATAATTTTTCCTACAAAATGAAAATTATACTTTTATCGCCATTCTACATATATAAAAATTGAATCTTTATATTATTACGTACATACGATAAAATTTATATTTTTATCTAACTAAAAATAATACTTTCAGGTCGCTATTCAAATTATAAAAATCATATTTTTATTATCTCTATAATATAAAACTCATATTTTTATTATTCCTATAATATAAAAATCATATTTTTATTATACGACAAAAAAGTTCCTATCTTCTTCTAACTGAAAAATCAAGTTTTTAGCTAACTAAAAATCTAATCCTTACATATGAAAAATCTATCTTTACATATAAAATTACTATCTTTACATATAAAATTACTTATATAAAAACAAACAAACATATATGTCATGAATAAATAAAAATGATTAAGAACTTACAGCGGAGAGGGGAGTTTTCTACTTGCGGGTCGAGGAGGAGGTGCTTTGCAGGTCGGTGGTGGCTCTCCTCGTTGGCGGCGGCGGATTTCGGTTAGGGGGGTTTCCACGTCATGCCGGAGGATAGAAGAGGAGAGAGAATGGGGAGGAGGAGGAGGAGACGGAGGATAGCCTGAAGGGGGGGCTGCGCCGTCGTGCGCGGTGGCGGGGAGGTGGAAATTGCGACGAGCGGTTTAGGGTTCTAGGGTTTTTTTTAATTACGTTCGATTTTCTGTTTGGAGAAAAAGGTAATGGGGGGGGGGGGGGGGAGGGGGGAGGGCTTAGTGTAAAGGATTTTATATTATATTATATTATATATATATATTCTCTCTATAAAAAGTTGACTTTTCATACGAACTCTAAACGAGGCCCAACGACTGTTGCCCCTAGCTAATTACCCCTATTCCGAACACAATGGGATATGTATCGTAAGCCAGTTTGGCTGTTTCGATTGGTTTCCATCAAAATCAAAGTATAAATCTATATATTGAATTTGAACGCACATTTCAATTTACCGGGGCCACATACGGACTTTAAAAATTCCTGAAAAATACTTTTTAGCTTCGTATTGACGATACGGTGCTAACTAAACTAATTTCGTCGAATTTGGAGACCGTTTGAAAAACGGTCATTTTCCAGTCTATTAAATTAAAACTGAATTGACCAAACAAGTTTAAATTCACCCCGCTCGCATATTAATTCCAAAAATTCTAAAAATTGGAATCTAGCAATAATTTGACATCTCGGATCCAACAAAAGTGGTTTCGTCGAAAACGGAGGTCATTTGCAAAATTGCTATTTCTAAGGGCTATATTTCCATAGCGACTATTCTGAATTTTCAACTGGGCATACCTTTTTATTCCCGCTATGAAATTTGGATTTTTCGGATTCATTGGAAAGATATTTTCAAATATATTCTAATATTTTTGGTTTCGTTAAAATCTGGTTTATTTTGAATCCTGTACATTCATTTGAAATTTGAAATCGAATTTTCGAACTACCGCGCCATATTCAATTCCTTTTATAATTAAAAATAAATATTTATATTCTCACGACGATTCAAATAAATTTATACATTCTAATTCTGTTTAAAATAAATTTCTAGTCGTTGTTATTTAAAATAAATCATTTTAAATATTCCAAATTCATTAAAATTGCCAAAATAAAAATTTTAAATTGGTTCTGATTTTCCGGCTTGTTACATGTTTCTTGACCAGATTTGTTGACCGTGGGCTATAAATATGACCACATTTCTATTGTTTTATTCATCAAAAACAATTGAGACAATGAGGTGCTTCCCTAACTCAGACTGAATTAACCTATTCTTATGCAACGACGGTTTATACATATACAAGAATCTCAACTACAACAGCAACAGTCATTTCTCTTGTCTTTAGATCTAGTCCCTGTGAGTTTGTGTTGCTTTTATATATAAACATTTAATAAGTAATCTTGGCATGTTTATAAGTTTGGATATAAACCTATGCATGTTAATAACCTAAACCATAATTAAATAGATATGCCATTACATGTACACCCGATCTACTGTTCAGTTCTCATTTGTCCAATTCATAACTACAAAGCCTTTAGTTTGATAATTCATAACAATTGCAATATTTCACTTAACTTGTTGTTTATTTCCGTTATCGAGCTTCAAAGTTTATGTTTATTTTTTCCACTCAAATGTATGAATCCATGCAGATATATAATAATTGAGATTTTTCATAGATTTTATTTTAATATGCTAAAGAACAACATTATTCAAACTAATAATTCACATATAACACAATGATTCTTAATCCAAACCATATTGAACTTCTAGTTCAAATAAAATTTGTATAAAACTTTGATTTGATGAGGTTTATTCTTCAACTATGTTTCAAAAATCTCTTTTGAACATTATTTATTAGATATAATACGTAGTTCGAATTATATATTAACATATCTTTCGAGAGTTTAGGGAAAAATTATTTATAGAATAGATAAGAATATCTTGTGGACACTTGAAATATTACAGAAATATGCAATAATATTTGTTACACATAAATATGACTTCATGTAGCCCCTTACCACGAGACCTACACTAACAAAACCATATCACATGGTAATATCGTCTAGTAATGTAGAGAATAGGGATGATTAGGAGGGACCATCCATAAATTGTTTCTTTAAGTGAGCATCAATACGTAGATTAGATTGCTAAAAATTTCTTTTCTTATATGAAATCGGCATATATAATCCAAGCTTAACATAAAACGATAGTGGATATATCAATAGTTCAGACTATCTATCATCGAATAACAGAGTATAACTATACGGTGGAATAACTGAACACAATTAAGGATGAAATGAACGCACGTATACATGATGTTAAATACATAATTGTGGTGATAACGATCCACACAAACACAAGCATTGCATCCTATATACAATATGCACACAAAATGAGCCTAAAGTCGATATAGATATGATGACTACTAGAGTATAAACATGCAACAGTATTATAATAATATAATGAGCTACAAGTAATGGGTATGGATCCTCTCAGGAGCTACCAAACTAAGGTACCTGAACCTAAACATCTTAATTTTACCAGAGTATTACAAAATAATAAACATGTTAGTCTATATTATAGTGACTAAGATATATGAGATAAGCAAAAACTAAATGAAATATTTTGCGATGCTAAATATAAGGCTAAGTAATGGTAGACTCTAAGGGAATCTCATCAGTTCTTAAGACGAAATAACTAACCCCAAAACCCACTAATATTCATAAGACGAAATTCTAAAATGTTTGGTGAGAATCAAGAACAAAGATTCTCCAAGATAGGCCAAAAGCATATAGAATAAGGCTTAGGAAGGCCTATGAGTGTATCAGTAACCTCCAAGAGGAAAATACAAATGATATAAGTAACGTATGGAAGATTATATATAAAATAGATCACAATAATGCCTACAAGGCTAAGTATTACGAAAACACAATAATGTCAAAAATAATTCCAAGCATGTAATTACCAAACATACAAAAGGCAAGAATAGCTAATAAAAAAAAGTAGCCTTGAAATGTATTTTTAGTGAAAACATAAAATACATTAAGGTAGCGTTTGATTTACGAACTGCCCATTCAAAGTTCGCGTCTGCGTCTGACGCATCGGACGCGTCACTGTAGGACCCACACGTTTGCTCCTTCGAGACGAATGGTTGAAAAATTAGCTTTCGCGGTCAACGCGTCGGACGCACGTCAGACGCCACAAAATTTCCAAAATTGTTGATTCCTTCCCCTTCATCTATATATTTCTTCACTTTCAACCCATTCCATCACCAAAACTATAAAAAAATCCGTAAATAAAAGCTCCAATCTCCGTCTACTCGTCGATTTTTTTAGGTTTCTGCTTTTATATTTGTATTTTTTAGCTTCTTTACTCCCATATATATTTTATTCATAATTTTTGGGAATTTTTTTAGAATGGCAGGAACTCAGTCTTCATCTACCCGTTCCATTGCCGAATGGAACAACGACATGACCAATGCTTTCATCGATGTGTGTATGCAACATCTCAATTCCTGTGCACATAATGTTGGAGGATGTTACCAACTGATCGCAACGGCGTTCAATGAGCGTACCGGATTGGACTACAATGCTGGTCAGATGAAGAACCAGTTCGATAACATGAAAAGAGATTAAGCTCCGTGGAGCAGACTGCTATAGTTTGGTGGAGGGGCGTGGGACGAGCAGTTGGATACCGTCGCAGGATCGGAAGATTGGTGAGCGATGGTGTTAATAGCGGCGCACAAATAAAAGAGTGGGTCCCCGGAGCGATTCAGAAAGTTGGACTCCATGTTTGCAGGCTGCATTCGTACTGACATATGTCAGTACGTAATTCTGGATGCTCCACCATTTCATCTGCATGAGGCTCAGCTCTATGGCGATTTCATTCATGGTGATAATGCAGAGATCTCAAGTCGTCAGCCTCGTATGCAGGTCAGGCCCAGTGCTGGTCCTTCTCGTTCATCTCCTTCGTCCATGGACCGAGATGAGATTATTGCTCTGTGTATGTCAATATGCCAGGATGATGATGAGGTACAGGAGTGGGAGGTGGATGTTGTTCTGTTAGATAATGACAGAAAAGGCCACAACCCTATTTATTCTCTGCTTGAAAAGCCCGCACAGTTTAGACGTTATGTTATGTATTATGTTACGAAGCTGAGGGATGGACAGATGTGATTATGTTTGCATGTTTGAAATGTGTTGTACTGGGGTTCTTTTTGTAATGGTGTCGTAATGTGTTGTACTTCAATTCTATACTTTTAATTCCGCAATTTCAATTTCGCAATCATGTAATTTCAATTCTGCAATTTGCATTCTGCATTTCTGTTCGACAATAAACAGACGCAAGCAATAAAAATAATTACTATAAAAATAATTAAAATAATAAATACAAAAACATTTAAAAATAATAATTTTTCCCCATTCAATTTGCACCTTTCGTAAATAAAACACATTTTCCGTTCGCAACAATTCCCCTTCAAATACCCCTTCAAAATAACCCTTCCAAATACCCCTTTCTGTTCAAAATCAAATGGACCCTAAATCCTAGAAACATCATTCAAAATCCAGAATCAATACAAAAATGGGGAAAATGTACAAAAACTCCAAAATTGATAAAAATGAAAATCACCAACATGCATATAAACTCCAAGAAGACTCAAAGGTCTATGAAGTTCAAGATGGGTGCAACCGTATAATAACTTCAAGGTAAACACGAGCCTATAAGATTTCAAGATAGATAGGAGACCTATGAACGGAATGATAAACATTAGACATACATGACTCCAAGATAGGCACAAGAACTACGAACGACAGGATAGGTACAAGTCCTAAACGACTCCAAGAGAGGAATGAGTACAAGATAGCCAAAAGGCCTATAGCATAGCATAAAAGCCGATGGTACGAAGGCTATAAACTAAGAGCAACTCCAACAAGGTTACGGATCGTAATGTTACGATCCATAACATTCAGGGAAATATCTTTGGTGTTTCCCAACAGTCGCGCGCCGAATTTATCGGCGCTCCTGTATTAAGTTAGCGCACGCAGATTTTATCGGCTCACAAGCGTCGTGAACCGATAAAATCGGCGCGTGCTCCTACCGGGCCTATAAATACGGCGCGGTAGGCCTTAATCCCCCCCACTTCCCCCTAATTTTCTTATTTTAATTTTTTTATTGTTCGGGACGCCGAGATGCCGCCACACGTAATGAAGATGGGAAGACGTACAGTTTGTCCTCAGCTGGACGACGCAGTTGGTCCAACGCACCCTCCTCCACCAGTGGAGACGACGATTCAGGACTTACGGATCCTTCATGAGTTGCTAGAGGGATACACTCACCGTTCGTTTACTGCGCTCGCCACCTTTCTGGTATAAATTCTAATTTTAACATTTATATTTATTGAACTGTTAAATAGTTTACTAAATTACGTAGGAAGTATGACCTGTTGGCTTTATAGTTATAGTATAGTACATGTACGTTATAATTTTTAATAGTATGAACTGTTGATTTTATAGTTATTGAACTGTTATAATTTTAATAGACACAGTACATATACGTTCGCGAGAGTTGGTCGAAGTTTAGTACACACGGTCTTGACGTATTACCATTACATATTCGAGAGAGGCTATTGGCTAGTCAGTTTGGACTATTTTTACAGATTATACCTCCCCAGTCCTTCGATCGACCATTAGTAGAGGCCTTATTAGAGAGTTGGTGGCCTACGACACACACTTTTCACTTCCCCGATTTTGAGCTAGGTATCACCCAACCAATTTTTACATGCTTACGGGGATTGAGATTGGCCTCCCTGATAGAGTCTCCTGCCCATTTGATCCCTCGTATGAGTCACCGGAGTCTTACCTTCAATATTTTCTAGATTTGTCCGCGGCTCATATATCCAATGGTGTCATTTTTGTCGCATATTTACTTGATTACATTACAACGCATCTCGATGTAGCGGATTTCCAGGACATAGTATATCGGGATACCATTTTATATCTCCTTGGTTAGACATTCTTTTCGAACCAACGGAGTATGATTAGACTGGGCTACCTAGCAGCACTAGCCGATTTAGAGAAGCTGCATATGATTGATTGGGGCTCTACCATTTTGGGTTATCTATACTCCGCTCTTGACTCTTACGTCTTTGGATCGGTTCAGTAGATGTTTGGATTTTGGTACATGTTGTCGTGCTGGTACTACGAGTACACGGCCAACATGTATCCATGCATAGAGCCCACCGCCAGTCAAACTGTTGAGTCCTTTTTCCCACACATGTGTAGATGGGAGAGTAGTCACATAGTCCGGCGTGTTCCTACTGGCGTAAGACACGACTTGATGAAGGCCCATACTCAGTTAGATTTGAGGGATATGAGCAACATATTACGAGCACCATGGGCTTCTTATTGGTTGTTACTTACAGTAGACGGCCCGCTACTAGATGCCCACCCATTAGCCATTGCATGTCTTTTATCATTGCGTCGTGTCCTCATGCTCCCACTGGCCCACCTTCCTATTTGGTACTTGGGAGATCGTTGTTATTACCAGGGTCCCGGTCAGTTGCGCGTACCTGGTGATCCACTTTATCTAGATGATATGTTTGGTTCGCGTCGTTCTGTAGGGAGTCAGTGCATAAATGGTTTGAGACAGGCTGGATGAGTTGATACGCAGAATTTTCTATTACCCAGAGCAGATTTTGATGCTTATTGGCATTGAGTAGCTCCTAGGCGGTACTTGTTGCCAGATTATATGCGGGGCGTGAACTCCGATCACATTGGTCCCCGAGTGGCTACCGGTAGAGTTCATCCTCCACCGTTTACTTTTGACCCGACCCCTTCATAGTACTCCGACCAGCCTATGTATTTTGCTCTGGCCAACACATTTCAGGCATATGATCTTAGTGGTACATAGCTATTCCTTTCTATTGTCTACCCACCTGCTCACATGGTACACAGTGTCCCTACTGCTAGATTATATCCGACACGTGAGGTAATATTCATACTTGTGAATTTATTACTTTGTACGTTCTACGTTGTAGAAACTGACTTTATATGTTCTATATTTGCAGTTTGCACCCCGGCTAGGCAGCATAGGATACATATTGCCGCTATTCAGGAGATGGCCCTACTACATTCTCAGTTCTTATATCAGGAGCACCAGGCAATAGTTCAGGGTTTGCAGGACCAGATTGACGACATACAGGCCAGACTAGCGGCAGTAGGGGTGGTGATACAAGAGCATCAGCTACCGTTGGAGGGTCATGTACTGGTGGAGCTTCAGGTGCTGTTAGAGGACCGGGAGGGGTGGAGGATTAGGTGGTGATGGAGGATTTGGTGGTGCTAGCGGACATGGAGGTGGTAGTGACGATGACGATATTCCTTATTATGGCGGTGATGATGAAAGTGATGTGTATGTGCTATAGTACACACAAGGAACGTGTAATATGGTGAATAACACAGAAGTATGAAATAATAGCAAATCACAGATATAAGACAGTATAATAGTAAATGCAGTAAAAATAGAAAAATCACACCAGAGATTTTTATACTGGTTCGGAGCACCGTCCTACGTTCAGTCCCAAACATCTATCTGGATTTTCACTAATCAACAACCTCACTTCACCCGGAGGAACAGGTATACAACACCCGAGAAGCCGAATGGGATTTCACGCCTCTAACAATACGAGGACTTCAACACTTGCCTGATAACATACAGGACTTCAACTAATACAATTGTTTTGACTTCTGCTTTGTGTTCTTGATTCATCACGGATAGTCAGCAGTTTCAGTATAATCTTCCTATAATCTGATCCTCGAGTATATACTTTGAATGCGTAGATTTAAGGAAGTAGAATGTTTGTTGAATCAAATGATATTAAATTGATTCAAGGATTCAACAAGTATTTAAATTTGGAGAGCTTTTGTTTTGCAAAGAGTATGAAAATGCAATTCAGAAATTAGAGAGAATATAGAATGATTCGGTGATTGTAAAACAAGTTTGAAGTTTTTTATATAATAGTAGAAAGGTAATAATTCTTCACGAAGAGTTTCTATAAAAAGTTATGTCCATTTCCTTTGGTTATTGAATAGAAATCTCTTCACAAATAGAAGCAACCTTTCAGAAAAAACTTGCTGTTTCAAAAAGGTCGACCGGTTGATAATCACTGGTCGACTGGTTGAATTTAATTAAAATTGAAACTTCCAGAAAAATAGTCATTATCTGCAGAAACACACTCACCGGTCGACCGCCCATTTTGGACCAGTCGACCGTTTTATGGTTATGGAATGGAGGACCTTAGTCCACAGTCTAGATTGCTCTGCGCTCCTTCCCGATCGGAGCCTGGACCATTTAGGCTTTTTCTATGACTTTTCAATTCCTCAAATATACAGATTTCAGCAATGAAGATATGATATTGTTTTGTGTATTTGTGTTATACTTTGAGGATAGATTTTAACATATTTCTAACACGACTCAATGTACATATATATATATATAACCTTATCTCTATGAAATGATCTTCATTGCAACTTTATATGTTGTCATCGATCAAAATCTTGTTCTCGACATTCTCCCCCTTTTTGATTGATGACAACACTTTGGATTTTCTCCCTCTGAATATAAAGCTCCCCCTGAATTTCTGCAACATTTGTTAGTTAATATAAATAATCTTACCTTTTGATTCCTTTTGATTCTTGCATTAACAAATGTTAGCACACATATACTATTACCATGTTAAGCACATAATTTTAAATGATAGTATATGTAACATGAATGATATGTATCATCACGAGAGAAAATATTTCTCCCCCTTTGTCATCGATTAAAATGAATAAATACCATAGTAGACACAGTAATCGAGAGTAGTAGAGAATACAAATAATTATTGCACCATTAGGAGATATTGAATCATGTGATTTTTTGATAAGCTGAGTTTTCAAAGATATTTAGAGATATCGAATAATCTTCTCTTTGTTGTGGTGTACCTGCAAAAAATACGATTAAGTCCATGGTACCTACCTTTTTATAGGGTCATAAGAGTTAGGTCTTAGGAGTCCAAACCCATATGGGTCAGGTATCCCCTTTATATAAATAATTAGAATTAAAATGCACGGTATTCATAAAATGCTGAATATATTTGTTCCTAATCAAATTATTATTTGTTTTAGGAACCCATATCTTGATAGTCTTGACATTTCTCTTTTGAAACTTCACAACTGGTTTTGGTTTGGAATATAACAAACAAAGATTTTTCTTAGCTTTATCTTGTTTTACATTTTTCCTTTTGAAACCAAGATGTTTTTGGGTTTCTTGTTTCTTATATCCCAAACCTTGTTTATTTGAAGCAGATTGTGAATTCTCAATGATTTTTGTCAAATTTTCTCAACCTTTGTTGAAGTTAGAAACATTTTGAGTAATGTTATCTAACTTAGGTGTAAACCAGCCTTTTCTAGGTCTAGAATTTTGAATTTTTCCTTAAGCTCATGATTTTCAGTAGTGAGAGCATCATTTTTCTCTTTTTGAGTTTCAATTTCTTGACTCAAAAGAGATAATTGAGAATCAATATTAGATGATGATTCTTGAACTTTTTCAAGTTCTTCTTCTAATATTTTCTTCTCGTCTTTTAACATATCTCGTTCAAACTCTGCTCTACTTAACTCTGCTTTGGCTTCTTTGCATTGTCGTTTCATATCATTAAATTTAACTATCAATTCGGCTTTAATATCAAGAACTTCTTCAAATGTAGGAATTTGTACCTCATCTTCTATTTCCATGAAACAAACGTTTGCTTGTTCATTTTCTGAATCACTTCCACTCTCTGATGAAGATGAGTCTGAATCATCCCATGTGACTGAGAAAGCTCGTTTCTTTGATTTGTCCTTCTTGTATTTGAATTTGTCATTTTATGACTTCTTCTTTTGCTCCGGACAATCTTTGTGCATGTGCTCCATTTTATAGCAGTTGAAACATTCTATAGCTGATGATGAAGGTTTATTTGAACCAGATTTCCTTTTGTTATATCGACTAGCCTTTCGTTGTTTCAAGATTTTTTTGAAACCTTTTGCAATAAAGCTAAGTCTTCATCTTCAGATTCTGATTCATCTTCATCTTTTCCGGCATGAAATGCTACATTTTTCTTTTCTTCTTTCTGTTCCTTTCTAGCCTGCAAATTTGCTTCATAGGACATTAGATTTCATATCAATTCATCTGGCTTCATGACAGAAGGGTCATTAGCTTCTTCAATCGCTAATACTTTTCCTTCCCATTCACTAGTCAGAGAATGTAGGATTGTCGAGACTACATCAAAATCTGAATATTTTTGTCCTAAACCAATAAGTGCATGATGAATAGTTTGAAACCGTGAATACATATCATTGATTGTTTCATTTGGTTTCATTTTGAAACTGACTTTTCAGCATGGCTATTTTGGCTTGTTTAACCTTGTTAGTACCTTCATGAGTAGTTTTCAGTGTTTGCCAAATTTGATATGCAGTGGTGCAGATACTAACACGGTTATATTCATTTTGATCTAATGCACAAAACAACATGTTTATTGCTTTTGCATTTACAATTGCATTTGTTTTCTCAGCAGGTGTCCATTCTGAATAATCAGTTGTTGGATTCACTATTTCCTTTTGGGTAGCATTCCAGGCATCATAGTTATTTGATTGCATAAAGAATGCCATACGTGTTGCCCGATAGCTATAGTTGAGACCATTAAAGAATGGAGGTCTTTGTGTTGATTGACCTTCTGTGTAAGCCATAGTGCTAGTGCTTGCGTTATTTGCCATATTACTAGAATATATCAAATAACTGTGTTATGGTTATATGATGATCGTGCTCTGATACCAAATGAAAGTGCTGTGTATGTGCTATAGTATACACAAGGATCGTGTAATATGGTGAATAACATACAAGTATGAAATAATAGCAAATCACAGATATAAGACAGTATAATAGTAAATGCAGTAAAAATAGAAAAATCACACCAGAGATTTTTATACTGGTTCGGAGCACCGTCCTACATCCAATCCTAGACTTTTACGATTTTCACTAATCAACAACCTCACTTCACCCGGAGGAACAGGTATACAACACCCGAGCAACCGAATGGGATTTCACGCCTCTAACAACACGAGGACTTCAACACTTGCCTGATCACACACAGGACTTCAACTAATACAATGGTTTTGACTTCTGCTTTGTATTCTTGATTCAACACGGATAGTCAGCAGTTTGAGTACAATCTTCCTATAATCTGATCCTCGAGTATATACTTTGAATGCGTAAATTTAAGGAAGTAGAATGCTTGTTGAATCAAATGATATTAAATTGATTCAAGGATTTAACAAGTATTTAAATTTGGAGAGATTTTGTTTTGCAAAGAGTATGAAAATGCAATTCAGAAATTAGAGAGAATATAGAATGATTCGGTGACTGTAAAACAAGTTTGAAGTTTTTTATATAATAGTAGAAAGGTATAATTCTTCATGAAGAGTTTCTATAAAAAGTTATGTCTATTTCCTTTGTTTATTGAATAGAAATCTCTTCACAAATAGAAGCAACCTTTCAGAAAAAGCTTGTTGTTTCAAAATGGTCGACTGGTTGAAAATCACCGGTCGACTGGTTGAATTTAATTAAAATTAAAACTTATAGAAAAATAGCCGTTATGTGCAGAAACACACTGACCGGTCGATCGCCCATTTTGGACCAGTCGACCATTTTATGGCTGTGGACCGGAGACCTCGGTCCATAGTCTAGATTGCTCTGCGCTCTTTCCCGGTCGGAGCCTAGACCGTTTGGGATTTTTCTATGACTTTTCATTTCCTCAAATATACAGATTTCAGCAACAAAGATATGATATTGTTTTGTGCATTCGTGTTATACTTTGAGGATAGATTTTAACATATTTCTAACACGACTCAATGTATGTATATATATATAACCTTATCTCTGTGAAATGATCTTCAATGCAACTTTATATGTTGGCATCAATCAAAATCTTGTTCTTAACAGATGATAGCGAGGATGACATGGAGGAGGATAGTGAGGAGTTTGAGCACGATGATGACGATGATGCTGCAGATTTAGGATGACTGTCATGAGGATGCTGATGATGATATTTTATTTTTGGTGTCATGATGTATATATATGTATGGCTTGATGTAGTGGACTTTATGTTATTTTTTCATGTTTGCTCGTTTTCATATGTCATGTTGACGCATGTTGTACTATATTTACATTTTAGGTTATTTTTCATGTTATTTTTTCATGTTTGCTCGTTTTCATATATCTACAGTTTATGATGTTTAATGTCGACAACAATGTTTTATGACGTTCTGTGTACTGGACCCTTTATTATCTATATTATATGATGCTCTGTGTAATGTTAAATGATGTTTGAAATAGTTAATCATAAAACGATGTTTGAAATGTTTAAATTATAATTTAATTATAAAACGAACTACAGTGGCGTGGTAGTTCGTAATATAACGTTTTGAACTTTAATTGGTTGTACAGAATTCAATTTAAGTCGGATTTCTTCGAAATGAGAAACGTTCGAATCTATTTGATAATATTTTTCTAATGGAAGAGAAAAATTGAGTTTTCATTGTGTAGATTTTGTTTTATGTCCAAATCAAATTTTCAAATATTCGCTATGGAATTCATTTATAAATTATACGTTTATTCATATAAAATAAAGGATTTTTATTTTATGTATTATCGTTTTGGCTTGGAATTCAACCAATAAAGCCGCTTACAACACACTATTTACACTCCAACCAGTAACGTTGCACACAACACGATGTTTGAAACGTTTAATTTATAATTTAATTACAAAACGAACTACAGCGGCGCGGTAGTTCATTTTTTAACGTTTTAAACTTCAAATGGTTGCATAGGAGTCAATATAAGTTGGAATTTCTCAAAACAAGAAACGTTCAAATCTATTTGATAATATTTTTCTAATGGAAGAGAAAAAATTAGTTTTCATGTTGTAGATTTGTTATATGTCCAAATCAAAATTTCAAATAGTCATTGTGGAATTCGTTTATAAATTATAATGCTTATTTATATAAAATAAAGGATTTTAATTTTATTTAATATCATTTTGGCTTGGCATTCAAAATGAGATATTACGTGGATGACCCAACTTGTTAAATTCCTTGGCTACATTACGTGGACGACCCTACTTGTTGAATTCCTTCGCTACATTACATGGTGCACTCTGTCCAATAAAGGAGCACTCTGTCTAATAAAGGAACACTATGTCCAATAAAGGAGCTTCTTGTCCAATAAAGGAGCTCCTTGTCTAATAAAGGAGCGCTCTGTCCAATAAAGGAGCACTCTGACCAATAAAGGAACACTCTGTCCAAAAAACGAGCACTCCTGCCGATGCTTTGGACGATGCATACCGAATAGCAGAGAGCACGATACTTGAAATACTTGAAAAAATCTATCAAGTTGTGGTGGACGTCTATGGAGAAGAATACTTAAGGTCACCAAACGAAGCATGTGTAGTGCGAATCAGAGAGATGCACGAAAGCAGGTGATGGCCGGGAATGTTAGGAAGTCTGAACTGTATGCACTTGGAATGGAAGAACTGCCCTAAGGGATTACAAGGTGCGTACAACGGCAAGGAAAGACGACCAACCATCATTTTGGAAACTATAACATCGTACGATTTGTGGATATGGCACACTTTCTTCGAAATCCGTGGTTCAAGTAACGAGTTAAATGTTATAGAAAGATCCCATCTGTTAATTGATCTTGCTCAAGGCCATTTTGGAAACTATAACATCGTACGATTTGTAGATATGGCACACTTTCTTCGAAATCTGTGGTTCAAGTAACGAGTTAAATGTTATAGAAAGATCCCATCTGTTAATTGATCTTGCTCAAGGCCAGGTACCTCCTTTAACATTTACCCTGGGACAAAATACTTACAACCATGGGTATTTCCTAGGTGATGGCATTTACCTAAGATGGAGCACCATTGTTAAAACCTGTCCAAATCCATTGACTCCTAAACAAGTCAAATTCGCGACGATGCAGGAGGGACAAAGAAAAGATGTAGAACGAGCATTCGGCGTTTTACAATCTAGATTTGCAATTATAAGTAACCCATGTCAGCTGTGGTCTAGGAAAAAGATGTACAATCATGTTTTTCTGCATTGTTCTACATAACATGATTATAGAAGATGAAAGAGATATGAATGAATGGCAACGTCACTACGAATATGAAGGTGCTTCGCAACCACCCCAAGTATTCCAAAAAACACACCACTAACAGAAGAGGACTTCAACATTCACTTGAACCGTCATGTTCTGGTTAGAGATGCACAACTCCATAACCGGCTGCAGAAAGATCTTATGGATCATTTATGGAACCATTATGGCGATACCTAGTTATGAAGCTTGCTTGTTCGAACTCGTGTTTTATTTTATGATTGTCTGAACTTATGGATCATTTATGCAGTAATGATGTTGTAGTTTTTTATTTTACCAATCGCGTTCTATTGTATTTGTATAGGTTATTAACTAGCTATTATTATGTTCTGAAGCTAAATTAGTTTATTTCGGTCTTCCTAAACATAACTATTTTCTAAGAAAATAATAACGATTTTATTTTGTCATATTAAATTATAAGCTAGGATAGGTAAACAAAAATTTAAAATGTAAATGAAGCATGCGCCGATTTATCGACTCGTCATGTAACGAGCCGATTTTATTGGCACGTGCCGAAAAAATCGGCTCGCTATATGACGAGCCGATTAAGTTGGCATGCGAGGCCAATTCAGAATTCTGAATTGGCCCCGTAACATTTGTCTGAATATTAAGGGAAAGAATATTTGTTGGGGACCGAAATTCTCCTTAATTCAGAATTAAGGCAAACAATATGCATCTGTTGGAGATGTTCTAAGTGTAATGTACTCTCGAATATAAAATGATTAAGTAATGGCTTTGCATCCAATACCGTACCTGGTTACTTAATCATTTACTATAAGCTGGAAAACTCGCCTCGATAAATGTTATTTACTCCTGAATAACAACCACTTAAGTAATAAACGTGCATCATATACTACACATATTTACTCGAACATATACTATAAGTCAGTAAGCTTCACTTATGTGTACTATAAGAGATCCAATTAAACAAGTCCAGGAATTAACTAGTTAAATAAATGTGAGTGTTACATACCACTCATTTTATTAAATTGTTTAAATTGGTTCCTCATTTCCTCAATGACATGCAACTTTATATAATATATTTTACTTGAAATTCTTCTTGAAAAATATTAATTCATAAAGTAATATATGTATATATATGTATATATATATAAATAAGTCTTTACAAAATCTTTTATTCATATACATGTCAAAGTAACGTAAATTGTTGTTTTAAGTCGATATAAAACGACTATTATTATGATAAATATTTTTACCAAGTATCCTCTATACAAGAATTAAAAAAAAAATTAGAGAAAATTATTTGATTTAGCAATAATTTATTTGGAAACTCCAATTGAAATCGTGCATTAAATTAGTGTGCAATATCATAAATCCATTGAGAAATTCTATGGTAGCAACTCCAAGACAGATACGAAGGTCCATAAACTCCAAGATGAATCATTAAAACAAGAAACAAATCATAATAATAAATATCGACAACACCTAGGATATAACATCAAGAACATGCTCAACTGAGTATAATTCAATCCAAGTAACTATATGGATAAATGGATCCATATATTCTAATTCTATTTCATCTCCAAACACATTATTATACAATTATAAATGAGATGAAACGGATGTCAAAAGAGTAGCAATTAATGGACGTATAAAACAAAAGAAAAAATCAACGATGAACAAGGCAACAATTAGGGAAGCGAACAGGCGAATCAGGGATTCACCTAGAACTGTAGCACCAAGTGATCATGCCACTAATCCAATGGTAGAGACGAAAACTGGAGCTACTTCGATGCTAAGTAGCCCTTCCCGCAGCCTATCGATGGTGGATTTCGAGCGTTGTTCGTTCTGATGTCAGTAGCAGTGCCTTTTGCAACAAGCAAGCATATAATCTATTACAATTTGATGATTATACGGGTCACATGATAAGAGTAACAGATGTAGATGCACCAAATAATATTAGATGTACAAATAACTATATTGCCTTAGATTATGCCACTATTCAAGGCATATTTAACTAATCTCCATCTTACTTGAATCCTTCCAAAAATAACAGATGTACCAGATGCACCATAGCAGTACCAAATTTATATATATATTACTCCTTTGCCTCGGATTATGCCTTAAAAGGGAAAAATTCATAAATCTCCATCTTAGAGTGGATATATTTCTCAATGAAAGAAAAATAAAAACAAATCGTAATCAACCGAAATTTGATGTCATTTTGTTGTCATAAAATAATAAACAGTCATCAAACCATCAATCATTAGCCTAATCATTAAAAGGATTAGGCACATTCACCTAACTATTAGGCATATTATAAGTGTGTGCTTAACACACAGAGCTCGTGCACACGTGCACTCGGTCACGCACCCACCGTTTTCTAATAAATGTATCACTTTTACGGTCTAGGGCTGCCAACGGATACTCGAAAAATTCGATATCCGTCTGCATCCGTATCCGAAAATATGAAAAATATCCGTTATCTGAGATGCGGATACGGATATCCGATATTCGAAAATCATTTCGGATACGGATATGGTTATAGTGGTATCCGTATCCGAAAAATATCCGTCTGATTTTCTGATACGTGTATGTAGTATATATATTATATAATTTTTAATTTATATTTAAGATTAAATTAATATATAAATTTCCTTAAAATAGCTAAGCTAAACTCAACTATTTAATTATAAAGGAAAGTTGTATTTTGTATTATACAACATTTTAAATCATGTACTCATTTTATTTTGTAAACATAATTGTGTATGTGCTTCTATGATTTATATTTTGTTTTATTTTAGTCTTAGGGTTGTGTATTTCATATTTTGAACACTTTATGTCTTAAAATATTTGTTGTAAGAAAATTATTTGATTGATGTCCTGCTTGTAATTTTTAATTAGATGTATTCACATTTTCAAAAAAAATATTTTATGAGCCAAATTTGTATGTGAGTGATGTATTTGTAAACTTTTACTGTTTTATTTTCGGATATTTTTTCGAATGTTTTCGGATATTTTTCGGATATTTTCGAATATACACATCCAATGTACATTTTTAAGTTTCGAATACGGATATTTCGGATATTTTCGGATATCCGTATTCGCTAAGGCGGATACGGATATTTTCCGATATTCGAAAATATCCACGGATACGGATACAGATATTTTTAACTGGTATCCGCGGATATCGGATACGGATTCGGATACGGATTTTCATTTTCGGATACGGATTCGGATACGGCACTATCCGTATCCGACTGCATCCGTTTACAGCCCTATTACGGTCACTGAACTCGATTGTGCCGCCACGTTATTTGGTCACCAGGCTGGGTAGTAATTATGTTAACTTGTTCTAACAATACGTGAAGTAGGTATTTATTCATTAGCTTGTACTGTTTGCCAACCAAAGGGATTCATTAGCCATGAAATGTGTCTCGTTTCACGTACATTAATGATTGAAATTCAACAAGTTATAAGGAAGAAAATGACATTAGATTCAGTTTGCTGCGTTAGGGGCAATTCCAGATCAAAAAGTTCATCTCGAGGTCTTTAATAATAAGTAAATTTTGAATTATCAGTAGCCATTTTTCTATCTTACTTACGTTTATCTTATCCAACAAAGTTGGGACACATATTTCATATGTTAGCTATCAAAATAAAGCCTGTAACATTTTTTTTAATCATATACTATTTCCAGCATATGAAATCCATTTATTGCTACATTATTTACTACTTTGTCACCGTTTTTTTTATTGATTTTTGATGTTTGATATATATGTTTCGTGCAGAAAATCAGGCATTTACACTATTTTTTTTTTTAAAAAAAATTGATGTGATTATTATGGTCCTAGAAGGTTTTTGTTGTTATAGTTTGTATATGGGATTGTAGTATGGGAAGTTGCCGAAAATGATTATTCATGATAAAAGGGTGTTAATGCATGGCACATAACATGTAAAGTGTGATGCTTTCATGCACATCACGTTTGCAATGGGAAACCATGTTTTTTCTTATTTATATGTTTGCCTAACATAGTGGTTCACAAATTTGCTGTGACTTGAATGATTTTGAATATAGTAAGCATTTTTATTTTGTTTTATTAGATAATCTAAAGTTTGGAACTTGATAGTGGAGAAAACTAATAAAACTAACAGATCTGTGCATGTGAACTGTCCATGGCAATGTTATCATGACCGGATCGTCAATCAAGCCATTATGACCTAAAGTTTAGGATTTCGAGGGTCTGATTGATTAGATTGTCGGATCCATGCATGTTATTTTTTGATAAAATTTTAAAAATAAAGGATAAATATATGCACAAAGATATCGCAAAATAGAGAATCAATAATATATACGCGGTTATATTATACTCAACATATTCTTATTTTCTACAATCTTCGTCCAGCCTATCCTATTTGATTCTTTGCCTAAAATAAATCATAATCTTGATGTAGCATGCTCGATTAATTTCTTTAAATAATTATATCCAAAAAAGCTTGTCACTAAAAATGTTTAAAAAAACTAAAAATAAGAGTATATAAACCCACTGAAGCTGCAGATGCTGGCCAGACGAAAGGTGAATACAACATTTAGGACTAGAGGTGGTTAGGGGAGGAAGCTACGGCGGAGGTTGTAACATTGACTACTTAGGTATTAGGATTTTTCCAATTTGGGATAAAATCTGAAGAAGCAACTACGCGATTCGGTTCTAGAGCATGGTTCACCTACGATTATAAGGTTCAACCACCGGTTGGTGCATGATGGCAGTCTGATTCTGCCCCATGAGTTTGCCCAATGAAGTGTAGATATGTGGATCCTACTGATTTTCATGCCAGTCCATTGTACTTTACCTATTTGAGAATGTATTTATATTTTGTTTATAAGTATTCTATAAAGTTCACAGCAGTATCAAGTTATAATCCTTGAGCTCACTTTTTAATAGCGACCATACCCATACCATGCCAAACTCATTCCCACCCAATCAAATCGAACCATCGCCCATCATCCAACCCATCCCTCCCCCTGTCAATCCCTTTCCACCTACTGTGCCTCCAGCGCCTGACCCACCGCCTGCAACAGTTCCAGCTGCTCTATCCACTCCTTCTGCTCCCACTAAGCCTTTCCCGAAGACTATGTTCAATACTCTTTTCTCGAACAAACCGAGGAATGCAGGAATGTTTCAACCACCTGATTTGCCCCTTGTGTTCAGTAATGGAGCTATGGTTCCACCGTCAGAAATCATTCAAGCCGGGATGATATTTGGAAGGATTCAATCGTAGGATTCTTTCTAGGTCAACCGCTCTCTTATACTGTGGTAATTAATCACCCGATCTTGTCCGACCACTCCCCCATTATCTTGTCTTACGGACTGAATATGAGAAGACAAAAATCAAGTTTTAAATTTTTTAACTCGTGGACTGATGATCCTGAGTTTTCTACAAAAAAATTCACTTCCTAATCTCCTCCTTTTTCTGGTAACCCGATGTTTATTTTGTGCAAGAAATTAAGAGAAGCAAAAATTGCTCTAAGGTGTTAGGCGTGCTCTAAGTTTGGAACTGGCTCAAAATTATCCAAAGGTTTGAAGATAGCATTGGATCAGGCCCAAAAGAATCTCCAAAATAACCCGGCCGATCCTGCTCTTGCACTTGAAGAAAATAGAATTTTCGGTGAGCTAAATGAAGCGCTGGAAATTGAGGTGAACATGAAAAAACAACAATCAAATTTGAAGTGGAAATATGAAGGTGATAGGAATACCTGTTTCTATCATGCTTCTGTAAAGGTAAAAAAAGCCAAGGATTAAATTCATAATATTGCTGATGAGAATGGTAATTGTTTTGATTGCCTGGATTCAGTAGATGCTGCGCTTTTAAATTTCTACACTGACCTGCTTGGTAATAGCAGTGAATTCAGCCCCAACTTATTGCTAATTGATAATGTCTGTTTTCCTATGCTTTCCTCAATACAATCCGACCAGCTAGTTGCCAAAGTAACCGACTCTGAAATCAACACTGCGCTTTTTTCTATGAATAAAAAATCCTGTGGAGGACCTGATGGATTTAATGTAATGTTCTTTGTTTCTTCCTGGGACATTATAGCTGTGGATTTCTACAGAGCAATACATAATTTCTTCGATAAGTTCAAGCTTCTATCTGTTGTTAATGCCATGAACCTTGTCCTGATTCCTAAAAACAAGAATGTTACCGATGTCTCTTCATTCTTGCCCATCTCATGCTGTAATGTGACATACAAATGCATTTCAAACATTCTACCAAATAGATTATTGTTAGTACTGTCGTCTCTTATATCCAGGAATCAGTCGGCTTTCTTGCCGGGAAGAAATATACTGGATAACATTCTACTGACTCATGAGCTTATCAGAGGCTATGGGAATGTTAGTGCAACTCCGTTGGCTATGCTGAAATTGGATCTAAGCAAAGCATATGATAGTATTCAATGGACTTCCATTGTCCGAGTTCTAGCGCAGATGAATTTTCTGAAGGTTTTTATCGCTTGGCTATATGTTTGCATATATACCCAGACGTTCTCTCTTGTCTACAGTGGAAAATATATAGGGTATTTTAGGAGCAAACAAGGCATTTGTCAAGGGGATCCGATGTCTTCTTACATTTTTATAATTATTATGGAGCTGCTAACATCTATGTTCAAAGAAAGATTTGATAATGGGCTGATTCATTATTATCTGAAATGTAAGAATAATGCAATCTGTACTCTACTATTTGCGGACGATATAATGATCTTCTCTAAACCGAATGCAACGTCTCTTATAAATATTCTTGATATGCTGAATAGCTTTCATGCGATGACCGGTCTAAAGCTAAACTCGTCCAAGTCGCAAGTAATGTTCGCAGGTATTACGCAACATAATTCGGAGAGGTTATTTGATCTTCTCGAAATGAAAATTCTTGATAAAGGTTCCTCCTATCTTGGATTGCCTTTGTGTACGTTTAGAATCACCAAAGCAAATTGTTTGCCATTGTACAACAGGATAATAGCTGCACTTTCTAACTGGGCAAATAGAATTCTAACGCAAGTCGGTCGTCTTATTCTTGTCAAAAGCATTGGTTTCTCAATGTCAGTGTACTGGGCGAGGGCTTTTATACTTCTACAAAATCTCATTTCCATGATTACATCGGCGCTGTTGAGGTTTCTACGGATTGGAAGTGTCCACGGGAGGAAGCCGATACCGTGTACTTTCATCAAAATGCAGTTGCCAAAGATTAAGGGTGGGCTTGGTTTGCTTTCACCGAGGAAGTGGAATATTGCTGCGGTGAGTTCGGATTTTAACAATTTCAATTTGAGAACCGAAAGTTTATGGGTCACTTGGTGTTGGAGAAACAATGTGAAAAATTGAAAGTTTTGGACTATGGATATCCCTGCTTCTTGTAATTGGGTGTGGAGTTGCATATTACCAGCAAGAGTACCGTTTTTACCCTACATTTAGTACACTATTATTTCAAGTTGTACGGTCTTGTTCTGGGAGGACCCATGGATATCTAAGGGTGTCATCCTTTCTAGGCTTTTGGGGTATAACTGCATTATGCAGTCAGGAATAAATATGAATGCCAAGGTGACAAGTTTCGTGTCTACTGGAAAGTGGTGTTGCCTTATTTCTCAAGCTATCATGCATGTTCGTTATGCGATGGGTTGATTCAAGATGTTGCCTACTCTTCCGCTGACAAACTAACTTGGAACGGAGCTAGGCACAGCGTGAAAAGGGTGTGCTTAACACTAACTGATTACGACGGCATGTCAACGTGTCCATGGGCTAAGAATATGTGGAGTGTCGTTGCAGTTCCGAAAGAAAATTACTTGCTATGGAAGGTAACTAACAATGCTCTTCTTACCAAAAACAGGTTAATCGGGATGGGGATGTCTGCTAATGGAGTTTGTGTGTTGTGTGATAACGATGAGGAAAGTGTCGGCCACTTGTTCTTTGAATATGCCTTTTCTTTTATAATCCAGAGGAAGTTGTTACTTTTGTTTGGCATTGGCCTTCATCCATCAACAACTCAAGCTAAATGGCACTGTATTCTCTTGTCAACTAGATGGAGAAAGGAAGATCACATTCTCTTCATTCATTGCATTAAAAAGATTGTGAGAATGATTTGGGAATAGTGTAACTATCGTGTTTTCAAGCTGAAAAGGAAAATTGTTACTGCTTTGTGGGTTAACTTGAAACTCCTAATTAGGAGGGACTTGTCATCCTCAATTTTCAAGTTTGAGCCTTTCTTTTTGGTTGGTTGGCTTGATCGGTTGTTGTAACTTTGTTTTCTTCTTTTTGGTGTTGTTCGTACCTCCATTGTGTTGCACGATGTTGTTGCATTGTGTTTTCTGTATGTTTTTTATCTTTAAATAAACGTGGTAGGGTCCACTTCAACCCCGCTTGCCTTGCAAAAAAAAAGTATTCTATAAAGTTATTGACCTAATAGCAGATTATGATGACTACTGCATGTTGTTAATTGCACATGTATGTGTGTATAAAGGTTAGTTTGACCTCAATGACACAGATAAATTATTTTATTCATTGTAATCATTAAACTTATCTGTATCCTTCTTTTAGCCATAAAATGAAGTAAAGAACACAGTGTATTTTATCAGTAAATTAATATAACTTCGTATTTGCTTAACAACAAAACTCAACTCTAACCAATTATTTCATATTTGACCATATTATATTTAAACTATGTATGCTGATTTGGTAAAAGTCAAAAACCGATTTTTTATTAGTTTAATATTGCACTTTAAAATGAATATGTTCAATTGTTGATGTTTTCTTCTATAGTGAACATTAATTACATCACCATATTTTGTTATAAGCAAAAAAGAAAAAAATTGTATGGTCTGATGTGAAAGAAGCAAACAAAGAGAAGTGTACATGACTAGGATATTTCGTCTTAAATCCATATATTAGAAGTGTACATTGCCGTGATATTTCATCTTAAATACACATATTATTGGATATATTAGTATATGTACATTTCACATATGTACATGTCGTTCTACTCATGAAAATATACCATAATTTTCAATTTGTCACCAGGGATTGGAGAAGGGTTCCATGATGAAGTTAGAGGACCCTGGGGTTTAGAATTTTAAAAGGAAAAGAAAATTGTTCTTTTTCCAAGTTTATCTCAAAATTTATACGGATGTTGTTGTTGATGAGGTAAATAGGGAGCTGGAAAACGCTTCACTGACTAAATTTGAGGATTTTGAGTTTTACAATTCTATACAGAAAAATAAACAGTACCAGCTCTTTAGAAAGGTAAGCTTGCATACGGTAGCATAGCTTGCGAGGCTTCAAGTAATGTCTATGCGTTCTGTCACAACGGAAGTATGAAGAAGAGAGCTAATGGTTGATTCATATTTGCTTTGATCTCGAGATCTCATCTTTATGCCGAGGTCGCATAGTGACTGATGAGCAGTCAAGTTGTTATCAACTGGGTAAGGATCCATAGGTCCAATAATGGCCTGTGGTGGTTCAATTGGTACTGACTCTGGGCAACTAGGTTGGCTAAGTTCTTCAAGGAGTGAACCGTAGGACATATGTCTTTCATCACGTCATATAAGTGAAGTGTAGCTTTGTAATGTAAGGATTCTTAGTCGCTTTCTGGTATTACATCATTGAGAATCATCGTCACCAATATCACCCGAGTCATCTTCACAATAGTGCCCGAACTGCTCCATATCAATGTCATTTAAGACTCCGCCGATTGGACAGGTTTAAGTTATGTAAACTAGGTGGTCAATACTCGTTCGGGTACATCATAAGTTGCATTGGTGAAGTCTATACATCGTCGGAGCCCTGAAAGAGAAGGATGCCAGGAAACAATCTTTTTCTTGTATACTGTCATAGTCAACATGTTGAATTTGCTCAAGAACTCCTCATATTGAATAAGATCAGTAAATAGGGGTTATGGCTCTTGGAAGAACCCCAGTCGTTGCCAATTTGTTGTTGATATTCTTGGACTATCCGCCGAATCTCAATTGATAAGCCTTGATGACTATCGTTGGCCAAAATACATGATGAGCCAAGGTGAAGGCAAGCCGAGAAGCGGGTCCGGGCCCCCATAGTCCCGGCCCAGTTAGGTCGAACAAGTGGGCACCGCCCGATTCATTCGATTTCGGAAGACCAAGCCTTCTTGGAAACAGTCTGAAAAATGTATTTTTTCCAAAAAATGACTGTATCGGCTCGTGTCAAATTTTGTCTTCAAGTCGGATCGAATCATGTTTTTGGGTTAGATCTATGTGTTCGACTCGAACTGGAGATGCTAAAAGGCCGAAGTCTCTTGGTGCATGCGATGACTGCTCATATGGGGTCAGGTCCTATTCGACTCGAAGGCACATTCGACCCAGATGAACACTCGAACCAGAGAAACATTCTATCCGATCTGGAAGCATACTCAATCTGATCTGGAAGCATACTCGATCTGACCTAGAAGCTTACTCGATCCGATATGGAAGCTCATTCGATCTGGCCCCAAAGTTTTCCTAGACTTTGTCTCTGATCTTTAGTGATTGCTGCTAGATGGCGTGGAGGTAACTTCACATCTGGTGATCTCCACGATTACAAAGTCAATAGAAAATATAGAATTCACAGGATTTCCTCATCGGACTTGGCGACCCAATAAGTAGACTGGAAAATTCTTAAACGCCGAGAATCTTCATTTCTCAGTGAAAGCACTAAAATGTAGACCAAAAAATGGCGTTAACACCTAAAAATTCGTGTTTTGAGCATGAAATATGAAGAATTGACTAAAAAAAGAAAGAAACGGCGAGACGACATGATTTTTATAGTGCTTCAGCATTAACGAGTCTACATCCACTTCATAGTTCATTGATTCATTAGGAAATTATAGTTACAACGAATATAATCCTCATACACTCAATTTACAATGAATAAATGTTTGTGAATTCACTGATTTGATCGAATAAGAGGGTGGTTATCAGTCGTTGAATGGTGGCCATGGTGTATGAGAACCATAGAAGTGCCCAAAAAGTTCCCCCGAAATGTCTTCAAATGTTGTATTTATAGCCATCAAATAGGGCAAGATCATATGTAACATGGCAAGCATCCCTTGCATCTCGGATTGTAGTGGGCGACATGGAGAAATCCTCTCTGGATCATGTGAAGGCTAGTGGAACTCGATTCGAGTTTGTAGGCATGAGAATAGGTCAATGTTTGACATGAAGTAAACTGCTCCAATCGGGTTGGGTAAATGGTTTAGATCCAACCTAGTTGACTTGCCGAGTTGTGAGGCAGATTTGCCTTTACTCGATCCGACCCGATGAAGAAGTAAAGATGCAGAGCTATTTTAACTCGACCCGAATGTATAGAACCGACCCGGAGCTTGTGCATGCAAAGTCCATGTTTTCCAGCACTTCATCCAAGCGAACACCGATCACTGCCATTTCATACTCAATTCCTGAATATCCTCAATGATGGAAATTGAGCGGAGACGGCCTTGCCAGAAGGCAGGCTAACATTTTGGATCACTTGGGCTTTGGGTGGCCTGGTCACAAAGCAGGTTAACAAATACTTAACCACCATTTCAATAATTTAAATAACCATTAAATTGGAATTCAACTTATTAATTTCAAAATTTCAAATGTTTAAATATTTAAAATTAATTAAATATTTAATATCCAATAACTAAAATTTTAGGTTGTTACATATCCTCTATACATGTATTTGTGAAAAAAAAAATTAAAGAATATTAATTGATTTAGCAATAATTTCGTTGAAAACTCCTATTGAAATCATGCGTTAAATTAGTGTGCAATATCATAGATCCATAGAGCAATTCTATGGTAGCAACTCCAAGGCAGACACGAAAGCCTATAAACTCCAAGATGAATCGTTAAATCAAGAACCAAATCCTAATAATAAATATCGATAATACCTAGGATAAACATCAAGAGCATGTCTAATTGTGTATAATTCAATCTGGTAACTATATTAGTAATAAGATCTATATATTCTAATTCTATATCATCTCTAAACACATTATTATACAATAATAAATGAGATGAAATGGATGTCAAAAGAGTAGTAAATGAATGTATAAAACAAAAGAAAAAAAATCAACGATGAACAAAGCAACAATTAGAGAAGCGAACAAGCGAATCAGGGATTCACTTAGAACTGAAATAGCACCAAGTAATCATGCCACTAATCCAATGGTAGTGACGAAAACTGGAGCTATTTCGATGCTAAGTAGCCCTTCCCGCAGTCTATCGATGGTGGATTTCGAGCGTTGTTCGTTTTGACGTCAGTAGCAATGCCTTTTGCAATATGCAAGCATATAATCTGCTACAATTTGATGATTACACGGGTCACATGATAAGGGTTTTCAGACTTGATTAGAGATTCGTATGATAGAGAATAATACCTAAAATTAAGGATGGATTCAACATAGTTCAAGTAATTCAACCAATAACCAGAATGTATATATAATATCGAAGTGTGAGATTAATGCGCCGATTTAAGCTTGAATGGATGAGAAGAACATGAATTCTCTTATGCCAATCTTTATCATCGGTTACCTTGGGACAAACGTATAAATTGTAAACATGGTCTTATCAATGATTATAAATTTAGAACAAAACTGCCCAAAAGATGCGAACGAGAACATATGAGGTTACCTTGATTTCATATCTTCAATTACTAGTTAATAACCCTTTAGTTGTAATGTTTAGAGATTAGAGAAATTTTTCACAAGTTTATAGCTGAAGCATAAAAATAAAGGACAATGGAAATGAACATATTGTCCGTTTCCTGCTCTCCAAAATCCTTACTGTGTGGGCCAAGGGTTGTTTGTTAGACCAATTATGACATGTATCATTATAATATCCTTATTTTTATTTATATCATGTCAAATTGTAATTTGAACAATATTTTACAATACCATATATTGATTTTCCTAAAATTCAACGAGCACCTAAAAGGCCAAAAATAACCATATTTAGTAACAATGCAATGATGTGTCAAAATTTATAAAATATTTTGAAGATATAAGTTATTCTTATTGCCATAATTATATATATAGCAAAAATTTCATTTTTAGTATATAATCTTAATATTATCAAATTTTAATGAATTTACAACATATTTATTGCAATGACTCAAATAGAAAATAAATTGTTTGCACCAAAAAATGGCTTAAACACCAAAGATACAAGGATTGTACTTCACCGACACGGTTAGGAATTAAAAAGAGCCATAATTTCAAAGCAAACAAGACAAAGTAAGTAAAAACACACGAATTTTATAATGGTTCGATCTAGAGAAGATCTACATCCACTTTGAAATGATTATTATTATCGTGGGCAAATTTACAAAATTCATCATCTCATACATCTTATTTTCGCCCATTCTTCCCTTTTACAATGATTTTCCTCCCTTTGATGATTTGATTCTCTCTAATCCGTTATGGAAATGGTTGGATCCTTTGAATGCAGAAAACGTGAGAGTGTATGCTTCACGGTTTGAACACTTTAAGGATCGACGAAGAGCCATGGAGGTTGAGATGTGAATCAAAGCTTTGAGGATGATTAATTGCGGTAAGAGAGAATTTTGAGTGGAGTCGGAGATAACAGAAATGATGGATTTCGGTTTGGATATGATGAAGAGGACTTGAATCAATCTCTAATGGAGGAAGGAGGAGCTTTGATCCACTTGGTGGTCATTAATGGATCTTATGAAGCTTAAGGATGGTGGAGGAGAGAATTATACAACACTTTGTCGTCCAGAGCCCCTCTTTCATCCAAACCCTGGCCTATTTATAGGTGAAACCTTTATGAAGAAACAAACTGAAAGCCATCTCTGCAGACCTCGGGTCGTTTGTCCCTTTATTACAAGAATGCCACTTCCTAGCTGTAGCCAGTTGTCAATAGCTGCTGCCAGCTGTTTTGTGTGGGTGATTCTAAAGGGGCAAGCGGCTGCATGGTTCTGAGTGGACTGAATATGCAGAGAGTGCGCAGGTGATTGGTTGGAGCATCAAGGTTGGTACAAAGATGAGCAGGGGACATAAGGTCCTGGTTGGGCGATCATGTTTGGTTGAACGGGCGATCAATATCATATCCTTGTTGACCGGATATAATGCGATTTTCCGGTAGTTACTGTTTGTCCGTCCGGCGGGCGGTATCTACCTTAGAGAAGCATATGTGATCGGGCAGAGCGACTTTAGCAAGCGACCGTGGGGACATGCGACCTGCTGTAGTACTTGCTCGTTTTCCACGCGAACGACCTCTCCATATAGGAGAGCTAAGCCATTATGCTCGATCTGGTTCTGATGAGTGGACAAACTTACCTAAATATGGAGCGAGTTTTTGTCTGCGAGTGGTTCCCAAGGATGTGCGGTTTATTCTGTGTCTATGCTTTCTAGCGCTAGGGCGATCACCCCTCTTTCTGGCTTGGTTCTTTACGCCATGCTTGTCCTTAACTTGGGTTCGACAGGCATGAATATTGTTCTGTGGCTTTTGGTGACAATGGATGAATGTTTTTTTTTACGATCGATCTTTGATCCATATTGTGTGGATTAACATTTGCCCCTCGAAGTTTATATTTATTGACGATAATACAAACTTCAGTTTGAACAATTTTGTCATACGTTTTGGTCGCTTCATGCTCTAGATTGTATAGTTTCGCGTATTGCTTTTGGGCTTCTAATTTGAGCTTGGCCCTTTTATCTGCCGCCCATATGTTATTCTTCGACTCGAGCCGTCATCCTTTCTTACCTTTTTTTAAAAAATAAACTCTAAGGGTCGTTGGCTATTTACGATGCCCTCTACTGGTGATGATTACGTTGAAATGATAATTTTGCGTATTCTTACTGTTAGCCAGCAATTTTAATCTGCAAATCTGTGTCTTGCCATTTCTCCGAAAGTTGGAAACACCATTGTTATCTGTCTCAGATTGTTGTACTTATAACAATTTGTAGAGGGTACTCCAAATTAGGTTGTTTCCATTCCCTTGGGTCGTGGATCATAATTTTATCCTGAGTCGTCTTGATATTTTAAGACCTGTATACCCAAAATTGGCAAGAGTGACGTAAAATACCCCAGACAAGTAGCTTGAATTTATCCGAGGTTGAACATGTTTCTATCATTCAGCTAGGATTTTTTGGCAGCTCTTAGATTTGATTACACGCATACCAATTTGTAATCAATTTCATTTTCCCCCTGGGTCCGAGGATGAAGCTTTCTTTGCTAAAAAAGTCCGAGGAGAAAAAGAGTGGAGAAGATCCATAGAGAAAGGAAGAAGAAGAGAGATCCGAATGGAGGAAATCTTAGGAAATGCCCCAAGCTAGACAAATCTTCCATGCCACACACTCAAAACATCTCTCTTCAACCATCTCCGACTTCTTCATTTTCTATTTCGACCTCTGCGGACCTTCAAGCAATTGTACACAGGCCTCGTTATGCCCCTGATTCATGCAATCCGGTGCTTGCCGCATGATTGGAGGGCTGGTGCCTGCAAGGTATGGCTCTTGATTTGGAAGTAGATCCGTATGACTACTGGGTTGCGGCTGGCAAGATGGACGCCATGAAAGATTTTATGCTAGCTCAGCTTGACACCGTCAAGGATCAAATGAAGGAGGGAATTGATATGGTTAAGAATCATGCTTTTAGATGGTTGGGTGCCTGGCATACGCTTGCTTGTGATCTCCAAAGATTAAAGAGGGAGAACATCAGACGGATCCATACTTTAGAGAATGAAAAGATTGAGCTTGTCAAGGCCCTTGAATCACTACTTCTTTCCTCTAAGGAAAGGTTAAACCAAGAAGATCTGGTAGTAGGAGGAAACAGGGCCATGGGCTATGATTGACTTGCTTTGTCTTTTATCTTATGCCTTTGGCCGGTTGTATATGCGGGTGCCAGCCCTCGCTAACTACTTTTATTTTGGTCTTTGTTTTAACTCTCTGTGTTGGACTTGTGATGTGTATGTGGGGGGAGGGGTATTGCTTTTTTGCTTGTTGTACTCTAAGCCTTCGCTTTGACTCTGCAGTACTTTTTCTTTGCAGTAAGATCCAGCAATGTTTTTCTTTTTGCTAAGACAAAATGTGCCTCACATCATCATCTTTCGTCTGTTTCTGTCAATAGATTAGACGATTATTAACAATGACTTACAGCAGGTTTTATTTTAAACAAACTAAAACATTTGCGCCAATCCAATGGTTTAGGACAAAATTTTGTAGTTTGGTCGATTCACAAAGAAGTACCCCGAGAGAAGACTTCGGTTATAACTTTAAAGTTCGTCATTGTTGAATCAAATGTTTTCTGATATCAATGATCAATTAAGCGTTCGTTATTCCTCACATTCGAAGTTTTGAATGCTATGCAGACTTATTGATCACCCCTTACATCTGATCCTTTCAGATGCTACGAGAGTTAATTGTTTATTCTTCACATCTTACTTTTCAGATGTTACGCGAATTAATTATTTATTCCTCACATCTGACTTTTCAGATGTTACACGTATTAATTGTTTATTCTTCACATCTGACTTTTCAGATGTTACGCGAATTTATTGTTTATTCTTCACATCTGACTTTTCAGATGTTATGCGAATTAATTGTTTATTCTTCACATCTGACTTTTAAGATGTTACGCAAATTAATTGTTTATTCTTCACATCTGACTTTTCAAATGTTACGCGAATTAATTTTTTATTTATTGTATCGTTTCGCAGGGCAGTTATCAGTCCCTTTGTCAGATGTTTGACCTTCCAGGTCATTCCGGTTTAGGAACTGGGGCCTGGAACCTGCCATCTGGGGATGTGTCCTTTCAATGAAGGCTTAGCTCCTGCACTTGTTCGTGGTAGCACTTGTTCGTTGTTTTGCATTTTCGTTTATCAATGTTCACAGTTTTTGACACTCGAACTAGTGTTGTTGGGGTCATGATGCTACAAGAACAAGCGCTCGACCGGCGGCCTGCAATATGAAATCATTTCTCTTAAGTAAGTTTTGATTTGACATATAATTTTGCAAAAAAGAAACTCGTTCAGACAGATATTCTCTTAGTTGTAGAGCTAATGTTTAGCACCTTACTTGTAGATTACTACGGACTATTTATGAGAAGTCTCGAGTGTAATAGAGAGTAAACATGAAGTAAAGCATGAACTAAAGAAAAAATAGAGCATGAAAATAGAGCAATGGCGATGTTGATCGCTTATTCTAAGATGTTGAAATTGAAGCGGCAGTCCTTGATCCTTAGTTGATGATCGGCCTCAGATTCATTTGAGATGGGGCTCTGTTGTTCGGATCAAACTGATTGTTTGATTTCCCTGGCCCTTGGAGAGCTGCCGCGGGGTTGGCGGTAAGTGGATTCTTGACGTACTATTGCAGCCTATTCTTCCTGATTAACTCCTCGATGAGGTTCTTCAGGTGTCGGCAATCATTGGTGTTACGACCAGGTTGGTTGTGAAATCTGCAAAATTTCCCTGAGTTTGCCGCCATATCATTTATTCTCATCGGATTTGGCTCCGAATACTCCTCAGACTTCTTCGTCGCAAAATAAATATTTTCAGGAGTGTCATTCAAAGGCGTTAGCTCTGATGAGTTGAAGAGGCGAGACTTTTTAATAGTTTTTTTGTTATTCCCGTTATTGACGCGCTGCCCCTGACCACTCTTCTGATTACACTGTGTAGCAGTATTTTCAGGGGCTTCAAGAAGCGAGTTGGCATCAATAATCTGAAGAGGTACAGGATAGTGTCGACTCTCATGTATTCCTCGGCTTTTTTATAGAATTTTTCAAGCATATTCGGTTCTTTCATTTTGATCCATCTACCAAACTCGCTCTTTTCATCTATGGCACTGAGTAAAGACATGAGGATTATGCGAGGTTCTGGATTTCTCACTTCGGACAAGGCAACGTTAAATATACCGAGAAAAGCTTTAACAGATTCCCTAGGATTCTGCTTCATTGATGAAAGCGTCGTAGCACCCTTGGCTTTGGTAGCATACAGGCGGAACTGCTCCTTAAACTTTTTGGTTAAGTCATAGAATCAGTCTATAGATTTAGGTGACTACTTTGTAAACCATATTGATGCAACGCCTTCTAAGTAGAGAGGGAAGCACGTGCATCTCATCTCATCATTCTCTTTGGCTGCACTCATATGCCATTCGTATTTGAACAAAAAGTAATCTGGATCAACAAACCCATTGTAAGGGGGCAAGGTTGGAGGATTGAATTTCTTTGGACACTCGGCTTCTAGGATTCTCTCAGTGATCGCGGTCCTATCAGGGGAAAAGTTCCATTCCTTTTCTTCGCCATTGTCAACTTGATTCTTTTACATAATTTGCTCTACCATGTCTGAGATGTGATCGTCAGTGTTACGATGCTCTGCAAAACTAAGCTCCTTCCCGAATGTTCGTCTAGGGGTGTGATTCAGGTTAGAGGATTCTGGTCTTTTACCTTCTCGGCGAGGAGGTGCCCCCATGATAGGATTGGTATCTCTTTGGCCTTTCATCTCGGAACGATTCTTAGCTTCTGGCTTTAAGTTCTCGATGTCAACTTCATCCTTGTCACTCAACCGATCGTTATTATTTTCCATGTTGTCGTAGCAGTTAAGATCAAAAGCGGATGAATTGCCATTTTTTTCGAGGCCATCATGGACTTTTAGAGGGGCTGGATTCGATCGGGCGTTAAGGATGGCGTCGAGTTTCTCCATCATAGCTTTGGTAGAAGCATTCATTTGCTGGTTCATGTTAGCAATAACAGTGTTGAACTCGGCTTTGGTTACACCGGCCCCATCAATAGAGTTATCACCGTCTTCAAAGCGATTAGCAGGCGGTGTAGCTTCATTGTTAGTATCATTGATAGTTTCTCCAGCGAACTTACTGCTGGTCTTCTTTAACTTCGCCATTATGTTGGAGAAAGAAGTGGTTTAAGGTTTCAACACAAGGCCCTCAACTTTGCGAGAAATTGCTAAAAGGAAGCGCGACTGGGCCCCACGGTGGGCGCCAAAATGTTTGCACCAAAAAATGGCTCAAACACCAAAGATATAAGGATTGTACTTCACTGACACATTTAGGAATTGAAAAGAGCCACAATCGCAAAGCAAACAGGGAAAAGTATGTAAAAACACACGAATTTTATAGTGGTTCGATCTAGAGTAGATCTACATCCACTTTGAAATGATTCTTATTATCATGGGGAAATTTACAAAATTCATCATCTCATACATCTTATTTTCGCCCATTCTTCTCTTTTACAATCATTTTCCTCTTTTTCATGATTTGATTCTCTCTAATCCGTTATGGAAATGGTTGGATCCTTTGAATGTAGAAAATGTAAGAGTGTACGTTTCATGGTTTAAACACTTTGAGAATTAACGAAGAGTCCATGGCGGTTGAGATGTGAATCAAAGCTTTGAGGATGGTTAATTGCGGTAACAGAGAATTTTGAGTGCAGCTGTAGATAACAAAAATGATGGATTTTTGTTTGGAGATGATTGAGAGGACTTTAATCAATCTCTAATGGAGGAAGGAGGAGATTTGATCCACTTGGCGATGGAAGAAGATGAAGTCAACTTTGGTGGTCACTAATGGAGCTTATGAAGGTTAAGGATGGTGGAGGAGAGAATTATACAACACCTTGTCGTTCGGAGCCCCCTCTTTCATCTAAGCCCTTGCCTATTTATAGGTGAAACCTTTATGAAGAAACAAACTGAAATCCATCTCTGCAGACCTTGGGTCATTTGTCCCCTTTATTACAAGAATGCCACTACCTAACTATAGCCGGTTGTCAATAGCTGCTGCCAGCTGTTTTGTATGGGCAATTCTAGAGGGGCGAGCGGCTGCATGGTTCTGAGTGGACTGAATAAGTGGAGAGCGCACGGGTGATTGGCTGAAGTATCAAGGTTTGTACGAAGATGAGAAGGGGTCCATGTTAAACCTTTTGCGGCCGGTTGACATGAAGGTCCTGGTTGGGCGATCATGTCAGATTGAACGGGCAATTAGTATCATATCCTTATTGACCGGATATAATGCGATTTTCTGGGAGTTACTATTTGTCCGTCCAGCGGGCGGCATCTTCCTTAGAGAAGCATATGTGATCGGGCGGAGCGACTTGAGCAAGTGACCGTGGGGACGTGTGACCTACTGTGGTACTTTCTCGTTTTCCACATGAACGACCTCTCCATATAGGCGAGCTAAGCCGTTATGCTCGATCTGGTTCTGATGAGTGGACGCCCTTACCTAAAGGTGGAGCGAGTTTTTGTGTGCAAGCGGTTCCCAAGGATGTGCGGGTTATTCTGTGTTTATGCTTTCTAGCGCTAAGGCGGTCACCCCTCTTTCTGGCTTGGTTCTTTATGCCATGCTTGTCCTTGACTTGAGTTCGGCCAACGTGAATGTTGTTCCATAGATTTTGGTGACAATGGATGAATGTTTTTTTTCGACGACCGATCTTTGATCCATATTGTGTGGATTAACATAAATTATTGTAACAAAACCGGGAAAGATATAAGAACAGTAGTAAAAGGAAGAAGACCATATGGTTCACTAACAATTGTTAGCTACATCCACGAGCGGAAAGAACAATTTCGTTAATCTTGCGAAAAACATATTACTGAGTTATTAATGGAGGATAAGAAGAAGATAAAGAAAAATCAACTGAGAAGATGATATAATCTCTTTAGAGTGGCTCTCTTTATATAGAGATCTTTAATTAGGTTTGAAGTAACTGGTTTCATTCATAAATCAATGTCTTATTGATTCTTATATTCATAGGAGAAACGAGTATCCAATTTATTTTCCAGATCTTCCAGAGGTGCATGCCTTTGATAATATTCCTTCTTTAATCAGCTGATTGGGTAATGTTAGATCACATCAATCCTACGAGCCATTCTCTTTATTTTCTACATAATTTATTGCACTTTTTATTACAATGAAAGAGATACTGCGATATCTACTGAAGCTTCTTCACTTGGACACGATCGATTCAATACCTATTCAACAAATTTCCACATTAACTCGAATCTTCCAGATAACAAATGTACCAGATGCATCATAATAATGCCTAAACTCACAAATAACTCATCTACCTCAAATTATGCCTTTATTCAAGGCATATTTAACAAATTCCCACATTGATTTGAATCCTCTTACAGATAACAGATTTAGCAGATTCACCATAATAGTGTCGACGTACAAATAACTCATACCTCAGATTATGCCCTTTTTCAAGGGATATTCAATAGATCTCCTCCTTGACTTGAATCCTCTCAAGTAATGGATGTACAAGATGAATCATTATAATCCCAAATGTATAAATAACTCTTGTGCCTCAGATTATACCCTTGAAAGGGAAATTAATACTTTCTCTACCATGATCTAAATTGTCTCACAAATAATAGAAGTACTGGTACACCATAATACTGCCTGATGTACAAATAACTCATCTGCCTCACTTTATTCCTCTAAAAGAACAATTAGAAATCTTAATCTTGACTTGACCTCTCATAGGTAACAGGTGTACCGAATGCATCATAATAGTGCCACATGTAAAAATAACTCGTTTGCCTTGGATTATGCCCATATTTAAGGAATATTCAACAAACCTCCACCTTGATTTGAATCCTCACACAAATAAATGTTGTGACAAACAAATCATGATAGTGCTAGACGTATGAATAATTACTCTTCCTCGGATTATGCCCTTGAAAAATAAATTAACAAATATCTACCTTAAGGGCAGACATACTTCTCATTAGAAAAAAATGCTAATCAACCTAGCTCTGATGCTAGTTTGCTGTAATAGAAGCAAGAAAGGTAAATAAAATCAGTAATAAGAGGAATGAAATATAGGTTTAACATGGTCCGCTAACAGTTGTTAGCTACATCCAAGGGAAAAGAAGAGATTAATTTTATTGATCTCGAAGAAGATATATTTCATCCTTCCAGATGCAATTGACAGATGTTTTCGGTTTTTTCTAACATTTGCCGAGTTAGACGCCAGTCTCTGCTCCCCCCGAACGAGGATAAGCTTTGCGAGTTTTGGTCTAGCCGATGAGGGGAGATTTGGTGATCCCTAAGCTCCCGAGTTTGATGATTCCTTAACTCATGAAATTGCCTCGATATGCAGGTCATATCCTACCGCATGGTAGCATTCTCTTGATCATGGAATTTTAAGGCATTTGTATTTTCCTAGAGCTGATTTAACACGATCGTAAATTCATATCAGGTGGCGAAGGCTGAGGACGGAGTTAGATCTGCTGCGAGGGGGTAATGCAGGTTGATCCGAAGTAGTTTCAGGCATTCTCTATCCACCGGCTGCGTCTGTAGACGTCCTTACTTGCAGTTGTTTCCCAGTATTGCAGGTTGTCTTTCTAGCCATAACTCAACAATATATAAAAAAGAAGGTAGTATTTCGTCTCAGACTTAGTGATCCGAAAGTAG
Organism: Allium sativum; assembly: GCA_030737875.1. Classification (NCBI taxonomy): domain Eukaryota; kingdom Viridiplantae; phylum Streptophyta; class Magnoliopsida; order Asparagales; family Amaryllidaceae; genus Allium; species Allium sativum. The sequence continues at coordinate 295,099,022 of CM060927.1, read as the reverse complement.
AGAAAAATTTTGTCTAAGACTGAGAATATCAGCTCTTAGTGAAAGCACCAAAGTGTTGACACCAAAAATTGGCAAACACCCAAAGAATGGGTTATGAAGATGAATAATTCAAAAAGTGAAAACAGAGGAAATCACACACAAGTTTATAGTGGTTCGACGTTAATGAGCCTACGTCCACATTATAATCTCTTATATATATTCTTTAAACTATCAAATGGAATAGTTACAGTGACAGTACAACAAGAGATTAACAAAGATTTGAAAGCTAGAGTACTCAAACTTTCAAAAGTCCTTTTTTCTGAGTCCGAAAGGGGTATTTATAGGTGGTACGGTGCTTGAGCTGGCTTGAACACGCGTTGTATGATCCAAAATAATAGTTAAGATTGAAGAAGTGTTATCCTCCTATGGAATTGGCATTCCTTGAATTACTGGTGATAAGTGGCAATCGATCCGATCTATTCAGATGGCTTGGAACGGGAAAGGTTGGACGAGAGCGATTCTTCAGGCGGACATTAGGTTCGTAATTAGGTGAAACCTGGCTCAGTTGGTTTGATCATAGAGGGCTTCAACTAGACTTTGTCTGGCGTCAGTGATGAGCTTAAGTGATGGGCCTCATCGACCGACCCACTTCTTGACTTCGGGTATCCGAGGAACGGGCTTGTGGCATTGTCGAGCCTTGATGGGCTAGGCAAAAGGCCCATCAATAGATATAATGAAAAAAATGTCAGTAATTGAATTCTCATTTTGCACTTTGTTGCCAGGGTTGTACAAGTATCTTCCATTTGAGTTACTCGATCCGAGAGAACTAGACATGATTAGATCAAACAACCTCCAACAATGTTGATTTTCATTATTCCGGTGATTAAAGCATCCACTTATTTGGGTGTTATGATTTAAAATTAAATTATGCTTACTTTGTTGTATCAACATATGTAGGTCTATATAAGTAAATGTAATTTAATCATTCATGTTAAAAGATCATTATGTATGAGAGATTGAATATTTTAACGTGTTGTTTTGGATTTCTTTGATTTGGTTTATTTGAAATATTTGTTATATTGATAATAATGACCTAATATTTGAATTTCTTGTAGTGTATTATTATTTTTGGTCTATTATTTATGCTTATTTGCTACTTGCTTTATTTGCAAAATATATCCCTTTTTTGCAAAAAAAATATTACATCTGCCTATAGCATTTGTTAAAAATCTTTTACAATTGCTGAAAGCAGTTGTAAAATCTTTTCCAACATCTGTCAAATACCAAAAGCAGTTGTGAAAATATACTTTACAACTACCAATAACAATTATAAAAAAGATTTTTACAATCATTAAATGTCAAAGCAGTTATAGAAAAATCTATTATAAATGGCAAAAGTAGTTGTAAATAAGTCTTTGCAACCGCCAAAAATAGTTGTAAGAAACTTTGTATCTATTACAACTACAAATATAACTACTAGCGGATGCAAGTTGTAATAGACCTATTACATCTGTTTTTGACAGTTGTAGAAGACTATTTTTTGTTGTAGTGTTTTATTCAAAAACTTGTTTTCCACATACTCAATTAAATTCTCATTTTCTCCAAAATCACTCTTATATTCCCAAGTGTAAGAATTAAATTACACAAAAGGATAATTTATTAAATCTCTAATTATTTAATCCTAAACTCTTTTTTGATTTTAGGAATAAAATTATATTCCCAAATCCATCTTAAAATTATTTAAGATGATTTATACCATACTATTAGATTTAACACAAGGTAATATCAACTAGGTTATTACAAGCACACCAAATTTCCTATCCTGTCTAAATCTAGAAAACATGAAACAGATAATCTAGAAAACAGGAAACAAATATCCTATCCCTAAAATCACGTCCAATCCTAAAAAACAGGAAACAAATAGATAAATGGCTAATTTTGTTTTCGTCCACCAATTCTATTAGTTGGTCCACAATTGAGTTTATCCACACCTAATTTATCATTTTATTCGCATGTGGATGAGGTTACTAATTCATTATTTTATCCATATATGCATGAATATACATATTATTTCATTATTATTTTGGGTGTAAAGGACAAGGCATTCATTGATAAGAACTTCAACAACATAGAATTAACTTTTCAAATACATGTGCACTCTTTTAAAAATATAGAGCAAGTGGGAAATAAGGAATCAAACCTATGGGAAATCAAATATTTTAGGTCATGCAAGTGAATGACCTGTCACAAATATTTAGATATACACATCACAAATATTGAAAACCATTTAATACAAGTGGTTTAAGCACATATTAATGACACTTTCTGCTCTTAAATCTTTTATGCCGAGATTTTCACTTTGTATAGCCTACAATATTTATCTAGTTAATATAACTTTCATATTTCTCTCTAATTTAATTGATTTCAATTTAATCATTGATATCTTTCTTTGTCCATTCTAGCTTAGTATATTCACACCATGTTAAAATGTAAGGAAACACACTTTATATTTCATACTAGTTAGTAATACATCTACAATTATCATCCATTGTAAATGTGTGTTGTTGTGTAATGAATTAGATTATTATGATTAACAAAGATTGAAGACATGATAGCCACATGCTCTGTGCACTAGGCAGCCTCTATTTCATATTTGATGAGTTTCATGTGCATCATGCCCCTCTATGCGGTATTTCAGTAGAGCATTCTTGCTGACATTTTCATAGTGACACCCCCGTGATGCCTTCAGTTCAGAACCTAAAGACATACCTATATTTCACTACCTATTTAACTACTACTAGTGCATAACAAAGCTTAGCACTGCAAATTCTAGCACATGCATTTCTACAAAGCAACCATAGATGCTAGATTATTTCAAAATAGCAGCACTGTACATGACATTTTTTAGGCATAGTTATTGTACTATTCTTAAAAAAATGTAAGTAATATGTTTCTGGTCAGATTATACAGTAAAGGAGAAAGAACTAAGAGAAGAAGATGCAATTATATGTTGTGTGGATAAACTAATCAATTTTTGAAAATTAAAGGTGACTATAGAATTAGAAGTAATCCTAAAAATTAGGGTGGATTAACTAACAGTTTAGGTGGATATGAATAAAAGTTTCGTAGATAAATATGTAAAAAGATATTTCCTAACAATTGTTTTCCTAAAAATATCCTTTTCTGAAATATCTCTTTCTAAATATATCTCAATACTCCCCCTCAAGTTGGAGCATGGGATCCAAAAATGCCTAACTTGGAAAGAGCAAAATCAAACGGAGTCTTCACTGGAGCTTTTTTGAAAATATCCACTAGTTGAAACGATGTGGAGACATGAGATGGTGAAATCAAGCCCTCATTTATTGCATCCCAAACAAAATGACAATCGACTTCAATATGTTTTGTTCGCTCGTGAAAATTAGGATTTTTTGCAATATGCAAAGCAGACTCACTATCACAATATAATTTAATTGCCTCGGGATGATGAACGCCCAAACTCAATAATTGACCTTTTAGCCACTTTAATTCACAAGCAAATGCGGCCATCGGCTTGTACTCATCTTCAATAGAGGACTGGGAAACCGTGCTTTGTTTCTTCGACTTCCAAGAAATCGGAGATTGACTTAAAAACACTAGCCATCCTGTCAGAGAACAGCGGGTAAGGGGACAGTATACCCAGCCCGAATCACACCAACCTTCCAATGTGAACTCGCTATCTGCATGCAGAAAAATACCCTGATCAGGAGTCCCTTTAAAATAGCAAACGACTCGAAGGGCCGCTTCCCAGAGCTCTATGTGAGGTTCTTGCATAAATTGAGACAAAATATGAACCGAATAAGCCAAGTTTGGTTAGGTGATGGAAAGATAAATTAGATAACCCACAAATCGTCAATATGATTCGGGATCCTGCAAAAATTCTCTAGTAGCAAGATGAAGCTTATGATTCTGCCTAATTAGAAAGAAAATTGGCTTTGCTCTTAACAAACCTGTTTCAGAAATAATGTCCAAAGTGTATTTTCGTTGACACCAAAATAATCCTAATGAGCTACGGGCCACTTCAATGCTTAAAAAATGTTTGAGACCTCCTAGATCTTTCATTTTGAAACAATAACTAAGATAAGCTTTGAAAACAGTAAGTGCAGCAGAATCATTCCACAAGATAAGAAGAACATCTACATAAACTAAGAAATTAATGTGAACAGTGCTCTTAGTATATGTAAAGAGAGAATAGTTTGAGCAGGATTGAGAGAAACCATAGCATTTCAAAGCTGACACCAGTTTCGCAAACCAACATCTACGAGCTTGTTTGTTTCAAGCCATACAATGACTTGCGCAACCGACACAACAAAGACAGTTCCGAACTCTCAAATCTGGGAGGTAATTTCATGTGCACCTCTCTATCTAGATCACCATGCAAGAAGGCATTATGGACATCCATCTGGTGCAGTTCCCAATTTTTGAAGCTGCTACTGCTATGAAGACACAAACTGTTGTCATCGTAGCCATAGGAGAAAATGTTTCATTATAGTCAATACCCTCCTGTTGGTAGTTGCCTAACACTACCAATCTTGATTTGATGCAATCAACATACATTTGAAAAATACTTGGTCTTGTAAACCCATCGACTACCAAGAGCACATTTTCCTAGCGGGAGATGTTCCAAAGACCACGTTCCATTACCCTTAAGAGCCTGGATTTCCTCCTTCATAGATTGTCTCTACCCATCGTACTACTTCATAGCATGTTTAAAAGATTTAGGATCATTATTCTTGACAATAGATGCAATAAGTCTTCTATAATTTACAGAAAAATTGTCATAATTTAAATAATGTGTTAAAGGATAAGGAGTGCCTAAGCAGAGATCGGAAGAGGAAGGAGATGAGGCTGTACTATTAGAAAAAATCATATGTGTCACAAAGTCCCGATACAAGACATTCAAGAATTTTTATTGAAACCCACGACCCATTTCCTGTTCACGGATTGCTGGAGCTACTGCTGTAGATGAAGGTGTAGCAACCTAATTAGTCGCTGGTGAGATCTCGGAAGATGTTGGGTCTGATGGTTGGGCTTGTTGTTCACCCAAAAATTCGCCAACCTTAGTTTCATTATCCAAAATTAATTCAACAAAATCCTCATGATTTTTTTGATCAATATGTTCATTATTCATGGTGTTCAATATCCTCCGGACACCCAAACGGGAACACATCCTCAAGGAATTTTACAACTCGTGAAACAAAAAATTCTTTGCATCCAAATCAAACAATCTCCACCCCTTTTTACCAAACGGATATCCAACAAAAACACATTTTCTTCTTCGACTAGCAAATTTATCTCTTTTAGTTTTCTGATTATTAGCAAAACACAAGCACCCAGAGGTTCGAATAGCCCAAAAAGAGTGGGTTTATTAAAAAGTATTCCGAATGGTATTTTATTTGGTAACAGAGGAGTTGTGTAACACCCCGCGAATTCTATAACTGTGAAATTCACAAATTAAAGTATAATTAATTTCAAATCAAAGAACTAAGGGAAACGGGATACGCCATTGCGTTCGTCTCGGAAAAATACATGAAATAGAGTCCGAGTTTTCGAAAAACGGAGTCCGTATGAAGAAGATATGGCCTTCGGAAGTTTCTGAATTAAGAATAAAACAACTCAGAAAAATTCCAAAATCGGGCCCAATTGGCCAGGGCGGGAAAAGTCCCGCCTAATGGGCCCAAGTCGACTGGGCTGTCGACCTGGTCTAGCCAGGTCGACAGGGCTGTCGACAGGGCTGTCAACCTGGTCCAGACCCAGGTCGAACCCAGTCCACCCTGGCTGGCCTATTCTATGTTGGTTGATTTTCTGTGGTCTGCTTTGTCATTAGGGCTAGGTGGCAGGCTCTAATTGGTCTCTCTTTCGAATGAATGGCTACGATCAATCCAAGCAACATCAATGGTCCTAATCAGTTCATAACCCCTATAAAAATGACCCTAGACTCAACCCTAATCTATTCATTCAAAAATAAGAACAAAGCCGCCATGTTGCTGAGGAACGACTAAGAGTAGCCACCAATTGGAGAGAGAATTAGGAGGCAAATTCTAAGGCATAAAGCAACTTAATCAAATCAAATCAACAAGGAATCGCATCTCCAAATCCCTAAATTGGAGAATTCGCCACACAATTGTAAGTAGAGTATTATTTTGGTATGAACAAATAATTGTGTTGGTTTGTATACTTGATTTGTGGCGATAAAGTAATTCATATTTGTGCGTTATTATGATTCTTATCGATTTGGAATATTGTATACGTTTGGATATTCTCGAATTATGTTATTCAATTATGAAAAACTACATGCGGTAGTTTTATGCAAGTATACGTTTGGAACATTCGCAAATTATGTAGTCCATGTTGAAGCTACATGTATGTAGTTGATTGAAATTCATGCAAGTTTGGGGCTTTGCTACTATGCCATCATAATGTGTATTTTTATACAAACATCATTTTTGTGAAGTAATTGGAATAAGTTTGGGTTATCATAATCCATATGAAATTATGTTGAAAATTTGGCATCATGTATTAAGCCATGCTTTTGTACTAGAAAACCTATTTGCAAACTTATGAATATGACTAGGCTATAATTGATATTTTGCATAATTGAAATCCATATTGTTAACAAGAATTTTATGATGACATATGTGGTACATAGCTAGGTTAGATTCAAAAGTCCCTTTTGCAAGTTTATATGACTAAAGTAAAAATCATGATTTCATGTTAGAAATATTTATGCCATAGTTATGAGAATAGATTAAGTTGAACTATACTTTTGTGTTAATAACAAAAGTAAGTACCTTTGTAAACATGTAGTAATCTTATGGACATGATTTGCTTATGTTTGACATTATGCCTAAATAAAAATATAGGTTCATGTTGTAGTTATGACTATGTGTCAATAATGATACCCAATTTAGATTCTTATCTCAACTACAAGTTTACATGCTTTGATTCATGTCACCTATGCTTTATGACCAAAGTATATGTTACCACTATGCAAGTACACCAGTTTCTATTTTGTAGTTCCAACGTTATGTTGCAAGTTCATGCGCTCACATTCCCCTTTTTGTGTATGTAATCACGCTTTAAGCCTCCCCTCTTTCTCATGGCTAAGTTGGGCTTGAAAGCCTAAGCCCAACATATATAACAAACGAGCGTATTAAACGGGGGTAAATAACGTTGGGCCAAATTAATTAATAAATGAAAATATAAAGTAGAAGGGCCCAAGTTCAAGTATGGGTTGGGCCCATGATTGGTGTAACCTTTACACCATTAACTTAATAATGGGCCGCAAATATTTACATATAAGAAAATAAAGAAGAAAGACAAAATATGTAAATGTAGAACATACGATGTGTTTAACCCGAGGTTGGATTGAGTTGTGATGTAAACCTGCCCGGAACCGCCCGGCTGTCCAGTGGTCACAACAATACCTATCCAATGTGGGAGGTTAAACATGGAGCCCAATAAGGACCCGAGGTTAGACTGAGTTGTGGCATAAGACTGCCCGGAACCAACCGGCAACAGGCAGCCACAACAATACCTGTCTAATGTGAGAGGTCAAGGCTTTAATAAGACAATTAAGGCTGAGTCAGGATTGTTAGGATTAAGTGAACTAAAGACTTAATCAAAATGGAACATGCTAAACTAAACGGACTGGTGGGGGTTAGGTTAGAAAACACTTAACCAACTTAGCATGTTGGCTAGAGATAGAAAACCCAGTAACGGGGGACCCTTTTCAGCAGTAACCCTAGAAGGTGTATCAGGATACCCTGAAACTAGGCAGGGTGGGGCACGATTACTGGGCTGATTGTAAGAGGTCAAATCGACGGCGGTGGTGTAGCAGTGTAGGTTCTAACGGGGTGCGGGCGTGCACACACTCCGGCGCAGAAAAATAAGGCACTGGACACCAGTAGCATACCTGTGCATGCTAGGATTGTGTCGGGTCGCCACCATGGGACTTGATACACCCCATGGTGGGACCATCATAGGTAACTACAACATCGGGGGCCGTAAGACACATGTAACTATGCGAGTAGGAGCCGATCATCATAGAATGGATCACTTCACCCTGATTATGGGGTGCCAGTTGGAAACTAGTTTATATGGGTTCAGAGATTAACATGGGGTACGATAGTATATTCGACCCTAGACAACTTAACCAAGTTTATAGTGCTTTCCCACTTCTTGTTTATACTTATCATACCCAGTTCTTTATTCATAGACAGAATAGTACTAGACTTACTCAGGCTTTATGTCTGACTCTACTTTTCTTTCGTCTTCTTTTCTTCCGTTCCCCCCCCCAGGTCCACAGGGAGGGAACACTGCAGCTTGACCAGCCTTAACATCCAGCTTGAAGAGGAGAAATGTATTGCTTGGACCTTTTCTTTTTGAACTATGGCTTTGGACAACCACTATGGGGCTTTTGCAGTTTTATCTATGTTTTCTTTATGCTTCTTTAAATAATGTAATCAAGACAGATTATGAAAGTGTTATGTTTTTGGAAAAGATGTAAGACAATTATGGTGATGTTGTTGTAACACGTATTTGCTTTTATGACATAAAAGTTGTTGTTTTTCCGCTGTTTACAAATATGTGTTCCTATATCTGTCTTGTATATCTGTGACTTATACTTATAAACCTCCACCAAAATTAGGGCATTCCCTTTGAGAGTGACCCTAACGGAGGTGGGGTGTTTCACTTGGTATCAGAGCCTAGGTTTACCTGATAAGATAAAAAGTTTTGGAAAATTTATTTTCAAAAAAAAAAATTTAAAGAAGCATTTTTAAAAGAAAAATATTATTTTATTTAAAAAAAAAAAACAAAGTCCACTCCCCAAAGCCATAGGTATTATCTCTTATCCTTCGTTTTGAATCTATCCTTTTTGTTTCAGCATGTCCGGAGAACTTAACTTGCCTGAAGGGGTGCCAATACCTGGTTGGTTTAGACGGTTCTTAGAAGCAAGAGCCACTCAGCCAGGTCCTACCATTCCTCCTCCCCCAGCTGCAGGAAATCATCCAGCTGCAGCGGCACCTTTTCCTCCACCTCCTCCTCGGGGAAACACTTTTGCTAAGATATGTAAAGATTTTAAAGCTATGGGAGGAAAGGATTTCCATGGAACTGAGTCCTTCGTGGCAGCTAGGAATTGGCTGAAAGAAACTGAGGACCTATTCATCATCTTTGAGGTAGAGGATAGACAAAAAGTACAATTGGCAGTGTGGCTATTGAAGGGCGAGGCTTCCTACTGGTGGGAAGTCACTAATGCTGAAAGACCAGTGGAGACATGGGAGGACTTTAGGGCAAGGTTTGAGACTAAATTTCTCTCAGATGCGGAAAGAAGTTTGCAGTTGGAAAAATTCTTATTTCTTAAGCAAGGGGACAAGACAGTCAGAGAGTATGTGAATCAGTTCGATGAGCTGGCTAGGTTTGGGCTTGACCTAGTCAACACCCCGCACAAGAAGGCTCTCCGTTTCGTCAAGGGGTTGAATGAGCCATTACACAGTTTGGCCATGACCCATATACCCATGGGAGCCACATATGAAAGATTGGTGCAAATGGCATTGCTGAATGAAGAGGATAAGAGCAAGAAGGAGACGAAGGCAGAAAGCTCTCAAGGGAAGAAAGAGGGTTTGCAGCCCAAGAAGACAGTCTTTAAGAAGGGCGGGAAAGGCAACAAAGAGAAGAGGAAGTGCAATTTCTGTGGCAAAGTGGGGCACTTAGTAAAGGACTGCCGGAAAAAGAAGGCCAAGGAGAATGGTGGGTGCTTTTCTTGCGGTGAGACAGGCCACAGGGCTAAGGACTGCCCAAAGAAACGAGGACAGGGGCAGAGGGCTGGATCCACCCCAGGGGCACAGGTTCATGTGCTGGAAGCGCCACCTCTGCAACAGCGAGGTATAAATACTTCTGTAGAAAGTGTAGTTTATCTTTATGATCACCCCGTTCGCACTTTATTTGATTCTGGCGCATCACACTCCTTTATCTCGTCTGCTTTAGTAGAATCTCTGCACCTAAAAACTAGTATGGTAGAGGGCCCCTTAATTGTTTCAAACCCAATTGGGGGCCCAGCTCATTTGTCTATGATCTGTTTGGGATTGAAAATTTCTATTCTAAGTGTAGAATTTCAATGTAGTGCCTTTGTTTTGGGCTTTTCGGGTTATGGTTTGATTTTGGGTATGGATTGGCTATCCAGTAATGGGGCCATCCTTGATTGTGAGAAAAGGGTTGTTAGGCTCCTAACCCAGCTCGGTAATACTTTGGAAATTTCCTGTAATCCCTCGTATGCGGTTATGCTTAGTTATCTTGAATCGCTAGATGCCTCTGTTGAAAATTTGCAATCAGTTAAAGTGGTCCGGGAATATCCGGATGTCTTCGAAGAGGTGAAGGGCTTGCCTCCGAAGCGGGAAATAGACTTCCGCATATATCTTGTAGATAATGCAAAGCCCGTTGCGTTGCCCGTTAGACACATGGCTCCACGAGAAAGGAAAGAGCTCAGTAAACAGATTAAAGAGCTTCTAGAAAAGGGGTTCATTAGGAGGAGCATTTCAGAATGGGGCGCTCCAGTGGTGTTCGCTACAAAGGCGGATGGTTCACTCCGTCTATGTGTTGACTATAGGGAGCTCAACAAGCTAACGAAAAAGAATAGGCACCCTCTCCCTAGAATTGACGATTTGTTTGACCAGCTTGTAGGAGCGTCTGTTTTCTCCCAACTCGATTTAGCAACCGGTTTTCATCAGCTAAGGGTGGCTGAAGATAGCATCGATAAAACGGCATTCAGAACCCCAGACGGCTTCTTTGAATGGCTTGTCATGCCTTTCGGCTTGACAAATGCACCTGCTTACTTCGTGGACCTGATGAGTAAGGTATTTAGAGATTTCCTCAACAAATTCGTAGTGGTCTTCGTAGATGATATCCTCATCTTCTCAAAGAGTGAAGAGGAACATGCTCAGCACTTAAGGGCAATCTTGGAAACTTTGCGAGTCCATCAACTAAGAGCCAAATTCTCCAAATGCCACTTTTGGAGAGAAGAGGTGAGGTTCCTGGGGCACATAGTATCCAAACAAGGGTTAGCAGTGGACCCTGCTAAGGTAGTGGCGGTACAGGATTGGAAGACACCAAGGAATGCGACTGAGGTCCGAAGCTTTCTAGGACTAGCAGGTTTCTATCGAAAGTTTATAAGGGATTTTGCGAAAATCTCAGCTCCGCTCACGAAATTGACTAAGAAGAATCTAGTGTTCAATTGGGACTTGGATTGCGAGTTTGCTTTCCAACGATTGAAAAGGGCTCTTACAACAGCCCCAGTTTTGACGCTGCCAGATGGGAGCAAGATGTTCACTGTTTATACGGATGCATGTGGGACAGGGCTAGGCGCCGTCTTAATGCAAGAAGGAAGGGTAGTAGCTTATGGCGGGAGGCAGTTGAAAGTGCACGAAAAGAACTACCCAACCCACGATCTTGAGTTAGCCGCCATCGTCTTTGCACTCAAGTCTTGGCGACACTATCTCCTAGGTGAGAAGTTCGAACTTTACACTGACCATAAATCGTTGAAATATCTTTTCTCGCAGAAAGATCTTAACTTGAGGCAACAAAGGTGGATGGAGTTTCTTGCCTCGTACGATTTCGAAATCTCCTACACTCCGGGCAAAGGCAACGTAGTGGCAGACGCGTTGAGCCAAAAGAAATTGACCCTAAGCCCGTTGTTTGTTGAAAGACAAAGCCTAGAGTTTATAGCCAGCTTCGACTTTAGGCCTTCCTCCGATTTCGTACCAGGCTTGCTAGCATCTCTCGAAGTGTGCCCAACTTTAGTGGATTCGGTAGGGGCAGCACAACGCGAAGACCCTCAGCTTGTGGAAACAATTGATAGGCTAATTAGGGGTGAGACCTCAAGTCACCTCAACGGATACATCATCGACGATAAGGGTTTGCTAAGGCGAGACGGAAGACTATGCGTCCCACAGACAAAAGATTTAATAAAGAAGGTTCTCGAGGAAGCACATTACTCCAAGATGACGATACACCCAGGCGGAGATAAAATGTACAAAGATATAAAAAGGACTTTCTTCTGGAACGGCATGAAAAAGGACGTGGCAGAATTCGTTTCTAAGTGTATGGTATGCCAACAGGTTAAGGCGGAACAGAAAAAGCCTGGCGGACTGCTACATCCTTTGGAGGTCCCGCAGTGGAAGTGGGATAGCATCTCAATGGACTTCATCGATGGGCTGCCTAGGTCTAGGAGAGGCAACACTAGCATTTGGGTAATAGTGGATAGGCTTACTAAAAGCGCCCACTTTTTACCTGTCAAAAGTAAAAGAACTGCCTCATCCCTAGCATCACTTTACCTCAAGGAAATCGTTCGACTCCATGGAATACCATCTAGCATTGTTAGTGACCGAGACCCCATCTTCACTAGTGAGTTTTGGCGGAGTCTGCAAGAAGCAGTAGGAACGCAGTTATGCTTGAGCACAGCCTATCATCCCCAAACCGACGGCCAAACAGAGAGAGTGAACAGAGTTTTGGAAGACCTTTTAAGGCTATGCGTCCTTGACTTCGGAGGGACATGGGAAGACCACCTTCCTTTGGTGGAATTTGCCTACAACAACAGCTATCAAGCAACCATCGGAATGGCGCCCTTCGAAGCTTTATATGGAAGACCGTGCCGATCGCCCACTTGTTGGTGGGAGTCTACTGATAAGCTCATACTTGGACCAGATATGATCCGAGAGACTTCAGAGAAAGTAGACTTAATACGAAGAAGGATGAAGACGGCCCAAGACAGACAGAAGTCCTATGCCGACAAGAGAAGGACCGACCTTGAATTTGAGGTTGGAGACAGAGTTTTTCTCAAGGTATCACCGCTAAGAAACGTTGTTCGTTTTGGAACCACAGGAAAACTAGCACCAAGGTTCGTAGGGCCATTCCCTATCATCGAGAAAATTGGGAAAATGGCCTATAGATTAGAGCTACCCGAGAAGTTGGCTGGAGTCCACAACGTTTTTCACGTTTCACATCTCCGAAAATGTCTACATGAGTCTGCTGAAGTGGTAGAGCCAAATATCCTCGAAGAGGCCGAAGTAGAACGCGAAGCAACCCTAAGAAAAGTTCCAACCCGCATATTAGGAACGGAAGTGAAGAAGCTACGCAACCGTGAAGTCAAGCTCGTCAAAGTTCAGTGGAGCGACGCCGAGGGAGACGCGACTTGGGAAACTGAAGCTAGAATACGCACTGCCTACCCTTTTCTGTTCGAGGGTACATCCTTGATCTTTCCTTTTTCCTTAAGTTGCGATTTTATCTATCTTTTAGGTATATTTCCTCGACCTTATCTTTTAGGTAGAAACCCTTTGGATGGAAACATGTAATTGAAACATGTTATGGATGATGGTTGCAAGTGGTTGCAAGTGATTGCTAGTGGTTGCTCGTGGTTGCATATACACACACAATCTAGGTTTTAGATCGGCTCAATCACTTCATATTGCATATGCATATATGTTTGCATTCGTATATGATTGAACTCTAATGTTGTTGTCATGTGGATGTTGCATTTGTATTGAAAGATTGTGCACTCATGTAGAATCATGAATAGGAAAATTTGCATACATAATGGATTCATGGCACTTACATAATTCGCATTAAGGAGGTCAACTGAATCAGTAGACCGCCTGATTTTGCATTAGATAAGTACATACACACACACCTCGCATATGATCATGAAGCATTAGAAATCTTTTAAGGACAATGGATGCTCGTGTTTGATGGTTGAGTAGATGGATGATTGGATATTAGGATATACATTCCTCCTAACTTGAAGATTTCGGGGACGAAATCCTTTTAAGTGGGGGAGAATGTAACACCCCGCGAATTCTATAACTGTGAAATTCACAAATTAAAGTATAATTAATTTCAAATCAAAGAACTAAGGGAAACGGGATACGCCATTGCGTTCGTCTCGGAAAAATACGCGAAATAGAGTCCGAGTTTTCGAAAAACGGAGTCCGTATGAAGAAGATATGGCCTTCGGAAGTTTCTGAATTAAGAATAAAACAGCTCAGAAAAATTCCAAAATCGGGCCCAATTGGCCAGGGCGGGAAAAGTCCCGCCTAATGGGCCCAAGTCGACTGGGCTGTCGACCTGGTCTAGCCAGGTCGACAGGGCTGTCGACCTGGTCTAGACCTAGGTCGAACCCAGTCCACCCTGGCTGGCCTATTCTATGTTGGTCGATTTTCTGTGGTCTGCTTTGTCATTAGGGCTAGGTGGCAGGCTCTAATTGGTCTCTCTTTCGAATAAATGGCTACGATCAATCCAAGCAACATCAATGGTCCTAATCAGTTCATAACCCCTATAAAAATGACCCTAGACTCAACCCTAATCTATTCATTCAAAAATAAGAACAAAGCCGCCATGTTGCTGAGGAACGACTAAGAGTAGCCACCAATTGGAGAGAGAATTAGGAGGCAAATTCTAAGGCATAAAGCAACTTAATCAAATCAAATCAACAAGGAATCGCATCTCCAAATCCCTAAATTGGAGAATTCGCCACACAATTGTAAGTAGAGTATTATTTTGGTATGAACAAATAATTGTGTTGGTTTGTATACTTGATTTGTGGCGATAAAGTAATTCATATTTGTGCGTTACTATGATTCTTATCGATTTGGAATATTGTATACGTTTGGATATTCTCGAATTATGTTATTCAATTATGAAAAACTACATGCGGTAGTTTTATGCAAGTATACGTTTGGAACATTCGCAAATTATGTAGTCCATGTTGAAGCTACATGTATGTAGTTGATTGAAATTCATGCAAGTTTGGGGCTTTGCTACTATGCCATCATAATGTGTATTTTTATACAAACATCATTTTTGTGAAGTAATTGGAATAAGTTTGGGTTATCATAATCCATATGAAATTATGTTGAAAATTTGGCATCATGTATTAAGCCATGCTTTTGTACTAGAAAACCTATTTGCGAACTTATGAATATGACTAGACTATAATTGATATTTTGCATAATTGAAATCCATATTGTTAACAAGAATTTTATGATGACATATGTGGTACATAGCTAGGTTAGATTCAAAAGTCCCTTTTGCAAGTTTGCATGACTAAAGTAAAAATCATGATTTCATGTTAGAAATATTTATGCCATAGTTATGAGAATAGATTAAGTTGAACTATACTTTTGTGTTAATAACAAAAGTAAGTACCTTTGTAAACATGTAGTAATCTTATGGACATGATTTGCTTATGTTTGACATTATGCCTAAATAAAAATATAGGTTCATGTTGTAGTTATGACTATGTGTCAATAATGATACCCAATTTAGATTCTTATCTCAACTACAAGTTTACATGCTTTGATTCATGTCACCTATGCTTTATGACCAAAGTATATGTTACCACTATGCAAGTACACCGGTTTCTATTTTGTAGTTCCAACGTTATGTTGCAAGTTCATGCGCTCACATTCCCCTTTTTGTGTATGTAATCACGCTTTAAGCCTCCCCTCTTTCTCATGGCTAAGTTGGGCTTGAAAGCCTAAGCCCAACATATATAACAAACGAGCATATTAAACGGGGGTAAATAACGTTGGGCCAAATTAATTAATAAATGAAAATATAAAGTAGAAGGGCCCAAGTTCAAGTATGGGTTGGGCCCATGATTGGTGTAACCTTTACACCATTAACTTAATAATGGGCCGCAAATATTTACATATAAGAAAATAAAGAAGAAAGACAAAATATGTAAATGTAGAACATACGATGTGTTTAACCCGAGGTTGGATTGAGTTGTGATGTAAACCTGCCCGGAACCGCCCGGCTGTCCAGTGGTCACAACAATACCTATCCAATGTGGGAGGTTAAACATGGAGCCCAATAAGGACCCGAGGTTAGACTGAGTTGTGGCGTAAGACTGCCCGGAACCAACCGGCAACAGGCAGCCACAACAATACCTGTCTAATGTGAGAGGTCAAGGCTTTAATAAGACAATTAAGGCTGAGTCAGGATTGTTAGGATTAAGTGAACTAAAGACTTAATCAAAATGGAACATGCTAAACTAAACGGACTGGTGGGGGTTAGGTTAGAAAACACTTAACCAACTTAGCATGTTGGCTAGAGATAGAAAACCTAGTAACGGGGGACCCTTTTCAGCAGTAACCCTAGAAGGTGTATCAGGATACCCTGAAACTAGGCAGGGTGGGGCACGATTACTGGGCTGATTGTAAGAGGTCAAATCGACGGCGGTGGTGTAGCAGTGTAGGTTCTAACGGGGTGCGGGCGTGCACACACTCCGGCGCAGAAAAATAAGGCACTGGACACCAGTAGCATACCTGTGCATGCTAGGATTGTGTCGGGTCGCCACCATGGGACTTGATACACCCCATGGTGGGACCAGCATAGGTAACTACAACATCGGGGGCCGTAAGACACATGTAACTATGCGAGTAGGAGCCGATCATCATAGAATGGATCACTTCACCCTGATTATGGGGTGCCAGTTGGAAACTAGTTTATATGGGTTCAGAGATTAACATGGGGTACGGTAGTATATTCGACCCTAGACAACTTAACCAAGTTTATAGTGCTTTCCCACTTCTTGTTTATACTTATCATACCCAGTTCTTTATTCATAGACAGAATAGTACTAGACTTACTCAGGCTTTATGTCTGACTCTACTTTTCTTTCGTCTTCTTTTCTTCCGTTCCCCCCCCCCAGGTCCATAGGGAGGGAACACTGCAGCTTGACCAGCCTTAACATCCAGCTTGAAGAGGAGAAATGTATTGCTTGGACCTTTTCTTTTTGAACTATGGCTTTGGACAACCACTATGGGGCTTTTGCAGTTTTATCTATGTTTTCTTTATGCTTCTTTAAATAATGTAATCAAGACAGATTATGAAAGTGTTATGTTTTTGGAAAAGATGTAAGACAATTATGGTGATGTTGTTGTAACACGTATTTGCTTTTATGAAATAAAAGTTGTTGTTTTTCCGCTGTTTACAAATATGTGTTCCTATATCTGTCTTGTATATCTGTGACTTATACTTATAAACCTCCACCAAAATTAGGGCATTCCCTTTGAGAGTGACCCTAACGGAGGTGGGGTGTTTCAAGTTGGGGTACGATTGATTAAGTGAACAGCAGCAAGAACACATTCCCCCCAAAAATAAATAGGTAATTTTGCTTAAAAACACAATGCTCAGCTAACATTCAAGATATGTTTATGCTTTCTCTTAACTCCTCCATTTTGTTGCGGAGTACGCACACTAGAAGTTTGAAACAGAATTGCGGTTGCATTAAAATATTCAAGTAAACAATTAAACTCATTCCTTGTAACAACCAAGAAAATTCGAACCAATTTAAAAATTTTATTTTGGAAAATGATTTATTTTAAATAATAACGATGAAAAATTTATTTTGAATAGAATTAGAACGTATAAATTTATTTAAATTGAAATTAGAATATAAAAATTTATTTTGATTACAAAAGGAATTGGAAATGGCGCGGCAGTTTGAAAATTCGATTTCAAATTTCAGATGAATATACAGGATTCAAAATAAACCGGATTTTAATGAAACCAAAAATATTTGAATCAATTTGAAAATATCTTCCCAACAAATATGAAAAATCAAAATTTCATAGCGGGAATAAAAAGTCATGCCCAGATGAAAATTCAGAATAGTCGCTATGGAAATATAGCTCTTAAAAATAGAAATTTTGCAAACGAAATCCGTTTTCAACGAGACCACTTTTGTTGGATCCGGAATGTCAAATTATTTCTAGATTACAATTTTCAAAATTTTTGGAATTAATAGGTGAGCGTGGCAAAAGAAAACGTGTTCTGTCAATTTTAGTCAGTTTGGATCAACCAGAAAATGGCCATTTTTCAAACGGTCTCCAAATTTGACGAAATTAGTTTTGTTAGGACCGTATCGTCAATACGAAGCTAATATTTTTCTAGAATTTTCGGAGTCCGTATGTGACCCCAGAAAATTGAAACGCGCGTTCAAATTCTATATATAGATTTATATTTTTATTTTGATGGAAACTAATCATAACAGCCGAATTGGGTAACGAAACATGTCCCATTTGTTCGGAATGAGGGTAATTAGCTAGGGACGACAGTAGTTGGGTTCGGTTTGAGATTCGAATTAAAAATCAACGTTATGGAGTTTAAATTAAATTTAAATATATAATTTATATAAAGCACCCTCCTCTCTCTTCCTTCAGGTCAACGAGGGTTTTCAAATTAAAAAAAAGAAAAAAATGGGCGGAACCCCGTCGCCCTCCCGTCCACGCGTCGCCACCACGACGCGACCGCCGCTGCTCCGGCCTACCCCACCGTCGCGACGCCACCGTCAGGCCCTCTCAGCGCCGCTCCTCCACCCTTGATCACCCCCTCCTCTCTCGCGCTCCCTTCTCTTTCCCGCTGAAGACCGCGCCTCCGCCAAGCCCTAACCCCGCCCCTCAAGATTGCAGCCAACAACCACCATCCTGTCACCGCAACCTCTACCACTCCTCCGCCCTTCCTCCATTCGAAAATCAGCCCCCCCTCCCCACCAACCCTCCTCTTCAATAAGCAAAGGTAAGTTTTTAAACTATGTTATTTTCTTTTATGTAATTAGTTAAACAAAAAAAATCAGGTTTCTTTTTTTTAAAATAGCATAGTAAAAAAAACCAATTTTTATATATTATGAAAAAGATTATATTTTTATATGATAAAAGTTAGATTTTTTTTGTTGATAAAAAAAAATTAGATTTTTATGATAATAAAAATTAAATTTTTATGATAATGAAACATTACATTTCTAATAACGAGAAGTTTAGATTTGTATTCATAGAATGATTTGATTTAAAAGTGAAGAAAGAAAGATTAGATTTTTTATAAATACAAAGGTGAGATCTTTATACATATGGTGATGTTATAAAAATTAGATTTTTATATATGATGTAACATTATAAAAATAAGATTTTTATGACATGAATAACATTATAAAGACTTGATTGTTGTCATATGAATAACGAAATAAAAACGTGATTTTTATTTGTATAGTAGAGATATAAAAATACGATTTTTATATATAACATAATAGTATAAAAATACGATTTTTATACATATGACTTTGTTTTAAGAATTGGATTTTTATATAGGTAGTAGATTAAAAATATGATCTTTATATATATATAAGAAATATAAAGATATAATTTTTAACAGAACAAAAATGTGATTTTTGTATACATTGTAGCGAGATAAAAATGTGATTTTTACATATATAGCGATATAAAGATGTGATCTTTCTTATACATATAGAGAAATAAAAATGGGATTTTTAAATAATTTAAACATCATATTAAAAATGTGATTTTTAATATGAACAACATATAAAAGTATGCGTTGGCATTTCGGGCAAATCCAGACTATTCTGAAATTCAAAAAGAAAACTGGCGAAGTGGATCCCAAAGGTGAGAATTCCTCACTATAATTTTCTTTATACAGTTATTTATTTTATATGAACTGCTCCTCCTCGTCCACAGACCATGGACGACTTGTTTGTTTGATTGTGTTATGAAAATTGTTTGTGATGTGAAATGGACTATATAAAATATTCATGTATCGAATAAAATATTTTATTGTTAAAAATATAATTTTTAACATGTGTATGAATAAAATAAGTATTCATTTACAAATCGGACGGTTTGTTTATGTACACATATTTGATTGATATGGATTGGGACGTTAAAATTTTACACATCGCCCAACTCCACAAATATTGTTCAGTATTTGTTGGTTGAAACCCCACACGGGTATTAGGATGATAATTGACGTACACTAATCTCAATTATTTAGTTATATGTCAATCAATTGGTTGACGGACTGTTATAAGCATTAAATATTTATATTTAATGCTTATGCAGTGTAGAATGTACTCTAGATGATGGTTGATTCTTTATCATTGTTGTTCGATACAAGTGTTGTATGAAATCCAAACAAATAACATTACATGGTAACTGACTATGTCTGATTCCAATTCAAAATTAACAAATATTTTAATACAATGAAATTTTTAAAATAATATTCAGTAAAAGTTCAAAATCTGATTTTGATGTCCGATTTGGGATGGACGCGAATATATTTAAATGTATAAAGTAGTGTTGATTGGATTAACGCCATTTTCACGTGAACGATATTTATATCGATTTTATTCATTTTTATAATGAATATCAAAACGGAAATGATTTCAAAATCTGATATTTTGAAAATATTATCGTTTATATATTATAATGATAAGGAATATTCAATTTTGATATAAATTGAAAATGAAGTTAGAATCATTTTTAAAACGAAGTTAAAACGATTTATAAAATATGTTTTAAATGGGAATTGACGAATTATATATGATATATACATTATATATAATAAATGGCCTGAATAGAACGCGCAGCACAGCAACCGTTCCCGAATTTCGACCATTGACTTCGAATTGACGTTACGAGAGATCCGACCGTCGGATTCTCCTAAAACTGGAACCGTTGGTTTCGTTTTGAAAAGTGCTTACCAAGAACATGAGAAATTTGAAATCTAACGGTTGGATTAGGAATTATGTCCAAATCAAATTTGGAAAAGGTCGTTGTAAGTGCATTTCGATGACCGTTTATGGAAATCGACTGTACGGGCCTTGATAAAAATTTTAAAAATATTAATAATTTGTACAAAATCGTAATAAATGATTTGGAAAGAATTGGGATGAAAAATTCCATATTTGAAAAGATAAAAATATATTTTATCGAAATGAACTAGTTATGAACTAGAATTATAATCCAATATTTTAAAATAAATAAATAAATTGGATTTGAAATGGTTTTAAAAATGACCAGAATTTCCAATATATGAATTGGAATGGATTTGAAATGAAACTATCTTCGGATATTTCGATATTGGATTCCGTGATTATATGGATATTGTGGAGGAATTTGGAAGATATATGTATCGTTATTCCACTACGATATTTGTTGATTTCAAAATTTGATATTGAATATAAGCCGATATATTTTCTATTCAGAGCCTTGTATTTAATATCAAATGGGATTTTGGGTTTGTCGTGAATGGTGTCTTCACTAACACTGTTCTTAAGCCTAGTTGAGAAAAGATTAAATCTTTTTATTAGGATTTAATAAAATTTACCAATTAATTAATATTTAATTGGAATTGAATTGAATTTTGGGTTTGTCGTGAATGATATCTTTAAAAATGTTGTTCTTAAACCCAATGGAGTTAAGAAAATTAGAAACTAACTGGAGATTAGCTAAGTTGAATGGTTTCCTGGGTATTGATCAGATGTTGGTTTCGGCCTTTGGGATTAATACTTAAGGAATTGTTCTCTTACTAATTTACAGTTAGAGACTGATGGAATGTTGTCTTCAGTAACACTGTTCTTAAACCCCGTATGAAAAGAATAAATCTTTTAAATAAGATTATTATAATTTCCAGTTATATTTAGTAATTGGAATAAAATGGAATGTGATTTTGGGTTTATCGTGAAACGTGTTTTAAATGACATTGGTTTTTTAACCCAGTTAAAGACAAGATTTATTTCCTAGATTTGAATAATCATTAATATTGATTTTTGGGAAGATTAAAACTGAATTAGAGTTTTAATGAATCTTTAATTAGATTGAAATATGAATGTGATAATTTAAACTATCAAATTCAGGAAATGATCGAGAATGGAGTATCACCAGTTTTGCTCCAAGCGATGGTTAAATCTTTAATTAGATTTGAATGTGAAATGGTAATCAATATTTACCGATAACACTGTGGTGTTAGATATGGAGCATTACCAGTTTTGCTTCATGTAATGGATAGGTTAGGATTGGGAAATTAAATAAATGATTACTTCGGTAAAGTTCGCTAATCCTGACTAGTTTGGATAAACCTTAATTTAGTTTGAATTGATATCCAAAGGAAAATTAAAGAATAAATTTAAAGAATTTGTCTTTGATAAAATTAATGGGAACCTTTCCCAAAGGATAAGAATATTTGAATAAAAGAATATTCTGAATTGGAATGAGGCATATGTTGTGTTTTTATAGTACTTGTTTATTGTATGCGCGATTTATCCAAAAAGACCGGGTTTATCCCATTCTGAATAACTGAATCGACGATAAGTCGACGATGAAGACGGTGGTTGAAGACCGGAGGTCTTCACATCGTTTGGATGATTACTGATGTCTTGATTGGGCTGTACACCCAAGACGAGGTAATAAGTGGTGATCATCCAGATGTACTAGGAGATCGACCAGAAATGCGAGGACCTCTCTCCTGTATTGGACATATGGGACGAGGAATAAGGTGCCTTCGGTTTCGTTCAAACCCAGAACGAACTTGTAAATGGATTGTGTGTCTGACATCGGATTTCATTCTGTGTGATTGATAGACATCAATTGCATGGCGTGAATTGCCTGTGTGGCATGCTGAGATGCAAAGGATTAAGGCTTTTGTTGAAAAGCAGAGCCTCGTGGTTGATGATCAAAGCATAGCTTTCATATAGCACTGCTTTGTGTATAGCGTTAATTCGCGAGCCTCACACCCCGGTGTGAACCAGAAATGGGAGAGGACCTCTGGGAAGACATGCGTTTCCTTCTAGCTAGGAGTGGTGTCTGGATTTTGCACGCCCAGGTGTTTTACTTGTGTGGATGATGGATAGCGAGGCATGTCGGTTATATCGGTTATTGCGGTGCCGATGGATGTTTTGGTCGGGATATTACTAGTTTACGCCCCAAAGGGCGGGGAAACGCATTGTTCAAGCATTTTAATCTACTTCGAGTGGACCGGCCCTGACGATCTAAGGGCCCACCCGAGTCTGGGTCTTGAGACATGGGCTAGAGCATCTCGAAGCGGTAAGGACGATCCCTTGCCTTGGTTCACAGATGGATTCCAACTTCCAATACGACATTTCGATTTTAATTGTAATCTTATATATGGCGACATAGTGGGATGGGGCACTCATGCCGTCTATGATTGATACATTTATATTTAAAGTTGATTCCTTCACTTATAGTAATAATAAAAGATAAAATTTCATGTATCAAGCATTATTTGGCTATTATAAGGTAAAACCCTATCCTCCAGCTTGTGTTGCATTGTGTGATGGGACCTGGGTCTTATAATAGTTTCATTTTCTTTATTTAGCATTACGTTGTTTGTTATATGCACTTGTATTCTTGAGAGGAAACCAGTTCCGTGCTATATGGCGTGGTCCCTTGATTTACCTAACTTCAAAAATAAAGATTAATAACTGTTTTAGTTCTCACACCAGTCACATGACTGACCTGGAGTTTAATGTTTTAACCTAAACTCTGGGTACCCCTATTTTCCACACGGTCAGCTAGTAGTTTTGGTTTTGAAGATTTATATTCACAGGATCCTGGTTTACAGTTGGAATGATATTCGAAAAGCTCTGTATCCGTATATTCTTTTCAGTTGTGTTTTGTATTATTTTCCGCTGCATTTTAATTTGTAAATCTCTGATATTTATCAAATGTATATTATTTGTTCATACTCTGTATATTCTTGTACTCTGATGTAAACTATTGTAATAAGCAATGAAATGTTCTTTTGTTTGTGTTCTGATTTGTCGTTGTAACAACCCGGATTCCGACGAACCGATTTTTTTTCAAAAAAATCCAATCCACTGAAACCCGAGTTGGTTGCTCTAGTATCCTGCAGAATACGACAGAGAAAAGAGATATGTCAAAGTTTGGAAAACACCTCACAGTGGAAGGAGTAAAATATAATATATTTAAAACATAGCTTTACCTTAATCATAATACTGCTAAATGAGTATTCCCAAAGCTATAAATCTCTGTCTAACCTGCGAATGTTATGAGGAGGGGATCAGAACATAAGTTCTGTGTGAATGAATTTAAACTACACTTCTTGAATAATCCTACATATACCATTCAATTACACTTTCTTATTTATTAGGTTATACGTGTTATTAGCACTCAAAGCTTACACACACGTCACACCCATCTACCCCCTAGTAGATTAACCTATTATAGTGTATATATAGCTACCCCCAAACTGAGGTACACCCCGTGATACCCCACTCGCACGGTCTCCTCCGTATCGTCACAGTAATATGCACAGTCCCTCATCCTTTGCCATAGTAACGTACAATGCTACATCCGCATAGAACCACTATTGTTGTGCTACGTAAGCGTACTGACTGCTATCCTCGAGCTATTCGATCGAGTTTGGTTCCATAACCGAATAATGCCCTCTAGTCTACGATACACTAGCCAGAGCAGACATGGTTGTACCTAGACATTCCCACGCATGTATCATCAATCGTACTCGATGTTTCTACTGCACATAACCTCTACTTGAGCACTCAAGTTCCGTGGCAGGGCTACACCAGAAAACACGGAACTCGGTTGGGACCTTTTCTATATCTGTACAGGCCCGCCTCTAAGAGTGTCCAATGTACAGATATCCCTCGGGTCTGGTTTTTCTATGGTGGCAATGGCCCCACCTCAGCCCCTCCCTCAAATAGTAAAGACCACACGAGCTAAGCGACCACCCCTAACAAGCAAACAATCTAAACATCCATGTGGGGTCTCCCCGCACCCGTCCGTTGATAGAAAAGGTTAACGTTCTCTAGGGGTTAGCTCTTGTCTTTTCGCATTCCTTAGGCTGCTGGTGACAGGCGTTCGACGATCTTGCTATCGTTTAGTCTTGACCCTCCACCTCCGCCTGAGGCAATCGCCGAACCACCCTTAATGCCACCGCGTACAACATTCTGACTGCCCCCTACTTGTGCAGTCAAGGCCCACCCACCTGGAAGTTCCGCGCAGACCCAACCTCTGTAATCCTAGCCCAAAGCTAAACCACTACAGAGGACTACCAGGAGCACCTTTAACGCCTCACGAAGCCGCGTGCTTCCCCTTCCAGTCCATTGGAGCCGCCAAAATAGCGAACGTGCACTCTCCTCGTGCCTTATGACACCATCATGATCTACCTCGTTGAGTTATTCATCCTACAACGTACGGATTGCTTCAAGCGCCTTAGTTTTATATGTCATTAGACCCTAAGTCTAACCATTTATTTCACTCTTGTGCTACCTCGTCAACTTTATCATTTAACTTGGTTATTCACATTAGCTTCCTTTTTTCCCCGTATTCACCAAGTTACCCTTGGTTATTAATTCAATTTATACTTAACCCACTTAAGTCCATTAATAAGCCCACAACATGTTATTTTCCAATCTCATAAATTATTCCCTTTTTGGGTTACAACAACATGATATACATAATTCATAGTTAAGTATGCCTTATCCCACATACATACTGATTAGGAGAATAACCCTCTAAACACCAGCCCCAAAGACCGAAATCAACATCAGACTGGCATCCAGAGAATTATTCAACCCAACCAACATATATGATTCTAATTTACTTCTTTTCCACTCATATAACTTATATCATTTTTAATTTCACATTTCTCCTTCCCAAACCACTTAATTTAAGTATATCTTTACATATAAGTTACCTCGTCTTCCTTATCGTTTCCTATAACTTATCTTGTCCCATAAGTAATAATTTCCACCTATTATCCTTTCTTGCCTTATTCAAGTTTATTCATAATAAGTTATTTATCATTCCCCATTTCTTGTCATTAATTTTAGATTTGACTTAACCCTTCCATTTACTTAACCCGTTACTTAAACTTTACCCAATTCAATTAATTTATGATATCGTCACGGGTCCCATTTGGTTAAGCATATCTAAATTTTGCTTCATATGTCACCCGTGTCCCAGTTAACCCCCTTTATTATAGTTTCCATATCTTACACATGTCTTACTACGGTTAAGTCTACCTTAGTCATGTTTTACATCACATGTCTTACAACGGTTAAGTCCACATTAGTCATGCATTACATGTCATTTTTATCACCCACTTAACCCTCTAACCATACCCATGTCACCCACATGTCTTATTATGGTTAGTATTTCTTAATTTATTTATAATGTCGTAACGATGTATGACCTCTCACATTAGACGTCCGTTCGTGGCCGCTGGATTTGCCAGGCGGTTCCGGGTAGACTTAAACCACAACAAGCCTAACCTCGTGTCATAAACTGTTACGCCTCTAGTTCTTGCCGTTGACCTCTCACATTAGACGTCCGCTTGTGGTTGATGGATTTGCCGGGCGGTTCCGGCCAGTCTTACACCACAACGTGCCTAACCTCGTGTCATAAACCATTACGCCTCTAGCTCTTGCCGTTGACCTCTCACATTAGACGTCCGCTTGTAGTTGCTAGATTTATCGGGCGGTTCCGGGTAGTCTTACACCACAAACGCATCTAACCTCGTGTCATAGGCGTTCATTAAAAATCATCTTTCACCCAAACCCCAAATTCATGTCATATGTTCCAAATTCAACTTAATTACATTTCATTTCTATGCCTATTTCCAATTTGTTATTCACTACACCAATTACATAATAGTTAGCCAAATTTCATATTACCCAAATTATCCAATTATAGCCAAATTCATATAATCAATATTTTCCCAATATAGATATATTCCAACATTCCCATGTTCGTACATATAATCTAATTCACCCTCTAGGCTTATTTTCCTGGTCACAAATAAATTTCACCAACCCATGTTATCCAGTTATATGTTGTTAATATTAAATTATACCAATTCCATATCCAATGACAATTAAGTCAAACTTACATAAATTCAACATTATAGATTATATTCGTCGACCGCATAAAATAGATTATGCCCAATATATGCAATAACAATTGTTATGCCACAAACCCCAAAATTACAGATTACATTCCAATATCTCGATATTCCAAACGTGCGTATTGTATAATAAGATTTTGTCTAGGTTCGAGATAACCTAGATCCAAAAATAAAAAGGGGAAAGGATAAAAAGGAGAGAACTCAAACGTAGGCATAAATAAAATAACAGTTCTTATTAAGTTAACATCATATTCATTATGGGGAATGGTAAACGATAGAAGCAATATTATACAACAAATATAGTTCAAATCTACTCACTTTGACTGGATTGGAGAAATAAGTGATTTGTCATTGATGTAAAACGCTGATTTAATCTTCTTATTTGATTATTGGTGAAGAGCATGAATTGTTGATGAAGAACTTTGCTTCTTGATTTGATTAAACTTCAAAGTTTGTGAAGAACTTGTAATTTAGTTTAGGGTTTTGGGGCGGCGGCCATGTTTGGTTGAAGTTTGGCGGCATGGAGGCATCAGAAGGAATTGTTTATGAATTAGGTTAGGTCTAGGCACTATTTTATAGGTGTAGAGAGTGTTTTAGAGCCCTAGGATTGACCTAGAAGCAATCCGGTCCATATAGCATGTCAAACCACGTCACAGGGACAAAAACTACCCAGATCTGGGGTAGGTCGACCCCCAGTCGACCTCCTAGGGGGCAGGTCGACCCCCAGGTCGACCTGCCCTGTTTTGGGTGGGAAATTTCCCGCCCAGCTGCTTGGGTCGAATTTTGAACTGTTTTGAATCTTCCGAAGGCCATAACACTTTCATACAGAGTCCGATTTTCGAAAACTTTTACTCTATTTCATGTAGAATTTCGAGACGAACGCAATGGTGATGTCCATTTTACTTAACTCCTGATATTTAAATTAAGTATCCTTATTTTATTATCTTCTCCGTTACGTACACTGTTATTGAACTAATTTTTTCCTTCTCTTCCATATATTAATAAATTTTTCATTATACATCACCATTATTTACCTATCTATGCATATACACATATTTTTAATTATATTAAAAATGCGGGGTGTTACAGTCATGTTCTCAATTCAATCCGGGCTTTCCTTTATGGGGAAGTTCGGGTCATCATAGTCCTATTGTCACTTTGAACTACTTTATGTGTATGAGAGAATTGTCTATCAACCATAGCAACAAAAGCCATAAACATTTGATATTCTTCCAACTTATCAACTAATAAATAAATCCAAACTGCTCTTAAAAAATCATCAACTATTATCAAAAAATAACAATCTCCACATGATGAAACATGTTTATATGGACCCCACAAATCACAATGTATTTTCTTAAAAATCTAAGAAATTTTATTAGTACTCAGAGGAAATTTGTCTCTAGGATGTTTAGCACACATACACACTTCACATCCCTTAATGATCTTTATTACTATTAACACAAGGAATTAACTTAACTACTTTTTCCAAAGGATTCCCGTGCCGATGATGCCACAACTCCAAATTTGATGTAGCTTTAGCCATAGGCACAAATTGTGGTTTGCTAAAGTAGTGCAATCGTATCCCCTAATTACCGTTCCAATCAGCTCCTTCGTTCTGTCCTGTGTAGCACAAATATGAGAATCAAATTGGACAACAGTTTGTAAATCATCATTAAGTTGACAGATACAAAGTAAGTTGCAACTCAAATTTGGAACATAAAGAACTCCGGTAAGAGTAATCATGTTCGATAAACGAACGAATCCCACCAAATCGGAAACTACTTTTTCACCACTCAACAAGCCAACCGAGAATTCAAATTTTTATGCGTCAAACAACTGATAGCTTTCTCCTGTAACATAATGAGTTGCTCCGGTATCAATAATCCAAGACGAGGCATCAAACTTGTCATTCAATCTATTGTTAGGAATTTTAGCATTATCAAGAAGACCTGATATAGCAATATCAAATTATTCTAAAAAAACATGCTCTATGGCCCTGATACCATGAAGAAATGATGAAACTTTGCTTACTTTATTATCAGTCATGAAACCATATATTTATAATACAAGCACACCCTATCCTATCCAAATCTAGAAAACAGGAAACAAATACCCTATACCTGAAATCACGTCCAAATCTAGAAAATAGGAAACAAATAAATAAATATGTAAAAAGATATTTGCTAACAATTGTTTTCCTAAAAACATCATTTTCCAAAAATATCTCTTTCTAAATATATCTCAATATATCTCTTCGTGTGGATATTTACAAATATCTCTTGTAGAATATTATTTTAGGTATGCATATTATATTTAATATGTCTTATATTCTCAAAATATTAGGTCACATATCACTATTTACTCTTAAATTTGTCAAGTGGAGCCACCAGTCCATGACAATGGGCAATTGAATTTTGTTAATGTATTTTATACCTATTGCTACCAATTCTATTTTAACTTATAATTTTTTTGGGTAATTTATTGTCACATCACTTTTTAAAGTGCTATATAAGATTTGAAAATATTCCATAGACAACTATTTTATAGTGTTATATAGGATATAATATCACTTTTGGTGTTATTTTATAAACATCGCTTCTGGAGTGTTGCGCATCTGTTTTAAAATATTTTATATGCACCATTTTTTGAATTTCATTAATATTCTATATCTTTTTCTATACAAAAGACATAACTATTACTTTCAATGTAACATGAAATATATCTATTGTAGATTTTTATTATAACTACTTTTTAAATGACATATTAAATTTTAATATAGTAATAAAAATTAGATGCACTAAAAAAATAGATGTGAAAGATAAAATTACTATTTCTAGAGTATAGTAATGGTACACAAAGCCTCTTTTGAAGATAAATTATTTTCACCACTTTTCGAGTTTTATATGATATTTATCAAGGGGGCATAACATTATTTTTAAGTGCAAAAGAATTTCTGCAATTCCTCTTTCGGAATGTTGGGATTTGCATTATAAATAAAAATAGAACCCTAAAACATTGATATATAATATATGAAGGAATTTTCTCATGAATGCACTATCATTATCTTATACAATGATGTGTTTATCTCTTTTAGTTTCTTTAGGAAGTGTAATCTTATTATTTCACATAGTTTGAAGAGATTTAAAGTTTCTATTTGATGAAAATCTTAAATTTCATTAATTTTTGATGAGACTTTATTTTTCATACTTTCTACGAATTTCTAGTTTAGAAGTTTGTACATTTTAACTGATTAAAAAAATATTGACAACATTTTGAGATATTAAAATTTGTTAAATGGTCTTTTCATAATTCAAGGCTTTGGATCTCTGATTTTGAGTTATACAAACTTTTGTTAGAAAAACCATCTTCATGGTTCAAAAAATTTCAAATTGTTCATGCATATTTCTTCCATTACATCAGACATTACTTCTCAAACTAAATACATTATACAATAAATCACATGTTTATTTTGATTCTAAACACAAACATCAAAAGTCATCTAATTTACTACCAATTCATTTAATGCATTTATCATAATAATGTAATTTAAATGACATAAGGATCACATTTAATGCATTATCGAAAAAGACGAATGCAGTAAACCATTACATGGTATAAAATAAAAACAATTATCATACCAAAATGATTTCTTTATCAATATATGAATTAATTGACCAAATATTACTTAAAGGAACCAAACCTCATCGGGATCTAGCTACAATTTTATTTATTGATAAAATCAAGATGAACATCTTAAAGAGAAACCGTATTTCTTAATTTTCAAATTGCCTTGTATCACTATGCCATAGATGGCCTATCACAACGAAAATCCATGGTGTTGCTAGCAACAATGTTTCCATTGCTATGCTGTCTGTTGCAACGCACGCTTAAATGTGTTAGCATATATATCAACATGTGTTGCAGTAGCCTCGTGAATAAAATTATCAATCCGCGTCAACACGATCCAACGGTCCAGGTTAGCGATCCACGTGAAATTTTTTAGTCTAGATTAGCAATCCGCGCGTGAAATAATGTTTACGGCGGGAAGCAAAAACAAAGGGGGGAAAACTAAAAAAATATTGAAAGTTTCAATCGAAATTTAACAAAAACTCCGCAGCTCAACCTCTCACACACTCACTCTCAGGTTCAATTAGGGCTAAAAGTTCTAGTTTACAAGCTTAATTAGGGTTCGAGTAGGGCAGGTTCGAGTTCAAGTTCAATTAGGGCTTCGGTGTTTCAATTGGGGTTCGTTTAGGCTTCAAATTTCAGTTAGGGCTTCGATTTAATCTGCTGCTTCAGGTTTCACTCAATGTATATTTCAATTTTTTCTGATTTGATTGTTGTGTTGCGTAATGTACTGCTTTACTTGTGCCTAATTTACTGCTTTAAGGTACCACTCAATAAACAACAAGGAAAAACTATGGGCAGAACTTCCTAAGTTTAGTGAAGGGTACATCAGTGGAGTGAAACCTTTTATTCGAAATACTTTTTCTAAATTTGTTGTAGGTGATGAAATTACATGCCCTTGCAAAAAGTGTCATAATCGCAAGTGGCATTGTCAAGAAGTAGTCTACAACCATCTGATTTGGAATGGTCCATCTGAATTGTACATGAAATGGATTTGTGAAGTTTCCTATTTAGATCCTAAAAGGAGCGATAACAATATGGATTGTTAAGCATAAATAAATTTTGGAGATAATCTCGATGAGATGTTGCAAGTACTTGTGGAAATTTGTAGAACAATGAAGATGGATCTTCTGATGGGTCAAATGGAATAGATGTCGATGCTAGTGTTTGCGAACAAATTAAACAATTGTAAACATCTGTAAAATCCGTTCGGCTTTCCTAAACAACAAGGATTGTTGTAAAGGGTGTCGAACTCTGGGACAAAAAATATTTTAATTAATAAATCCAATCAAGTTATTCCAAGATTTTGATTGATTGAAAACACATAAAATAACAACAATTAAATAAAGAAGAGAGATTTATCTAATAAGAGAAAGCAATTAGGGGATAATGACATAGATTAAATTCACACTCATCAATAGCCAACAAATAAATATAGATCTAATTCATGTTTCCGTCACAAACACGAATGAACGATAAATAGATTCTTAGACACAAATAAGTAAATAACGACAAGCATAGCCTATGCAGGAGCTGAGCTCTTAAACAACCATAGACTATCAGGACAAATTCACAAATTAATTTCTAAAAACCTAAAATTAGATCTAAATCTAATAATTGTTAGATCGAACACGAATATACCCTGTGAAGGGGCATAGATCTTAAACGACACAGAATATGAAGGTTCAGATCTAACCCTTGATTCAGATCTAGATCTACGTATATAAAGTCCTCATCTATTGGTTATGTGATTCATGTTGAATCATATCTATTAGCGTGATCACCCCCTAATCAAAGGGGATTAGCTAGACATAGCTAAAGAAGAGGAAAAACAGAAATTAAATAACATGAACATAAATAAAACTAAAACTAAATAGAACAGAGGAAGAAGAGTTTTATTCCAAGAGAAAGATTATAGAATAAAACTAAGTGTGTTTTACAATGAATGAGATAAAGTGTATTTATTGATGATATGACAAAGGCTACTTGGCAAATTCCATAATGTGGGACTAAAGAATTAGCCCAATTAACACATAAGCTAGTGTGAATGCAGTTGTAGAGTGAGAGGCCTTGCAAACGAGCTAATGTGAACGCAATATGAGTCTTTAGTGAGCCACATCTACCCAACTGAACTCTATTTGCAACCGTTCTTCAAGCTTTAAACTCTTCAAGCTTTAGTAATTTCAACTTCATTCTTTTTAAGCAAATTCTTCATGCTTTATCCATTAAATGCTCTAAACCAAGCTTTTTATCAACAATCTGAAAACACAGCTATAAATACACAATATCAATTATTTTAAATAGAAAACTAGATAAATAAGCGGATTAAATATACACATTTACGTGTATATCAAATACCCCTACACTTATCTTTTTATTCGTCCTCGAATAAACTAAACTAAGATATGTCACACTTTCGTAGGAAACACGATTGCATTTAGCATATGCAACAAGCCGTTAAACCCATAGGTGTCCCTAGTAGGACGAGTGTTGTCTCGTGAGGGTTTTCAGCGGATACTACCCACAAAATCCAAAGCGTCTTATGTACGCAGATTAATCAAACAATATATTTAAGGTCTTTCACATTCCAAGGATTTCACCTAACTTCAATAATAATGGTTTAGCCCCAAATTGTCCATCCTTTAATTGGTGCAAAAATGAATAAAAAATTTCAAGCTGAATCGTAATTCCTTGATAACACTGTAATTGTCTTGAAGGTAAAGAGCGTGGTGTCAACCAAAGTTCTACACATCGACGATGCACACCCAATCATTTATTCTTTTTTTTTTGAACAATTTTGCACCAGTGTAACTGTAGTGTATTGGATGTGAGTTATGCATAGATGAAGGAGAATTTTGTAAGTTCTAAAAATATTATAGATAAGAAGGCAAGTGTATTAGTTGAATTTCAAGCTACAAAAGATAAAGTAATACTAAGGCACATATGGACGTTATGTTTCCTTTCATCTCCTCAACTACAATCCTTGCTTCTAAGTACGGTATGATGGATGTGGATGGAATGGAAATGGATGCTTCATAGTCAAGAATGATAAATGACTATTTTATTTTGAGAGACTCTCTCTTTATTGCTTTTTTTTCTTCTTCTTTTTCTTTTTTTCCTTTCTTTTTTTCTTTTTGCATGATGGATGATGAGTGGAGATGGAATGGACTGATACCGTACATTATTTGGTTTTTCATTTGATTCCTCCTCTACTAAGCGAATCATAACCAACACTTCATGAAAGGAAAGTTTTGTGCCCTAGTTACTCTACTTCTATAACCTTAATTCAACACACAAGTCTTGATTGATGTTATATAAAAAGATGAAAGGAATGATAAGCAAAGTTTCGTAAGATAGATAACCCATATAAAGTAATATGTGGTATATGGTTATCCTACCTTAAAGCAAGTACGGAGCGGGTGGTGTAATATTGGTATAAAAGTAACGTTTTTAACGTTTGAAAATGAAAGGTTCTTATGTATACCAATATAAGAAAAATTGTCGAAACATGGATGTAAATCAACTAAAACTTGGGTTTGAATAATGTGGGGTATCGAAGAAGAATGCTACAATGAGTCATTTCTCCTTAATTGGGCCAAGTGGAATTTAGAACTTACAAGTGTGAAAATTTGAGTGAGAAAAATATTATGCATGAAAACGAACTCAGAAAATCCAAAAAATGTGGGTGCAAAATCATTTTTATATGATTTTTTTTTGATTAATTTTTATTTTCACATTCTAACATGTATAACAAGGGCTGACACGCTTACTCCAGAACACGACTAACGTCTGCACAGTCTCAAGCTAGCATCTTAAAAAGATACATTACGATTCAATGAATAAATAATGTTCATTCCGATCACCCAACAATTCAACTTATAAAACAAGAACCAAGGTGTTATTTATGAATTTAAGTTAATCCTTGTTCAATGAATGACCTACTTCATAAAATTTGATTGCTGATGTAATGTAAATTCCCCCCACACTTGAGTGTGACTGTGTCCTCACAGTCGTTAATCAGACATATCTTAGTGAAAGGGAAAAACAAATAAGAGAATATTTACATATGTACAAAAGAGGGTTAGTGCGTCTTACCGAATGTAATGTGGCTCATGGAGGACCATGAGCTCTTCCTCTTGGTTGGGTATTGGTTCCAAATAAAGTTTAAGGCGTTGACCATTAACCTTACAGGATGATCCATCGGTTGGACTCTCAATTTCTACCGCACCATGCGGGAAAACAGTTCGTATAATGTAAGGTCATGTCCATCTAGATTTTAATTTACCCGGAAATAAATGCAGTTTTGAGTCATATAATAGAACTTTTTGACCTGGCGTGAAAGTTTTACGTAAAATTGATTTATCATGGAAAACTTTCGTTCTGTCCTTGTAGATTCGTTCATTTTCATAAGCATCATTTCGAATTTCATCAAGTTCATTAAGCTGAAGTTTCCTAAGTTCACATGCTTGCTCTATGTCAAGATTTAAAGTTTTTATTGCCCATAATGCTCTATGTTCTAGTTCAACTGGTTAGTGACATGGCTTACCAAAAACGAACCGATAAGGGGACATACCTAAGTTTGTTTTAAAAGCAGTGCGGTAAGCCCAAAGAGTGTCGGTTAACTTTTGGGACCAATCTTTGCGATTTCGATTCACAATTTTCTCAAGGATTTGTTTAATCTGCCTATTCGATACTTCAACTTGCCCACAAGTTTGAGGATGGTACGGAGTGGATAACTTGTGGGTTATTGAATACTTTCTCATGAGGGCTTCAAAAGAACGATTACAGAAGTGTGTTCTATTGTCACTGATTATTGTGCGAGGTGTGCCAAACCTGGAGAAGAAGTTTTCTTTCAAGAAGCGCACAACAACCTGGTTATCGTTTGTTTTGCATGGAACAACTTCGACCCATTTAGAAACATAATCGACAACTAAGAGGATGTACAGGTTCCCAAAAGAATTAGGGAAGGGTCCCATGAAGTCTATACCCCAAACATCAAAAATTTCGACCTCTAGAATGGGGTTTAGAGGCATCATATTCCATTTAGAAATTTTCCCTAAGAATTGACATCGATCACAAGTTTTGCAAAATTCATACGCGTCTTTGAAAAGGTTGGGCCAGTAGAAACCCGATTGGAGAACCTTTTCGGCATTCTTTTTGGGACTGAAGTGACCACCACAGGCTTGGTCGTGACAGAAAGAGAGGACACTACGAGTTTCAGTGTCGGGAACACACCTTCGAATGATTTGGTCTGGACAGTATTTGAAAAGATAGGGGTCGTCCCAATAAAAATGTTTCACTTGGGAAAAGAATTTGTGTTTATCCTGCTTAGACCAAAAAGAAGGGGTTTGCTTGGTGACTAAGTAGTTGACAATGTCAGCGAACCAAGGATCAGTGGATAGAGAAAATAGTTGTTCATCAAGGAAATTCTCGTTGATCGGAAGAGGAGAAGACTGGGCATTTGGAAGACGAGACAAGTGGTCTGCAATAACATTGTCAGTTCCCTTTTTATCCTTAATGGTAAGGTCAAATTCTTGAAGTAGAAGGATCCGATGAATGAGACGAGCCTTAGCATCCTTTTTAGAGAAAAGATACCTAAGTGCGGAATGATCAGTATAAACAGTGATGTGTGAGCCAACTAGATAAGGCCTGAATTTTTCTAGAGCAAAAACAACTGCCAAAAGTTCTTTTTCAGTGGTCGTATAATTGATTTGGGCATCGTTCAAAGTCTTACTCGCGTAGTAAATGACATGAAGAATTTTATCGATGCGTTGTCTTAAGACAGCGCCAACAACGAAATTCGAGGCATCACACATGATTTCGAAAGGCAGCTTCCAGTTGGGAGAGCAGATGATCGGAGCAGAGACAAGTTCATTTTTAAGATGCTCAAAAGATGAAATGCAATCAAAATTGAAGTCGAAAGGAACATCCTTACCAAGAAGATTGGTCAAAGGTCGAGTGATTTTGCTAAAATCCTTTATAAAGCGACGATAGAAGGCAGCATGACCTAAAAAGGATCGGATGTCCTTAACGGATTTGGGAATGGGAAGATTCAAGATAACCTCAATTTTGGCTTTGTCTACTTCAATTCCTTTGTTAGAGATGACATGTCCTAAAACAATGCCATTTTTGACCATGAAGTGACACTTTTCCCAATTAAGCGTTAAGTGTTTATCTTTGCAACGGTTAAGAACAAGATCCAGGTGATGTAAACACTCAGTGTAGGAATCCCCAAAGATGGAAAAATCATCCATGAACACTTCCAAAAATTGCTCGATCATATCAGAAAAAATGCTAATCATGCACCTCTTAAAGGTTGCAGGTGCATTACAGAGACCAAAAGGCATATGATGGTACGCAAATGTACCAAATGGACAAGTGAAAGTGGTTTTCTCTTGGTCCTCAAAAGCGATAGGGGTTTGATTATAGCCCGAGTACCCGTCAAGGAAACAATAGTACTCGTGACCGGCTAGTCGTTCTAACATTTGATCGATAAATGGCAGAGGGAAATGATCCTTACGTGTTGCAGCGTTAAGTTTCCTATAGTCAATGCAGACACGCCAACCGGTCTGGGTGCGGGTTGGGATAAGCTCGTTAGCTTCATTTTGGATCACGGTAGTCCCTGATTTCTTAGGTATGACATGAATCGGACTAACCCATTGACTATCGGAAATTGGGTAAATGATTCCATTGTCAAGACATTTAAGGATTTCAGTACGAACTGCTTCTTTCATGATAGGGTTTAGTCGACGTTGGGGATCACGAGTAGATTTGGCATCATCTATAAGGTGGATTCGATGTTGGACTATCGAAGTACTAATCCCCTTAATATCAGCCATGGACCAACCAATTGCTTCCTTATTTTTCTTAAGGATGGGAAGGAGCAATTGTTCCTACTCTAAAGTAAGATCAGAAGCGATAATGACAGGAAAAGTTTCGTTGTCTCCTAAGTAATCGTACTTAAGATGACTGGGCAGCATTTTGAGGTCAAATTTTGGGGACGACTCAACCGAAGAAAGTGGTTGAGGGATAGACTCAATTGTGAGTGGCTCGACAGGAATAAAATCAGAGACATTTTCAGGAATTTCTGGAAACAAAGTTTCGTAATTTGATTCAATTTCGTTATTCAGATGGTCGAGCTCAGATTCATTATCATGGACAACATGGGTTTCAGAAAACTGGTCCGCATAAGAGTTAGGAGAATTTTCGGTTCTAAAGATGTTTAGCTCAACAGTCATGTTACTGAAGGAAAGATTCATAGACCCATTTCTGCAGTTGATGAGAGCATTAGATGTTGCTAAGAAGGGTCGTCCTAGAATCAAAGGGATCTGGTTTGCAGGATTGTTAACCTGTTGAGTTTCTAAGACAATGAAATCAACAGGAAAGATGAATTCGCCTATTTTGATCAATACATCCTCGATTTCGCCCACAGGTTTCTTAATTGAACGGTCAGCAAGCTGAAGGGTAACCTTGGTGGGTTTCAGCTCTCCTAGGCCTAATTGGCGATAGATGGAATATGGAAGCAAGTTAACACTTGCACTTAAGTTTAGCAGGCATCTATCGATTTTCTTATCCCCAATAGTACATGATATAGTGGGGCAGCGAGGATCTTTGTATTTCACTGGCACTGATTGGGACAAGACCTCGCTTAGAGTTGCCGCTAGAAACACTTTCTTAGGTACATGTGTATGATGTTTTTGAGTGCACAAATCTTTTAGAAATTTTACGTACTGTGGAACTTGTTGTATAATATCTAAAAGAGGAATGTTCACTTTAACTTGCTTAAATATTTCAAGGGTCTTTTCTAGCTGATCCGTCTTTTTCCTAGGTCGGAGTTTATGAGGAAATGGAGCAGACAACTCAGTGGGTTGGGCTACTTGAGTTTGAGGATGGTCCTTGTCAGAAATTGGCTCAATGTTTTGATATGAGTTGGTTGAATTTTCGATGGGGTTTGGAAGATCGTCCGATAAAGCATTTGGGTTAACCACATGGTTGTCAATCTTTTTGCCGGATCTAAGAGTCGTGACAGCATTCAATTGACTAACGTTTGAATCTTAAATGATGTGAATTTGGTTGGGATTTGAATTTTGTCCTCTAGGGTTTTGAATGGGTTGACTTGGAAACGTACCCTTTTCCCTTTCACTTAATCTAGCGTCAAGTTGAGACATTTGTTTTTGAAGTTCACTCATTTGTTGATTCGTGTTTTGCATATATGATTGCAAGGAGTTGTCTAACTTGTTTTGATTTTCAACACTTTGTTTAGTCATTTGCGCTAATAGGTTGCTCACCTCAGATAAATTCCCCTCAATCGTAGAAAGGCGTTTTTCATATTGGGGTGCAACCGTTTGATTGTGGAAAGGCGCCTAGTTCGAATTGTACTGATTTTGCCTAAGAGGAGGGTTCACAGCATTGTTCGGAAATGCTCGATTCGAAGATCTATTCATCAGAGGGTTATTCGGACCATAAGAAAGATTTGGGTGGTTGTTGGGTCTGTTGAAAGCGTTTACTTGCTCAAGGGACTGGGGACAGTCATCTGCTATTTGATTTGAGTCAAAACAGATGTGACACATGGCTTGGGAAGCGTTATTAGACTGAGTGTGTGTTCTAACAATGTTCAGTATGGCATCAACAAGAGTATTAGAAGAAGAAGAAGATTCGATAGAATTACTACTAGAACGCGAGTAGAGAGATTTTTCATTGGTTCGTTCCCATTGTTTTGATTTTTCTGCTAACTCGTCCAGAAATTCCCAAGCTTCTACATCAGTTTGTTTTAGAAAATTGCCTAGACACATGGACTCTAACATTTGCCTGGAGCTATTATCAAGGCCATCGTATACAGTTTGACATAACGACCATGTTTCATAACCATGATGGGGACAACTTAACAGCAGTTCTTTAAATCTTTCGAAGTACTGCCAAAAAGATTCACCCCCTTTTTGGTGGAAATTGGTGATTTCATTTCTGACTCTAGCTGTTTTTTCTGGGGGGTAAAACTTTTTAAGGAAAACCGCTGTAAATTCATCCTATTTTTTAATCGAATTTGGGGGCAAGCTGCGAAACCATTTTTCTGCGGAGTCAGTTAGTGCGAATGGAATCAAACGAAGTTTAATACCATCCTCACATAACTGTTGTAATTTAAAAGTCTCACAAGCATATTCAAATTTCATTAAGAAACTATATGGTTCATCATGAGAAAAAATTCCGAATTTGGGAAGGATGCTTATCTGACTCGATCGGATTTCAAAGTGATTACCCACAGGATTGGGTAATTGAATGCAAGAAGGGACAGAAACTCTATCGGGAAGGATTCTGTCCATCAGGGTACGAGGTGCGGGTTCGTTACCCATTTCTAAAGGTTGTTCGGGAAAATTGGTTTTTGAGGAAAGAGAAGGTGGTTCGATTCTAACTAAACGACGACATTCTTGGTCACGGGTCCAAGTTTGCATGCACTAGAAAGAAGAAAAAGAGAGTTTGTCAAGGAAATTTAGACAATGGAGGAGTTCGGAAAGAGGTGAGAAGGAAAAAAAAAGTTTTGAAAATGGGAGTTTTTTTTTTTGGAAAAGTACGATTTATAAACTTGAGAGGTTTAAAAGAAAAAAATGTTAAATTTTTTTATTTGTTTTTGTTTTCAAATTTTTATTTGTTTTTGAGGAGTTTTGATTTTTTTTTTCCCCAAAACAATCACACACAGAAATTAGCTACAATGAAATTTTCTGTCCTTAATAGCTCCTAACTCAAAATTATATAGTGACACGTTTGATTACTTAGACCAAAAGATTTCTCAGCCAGTTAACGGATAGGAGTTATCGGTGCACCAGGAATCACCCTAGCAATGCAGCCGAAGGTTTAAGTACTTTCAGAGTAACAACCGATATAATATTTACGAATCACCGTAATATTTATAAACGGTTATTTCTCTGCCGTAGTCTAGACACCAAGAAATAATTCGTTCCAAATGAATCAACTATCAAAATACAATTTAGCGCTAGATGAGCCCTCGACTCCCTTATGTCCAACGTATAACCGTTATTATTAGTCAGATTCTACGATGAATGCAGTTTGTGGGCTAAGGAAAGGGCGATGAAATCCCTCACCTTATATGAATTGGGGTATTGCCCATAACAGAATGAATACAGATGCAGGAATAATAATCACAGAAATTAAAAGATTTTACAAGCAAGCCGCTGCCCCTGCAGAAGTTTTTTTACAAGCAGTTGCTATAATTTTTTTCTTTGCAGCAGAGCACCTGTAGAGTATGGAAAATTTTACCGTGATAGGCAGTCCGTCCAGTGCAGTTGAGTAGCGCTAGCGCGTTCACACCCCACTTGGTGTGCAACCGCTCGAACCAAATCAAATTCTGCTAATTTCTTGATCGTGATTCCTTGATTGATTTCTTAAATTCTTATCTTTGCTATGGCCTTTAAACTCACTTTTTTTTCACCAAAAGAAAGACAAGTATTTTTTTTGTGAAGAAGAAGAAGAAGAGTAACCTAAACAAAAAAACAAAAAACAAAAAACCTAAGTAAAAATTAAAACTAAACAAACAACCCTAATTAGGAAAACCACGGTCGGCCCGAAAATAGTCAGCCCAAAGTGAAAGATCCAAACCTCTTTAAAAACAAAATACTGATCCTCTTTTAAAACCACCACCGTCTACTTTTAATCCACAAATACAATTCCAAGTCCAAAGCAAAATAATTCCCAAAAACCCAAATCCTGATGCGAGAATACCTCTTCTTCTTTTTTTTAAATAAAATATAAATCAAATCGTGATGCAATTTTTTTTATTTATCCGGTGAGTATAGTATCAAAGTGGCGGCTGAGCAACATCTAGGTTTGGTGAATTTCGTGATTTTAGGTTGATTTTTGTTTTGGGTGGAGGCGAATTGGGTTGTGTTCGGATCTGTTATATAGAAATGGATGCGTGAAACTGGGGATTTGCGTGAAGGGTAGGGTAGAAGGATTGTAGATGGGAACGTTGGAATGAATTGATGAATTTTTGTGGCAGCAAGTTGGAGTGGAAGTGATGTGATGATTGTATAGTGCTGTAGGGATAGATTCGGGTGATGAAGTGACAATTTGAGTTCGCTGGAATGGAATTGAGGTGAAGGTTTGGTGATGTAGTGTATGGTTGGTGTGAATTGGCAAACAGGTGTGGCTGCTTCAGGATGGTGAGCAGCGAATTGGTAGAGATGTTATGGAACGATTTCCTGAATTGCTGTGATCTAAAGCAGGAGAAGTTTTTGGTTCGGATCGGGTTTCGGATCTTGGTCGAGTGGGGTTTCGAAGTCGGGTCAGGTTGTTTTCACAGTGGGTGGTGAGGGATTTGGATCAGCTGATGATCCGTTGAGTTGGACAGGGGCCATTTGTTGGTGATCGGTCCAAGGCCGTGGTGAAGATTCGTTGTCGACAGAAGTGGTATTGGTGTTTTTGTGTGGTTTATAGAGTTGGTGGAATAAGGAGATGTGAATGGAAATTGCTGTATGGGGTTCGGACCTGGTTTGTGGATTGGTAGACAAGGAGGGGCTGAGGGATTTGTGTCGGATGATGGTTTGTAGTGGATGTAGAGAGTGTATTACAGCAACGGTTTGGCAAAGCACTGTGGAGACTACGGATGCGTATGGGAATTTGTGGGATTGACAGGAGTATGTTGGTCTGTTTTGTGGAAAATTGTTTTGGTGTTGACAGGAGGCAAGAACTTGGTGTTGGTGTGTGGACGTGAATATGGGAGGCAGTATGTGATCAGGAAGTGGTTTAAAATATTGTAGGGGATTTGCATGAGAGGACAG
Organism: Allium sativum; assembly: GCA_030737875.1. Taxonomy (NCBI): domain Eukaryota; kingdom Viridiplantae; phylum Streptophyta; class Magnoliopsida; order Asparagales; family Amaryllidaceae; genus Allium; species Allium sativum. Next base: position 295,056,840 of record CM060927.1, on the reverse strand, counting down.
GGAAGATGTGGGGTTTGTGGAGCGTGGATGGGTGCTGCGTTGGGGTTGTTTGGGGGTAATGGCAGTGGTGATTTGGTAAAGGTGGATACAGATTTGTTGAAGGGAGTGTATAGGAAGGTGTTGGTCGGACTTGATGGAGAAAGGGAGTATTGTGTGGAGTGGATGGCTTGAGGGTGTGTTTCTGATTAACCTTTGACAGTGGTGAACGGATGGCAGGGAGTTTATATGGAAAGAGATTTTTTTTAATTCTTGTAGAAAAAGAAATGTAAAAATTGGAAAAGGAATAAGAAGAAGGAAAGATATATGAGAAAAAGAAGCAAGTTTTTTTTATTTAGAATTGTTGAAAAGAGGAAAGAGATTCTAATGGGAAATAAATTGAAAAGGCAACGTAAATGGAAACAAATCAAACAGAAAATTGCAAAAAAAAATTCTTGTTATAGAGATTGTGGCATTAATAATTTAATACCAAATCGGCTAAGCAAGATTTTTTTTTTATATAAATGAAGGAAAATAAAATAAAACTAATAGAAAAATATTTTTCTGTATTTTTCATAATGGCAAAATAAGAAAATAAAAGGAAAAAAATTATTATTTTTTTGTGTTATTTTTTTTATATAAAGGAAAACTAAAGAAAAAAAATATAACTCGAAGGATATAAAAATAAAAATTATTTTGGTCCCCGGCAACGGCGCCAAAATTTGTTTGCGAACAAATTAAACAATTGTAAACAACTGTAAAATCCGTTCGGCTTTCCTAAACAACAAGGATTGTTGTAGAGGGTGTCGAACTCTGGGACCAAAAATATTTTAATTAATAAATCCAATCAAGTTATTCCAAGATTTTGATTGATTGAAAACACAGAAAATAACAGCAATTAAATAAAGAAGAGAGATTTATCTAATAAGAGAAAGCAATTAGGGGATAATGACATAGATTAGACTCACACTCATCAATAGCCAACAAATAAATATAGATCTAATTCATGTTTCTGTCACAAACACGAATGAACAATAAATAGATTCTTAGACCCAAATAAGTAAATAACGACAAGCATAGCCTATGCAGGAGCTGAGCTCTTAAACAACCATATACTATCAAGACAGATTCACAAATTAATTTCTAAAAACCTAAAATTAGATCTAAATCTGATAATTGTTAGATCGAACACGAATATACCCTGTGAAGGGGCATAGCTCTTAAACGACACAGAATATGAAGGTTCAGATCTAACCCTTGATTCAGATCTAGATCTACATATATAAAGTCCTCATCTATTGGCTATGTGATTCATGTTGAATCATATCTATTAGCGTCATCACCCCCTAATCAAAGGGGATTAGCTAGACATAGCTAAAGAAGAAGAAAAACATAAATTAAATAACATGAACATAAATAAAACTAAAACTAAATAGAATAGTGGAAGAAGAGTTTTATTCCAAGAGAAAGATTACAGAATAAAACTAAGTGTGTTTTACAATGAATGAGATAAAGTGTATTTATAACTGATATGACAAAGGCTACTTGGAAAATTTCATAATGTGGGACTAAAGAATTAGCCCAATTAACATATATGCTAGTGTGAACGCAGCTGTAGAGTGAGAGGCCTTGCATACGAGCTAATGTGAACGCAATATGAGTCTTTAGTGAGCCAAATCTACCCAACTGAACTCTATTTGCAGTCGTTCTTCAAGCTTTAAACTCTTCAAGCTTTAGTAATTTCAACTTCACTCTTTTTAAGCAAATTCTTCATGCTTTATCCATCAAATGCTCTAAACCAAGCTTTTTATCAACAATCTGAAAATACAGCTATAAATACACAATATCAATTATTTTAAATTGAAAACTAGATAAATAAGCGGATAAAATATACACATTAACGTGTATATCAGCTAGAAAATTTCATCAACGTGTTGAAGAGGTAAAACAACCATTATATCACGGGTGAAATAAATTTTCGCGATTAAGTTTCATTGTCAGGCTTTATTCTTTAAAATGCCTACATAGAATCACCGAGTCTGCATTCAGCGATTTATTAGAGTTGATGAAAGAAGCTTTTCCAGAAGCCCACTTCCCTTTATCTTTCAATGCTACCAAAAATATCATTAAAGATTTAGGTCTCTATTACCAAAGAATACATGCATGTCCAAATGACGGCATGCTATATAGGGCAGAAAATGAAAAGGAAAATAACTGCAAAAGTTGTGGTTTTTCAAGGTGGGTTATACCGAAAGAGAAAGTGGCTATTGACAAAGATTCAGAGAAACGGATTCACAAAGTACCAGCAAAAGTGATGCGTTATTTTCCACTAAAACCAAGGTTACAAAGGATGGTCATGTCGAAGGAGTACGCAGAACTTATGTTATGGCATATAGTGGGACAAAAAAATGATGGCAGACTTCGACATCTAGCTGATAGCGAGGTATGGAAGACGATGGACGCCAATTACCCTCATTTTTCATTAGAAAACAGAAATATCAGGTTAGGAGTACCATCTGATGGATTCAGTCCTTTTCGTACAATGACTACACAACACAGCACATGGCCGATCATATTGGTAAATTATAACCTTCCACCTTGGTTATGCATGAAGATAGAAAATTTGATAATTTCAACCCTTATCCCTAATGTAACACCCCGTAATTTTAAATCATGACATAAGAGATAATTAAAAAATAATTAATTTTTATAAGAAGAATTAGGTGAAATGGGTTAGGCCATTGCGTTCGCCTCGGAATTTTGCTTGAGATAGAGTCCGAGTTTGCGTAAAACAGATATCGTATGAGGAACATATGGACGATAGAAGTTGGGCAGAAAAATTAGAAAATAGGCTGGGATAACTAGCGCACTTGTGAAGTGCGCTAAAACAAAAATGCACTGGCGCACCTAGAAGTGCGCCCATGCCGAGGCTGAATCTGCACATAATTATAGAGAGTTCTTTGATGACTTGTCTTGCTGGGATTGGCTGGATGACGTGTCTTTTGAGCTGTGTGGTTCTGATGACTCTAATCTAATCTAAAGGCCCTAATACACCTTTAAAAACACACCTAGACCTAACCCTAATTTCATTACACTAATTCATACGCCTCCATGCTGCCACAACCTAAACTAGTCTTTCTTCTACACTAAAGCAAATCAGAATAGTGTATTCATATTGGAAGATAAGAATCAAATTCTACAATAATGGTTTAGCAAATCAAATTCAAAATACATAATTCAGATCTATTTTCTCTTCCACCACTGTGAGTCTAAGTTTCTTTCACATATAATTAATTAAAAGTAATTGTGATAAGTTTGTTAATTAGACTTTGTGAACATGCCCGTAAGATGAATCATATCATGTTTGGTGAATTCTTATCTTTTAGATTCATACCTAAAGTTCATGTTCCATATGCTTATTGGATCTATTTTATTGTTCTATGCCAATCTATGTTCCAAATGCTAATTGGATCTATCTTATTGTCCTATGTCAGTTTATGTTCCATATGCTAATTAGATCTATTTTGTTGTTCTATGCCAATTCATATGCCTAATTAGATCTATTTTATTGTTCTATGCCAGTTCATACTTCTTATGCTTACTTTTATGCCAGTTTTGATGTCATGGTTCTCTTCCCCTCTTCTCTTCTTTTCCTTTTTATGAGATTAGGCTAACTGCGAACCTAACATATTATTATACGTACGAATGACGAGGGAACGTTGTGGGAAAAGTTTGGGGAAATTATTGAATAATATGCAGTTGGGCATATAAAAGACTTGAAATCATGTAATTGATTTGGGGCATGAATTGGTACAATTTGTTTACATGAGATTATGGACATAAATTTGGATTAAAAGACTAGGTCAAGGACAGGACATGCTTACAGGGTTTGATTGTAAGAGGTTAAAAGAGTTAGCGATGGCAACGCAGGTCCAACAGAGTCATGTGCGTGCGTGGGTCCGAGCTGGTAGGTAAGACGTCCTTGCATCGTGTAGGTATAAGTCGTTCCTTTTTAGTAGTATCGGGTTGCCAATTTAGGAAGTGATACACCCTACTGTGGGACCAGCACGGGTATCTATGAGTTAGGGAGCCAATCGAATGGGGAGGGTAATGGGTACAACTAGTGGAGATAGGAGCAGGCGGCGCCTATGACAGCAGCTAGGAGTACACGAAACTACCATTATTATTATTATTATGATTAGAATGAGGGATCAACTTTCAGTATGGGACTAGTAATGGTGCGGTGTAATTAGAATTGGTGCGGTGTAGGAATTATCATATAGTGATTAGAAGCGCAATCAACGTTATATCTTATTCATCTTGTTTGCCTTGTCATATCTGCTTATGTTACAGTCATCTCTTATATCCAGTTTATGTTTTTATCCTGTTACTTTACTGATTATATTGTTAAAGTCACTAGACTCGCCAGATGTATGTCTGACCCCTTTCTGTTTTGCCTCTTTTCTTTCTTGCCCCCTCCCCCCGAGGTCCTCAGGGTGGGAATAGTGAAGAGTGACTTGGATTCCTTTCTTCTTGAAGTGCTTGGAAGTGTTGAAAGTAATGCTCAAATTTATCTCTTTTTCATTACGGCTATTTGGAGTGGCATTATGGTTTTACTTTTATGTACTCTGATAATAATTTTGTACAAGATGGATATTTGTGTACTTGACTCTAGTATGTGGTTTTTATGTTGTAACCAAACATGTTTTACTTTTCGGCTGCAATGAATAAATTTTGAATTTTCTTAAGTACCATTTTATATATCTGTCTTGTGATATTCTTTTCTATACTCTTATAATACTCCATGAAAGTTAATGCATTCCCTTAGTGAGTGACATTAATGGACGTGGGGTGTTACACATGGTATCAGAGCTAAAGGTTACCAGAACAGATAAAAGATTTTGAAAACCATTTACAAAAGCATTTTAAAAAGAAGTATTTTCAAAAACATGTTTTAAAGAGGGTATTTTCAAGAGAGAAGTTTATTATGAAAAACATAATCACCAAAAGCCATATATCTATCTTTCGATTCTTTGTTTTGAATCTCTTCCTTTTTCCTTTCAGCATGTCTGGGGAACCCAATATACTCGAGGGCGTATCGATACCAGGCTGATTCAGAAGGTATCTGAAGGCTAGGGCTACTGTCGCAGGCCCAGCCAACGTTCCTCCTCCTCCAGCTGTAGCTCCTCCTCCTCCTCCCCGTGTAGACGCTTTTCCTAAGATATGCAAAGACTTCCATGCGATGGGCAGAAAACCGTTTTATGGGACTGAGACATTTGTTGAGGCTCGGAATTGGCTCAAGGAAGTGAAGGACTTGTTTGGTATCTTTGAGATAGACGATGGAAGGAAGGTTCAGCTAGCTGCTTGGTTGATGAAAGACAAAGCTTCCTTTTGGTGGGAAGTAACTAATAGAGGATGTGCAGTGGAGATGTAGATAGACTTTAGATGAAGGTTCAAGTTGAAATTTCTTTCACAAGAGGAGGAGAGTTTTACATGGAGAGGTTCTTGGCTTTGAAACAAGGGAGTTTGTTTATGAAGGAGTACGTTATCAAGTTTAACTAGTTATCAAGATTTGTCATGGAATTAGTTAATGCACCACATAAGAAGGCTTTGAGATTTGCCAAGGGTCTGAATGAACCATTACACGGGTTGGCTATGTCCCACATTCCTATGGGGGCTACTTTCGAGAAACTTGTTGACATGGCGCTAATGCATGAAGAGGAGAAAGGTGCTAATGTAGATAAGGCACAAGACAAGAAAGGGGATCCGAAGAAAGCACAACAACAACAAAAGAAAGGTGGTAAGGATATGAAGGGCAAAGGGAAGAAAAGGTGCTTTAATTGTGGAACACCGCGCCACTTAAGCAAGGACTGTAGGAAGAAGAAGACAGGTTGCTTCCAATGTGGTGAGGCCGGACATATGATTAAAGACTACCCAAGGAGGCAAGGACAAGGGCAAGGATAGAGGACATGATCTACTTCTGGAGGGCAGGTTCATGCTCTCATGGCAGCTATGCAAGAGAGAGGTAGAAACATTTCTTTTGAAAGTTTGATTTTCCATTTTGATCATCCTGTTCGTACTTTGTTTGATTCTGGCGCTTCACATTCGTTCATATGTGCTTTGTTAGTTGAAACACTGCACCTAAATACTAGTCTAGTTATGGATCGCATTGTAGTCTCGAATCCTATTGGGGGTATGGCTCATCTGTCTATGTTGTGTCAGGATTTGAGAATATATGTGTATGGAGTTGAGTTCGAATGCAACGCTTATGTGCTTGGCTTCACGGGCTATGGGTTGATTCTAGGAATGGATTGGCTAGCCAGGTATGGTGCCATTCTCGATTGTGAAAAGAGGGTAGTTAGACTGTTAACTAGTATGGGGAATAATCTCAATATCTCATGTGACCTTAAGGGTTCTGTTATGCTTAGCTTCCTAGAAACTCTTGACACAACTATTCATGATTTGCAGTCTGTTCGAGTAGTCCGTGAGTATGCAGATGTCTTTGAGGAGGTTAAGGGGCTTACCTCCAAAATGTGAGATAAATTTCCGTATATACTTGGTGGACAATGCAAAGCCATTCGCATTGTCAGTGCGCCACATGGCTCCTAAAGAAAGGAGGGAGCTCAGTAAACAAGTGAAAGAGTTTCTTGAGGAAGGGTTCATAAGAAGAAGTATCTCGGAGTGGGGTCCTCCAGTTGTTTTTGCCACGAAGGCTGATGGTTCGCTTAGATTGTGCGTGGACTATAGGGAGCTGAATAAGCTCACGAAGAAAAACAGACACCCATTGCTGAGGATAGATGACTTGTTTGATCAGTTGGTTGGTGCTTCTGTTTTCTCGCAGTTGGACTTAGCTACAGGATTTCATCACTAAGGGTGGTTGAGGACAGCATAGACAAGACTGCATTTAGAACTCCCGACGATTTCTTTGAATGGATCGTCATGCCTTTTGGTTTGACGAATGCACCCGCATATTTTGTAGACTTGATGAGTAGGGTGTTTAGGGAGTTCCTAAACAAGTCCGTGGTAGTCTTTGTGGATGATATCTTGATATTCTCTAGAAGCGAGGAAGAGCATGCCCTACATCTTAGGGAAGTCTTAGAGACCCTTCAAGCACATCAACTCAAAGCTAAGTTCTCCAAATGTCATTTTTGGAGGAAGGAAGTGAGGTTCTTAAGACACGTGGTCTCTAAGGAAGGGATAGCAGTGGATCCCGCGAAGGTGGTGGCAATCCAAGATTGGAAGGTTCCTAAGAATGCAACAGAAGTAAGAAGTTTCCTTGGTTTGGTGGGCTATTATAGAAAGTTCATCAAGGACTTTACTAAGATATCAGCCCCACTTACACGGTTGACAAAAAAGAATTTGACCTTTTCTTGGGATGTTGACTGTGATGATGCTTTCCAACATTTGAAGAGGGCATTGATGACAGCTCCAGTTTTAGTTTTTTCGGATGGGAGTAAACCGTTCACAGTGTATACCGATTCTTGCGGGACAGGGCTTGGCGCATTTTTGATGCAAGAGGGAAGTGTGATTTGTTATGGTGGAAGGCAGTTAAAGGCCCATGAGAAGAATTACCCTACCCACGACTTAGAATTGGCTGCCATAGTTTTTGCGCTTAAGTCTTGGCGCTATTACTTGCTTGGTGAGAGGTTTGAGTTGTATATAGACCATAAGTCACTGAAGTATTTGTTCTCCCAAAAAGATTTTAATCTTAAGACAACAAAGGTGGATGGAGTTCTTAGCATCCTACGATTTTGAGATTGCATATACCCCTGGCAAGGGTAACGTTGTAGCTGACGCCTTGAGTAGAAAGAAGTTGACTTTGAGTCCTTTATTTGTCGAGCGCCAGAGTTTAGAGTATATCTCTACCTTTGACTTCAGATCCTCTATTGATTATGTACCCGGTTTGTTGGCATCGTTAGAGGAGTGACCTACACTTTTGGGACAAATAGGTGTGGCACAGTGAGATGACCCACAGTTGATAGAGATAGTAGACAAGCTCATAAGAGGGGAGTCTTCGAGCCATCTTAATAGGTACACTATAGATTGCAAGGGTTGGTTGCGTAGAGATGGGAGACTTTGCGTATCTCGAGAAGAGAGTTTGAGAAAGACAATTCTTGAAGAAGCAAATCATTCTAAGATAAACATACATCCCGGTGGAGGCAATATGTATAGGGACATGAAGCGAGTTTTCTTTTGGGTCGGAATGAAGAAGGATGTGGTTGAGCTCGTTTCTAGATGTTTAGTGTACCAGCAAGTAGAGGCTGAGCAAAAGAAGCCTGGTGGTTTGCTTCACCCTTTAGAGGTTCCACAGTGGAAATGGGAAAGTGTTTCCGTGGATTTCGTCGACAGGTTGCCGAGGTCAAGGGAGGGTAATACGGGGATTTGGGTAGTAATAGATAGACTTACCAAGAGCGCCCATTTTATTCCCGTTAAGAGTAAAAGAACAGCGTCATGATCAGCATCTGTTTATCTCTAAGAGATAGTTCGTCAACACGACATACCTTCTGGTATTATGAGCGATCGAGATCCCATTTTTACTAGTGAGTTTTGGAAGAGCTTACAAGAGGAGCTAGGAATGAAATTGTGTTTGAGTACCGCTTATAACCCTTAGACAGACGGCCAAACAGAAAAAGTGAATCGATTTCTAGAAGATCTTTTGAGGTTATGCATCTTGGACTTTGGAGGGACATGGGAATAACATCTTCCATTAATAGAGTTCGCCTACAACAACGGCTATCAGACTAGTATTGGCATGGCACTTTTTGAAGCTCTATATGGATGACCTTGCTGATCACCGACTTGTTGGTGGGAGTCTACGGATAAGATTTTGCTTAGGCTCGAGATGATTAGAGAACTTCAGAGAAGATAGACTTGATTCGAAGACGCATGAAGACGGCACATGACCGGCGAAAGTCATATGCTGATAAGAGAAGGACCGGTCTTGAGTTCAATGTTGGAGACATGGACATTATTAAAGTATCACCATTGAGGAATGTAGTTTGTTTTGAGTTTGTAGGGAAATTGGCACCAAGGTTCGTAGGGCCATTCCCCATTACAGAAATAATTAGACAGATGGCCTGCAGAGTGAAGTTGCCCGAGAAGCTTAGTGGTGTTCATGACGTATTTCATGTGTCACATTTGAGAAAGACTTTACATGATACTGTGGAAGTAGTAGAGCCGAGCATGCTTAGAGAAGAGGAAGTAGAGCGAGATGCCACGATTAGACGAGCTCTTACATGCATCCTTGGATCGGTGGTCAAGAAGTTACGCAACCGAGAGATCAAGTTGGTTAAAGTCCAATGGGGAGATGATCAAGGAGACGCAACTTGGGAGACTGAAGACAAGATACGCACGTCATACCCTTTTCTTTTTGAGGGTATGTTCTTAACTTCTCCTTTTTCTACCGCTTTGTTCATACTTGTTCTATCGTTTAGTGTATCCTCTCGATTATATCTTTGATCTTTAGGTAGAAAATCCTATGGTTTTAAACATATGTTTGAGACATGTTATGTTTGGTGGATGCAAGTGGATGTAAGTGTTTGCTAGTGGTTGCTCGTGGATGCATTTACACACACATTAGGCACTAGATTGGCTCAATCATTTTCATATTGCATACGAATAAGTGTGCATATTTAAGTTAATGGATGTATCTTGAATGTGTTATCATATGGATGCTGCATTTGAATGAATGGATGTGCACTCATACATAAATGATATGTATCATTAGGATTCTTTTGCATACATAATGGACACATGGCACTATCGTGTTTTGGATTAAGGAGGTCAACTGAACCAGTAGATCACCTGATCTTCCATTAGATAAAGAACATATACACACACTTTTGGATATGTTCATATAGCATTAGAAATATTTTAAGGATAATGGATGCTTATGGATGATTGATGAGTATATGGATGATTGGATGATAGGATACATTCTTCTTAACCTGAAGATTTCGGGGACGAAATCCTTTAAGGAAGGGAGAATGTAACACCCCGTAATTTTAAATCATGACATAAGAGATAATTAAAGAATAATTAATTTTTATAAGAAGAATTAGGTGAAACGGGTTACGCCATTGCGTTCATCTTGGAATTCTGCTTGAGATAGAGTCCGAGTTTGCGTAAAACGAATAGCGTATGAGGAAGATATGGACGATAGAAGTTGGGCAGAAAAAATAGAAAACATGCTGGGATAACTGGCGCACTTGTGAAGTGCGCCAGAACAAAAATGCACTGGCGCACCTGGGAAGTGTGCCCATGCCAAGGCTAAATCTGCACAGAATTCTGGAGAGTTCTTTGATGACGTGTCTTGCTGGGATTGGCTGGATGACGTGTCTTTTGAGCTGTGTGGTTTTGATGATCTCTAATCTAATCTATAGGTCCTAATTCACCTAATACACCTATAAAAACACACCTAGACCTAACCCTAATTTCATTACACTAATTCATACGCCTCCATGCTGCCACAACCTAAAGTAATCTTTATTCTACACTAAAGAAAATCGGAATAGAGTATTCGTATTGAAAGATAAGAATCAAATTCTACAACAACGGTTTAGCTAATCAAATTCAGAATTCAGATCTATTTTCTCTTCGACCACTGTAAGTTTAAGTTACTTTCAAATATAATTAATTAAATCTAATTGTGATAAGTTTGTGAATTGGACTTTATGAACATGCCTGTAAGATGAATCATATCATGTTTGGTGAATTCTTATCTTTTAGATTCATACCTAAAGTTCATGTTCCATATGCTTATTGGATCTATTTTATTGTTCTATGCCAATCTATGTTCCAAATGCTAATTGGATCTATCTTATTGTGCTATGTCAGTTTATGTTCCATATGCTAATTAGATCTATTTTGTTGTTCTATGCCAATTCATATGCCTAATTAGATCTATTTTATTGTTCTATGCCAGTTCATACTTCTTATGCTTACTTTTATGCCAGTTTTGATGTCATGGTTCTCTTCCCCTCTTCTCTTCTTTTCCTTTTTATGAGATTAGGCTAACTGCGAACCTAACATATTATTATACGTACGAATGACGAGGGAACGTTGTGGGAAAAGTTTGGGGAAATTATTGAATAATATGCAGTTGGGCATATAAAAGACTTGAAATCATGTAATTGATTTGGGGCATGAATTGGTACAAATTGTTTACATGAGATTATGGACATAAATTTGGATTAAAATGATGGACATAATTTAGATTGGAAATTATGGGTATATATTATAATCCAAGATTTGAAATTGGGGACACGAATTGAGAAAGTGATAGTGGATGCCTAAGACACGAGGTTAGATTCAAATTGCAGTATAAGACTGCCCGGAACCGCCCGGCACATCCAACAACCGCAATTTTGTAATCTATTGTGAGAGGTCAGGTCAAAGGCAAAAATTAGATACGTAATAATGCAAAGACATGAGGTTAGATTTGTATTGCGGTATAAGACTGCCCGGAACCGCCCGGGATATCCAGCAACCGCAAAACGGCAATCTAATGTGAGAGGTCTTGCAAGATTACGGTTATAATGAATTAATAAATACTTAACCAAGATAAGACATGTAGTAAGACATGGGGGTTAAGTGGGTGACATGGGTGACATGTGAAATATAATTTGAAGCACTTAACCATGGTAAAACATGTAAGAATACATGGGAATAAGAAGCAGTTAAGTGGGAATTCCTAGTGGGGACCAAGCTTAGGAGGGAAGCTTGTGTCAATTGTGTGGACCCTTTTCAACCAGTAACCCATTCTGTATCTATGTGAGCTCGAACTAGGTCGAGGACGGGACACGTTTACTGGGTGTGATTGTAAGAGATCAAAAGAGTTAGCGGTGGCAACGCAAGTCCAACGGAGTCATGGGCGTGCGTGGGTCCGGGCTAGTAGGTAAGATGTTGTTGCATCGTGTAGGTATAAGCCGTGTCTTTTTAGTAGTATCGGGTTGCCACTTTAGGGAGTGATACACCCTATTGTGGGACTAGCACGGGTATCTACGAGTTAAGGAGCCGATCGAATGGGGAGGGTAGTGGGTACAACTAGTGGAGACAGGAGCAGGCGGCACCTATGACAGCAGCTAGGAGTACACAAAACTACCATTATTATTATTATGATTAGTAAGGGGGATCAACTTTCAGTATAGGACTAGTAATGGTGCGGTGTAATTAGCATTGGTGCGGTGTAGGAATTATCTTATAGTGATTAGAAGCGCAATCAATGTTATATCTTATTCATCTTGTTTGCCTTGTCATATCTGCTAATGTTACAGTCATCTCTTATATCCAGTTTATGTTTATATCCTGTTACTTTGCTGATTATATTGTTAAAGTCACTAGACTCGCCATACGTATGTCTGACCCTTTTTGTTTTTCCTATTTTCTTTCTCCCCCCCCCCTCCAGGTCCTCAGTGTAACAACCCGTACCTCCGTTCACGCAAGATATTGTCCCCAACTTAGCCACCGTATAGGTGTGGGTTTTGTTCCTCAAAAGGCCTCGGCGTTAGTAAGAGATGGGCTCTACTATATAAGTACCCACTTCACACATGCTTCCACGATGTGGTACTTAGGGGTGTTACATTATCTCCTCTTACAGAGCCCAACATCCCCGTTGGCTCACAAACACCTCACCCAGGCGTTGGGTCTCCTGTGTGGACCACAACGCCTGGGTGAGGTGTTTGTGAGTCAACGGGGACGTTAGGCTCTGTAGGAGGGGATAATGTAACACCCTTGAGTCCCCACATTGTGGAAGCCTATGTGAAGTAGGTACTTATATAGTAGAGCCCATCTCTAACTAACGCCGAGGCCTTTTGAGGAACAAAACCCCACACTTATACGGTGGCTAAGTTGGGGACAATATGTTACATGAACGGAGGTGTGGGTTGTTACAGTGGTATCAGAGTCAATACCCAGCCGGAATTGTGGTTCCTGTGTGGACCACAATGCCTAGGTGAGGTGTTTGTGAGCCAACGGGTACGTTGGGCTCTGTAGGAGGGGAGAATGTAACACCCCTAAGTCCCGCATCGTGGAAGCCTGTGTGTAGTGGGTACTTATATAGTGGATCCCATCTCTTACTAACGCCAAGGCCTTTTAAGGAACAAAACCCCACACTTATACGGTGGCTAAGTTAGGACAATATCTTACATGAACGGAGGTGTGGGTTGTTACACTCAGGGTGGGAGTAGTGAAGCTTGACTTGGATTCCTTTCTTCTTGAAGTGCTTGGAAGTGTTGAAAGTAATGCTCAGCTTTATCTCTTTTTCATTATGGCTATTTGGAGTGGGATTATGGTTTTACTTTTACGTACTCTGATAATAATTTTGAACAAGATGGATATTTGTGTACTTGACTCTAGTATGTGGTTTTGATGTTGTAACCAAACATGTTTTGCTTTTCGGCTGCAATGAATAAATTTTGAATTTTCTTAAGTACCATATTATATATCTGTCTTGTGATATTCTGTTCTATACTCTTATAACACTCCATGAAAGCTAATGCATTCCCTTAGTGAGTGACATTAATGGACATGGGGTGTTACACCTGATCCTGAGTCTCCTAACAATTACATTGAAGTCTACATGCAGCCTCTTATCGCAGAACTGAAAGAATTATGGGATCTTGGCATACAAACTTATGATGCCTTCACTGGTGATGATTTTACATTACGTGCAAGTGTGTTATGGATGGTCAGTGACTTTCCGGGCTATGCAATGTTATCCTGCTGGAGCACGAAGGGTCATTTAGCTTGTCCCGTATGCCATTTCGAGACTTCTTCAACTTACTTGAAACATAATAGAAAAATGTGCTACATGAATCATAAGAAATTTTTAGACCCAGGACACAAGTGGAGGTTTGATAAGAAAAGGTTCAATGGTGAAATTGAAATGGGAACACCTCCCGGTATTTTATCCAGGACTGACATTGAAGAATTGTTGGCTGGTTATGAAAATATTTTTGGGAAGAAAGAGGTCAAGAAGCATAAAAATGAATCTCCTTTTAAAAAAGAGACAATATTTTTTAGTTTACCATATTGGAGTCAAAATGTATGTCGACATTACCTTGATGTTATGCACACAGAGAAAAACATTTGTGATAGCATACTTGGTACTTTACTAAATATTGATGGAAAGTCGAAAGACCATTTAAATGCTCGGTATGATTTACAAGAGATAGGCATCAGGTAGGTCCTTCATCTGGTTCTATCAACTAATGGGAATTACCTTGAGATGAGGACTGCCATATTTGAAATGACGAACAAGGAGAAAGAACTATTTTGCTTGGTGTTGGAGAATGCTAAACTGCCTTATGGTTGTGCAGCTAATATCAACGGTATGTAAACAAGAAAGAGAGGAAAATTGCAGGGTATAAGAGCCACGATGCTCATTTTCTTCTCCACTACTTGCTGCAGTTTGCCATGAAAAAATCTGTAAAACCTGAAGTTGCAATACCTATGATAAGATTAGGTGCATTTCTAAGAAGTCTTTGGAGTAAATGTATCGATTTGGCTAATCTCAAGAGGCTATAAAAGGAAATTATGGAAATTCTTTTTCAATTTGAGATGATATTCCTAAATGCTTTCTTCGATACAATGGTGCACTTGCTAGTTCATTTATGCAAGGAACTTGAATATGGTGGACCTGCACATGTTCGTTGTATGTTTCCTATTGGGCGTTATCTTTGTAAACTGAAATCATATGTTCACAACAAAAGTAAACCCGAGGCGTCCATTGCTGAAGGCTATCTTGCAGAGGAATGTTCGATATTCTGTTCAAGGTCCTTAGGTAGCGATGGAGAAGGAAAAATGCAATTTGAAACATGTCCACAAAATCTGGAATATCCTATTGGCATAAGAAGAAACAAAGATGGAAAAATTATTCATCTTAAAAATTCTCAATGGAAGGAATGTCACCGTTACATTCTATTCAATTGTGGAAATAAGGAAATAGAGAGTTTACTTGGGTAAGTATTTTTATTTGAGTAAGTATTGAAGTATTATCCCTATCTTTATGAATCCTCTATTAGTTATTTTGTTCCTTTTTTCATAATAAATAATGTTTTCCTTATTGAACCTGTCAGATGGAATTTTATGCAACTAAAGTTTACTGTGACGGCCGGGAATTTCGCTCGATCCGAATCAGTCGTTAAACCGATCTAGACCGTTCGAAACCCTTGATCGTTGAGAACAAGACAAAACAGAACGCAGACGGAAGAACATTTCATTGTTAATACAACAATTCCATCAGATACAAGAATATACAGAGTATAATTGAATAAATTACATACGATAAATATCAGAGATTACAATAAGTTACATAGCAGCGGAAAATAATACAAAGCACAACTGAAGGTGATATACGGATACAGAGCTTTCCGGATATCATTCCAGCTGTAAACCAGGATCCTGTGAATATAAATCTGCAAAACCAAAACTACTAGCTGCCCGTGCGGAAAATAGGGGCACCCAGAGTTTATGTTAAAACAATAAACTCCAGGTCAGTCATGTGACTGGTGTGAGAACTAAAATAGTTATTTAAAGCTTTACTTTAAAAGAGAGTAATTCAAGGGACCACGCCGTATGACACGGAACGGGTTTCCTCCCAAGAACACCAATGCATAGAATAAACAACGCAATGCTTTTTCGAAAAATGAAGCTATTATAAGACCCAGGTCCCATCACACAATGCAACGCAAGCCGGAGGATAGGGTTTTCCCTTATAATAGCCAAACATGCTTGGTACGTTTAAAACAAATCATTTGATACTATAATAAGTGTATAGTGTCAAAACAATTTCAATCATAAATATCAATCATAGGCGGCATAGCTACCATCTACTATGTCGCCATACTAGTTCTACAAATAAAGCCGAAATACACATATTGGAAATTGGATTCCGTCATGAGTCGAGGCAAGGGGCAAGATCCTCTCCGCGTTCGAGACACTCTAGCAAATGCCTCGGGGTTACGCACTCTGGGCAACCCCGGATGCGGCTGGGCTGGTCCTCACTTACGTTAGAGGATTGGCAATTCCTGAACACACGTTTCCCGGTCCTTACAGACCTATAATCGAGGCGCCTCGCATTCCAACAACCACAAAGGTGAAAAGTATATATATGTCAGGGCTGGTAAGTCACTGACACCACCATAGCTAGAAAGAAACGTCGTGCTCTCCCAGCGGTCCGTATCCCGTGTTTAACTCATACCGAGGTGTGAGGCTCGCGAATTCACGTTATACACAAAGCTGCCACGTAGGCGTGCTTTGATCCTCAACCACAAGACTTTGCTTTTCAACAGAAGCCTTGATCATTGCATCTTAGCATGCCACACAGGCAATTCATGCCATGCGATTGATGTCCATCGATATACAACCTCTGAGCTCGTACGTCTCAGAGAAGGGCGTTAAGCAAAAGAATAAATTCTCCGCCGCCAAACAGATGTATATTTAATAGAAATCAATCAACACAGAATAAAATCCAATGTCAGACACACAATCCATTTACAAGTCCGTTCTGGGTCTGAACAAACCGGAGGCACTTTCCTCGCATATCCATCCATCTCCAGGTACGTCTGGACGACCACCAACTATTTCCATCCTCTTGGGTGTACAGCCCAATCAGGATCGTCAGTAATTACCCTAACGATGTGAAGACTTCGGGTCTTCGACCACCGTCTTCATCTTCGACTTATCGTCGAATCGGTTATTCAAAATGGGTATAAACCCGGACTTTCCGAACAACCCGCGTATATTAAAATCAAATGTTACACAAACACAACGAACGCCTCATTCCAATTCAGAATATTCTTTTATTCACAAAATCACATTTTTAGGGAAAGGTTCCCATTAATTTTATCCAAGATAAATTCTTTCAAATTTATCCTTTGATCTTCCTTTGGATGTCATTTCAAACCAGATTATGGTTTTCTAAACTAGTCGAGATTAGCGAACCACACCGAAGAAATTATTTATTTTATTTCCAAATCCCAACCTATTCATCCCATGAAGCAAAACTGGTGATACTCCATATCTAACACCATGGTGTTATCGGTAAAATTAATTACCATTTCACGTTCAAATCTAATTAAAGATTTAACTATCGCTTTGGAGCAAAACTGGTGATACTCCATTCTCGCTTATTTTCCAAATTTGATAATTTAGATTATCAATGCACATTTCAATCTAATTGCAGATTCAATAAGACTCCTTTTACTGGGTTAAAGAACTAGGTGTTATTTAAAACACAGTTCACGACAAACCCAAATCACATTCTATTTATTATCGGGTTAAAGAACTAGTGTTATTTAAAACACCATTCACGATAAACCCATTTCAAATCCAATCAAATATATTAGAAATTCCGATTATTTAAAACCCCCCTTTTTAAATCTAATTTATTTATTTAAAAATAAAAACCCGGGTTTTAAATTGAGTTCAAACTAGTTTATTTCGATAAAAATCTATTTTTATCTTTTCAAATATGGAGTTTTTCACCCCAATTTTTCTCAAAACATTTCTTATGATTTTACATAAATTATTACTATTTTTAATAATTTTATCAAGGCCCGTACAGTCGATTTCCAACAATGGCCATCGAACTGCACTTACAACGACCTTTTTCAAATTTGATTTGGACGTAACTCCAAATCCAACCGTTAGATTTCAAATTTCAAATATTCGTTAGAAAGCTCTTTTCGATACGAACCCAACGGTTCCGGTTTTAGGAGAATCCGACGGTCGGATCTCCCGTAATGTCCGTTTGAAATAAATGGTCGAAATTCGCGAACTGCCGCGGCGCGGCGCGTTCTATTCAGGCCATTATATTATATATATTATATATATAATATATATTTCGTCGATTACTATTTAAAATGAATTATATAAATAGTTTTAAATTCGTTTCAAAAACAATTTCAACCTTCATTTCAAATTCAAATCAAAATTAAATTTTTTTTCTTATAAATTCGTTTTAAAATTCATTTCTATTCAATTCAAATTTGAATTCAATTTGAATTCATTTCAATTCGTTTTCAATTCAATTCGAATTCGTTTTCTATTCAAATCAAATTCGTTATATATTCAATTGAAATCAAATCCGTTATATATTCAATTGAAATCAAATCCGTTATATATTCAATTCGAATTTAATTCATTTCGAAATCGTTTTATATTCAATTCATTTCGAAATCGTTTCGAAATCGTTTTATATTCAATTCATTTCGAAATCGTTTTATATTCAATTCATTTCGAAATCGTTTTATATTCAATTCATTTCGAAATCGTTTTATATTCAATTCATTTCGAAATCGTTTTATATTCAACTCATTTCGAAATCGTTTTATATTCAATTCATTTCGAAATCGTTTTATATTCAATTCATTTCGAAATCAATAAAATCGATGTAAATATCGTTCACGTCAAAATGACGTTAATCTAATCAACACGGCTTCATATATTCCTTCATTCTATTCAACAAATGAATATTTATTTTTGTCAATACACGACTAATCTCAACGAATGAGTACTGTCCACGTGTGACTATTTTTGTTAAATTATTTCGTTCAACACATGACTAATCTCAACGAATGAGTACAGTCAACACATGAACCTTTATTTTATAGTGATAAAGATATAAAATTTATTGTTAAAATATTACGTTCAACACATGACTAATCTCAACGGATGAGTACAGTCAACACATGAACCTTTACTTTATAATATTCTTTATCTTCTAAATTGGAATGAGGCCCAATCAATCACCATATAAAATTAATTATATGGATTTTCATACAACGCATGTATATAATAGCATTGAAAAATAACCAACCATCAACCAAAGTGCACTACACTGTATAAGCATCAAATATAGATATTTAACGCTTATAACAGCCTGTCAATCAATCGATCGACATATTTAATCAATCAGGATGAGTGAACTTCAAATTTCATCCCAACACCCGTGTGGGGTTTCAAACAATCAAACACAGATTTTATTTGTGCAGTTGGGCGATGTGTGAAATTTATCGTCCCAATCAATGTCCTTCAAATAGGTGTACATAAACAAACCGTCCGGTTTGTAAATGAATATTTTATTTATTTCACTTTCATGTTAAAAATTATATTTTTAACGATAACACATTTTATTTCAACATATGAATTTTTATTCAGTTCATTCACACAATGAAAATGATATTTTTATTTTTCTAACATATTTTAGAAAATTTCGGGGGCATAACGACACGATACTAGAAACGGGACGAGGCCTAGCCTTATCCCCGGTCTAGTGAAGGCCCATGCCATTCACACATCAATCAAATCCATTCATTTCACCAAAAAATTCAATTTCAATCAAATAATCTAACTAATTTTTGCAATCAAACAAACAAGTCCATGGTCTGTGGACGATTGTGTCGGGTGCTACTAAGCACCGTCTGCATCCTAGTATATATATATAACTAGAAAAAAGAGATTGAAAGGTGAGAAATTCTCACCAATAGCTATCCAATCATCTTGACTCTTCATTTGATAGAAATCTTCATCGTTATCGCATTTTTATCACCTTCGTTGCCCGTATTCTCTACATATGTAAAAATCACATTTTTATATACTGATGTCTTTAAAATAAAAATCACATTTTTATTTATTCACTTTCAATTTAAAAATCATATTTTTACAATCGCTTCATACATTTAAAAATCGAATTTTCACTTCGCTATACTCTATATAAAAATCGAATTTTTACTTTGCTATACTCTATATAAAAATCGAATTTTTACTACGCTATATGAATAAAAATTCTATTTTTTTTACATTGCTACTATATAGATAAAAATTATATTTTTATCATGCTATTCTCTATATAAAGATCTCGCCTTTTCTAATATAAAGATTCCACCTTTTCTAATATAAAGATTTCACCTTTTCTAATATAATATAAAAATCATATTTTTATTATGCCACTAGTATAAAAATTATATTTTTATTCTCTTCACTATATAAAAATTGTATTTTTATTCATATGATAAAAATCATATTTTTACCTCGATAAAAATCGTATTTTTATTTCGATAGTTTCATAATAGAAATCTACATCTTTTCCAAATGAAAAATCTCATCTTTTCTATTTTAAAAATCTAAACTTTTGCATTTTAAAAATCTAAACTTTTGCATTTTAAAAATCTAAACTTTTGCATTTTAAAAATCTAAACTTTTGCATTTTAAAAATCTAAACTTTTGCATTTTAAAAATCTAAACTTTTGCATCTTAAAAATCTAAACTTTAGCATTTTAAAAATCTAAACTTTTGCATCTTAAAAATCTAAACTTTTGCATCTTAAAAATCTTTCTTTACTGATTTAAATAAACTAAATAAACTAAAAATCAAAATAAAATAGAAATCAAAATGAAAATAAAATGGGTCAAGAACTTACAGCGGGGGGGAGGGGGGATGTGCTTGCGGCGGCAGCAGTCATCGGGGGGGGGGGGGGGGTGCTTGCGGCGGCAGCAGTCATCGGGGGGGGTTGTTTTCGTCGCGATTCCTTCGGGGGGGCTCGAATCGGGTCTGGGGGTGCGGTCGATTGAAGAGGATAGGGGAGCGAGGAGGCTGGAGGGGCGACGGGGTGGCCCGCCTGAGGCGCGGCGGCGCTCATCGGGGGGGGGGGACGAGTTCCCCCCGTCTTCTCCTTTTTTTTTTATTTCCTCTTTTCTGAAATGAATTCGAAGGGGGGGGGGGTATATGAGAATTTATATATTTTAATATTATTTTAATTTTAATCTCTAAAAGTTACTTTAAAAATTCGAACTCATTTTTGTGCCCACCGTCTGTCGTCCATAGCGTTTTACCCCCATTCCGAACACAATGGGATATATATCGTAGGTTGATTCGTTCGTCTCGATCAGTTTCCATTGAATTTACATTTAAATCGCTATATTGAATTTTAAACGTACATTTCAAATTACCGGGGCCCCATACTAATTCGAAAAATTCCCGAAAAATATTTTCTAGCTTCGTATTGACGATACGGTCCTAACAAAACTAGTTTCGTCAAATTCTGAGATCGTTTGAAAAATGGCCAGTTTCCAGTCGATTAAAATCCACTAAAACTGGTCAATCGCGTTTTCCTTTGCCACGCTCACATATTGATTTGAAAATTTATGAAATTTGGAATCTAGCAATAATTTAACATTGCGGACCCAACAAAAGTGGTTTCGTCGAAATCCGAGGTCATTTGCAAAATTTCCATTTTTAAGGGCCTGAATTCCATAGCGACTATTCAGAAATTTCAACTGGACATATCTTTTGATTCCCGCTATGAAATCTCGATTATTCGGATTCGTTGGAAAGATATCATCAATTAGATCCTAATGTTTTTGGTTTCACTAAAATCCGGATTGTTTTGCACCCGGTATGTTCAATTGAAGTTTGAAATCGAATTATCGAACTACCGCGCCATTTTCAATTCTATATATAATTATTATATTCTAACGACGACGCGTATAAATATATACATTGGAATTATATTCAAAATAAATTTATCATCGATTTATTTAAAATAACCTATTTTAAATATTCAAAATTCACTAAAATTGCTAAAATAAAAATTTTAAACTGGCTCGGATTTTCGGGTTATTACAATTACAATGGTTTATTTAATTAGAAAAGTGGACAAGTTTGGTTAACATCAGTGATAATATTCTTCGCGTAGCTTGTGAAATGATGTCAACTATTAAAAAAAACTATTTTTGATGTCATCCTTTTGCCAGCAAAATTAGTTCTTTTAAACAATCTACAAACATGTTATTGATTCTAGCCTCACGTAGTGTAAGTTGTAAATTCCAAGTTTCAGCATTTTCAAGGATTTCAGGCATGATTTGTACTTAAGCTATATTCTCATTCATACAAAATTGTTTTCGGTGTGGTCAGTTTCAACTTTAGTAATAGATCCAGCCAAATTTGTTTCTATCTTTTATTAACCTAGTCTTTATTCTAGGGAACATCGAGCTTTAATTGATGGTCAAGCATCATTAAAAAAATATAAAAGAGAGAGAGAACATAGTGAAGAATTTTGGAAGTGGTTAGAGGAAGAGATTGGGAAAAAGGAGGACATTTCAAAAGAAGTACAACTGCTTGCAATGGGGCCTCTTCCAACAGCTAAGCGGTTTACTGGATATGTTATCAATGGATACAGATTTTATTCAAGATTTAGAGATGCCAAATGTACAACACAAAACAGTGGTGTATTTTTGATAGCCTTGACTACTAGCTTTGCAAGTTCGAAAGATCAAAATCCATTGGTTGGTGAAGTTAATTACTATGGATCAATTGAAGAAATATTAGAATTAGATTATTGGGGAGAATTTAGTGTGGTTTTATTTTAGTGTTGTTGGTACCAAGAAGAGAAAGATTTATATGGGCTGACTCGTGTCAATTTTAATCGATTGTGCCAGAAATCTGATCCTTATGTTATGGCTTTACAAGTAAAATAGGTGTTTTATATAGAAGATCCAATTAATAAGTTGTGCCATAATGTTATCAAGAAATTGTCGAAAGACTGGTGTGAACTCGAAAGAGAATAGGAAAATGAAGATTTGAATGATATCCAGCCTACTTATGGAATGGGAAATCAAGATTTTGATGTTCGTTGGTGTAAAGATGATGTCCCAATAAGACGAATCCGCCTTCCACCTAGCAAAGTGAAAAACATGGCTTCTTAAGTTCATGTTTTTGTAGTCCAAGGCCCTTAAAAATTGTGCAAATCGGAGATCGTATATAGACACACACTGCTGGTATGTATTTTTTCTTATTTCTATGGTTGGCTGGTGGTATGCTTCAGAATTATTACAATTTCCGCTTGCTGCAGCATCGGTCTAATTCTTACAATTTTGTACTTCAATGCTGGTATGTAACTGATCATGTACAAGACTGATGCTTCAGTAATGAACTACAGAATTTTAAGAATTTTATTTTCTCTTCAATCAGTAATGATCATGTCAGTTCGCAATTGATGATATGGTTGAGTTTGTACTTGAACGAGTTGTGGCATGTCTAAATTTTTAGTGCCTCAGGCATTCTATTGCATTCCTTAATACCGTAAACGCATTGAACAAGATGAGTCATTGCATCAATTTGCAACTCAGCCATAGATTGTGAAATGTAACTCTGTGCTGAAAAGAAACTCTGGCCGTAGTTTGTGCTAAAAAGTCTTTGTGCTGAAGTGCAAGTCAGTTATACTATGGCCATAGTTTGTGCTAAAATGCAACTGAGGCATGCATGTCTTCCATTTTGTGTTGCAATGTAAAGGAGGCATTGCAACAGTTTGTAGCCGAGGCATGCATGACTTTGGTTGTGCTGAAATGCATTAGTTGTACTAAAGGCTTTTGCCGAAATGCATGACTTTTGAAACTGGTTTATTTTGTAGGTGAAGGAGGCAGTAGAGGTACTGAATGCACTGAAGGCTCACGCTTTATTAATTTGAAACTATTTTAGTTTGATGTAAACATGAATTTAGTACCGTCTGTGTTTGTAAGTACTCTGTAAAACTGAATTTATTGGCTATTTTTTGTTATTCTATAGTTGACTAAATAGTATTTGTGTTACTGGTTATTAATTTGAAATGAAAAATTGTTTATTAATTTCAATGTGTGATGTTAATTGTTGTTATGATATATAATGATGCAATAGCTATGATATAATGTTGCAATATGTAATGTTAAATGTTGTCATAACTATGATATAGTGTTGCCATAAATTAATGCATGTGGGCCCCACAACAGGATTTTGTGAACCTGGCTACAGAATTTAGGGGCACAACAGGATTCCATGATCCCGGGATTCAGAATTTAGTGGGCCCCACATTTATGTAAATTTAGTACCTATAGCAACACTATAGCGATGTTACCTTACGATAGCAAAGACGTTGCCTTTGACTCTAAGGCAACGCGACAAAAGACAACCCCAAAAAAGTGTTGTCAGAGATCATTTTTGGCCTATAGCAACATTATTTTCCACTTCCTGCATCACTTCTCTGGGGTTGCCGTATGCAATCTATGACATAGTGTATATATAATGCTCAATTAGAAATTAAGTAAAATAATGTAAATCAAGATTTTATATTCTCTTAAATGAATGATTCTAAATTATGTCAATATATTACACCATTCATAAACATAAAAATAACAATATATCTCATTTGCAAATATTAAAAATACTTCATAAATTTGGAATTTACACATATTAGAGAATAACTCCATGATGTCATACTAAATTTATTAAACAAGCACATATATCTTCAAAACAACACAAGTTATTTTCGGAAATTTTAGGGAAACAAGATTATATCCCAAAAATAACATTTCATAATTTGGTTTTATTACACAAACCATAAGGAGATCATTTAGATCTTTCTTCCTATATCAAAAGTACCACTTTGTCTAGGAATAACAACTTTAGCATTAGATTAAATCCAAAATTATCAAAAAAAAAATCTTTCATATATAAGTCAAGTGTATCTACAATTTGACTAAGATATCATGAACTCAATGATTAAAAATACAAATCTCATTTGAAATTTTGTCAAATATGTATGAAAAAATTCTTAACAAAAATAGGAGTGGAACAATCTAATACTACTTGTTTGAAATTTGGATATTGATTAAATACTTATTTTCAAATAATAAATAATATTGATTTTCAGTTAGAGAACTCCAAGGGAATCTTAAAAGTCATTCCCAATTAAAAAAAGAGATAGATATACATGAAAAAAAGTGGATCTAATCTTTTACATTATCTAAATTGTATACCTATAATTTTTATTTGGAGATTGTGCTAAAGTTTTATACTATAAAAATATAAACAGCCGTCAAAGAAAAAGGAAGTAAACACTCGTTCATTTTAAACATGAACACGCAACACGATGTAATTCTACAAAAATGAAAATTATAGTAATAGCAGTATCACACTTAACATATTCATCCTTATAATTTACATATACTGCAACAAGTTAAACAATCATTTCTAATCATTAAATTGATTGTTTAGACAGATTTAATGATTTTGAAATCAACTAGATGAAAATTTGGATAGTTAAGTAATGATGTGTTGGGTTAATTTAATTAAACCAATGAAAAGTATTTCAACATTGAATCGTGTGATGATAATAATAGATCATCTCAAAATAAAGTTTTTTGCAAGCTTGATTATATGAAATTGTAGATGTTTAAGTGATTTAATGTACTTGTTGTATTAAATCTTAAGTTTGGGAAAAATAACAAATTTTAAGTAAGTTGGTATTTCTAAGCTTGTTTGAGTTGTAAATAAAGAATATAAGATAAATATTGATTTAGAAATCAATATTTAGGTTTGTTAAAATATTTTGAATAAGGTTTGGTGCTTATTTTAGCAGGAGGCTATAATTTGACAAAATTGAACAATAAATGTAAGTTTTGATAATATATGATATAAAAGTGTACAACTGATTGTAAAACATAAATTTTGGGTGAAATATAAATAAAGTAATGTTGAAAAAAGAGGTAGAAGTGTTTTAAATGTGTGTGCATAGAATTTCACAAAATCTAAAACATAAAAATTATACTTTTTGACTAATTGTGGTGCAAAACGTTGTTTTTGTAAAATATGAATCTTATTATGTGTAGTGTTAATAATAGTATTTAAAAAGGATTGAAATGTGTTAGCATGTACAAAATATATTGGAAACATATACAAAAGAATTTGAATAGTTTTGCCATGTGTTTATGATATGTTATTTGTGTTGACACATGTAAAAAGTAGAGAAAACAGGGACTATAGTGTGCTAATAATACAATTAGGCCTAATATAGTGTTAATGAACTAATTAAGCCTCTAATTAAACTTAACACCTAATTACCCAACAAAGGAAGATCTGTAAATCATGATAGGCATGTTAATGTGGCAAATCGGTTATTTGCGCATGCCAACCCCCATGTGCAAGTTTAATAGTAAAGTTATAATCCGAATATCCAAAGTAAGAGAAATGTAAAGGAACGCACAACTTTTATAGTCTTTTAGCACAAACGCCTATGTCCACTTTATAGTAATTATTCATCATATATTTGTCGATTACAGTTTTCATACAAGTTTGGACAATTTGTGTATATAAAGGTGTATAATAGAACAACATAAAGCTTGTTAATTCCACACTTTGACCAAAATGCCCTTCTTCGTCTTCTTCGTTGAGACAACGTGTGTACCAATGTCCAAAGAATAGCTTCAATGTCCAAAAGTATGCAAATACATCCAAAAGTCCAAGTGAATGTCCAAAACTTGTAGGAAATCTTACGTAGTGTCTACAGGTCCATGGAGATGTCCAAAGTCATAAAGATGACGATGACGACCATTAATGGTGCTTGAGAGCTTCAATCCCATATGCCTAAGCATAGGCAAAGTCCAAAAATGTCAAACCTTAAGAATGTCAAGCAAGGGGGTATTTATAGGTGAGTTTTGGAGGCATCAGCCTGAATTTTGTATCCCAAGGGGATGCGAAATTCGCATCCCGAAAAGATAGCCAAAAAAACCAAGTTTCATCCAAAAAATTGCATCCCCAAATCCTTAAAATTTTGAATCCCCAAAATGTTTGAGTAAGCCATGTCAATCAGGCAAAATCCTGTGATTTGCACGTGGAAATGTTCTTGCCAAAACTTCTTGCAAAATTTCCTTGCCGATGACTGATTTTTGTATCCCATGCTTGATGCGAAATCGCATCACAGATCCCTGAGTTACACACGAGATTTCGTATTGCCAGAGCTGTGTTGATCCATTAAATTTCGCATCCTAAAACCATGCCAGATCCTTCGCAAGTTCGCATCGCCTCCCCAGTGCTAAGCAAAGTTTTTGTATATGTTCTTTGAGTTACACATAAGGAAATCGCATCGTGATGCAATGTGATCAACTGCTCTTCGCATCTTAGCCCATGCCAAATTCGCTAGCCAAAAATTCGTATCTAGCCTTGCCAAGTTTTTCCGCTTCGTCTCCATTGTTGCACTCGAGATTTCGAGTAATCCCCATACGATTTTGCATCCAATCAGCGATGTGAAATCCTAATGAAATCGTGCCAAATTCCCGGGCCAAATCGGCCCGATGCGCACACATGATTTTCAATGATTTTCGTGTGTCGATCACACCATTTTGACATGCCAGATCATGAAAATTGCCAAGTGCCAGATTTTACCAAACTAGGTCGCATAAGAGATTTTCTTTGATCGTGCCATGCCGATCAGCTATTTTTTAGTGCACGAAACCAGAATTTACCAGAATCCAAATATTTTCCAATGACGAGTTTTGCCACGTGATCGGACCTACATGCTCAAGGATTTTGAGCTGATCGGACTGAGTCAATCATGTATTTTTATCATGCCGGATTTTCCAAGTTTATTATCGATGATTTTAGGAATCAATAATATTTCCAACCTTTTCCGAATATGTCACGACTTAGATCAAATCACTTGGTGTTTTCCAATGATGTTCTCGAGACTGCAGCGCTTTGCTAACCATAATCTTGATGTGTGACTGCTTAGCCAAAAAGCTAGTCAATACTTCGCTACCCAAAACATATCTTGCTTGATTGGAGGAAGATGTGTTTTGCGAGTGAACCAGAAATTTAGAAATCTGTAAATCAAAGCCATGAGAAGTCCGAAGTGAACTTCTATAACCAAAAAACCAAAGAGCCACGATCATGCCGGAACGTATTAACCGTAAAACCAGAAAACCAAAAAGCCTGAAATCCAATTAAAGCTGACGATCACTACGAATCGTGTCTTGGGAGATAACCAGAATAACTGAACCAAAGTAACAAGAATAGCCAAAGAACCAAGGAAGCCCGACATCCAGAATAACCAGAGTAACCAAAACAGCCAAGGGACTGCGGGGGTCCAAAAACCTGAATATCCATAGCTAGGGAATCGGGAAAACCCGAAATCTATAAATCCATAATAACCAAATAACCAGATGAGTTGAAGGCAATTTTGTAAAGGCAAGATGACCAAGAATAGTCAAAAGAGTCCAAGGCGGCATTGTTAGGGCGAGACGACCAAGGATAGCCAAAATAGTCCAAGGCGGCCTTGCCGGGGAGAAACGACCAAAGATAGCCAGAATAGTCCAAGGTGGATTGTCCAGGGCAAGATGACCAAGGATAGCCAGAATACCTTGGACCAGAGTCCTTAGAGTTCGTTATCCAGTCTTAGATTTCCTTACTCTGCGGTCGGCGTCCCGATATAAAAAGTAATTTTTATTAAAGTTATAAAACCTAGGGGTTCTAGTAAAACCAAAAAGAAAACTTAACGATTTATCATCCATAAAGAGCATGCCAAGGGATTCTTGTTCCCAAACATGGGTATGCAGACTTAGCCGTTTTCAATTTCAAATTTACTTGCGAAGGAGACTGAACGGTTCATCGTTCGTGAAGAGCGTGCCAAGGGATGCTTGTCCCCGTACATGGGTAAGCAAACATAGCCATTCCAACTCCAAAACCAGAATTATCCCAAGACATCCTTACCGGAGCAAGACAACTAAGAAAAGCCAGAATAATACAAGGCGGTCGTGCCGAGGCAAGACGATCAAAAAAGCCAGAAAAGTTCCATTTTATTACTAACCAACGGGTGATGGTGTGCTGTAGAGCAAAGAGAATGCCTAGGGATTATAACAGCTCCAGTATATTAGTAGGTCGACTCAACACTCTATAACTACAAAGTCAAAAAAAATTCTAGAAGGCTGAAGCCTAAAAAGCCAAAACCATGTGCCGGAGCCCAAATAACCAAGTCTAAGAAAGCTAGAGCCAAACCATAAACCGCTAAATCTAAGAAGACCGAAAGCCGGAAACAAAGAACTGGAGAAATCCAAATACCAAAAGCCAAAACACCAAATCCAAGAAGCCGAAGAAGACCTAAACTAATGAACCAAAAAGCCAAGACCATAATCCACTAAACCAAGCAAAACCAAGAACCAAGTAACCAAAAAATCCACAGTACTAGAAGACCATAAGCCAGAAGATACTGATGTTCGGGAGGCCTGAACCTGAGACACCAGATTCAGAATTAAGGTCAGTTGATGATAATGTCGCTGAGGCGTTAGCCGGGCCCAGGCCTATCATGAGTAGTGTGAGGGGTTATACCTATCCTAGAACCATATCTCGTGACCGAACAAACCATGTTATCTCATAGCGTTGGACATGCACCTCAATCATATCTCTGAGATGCTGACAATCATTCGTGTTAGAACCGTCGAGATCATGAAGCAAGCAATGCCAACCAATATCCTTTTCTCTTTGAGTCAGCTCCCTGGTGGGAGGCTTTCTGAAAGGAGAAGTGTGATGAACCTCCAAGTAAATCTCTTCAGCGATATGAGTAAGTTCTGAATAAGATAGGAACTTGGATTGCTTCCAAGTTGTGTTTCGATCTTTCCTCGAAGGAGGTTTACTTGTACCTAAAATCCTTAGATTTACCAGAGTCAAACGGTATCCTTCCCTTAACCACATTAACGTCGAGAACCTTCTTATCGATCCTTGCATCCCCTTCCCGAAGAAACCTTTCTGCTTCAAAATTAAACTCAATGAGATCCCTCGGCGAGTCCTGATGCCATAAAGTTTTAAAGTCAGATTTATCCAGAACGTTATAGACTGCAGCCATCAAAACCATGGACGGGTCAGGTCTATCGACCTACGCCGCTGTCGCATTAAACTTTTCAAGAACTTGTGCATAGTCTCGTCGGGCTAATACTTGGTAGCTGTTAGAGTCATAATGTTTTTGGATGAGTGATGTGAACTTTGAACTTCTCAACAAACTTCCCAACCAAATCTTTTCAAGAATGAATAGAATCTGTTTCCAACTGCCTAAACCACATTGTAGCAATGCCAGTCAAGTAAAATGGAAAACACTTTGCCATGATACTTTCATAAGCAGAGAGAACTTCTATATGTTGCACATAGCGCATCAAGTGAGCGGTCTGATCCTTCCAACCATCGTAAACTTCGAACACCGGTAGTTTGAAGTCCAGTGTGTTACGCGAATTCCGAATATCCAAAGAGAATGGACTGTGAGTTACACAATCCAAATCCAAAGAAGAGGCACCACCTTGAGTAAATCGACGAATAACATCTACGATTTGAGATCCATTAGCAAAAGCAAGCAACCGATTCAAGTTATACAGAGCGACACTGGTGGCCCTAGTGTTTAATTCCATGTTGGGATTCGTTGATTAGCAAGAAGACTTTTTGGTTGAATCCCAACCTAAGGAGCTGCATCAGGCACAATCCTTACTCCTGGAATTGTGGGAGCACTACCATTCAAAGCTGCGTGCAAAGGCGCTCGAACCACATTACCAATATCGATACCCGTAACTTAACCAACCAAAGCATCACGAGCTAGAGCGATGTCGGGATTAGGGGTGCCCCCGAGCGTAGCGGGAACGACAAGGGTCGAAGTATCAAAGTCATCCTGCTGATTACTTTTTAGGTTTGCCTCTAAGTCCCAAGTTGCTACTTGCTGAACACTAGTGCTTGTCCCGATAATATCTGCCTGGCATGTCAGCCTACCATTGCTTCTAAGTCTTGCCTTGATCCGAGCAAGAAAAGTACTCATCGCTTCCTTCTGTCGCTTAAGTCGAGCATTCAAATCTGTAGCCAAACCTTTAACAATTTCACCCACATCCACTCGAGTAACATAGTTCGAGGGATTCCCAGTCGAGGAAAGTTCTCGACTTCCTTCACCTTCGGTACCTTAAGTCTTAACAATAGCATCGAGCTTCTTGCGCTTAACCATGATGAAAAGCGAGCAAGATCTATTTCTGAAACAAATTTGAAGTCGAAAACAGAAACCAAAACCAAAGCCAAAATCGAAGATGCGTGTCCCCCACCTGGTGTGCCAAAGTGTTAACGTGGGAAATTAATTATTTGCGCATGCCAACCCCAAGTGTAAGTTTAGCAGTAAACTTATATCCGAATATACAAAGTACGAGAAATGTAAAGGAACACACAACTTTTACAGTGGTTCAGCAATAATACCTACGTCCATTTTATAGTAATCATTCATCATATATCTATCGAATACAGTTTTTGTACAAGTTCGGACAATTTGTGTATACAAAGTTGTATAATAGAAAAGAAATAGCTTGTTAATTCCAAATTTTGATCAAAATGGCCTTCTTTTTCTTCGTTGAGACAAAGTGTATATCAATGTCCAAAAGCATGCAAATACGTCCAAAAGCATGCCAAAAGTCGAACTGAATGTCCAAATGTTGTAAGAAAACGTTTACGTAGTGTCTACAAGTCCATGGAGATGTCCAAAGTCATGAAGATGATGATGGAAACCATTATTGGTGCTGCCAAATTATAAGTAAAGTCCAAAAATGCCAACCCTTAAGAATGCCAAGCAAGGAGGTACTTAAAGGTGAGTTTTGGAGGCATCAGCCAAAATTTCGTATTCCGAGGTTAAAGTTTCTAAAGGTTAAAGTTCGCATTTTTCCATCAAATTCTTGGTTGTAGATCGCTGAATCCAGCTCTATGGTAAGTATCCTTATTCATTTTAACCAAAATGTAAGTTAAAAGTTGGAATGTTGTGATTTTGATTGAGTTTAGTTACTTTAAAACTCGGTTTTGTCTTTGTTACGTTTTACAGCCCAAATCCGGTCTTTGTCTTACTTTGAGAATATATTGCTCTTTAATTTTGTGCTGAATTGTTACAATTCCTGTCCTGATTTATTTTATGGATGTTGAACTTTAAATCTGCAAAGTTTCATAGCTTGATTCAGCCTGTAGAATGTCTGAAAGTTGATTAGAAGTTGCAATCGGAGCAAGATTGCAACTTCGGATATTCGCGTCCCTAAGCCGATCTGGCTAGCATGATGGTCGACCTGACTGTTGTATATACAATATGATTTTTGTTTGATGATAAAAAATATATATATTATAAATGTGTTTGTAACTATACTATTCTATTTCATCATATATAGAAATAAATGTTTATATTTAAAAAGAATAATATGACACAAGAATTAAAATATTCAAATAGTATTTTATTCAAATATAACATTTTACTTCAACATTTGAATAGTACAAACTTCTAACTCCATTATTGTACACCTCAGTGATTTATTACATTCAGTACTCACTATAATATTCAGTGTTCACTCAATTTCATTTTCGGTGCCATATATAATTTCTTATACATAGCTCATCACTACATTTCACTCAGTTCACTCATATACATTCATTCACTCATTGACACTCACTTTGTCTTCAGTCTACTTCAGAGTCAGTCCAGTCACTTGCGTACCTATCACAAAACCACAAACAGTAATTTAGAACAAAAATTAATTTACTTTCTAGCGGATATAAATTTATTTTAAATTTTATTTGCCTCAAAATATTGTTGTGTTTCTCATCATATTTCTTGACTTAGTCTGATATGTATATACATCTATCTGTGTCTAGACTGCTTGTGATATTCATAGTGATTCACTATAAATACCACAAGGTAGACTACGTAATCTGTGCTTGTAGATCAGCCCTGACACTACTATATTGGTTTGCTGATCAGAACCAACATTTAAAATTTACTGATTCTGAACAACCACAACTTAGATATAGTGATATGCTGATGCATATAGAAAATATAATTGCACATGCACTACACATTTATACACATACATTTGTATGTACATACACATATGTTTATATTAGGAATGAGCAATATGGCACTACACTAAAAATGCAAATTTGGCAGTGCTAATGCCCGTATCAAAATAGATTTGGTACGGTTTTAAACTGTATCAAAAAATGGCATCTTTGTTATTTTGATATGGCTTAAAACCGTATCAAATTTATAATTTGATACGGTTTTAAACCGTATCAAATTGGTATTTAGATACGGCTTAAAACCATATCAAATTATAAATTTGATACGGTTTTAAGATGTATCAATTGATTAATTTAATACGGTTTTAAACCGTAACAATCTACTAAATTAATATTGCTTAAAGCCGTATTAAATTAATATGCTGGCACTATCCACTTCATAGATCGATACGGTTTTAAGCCGTATCAATTTAGTAGAATGATATGTCTTAAAACTGTATCAAACTGCTATACTGATACAGCTTAAAACCATATTTAATACCTCATTTATACAATGCTATTAACGAATTAGATACGGCTTTTAACCATATCAAAATCTGTATATCATATATGCAATATACAGAAACACTGTACCCATTGATATACAATATATATATATGTGTGTGTGTGCGTGTGTGTGCACAAGAAAGAAGATACGCTGCACCCGTATAACAGTATATAAAGAAGATACACAAAGCATAATTCGATTAATAAACAAAGCATAATTCGATTAATACACAAACCTTAACTTCAATTAATACAAACCATATAACACAATATATATAAAGCATAATGTTCACATTTCTTGCTTAAAAAAAAGTCAACAAAACTGCAGTTGTCGAGCCCATGCAACTCATGCTTGTTCCAAAGCCTGAAAA
Organism: Allium sativum; assembly: GCA_030737875.1. Taxonomy (NCBI): domain Eukaryota; kingdom Viridiplantae; phylum Streptophyta; class Magnoliopsida; order Asparagales; family Amaryllidaceae; genus Allium; species Allium sativum. The sequence goes on along the minus strand of CM060927.1, from coordinate 295,023,355 downwards.
GAAATTAAAATAACAAACATCAGTTTAGTTCCGTCTCCACAACAACAAAAAGAAGACACCACTAATCCAGTTTGCAACTGAGTTGCAAACGGGAATCAGTTTGCAACTCAGTTGCAAACTGGAATCAGTTTGTGACTCGCAAACTGGACTCAGTTTGCGACTCATTCGCAAACTGAGTCCAGTTTGCGAGTTGCAAACTAGTTGAACAAGTTCCAGATTGCAACTGAGTCGCAAACTTAGTTGCAAACTGGAACCAGTTTGCGACTCCTCGGTCGCAACTGAGCTTGCTGCGACTCAGTCGCAAACTGAGTTTGCTGCGAATCAGTCGCAAACTAGACATGTAAAGGGTACAAATAAAGGTCGTGTATAAATGAAAATGCTTGTAACAGTTCAAAGGCTACAAATAAAGGGTACAATATGTGTGAAAACGAGACAGCAGGACCATGAATTGTGAAGTATAAAGTAGCATGGATCATGAACTGTTACCCTGGCGACTTGTTATTGAGTTTATGCCCACTGCCATTTTGACCCAAACACAAGCCAAGAGCAACAGTTTATATTTTTTTCATATTGAAGATCACATCGAGTGGCGGTCTCAGGTTATCCAACAAAATTCAAAGTCCATGCATGAAATCTGTCAATAAAACTAAATTATTTTCCTAGACACTAAGCGCCCAGATCCCCACAACACATATATTGAAACTTACCACTGTTGGCTTAGTAGAAACAAAACTATCACATTATCTTATTCTTTTGTTTTACAGTAAATAATAGCTTCATATACTCTACGCCACTCATTGTTTTATACTTTTCTTCATCGATACTTTTCATAATATCATCAAATGAACCTCCCATCGCATTAGAATTTTCACTAAGGAAGGTAGCTATAAACACAAGTTCATTATCATTGTTCGCAACAGCCCTGTGCTCAGTGGTCATATATATATATATATATATATATATATATATATATATTCGATTGCTCCGTATATACATATATCACCAAAACTTCTAAATTATTCAAATATCTAGGGAAGCTTTAGTTGAAAACAATAAGGTGATTCTAAAATTCAGGTTTCAAACGACAAAAGGAAAGGACTTAAGTTAAACAAAATCCCCGGTCTCGCCCAGGCAACCGGTATATATAATAATTGATATTATAAATGAACAAGCAGTGCATAAGTGGTCCGTCTCATGCGTGAATTTTGTCAGCACGGACCAACAAGCAATTAGGTGCTACAACACCTATAAGCTGACGAGGCAAGGAGTGAAGCAGCATGTCTGACAAAAGCAATAAAAACTGCAACATGCAGTTGTTAGACCCAAAAGTGGTTCTAACACCCAAATTGATTAAAAGCAAGATGAAATGAGATAAAAATAAAAATGAACACGCAGGATTTATAGTGGTTCGGCGAAGAAATGCCTACGTCCACTTATCTTTCACTATATTCAATAATTCAGTTGCAAGTACAATGTAAGATTCACTCAATTCCACTCACAACTCACTTATGTTCACTTAATTGACTAAAACAAAAAATGAAAGATGATTTGGATTCTCCGGGAGTAATGGAGTTCGGATTATGGAGGTGGTTCAATTCTCAAAGTGCTAAAAAAAAGATCCTTCTCTTTGTCTCCAGACGGGGTATTTATAGGTGTGAATTTTCTTGAAACTTGATCCGGGTCGGGGCCACATGTCGTCCATCCCACTATCTTCGGGTTCGGATGAACTATTATGTTGACAGCGCATCAAAGGAACGAACGTTATGGGTAGGAACTGGTCATAGCCGGTCCGGATATCCAGGCGATTTTGCAGGAGAGTAACATGGAGCATGGGTTCGGGTCGGAGACGCGCAGATAAGGGGTTCGGATCGGGATACCCGATCCGAACCGGATTGGCTTAGATGCAATGCTCTCTTCTTCTCTAATCTGCTCCGCTCCGATCCATTTTCGTGGCAAACAGGTGGCTTTCCGATCCAATCGAGATTTAGTTGCCCTCCGATCCGATTAGATATGCCTTACCAATTTACTCAGTAGGAGTTCACCGATCCGAACAGAGGACTCTATCCGACCCGAACCGATAGGTTGCTCTGACCCGACCCGAACAGCTGCTGCTATCTAATCTAGATTGTAGTGTCTTCTCCAATCCGAACCGAAGTCTTCTAATTAGAAATGCTCTTCAATGTCTGGTTTCTTGATTTTGTGTTGCCTAGTTCACAAAGTAGGCTAACATTTTGCCCCCTCAAAGGATGCTTCTGTTGTATACGAAGCGTGCTTTGATGTCGTTTGAAATGCTAGTCCTTGAATTAGAGCAGTCAGAAAGTCACTTCTGTTTGTTTGTGAAGATGCGTTTCTTCATGAAGACATGTCTCTTATTGCTTATATATGTCGTGAAATACTTGATTCACTTTCTTCATTTTTGAGTCAAGTTCAGAAGTTCTTCTCGACATATAGTATTCTTCTCAGGTATGCTCTTTCCTAGTTTTTTTTTTAAATCCAATTCGAATGCTAGAGGAATGCACAGATTTCTACCCGGTTCGGTGTCCGACTCGAGCACCTATTCTTCCTGTCTCGCTTTGCACTGGGTTGATGGGCCGGAAGATGTGGGCTGGCTTGGACTCGGTCCGAACGGAGTAAAATACGGGGAATACAAAGAGCCATCTCACGTCTTATATAAACTCAACCACCCAAACTCTTCTACCTTTTTTACTCCCACAATTCTTATTCTCCCAGCTTTATACTGAAACCCTATTTCTTAAAAAATCCAAAAACTCCAAAACTTCTCGTTTCATTCTTCGAATAAAACATCTAGGTATTTTAAATCTCCGATTATTTATGTAATAACTGATTTCAGCTAGAATTTGCGGTTAAATCGAGCGATTGGAGTGTGGTATTTGTTGAACTCCGACGCCTGGATCTCCTCCACCGTTTGTCATCGTCGTTGATGGCGTCTTCACCGTCTCGAGGTAGCAACGGGGGTCATTGGGATCCAGCGTTAAACATTCAAGCATATAAACGCTTAACTTCATTTGGGTCTAGTGAAATTTGAAGACGAGAAAGGGGAGAATAGGAACTGGGTTCGGTTCGGGTAAGGAAGTGCTGAAGCAGCGGAGGGGAGGACAAGTTCATATGTTAGGATCGGGTCGGAACGACTAGAGGAAAAGATAGAGAAAGGAAAAGGACGTATGGATCCTTTTGTTTGCTGAACCACTCCAAATGCTTATTCCGATCCGGTTTTAAACTGCCAAATGTGAATGTCTTCTCCGAACCGAACAATGCGCAGACCCGAGCCGATCCCAGCTATATGCACATCCGATCCGAACCCAACAATAAGCACGCCCTACCCGAACTGAATGATATGCATATTCCGACTCAAAGCACAAGACTTTATTCAACCAGGGTTAATTAATGCTTGACATAATCTTCAACTTAATGAACAGTTAGGGTAGTGCCTTATGAACGTAAACGATCATCAAGATTTATTCTGAACATCGCCGCTCCGTTAGAACATCGCATTATGCTTTTAAGTGTTTTTCTTCTCATGTTTTGCACACACCACACACACTTTAGCTCATACATATGCACAGGGGGCACGGGATAATTTACTCTAATCCGTGCTATTGCTTCTTCAATAGTTCTATGACAATGAGGCCCAGACGCTCTTCCCGTCTAGCTGAGAAGAAAGAAGCCCCGGAAACTTCTAACAAAATCACTCTTGAGGATATATCTTCTTCGTCTGATCCAGAATGGGACAGTGAGGGTCCAGACTACGGGGTTGGAGATCGAGAAAGCAACGAGGCGTCTTCGGAGAACGAGGTATCTCTAGGTTTTGAGGAGGAAGGAGGGATCGGTGACAACCGAGCCCCTGACGAATTTGAAACAGCCATCATATTGGAATCACCTTCGGACTCCGTTGAATCAACAATTGACAACGATCGACTTGTCCGAATTTGCCTAAAATACGGGATAATGAAAAGGGACACTCTAGTGCCTTCACGCTCTGACCGTCCCCACAACCCTCCAGAAGGATATATGACGGTCACTCGATTGATGTGCATGGTTGGTGCCATTCCTCCATTCTCTCCATTCATTGTTGATTTTTTAAGGCAAATGCGGATTGCCCCCATGCAATTGCATCCCAATTCATATGCCTATTTGCACACCTTGTACATAGTATATCGTGAAATCCTAGGCATAGAGCTCACGTTCGATGACGTTCACTTCTTCTATAATTTCAAGCATCGAACTCGAGAAACTCCATCCTTCTGCTACTTTGAATCAGTTCCAAAGAGGAAGATAATCTCTGCACCATTTAGCAGTAAAGCTGGAGATTCCAGACTAGAATGGTTCTACATGAAGCAACAGCCTGGATGCGCCAGGAGATGGACAAAATCAAGTAAAGCGTTGATTTTCTGAACCCGGACTCTATACACTTGAATCATCACCCTGACCTGTTTTCCTTTTTGTTTGCAGTCGACAATCCCAAACAGATATCAGATCAGGTGTTCTTCGATCGGATGCACCGACTTCTTAATGGCGATCAAAAATTCTTGACTATCGACGAGGTCCTTAAAGATGAATACCTTCACTTTCATGGGCTGCTATCCGTTTTTCGTAGCATCGGCCATGGGACGGTCCCTTACGCATACATTCCTCCAGTGGAGATAGTTCCAGAGACAGGAGAAGGCTCGGGAATTCCTACAGCGCCTCTTCAAACTTCACCTTCTCCATCTTCCACACAAGATGATGAATTGGCTAATCTGGCCGAAAAGCATCGTGAAGGGTATATTGCCCCCGAGGAAACTACTTCTCTAGACAAGTCAAAATCCTCCCAAGAGTCGCCACTTCATGCTTCCGAAGGGGATGTTCCTAGTACCGATGAGCACATATTTCAGGGTTTGGGGGATCTCCCCTTACCTGAGACTATATATACTTCAGAGGATTTCAGGAAGGATCCTTTAGTCTTCACCTCTTCTGAAGAAACCACTCCCGCTAAGGCCAAAGAGCCTGCCCGCACTAGTCTAGCTTCAGACTCGGGTTGGTTGGGGGGAAACACACCACTTAGGATACACTTTACACCACAGCATTAGCATTCATTGCACTTCTTTCTCCATGAATCCACTAATTCTAAACTTCGTTTATTTTATCGTGCAGGTATAATGTCTCGATCCTACTACGATATAAGAAAACTTCGTCGCAGCATGTCCAATCCTCCTCAGGATGTCGAGTATGATCGCCGGGATGATCGTGGTAGGGAGGAGAGAAGACCTTATGATCCCTATCGTTCTCGACCCTCACGCTCCCGCTCACCAGTTCGATCGGAACAAGAGAAATATAAAGGTTACCAAAGCCGTAGGGAGGAGGACAGACCACAATCCAAAGACTCCTCCTCTTCCTATGAGAAACGCAGTAGAGAGAAAAGTCCTCCAAAGGAAACCGGGTCTCGAAGTAAGCAAAAGGTCCCTGCTACTAAACGACCTAGGACAGACAAAGAGACTACAGAATCCTCTTCAGGAAGGGACACCGAATTAACAATCCTCGCTCCTCCCCCACCAGATGCGGGAACTGCAATAAAGCGGGCATATTTGAAAGAGCAATTTCCCGAACACTACTTCGAAACTCTGACTTTTTTACCTGCCCTTGAACCTATTTCGTCTAATTGGGCAGATGAGGCCAAAGCAAAGATTGATGCGGTGCAAAAACAATATACTGAGATGTTCAAATATTCGTGCAATCTTTCTAAAATCATCCGCACTCTAATCACAAATACTGATTCAATGCAAAAGACCGCGGAGGAGGATACTAAGGCCTTAAAAGCTCTAGGAAAAGATTTGGAAGACACTCAAGCTCAGCTAGCGGTCGCTCAAAGGGACGCTTCTAATTTCAAACAACAATTCGAGGACATGCAAAAACGTTATCACGATTTGCTTGAATCTCATACTCAGGAGCGTTCTGAATTAAAAAAGCAAGCTGACGAGGCCAAGTCAGAGGCTGCTAAGACACGCATTGCTTATGCTGAGCTTGAGCGGAAAAACACCGAGTTAGCAAAGAGGAGTGCTGAATTAGAAAAGAAGAACGCTGACTTGGCTTCAAAGTTGTTGGAGGTAGAGAACAGGGCTGCTCTGGCCGAGGGCAATGTGGAGTGTGCTATTAAATCTGCGGAGGATGCCCGCAAGCAACTATCAGAGGCGGAGGCTGATATTCAGGGCTTCGGCGAGCTAATGATTGAATTCTTCGCACACATTATTCGTCGTCGAAACATTTCTTGGATCGAGGACTATCCATCCACTCTGGTTCAAGTATGGAATCAAATCGTTGAGTGGGAAAAAGAAGAACTTAAGGTCGATTCTCTTGATGAAGATAAACTGATGGAGAAATACTTGAGAGATGATGAACCGGAGCGTCTAGCTGAAGGGCGCCGCCTCATTGCTGAGGCCATGGAAGAAGAGAGACGGAAGTCTAAACAAAAAACCATTCTCAAAGCTGGTTCCTCTTCTTCTGCCCCTGCAACCTCCGAAGTAGAAGGGTATGATCCCGAAAATCCGGGAATTCCTCGAACAACCCTGCTATCCCTTATTCCTGAACTAACCCCAGAGGTAGTGGTCACCCCCGCTGATAAGTCTTCGGAAGGTATCGCTATCTTTTCTCCTCAATTTGCCAAAGCTATTTCTACCTTTCGCCATGTGATTGAACAATCGATGAGAGACCCTTTGTTTTCGCCTGAGTTGATAATCGTTGCTTCTCATTCTGTAGGTGTTGAATCATCCGAAAAGACAGATGTAGCTCAAGGAGCTGTCGCTGGGACAAAGCCCGCTGATAGGGCCAAAGAAGGGGAAGACAAGGCTGCTTCTATAGACTTGGGGGAAGGAAGTGAGCCAACTAAGGTCACCACTCCCCATGATGAAGAAATGATAGCAGCTTTAAAGGACGACGGAGGAGACGGGGGGCATGAAGAGGAACCGGAAGTCGCAATAACTGGGGAGTCGAAAAGCGCTGATGACGTTACCTTGGCTGCCGTGAAGGCTGATCAAGATAAGCGCTTGCAATTAAAGGCCGAAGAACTAGACCCTGAGGTCCTCAAGCCCCTCGCAGTTGTGGATGCGGGATCAAGGTTAGTTGTTAAGCTCTCAACTAGATCTATTACAGAAGAACTTGCTAAAAAATCTTCTCTTGATTCCAGTGCCCCGCCCTCCGGGAAGAAGTCTACTGGCTCCAGTACCGCATCTTCAGGGAAAAAGAAATCGAAGCGAATCTTGACCGAAGCCGAGAAAGAAGCAAAGGATGCGGAGAAAGCCGCCAAGAAATCCAAGGCTCATTCCAAATCTAAATAGTGGATTGTCCTGTATCTTTTTAGTATTTTTGTGAACCAATAATTGCTGCTACAAAAGCAGCTCCTGCACTTTCTTTTCTAGCTATTTCCCTGTACAAATTCATTCATCTGTAAATAAAAATAATTCACTTTTTGCAATGTTTGTTTGTTAGTAGTTATGCATGTCTACAGTTGTGAAACGAAATTGTGGAGGGGGAAATATGTGTATGCATATGTGTCCCCAGTCAATTTCCACAAGTTATTCAATGCTTAACCAAGCAATCTGAATGCCCCCAATTCTCTGACGGGATAGCACTTCCTGTGTCGTCAGTACCTGTCGTTTTTTCTGGCATTTCTTTTATACTCTCCCTCTTTCTCTTGAGAGTTAGAGTTCGAGTTCAGTCATCTGTTTATTCCCCGGTCGTTCAACGGGGAAAGATTTCTTTCTCGGCGCTCAGTCGGAGACGCCTTTATACTCTCTTTCTTTCTCTGGAGAGTTAGAGTTAGGAAGAGAATTTCTTTTTCAGCGCTCAGTCAGAGACGCTTTTATACTCTCTCTTTCTCTGGAGAGTTAGAGTTAAGAATGTCGTTTTCTCATTCTTTTATGTCTTATTGCACAAATAATCGTTGTGCTTCTTTTTATGTCTAAACTGTTTTCAACCTTTTTAGGCTCTGAGTTATCCTGTATTTTATAATCACAACAGAATAACTGATGAATGTAAATGCATAAAAGTAAATAACACACAATATTTTTATAGTGGTTCAGCTAAGTCGTAGCCTACATCCACTTTATAGTCCTTTATTCATATCATCAGATTTTCCCAAGGCAAGGCGTGCCTTATTACAGAGTTCATAAGAAAAATAACACAAAGTACAGTGTTTTTAATCCAAATATCGCATTAAGTGTTGGGCATTCCATGCTCTGGGGACTTCTTCGCCATCCACGGTCGTTAACTTGAAGGTTCCTTTTTGAAGTTTCCGTTGAATGACAAAGGGTCCTTCCCATTTTGGGCCGAGGTGAGGAAGGGATGGAAAAACTCTCTTTAGCACCAAATCTCCTGGTTCAAAAGTTCTGAGGCGAACTTTTTTGTCATAATAGCGTGCCATCTGACGCCGATGTCTTGCTGCACGCAAATCTGCTTCGTCCCTTTTCTCTTCGACTTCATCAAGAGACTCAAGTAAGAGCGCCCGATTCGTCATCGGGTCATAATATGTCACCCTGTGGGAAGGAACTTCCAGTTCAACTGGAATTACTGCTTCTGAACCAAAGGAGAGAGAGAAAGGGGTATGACCGGTGGCTGTCTTAAATGTTGTTCGATATGCCCACAAAGCTAGGGGCAATTCGTCAACCCATCTTGCCTTTGCACGCTCTAACCGTTTCTTGAGGATGGATTTTATAACTTTGTTTATTGCCTCTACTTGTCCATTCGATTGCGGATAGGCAACTGCAGTATATCGCTTGTCTATCTTATACTTCTGACAGAAATTTCTGAATTCAGTACTATCAAACTGGGTTCCGTTGTCAGTTATGATCGTCCTTGGAATCCCGAACCGGCATATAATATTTCTGACCACAAAACTTATCACCTTTCTTGTTGTGATCTTGGTCAAGGGCTCAGCTTCCACCCATTTCGTAAAATAGTCCACGGCCACTATTGCATACTTAGCTCCTCCTTTAGCAATCGGTAAAACTCCAATGATATCAATTCCCCACGTGGCAAATGGCCAAGGACTCACCATCGATTTAAGTTGGGTCGACGGTGCCCTGGGGATTTTGGCGAATCGCTGGCACTTATCGCAGCGTCGTGAATAATCAGCTGCATCTTTATTGATTGTAGGCCAGAAGTATCCGTACCGCAATATTTTCTTTGCTAAAGTTTGACCTCCTATATGATCTCCACACTCACCTTCGTGTACTTCTCTTAGTACACGCTTGATGTCGTCGTGTGCGATACATCGTAACAGGGGCATAGAAAATCCTTGCCGATAGAGAGTATCATCTTGTATGACATATCTAGTAGCTTTGCGAACTATAGCTCTTTTCTCACTCTTCTTTGATGGGAGTGTCCCATTCTTGAGGAAATTCTTAATTGGAGTCATCCACGACTCCTTCTCTGGTTCTGCTTCAAAGATGAATTCAATTTCCATTGACTCAAAGCTTGGCGACTCCAACGTTTCAATTGGAATTATTTCAGTCTCCTCTGGATTGTCGGAACTAGCCAGCTTTGCTAGTCTATCCGCTTTCTGGTTTTCAATTCTGGGAATATGTGTTATGCTGTACCGATCTAAGCTATTCAATAGCTCTTTCACTTTCTTGAGGTAGGCGATAAGTCGAGGTCCTCGAGCCACGAATTCCTCTCGCACTTGACAAACAACAATTTTAGAGTCACAAAATATGTCTATCATTTTTACTCCGAGGTCTTTAGCAAGCTTCAGCCCGGCGATCAGGGCTTCATATTTGGAGTCATTGTTAGTTGCCGAAAATTCTAATCGCAGGGCGTAATATAACGACCGTCCCTCGGGAGTAACCAAGACAATTCCAGCTCCGGACCTTCGGTCATTCTTGGCTCCATCTGTATATAATTTCCACGGATTCATTTTTAGCTCATCCTCGGACTTAACCACTCTGTCATTGATTATTTCCTCCTCTGGAATGGTGAACTCCGCAATAAAGTCTGCTAGCGCTTGCCCCCTGATTGACTTTCATGGTTGAAAATTCAAATCAAACTGACTTAGTTCTATATTCCATTTGATCAACCTTCCCGATGCTTCGGGTCTCTGCAACACCTGCCTTAAGGGCTGGTCGGTGTATATGGTTATTGGATGGGCTTGGAAATAGTGACGAAGTTTTCAGGATGCGATCAGGAGGCTGTAAGCGAGCTTCTCAATTTTTGGGTAGTTGCGCTCTGCCGCTGCTAATTTCTTACTTACATAATACACCGGCCTTTGTACTTTGTCTTCTTCTCGAACCAGGGCTGTGCTGACAGCGTGAGCCGAGACTGCCAAATAAACAAATAATTCTTCGTGATCTACGGGCTTTGATAAAATCAGCGGTTTCTCTAGCAGTTCCAACAGATTTTGAAAGGCCTCAACACAATCTGGAGTCCACTGGAAGTTTTTCTTTCCCCTTTTTATCAAATCAAAAAACGGAACACATTTATCTGTGGCTTTGGAGATGAATCTACTCAGCGCCGCTACTTTTCCTGCCAGACTTTGGACGTCTTTAATTCTCCTCGGTTCTTCGATGTTTCTAATCGCTGCTATCTGGCTAGGGTTGATTTCAATTCCTCGGGAACTCACAATGAAGCCAAGGAACTTTCCCGATGCCACTCCAAATGAGCATTTCAGAGGATTCAATTTCATCCGGTACTTTCGCAAGATACCAAACATTTCCGCTAAGTCTTGCGTATGGCTGGAAGACTGCTTTGATTTGACAAGCATATCATCCACATAAACTTCCATAGTTTTTCCTATTTGATCATAAAACATTCTATTTACCAAGCGCTGATAAGTAGCTCCAGCGTTTTTAACCCGAATGGCATTACAACATAACAATATAGCCCCAAATTCGTAATGAAACTCGTATGTTCTTGGTCTGGTACGTGCATAGGAATTTGGTTGTATCCAGAATATGCGTCCATGAAAGAAAGAAGTTCATGACCTGCTGTCGAGTCTACAAGCTGGTCAATCCTGGGAAGTGGGAAACTATCTTTCGGGCAAGCTTTATTTTAATCTAAAAAGTCAATGCAAGTCCGCCACTTTCCGTTTGGCTTCTTTACTAAGACGGGATTCGATATCCAGTCGGGATATGTCGAATCTCGAATAAATCCATTCTGCTTCAACTTCTCTACTTCCTCTTTGAGAGCAGCCGACCTCTCTGGGCCCAGCATGCGTCTCTTTTGCTTCACAGGCGGATGCTTCGGATTTACATTCAATTTGTGACTTATAATGGATGGTGATATCCCACACATGTCAGCATGGGTCCAGGCGAACACGTCTAAGTTTGCCTTCAAGAAGTCCGTTAGTTCTTCAGCACGACGTGGATCCAATTGAGAACCAATCTTCAAAACTTTCGTCGGATCAGCTTTATCAATGGGAATTTCCACTGTCGCTTCATTAGGAGTTGCATTCCTAGCCTCTGGTTCCTCGTCTTTTCTGGGATCCAGGTCTTCAGGCGTTCCTTTGGGCAACTCCCTCGGGGTCAATCTCTCTAATTGCTATGCCGAGTCCCCCTTTGAGGTAGACGAGGTATCCTTACTCTCAACATTAAATCCTTTCATCAACATCTTTAGTTCGGCCACATAGCAGGCCCGTCTGGAAACTTGATCCCCTCTCATTACTCCAGTTCCGGCTTCGGTTGGGAACTTAAGTAACAAGCACCAAGGGGCGATACAAACTCTAAATTCAGCGAGGGCAGGTCTCCCCAAAAATGCGTTATAAGGCGAATCTACGTCCAATACCACGAACTGAAGCATTCGCACTCTTCTACGTTCTCCTTGCCCCAGGGTCACGGGCAACTCTATGTATCCCATGGGAGCTGTCGTCGCCCCGTTGAAGCCTCTAATCCATCCTTCACAAGGTTTCAGATCTTCGGACTCAAGCTTCATCTGATCAAATGACTTCTTGAACAAAATATTAACGGAACTTCCATTGTCTACTAATACCTTATGGACCAAGGCCGACCCAATGGTGGTAGTAATAACCAACGGATCATTGGTGGGTGATTGTATCCCAGTATTGTCTCGACTGCGAAATACCACGTCGTCGAACATGGTCTTCTGTTGTTTTATGGGGGTGACATCTTCCAAATCATCACCTTCATTCACGTCTAGATGCTTGGCAGCATTCACATATTGATCCATTGATCTGAAACTTCGGATTGCCGGGTGAGGTCCGCCTACTATGGAGTTGATAACAATTCCTTTACCTTTCTGCTGCGCTGTAGGCTTGGGAGCAGGTAGAATCTGTTTTGGAGCCTGCTCACCTTGCCCCCTGTCTCTCGGGGCAACCTTGTACTCATCCAACTTCTCTTCACGCAACAGTTTCTCAATCACATCCCTCAAATGCCGACATTCATTAGTTGAATGCCCGTGAGTTCCGTGAAACAAGCAAAATTTCCCTGTCGCCATTTCTTTCTCGGTCGAATCACGAGGTGGCGGTCTTTTGTACTGCAACACATTGTACGTATCCAGGTAAATATTTTCCAGGGTGTCGTTCAATGGTGTATAATTCTCGTAGTTCTGGAACCGGGGTCTTTTGTTAGGATCACTGCCCCTATTTCTGTTTCTTCTGTTACCGTTTGGATTACGATTATTGTTGTTGTTACCCCCGCTTCCAGCATTGCTGTTTCCACCCATGTTTCCTACATTTACTTCAACCTTGCCAGAACTTTCCCCAGACTGCTTTACGGCGATGTTACTCTGCACATTCTCCTTTGAAGCCGTCTCAGACTTTCTCTTTCGGTTTGCCCTGGCCTCCTCTCGTCTTAGATAAATATCGGCTTTTTCGTAGAATATCTCTCTTGTGGAGGGTGTTTTCCCAGAAAGGTAGTCTCCAAACTCAGATTCAGGATCGACTCCTTCCTTCAACGCCATCAGAATAGTGGGCTCATGCGGGTCACTGACCTCAGTTACAGCTTGGTTAAAACGATCAAGATATGCCCTTAAAGATTCTCCTGGTGCCTGCTTGATTCTCGATAGTTCAATAACACTTTTGGACTTTCGGGCATGTAGTCGGAACTGGTTCATGAAACGCTCGCTTAGTTCCTTGTAATTCGAAATCGAACGAGGAGGAAGTCGGGTAAACCAGAACAAGGCCACATCTTCTAAGTAGATTGGGAATGCTTTGCACTTCACTTCATCAGGGGCAGCAGCAGCATTCATGAGCCACGAATACCGCATCAAATGCTGTCCCGGATCAGTCCTTCCGTTGTACTTGTCCATTTGTGGCAAGTTAAAGCGTCGGGCAAATTGGAAGTCGAGGATATCGTCGGTGAAGGGAGTATGGCTTCGCTCAATGCCATAGTCTTCATTTGTATAATTCCGGCTCTCGGACATAATTTGGCGAACCATTGCCTGTACATCAGCATTAGTTAGGGGCCGCTCAGGTTCCCTGGCCCTAGTATCCGAGTTCCTTCTGGGCTCTTGCTCAGGAGATGCCCTTCTTCTTCGAGCTGCCTCTGCTCGATTCCATTCCCTGCATTCCCGGTCGATCTCGGGAGGAGGGGACTGGAGTCTTTGCCCCCGAGTGGGGTCATTGTTTCCTAATGCTCGTGCGATATCCTCACGAGATCCCAAAGATCCAAATGTCAGCTGCTCCACGTTATGAGGTCGTTCGAGTGGCCTTCGTTCACGGGGCCTCTCTTCCTCGGAAGATGAAGATTGATCTACTGGTGTGTGACGAACCGGTGATGGAGTTCTCTGTCGACGGAGTTCACTAATCTCCCGACTCATGAGCCTCATATTTTCCTGCATCATGAGATTAGTGCGCTCGTGAACTTTCATGGCCTCCCTCGTGCTCTCAAGCATGTCAAGCAAGCGCGAGAAATCTCCTTGGGTGATGGGCGTAGATGGATTGACCTGATCACCAACCCTGGTAGCTGGAATTGGAGCATTCGTAGGGGCTCGAGTAGAGGTTCCAGCTTCACCAAGCATCGGGTCGGATCGGAGGTAGGAAGTCGGATCGGTTCGGAGCTGGGGAGCCTGGTCGGATCGGTGCGTGGCAAGCAGCTCGGGTCGGTTCAGATTGGGGGAATGCACTGCTTCAGAATCTCCTACCCGGATCGGATCAGAGCTCTCCCCCTGCTGGCGGCTCGGATTTCCTGCATTGGTTCTTCCTGCTGCTGAACTCTGTCCCCGAGACCTTGTTACAACAGCATTTTGCTGGTCTTCGCCAGCCCCATTTCCTCGAAAAGGTTGAACTTCCTTGCCTTTTCCTTTGGCCATGAGTTTTTGACAATCACTTCAACAAATATAAAAAAGCGGAGAAACTTAAGGATTCACTTCTTTGAACTCAACGGTCCAAAAGTAGAAAGAGATCCCGGAAAACAAAGAATTTAAATGAGAATTCTCAGTGAAAGCACCAAAATGTTAGACCCAAAAGTGATTCTAACACCCAAATTGATTAAAAGCAAGATGAAATGAGATAAAAATAAAAATGAACACGCAGGATTTATAGTGGTTCGGCGAAGAAATGCCTACGTCCACTTATCTTTCACTATATTCAATAATTCAGTTGCAAGTACAATGTAAGATTCACTCAATTCCACTCACAACTCACTTATGTTCACTCAATTGACTAAAACAAAAAATGAAAGATGATTTGGATTCTCCGGGAGTAATGGAGTTCGGATTATGGAGGTGGTTCAATTCTCAAAGTGCTAAAAAAAAAGATCCTTCTCTTTGTCTCCAGACGGGGTATTTATAGGTGTGAATTTGCTTGAAACTTGATCCGGGTCGGGGCCACATGTCGTCCATCCCACTATCTTCGGGTTCGGATGAACTATTATGTTGCGCATCAAAGGAACGAACGTTATGGGTAGGAACTGGTCATAGCCGGTCCGGATATCCAGGCGATTTTGCAGGAGAGTAACATGGAGCATGGGTTCGGGTCGGAGACGCGCAGATAAGGGGTTCGGATCGGGATACCCGATCCGAACCGGATTGGCTTAGATGCAATGCTCTCTTCTTCTCTAATCTGCTCCGCTCCGATCCATTTTCGTGGCAAACAGGTGGCTTTCCAATCCAATCGAGATTTAGTTGCCCTCCGATCCGATTAGATATGCCTTACCAATTTACTCAGTAGGAGTTCACCGATCCGAACAGAGGACTCTATCCGACCCGAACCGATAGGTTGCTCTGACCCGACCCGAACGGCTGCTGCTATCTAATCTAGATTGTAGTGTCTTCTCCAATCCGAACCGAAGTCTTCTAATTAGAAATGCTCTTCAATGTCTGGTTTCTTGATTTTGTGTTGCCTAGTTCACAAAGTAGGCTAACAGCAGTATTAGAGTTCACAACTGATTTTCACAAACTAGTAAAAGCAAAGACTTGACGATAAAATTGTGATGTCACACTTACTTTGAAATCAGTACTTCATTCCAAGATAAAATTAAAAAGGTGAAGCAAATCAGTTTAAAATTTGTATTCATTAATTTGTGTACATATGAGTTAAGGAAATAACTTAATTAGTTGCAAACTGGAATCAGTTTGCGAGTTCACCCAAAGATTTGTTTTTGGTCATTGCATCGATTCCCACTTTCACGCTTTAGGGTCATTGCTTAGATTTTCCAAATTTCGTGCTCTAACCAAATACTTGGTAAGAT
This sequence comes from Allium sativum, assembly GCA_030737875.1. NCBI lineage: Eukaryota > Viridiplantae > Streptophyta > Magnoliopsida > Asparagales > Amaryllidaceae > Allium > Allium sativum. The sequence continues at coordinate 295,007,726 of CM060927.1, read as the reverse complement.
TAAACTGGTTTTAGAAGATCGCTTCTTGGTAATTGTAAGTGACTGAACAGTTTGTGATAATCGTTCTTTGATTAAACAGCCACCATTGCATCAATCATATGTAAGCTTCCTAACCTAAAATCAAATTGAGCAATGGTCTAAAGGCCAAAATAATGGCACATAAATTTATTAAATAATATGACATCAACTATTTAGCTGAATAATTTTTTATTTCAATATCCATATGTCTAGCTTTTTGAGTTTATTCCTAAGAGCATATCAGCCTGTCAGGTATTCTTTACATTTGCTATATGTTATCCGCATAAAGGAAGATAAATTGTGTAAACTTCATGTTTATAGTCCGTTATTTCCTTATGAACAAGGTTTCAAATATTGGAATTTCATACGCAAAATCTCAATTTTCTCATGTAATATCTCATATTGGAAAAGATCTTGAACTAGATAAGTATTCCTGAATGTACAACTCAAATTTACAGCACAGGCAATTACTTTTAGGACAATATTAATTACAATCAAGATCTCGACATAGAGTTGGTTAAGATTTTTATATCTCAAATGAGGTGTTAGTCAACTGAGACATGTATAAGTCTGCTTTTTGACTAGCTCAAGAGTGAATGATATTTCGAACGAGATATCAATTGAAATGGACAACATTTGAAACACTTAGCTTAATTGAATTAGCTCAGTAACCAAGTTAACTTGCAATGTACTTTACTTTGATTACATTTGACCGTTTTAAATCTATTCCAAAATTTGTTTGCTTCATTTATTTGTGTAGTTTATTGTATATAAAAACAATGCTAAATTTTGATTGTTTTAATGGTCATTGAACATCAACGCTCTAATCTGGGTTTGGACCTCCTTTCCAGTGGAATATTAAAGAAGAAATTCACTATTTAATTGGATCAATGAACTATCACTTATCAGATTTGATTGTTGCATAAAGCAAAGTTTTTACACAACTGTTAATTAAGTTTAAAAATAAGAAAATATTGACCATTGAACTTTATGATCCAAATCCATTTTCGATTATCCATGTTAAAGGTTGAATCACTTCGTCGATAATCTACCATGGAAGGTGATTCAAATCAGGTACACACTAAGAAAGGCTTCCATCAGCTATTTGCAACATTTTCATTCACATTTTTGTTGTATTTTTTTTATTTTACAAAGGTCTAAATGAGTGAAAAAAAGAACGAAATAAAGCAAAACTCCACAAAAACACTGACTGCATCCTTCGAATAATTGGCCCAAACAAAAAGTTAAGAAGATGTTACCTGTGTGTGGTGTTATAGAACGGCAATAGCAAAAGACAAATTGTCAGCTTGGTCAACTGTTGCATTATTTACCCTACTACGAACTGTTCAGTAGCTGTAAAAAGATAAAAAAAATTCAAAATTAACAGTGGACTATAAGATTCCTTCAATTGGTAAAACTGTACTCACCAGATGAGCAACAAAACATATCACTATCTCATGCAATTGGTAAAACTGTACAATTGATAAAAATATACTCATATGTAGTACTCATGACTTCAGATTATTCTACGTGAACTCATTTGACTTGATAGCATATAGTGATACACATTATCTTGATAGCATATAGTGTAAAATTATATATACCTACTCCAACGTCTATCGAATTAGGCTCTTTGGATGACACACAAACCCACCTACTCCGACTTCGTCAAAGGTCTCTGCAAATTGACGATTTATTTTGGTGGTTTTCTCATCCGACATCAGTATATTGTCCAAAACCAATTTTTCATGTGTAGATGGTACATTTTTCCCATGAATTCTGGACGATGAAAAATCTCGACATACAGTACCTGTTGCAATAATGTTGTCTAGATCTATCGAACAAAATAACTGCATCGAAATCAACTAATAATATAAAGCTGGTAATAAATACCTGTTGCTACTATGTCGAGATCAGAGTTGAGAATTTCACATTTTTTATTGTTCGAAACATTGGTTGTATCTGGAGAAGCAACAAATTTAGAAGAATCGAGTTGTCTGTTGCGTGCTCCATCAGCGGTATCTGACGGTACGATGTTTCTCATCAATTGAATCAGAACCTCCATTCGCCCCGCCATATTTCCCATTGTACCCTCCAAATTTCCCACCCTCGTTTTCAAGTCATCATTGTCTTGACTAACATATTTGTACCATTTCTGTGCAATAGCACAAGCCTTAACATTAGTCGCTGGTATGACGGTCCCAACACCGCGGCTCCTACCCTTTGTATCCATACCAAACATGTAACACCCCGAATTTTCTATTAACACTAAAGTTGCTAAAATATTAATAAGTGTGTAAGAGAGGGGATGTATCTAATATGAATATAAAAGTGTGTAAGAGAGGGGATGTATCTAATATGAATATAAAAATATTAATAAGTGTGTAAGAGAGGGGATGTATCTAATATGTATATAAAAACAATAATAAGTGTGTAAAAGGGGGGGATGTATCTAATATGTACATTGTAGAAAATATATATATATGGGCAGTTAATGCAAACATGAATAGAAGTTTATTAATATGCTGAGTGTTTGCTGAGTCACTTCTGACTCATTGCTGAGTCAACAAGATAAACCCCATCTTGTCTGAACGGCTGCGGTTATTTCTAGGATAAATCTAATGGCCTAAATGCATTCTAAAATCTATAAATAAGTGGGTAGACCCTAAACCTAAATCACTTGTAAAATTAGAGAAGCTACCATCATGCTGCTGCCATGGAGTTCAGCGTAGCCGTCACAAACTAAGAAGAGGAAGCCTAATCATCTACAACTAAATCTACACAAATCAAATCAAAAGATCTCTCTTTCTCTAATTCTTTTCTTTTGTTGGTGAGTATGATGATTCTCACAAGACTATTACAAACTAATTTGACTCAGTTATGAATGGATCACAAGAAAGTGATGTGATTTGTAATTGTAAATTCTATATATTGTGGATCTCTTATTATGTTATTATGTTGTCGTATGATGTAAATTATATATGCTATGTCATGCTATGTTGTAAATTCTCTTATGATATGTCGTGCTATGTTGAGAATCATGTCAAGCTATGTTATACTATCATACTATGCCATGTTATAAATCATGCTATATTATGTTGTAAAATCATGATGTTGTTGGAACATGCTTAAAGTTATGTTTTTTTTAATTTAAATGGATCTTGTTTATGGGAATTTGCCTATTAGGTTAGGTGTACCCATAAACTTGAAACTATAATTAAATAAAACTTGAATATGGGAATTTGCCTATTGAGTTAGGTCTACCTATATAAAACCATGTTGTTAAAAAATTAGATGATGTTGATTCACACATGTTCATATGTAAGTTTATGAAAATTGATTGAGATTATATTAGGTGAATTTTGAACAAGTTGACACCTTTAGGTCCATGACATGTATAATCTATGCAAGTTGGACATATGCAAGTTTCACCCCTTATTATGATTCATTTGGTCACATATACATGTTGTTATTATGATAATCTCTTTTATGCTATGAGTTAGGCTATTCGAGTCTAACATATATTTTGCGAATAAACGTTCAAACGTGGGGTAGGGGTAATATTAGGAATTAATAAATTGGGTGCAATTTTGTAAGATTTTGCATACCATGAATGGATGTCCATAATTGAGTCAATTATGGACATTGTTAAAAATTGGAAGTAATTAATAATTCAAGTAGGGAATTATTAAAATTGGGGGAAAGTGGATTATTATTAATAATCAATGCTTAGGACACGAGGTTGGACCCGTTTGTGATGTAAACCTGCCCGGACCCGCCCGGCAAATCCAGTAGTCACAAATGTCGGCCCAATGTGAGAGGTCCTAGGCCCAAAACTAAAGCATAACAGTTGTAAAGACACGAGGTTAGACTCTTTTATGGTGTAAGACTGCCCGGACCCGCCCAGCAAATCCAGCTGCCATAAATGCCAGTCTAATGTGAGAGGTCTTTATGAGGTTATGGCCTTAATGAACTAAGAAATACTTAACCAGATAATCATGTAAGGTGGGACATGGGGGTTAAGTAGGTGCCTTGGGTGGCATGAGGAATCTGGTGGTTGCCTTTAGAGGCATTTGAAATACGATTAGACTTAACCAAACACACATGTAAATGAACATGACTAAGTGGGTTAAGTGGGATGGACTAATGGGGACAAGCTTAGGTGGAATGCTTGTGGTAAATAGTGGGGGCCCATTTCAACCAGTATCCCAAAACGTATCTTTGTGGGCTCGACCCAAGTCGAGGACGGGACACGCATACTGGGTTTGACTATAAGAGGCCAAAACAGGGAGCGGTGCCAACGCAAGTCCAACGGGTTTCATATGCGTGTGTGGACCCGGGCTGGTAGGTAAGACGTTGTTGCATCGTGTAGGTATAAGCCGTGCATGTCCGTTGTATCAGGTTGCCACTTTAGGGGAGTGATACACCCCACTGTGGGGCCAGCACGGGTATCTACGAGTTAGGGAGCCGATCGAATAATGGGAAGTAGGGTACACCTAGTGGAGATAGGGGCAGGCGGCACCTATGTAGTCAGCTAGGGGTACGTAAAGCCATTGGGAAAGTTTCTAAGTGAAGCTAAGTGGGATGAATCTTTAGGGTGACTGGTGTGGTGCAGTATAGTGTTTATCCTTTAGTATTTAGGAGCGCCTATAACGTTGCCTTTAGCGATTGTCTATGTCCTTAATCTGCTCTTCATAGACATTTTCCTGTTTTCCAGCTTATGCCTTAGTCCAGTTATTTTGGTAATAGTATTGTAGAATTACCATATTCACCAGACTTTATGTCTGACCCCCTCTTTTCCATCCTTTTTCTCCCTTCAGGTCCGCAGGTTGGGCCAAGTTCTAGTGGAGTCTAGTTGGATCGCTTATCTTCTGGAAAGCTTGGACTGCTGAAGTAAAGTCCAGCTTGTTATCTTTCTTTTTAATGGATATTCATGTAATGGGATTATGTACTTGTTTTATCAAGATAGATATTGTACTTGACATTGAATGTGGTGTTATGATGTAATCAAACATGTTTTGACTTCTGCTACAATGAAATAAAGTTTTTGAATTTCCAAGTACTATTTTATATCTGTCTTGTTGTAATTTTACTGTTCTATATTCACTTAAAACCTCCATGGAAGTTAATGCATTCCCTTTGTGAGTGACATTAATGGACGTGGGGTGTTACAAAACACTTATGATAAGATATCTTCATCCACTGCCAATTTTTCTTCATCGCTATCAGTGATCTTTTCCTTCATTTTTGCAATTTTATCCTGAGATAAAATAATTCTTAAATGAATAATGAAATTTCAAATAATACGCAAGTTAATATTTGTTTAACTTACGAAGTACATAGAAGCGACATCTGATATGCTACCATCTTTTTTCGTGTGTGCCTTCTCTTATACTTGACGACGGTTGATACTTGCAGATGGATCTGCAACGGTCTGCAATATTCCATTTGTGTATATTTTCTATCATAATTGGGTTTTTTTACTATTTTTGAAAGAAAATGAATATAAATTACCATTTCGTGTTCTATTCTAGCGTGACTTTTGCGTCCTGCATGGTGAACATAATTGAGAAATAATTTATTTCTTTTGCCTGACTTCCTTCTTCCGCTCGCTTCAGGCGTTGCTTCATTTTTTATGAACTCGCTCCAATCTTCTTGAGCAATTCTAGGTGGACAATTTTTCAACCGTTCTTCTTCATTGTCTAAAATGTCATAAAAACTTACTCTTAAGTTTTTCTTATGTCTCCTATAAGCCTCGGCCATTCTTTTTATAAAGGTTTCCTTTGAAAGCGGCTCAAGCGCATATATTTTCTGCAAAAATTAAGAGTCGGACTGTAAAAATAGACTGTAGACATTTAAGTGCTATATTACCAAATTGCTCAAGTAAAAACTTACCACCAACTTGTTCCAAACATCGTCCTTATATGTTTTGGGTATTTTCTTCCAACTTATGTATGATATCGGCACATAAGCTCTTACTAATTTACCAAGCATAGTAGCGATTTTTGAAGCATTTTCTGATATTGGAATACCAAGTATGTTTTGATCAACTTTCTACTCTTTTGAACATGATGCATGTGATGATATTGGATGTGATGATACTGGATTTTGTGACATAATTTCCTGAAAAATATAATATAACTAATACATGTGATCATCACTACCATGCTTAATATGTTATCCACAATTCACAAGTTAACATATGGTTTTGGTAAAAAAAGCATTAACAATTCATGACATTCCAAATACATGTGATTTCCATGAGGAAAAAAAACATTCAACAATTCAATACATTCCAAATACATGTGATTCCGAATACATGTGATTCCAAAAAACATTCAACAATTCATTACATTCATAAGTTAACATAGGTTTTGGTTAAAAAAAGCAGTCAACAATTCATGACTTTCCAAATACATTTTCTAATTTCTCATTGCCTTCAAAAGCGGATTGGTAGACGGTAGGAAACTCAATGTCATCCACATTTGTAGTCAACCGTTTTGGTGTATGCAAAACCACAAACCATCCCTTATTTTTTAAATCTTTTGAATAGAACACTTGACTCGCTTCTGATGCAAGAATAAATGGCTCATCGTTCTTGTTGTTTTTGTTCTTTAATTTTCCTAAATTGACCATGATTAAGTTTGAAACGGGATCTATTTTACAACCATTGATCTTATCCTCAACCTTTACCCAATCACAATAAAAAACCGTTTATTTGAAGTCAATGTAATCCAACTCAAGTATCTGCTGAATGACTCCGTAATACGTTGTTTCTGCTTCTTTATAATTTTTATCTTTACCACTCGCTCTAAATTCTGTAATTGCTTTCATGCATACACTGCTATCCTGTGTGACCATACGGTCTTCGTACATTTTCATGGAAAATAAAAACCCATTCACTTGGTACTTCCTATAACTAAGCGCCATGAACTGCGGTCCATGTTCTAGCCGCCAAAGAGTTAGATCAACATTGCTGCAATTCACCAACTACATAAAACATAATAAATAAATAAATAAAAGCATGGTCTGTATTGCCAACTTATAAACACGTGAAATACTTATGATGATGTAATACCTCATTACGTAACCATAGAGTAAAATCTTGACTGACTTCGACAGTTGTAACTCTTCCTCGTGGTTGAAATCTAGTGCTTTTCACATAGGAGTTATACCTTCTATGGAAAACACATATCGAAATGAATATATAAACTGAATTAAAAAATGAAAATTTGAAACAAATTCATGAACTTACTTCTTCCATTCATCCAATCCATCATACTTATTAAGGACCCATCTACGCACTTGTTCAAACTGCACTTGGGTTAACGTTATATTTTTACCGTTATCTAAAGGTATCTCGCCAGCAAACTCATCATCCTCATCTAAAAATGCTTCGCGGGTATGCTTATGATTGCCATAACCTCCGTTTGGCATATATTCCATGCATTAAAGGCTAGCTTCTTGTACAATATATCCTTCTGCAATATACCCTTCAATGTATCTTTTGTTGCGGACATATCTTTATATGATTTCATCAATCTGTGAATGTGATCAATTATATATTATACACGATAGCTATTTACACCGAATAATAATGTACATAACTGAAATTAGTTATTTACCATTCAAAAGAATACATCCATCTATATCTGACAGGGCCACCAATCAATGTCTGATCGGCTAAATGAATCATAAGATGGATAATAATGTCAAAAAATGCAGGTGGAAAATGTTTTTCAAAAACACACGTTGCTTCTATCAGACAAGCCTTTGCTTTAATAAGGTGTTCCCTATTGATCACCTTTGAGCACAAAATGTTAAAGAATAAACTAATACGATGAACAACATTTTGCAGATCCTTATGTTGTGCATAAGAATGTTGAAGCAATACCGGAAGCAAATGTTGCATTACGACGTGGTAATCATGTGACTTCATATTTCTTAGTTCGGGAGGATTGATGCTTACATTATTGCGGAAGTTAGAAGAGAATTTATTAGGTACTTTTAGAATTTTCAATACAGTGAAAAACCGTACCTTTTCTTCTTTTCTCAAAGTAAAAGTTGCCTTCGGTATGATTATTTTATTTGTTTCGGGATCTACCATCACCCACAACTTTTGTTTTATAGTCATAGTTTTCAAATCCTTGTGTGCATTGATGCCATCTTTTGACTTATCTTTATGGTCTATAATGGTGCTTATGAGATGCTCTGTGACATTCTTCTCCGTATGCATAACATCCATATTATGTCAAATCATATTTGCTTTCCAATATGGTAAATCAAAAAATATAGACCTCTTATACCATCCATAAACATTGTCAACTTCTTCAATGGCTGGTTTTTTTTGTTTTCGACCAATTTCTTCTTTCTATTTATCGACTTTCATTTTGATATTAGCTACTTTCTTCTCAACTTCAAAACCAGTCAATGGTCATTTAGGACGACGAAGTTCTTGTTCATTATTGAAATTTGTCTTGGCGTATCGAAACTTGTGTCCGTTAGGAAGAAACATTCGACGTCCCATAAAACACATCTTTTTACTTTCAGGGAGATGATAAGAACAAGTGTTTTTCCCACAAATGGGACACGCAAAGTAACCGTGAGTTATACATCCCGATAAAGTCCCAAGAGCAGGGTGATCATGATCATGGATTGCCCACAGCACCCTAGCTCTCATTATAAACTCAGATTTATTTAATGAATCATATGTAATGACTCCTTCCCGTAACTGTTTTAACTCGTCTATCAACGGTTGTAAATAAATATCAATATCCTTCCCCAGTTGTTTTGGCCCAGAAATCAACATTGTTAACATTGAAAACTCCCATTTCATGCACATAGACGGAGGAAGATTATATGGTACTACAATTACTGGCCAACAACTGTAAGGGTTAGATAGAGAAACATGTGGACAGAAACCATTTATTTCTATTACAAGTGTGACATTTCATGGCTCGACGGAAAACGTTTGATCAAAAGAATCCGCGGATTTCCATTGAGAAGTGTCACAAGGATAATGCATTACTCCTGGATTAGACTTGGCACGACCATGCCAGGTCATTGCATCTGCTATCCATGGTGCAATATATAATCTCTTCAATCTAGAAATTAAAGTAAAATGTCTTAATATATTTCGAGGTACTTTGGTGCCTTTTCTCTCTTCGTCAAATGATGTCGTATATCTTGTTTCATTGCAATTTCTTCAAGAAACTCTGTTCGCATCATCTTTTCAATACAATATGCAATCATTGATGCATGCATCGTAAGTTTTGTAATTCATTCCAACTTGCTTAATAAACTTCTTCACGTCGGAGTATTTTGTCGGCAGTGTGTTACCTTTGGGGAGTAACTCCTTTATTAGTTCGAGAAGTGCAGTCACACCATTATCTGAAAAGCTGTATTGGGTCTTCAAGCTATTCAGTTTCACAATGGCATACAGCTTCGTTATCCCTTTGGAACATGAAGCATACAATGGCTCTTTTGCGCTATCAAAAAGTGGTTTATACTTCTTACTTTCATTGGCCTGCCAATTGCCATCATCCGTAGACTATTGTCCAACATTAGCATGATCATACAATGGGTTTTCAGGTTGAAAATCATGAAACCTATCCGCATCATTGACTAGATCTTCCATCCTAATATGTTCAACCTCGTCAGTACTTGTGGCATAACTAACTCGTTGTTTTTCCGTATCCACCATTTTTTTCCCATGTAAATGCCACACGTTATATGATTGGATAAAACCCCATCTAAGCAAATGAAAATGAATAACCTCTAATTTTATCATCTTCAAATTTTGGCACTTAACGCAAGGGCATAAATACACTCCTTTCTTACCACCATTTTCTTCAACAAAACTAATAAACTTCTTCACCTCATCTATATAGTATGTAGTTCTCTGATCAGATTCATATATCCACTTTTTGTCTAAACTGTGGGTCATGTTGCCCTCCTATATCGTATATAATATAACATGAGACGTAAATATAATAAATTTGCAATGTAATCAAATTAAAGAAGTTTATTGCAAAATAATATTTATGAGCTAAAATTGTACATATACTAAAATTATTATCTATATAATCGCATCAAACAAATGCCCCCCCCCCCCCCGGGGACAATATGCTCCTTTTGATCGTTCCTTCAATATGCAATATACAATATACCCCCCGGACAATATGCTTAGGACGATAGCTGAGTGTGTGCAGTGACAGGTTATAAAAATACCTTAGGAAATATGTCTAAATCAGAGTGCTCATTAATGACCAACAACTGCCTCATAACATGTAATACTAATCTTAGGATGGGATCATCATCGTCATTAGCATTTTGGCCCCATTCCCAAATGATTAAGGTCGGTCGCATGAATTCTTTGTTTGTGCAATTATCTACCTTGAGTCATATCTTTAGTATTTTATTTTTGATCAATTATATATCTTTTCTATATTGAATTTGATTTGATTTTTTAACAAATGTTAATGTTATCTTCTTCTCAACTTAAAACCAATATCTTCTCCTCAGCTTAAAAGTACGTTTGTGTTATATTTACCTGGATGTATCTTCATTTTTTTAAATCCTGCTATATGTACCAAATTGTTTCTGATTCATGCCGACTTTTATACAATTGCTACTATATTTTATTCCTTATTACATTGCCACAACAATCTTGTTTGTTAATATGAACAGATTTTAAATTATTATATGAGTAAAATGAAATAAACAAAAAAAAATTGAGCTCGTATATTTTTATAATGGTGCGTATGCAAATACCGAGGCATCTACCTTAGGTAATTGTGTCTGCAAATACCAAGGCATTTGCAAACAGAGGCGATGGCCTCTTTCAAAGTTGAGGCGATTGCTCAGTCAAAAGCGAAGCATCTGCCTCTATTGATACTCATACAGCCGCCTCAACTAATATTGACACAACTGCTCGAGTTAAAACTGATGCAACTACGCCATTTAGTAAATACGTATACAAGTTAATATTAATGGGACTATGGTTCAGGTTTGAGAAATAATTAATTTCAAAAGAAAAAACTTAATTTCATATAAAAATTGGTTGTCCCCTTTCCAATGTGTTTGGCGTAACTGATATATTCCATCCATTTTTTTCTTAATGTTTTAAATCAGTCAGTGGTCCAGGCCTGTGTTGTAAGTATTTACATGTTAATGTTCTTTTACTGATTTACACATATGGATTGACATAAAAGAGAGCCATTCAACATCAGAAATAGCTACTTAACCTATATGTAGGTCAATTAAAGAATTTGCCCGAAGTGTGGATCAATAAGTTATATCTTTATGAGTTTTAGAATTTACTATTTACAAATTTAATGGGACTATTTGTGAACTATAATGTTCTGCATAACAAAACAATATATTAGTGGTGCATAAGCATCCTTAGTTGGTATTGGCTTTATAAGTAGGCCGTAATCATTAAACTATCAATTCATGCCAATCATACAACAACAGTGGGCTTCTGATCTTTATTTTCCAAATAATGTGATTGGATAACCTTTACTAACCAACAGTGACATTTGTTGTAGCTATCATTTTTAATATAAGATTGATGAAACTTCAAAACAGTGTTATATGCATGCCATGTTAAAGGTGCAGTAGATTGTGCAGGTCATACTGATGCCATGTTAAAGGTTAAAAAAAGAGATGAGTAAGGCTTAAAAGTGCATGAAAATGTGTGTATGAACTTATTATGACTTCTTTAAATCTACTCAATTTGGTTATCATGATGCCTGGAAATGAAATTGAGCATGCCTGACTTATACATGCATATTATGTAGACAATTTATGACGATTAATGCACCAAGAATGGTTGAGTTATATGCATAAAACTGAAACCAATAACTTGTTTATCTGTATATGTGATAACGCTTGTATAAAGAGAACGGTAACTGGCAGATTTAAAGAGGTATGACATATGAAAAGAAAAGGAAGAATAATAAGCGATACAAATAAGTAACTAGGCAAGTTTACACTACTACGATGACAAGACTACTGAAGTTATTCATGTATATAAAATATGGTTAGACTAGTATATTCATTCAATTTTAAAATGCTCTCATATGTACCCTGAAAGTTACTCAATTTAACCCAGTTATATATGCATATGGTTTGCTATTTATACCAATTTTATAAGAAAGGAAAATGGGCATTTTAGTTCCATTTAGACTTCATAAGTGCACACATAATTACGGCTGAACACACAAGCATTTCTGGATATGAAATTATCTGGCACTTATGTACACATAACTTTGTTAAAGTGTTAACTACTTTGACATATTACGAGTTGCAAACTGGTTAAAGGTTAAAAAAAGATGAATAAAGGTGCAGTAGACTGTGCAAGTCATACTCATGCCATGTTAACGGTTAAAAAAAAGAGATGAGTAAGGCATAAAAGTGCAGTGATTATTTTTTCAAAACTTCAAGTTAAGGCCAATTATCCAACTCCACTGGAAAAATAAAGGTGCAGTAGACTGTGCAGACAATCTAACAAACACACTAATTCACAGAGTGGAAGGGAGAGCATAGTAGCATAAATTTGTTTCATTATGCTGACTAATCATAGTATCATAGCAGTGGCCAGTGGATTTACTGGAAATAGTTAACTAAGCATCAAACCCAAATTATTATCAAGGTCTGATGTACAACTAAACACCAGTGAAGTGGAGGTTAGAACCTAATAAAAGTATCCTAGAAAACAAAATGAACTTGAAAAAAAACGAAGTTCGCCTTTGGTGCACCGGTCAATACAAACTTGGCATGTACCATAAGTAGAGAGCCTTTTCAACATTTATCATGGATAATCGGAAATGGATTTGGATCCTAAAAGCGTAACACCATTTATCACTGTAAAACAATATACTCATCATGTAAAAAAAATGGTTACCTTTTTTAAAGAAAATATCTGTTATCAATTGGAATAAGCAATGCAATACCTGAAATAAGCAATGCAAGCAATGTATAGGTGAATCTAGATAAACCGTAATAGCAATGAAGTGTGTATGAACTTATTATGACTTCTTTAAATCTACTCAATTTGGTTACACTACTATGATCACAAGACTACTGAAGTTATTCATGTATATAAAATATGGTTAGACTAGTATATTCATTCAATTTTAAAATGCTCTCATATGTACCCTAAAAGTTACTCAATTTAACCCAGTTATGTATGCCTATGCCTTCAACCTACATAGTGTGTAAAATTTTAGAAGAGTAGTTAGTTATGCTATTAAAATTTTGAATTATAACATAATTTACTTTTTTGTCTATCATTAGGTGTGATATTCCAGGCTTTCTCCATGGTCTTCATACATAAGGTGTTTCGTCAAATTTCCTGCAATCTTAAAGAGTTATGACTCAAAGTTCATTATTTTCCTTTTAAGCTACTTTTACACATGATATATGTACCTTTTAAAAGATCACCATATTCAGTTCAATGACTGAAACCAATACTCAATTCAATGACTGAAATGGGTACTTTGGTTGGTAGTACATGGTTGTACTGCAAGTTTTAGATAGTAAATATAGTATATTACAAATCAACATATGTCAAGTGCTTTCAATTAGGCACTACGAAGGATTTGAACCTATGACATCATGGACCAAACCCAATGCGTCTAACTAGCAAGACATTGGCGCTTGAACTAAATCACTTTTAATCAGTTTAGATGAAAGAACAAATAGAAAGATAAAGAGAAGAAAAGATGGTAGTACAGGAGAGCAATTAAACAATTACATCCTTAAAACAAAGTAATTTTTTCCTTATCAAAAATTAAAATATGATTTTTATTTTTATTTTTTTGAATAAGCCACACAAGCACATGCGCATGTGGTGTGTGCACATGCTCACTATACTTTAAATTAGAGTGAATAAGATGAGATAAAAGTGGAGCAGAATAGGAATCAAGAAATTTTTTAATATGGATTTCATTTTCACAAATAATTTATGTCCAGGCAGTTTAGACAATTCATAAACGGCTTGGAATTTTATTACCTTCACTCCTATAAGAAAAAACTATTACGGATAAAATAAAGTCTAGTACATGCTTTTGCTTATTTTACATCTTAACTGAAATCAGAGGTAAAGGTTTCATAAGTGGTAACAAAATACAAAAGAGGAAATATTATTGCTTTTACTGAGATTTGTAGCAAATAAAAATTAAAAGATAAACTTACTTTGTTTAGAAAAAGAATCGCCACCAACTTTCAGCGTGCTTTGTGGTTCACTTATAGTTCTATTCAGCTGCATGAAAAAAAAACATGTCAAGATCTTATATTTCTCATGAAGTGCAAACAGCAACCGAACCATGTACTACTTAAATATTAGTATAGTATGATAGCACATAATAATTCATTGGACATCAACAGTCAACACAAGCAAAAAATGAAGCTTCAGCTTATCCCTTTTGTCCTAAAACAGATTGTTCTATACTCCAGAGTGACTAGTCAGCAGTTTGACATAGATCATTTTAGCACGTATGTAAGAAAATTTTGTTTAGAATATTAGTCAACAAGGACTGGGCTTGAAAAGACAAATTGGATCAATCCATTTTACTATACGTATCACAGATTTCACATAGGCTTTGGTGAACGCCAACTACTATGAGTCAACGAACACTACACCAAAACATTATACCAATTTTTGACAATTTATATACTTCGCTGGTTTCTGCAGTACAGACCATAGTCGTCTTTATCTATACGCGTGTGGATTAATTATTTCTTTAGAATCAAGTCTCATTTGGATTTATGATATCATACAAAGCATTAATACAGCAGTAATAGCATCACTACATGTTAGACAGTAACTATCAAAACATATGAAGGTCAGTGGACACATGAACACAAATATTACAGGTCATGGCAGGTCTACAAAATGCACCAGCAATTCATGTTTCAGGTTCTCCTTTCTTCCCTATTTTTTTCACCTTCCAATAAATCGATAAAGGAAAGACGCAACAAAAATTTAGTATCAAGCGCATATATGCTCTCCGAATTCCATTATCAATGACTAAAAACTAAATGGCAAGTCTGTAAAATGAATAAACCAAATGAATTCAAAATTTTAGCCCAAAGTTATAGTCTTACAGATGATTAACTAAATATGGTATTGATCAAGCACCGTTACTGGCCTGTTATATAACATGGTCAAATAAAGATGCTTAGTTGATTTTTTAGGATCCACCCAAGTTTAGAAGTTGAAAATTCATATAGCTTCATGGATTGATTAGGAAAACTTGCCTTTAATTTCTTCGAGTAGTCTTCCTCCTGTGTAGATCTACAATGGAATCGACCTCTCTTTTGTCTGTAATAAGCATAAATAAGCTGTAAAACAAATCATACCTTAATAAGTAGTAACACAAAGGACGAGATTTAGGGATTTTACCTTTTTTCACAAAGTTCGGATGTGGAAGAAATCAACGAGAGGAATCGTGGATTTGCCCTAAAAACTATTATGATTTTACTCCCTCTCGATTCGAAAAAAAATAAAGTGGATGAAATGGAAAATGAAAAGCAAACAAAAAAGAGGGAAATGAATTTGGCACCAACTGGGGAAAATGAAAAAAACAGCGGGAGCGAAAATTGATCCAGATTTGATAAGGCTTAGAGACTGATCAAATGAACTGATCCATAATGTTTAAGATGTAGGGTTAGATGTTTATTGTTGGAGGAGATGTGGATCGGTAGGTTATAGCAAAGAACATTTGGTGCGGTTAAGAGCCTTATCAAATTTGATACGGTTTAAAACCGTATCAAATCTCTACATCTTGGTGTATCAAATTCGTTGTTTTGGTGTAGTGTGGTCAAACATCAGTGAGCGCACAGTTCAAGCTACACAGAGTTAGAGAAGCAGCATGGTGTACATAAATAGTCGAGCTAGAGCAACTGGCAATGTACATGCATTCGAACAAGTCAAGGCCAACAGCTTAAACAGTGCAGCAACATGCATATGGGTATTATAGAGGGCAAAAATTATCATAACACCCAAAGATTCTTAATTACTTAAGAATATCATTTCACGTGGGAAAATTAAGTGTAGAAAGCAGTAAAGAAAATGGAGATTTATTATGGTTCAGTCTATGAGGGGCCTACGTCCACTTTGAAGGAGTTCGCTGATTTTTTATTCACATAACTAAGCCATAAGCATAAAACGTCGTTCATGCATTCGTTTACAAGTCTATTCATGTATTTTGGAGGCATAGTTATCATATGCTAAGTCTTGGGAAAAGTGACTTTTTCCTTCTTCTTCCTCAAGAACTAGGCTGCCATTAATGAGTTCTAGGAGCTTGAAGAGATGTCTAATCAGCAAAAATCCAACCCTTTTGAAGAATGAGCATGTGGGTATTTATAGGTGATGGGTTAGGTGGGAGTATGTAGGATTTGGGGACCACATAGCAGAATTTCGTATCCCTAGGAGGCCATATTCAGAATTTTGGATCTCTCCTGAAGGAGGCAAAGAAATTCGTATCCCTCTATAGGGATACGAAATAACGTAGCCCGTCGGAGGATATGGTTACTTCATATCCCGAGGGGGATATGAGTTTTTTCGTATCCCTTCAACGGGATACGAATTAGCGTATCCCCAGAGAGAATTTGGTATGCCTAAGGGACACGAATTTATTTGTATCCCCTCTGAGGGACACGAATTATTGTATCCCCGTGGGGAGGGGGTACGGTTATTTCATATCCCTATGGGATAAAAGTTTTTTTAGTATACCCTAAGGGACACAAAATCATATCTTTAGGGATCCATTGGAGAGTGCTTTGTGCAGGAGGAAACAAAATGATGAGGGTTATGAAATCAGAGGGAGTCAAAATATTCGATGTAGCACACCTTGAGGGAGCCATACTTCTTGGTCTTTGAAGGATAGACATGGGATTTGAAATGTGTCATGTGCACTATTTTAAAGAGTTGTGCGGCCTTCGCTTGCACGACATCTCTTGGTCTCGAATCCTTGGTGCTTTGGCGACACTTCAGGCTTTAATTTTGCGTGATATATTGAGTTGAGCGGGCCTGGTGTACTTTTGGGAACCGGACCAAAAGGCCGGATAACATATGCCCCCCAAAGTATGTCTTATCTCGACATGATGTGCTTTGAGTTGAAATCATCGTTTTTGTTGATCGTCTAATTCCTGTTTACTCATGAATTTAAACATTAGTCATCGACTCTCATTTATGCTACTTGTTACCAGGTTGACGAATTTAGGAAGTATTTTGGTCACCTCTCAAAGCTGATCCAGAATAAGACTGTGGAGATGGCAAATCTGATGCAACCGGTCAAGGACGAGCAACTGAGTGTCAAGAGACGGGAGGAGCTACTTGGTAAGATAATCCCTTAAGATGTACCTATTTCTATGTATCCGAACAATATGTTTACATGCTAACTCTCTGTTTCCTAAATAGGTGAGCTTGACGAGAAGTATAAGAAGCTGGAGAGGGAGGCGCAGCACATCGAGACAACTTTTAAAGACACCGTGGCCTCGATGACAATAGATAATGCGATACTTAAAAAGTAAAACTCAGAGCTAATAGAGGAGAATAACCGTTTGACTAAGGAGAACAAGAAGTTGTTCTAGCTCCAGACAAGGAGAACCAGAGGATGAGAGCCGAGAATGTCGAGACCCATATACTTATGAATGAAAATGTGGAGCTAAAGAGGATACTAAAGCAAGCCAAAAAGGATAAGGTAGCCACTGAGGCCAGCAACAAGGATGTGATGAGCTCACTGGATGGGTTAAGGGTCGAGCATTAAAAAGAGGTGGAGAGGCTCAAGGAAGAGACTGAGGATGTTGAGGCTAGGGTGGAGGCATCTTTGGAGGAGCCCATACAGGGTACGTACGTCAAAGCGTTGAGTTTCCATGGAATCTCGTGGGTAAATGATTATCCCCAAGTGATAGCTCAAACATAGGAAAGGCTGCTGAAGTTTGAGGCTCGGAGGCTACAGGTGGAGGCTGAAGATGAATTCCTGCTCATGGAAAGCCATCTGACCGAGAATGAGTCCAAGGTGTTGGCGGAAGGGAGCAGACTTGTGGCACCCCATCTCCATTAAGGTCACTCACAAAGGGAATGCCTTAATTTTGGTGGAGCGTTTATTGTGTATAGAACAGAAAAGTAAACAAGACAGATAAATATATTGGTACTTGGAAAATAAAAACCACTTTTATTACAGTGGAGAAATAGTTTGGTTACATCACATCAAAAAAACCAACTACAAAACCCAATACACTTGTTATCCATCTTGATAAATAAGTTCTGAGTACATAAAATAAAAGACATAACCCCAACATAAAATAGCCATAAGTAAGATAGGCTGAACTTTATTTCAGCAATCCAAGCAACTTCCAAAAGAAAGGGATAAAGCTGTCCAATCAAGCTCCACTAATACTAGTCCCACCCTGAGGACCTTGGGGGGGAGGAAGAAAAGAGATGGAAACAAAGGGGGTCAGACATAGAGTCTGGAGAGTGCAATAACTTTAGCAATATAATCATTAAAGTAACTAGGATAAGGCATAAGCTGGAAAATAAGGAAATGACTATGAACAAATGGGCATGACAGAGCAAAACAAAGGAAATAAGATGTACAAAGATAACGGTAAAGGCGCACCTAATCACTATAAGATAATTACTACATTGCACCACACCAAACATCCTAAAAGTTAATCCCGCCTATAGAACTTAATAATGATAATGGTAGTTTCGTGTACCCCTAGCTGGCTTCATAGGTGTCGTCTGCTCCTATCTCCACTAGGTGTACCCACTACCCCCATTCGATCGGCTCCCTAACTCGTAGATACCCATGCTGGCCCCATAGTGGGGTGTATCACTCCCCAAAGTGGCAACCCGATACCACCAAAAATGCACGGCTTATATCTACACGATGCAACAACATCTTACCTACCAGCCCGGGCCCACACACGCACATGACCCCGTTGGACTTGCGTTGCCACCACTAACCCGTCTTGACCTCTTACAATCAAACCCAGTACGCGTGTCCCATCCTCAACTTGGGTCGATCCCACAAAGATACTTAATGGGTTTCTGGTTTGAAAAGGGCCCCCATGCATGACACAAGCTTTCCACCTATTCTTGGTCCCCTCTAAGGTTTTCCCTACTTAACCCCATTCTTATTCTTGTCTTCTTACATGTTTCAATCTTGGTTAAGTGCATTTAATCTTATTTCACATAACACCCAAGGCACCCACTTGATTTCACATGCCACCCAAGGCACCTACATAACCCCCCCCCCATGTCCCGCAACATGTTTATCTAGTTAAGTGTTTCTTAATTCATTAAAACCATAACCATGTAAAGACCTCCCACATTAGACTGACATTTGTGGCTGCTGGATTTGCCGGGCGGGTCCGAGCAGTTTTACACCACAAACGAGCCTAACCTCGTGTCTTTACAACTGTTACGCATTTAATTCATGCCTTTGACATCTCACATTAGACTGGCATTTGTGGATGCTGGATTTGCCGGGCGGGTCCGGGCAGTCTTACACCACAAACGAGTCTAACCTCGTGTCTCAGGCGATTAATTATTACATATCTTTATTTAACCCCAAAGTGGATTAATATTCCTATTCAAATTTTTAAATAGATTCCAAATTTATTTATGTCCATAATTGTCTCTTAAAATTATGTCCATAAATACCAATTTTTCCAATTAATGTCTTAAATTAATTATACGTCTTTTTAAGGCCATTTATGCCAACTCTCAATATGTGTATATTCAATATTACCACTGTGGTCCCCACGTTGTTCGTTCGCTTATCATGATATATATATATATATATATATATATATATATTAGACTAGCAATTAGTCTAACACATAAAAGGGAAGAAACATCGCAAATTTGCATAACACACAAAATGGATCTAATCTTGCAAATAAGGATTATAACATAACTTGCATAAACTTTGTATTGTCGTGAATCTAAACATAGGCCAAAAGGTGTGAACTTGCATATATATAATATAGTTTTTCACCCAAAACTTGCATATATGAATATAGTTTTCACCCAAAACTTGCATAGGCCATAGTCACAAACTTGTATAAAACTATGTATTTCATAGATCTAAATCTAAAGGTGTAAACTTGCATATATGTGAATCCAATTTCTACCTAAACTTGCATATAATCATTTACTTGGTTCACATGTAAACTTGTGTACAATTTACATAGAAACTAGCATATAATCTGCACCCAAACTTGCATATAAATTGATGTCAGACATGAATCAAGTTGAACATAGGTGATTTGGCATATAAAAAGGGATCCACAACAAAACTATCATTATGAACAACTAGCATATATTCATAAAATATCACATTTTTCCAATGATTCACAAACATAACCATATAACCCAAATTATAACTCAACCTAATTAACTTGTTGATTATCTTATTAAAGAAATCGAACTCACTACTCAAAGAAGGTCTTGAGTTCTGGGATCTGTGTTCTGAAATTGATTTAGCTCGCCTTTGAAGTAGACAAATTCATAGTTGTTGTTGTTATAGACTTGAGTTGAATTGAGTTGATTAGCTTTACTTTTCCTCTAGTTGGTGGCGGCTACTCTAGGTTGCGGGGTGGTAGCATGACGGCCATGGTTCTAATTTTAATTCGGTTTTAGGGTTTGAATCTACATGTGTTTATATAGAATTTCAATTCAATTAGAGCCGTCGGATGAACCTAGAGTTAACCACAACCATTCAAACCAGATCAAAACTAACCAGAAACCCTAGTGTAATAACCCGGAAAATGTGAACCAGTTTAAAATTTTTAAATTAGGATATTACCAAGAAATTTGAATAGTTGAAATAGCATATTTCAATAAAATATAGAATTTGGTATGGTATGGCAGTTTGAAATTTCGAATACAAACTTTGTCCGACTGTACCGGGTGGAAAATATAACGGATTTTGACGAAACTGAAAATATTTAAATCTGTTTATCAATAACTTTCTAACGAATCTGAAAAATCGAAATTTCATAACGGAAATCAAAAGTTATGGCCAAATGAATTTTCTGAAAGGTCGCTATATAGTATATATAGCCCTTGAAAATTGAGATTTTGCATACGACCTCAGAATTCGACGAAACCACTTTTGTTGGGTCCGGGATGTCAAATTATTGCTAAGTTTCAAATTTCGTAATTTTTGAAGCTAGTATGTGAGCGGGGCAAAGGATAACGTGTTTGGTCAAATTCTGTTAAAATGGGTCGACCTAGAAATGGCCGTTTTTCAAACGAGCTCAGAATTCGACGAAACTGATTTTGTTAGGACCGTATCATCAAAACAAAGCTAGATTTATTTTTCTGGAATTTTTCGATTCAGTTTGTGGCCCTGGCAAATTGAAATGTACGTTTAAATTAAATATCGAATGTTTTATATTTTAATTTGAAAAATAACTGACTGTAACAGTCGAAATGGCCAACGAAACATATCCCATTGTGTCCGGAATGGGGGTATTTAGTTAGGGGCGACAGTCGTTGGGTTTAAAAAGGAGTCCGTTTGCAAAAACACTATTTAAAAATTTATATAAATCTCTGGCCAATAGGAAATTTTCTTTTATAAAAAAAACCCCAAAAACCCTCCGTCGTTCAAAAGAACCGACGATCCACGTCGTCCATCTCTTTCCGCCCACGCCGCCGCCGCTACAGGCAGTTCCAGACCTTGCCACCACCGCCGTTCGCTCCGCCTCTCCCCCCTCTACAAATCCGACCCATCGCCGACCTCCATCGCCTCCGCCATCGTCGGAATCGCCCCCACGAAGTTCCAAACTTCCCATCGCCAGATCTGCTCCGATCCGCCACCATCTCCGACCCCACCACCAGCGACCTGACGCCCTCGACCTCCTCTATGACGCCATCACCTCCGATCAGACCCACGACGCACAGATTTCGCGAAAACAGCGAATCCCCTTATGAACGAATAATAAAGGTAATTCCTTTATACGTTTTTAACACTATAAAGCGTTGCAAAGCTTTGAAAAATAATATCTTTTTCGTTCTTTAACGAAATTCGATGAAACAGGAGACACCGTGACCGCAAGGAGGCTCTCTACATTCTAGAAGAAGCCACGGATTTTTCTGACCTTCCTACGATTTTTAGCACTGCAATAACCAATGTGAGGAATCTAAACTATTTGTGTGAATGAAATCGCGTTGTATAAATTATATAAGCGAAGTGTAAATTATATACGCATTGTATACCTCATGTGCATGTGTTGTATAAGTTATATTAGCGATGTATAAATTATACAAGCGTTGAATGAAACATATATGCTTTGAATTGTGATGAAATGCAAGTGAATTATTGTATTATATATATATATATATATATATATATATATATATATATATATACTCCCCTTGTCCACAGACCATGGACGATATTTATTGCTTGTGATTTAGGTGATATTATATGGTATGACGAATGGTTGGAAATAATTGTTTGTGGTTGATATTATGGTTGAAAAATACCTTTATGATTGAAAAATACCCTCTTGTGGTTGAAACAAAATAGAATAGGATTGTGGAATTGAAATAAAACATGCCGCCTGCGTGCGAACTAGATGCATGATCCCCATTGTCAAAGACCGCGAGGTTTTAAGGTAGAGCGAGGAGCCGTACTAGGGACGGTCCCGGTTTTAACTACCCTGCCGTTATGCTGCCAAAATTTTCTGAAATACTTATGTGTTAGAATAATTTTCATTCGTTGAAATTAATTACATATGCTATATCGAATATTCATGTGTTGAGTTGCAATTCATTCGTTGAGTTGAAATTCATGTGTTGAATATTATTCGAATTTAAACAAATGGCTTTAGCGATAAAAATCACATTTTTATATATATTCAAACTATATCGAATATTCATGTGTTGAGTTGCAATTCATTCGTTGAGTTGAAATTCATGTGTTGAATATTATTCGAATTTAAACAAATGGCTTTAGCGATAAAAATCACATTTTTATATATATTCAAACTATATCGAATATTCATATGTTGAGTTGCAATTCATTCGTTGAGTTGAAATTCATGTGTTGAATATTATTCGAATTTAAACAAATGGCTTTAGCGATAAAAATCACATTTTTATATATATACAAACTATATAGAATATTCATGTGTTGAATTGCAATTCATTCGTTGAGTTGAAGTTCATGTGTTGAATGTTATCATCTCTTAAAAATAAAATGAATCGACAATGAAAACTATATTTTTATAGTGAATAAGAAGAGTTAAAAATACCCAGGTGTCGAATAAATATTTTTGATGATAAAAATATTCCTTTTATCATGTATACGCTTAGTTAAAAATACCCAGGTGTCGAATAAATATTTTTGATGATAAAAATATTCCTTTTATCATGTATACGCTTAGTTAAAAAAATACCCAGGTGTCGAATAAATATTTTTGACGATAAAAATATTCCTTTTATCATGTATACGCTTAGTTAAAAATACACACGTACTGAAATAAATAATAGTTTGCTAGAAATATTATTATTAGCTTTGTTCTGCATATATATACATGTGTTGAACAGGAAAAATGGATTAGCTGTAGAGTAGAGAAATTATTTGCGTGCCCGACAAATAGGTAAACCTTGATGAGTTGGCTGCGCAATTTTATTTATATATCAACTCCTGTGAATGCCATTGGATGCGGAGTGCTGGTTTTTCTGTGTGAAATAATAAACAACGCCATAGGATAGTAACAATTAATTTTGAACTACACTACATGGCATACTTCTTGATGATAGGCATACTTCATCATATTCCACATAAGCAATTGGAGCTTGTATGACGAGGTGGAAGATTTACCATATAAGCAAGAGGTTTGTATGGCGATGACTATGTACTGCAGGTTGAACTGATGACTGATATGGACTATATAAATTATAATGATAAATTGCCAGATTAATAAAAAACCCACACGGGTCTGGAGTTGACAATAATCACGTCGCTCTAGTTATCAGATACGGCACATAGACTATTTATTTCCACACGGAAACGGGGTGACGAGAATTTATTCTCTGGAGTGATTATCAATACATGCTCCCCCGTAAACACCAGAATATATCACTATAAATATGTGAATGCTTTTTAGGATTTATTGGGTACCTAATACGGCCCAATAAATTTCCAAACCCCTCCCCGTACAAAGGAGGTTATGGCGAAATTTTTCGAAATATTAAGGCGTTAGTGAAATATTTGAAGTGAAAACGAAGTTGAAAATATAAAATGAACTATAGTTGAAATTATAGAATGAACTATATTTATATATATAAATATAATTAAAGGGGATAGAGGCCGTGCAGTTCGCGTTTCGGAATCGTAATTTGAAACGATTAGTACGAGAAATCCGACCATCGGATTTTCCCGAAACCGCAACCGCTGGGTTCGCCTTGGAAATATCTTTCCAACGGCACCAACCTTGTAAAAATCCAACGGTTGGATTGTCCGGAATGTTTAATTCAAATCTGAAGAAAAACAGCGCCAGAATCGTTTATATTTATATATAAATATAAATATAATTAAATTAAATAGAATAACGACGCTGCAGTTTGAATTTTGAAACCGTAACTTCAAACGACTAGTGTGGAAGATCCGACCGTCGGATTCTCACGAAACTGGAACTGTTGGGGTCGCTTTGGGAATATCTTCCCACTGATATAGACTTTGTAGAAATCCAACGGTTAGATTTTCCGATAGGTGTAAAACAAATTAAAGGAAAAACAGCGCCAGTGCCACGTCACGACCTGAAACGTCGTTTAATTAAATATGGCCATTTTTAAATAAATAAAAATGGCGAAAAATCGTTATAAAATATTACAAGCAATATTGATTGAGAATAAACCAAATGGGCTTGAATTGTTTGATATTTGATAGTTGTTTGTGTATGACATGAAAATAACACTAAAGAACCGAAAGATGGATGTCGAATAATATAACCATAAAATGAATCGATTTAAATTCTAATGACGTGAATTATTTGAAAAGGCCGAGCTAAACCTCATTTCAAATAATTTATCGAGCGATTCGAATTGGAAAATGCAAAGACGATTCAAGACCGACGATCTTCATATCGGTTGGATGGGCGCTACTGAGGTTCCTAACCGGAGTAGCTACCGGAAGGGGACGGAAGTAGTAGCCGTCTGAACGTATGTGTTGATTGGACGGATATACGAGGAATTTGACGCCTCCGGTTTCGTTCAGACCCAGGACGGACTTGTAAATGGACTGTGTGTCTGACATTGGATTTTGTTCTATACTGATTGATCTCTGTTAAATATATATCTGTTTGGCGGCGGAGAATTTATTCTCTTGCTTAACGCCCTTCTCTGAGACGTACGAGCTTAGAAGTTATATATCGATGGAAATCAATCGTATGGAGTGGACTGCCTATGTGGCATGCCAAGATGCTGTGATCAAGGCTTCTGTTGCAAAGAAGAGTCTTGTGGTTGATGATCAAAGCACGGTCTGCGTGACCTGGCTTTGTGTATTTCGTAGATTCGCGAGCCTCACACCCCGGTATGAGTTAAAAATGGGATACGGACCGCTGGGAGAGCACGACGTTTCTTTCTAGCTATGGTGGTGTCAGTGACTTACCAGCCCTGACATATATATCTACTTTTCACCTTTGTGGTTGTTGGAATGCGAGGCGCTTCGATTATAGGTCTGTAAGGACCGGGAAGCGTGTGTTCAGGAATTGCCAATCCTCAAACGTAAGAGAGGACCGGCCCAGCCGCATCCAGGGGTTACCCAGAGTGCGTAGTCCCGAGGCATTTGCTAGAGTGTCTCGAAGCGGAGAGGAGCTTGCCCCTTGCCTCGACTCATGACGGAAATCCAATTTCCAATACGAAATAACGGACTTGATTGTAGAACTAGTATGGCGACATAGTAGATGGTAGCTATGCCGCCTATGATTGATATTTATGATGCTATTCGCTTTTGAAACATATATGCACTAGTAATAATATCAATTGATTTGCTTTATATGTATCAAGCATATTTTGCCCTTATAAGGTAAAAATCTATCCTCCGGTTTGCGTTGCATTGTGTGATGGGACCTGAGTCTTATAATGGCTTCATTCTTTCTAAAAGCATTGCGTTGTTTTAAAAAGAATTTACTTTGTTTTAAATGCACTAGCAATCACTTGAGTAAACCCGTTCCGCGAAAGTGGCGTGGTCCTATGATTTGCTATTTACTGTTGTTTAACTGTTAAATAGATTCCTCATACCAGTCCCCATGACTGACTCGTTGTTTGTTTCACTTTGCAAACGCGGGTGCCCTTATTTTCACACGGGCAGCCTAGTACACAGGTGACAGGTTGTTTTTGGCTCTGCACTGCTGCATAGAGTGCATTTTTGGTTCATGGCGAGGCTGACTTCACAGAGATGACTTTGACATTTTCCGCCATTACTGTACTTATATTATGATTCCGCCACTGGCGATGCAGACTGATTTACTTTCTGTATTTCTCACTATATGTATATGTATTCCGCCTCTGGCGATGATGACTGATCACTTTCCTTTTTATTTACTAATTTATATCCCACGTTATGCTATTCTGATATTCCTACATGTTGTGATTCCGCTGTCATATCCATGTAAAATTATTTTATTTATTGTTTCTGCTATTATCTGTACTCTGCTATGATGATTAATGAGTTATTTCCCAATGATTATCCTTAATACCGCCCCTCGGATTTTGGGATCGTCACACCTAGTGACTCAGCAACAAGTCATAAGTCGTCATCTTTCAGATCTGGCCGGGGAGGGGGGCAGGTCGACCTGTAGGGGGAGGTCGACACTCGGGTCGACCCCCTGGTCGACCTGGGTCCTGGGCAGGAATTTTCCCGCCCAGCTCGCTTCTGACTTCTATTTTGAATTTTGAATCCGATTTCGAGCTGTTTGAATTTATTTGAATTTTCTGGAAACTTCCGACAGCCATAACTTCTTCACACGAAATCCAATTTACGCAAACTCGGACTCTATCTCAACCAGAATTCCGAGACGAACACAATGGCATAACCTGTTTCCTTGATTCTCACATTTGAAATTAAGTATTCTTTAATTTGTTAGCTTTAATATTTAAAATTACGGGATGTTACATTCTCCCCTCCTTAAAGGATTTCGCCCCCGAAATCTCCAAGTTAAGGAGAATGCATATCCTAACATCCAATCATCCATCTACTCAACCATTAAACACAGGCATCCATTGTCCTTACAAACTTTCTACTGCTATATGAACATATGCAAGAAGTGTGTGTATATGTTCCTTATCTAATGCAAAATTAGGCGGTCTACTGATTCAGTTGACCTCCTTAATGCAAATCATGATAGTGTCATGCGTCCATTATTTATGCGAAAGAATCTTATCGATACATATTATTTCTACATGTGTGCTCAACCATTCATCAAAATGCAGCATCCATATGATAACACAACCATTATACATCCATTAATTTAAATATGCACACGCATTTATATGCAACATGAAGGTGATTGAGCCGATCTAGTGCCTAAGGTGTGTGTATATGCATCCACGAGCAACCACTAGCAAACACTTGCATCCATTTGCATCTATCAGACATAACATGTCTCAAACACATGTTTCAACCATAGGGTTCTTCCTAACTAAAGATCGAAGATGTCATCGCAAAGATAATACTAAAAGATAGGACAAGTATCAACAAAGCGGTAGAAAAAGGAGAAATTAAAACATACCCTCAAAAAGGAAAGGGTACAACGTACGCATCTTATCTTCCGTCTCCCAAGTCGCGTCTCTTTGATTATTTCCCCATTGAACTTTGACCAACTTGACCTCTTTGTTGCGAAGCTTTTTGACCTCCAATCCGAGAATGCGCGTATGAGCTCATCTGATCATTGCATTGCGCTCTACTTCCACGAACGTGCTCGGCTCTACCACTTCCGCCGTATCGTGTAAACACTTACACAAATGTGAAACGTGAAATACGTCATGAACTCCACTGAGGTTCTCTTGTAACTTTACTTTGTACGCCATCTGCCCAATCCTCTCTGTAATTTGAAAGGGTCCTATGAACCTTGGTGCCAACTTCCCTACAGATCCAAAACGGACTACGTTTCTCAACGGTGACACCTTAATAAAAATCATATCCCCAACATTGAACTCAAGATCGGTTCGTCTCTTATCAGCATATGACTTCCGTCGGTCCTGCGCCATCTCCATTCGCCGTCGAATCATGTCTATCTTCTTTGAAGTCTCCCTAATCATGTCGGTTCCAAGCAAAACCTTATCCGTGGATTCCCACCAACATGTAGGTGATCGGCACGGTCGTCCATAAAGAGCCTCAAAAGGTGCCATGCCAATGCTAGCCTGAAAACTATTATTATAAGCGAACTCTACTAGTGGAAGGTGTTCTTCCCATGTTCCTCCAAAGTCTAGAATGCATAACCTCAGAAGGTCTTCTAGAATCTGATTCACCCTCTCGGTCTGGCCGTCCGTCTGAGGATGATAAGCGGTACTTAAGCATAACTGCGTCCCAACCGCCTCTTGTAAGCTCTTCCAAAGTTCACTTGTGAAAATAGGATCTCTATCGCTCACAATGCTGGAGGGTATGTCGTGCAAACAAACTATCTCTCGAAGGTAAACAGATGCTAACTATGCGGCGGTCCTTCTACTTTTGACGGGAATAAAATGGGCACTTTTAGTAAGTCGGTCTACAGTTACCCAGATCCCCATATTACCCTTCCTCGATCTTGGTAACCCATCTACAAAATCCATGGAAACGCTTTTCCATTTCCAAAGCGGAATCTCTAAGGGATGGAGCAAACCTCTGGGCTTCTTTTGCTCCGCCTTGACTTGCTGGCACACTAAGCATCTAGCAACGAACTCGGCCACGTCCTTCTTCATTCCGACCCAAAAGAAAACTCGCTTCATATCACCACCAGGATGTATGGTCATCTTAGAGCGAAGTAAGTCTTCAATGATAGCCTTCTTCAAACTTTCGTCTTGTGGTACGCAAAGTCTTCCATCTCTACGTAGCCAACCTCTCTCATCTATAGCATATCTATCAAGATGTCTTGAGGACTCTCCTACTATAAGCTTGCCTACTATCTCAACCAACTGTGGGTCGTTCCGCTGTGCCTCTCCAACTCGACCCAAAAGTGTAGGTTGCACCTCTAATGATGCCAACAATCCGGGTACATAATTGACAGAGGGTCTGAAGTCAAAGGAAGATATATACTCCAAACTCTGCCGCTCTACAAACAAGAGACTTAAAGTTAACTTCTTTCTACTTAAGGCGTCAGCTACAACGTTACCCTTACCAGGGGTATATGCGATCTCAAAATCATAGGATGCCAAAAGCTCCATCCATCTCTGTTGCCTCAAGTTTAGGTCCTTCTGAGAGAATAAGTACTTTAGCGACTTATGGTCTGTATACAACTCAAACCTTTCGCCAAGCAAATAATGACGCCATGACTTAAGCGCAAAAACTATGGCTGCCAACTCCAAGTCGTGGGTAGGGTAATTTTTCTCGTGGGTTTTCAACTGTCTTCCACCATAGCATATCACCCTTCCCTCTTGCATTAAAACTGCGCCAAGCCCTGTCCCGCAAGCATCGGTATATACAGTGAATGCCTTACTTCTGTCTGGCAAAACTAAAACTGGAGATGTCGTCAAAGCCCTCTTCAGATGTTGGAAAGCATCAACACAGTTAACGTCCTAAGTAAAAGTCAAATTCTTCTTCGTTAATTGAGTGAGAGGGGCTGATATCTTCGCGAAGTCCTGAATGAACTTCCTATAGTAACCAGCCAGCCCTAAAAATCTCCTTACTTCTGTTGTGTTCTTAGGCGTTTTCCAATCTTGGATTTCCACTATCTTAGCGGGATCCACAGCTATCCCTTCCTTAGAGACCACGTGTCCCAAGAACCTCACTTCTTTTCTCCAAAAATGGCACTTGGAGAACTTAGCTTTTAGCTGATGCGCTCGTAGGGTCTCTAAGACTTCCCTAAGATGCAGGGCATGCTCTTCTTCATTTTTAGAGAAAACCAGAATATTGTCTACAAAGACTACCACAAACTTGTTCAGAAACTCCCTAAACACCAACTCATTCAGTCAACAAAGTATGTGGGTGCATTCGTCAAACCAAAAGGCATGACGAGCCACTCGAAGAAACCGTCAGGAGTTCTAAATGCAGTCTTATCGATGCTATCTTTAGCCACCCTTAGCTGATGAAACCCTATAGCCAAATCCAGTTGCGAGAAAACCGAAGCACCCACCAACTGATCGAATAAATCGTCTATCCTCGGTAACGGGTGTCTGATCTTCTTTGTTAGCTTATTCAACTCTCTATAGTCCACGCACAATCTAAGTGAACCATCAGCTTTTATAGCAAAAACGACTGGAGCACCCACTCTGAAATACTTCTTCTTATGAACCCCTTCTCAAGCAATTCTTTCACTTGCTTACTGAGCTCTCTTCTCTCTCTCAGAGCCATGTGGCGCACTGGTAATGCAACTGGCTTTGCATTATCTACAAAGTATATTCGAAAGTCTATCTCACGCCTCGGGGGTAAACCTCGAACTTCATCGAAGACATCCGAGTATTCACGGACCACTCTAACAGACTGCAAATTCTCAACAGACGTGTCAAGCGATTCTAGATAACTTAGCATAACAACATTCATGGGATTACAAGAGATTTCGAGAGTGTTGCCCAAGCGAGTCATAAGCCTAACCTCTCTCTTTTCACAATCTAGGATGGCTCCATTACTGGATAACCAATCCATGCCCAAAATTAACCCATAGCCCGTGAAGCCCAAAACATAAGCATCACATCTAAACCCAGCGCTAAGTGTAGAAAATTCCAAATCCAAACAAATCATCGACAAATACGCTGAGCCTCCAATTGGATTTGAAACAACTAAGGGATCCTCTACTATACTGGTGTTTAGGTGTAGTGTCTCAACTAAAGAAGTGGATATAAAAGAGTGTGATGCACCAGAATCAAAGAGTGTGCGAACAGGATGATCAAAAAGATAAACTAAACTTTCAACGGAAATCGCTCTACCTCGTTCTTGCAGTGGTGGGACTACGAGAGCCTGGACCTGCCCCTTGCCTGCCCTGGTGCCATGAGAGCTTGAATCTGCCCTCCAGAGGTAGGCCCTGCCCTCTGCCCTTTCTTTGGGCAGCCCTTAATCAGATGTCCTGCCTCGCCACAGTGGAAACAACCAGTCTTCTTCTTCTTCCTACAGTCTTTGCTTAGATGGCCTGGTGTCCCATAGTTAAAGCTTCTTTTCTTTCCCTTACCATTGTTGTCTTTACCACCCTTCTTGTTCTGCTATTGCTGTTGTGGTTTCTTTTGATCCCCATTCTTCTCAGGCGCCTTATTAGCATTGGTGCTTTTCTCCACTTCATGCATAAGCTCCATGTCAACTAGTCTCTCAAAGGTGGCCCCCATAGGGATGTGGGTCATAGCTAACCTATGAAGCGGCTCGTTCAAACCCTTAACAAATCTCAGGTCCTTCTTTTCGGGTGTATTCACCAAGTCCAAGCCAAATCTCGCCAACTGATTAAACTTGTTGACGTACTCTTTCACTGATAGACTTCCCTGCCTCAATGCCAAAAACCTTTCCATGTATAGATTCTCTTCGGCCCGTGAGAGAAACTTTCCCTCAAACCTTCGCCTGAAATCCGGCCATGTATCAACTGGACGCACTCCATTAGTGACCTCCCACCAAAACGAGGCCTTATCCTTCATTAACCAGGCAGCTAATTGGACCTTTCTTCCATCTTCTACCTCAAAGATTCCAAACAATTCTTCCACCTCCTTTAGCCAATTTCGAGCTTCAGCAAACGTCTCTGACCCGTGAAAAGGTTTCCCGCCCATTGCCCGAAAGTCCTTGCATATCTTTGTGAAAGTGTTAACACGGGGAGGAAGAGCAGGAGGAGGAGCATTTGTTGGGCCTGCGACATGGGCCCTAGCTTCCAGATACCTTCTAAACCATCCTGGTATCGGTACCCCCTTGGGTATCTCGGGAATTCCAGATATGCTGAAAAGAAAATGAAGAGATTCAAATGGATAATTCGAAAGAAAGATATATGGCTCTTGGGGGTTATGTTTTTAAAATAAACTTTTCTCTTAAAAATACTTTCCTTAAAACGTATTTTTGAAAGTATTTCTTTATAAAAATGCTTTTTGAAAAACAGTTTTTAAAAATATCTTATCTGTTCTAGTAACCTTCAACTCTGATACCACGGGCGACACCCCATCTCCATTAAGGTCACTTACAAAGGGAATGCCTTAATTTTGGTGGAGCGTTTATTATGTATAGAACAGAAAAGTAAACAAGACAGATAAATATATTGGTGCTTGGAAAATAAAAACCACTTTTATTGCAGCGGAGAAATAGTTTGGTTACATCACATCAAAAATACCAACTACAAAACCCAATACACTTGTTATCCATCTTGATAAATAAGTTATGAGTACATAAAATAAAAGACATAACCCCAACATAAAATAGCCATAAGTAAGACAGGCTGAACTTTACTTCAGCAATCCAAGCAACTTCCAAAAGAAAGGGATAAAGCTGTCCAATCAAGCTCCACTAGTACTAGTCCCACCCTGAGCACCTTGGGGGGAAGGAAGAAAAGAGGTGGAAACAAAGGGGGTCAAACATAAAGTCTGGCGAGTGCAATAACTTTAACAATATAATCATTAAAGTAACTAGGATAAGGCATAAGCTGGAAAATAAGGAAATGACTATGAACAAATGGGCATGACAGAGCAAACAAAGGAAATAAGATGAACAAAGATAACGTTAAAGGCGCACCTAATCACAATAAGATAATTACTACATTGCACCACACCAAACACCCTAAAAGTTGATCCCGCCTACAGAACTTAATAATGATAATGGTAGTTTCGTGTACCCCTAGCTGCCTTCATAGGTGTCGTCTGCCCCTATCTCCACTAGGTGTACCCAATACCCCCATTCGATCGGCTCCTTAACTCGTAGATACCCGTGTTGTCCCCACAGTGGGGTGTATCACTCCCCAAAGTGGCAACCCGATACCACAAAAAATGCACGGCTTATATCTACATGATGCAACAACGTCTTACCTACCAGCCCGGGACCACACACGCACATGACTCCGTTGGACTTGCGTTGCCACTGTTAACCCGTTTTGACCTCTTACAATTAAACCCAGTACGCGTGTCCCGTCCTCGACTTGGGTCGAGCCCACAAAGATACTTAATGGGTTACTGGTTTGAAAAGGGCACCCATGCATGACACAAGCTTTACACCTATGCCTGGTCCCCTCTAAGGTTTTCCCCACTTAACCCCATTCTTATTCATGTCTTCTTACATGTTTCAATATTGGATAAGTGCATTTAATCGTATTTCACATGCCACCCAAGGCACCCACTTGATTTCACATGCCACCCAAGGCACCCACTTAACCCTCCATATCCCACCACCTGTTTATCTAGTTAAGTGTTTCTTAATTCATTAAAACCATAACCTTGTAAAGACCTCCCACATTAGACTGGCATTTGTAGCTGCTAGATTTGTCGGGCAGGTCCGGGCAGTCTTACACCACAGACGAGCATAACCTCGTGTCTTTACAACTGTTACGCATTTAATTCATGCCTTTGACCTCTCACATTAGACTGGCATTTGTGGATGTTGGATTTGCCGGGCGGGTCGGGGCTGTCGTACACCACAAACGTGTCTAACCTCGTGTCTTAGGCGAGTAATTATTACATATCTTTATTTAACCCCAAAGTGGATTAATATACCTATTCAAATTTTTAAATAGATTCCAAATTTATTTATGTCCATAATTGTCTCTTAAAATTATGTCCATAAATACCAATTTTTCCAATTAATGTCTTAAATTAATTATACGTCTTTTTAAGGCCATTTATGCCAATTCTCAATATGTGTATATTCAATATTACCCCTATCGTCCCCACGTTGTTCGTTCGCTTATCATGATATATATATATATATATATATATATATATATATATATATATATATATATATTAGACTAGCAATTAGTCTAACACATAAAAGGGAAGAAACATCGCAAATTTGCATAACACACAAAATGGATCTAATCTTGCAAATAAGGATTACAACATAACTTGCATAAACTTTGTATTTTCATGAATCTAAACATAGGCCTAAAGGTGTGAACTTGCATATATATAATATAGTTTTTCACCCAAAACTTGCATATATGAACATAGTTTTCAACCAAAACATGCATAGGCCATAGTCACGAACTTGCATAAAACTATGTATGTCATAGATCTAAATCTAAAGGTGTAAACTTGCATATATGTGAATCCAATTTCTACCTAAACTAGCATATAATCATTTACTTGGTTCACATGTAAACTTGTGTACAATTTACATGGAAACTAGCATATAATCTGCACCCAAACTTGCATATAAATTGATGTCAAACACGAATCAAGTTGAACATAGGTGATTTGGCATATAAAAAGGGATCCACAACAAAACTATCATTATGAACTACTAGCATATATTCAAGAAATATCACATTTTCCCAATGATTCACAAACATAACCATATAACCAAAATTTTAACTCAACCTAATTAACTTGTTGATTATCTTATTAAAGAAATCGAACTCACTACTCAAAGAAGGTCTTGAGTTCTGGGATCTGTGTTCTGAAATTGATTTAGCTCGCCTTTGAAGTAGACAAATTCGTAGTTGTTGTTATAGACTTGAGTTGAATTAAGTTGATTAGCTTTACTTTTCCTCTAGTTGGTGGTGGCTGCTCTAGGTTGCGGGGTGATAGCATGATGACCATGGTTCTAATTTTAATTAGGTTTTAGGGTTTGAGTCTACATGTGTTTATATTGAATTTCAATTCAATTAGAGCTGTCGGATGAACCTAGAGTTAACCACAACCATTCAGACCAGATCAGGACTATCCAGAAACCCTAGTGTCTCAGCAACAAGTCATAAGTCGTCATCTTTCAAATTTGGCCCGGGGGGGCAGGTCGACCCCCAGGTCGACCTGTTGGGGGGAGGTCGACACTAGGGTCGACCCCCTGGTCGACCTGGGTCCTGGGCGGGAATTTTCCTGCCAACCCGCTTCTGGCTGCTGTTTTGAATTTTGAATCCGGTTTCGAGCAGTTTGAATTTATTTGAATTTTCTGGAAACTTCCGACAGCCATAACTTCTTCATACGAAGTTCAATTTACGCAAACTCGAACTCTATCTCGACCAGAATTCCGAGACAAACATAATGGCGTAATCCGTTTTCCTTGATTCTCACATTTGAAATTAAGTATTCTTTAATTTGTTAAATTTAATATTTAAAATTATGGGGTGTTACAAGGCTGCTGTATGAGGATGCGGAAAGGGCAAGATTGGAGGAACTTGCTTCCGAGAAGGAGAAGTTTGTGCCTACTGAGAGTGTGATCGTCTCTCATGAGTTTGCAGAGGAGATTTCCTACCAGCTACAAGTTACACCATCTGCCACAGTAAGCGGCCCCACGATCCTAACCCACGTTACAACCGAGTATCACCCCGACTATCCAGGGTTAGGGTTGGAGGCCTTCTCTCTAACTACAACTGCGAGCACCATCCCTATTTCCCCCGCACCGCAAGTTTCTAGGGGTTAAGTCTCATTATCATGGACGCTTGAAAAGGACATAAGCACTAAGTTAAAAGAGACTAAGTAGCCCTCTTCCTTGTTGTGCATCCCCCTTCGGAGCAAAAATTACAACGAGCTTTACCCTGACACTTCCCTAATTGCCTGGGATCGGACTGGGATTGCAGGGGATACAGTTTGGAGAGTGAGGCTTTCCAATGGATACTTTCTCAGATATGGGCATAAACGCTAGTGTGCATAAGGATTTTCTTACTAAGGAAGGGGAGTAATAGATGGCCAAAGTATCCATGTGACAGGCCTGTGGATACTAGTGTGTAGACGATGTATGACTTGATGCAATCACAGAAATCCCAATTAATCGTAAGGCAGAGGAGTAGGAGGAAAAAAGGCAGGCTAATGAGGACGCTTTACAAGAGGCTTGGCTGAAGCCTAAGCAGGATGTTGAGGACAAAGCTAAAGCTAAGATAGCGAGAATGAAATCTACCGATGAGGTTGAGAATAAAAGGGGTGACAATGATGCTAAGAAGAAACAAGCCGATATGGATGCCAAAAGAAGGTGTGAACAAGCATATAAGAATCTCAAGGCGAACCCAACTGCAAAAATTAAGGCTGGGAAGTTAGCTGAACAAAAGTCCGCATGGGATGCTAAGAAGACGGCGGATCTGGAAGCTAAGAAAGCGAAGGAAACTGGGGAGAAAGAAAGAACCAAGGCCGTGATAGCTCTTCCTACCGATGCTACTCCGAAACCGCTTTAGATTATCCTGCTTGGGGATATCATAGAGATTGTAAGCGGCGAGGATGACAATAGGAAGCGCAAATCAGTATCCTTTGAGTCCATCTCCCTGACTAAAGGTAAAAGAGGAAGAGGCGTGGGCAGCTCTGGGAGGAAGAGAATGAAGGCCGGTGACGACCTTCCAAGTGTTGAGTCTATCAAGAAGAAGAAGTATGGTTCATCCTAGTGGTTGTTATAGGTATTATAGATATTTTGGTCATCTAAGCCGATAGTATATGCGAGTATGCCCTCGCTTTTGGAGGCATGGTATGGTTTTCATGTACACCATGTCATTAGAAAGAAAGATAGATAGATTTATATAGTTTGCTTTTGCTTGTGAATGGAAATATTAGTTGACTTTTCTTATATCATAATTTGTGTCAAGTATTCAAACATTCGTTTATGCTTTCCATTTTTTGTATTTGCACAAACATACTTATCGTTACACTTAGGCAAACGTTGTCTATGGCTTCGCTGTTAGAATTCCCCAGTCATGCGAAGATTGTATATGCCGATTCCACCCTCAGGATTTCCCTTGGTCAAGAGTTCTGAGTTGTGCGAAGGTTGTAAGAGCGGACTTCACTCTCAGGAATTCCCTTGGTTGTGAGTCCCGAGTCGTGCGAAGATCAGCTTTGGTGCCTTTCCTCTCGGGACCTCCCTGAGGTCATTGGTCCTGAGTCGTGAAAAGACATAGATGTCGTTGATTTATCGTTTAGACTCACCCGGTGTTTCGTTCGGGTTAGAGTTTGAGGGCGTCGCTGGTTCGCCAATTGTTGCCTGTATCCAGACCCGCCGGGTCAGATGGAGCCAAATGAGTAGCCGATATCGCACTCGTTTGACTGATGGGTTGCCCCTAAGTCCGGAGACTTAGGAACGAGATTGGTCATTCAAGTGAATGAACATCCTGAGTTGTTTATACTCGGTCTCATCCCTGGTTCGAGACTCGAGTCAGGGGACCGGTTTCTGACTTCATGGTGTCGATCCAGTGTTGTGCACTCGTGTATGTGAGTTGGTTGTAATAGTTGCTCAGACATACTACGCAGAAAGTAAACACACCAAGAACATAGACATCTGAATTATCTTTACTGGTAACTTTGGCAGTTATGGCCTTTACAATGCTTGAATTTAAAGAGAGAAAAACGCTGTTGGAAAGCGGTAAGTCTGTACACTAAGTTATGTAAAGTAACGATGGAGATGTTCATTATTCCATGGTCTTGAGAGTTCGGCGCCTTCAACGGTCATTAACTTGAAGTTCCCATCTCCAAGCCTCCATTGTATAACGTAAGGACCTTCCTAGAGAGGACTGAAACTGGTCGGTGTAGGAAAGATCCGCTTTAGGACGAGGTCGTAGATGTTGAGTTCCTTGAGGTGGACTTTGAAGTTGAAGTATCGGGTGACTCATTGGTGTTGAGCGGCAACTCTGAGTTCAGCTTTGTATCTTTTCTCTTTGATTAGGTTGAGTGACTCCATGAGGAGGTTTTCATTAGTCTTCAAATCATTGTAAGTGACTCGATGAGATTGGAGTTTGAGCTCAATGAGAATGATGGTTTTGGATCCATAGGTGAAAGCGAAAGGAGCATGGCCTGTCGTTGACTTATGGGTGGTCCGGTAGGCCCATAGGGCTAGAGGGAGCTCATTTACCCACAAGCCTCCTGCTTTTTCTAGATGCTTCTTGATGATGGATTTAATCACTTTGTTGACTGCCTCGACCTGCCCATTTGCTTGAGGATAACCCACTATTGAGAATCTTTTTTCAATGTTGTGGTGTTGCAGAAGGTTTTGAACCCAGCGCCTCTCGAATTGGTCTCGTTGTCAGAAATAATAGCTGGGGACGACAAAGTTTAACACTTTTTTAGCAGTGATTGCTGTGAGGTCCTCGGGTTCTGCCCATTTGGTAAAGTAATCAACCACGATGATAGCATAGCGTGCACCGCCTCCAGCCATTGAAAGAGTTTCGATGATATTTATTCCCTACATGGTGAATGACCAAGGACTGACCAATTATATTAGCTCGGTAGGCGGGCTCTTGGAATTTTTGAAAACCTCTGGCATTTGTCACATTTGCGAGCGTAGTTCGTGGCATCTTGGTCGAGTGTGGGCCAAAAATAACCATATCAAAGGATCTTCCTTACCAGATATTACCACCTAGTGTAATCACCGCACTTGCCTTCGTGTATGCCTGAAAGTACATATTCGGCGTCGTTGTGGGGATACACATCGGAGTAGTAGAACAGAGAATCCCCTTCGGTAGAGCACTCCACCTTGGATGACGTAGCAAGCTGATTTGTGAGTGAGTTCTCGTATTTCTTTGTAACACTCAGGGAGGGTTCCATGTTGTAAGTAATTCTTGATTGGTGTCATCCATGACTCGGGTTCTGGCTTGATCTTCGTCGTTGCTACAGAATCAGTTTGCATCTGATCGATGCTCGGAGAGTCGGCACTTCGACTAGGGCTAGCCCCAAGATTTGCGCATCCCCTGAGCTTGCCAGGTAGGCTAGTGAATCAGATTTATCATTTTTTCCTCGAGGGATGTATGTAATGATGTAATGGTCAAAGTTGGTGAGGAGTTCGTGGACCCGAGCAAGGTAAGGAGCGAGTCGTTCCCCTTTGGCTTGGTATTCGCCCTGCACCTGTCGTACGATGATTTGTGAGTCAGAGTAAATCTGGATAGCCTTGATGTTAACTTTGATTGCAATTCTGAATCTACAATCAAGGCTTCGTATTCTACATCGTTATTGGTGGCAGAGAAGTCGAATTTCAGAGCATAACAGATCAAGCGTTGCCCAGGAGTAACAAGTACGACTCTGTGCCGGAATACTGACTGTTGGAGGATCCATCCATGAATAGTTTCCACTGAATTTCTAGAGACTCCTCATCTTCCAAGGGGATTCTTCAGGAATTGGGGACTCTGCTATGAAATCTATAAGAGATTGTTCGAGGATGTCTCGACGAGGCATGAATGTGATTTCGAACTAGCCCGGCTCTATATTCCACTTCAGAAGACATCCAAATGCCTCAGGTCGTTGCAGGACCTGGTCTTTGCGGCTGGTCAATGAAGACTTTGATTGGATGGGACTGAAAGTAGGGTCTCTGCTTCCGAGAAGAGATCAATAGGCTGTAAGCCAGCTTCTCAAGCTTTGGGTTGTTCTTTTCTACCCCTGTCAGTCTCTTGCTAATATAGTAAACGGGTCATTAGACACGATCTTTGATGGGCACAAGCGTCGAGCTGATTGCCTGCATAGAAACAGCCAAATAGAGATATAAGTCCCCATGATCCATGGGTTTTGATAGGATAGATGGTCACTCCAAGTGATTCAAAAGGCCCTGGAATGTGTCAATGCACTACAGTGTCCATATGAAGTTGCACTTCCCCTTTCTGATAAATTTAAAAAGGGAATGCATTAATCTATAGCTTTAGAGATGAATCTGTTTTATCCCTTAAAGGAAATCCATTTGATGTTATTGTTTTATTTGGAATAAAAATATTATGTTATGTTATATTTGCTACGTAATATAAATATTAACATAATAGAAGTCCTTAAAATAACAATACGGAATTATATAGTTCAAGTAAGTGATTTGAACATGAGATTATATAATATATTAATTATTATAATTATTAAATGCCCCTAGTCAAGTTTTATTGTTTACATAGGACAACAATAAAATTTTAAAACTAGTATGTTGATTGACTGATGATCACATCTTATTGATCATTAATATACGTGATATTGATGTTAAAACATAAATATGTATTGGAGAATAGCGTATTGGACTGACCCAACATGAGAAAACTGCATGGAATATAATTAACAGTATCATAAGTTATTCTCATAGTGATAGTGATGTAATGGTCCTTAGACCTCAAATCATTATAATTTTATTCGAGAATATTTGTGTTTTGGTATCATCAAAAGTTACTCTCAACTGAGTACACGATAAAGGTAATTACTGGATACATCTCAAATTGAATGAAAATTATGAATGATCTAGATGGAATTTGACCCTATAATATATTTATAGTGATATCCATGGGCTTCTTGATTGAGTGAGACTACGAAATGCATGGCCATGCTCTAACAATTACTTGTTTTAAATAGTCTACTCATCGATCAAGATAAAAGGATTAAATTATAAAGAGGGTGATACATTCCATGCCTCGAGTTTAATCCTAGATATATCGGATAAAAGGATTATATTACATTGATACACTGGTCACGGAAACGTTGTATCGAATCATTGATCATATTATAACTTGAGTAACAGTGATGTATTACTAGATGTCGCTCACTATTTATAATTTAAAATTATTTCCAATGTTATAATAACCTATAAGGTCACACATGTAGAACCTTCTTAAGGGAAAAACAATTACGTGGATAAATAAAATTTCAATCTGTTGATATTTCATTTAACTTTAGAATGTGTATACTGGTTCGCTCCAAAATAGTGATTCACGTTTATTTTATAAAAGGGTTTACACCCTTCCTTTAAAATATATGTAAAAGCCACAGATATTTGGAACCACCGAATACCCATTCTAAAACCTAATTCTGTAATAGCAGCTAGTATCGTCTTTTTCCCCTTCTTTCTTCGATGCATATGATGACTGAAGAGAGGGATCGTTAAGCGTGGACTTTTATGGAGGCACTGAATATTGGAGGGCTTAGATCCATACAACCAGATCCAAAATCCATTGATTTTGACAATCGAAGACAAAGGGACGAAAGGTATACTGTTAACCCAATTTTTGAATTCATGTATACAAATTAAGGTTAATAAATTGTTAATTCCGCTGTGCACCAATCCAATTTCACTTTCAATGTTATTGGAGCAAAGTTTTTCAGAATTCAGTTAGTTTGGGTTGGTTGTATATGCAGTAATCATTTTAAATTAGGGTTTAATGTATTTGAATTGTAGGAAATTTGATTGCATTATGAACACAAACGTAAGAGTATTAAACCAAAGATCCATTTAATTGGTGAAATTGTTTTATATACGATATAAAGTTCGAAATGGATTTGGGGTTTTATATTTAATGTTTCCTTCTATTATTAAGACGATTAGCCCTACCCTATGATCTATTATTTTGGACCTGATATGATTCTACAATCGGTTGAATTTGGAATCATCTATATCCAACTGTATGGTTTTGGCACACCAATTCCTGAAATAAGTTTGTTTAACACGAATTGATATCACATATTAATTCTGTTTAAATGTTACTTGATTGTAGAAACTTGAACCAAAATAAATAGATTGATCTATTAAACATATAAGTTTTAATCAGTATATGAATCTGTTAGAATACATAAACACTGTTAAAAACCGTAATCAAAATGTTTGATTGACCTATGGATAAATCTGAGATAATTTTTTTAGTATAAAACTATTACGCAATTCCTATAGTTATTCTGAGATCTGGAATAATTCTGCAAGCCAATAAATATTTGGAATAGATTTATACATAATCTTTGATGATATCCCATTGTTATTTCTGAAATAATTCAACGGCTTTGCTCATCTATAATGAAGTTTCGAGCTTACATATAACTGTTGTATTCAAGAAATATATATCTAAAATTGTTTTAGATCAAAATTTTATGTATACATATATTAAATATGTAATCTATGTGAAATATTATTTCCCTGAATATAGCTAAATGCATGATTTAGATCGTTGTAAAATTTTGATCAAAGACCCGTTTTAATGTTTGACCATTTAGGTAATCAGTTTACAATAATATTTGATTTAATGAAATTGGTTATTGTTAAGACATTTTTTTCTTCTGTTTTACCTATAAAACAAATATCTTGGCTTTATTTTGATCTTACATTATAATGATAATAAAATCAACTGCCTCAAATCATAACAAAAGTATTATGATTTGTTGACTCTGTAAAATATATGTGATGTATTTTATATGAGTGTACTGCATATGCACAATGACATGTATGTACTCGACATGTTATGTAAAATGAATTTGGACTTTATTGTGTTGATCGGATGTTTATAATGATAAATATATGGTATAATATGATTTCAAATCTACAGGGAATTGGAGTTCCTATTTAATTTTATATTATCTATATAATTAATAATATTAAAACTCTAAATTGATTTTAAAGTTAATTTAATATGTTGCAGCACGGATAATGAATCAGAATAAATATTTTGTACTGTAAAACTATTTTTGAAGGACCAAAGCGAATGTGATTTGCTATTTGGTTATATATATATATATATATATATTATAATATCAAGAAAGTGAGTGATACAAATTTTGATTTGTAACTTCTGATCTCATTTTATTAGA
This sequence comes from Allium sativum, assembly GCA_030737875.1. Classification (NCBI taxonomy): domain Eukaryota; kingdom Viridiplantae; phylum Streptophyta; class Magnoliopsida; order Asparagales; family Amaryllidaceae; genus Allium; species Allium sativum. Next base: position 294,964,936 of record CM060927.1, on the reverse strand, counting down.
CAAATAAAGGTACCTGATTACTGCAACATTTAAGATTTTACCTTGGCTTTGAACTATAAATGTTGGGCTAAATTATTAGATAATAAAAAAAAATTGATCTGAACTTATGGGTCCTCCACCAGTGTTCAAAACAAAATGTGTTTGTTGAATTATTTATCAAACTGGCTCAAAGAAATATGGGTCAGTAAGGGTATTATATTTGTATACATTTTGATGCAAAATTTAGTTTTTCAATTATTTTTCTGAAACAAATAGATAATTACCAATTTGCATCACATTTTGGTAATCTGAACCATTCAGATATATGTAACATTCCTGAGACACATAGTCTAAATGTTTAGATGTATATACATTTCTACAATCTCGAAATATATATATGATATTTGTTTTGAGACAAACTTCTTTGATCAGGCCCATATATATGTATATATAATAAGATGTTTCTTAGGTTAATGTTAATTAAATAAATGTATACAACATCTAACACCTGCAAGATACATAAGATGTTATGTATGTTTTTAAATTTGATGCTAAGGTGTCTTATTAAATAAAACCAGGGTGACTTATTTTACTTTTTTTTAATATACACATGCATCTGGATATGAAACTGTATTATAAATGCTGATTTGTGAACTTTTTTAATATATATATGTACCCTGACCTGAGTTGGAAATAAAAAGCTTGTTTACATCCTACACACACACACATACATACATACATACATACATACATATATATAGCATGTGTGACTTGTTATTGATGATATATACTTATAATGGTATAATAGTCGTGCCTAATATAAAATCAAAACCGCCTTATATGTTATAACCTGATAGTGATTTTAATTTAATTTTATACTGCAAGCTTCTAAGTGTTTAGATAAGCTTTGATAATTGTTTATAAATATATATATATATCAAGCTGCCTGGTAGGAGACACATACTTCAAATATGTTTTGTGAAAACTACAAATATAACCTATTAATATATACATGATATTTGTACACAAATGCATATTAGTTACTGCATCTGTATTATATATGCATACGTATTATGTATATATTAGTTGCTAAATATATGTTAAATATACATTTGATGTATGTATAAATTAGGCATGTATATGTATATATATATATATATTGAAAATTGTTACCCTTTATTGCTTATACCAATCATATACTTCATTTATATGCTTCATCAAAACCTTATATCCCCCCTAACCTAGGTGGGTGCGATATAAGGGAAAAGAGCACATATAAAATTCAAATATTAATAGAATACTAGGTTAATATTTCAAAACCTTTATTAATGGCGCCAGAGAAATTTCGTTCTTCTTACTCATCCAATGCCTTCGATTCTGCCTTTCCGCCTTTCCCATCTCGCCCTCCTCCTTCTAAACCTCCAGTTCCACCACCTCCATCTGATAATCACTCTTCTTCGACAAATCCGATTCATGAATCGGCAATTCCCTCGAAGGCATCTTTTCCACCTTTTGTGAAATCGAACTACGCTTCTTTTTTTAGTTCGTCTCCGCGTAACGTTGGATCATACATGCTACTACAATTTGAAATTCTGCGAGATGGTAAGAAGAAGAAGGTTTTAGATCTAGTCAAGCAAGATGGACTCAATTACTGGAATTATTTTCTGATTGGTTTCTTTTTAGATGGTATGTTGTCATATTATGTCGTTTCTAATTACTTGCAAAGGTACTGGAAAATATCAGAGGAGGTAGATATTAAATCAGATGGTTTCCACTTTTACTTCAAATTTTCTTTGGATTCTAATAGGAAAAGATTCTTAGATCTGATCCAATTTTCATTCGTGGTAGAATGTTTATCATTTCAGTTTGGGATCCATCTATAAGTTATGCACAATCACAAGTTAAAAAGGTCCCTGTGTGGATTCATTTATATCGTATTTCTATGATTTTATGGACATTAATTGGCATAAATTAGTTAGTTAATCATGTAGGCAGGCTTATATGCTATGATACTAACACACAAAAGTTGGATAGGTTTAGAAACGCTAAGGCATTGGTAGAAGTACCATCTAAGTATGAATTACCTAATACTATTGAGGTAGATGGTTTGGGGGATTTATGTCCCATTGTGAAAGTTAGCTATGACTGGAAACCTAAGATTTGTGAAAAATGTAAGGTGTTTGGACATGATACTATACACTGTGAATTACATACCGATGGTAATGGGAATAATGATAATCAAGTCAAAGTTGATATGAGGAATTATCAAGGAAATGAGGAAGTGCAGTATCATAAACCATCTAGGGACATGCATGATAAATGGACTAATGTATATAATAAGAAACAAAAGTTTTAGAGGAAGAAAGCAGGGGGTAGTAAGCAGGGTAATGCTAAATTTTTTGCTAATGTAGTATATGAAACTGTAAACCCTTATGAAATTTTAGCTTCCGATGATTTGCTAGATAATGAGGGTGGTTTGGATGGTCAAAATCAAGGCGAGGTAAACAATGATTTACAAAATTTATGTGTTAACTCTGAGGTAGATGGTACTATTAATAAGGATATTAACGTGGATTTGGGTAAGAAGTCAATTGCTATTATTGATGAGGATTTTTATATTGTGAATTTGTTTGATGATAGAGGTGGTCATAGCGCTCAGGAGGCTACTTTTTGTATCCAGCCCTAGCTCATCATTTTTTAATGCCTCTATTAATAAGGTTGCTTATACTATGTCTATATCTGGCACAATGTCACGGTCTTCTACCTTCAGCCATAGTTCATCAGCATTAGCTAGTTCATCAGCGAAACATTCTTCTTCTAAAGCTGGTGCACCTAAGTCAAATGAAATGCAATCTCCTTATGCAAATCTAAAGCCTCCAGATCACATTGTTTTACCTCCTCCTCCTGCTTCAGATTGTACTAACTTATCTTCTGCTGTTCCGATGAGTGCTTATCCCTCTTCTAAATCAAAAAGGAAAAAACTAAAAGGTATGTTTTGGGCTGATGATGATTTAAATGAGGGCCATGAGTATATATTGAGGATATACTATGGTAATAATGTTAAATCAATGAAGAGACACACGAGAAGCAACCCTTCGCCTCTCTTTGACATGAGCTTAAGGTGATAAATGACTTTAGTTATGGTTGAGTGGTCATGCTACTTGTTATTCGCTAGTGGAAGATAATGGTTTGATCTTTTATCTAGCATGGAAGTTGACAAGTAGTGGCAGTTTATACATTTTAGTTTCTTCTTTTGTATTTTTCTTTCTTTGAACCTTTGCTGAGTCTTTGTCACATATGGTTCTGAGAAAGTAGTGAGGTCCTTGAGAGATTGTTTTCATACGACATAGCATACTTGTATATGCTTGATTATGTATTGTAAATATCTTGTTTGGTTAATAAAATTTTGCGCTTAACTTTCAAAAAAATCATATATTAACAATACAACCAAAACAAAATCAAACAGAACACACTGTAACAAACATAACCGCTCCTCTCACCCTCAAAACAGAAATCACAAATATATCAAAAATTAAGTATAAAGTAATCCGTGTCACTCAACTCAATACCCAATTTCTTCAGCCAATCCACCTTCATTTGAGATCTGACAGTTTTGCTCCCATTATTCTTGACTAAGTAACACACTTCCTTCTCTATCATGTGAATCCACACTTCTTTAGCAACACACTTGTTATTAAAGATCCAGGAATTCCTTTCAAGCCACAATTGATAAACAGCAGCAGTGAAAACCCCACAAGCAACCTCATATAATTGATTCTTGTCTCTAAACTGATTCAAGATTTTACCTGCTTCATTTCTCAATGAAGCTTCACCATCAACTCTGATACCCAAATTTGCAGCTATTCTCAACCATATGTATACTGAATACTCACATTTAAAAAATAAATGCTCTACCGATTCTTCTTCCTTGCTATAGAGAACACAACAAGCCTTATTAACCAATCCAAATCTTCTCATTCGATCCTTCGTATACAATCTATTATTCAAGGCCAAATAAGAAATAAACGACATTCTCTTTGCATTCTTTCTATGCCATACAACCTTATATAAGGAGCTAGCTTCTTGCTTCTCTCGTACATACTCCCGTGAAGCATGAAAATTAAAAGGATCTCCTTCACACCATTCGTACACATCCTCCTAAATTCGATCATTCACTATTATATCATTAATATAATTATGAGCTTCTCTCGTAGCAGCATGCAATTCAGCGTTAATTCTCCCTTCCAAAATTATGGATTCCATTACTTCCTCATCTCTGCCAATAGATTGAAAGCGAGACAAACCAATTAAATGCACTTACAATTAATCTAAGGTTCAAACCAAAGAAGTGTTATCGAACCTGCTGAAATCACTTTGTTAAAAAGTTTCTTACCATTCATTCTCAAACTTAGCATAGCTTTCCACGTGCTCGACACATTGTTGTCCACTCTCATAGACCAAAACTGTTTTCCTCTGCAATACTTCTTGTACATCCATCTACTCCATAGTGATGAACTCGAGAGAAGTTTCCATAACATCTTGATGCATGCTGCTTTCTTTAGATCAGACAATGACTTTAATCCAATCCCACCCTCATCTTTAGGCTTACACAGATTACTCCAACTTATTTTATGTACATTCTCTCCCTAAAAGAATTCTGCGCACATTGTATTCAATTTATCCAATACATGCTCCGGCAATTGATATACGAACATCCAGTATAAATAGTAGGAATTATAACTGACTGTATGAGCTCAGCCCTACCTGCAAAACTAAGAAATTTGGAATCCCAGGCTTGAATTTTACTTTAAATTCTACTCAACAATGCCTGGCAGTCATTATAGTGTATATAATTCAAAGACAATGGCACCCCAAGATATTTTATTGGCAACTGATCGATTTGAAAACCCAAAGTAGAAGTAATCTCGTTCGAATGTAGAGCAAATGAATTGAAATAAATCTTTGTTTTCATAACACTTACTATAAGCCCACTGAATTTCTTCAATTTCTAAAAATTATCATTCAAAGCATAAGCACATGCTTGAATACACTTTCCAAATACTACCAAATCATCGACATATAATGAGTGAGATACAATTGGTTCAAATCTATGGACAGGTATAAACAACTTTCTCACCGTAGCCTCATTCATACAATAGGTGAAGTACTCCATTGAAATTGCAAAAAAGATATGGTGATAACGGATTACCTTGACGAATCCCTCTATTCAAATTTATAAAACCAATGGGAATCCCTTGTATCAAAATAGAGAAAGTAGGTGTTGATATGCACACATATATTATATTGATGAAATGAATGGGGAACCCCATCTTTGACATAACATGGCATATAAACTCCCTACTAATCATATTATATGCCTTATGAAGATCCACCTTGACACAAAATTTGTTAACTCCTCGCTTTTTGAAATCCCTCAACAACTCATGTGCAAGCAAAATGTTATCACTTATCGATCTCGAAGGGATAAATGCACACATGTTTAATGAAATTAAATGAGGCAGAAACCATTTGATCCTCCTATATAAGATCTTACTAAAAACTTTGTAATACAAATTACAACATGAAATCGGTCTAAAGTGAGAGATTTCAGTAGGTCGATCAACTGTAGGAATAAGAGTCACAAAAGTATGACTTATATTCTTTGGAAGTTTCGCAGATTGAAACATTTCTTGCATAGAAACCAATAAATCATACTTAATGCTTTCCCAATTTAGCATATAGAATTTAGAATTAAACCCGTCAGGACCAGTACTAGAGTCTATATGAACATAATCAAACGATATTTTCACTTCATTTAAAGTAATAGGTTATAATAATGCTTGTTGCCCACATATATTAATAGTAGATATTGCTTGGAAAGAAGGAAGCTCCTTGATTAAATCACCACTAAATAAAGAGCTACAGTACTCAATAGCCTCTTTTGCAATTTCTTCTGGTTATATAAGAGATTACCTTCATAATTAATTAAATCTTTGAGATGATTATTGTTCCTCCTTATCGACATTTTGGAATGAAGAAATTTCGAATTTGTATCGCCTTGCAAATCAATGGGATGCAATTTACAAAGCAGTACAAAAGTACACATGCTGATATGCCTGGCCATATAAATGGTTTTAAAAAATTGGAAAGAGTCAAATTATTTCTTTGAAAACATCATTCATTTTGGTCTGCAAATCAAGGAGGCATTATTGGCTAAAATACCGTTTTCATAAAAATATAAAGAATTCAGTTCTCGAAATAATTTATTCCTCAAGATGGACAGTAAGCAATTTCAGCAAGAGAATAGCTTGATAAAAAATTTCATCAAGCATGCATGTTCAAGGGAATATATATTTTGCAACGAATTTCAAATCTTTCCAGGGAATCAGAGAGCACACTTTGGGACAAGAATTTCAACCAAGTTTCCTGAAATTCACAGGGCATTTTTAAGCAATTAAATTCTATCAAACTTTCCAGAAAATCATTCAGGGTTTCACGGCAATAAATCAAGCAAACAATCATGCGAGAATAAAGCATAAATCAAAACCAAGTAACACTTGAAATCAGATATTGATAAGGGTTTCTTAACCCTATTTAAACACACGATTCATCATCGGCTAGAGGTAGCGAAACCAAGTAACAAATTCAAGAGTAAAAATCAAATCAGAATACTCCTAATATTTTTAGGAGTTTCGATCTAGAGCCAAAGCCAAATCGGTTGACAGAGAATCAGAAGCATCAAAGCCATCACTGAATCGAATTACATCAACAACTCGAGGTCACAATTTGGGGGAATAGCCAAAACCCTAATTTTTTATAATCGGGTGCCATTTAACATAAAGAAGAAGTCGACCTTTTTTATTCAAGTGGCAAAGCAAATACAAAAGGGGTCGATATTTCTCTTATTTGTTTAAGGGGATTTTGGTTTTTTTTAAGTATTTTTTTGTAATCATTTGACTATAGTTTTCTTGTTTTCTGTAAACTAGGGTTTACATGTTACAGGTTTGTAATTCGGGAAAAATCCGTTATTGGGGATAAAGATCAGTCCAGGGTTTGAGCGTAGGATTAGAGCAATAGCAGGGTTTGCGAATTTATAGGGTTTTTGTAAGCGAGAGTCTGTTTTAATACCTAGTACAAATTTTGGGAATGCAGCAGTAGGTAGGGGTTTATCGAGGCTAGGTAAAATCTGTGTCATTTATTTTCTGCATTTATTTTTTCTGTTGCAATCTGTGCTGTGACAATTTTAATATCTTGTAAAAACTGCAATAAACCCTATTCACCACCCTCCTCCCCCCCCCCCTCCTCTAGGGTTAATCTAGATCCTACACCGACCAATGTATTTTTGGTCAGGTCGAGCCTTGTGCTAGGGTGTTTGCTAATGCTAAATTTTGAATTTCTTGAATGTTTTGCCTATATTTCCAGGCATTCGATTACCTTTATTTCACCTTGTTTAACTTGTATGTATATTGCTTTGAATTGATTTGTAAAATAGCTATTCAAAAGCCAAAAATTATTGTCTATCCGCAATTCGCATTAGAAAATTTTCATGTACACTTTGTTGTGCATTATTGTTGCTTCTCAGTGATGTTTCTTACATCATGCAAGTTTTACAAAATGATTTCAAAAGAAATTTTCATTACATATATGTATCTTTGAAGTAAAGAATTTTCTATGATTTGTTTTACAAAAATAAAACCGTCTTGAAGCAATAATATAATATTTTTCGAAAAGTAAAATTTCCAGAGAAGTAATTCAAACGTTTTCCGAATCGTTTTACAAACTCGTTTTCTAAAACTAAGTATTTTCCACACATAAAACGTCACATTTTTGCACATTTTGAGAAAGCAAAAAACGTGATTTAAACGATATAATAAATCACATGGTTTAAGACACATCGATTAATTATACAAATTAATTCCTAATCATCGATTGAAGTTATTGTCGTTTTTCCCGTATGAAGTAGACTAGCTTATAGTAAATCGAATTGTTAAAACGTGCAATATGAGACGTCTTGTTTTCACTATTGGAATTACTATTTGGGAGTTGGTGACACATTCTATTGTTGTTATTGCCAGTACTAGGACCGGTGCATCCTATATACATATCTATAGCTGGTGAGCTATTTATGGATTGGTGGGTCTCCTATGTATAATACTTGCCAGACTGGTGGGTCCTATTTACATAGCTGGTGGGCTAATATTCAGACTGTTGGATCCTATTATTTAATTTGTTGTTTTTTGGATCTTTTTGCTGATTTTTAAATTTTAAATGACTTTGAATGCTTTCACCATTGTTGATGATGCTTTTCTCTTTATATAGCTTGAGTGCTATAGTGTTACTTATACTTCATGACTTCATTTATGTTGATTTGAACTCTGGAATGGGTTATAAATGTTTTGTTGCGATGAATTCCTAATTCTTTATGTGCCATGAAAACTATACATTTTATACCTAGCTTGAGAACTTGATAATCCATGACAGATGTAAAACCTTATATCTTATGTGATAAATCTAATCTTGTTCTCCAAAGCCACAACATCGTGTATATGTGTCTAACTTCTCTCTTGAGATATTACGCCTTTATAGGATATTATTTTACATTATCATATCCTAATAATATTGTTTCAGCTAGACCGACCCGTGTATTTTATACTCGGATTAGATTAAGTTTTTATAGGTAGGGCTTGATGTAGATACTTTCTATCTAGATTCTTTTTTTGGACAACCAACCACTTTTTGTTCACCTTATCGAATTTTGAGATAGTCACCTAGTATTTTGTAGTGCACTCTATCTATTGCACACATTCTTTTATGGGGATGGATATATGTATATTACGGATAATATATCCACTTATGTATATTATTTTGTGTTGTACTTGATGTATCATGTATGTATACATCTATGATTGTGTTCGTTGTTTTGTCATACGTGGAATTTAATCCTGTAATGTTTTGTTTTGGATCAATCCTATAGCCACCGCAGTGTTGTATTAGATAAGAATTAAGTATGTCGATCCACTTGGTAAATGAAAAAAAGAGAGCACTTTATCGACGTACTTAAGACTTGTTTAATACAAGGTTACAAATGGCCGCTCCTAGCAAGCCCTATTCCATATTAATAGACGGCGTTATTCATTAATGCTTTTTGTTAATACGGATCTTGGGATGAGGCTTCACAGCTTGGTATCAGAGCTGAACTCGGAACAAAATATGATAAAACATAGAATAGCATATATGATATAATACATTGAAGTACAATATGAAATAATATCATACCTTTTTGGAGTCGACCTTAACTATGTCCTTAACATTTCTCATGTCCTTCGGGGATAAATATAAGGGGGAATACGTCTAATAATATAATTTTTAATTCGATAGTATTCCTTATATGATAAATTCGATTAATATTATCCTTACCCTGTGAATAATTCAATCTTATTTTCTATTTTCATCTAATGGATGTTAATGATAACAAGCGCCCTTCAGATGTTGAGCCATCCAGTGGCTAAAGTCCTAAAGGCATTTTACATGTTCATCGATCAGATTTTAGAGCTTATTAGAGGCATTCAACCTCCAACTCCCTCATGATCCTCTCCACTCTGCAAATCGTATTTATGTGCATGTGCAACGATTTAACTCATCTTGGAGGCAAGCCAAATTAAAGGCTTTGAGTCAGTTCTAGAGATTCAGGTTAGAGATTTAGGCTTGGCTCTGCACTAACGAGTGCATCTTTACACGTATAGAGATTCTAGACCATCACAGCGTACTTATACCATCGAGCATGCTACAAGATCGTGTTTAGATTGGTATGAATTACTTATTGCGGAGCTTGATGAGTCCACTTTGGAGTGGAAACAATTCAAAGAAATATTTGAGCTTAGATTTGTGCCTGAGTCCGAGAAGGAGATCTTGGCTTGATGCTTCCTTCATCTTAAGTAAGGAAAGTCGATTGTTTTGCAATATGTCACTTCCTTTGAGGCCTTATTCAAATATGCCCCCCCCTAGCATACTATCACTCAATATAAAAAGAATCTCGAGTTCATGAATTGCCACAAGAGATATCTTAAGAAATTTCACATGCTGGAACTTAAGTTAACTTTCAAGGAGTTAGTCGATGTAACCCTTCATTCTGAAGCGGTTGAAAATGAGAAAGAGATGTTAAGCCCGAGGTTTGGAAAAATCCAAACAAGAAGCGTTTCCTTTTCGCAAGTCAAAATTCTTTCCACCAAAGAAAAAGAAGAAGCCTTTTGCCATTAGTTCTCATTCTGGTGCTACCCTACCACTCAAATGTCTTGTTTTAATTGTGGCTTGCGAGACCATTTTATTCAAGAGTGTCCTAAGCCTCTCAAATTCTGTAATTACAACCAAGAGGGTCACTGGTCTACGAGGTGTCCTAAATCTTCTAAGACATAGCAATCTAGGAAGCTTAATGTAGCCGATGGCTTTGAAGGGTTCATCTCAGCCGCAAGGTACTCCTTCTACTCTTGGAGGTTTATTATTCAAAGATCATTCTAATTGGTTTTTATTTGATATGGGTGCGTCGCATTCATTCGTATCGAAAGAACTCATTGATACTTCTTCTTTGGAAGTTACTTGCATGATGGCTTCTTTATGGGTTGTGAATCCTATCAGGGGTCTACAACCCTTACTTTGTCGTGTGAAGGCGTAGAGATATTCATTTTTAGTTTTTTTTCTTGTGCAAACCTGCAAGTGATTCATTTCGTCATTTTCGATATGGTTTTAGGTATGAAATGGCTCGTTCGATATGAAGCCGAAATTATTTTTTCTGAGAGAGTTCTATACCTTCGACATCTCGACTCGCCTAATCATTTTTCACTTATTCTTCGGGGCATCGATCACGACACCGAAGCATCTCTATTTTCTCTCGAGTCTCCAGACCATAACGATGATAATGCGTCTCATATTCCTATTTTATGCGACTTTGCTGATATATTTGTGCCAATTTCGGGTTTTCCACCTAAATGGGATATCGAGTTCTGCATCGACTTGATTTCCAGTGTATAACCAGTTAGCTGGCCTTCGATTAAGATGTCGACTAAAGAAAATGAGGTATTAAGAAGCAATTTTTAGAGCTTGAAGCAAAGCAATTGGTTCTGTCTTAGTTCTGCTATGGTGTGTCGCAGTGATATGCGAGAAGAAATCTGATGGCACTCTTAGACTATACGTCGATTACCGCAAGCTTAATGAATTAACCATCAAGAACTGTTACTCTTTGATCGTTGCCCACGATCGACGACATGTTCATTCAGTTAAGTGGTGTGAAAGTCTTTTCTTGACTTGACCTTGCCACGAGGTTTCGTCGGCTTCGAGTCACGAAGGACAACATTCCTCTTATAGCTTTCTGTACTCGACACAAAACTTATAAGTGGCTCTTATGCCATTCAGTTTGATGAATGCTCCCGCATACTTCGTCGATCCTATGAATCGAGTATTCCGAGAATATCACGATAATTTTGTTTTAGTATTCATTGATGACATCCTAGTATATTATAAATCCAAGGTTGAGCATGCGCGACATTTAAGGATTGTTTTGAGTACTCTTCGACTTCATCAACACAAAGCAAAATCGTATAAGTGTCATTTTTGGAGAAGCAAGTCAAGTTCTTAGGCCATGTTGTATCATCTGATGGCATTTCGATCGATCCAACAAAGATCGAAGCCATTAAAAATTATAAGAGGCCTAAGAATGCCACTGATATTCATAGTTTCTCAGGATTGGCGGGTCATTACCGTCGATTTATCAAATATTTTTCCTTCATCGTGCTTCCAGTTACTAATCTTACTCGTAAAGGAGTTCATTTTATTTGGTCAGATTGATATGAAGCTTCTTTTCAGCAATTAAAAGATCTTCGTACTTATACACTTGTCTTGATGATTCGTGAAGGGAACCAAGATCTTATTATATATATCGATGTCAGTTATAATGGTCTTGGCGTTGTGCTTATGCAGCATGATCGGGTAGCTACCTGCGCTTCAAGGCAATTACATCCTAACAAGGTACGGTAGGCTATCTATGATTTGGAGCTAGCTGCCATCGTCTTCGCATTGAATATATGATGTCATTATTTGTTGGGCAAGCACTATAAATCCTCTATACTGATTACAAATCGCTCCAGTACTTATTCACTTAAAAGGAGCTCAACATGCAACAACAATGTTGGCTCAAGTTCCTTGCATCCTATGATTTTGATATTCAGTAAACCCCGAGGAAGGGGAATTGAGTTGCCGATGCTTTGAGTCATAAGCACTCGGTCGTTGTTTCCATTATGCTTGCAGAATCGAAAGATTTAGAGACCTTATTTATTTATGATATTTGAGATTGTGTTTCTACTTCTGACCCTCTTATTTATACTCTTTTATATCATATTGCCGAGGCTCAATGGTAAGATTCCAATATTATCTCTCATTCAAAAGTGTAAGTCTGAATTCCATGACGATATTGAGATGAGAGATTTCAACATCGATAGCCATAGTTTCTTTTGAAAGAAGAATAAATTAGTCGTGCCATCTATTATTTTGCTTAGATGGGACATTCTAGCTAAATGTCACCGTTCTAAGTATACTATTGATCCAGGATGCAGCAAGATCTATGCTGACATGCATCGTTTGTATTACTAAGACTGCATGAAGCGAGATGTGGTGAGTTATGTAAGCAATTGGATGACTTGTTTACTAGTGAAAGTCGAACATCAGCGATATAGTAGTCTACTTCAACTCTTAGAGGCCCCGATGACGAAGTGGGAATAGATCTTTATGGACTTTGTCGATGTATAACCTCGAGGAACCACAATAGCATTTAGGTGATAGTTGACCGTCTTGCCAACTCCGCACACTTTATTCCTATTAAGTCTAATAGGACAGCATTTTCTCTTTCGAAGCTTTATATTAAGGAAATCGTGTAATTGTAAGGTATTCCTAGCTCTATAGCATGTGATCGTATCCACTCTTTACAATCCATTTCTAAAAGAGTTTTCAGCTAGCTTTGGGCACACAATTAAATTTTAGCATTGTTTACCACCCATAACCCGATGGACAGACTGAGCGGATGAATCATATATTGAAATATTTACCTCAAGCTTGCATTCTTGATTTTTTGTGGTAGACGGGAGGATCATATTCCTTTCGTTGAGTTCACTTATAATAATAGCTAACAAGCTTCTATCGGCATGGCTCCGTTTGAAGCCTTATATGGTAGACTATGACGGATTCCTCTAGTTGGCTCGAATCCGAGGAGAAGCTTATTTTAGTCCCCGACTCCGTTCATGAAGCATTCGAGAAGAACATAATTATTCATGCCGGAATGAAAGAGGCACAAAGTCGCCAAAACTCCTACGTGGAAAATCGTAGGAAGCCTCTCAAGTTCTCATTGGTGGTTTTATCTACATTCGTGCATCTTCTTTAAATGGGATGGTACGCTTCAACTAGACCGGGAAATTGTCTTCCTGCTACATTGGATCATTTTCTAGTACAGAGGGTATCAGTCTCACTGCCTATGGAGGGGCACTTTCAAATTGATTTTCTAGAGTTTATGACATGTTTCATGACTCTCAATTGAGGAAGTGTCTACGAGACTCAGAATATGTGCTTGATACTTGTACTTTAAAGGAGCTTGAGGTCTCACTCGATATGTCTACTGTGCAACACCCCGTGTGTGTTCTTGCTTCATAAATTAAATGCCTTCGAAAAAAGAACGTGCCGCTCGTGAAGATTCAATGGTTAGATAATCCTAATGACTACACTTGGGAAACCAGAGGGTTTATCAAGCGATCGCATTCCCATTTTCTATCTTCTATCCATGGAGGAGAGAAATTTTTAAACTCAAGCTTATATCTTTCGTTGTTTATCTCCTGTGCCAATGAAATAAGTAAAGTTCATACGACTTTTCCTTTAGGAAAAAGCAAGGATGCGATTTTTATAAGGGGAGTCTGTAATAACCCTAACTTTTATGTGATTACATACGAGAAATTAAATGTGTTTAATTAGAAATAAACTTAATTTGGGGATATCAACTCATAAAAATCCTTAAATTGTGTAAATTATGGGTTTTGAGAGCTACAAGTTAATAGATCGGATTGTGATTAAATTGCATTGAGACGCAATATTAATTGAATAATCAAAATAAGTAATCCCAAAGTTGAGTAGTAATCATTAAATCGATCGTTTTGATAGATTTAACGAGTTTGAAATCAACAAGATGAAAATTTGGATAGTTAAGTAATGATGTGTTGGGTTAACTTAAAAAACCCAATGAAAAGGTTTATTTCAACATCGAATTATTTAATAAAAATAAATAATTTCAAAATTAAGTTTTTTGTAAGCTTTATAGTATGAAATTGTAGGTGTTTAAGAGATTTGTATGTACTTGTTTTATTAAATCTCAAGTTTGGGTAAAACAATGAATTTTAAAGTAAGTTGATATTTCTAAGCTTGTTTGAGTTATAAATAAATAATAAAAGATAAATATTGATTTAAAAATCAATATTTAAGTATGTTAAAATATTCAAAACAAGGTTTGGCGTTTATTTTAACAAGAGGTTATAGTTTACAAAAATTTGAACTCAAAATGTAAGTTTTGTCAATAAAAAATACAACTAATTGTAAAATATAAATTTTAGGTGAAATATGAATAAATAGTGTTAAAAAAAGTTAAAAATGTTTTTAATATGTTTGCACAGAATTTTATAAAGACATAAAACATAAAAATTATAATTATGTACTAGTTAAGGTGTAAAACATTGTTTTTGTAAAAATATGAATTTTATTATGTGTAATGTTAATAATGGTGTTTAAAAAGGATTGAAATGCTTTAACATGTACAAATATGTTGAAATCATTTACAAAGGAATTTAAATAGCATCGCCTTTTTTTGTAATTTGTTATTTGTGTTAAAACATGAAGAAAGTAGAGAAAATGGGGACTATAGTGTGCTAATAACTACAATTAGGCCTAATATAGAACAAATGAGCTAATTAGGCCTCTAATTACACTTAACACCTAATTACCCAACAAAGAAATATCTGGAAAACTTTGCAAGCACCAAATTCTATTACAGTAAAACAAAAAAGAAGTTATCTCCTTCTTCCCAAATTAACAGTGGAACCAAAACTCAAATTCCTCCCGAAATCTTAACAAACTTGAGATTGTTATCAAAACATATCTACAAAAAATCTCTACAAGATTCAAGAGTTATTTCATCAAAAATCAATATTACTTTTGGTTGTTCTTTTCTCTTATGTTGCATGTTATGGCTAGTTGATATACAGGTGTTTTCAAAGCTTCTAAATGCTAAAGTTTGCAAATTTTCATCATATCCTTTTCTTATTGCTAAATCCAACTCTAAGGTCAGTATCTTCACTCATTCTAACCGAAATGTAAGTTGCATGCTGATATATTGTGGTTTTAATGGAGTTTTTATGAGTGTAAAAATCGATTTTGTCTCTATTAAGTTTTACAATCCAAAATTAATCTCTGTCCTACTTTGAGAATGTTTTTTTTAATAAATGAGTGATCCTCACAAGAAGAAGAGCACTCATGCAATTTATTTCACACTAAAAAATACTGTCAACAAGCCTGACAGATAGCGAAACCCTCCCCATACCAAAGAAAAGAAAGAAGAAAAATAACTCAGACCTAAATAAGAGAAGTATTGAATGCTTAAAAATCGTATATATAAAACAAAAAAACACAGACAGAAACAAAGCCAACAAGAAGCGACACCAAGAAAACAAAGACATAAGCACAGACATAAACAAAACAACAATGCCATAAACACATAAAACAACAATGCATAGCTAACTATTGAGAGTACAATTAAAGAACTAATAGGAAAAGACAATCAAGAAGCAACATAATAGAAAGAGCATTGTTAAGAATATCAAAATGACAGTTGGACCTAAAAACATTAACGGGAGACTTAATGATTTTAAGAAAATATTTAAAATCAAAAAATTTATTAGGGTTATAGAAAGGATTCGAGATCCAATTGAAACTAAAAGGAGAGTATCAAAAGATCAAGATTACCATTACAGTTATGAAAAGCATATTGGTTTCTTTCATACCAAATGTAACGACCTGTATTTTCGACAGTCAAATATTTATTTTAATTTATTATTTTAAATATTTTATTTGGAATATTAAAGGATCTTAAGATTTATTTCGTTATTAAAAACGAAGTTTGAACGTTATATAATTATATAAATATAAAACGAGTTCAAAATAACGCTGCAGTTCGTAATATTTGGTTTTGAACTTCAACTGAGAATACAGGATCTGATATAAGCCGGATTTCTGTGAAACAAGAAGCGTTGGAACCGTATTGACGATGAATTTCATATGAAAGAGAAAAATCCAAATTCCGTGTTATAGATTGTTAGTTATGATCAAATCAAATTTTGAAATAGTCGCTATGAAAATCGTTATTAAATTATAGGTCTTTAAAATGGCCATTTTGCAAATGGACTCAGTTTTAGACGAAATCGGTTTCATTGGGACCGTAACGTTTAATTATTATACGGTATTAAATTGCTTAGCAAACCGAGGTAGTATGTGACCACGGTAGCCGTAAACGCAGTTTATTTTCTATAGCGTGTAATTAAATTAATTTCATTTAATAGAGAGATATTTGAGTGTAACTTGAGCAGACGATTGAATTAAGCCAAGAAATGAGTTCCGTTGAAATCGTATCGTCGATTAGAGTTAGGATAGGTATATAGTTTGTTATTTTTGAAGACCGACTAATTGGTGTCCAGAATGGCATTGCGGTACGCGTAAAAATAGCGTACCGGGAAACAGTCTCAGAATGCGACGAAACTGGTGCCGTTGGGTTCGTATTAATTAATTATTGTAAGATTTCAAAGTTTCAAGTTGATTGAATTTATCTAGTGATCGTGGAAAATTTAAACGCGTGTTTATTTCTGGTTTTATAAAGAATTTTTTTTCAAACGATGTCGGAATTCGACGAAACTTGTCCCATTGGGTCCGGAATATTTTTCTACGTTAGGGTTAGCATTTTTATCAGTAGACGGAAGTCGTTTGTGGTGTTTTCTGCGTGTTACTTCGCGACGAAGTTTCGATAATAATATAATAACATTTCTTCATCCCTGTAAATAACCAATAACGGTCCAACCCTAGGTTTCTTGCACTTCTGGTAAACGCAATTCATTTTGCGCCTCTATCAGTGAAACAAACGGTCTGAAGGCGTCTGATTTCTTCCTCCATTTTCTTCGAATCTATTCACAAATTCAGGGAAGCTTCAACTGACAAAACGCTCAATTTGTTGAGCACTTTGTTCTGACGGCGGATAAGGACCTGAAGCCGTTCGATTTGGCCACCCCCGATGGCACTCCGACGTCCTGGAAGAGCGGCGTCGTGGTTAGTTTTCGATCAAGCATGGTTGGGGAAGCCTGGAGATCGCGTGAGCTGATGTGAGAAAGGGGTGAGGTAGTTATCGGGTTCGTATACGAAGGGGTAGCCTGTGGAAAAGGGCGATGTTGTATAAGGAAAGTAATCGGCCTTTATAAATATAGTAATTAGTTTTGAAACCCATTTAATTAAGGAATTTAATACTTTGTCTCAATTGGACGCAGGTGATTGAATGCAGAACAAAAGGAGATAGGCCTGCTAGTTGCCATGACAAGGTAACCAAAGTAGTGGACCAAAAGGAAGGGAAACCGTGTATTCTTTTTAACCGTAATTACTTAAACCAAAAAAATAATTAGTTCATGTTTGGGAACGCTGAAACCTCCAGCGTGATGTTTGGATCCAAAAGACAAAGAAGGAAAACTAATGAAGAGATCTCGGGCCATTTATGCTCAACCAAGGGTACTAAACCTAATTCAATCTTTTCTTTGTTTTAACCAATGGGCAAGATTGGTTGAGTAATCGGCAGTAAATGGCCTAAGTATAAATTGTTTTTGTTATATTGATTTACCGTCAGGTAAATCGATAGAACTAAAGTATGGAATTTATTTTATAACTGGATATAGTTTTGAAATAGATTATTTTGAATAAAAGTTTTGTTTTAAAAGAAAATAAATATTTATCATTTATGATTTAAATTTATAATTTATTATTAATTGGTTTTATATCGAAATCTATGATGTTAATGAGATTTATAAATAAGTGAATAGAAATTAATCCAAAGAATTAAATTTGGGTAATTATTTTAAGAAACAATTAATGGGATTATTTAAATAAATTATATTTCTAATTAATTTAAAGGGAGAATGAATCAGAATGGGTTAACGAGATAATTGAGGCTTGAGTTGACTAAACCGACTATTTTAACTGGAATCAACCATTAAATTGGTTTCTTTTGAATTAATCTAGTTAAATAGTTTAAGAATATTTGATTAATTTTAATAAGGTTTTAAAAAGGGGAATTACTATTTATTTTAGTTAATAAAGGAATTAACTACTTTACAGTGTTAATGACTAAAGTAAATTATTATCCTGGTTAATAATAATTTAGGAAATTAGTTTTAATCGAATTAATGTAAAGCGTAATTGAAGTTGAAATGGAATTTAGTTGGATGGAGAAAGAAGTTTATGAGCATGGTTTATTTTTAAACCTGAGTTTTATAATGAAATTATTAAAGACAATTTAAGTGATAGCTTAAATAAATGTGAATAAAATATTCGAATTAAATAAAAGAGGATTTAGAACAGAAAGGGTTTAGATTAAACCAGAATGTATTTGAAACAAGGTTGTTAAAAAGCAATGAGGGTTATATCGTTAATTCCAAATTAACATTATTTCGAAATGGAATTAAGAGAAAGGGGAAATTGAAATAAGATTTCTAAAGCAGGAATGGTTGAATAGATTTGAAAGGAGATTGGTAAAAGTGAATTTGGGTAAAGAAATGGGTCGTAGAATTTTATTACCAAATCCAATTTATAATGGAATTTGTTTTGAGACTGGAATAGAATATTGGTTTGATTACAACTTATATTACCTGAGGCTAAAAACACTGTTGATCAAGGTCTGAGAGGTTATTTAAATACCCCAACTTAAACAACATCAGGATTATCTAAAGATGATATTAGTTGGTAATCGTAAAAGAGGTTAATGGTAATTTATTATTTCCATTAGAGAAATAATAATGCGATGTTTGGTGAAAATTTGGAGAATATACGAAGTAAAGGAAATTAGTAAGAAGGAAATGTAAAGTTTAGTTTTATTCTATATAAATAAATATTAGTTATTGTTTCAAGAATAGAATAAAAGATATTACGTAACGCTGTTTACGAATAATAAGTTGAGTGGATTCCCCAAATTTAAATAATAAAGAATGATGTAACAAATGTTTTGAAAGGAGGATTAAATGGGATTTAATATGGTTATTTTACTAAGTATTATATAGAATTGATTTAGAACATTAGTATATAAGAATCAAATATCGTATTTTTAAATATTAAGAGTTAGCCTGCTTTGTGACCAGGCTACCCAAAGCCAGGGACTTGAGTATGAACTTACATTGATTGGCGATCACTTGGATGGAGTGATAGAAAGATGAAAAATTTGAATTATACATGCAAATGTCACCGGATCGGATCCCCCATTCGGATCGGATCGGATCCCCCTCTCCGGATCGGATCGGATCCCTCCTTTCGGATCGGATCGGATCCCCCTCTCCGGATCGGATCGGAGTACCCTCTACCCGAACCTCCTGAAGTATTCTGCACAGAAGTGCGTGCAGGCAATCTGCTCAAACAACCGGTTCGGTTCGGATCCGATCCGAACCGACTGGACCTGTTTCTGCACACGGAGTTTGACATCTTCTCTTGGCATAACCGACTCCTACAATTGCGGATCGGACTCCACTTGGCAAAGCACGGCCTGGTAACCACTTCCCCATGTTCTCCACTACTTCCGAGATTTACTCTGAAGCTGCCACGTGGCCACTCAACCCTAACCGAATTTCTACCTATAAATACACATACAACACATCATAGAAGGGGACTTTTGGGTCTGAAGGAAGCTCTATCTATTTCAGCCATGGCTACCAACTAAGAACCTTCATCCTCTTTAATAAAATCAATGAATTCGGAGAGTATTATTCATTGTAATTGAGTGCTTGAGCGTCAATACTCATTGTATTTGTAATTTCTGAATGAATTGAGAAGCTATGAAGTGGATGTAGGCTTGTTAACGCCGAACCACTATAAATTCCGTGTGTTGATTGATTTTTCTTGCTTTTTGTTCACGATTCCTCATTATTCTCTACAAAACATTATCAATTGGGTGTTAGGACCATTTTTTGGTCTAACATTTTGGTGCTTTCACTGAGAAATGAAGATTCTCAGCGCTTAAGGATTCTCCATTCTACTTATTGGATTGCCAAGTCCGATGAGGAAATCCTATGAATTCTATTTACTTTGCAATTGTGGAGATTAACATAAATGAAGTCGCCACCATGCCATGTAGAAGCAATCGCTGAAAATCGAAAACAGAGTCCAGCAAAGCTTTTGGATCAGATGCAGGCAAAGAGACCAGATCAGATGCAGTTGAAGCCCTTGGATCGGATGTAGATGAGGCGCAGTCCAATCTCCCACAGGGGGTCGGATCGGGTCTTACCCAACCTGAAAAAGAACGTCTGATCCGAACCAGAGGGGGATCCGATCCGATTCGATAACATACCCGAACCAACCCAAAGGCATATCCCGATCCGAGCTGCATGGGAAGGCCCGAACCGACCCAATGATGCATCTCCGAACTGAACCGAAGAGGGTGCCACGACCCGAACCGCAGGAAAGTGGAGATGCAGGGTAGGGAAGACCGATCCGAACAGGAGGAGGAGATCCGAACCGGCTCTTTCATATATACCGAACCGACTAGCTAATGACGTTTCCGATCCGGCTCGGAGGAACTAGTCCGATCCGACCCGACCTGAAGACAATCTCCGAACCGCAAATTTGAAGGCATGATCCGATCCGACCCGAAACAACTTTTTTTGGAAAAAAAAAACATTTTTAAGATCATTTCAGAAAAGGCTCCATCTTCCAAAATCGAAAAAATCGAAAAAATAGCCTCTACTTGCTAGGTCGATCGCCGCCGGGACTGCGGGGCCCCGGACCCCCGCCGGCGCTGCGCCCGGACCCGCTGACGGCCTCTCCTTCGGCTCGGAGCACGGCTCGCCTTCGGCTCGACGTATATTTTGACCAACAGTAGTCATCAAAGTTTGTTAATGAAGATAAGGTGGATAGTCAAAGAATATGACAACCAAATGGCAACGACTAGGATTCCTCCAGAAGCCATAGCCTCTATTTGCCGATGCCATTCAATGGGAGGAGCTGTCAGTCAGATTCAGCTTGCTATCAACAACAGTATACGAGATAATGATTGTCTAATAGTAGCCTCATCTTCTGGAACTCCGATAGTGTAGATTTCAGCAATGCAACTGATGTTGTTCCCTAATGAGTAGTGACCATCCCATTTATATGACTTAAACCTGTCCAATCGGCGGAGCATCGAATGACAGTTATATAGAACAGTTCGAACACTACTTCAAAGATGATTCATATGATCTTAGTGACCATGATTGTCAATAGTGGGATACCAGAAAGCAGCTAAGGATCCCAACATCCCAAAGCTACACTTCAATTGTATGATGTGATGAATAAAATATCCTGCGTCTCACCTCCCGAAGAACTTAGCTAACCTTTGCAATGGCTATTTGCTGTCAATCGCATTGAGGAAGACTGATTTCCATCGAATAAGGGTTAGGTCAACATACTTTGGTGCCCAGCGATAGGTAACAGCTGAACCCCTGCAGGCCATGATTGGACATATGAATCTTTGCTTGGATGATAGCAACTTGACTGCTCACCAGTCACCATATGACCTTTGTCAAGAGATGAGAGTTCGAGATCAAAACAAATATGAATCGACCGTTAGCTCTCGACTTCATACATAAATTGTGATAGAAAACGTGAACATAACTTCAAGCCTTGGAAGCCATGCTATTGTAGTCAAGTTTATCTGACTAAGGTCTAAACTGACCAGCTCTAGCGGCGATTAGAGCTTACATTACACCTTGGTATCTATTGCTAAAATTCCTAATGAAAAATGGAATGGGAATGGTCCATGGCGACCATGTTACTGGAAGAGCCTGCTATTTAGCTAATTAGGAGATGCTACTCGATGGAGGTGGCAAGTTAAAGGTTTAGAGCACTTAAGCCTGGATGCTGATTGATTATCTGTGCATTAGATCTTATTCCCAACGTGGGACTAAAGGCATATCTGCGGATGGATGAGATATGACTATCCCCCTAGCAGCCATGACTCCCTTATACTCAATCCTTGCCCTTAGCATGGGGGCAAGAAGGCGATTCAAATAAGATGCGATCTCGTCATTCGCTTATAGTATTTACCTAATTGCCTTTGTCACTCCAAGTCCTCTTTCAAGGTCTGTTCATTCTTGGGACCGCCACCCCACAACGGTTTGAAAAGACGTTCATCGCCAGCTAAAGATTTTGACAGTCATCCCCTGACAGAGATGTAGTGAGGAAAAATGGACCTGCAAAGAGCGTGCAATGCCATCTTCGCACAGAATGATATTCATTCCATTAACAGGATTACTTTTTAACCATGACTCTTATATTTCCATGCTTTATGAGTTATTGATGTAACTAACTCAGATGAATTTATATGTGGATGATGTAGGTACCCCGAATCTGGTACCGATCAAACTTTGAGCACCTACAGGAAGAATTATGGAGCATTGCCGTAACAAGCCCGATTGAACTGCTCGTTTACAGAGCCATGTCCATCGCCTGAGAGAAGTTGTATACCTTAAGATGGATCCGAGGTGACCATCCACTCCTTGGCTCATACGTGGTAGATCTCAAGATAATTGTGCATCGATCATTGCATTTCAGAGTTGAGATCCGACTCCAGATGGACGCGGTTCGACCGTCCATACAATCAGATCCTGCAGTCGATGCCATCGAATTACATAAATCCAAATAAAGGAGGCAGCACTGCCTATCAACATACTTATTTTCCAATCATGCATTTTCCTTTACATACTTCTTGAGTTATTGACATGATTAACTCATGCAAATTCGTATATGAATGTTGCAGGTACCCGAGGTTTGGTACCGACAACTCCTGCCATAGTTTTATCGGAGGAATGTAAAGCTTTGGCGAACGTGATTCGACCCTTCACCCGCTTACTATTGGCCTAACGACAACATTCTAAAGCAAAAAAAAGTTCGACCATTCATTCACCGACTTTTTGCCCTTGACGTGGGGGCAAGAGAGTAAATGCACACGAGTTCGACCTGTGTTATCCATATATGGACATACTAATGAGGCCTCCTCATCATCTATCCATTGATTCGCCACGCAAGACATAGAAATGTATTCGAGTGTGACATAATCACTCGGTGGATCGACGACTCTATCCCTTGATCCGATGGGAAGAGTGCAACAGTGACAGGTACAATACCATGAACGAGATAACTTTTACCTTCGAAGTGGGGGCAAAAGAGATATGTTAAGACGAGGATGAGTATGACTCGACCGCTCTCTAACGACGTATCTAACTCTTTCCCATGCTTCGGAAGGGAGGAGTATAAACTCAATAGGGGTGAGAACCGATCATCCTCGATGGCGACCTTTTCCCTTGACATGGGAGCAAAGGGACGATGCCAAGGCAAATGTGACCCGACTATTTGCCCGACTAACTCTAATCCTCAGAGCTTGGATATGAGTATAAACTTGGGACGAGTGTGACAGGCGCGCCAAGATTTAAGACCACTCGATCCACAACTCTAACCCAAACTGACTTTGGGAGAGTATAAAGGACGAACCACGACGTCCATAACTCTAACTCTCACGACTTGGGAGAGAGTATAAAGGACAATGCTGCGACGTGCATGCAATCTTCATCGCCCTCCGACTGAGGACAGGATTATAAAGGACTTACGGATCAGACATCCGAATGACTTAATCCGGTTCCCATCAACGCTGGGGGCACGGACATAGATTTCTGAATTAACTTCAAACACGCTTCGGACGCGACCCGTGTTTCAAAGTTAAATGGAGGCTAAAGACACTATACCTCCAAACTACGACACCTGACACTTTGACATTTAATAATTCTATGCTAGATAGATTAGCACCCAACATGTTTTCATTTCGAGCTACAATTGCTTGTGACTTAAAGATTGACTTTGTAGCTTGCAAGACTAAGCTGACTATTCTTTTTCGAATTGCAAGATTATGTACAGATACAAAGCAAAGACACAAGGGATACTCGCGTACAACAACAAAGAGGTCGTGTTTGAAGAAATGACGTCGACTTCTAATGCTAAGCTTCCCACACGACTCAATGCAATCACCGAAAGGAGGTCCTAAGAGTGATATATCAAATCAACATACACACCCATGTGTGACTGGCCATAGCCCAAGTGCAACGACGAGTGCCACCTCGCAAATATATTGAATAGATAACGCGATAACTCGAGCACTTGGATACCTCAACCACATAAGCTTTGAAAACAATGTCTCCCTTCCGTGCATCCACGTCTAAATTTAAAAGGGATGTGATACAACTACCGACCTTTCTCCATTACCCCCGGACTGGGGCCGCACTGCTGAAAATATTCATAAATGTTATATGTCTGTGACTAACTTATATCTCGATCTTGACAGGCTGCTTGAGGACCACGAAATGGATGCAGAGTGAACGTCCATTTGCTAGTCCGGACCGACTTCCCGGTTGAAAGACCCCATGTAAAGGAGGACGCCATTACTTTGACCTCTAACTTGCGAGGAGGCAAATTGTCTGACACTCAAACTCAAAGGCTAAGAAGAAGGAAGATAGAAATTTCTTCCGTGCTGAGGATATTGGCACAGAAGGCGCTAGGATCGAAGGAAGGTAGCATATTTCTTCTTGTGATGATCCCTCAGCATGTCAAGCTAGATATGAAATGGATGGTACCCTTACTGATTTGTGAACTCAAATGGATCAGCGAGATGAACTTCTCCGGAAACAACAGAAAATGATGGATAACTTTTTTACTTGGATAGATGGAAGGCCGAGTAACTACGGCTTACTCGCTGGAGCGAGCACCATGGAAATTCAAGCGACAACGAACTTGGCTCAAACACTCCCTGCTCCATGGTCCAGATCATATGGGACCCTAGGACAAGTTGGCATAGTCGTCTTTAATAAAACAAGATGCAACCAACCTCCTCCCAGGCATTTGTAGCATGCAACTTCCGACTATAACATTTTGGGTGAAAACGAGGGATATGCAAGAGCCACCGAAAAATTAAACGAAGCCCAACCAACCTTTGCTCCAATTCGGAGGAATGTTTAAAATCCAGCTCAACCTCAACATGAGGCTCCCCATGTAGGGGGAAGACGAGAGCATTCGAGAAAGCTATAGTCTAACTTCATTGCCATCCTACTCCGAACCTCAAAGCTTGGATGGGAGACCAAGGACTAACATGAGCTGGACACGAATAAATCATTTTCTATCAAACTCTAACTCACAGCTCGATGAGGGAGTATGAATTCAGAGAATACGTGGATTTAATGACCACCGTTTAGTAAAATCCCCATGGATGGGGAGTACAGGATAAGAGCTTCGAACATTATCATCTGACTATCTGCCAGCTTTAGGCACATTTACGATTATCTGAGCTTCACAATAACCCAGACTATAAGCAGAAGAATGGCTCCTCAAGAGCAACCTGCATACATCCAAGTAGCGGATCACCATCCAGAATTAAAAAACAGAAGCCTGATTGACTGCTATTACATATGCACAACCAAAAAGCCAGAAACCGGCTTCCACCCAATTTAAGACTTCATACCGGGGGCACTAGCGCTAAATTAGGTAATTAGCGACAACTTCTCAAACATGAGGGCCAAATTGGCAACATTAATTGATGCTTCAACAGAGATCAGGCGAGACCCTGCATGCATTCCTTGAAAGATTCAACGCCGCAGTGGCATCGGTAAATCGACCTGGACCATATATAGCGTTGATTGCTGTAGTATCCAGTATTCTGGATATCTCAAACTCCAAAATCTCTTTGCATCGAGACCCACCAAGAGGACTTGGCGGATTCACCTCTGAAACAAACCTCGGTACTCTCTACCATGAGATTCTCCTAGAAACGTTGGAAAATCCTATCCTGAGACAGACAGATTCGTGCAATAAGAGTGTGCTAATGTTGAAATTGATGATCTCAATGTCTTCACGACAGAATGGAGCACCATCTGACTCTTGAAATAATAAAGGAAAAAGAAAAGCCCCAGGAAAGACTAACAGAAATTTACAATTCTGGAAATGACCAATGTCATTAATCGGGCCCGCGGTCTTGATTGTCAAGCTTAATGGAACCAAGCATGGGAGATAGACTCAACAAGATTATGATGGCTATTTCGGATTATGCCAAAGCGTGAATGAAGGAGCTCGAATAACTCACTAACGATGTTCGCTCGCTTGCAAGATTGACGAGCTTACTCAACTCTGCAGCTGATGCGAGGAGAGTATCTAAGTTTGCTGATATACTCAATGAGGCGATCACTGCTTTCTGGCTAAACAGATGGGTTGACCCCAACGCGAATGTGATTCGACCATTCGCATATACAACTCCAACCCTTGATGACTTGGGAATGTGCACATAACGACACAGGGTGACTAAGATTGTTGAACCTACATATCTAACCCGATGCGGCAGAAAAAAGCATAAAGGCTAAAAGATTGGATGTCCGATTGACCTATCATAACCCCCAACAATGCTGGGGGCATAAGCACTGACTTCGCTCGTCCTCCACTAATACTAGGAACATCAACTTCAACCGACAGATTGACTTTAAACATGACCCTAACTCAATGCATGATTCAGAACATATACATTATGTCTTTAGAATATGACTTGATTCATCCCGACCATCCAAGTGAGCGAAATTACGGATCAAGCAAGAATTCAAAGACTTGATCTGCAACAGCATCAAATGGAGAGTATGATGAACTCCTCTGCTGCCTTACAATTGTGATAATCCTACCAGCTATTGGCTTGCATGATTTCAACAACATCTCGTACTGACTCGTATGTGATCACGGGACTATAAAACAATCTGAAGTGATCATGGCTTTCGGATGCACTATTATTACGATTAGATGCAATCATGGAGTCCTAGATTAATATCCTGATATCGAGATAGTCCAAATCCAAGCAAAAATGACAAATTCATATGCCGACTCTGATGCACTCTATCCGAACGGTCCAGATGCTAGCTCAAGATACGAAGATTCTGACACCATACTATGACTTGGACGGCTATTGTATACATTGACTTATACATTAAAGAAATCTTAGCTTAGTAATGCACTTGACTTGTTTAGGATGGCGTCGTTTGGCATCAACTTTTACATGTACGATCTCACACGTGAGCCAAACATACCACATGACTTATCATGAAGGAAATCAACTTCTTGATTTGACGATGTTTAAAACGGTTACCCGATCATTTCGACTACTCCTTCCATAGAATTTGTACTAACTAGCACCCATGGGAGTAGTGCAACAATTCGATAAAGTCTCCTCAAGGATGGATGGCGTTCTAAAAAGATTTATCTCGACTTAATCAAAGCACATCTCATCTGCGATAAGATGTACTTTGGGGGGCAAAATGTTAGCCTGCTTTATGACCAGGCTACCCAAAGCCAGGGACTTGAGTATGAACTTACATTGATTGGCGATCACTTGGATGGAGTGATAGAAAGATGAAAAATTTGAATTATACATGCAAATGTCACCGGATCGGATCCCCCATTCGGATCGGATCGGATCCCCCTCTCCGGATCGGATCGGATCCCTCCTTTCGGATCGGATCGGATCCCCCTCTCCGGATCGGATCGGAGTACCCTCTACCCGAACCTCCTGAAGTATTCTGCACAGAAGTGCGTGCAGGCAATCTGCTCAAACAACCGGTTCGGTTCGGATCCGATCCGAACCGACTGGACCTGTTTCTGCACACGGAGTTTGACCTCTTCTCTTGGCATAACCGACTCCTACAATTGCGGATCGGACTCCACTTGGCAAAGCACGGCCTGGTAACCACTTCCCCATGTTCTCCACTACTTCCGAGATTTACTCTGAAGCTGCCACGTGGCCACTCAACCCTAACCGAATTTCTACCTATAAATACACATACAACACATCATAGAAGGGGACTTTTGGGCCTGAAGGAAGCTCTATCTATTTCAGCCATGGCTACCAACGAAGAACCTTCATCCTCTTTAATAAAATCAATGAATTCGGAGAGTATTATTCATTGTAATTGAGTGCTTGAGCATCAATACTCATTGTATTTGTAATTTCTGAATGAATTGAGAAGCTATGAAGTGGATGTAGGCTTGTTAACGCCGAACCACTATAAATTCCGTGTGTTGATTGATTTTTCTTGCTTTTTGTTCACGATTCCTCATTATTCTCTACAAAACATTATCAATTGGGTGTTAGGACCATTTTTTGGTCTAACAAGAACATTAGTATATAAGAATCAAATATCGTATTTTTAAATATTAAGAGTTAGAAGTTCTAATTACGCAGAAGTGAATCAGTTTAATTTTAATTAAAAGGCCAAGTGATGCTGAATACTGAACCAGTGAACTCATTGGATTGTCATGATTGAATCACTGTATATTTTGATAGTTAAATCACCGACTATCAAATCTGTCCAACACTATTGTTGGTACGGAAAGACCGGGATCGAATTTATATTCAAAAACCATTCCGACCAACGAACACGTGAAGATATCAAAAGATGATCGAGATGGAGCACTGAAGACTGTGGATTTTCATAAATGGAAGAACCACTAATATTCTCTACCTGGCAAGTAGAGATAAGCTGTGATTCTGTCGTGGTTGAAATCTACGGGTTGCAAGGACTTCTCGCTACTGATCCATGGGGTGATTCCTATATTGGATGCAGTAAGGGAATACTTTCGGTTCATCCTGTTCCTGGATGACTTGTATGGACGGATGCTTGACAGAGTAATTTCAAAGGGATCATGTACGTTGATTTCTTCAAACGTGCTATAGTTGTTGGCGGAGAATTGTCATTCTCTTAGCTTCCAACTAGAGTATTTTTGTAGGCGTCAATTAGTGATATCTGGCGGATCTGACGATGTGGCATTTAAAGTGAATGATGACCCGATGTTCAAAAGATAATTTAAACCTCAAGCCTCACAACCGGGAAATGACAAAAATCGGGCAGGCAGCATGGCTATGTGGGTCGCTCCCATTAGGGTGTATAATCACCTATCTAGAGAAATTTCATTTGCTTCTTTAATCTATTTCGATGCTGTCCCTTTTCGGGAAACGGTGGGTCGCACCCAACCGTTGGTGATATACATTCGATACATTCAAGTGAAATGAGTGATCAGTCATGTGAGGGCCGGGTTGCAAGACGTTCTTGTTGAACCCTTTGTATTCGTCTCTAGAGATACACTAACGGCAGGTGGTCGCATACCTTGTCATAGTCGGAATCCAATCTCCAATAAGCACCTGCGGTTTTGATTGTATAATATATATATGTGGAGCGTGAGATGCAAGCGTTCCGCTAGATTGATATCTACTTGTATTTAGACATTATTATAATATCAGAAAAGATATTGATTTCAAAAATGTTTTGGGTTATCGTAAGGCGTATTTATGTGTGGATTTGGTCTTACGATTATCCTTTTATTTAGAAAGGATTTTAACTTAAAAATCAAGTTGTGTGATACCCTTATTACTGTGCGAGTATTTCTCTCTCTGGTTCACCAGACTGACCTGGTGTTTTGTAAATGCTCGGGTTAGACCAGGGTGTACAGGTTCAGGTTATCGAATGTTGTGAAGTCCAGAGACGAGCTGGAGATGTTCAGACGTATGATATTATATAGCTACTATTCCGTTGTGTGTTGTATATGGGAACAGGTTATTATAACTGTCCCATTGTGTGATGTACTCTGATATTGTAAGTATTTTTAAAGCTCTCAATAAATATTTATTTCTATATTATATTTTGTTCCGCTGCGATGTGAGACTTTGTGTTGTGTTGTTTCTTCTACTTCTTCTATTCTAATATTTCTCTTTCTTATCTCACCCTCTAAATTCTTTCTAATAACGTTCCAGTGTTTTCGGTGTTTGGAAGGTCGGCATGGGTTACGGTAAAGGTATTTATGTCGATTTTCGGCCCTGAAAATCGACATAAATACCTTTACCGTAACTCATGCCGACCTTCCAAACACCGAGAACACTGGACGTTATTAGAATGAAATTAGAGGTTGAGATAAGAAAGAAAGAAATATTAGAACAAAAGAAGTAGAAGAACCAACACAACACAGAGTCTCACATCGCAGCGGAACAAAATATAATACAGAAATAACTTTATTGAGAGGTTTAAATAAAACTTACAATATCAGAGTACATCAACACTACTGGACAGTTATACTATAACTGCCCGAAAATCCGCACTATCTGAGTTGACTAAAACAACACACGTCCAACCCAAATAATACAAGAATACGAGTCATTATGGGTAAAAGAAGAAAAGATAGAAGAACAGAAACCACAACACAGAATCTCACAGCGGAACGAATAAAATGTATTATATAACATATCCTTTGGAATACAAATCTGTTTTGTATCATATATACATACCATATCAGAGTACAACATAACATTTGATACAACGGAAATAACTCTAAATAACTGACGTTGAAGCCTGATACCAACTGTAACAGCCCAGGAAAATTTGACGCTCGAATTTTCAACAATAATACATAATCCTGTATCACTTGCCAAAAATCCAAGTATCGAACCCGACTGTTAATAGAAAGAAGTTAGAGGGTGAGAAAAAGAAAGAAAGAAAAGTTAGAATAGAAGAAAAAAGAAGAATACACATCAGAATCTCACAGCGGAACGAATCAAATATAATATATCAAATCTCTTAAAAGAAACTGTATATGTATACATAACAATCATCAGAGTACATCATATATCAGATATAGCGGAAATACACTTTATATAACTAATGGTGAAGCCTTCTGCTTCCAGCTCCTGAAACTCCAAGCGAAACTTAACCTGGAAATATACTCGATCTGACCCGAGCACATTTGAGGCAAAGCAAAATTCACCGGGTTAGTCTGGAATGCTATCAGTGATAAATTCACAGCACAAACAACTTGTTTAACTTTGGAAATCCTTTTGAAATAAAAGGATAATATCAGAAGAGATATAATTTCAAAAATGGTTTGGGTTATAGTAAGGTAAAAACCGTACGTGTTTATGTGTAGGCCAACTGTAATGGCCCGAATTTCCATACCCTTTGAGTTACTAATAACACTACACGTCCAACCCAAATGACATAGAAATACTAATCATTTTTAGAAAGAAGTTAGAGGATGATAAATAGAAAGAAAGAAATATTAGAATAGAAGAAAACGAAGATCACAAACTCACAGCGGAACGAATAAAATATATTAGAAAACATAACTTTGAAATACAAATCAGTGACTTTATATACATACCATTATCAGAGCACAACGGTTATCCCTGAAACAGTTATAAACACCTGTTTCCAGATATAACATAGTACACAGTGGAAAATATGATAGTCTATAGCTAACTGGTGAAGCCTCCTGCTTCGAGCTCTTCCAAGTGAATCTGGAAAATCCCGATACTTGACTTCCCAAATTTGGGCACCCAAGAGTTTAGGGAAAACAAACAAAATAAACTCTAGGTCAGTCATGGGACTGGTGTGAGTAAACTCCAACCATTTGTTTAACTTTATAATCCTTTCGAAAGAAATGAAATCGTAAGACCGATCCACACATAAACACGGATGGTTTTTACTTTACGATAACCCAAAAAATTTTGATATCAAAATCTGGTGATATTATAATAGTGTCTAAATCAAATAAATAGAATTTAGTGGATCACTTTCATCTCACGCTCCATATATAATATAAAATCAAAAACCGCAAGGCGCTTATTGGAGATTGGATTTCCAACATGACAAGGTATGGAACCACCTTCCGATCAATGTACTCTAGAGGGGATACAGTGGGGTTCAACA
Source organism: Allium sativum (assembly GCA_030737875.1). Lineage (NCBI taxonomy): Eukaryota > Viridiplantae > Streptophyta > Magnoliopsida > Asparagales > Amaryllidaceae > Allium > Allium sativum. The sequence goes on along the minus strand of CM060927.1, from coordinate 294,932,846 downwards.
AGAACGTCCTGCAACACGGTCCACACATGACCGACCACTCATTTCGCTTGAGTGTATCGAATGTATATCACCAACAGTTGGGATCAGCAACCGTTTCCCAAAAGGGACAGCATCGATAGGTTAAAGAAGCAAATTGAATTTCTCTAGATAGGTGATTATACATCCTAATGGGAGCGACCCACCTAGCTATGTTGGCTGCCCGATTTTTGTCAATTCCCGGTTGTGAGGCTTGAGGTTTGAATTATCTTCCAGAACATCTGGCCACCATTCACTTTGAATGTCACATCGTCAAATCCATCGGAAATCACTAATTGATTCCCACAAAAATACTCATATTGTTAGGCTAAAGAAGTTTCCCTTCTTTGCCACCAACTTCGTACGTTTGAAGGAATCAACGTACGTAATCCCTTTGGAAATACTCTGTCAGACACTGTCCTTACAAGTTGTCCTGGGTCTGGACAAACCGAAGGCACCGTTCTGTTTATCCATCTTGGCAATTTCTACCTAGGATTAACAGAACAGCCCTTGCATTTTACTCCGTCTTCAATTATCTTCAGCATAAGTTGATTCATAACGCTTATACCAATACAGAGTGGTTTTCAGATATTAAATCTGATCCCGGTCTCTCCATATTGACAACGGAGATATAAAATAAATTAAAACTTTGATAGTCAGTGATTTAACTATCAAAGAAACATCCATACAATCAACGGTCCTATTTCCAATTGGAAATCCTACCGATCAAGCATCAAACAACACTGGCCTCTTTTTATATTAATTCCTTATTATATTTTCGACTCCAAATTCCCTTTTCCCTCTTCTAGATTCTTTTAAAATTCAATTATCTTTCTCGGTTCTTGGAAAAACATTTCCAATATCATAATTCCTTTATTCGAGGAATATCTCTTATTCCAGTTAGGAAACATTTCTAAATATTCATGAATCCTTATTACTAACAAATCTTCACTATCGAACCTTAACCATTTTCTCCATCAATCATGAGGTCAATCAAGTTGGGGTATAATTACCTCTCAGACCTTAATTGAACAACATTCTCAACTTCGAAATAGTCAAAGCTCACAACTTTAAAGAAAACATCGCTTACGCGACTCTCGGATTTTATCTAAGGATCCATATCCTTTACGGAAAACATTCGATTATAACGGCAGCGTTATAATCGTTGTTTCCCAATATTTGATCTATAAGTCATTTATTATAACGACAGCGTTAAAATCGCTGTATAGATTTACAAAATATTTATTCTTACAACAACACTAAAATCGTTGTTTAGATATACAAAGCACTTATTATAGCAACAACGTTTACAATCGCTGTTCAGACTTACAAAGCATTTATTATAACAGCAGCATTATAATCGTTGTTTCCAATATTTGGTTTATAAAAATATAACTTGTACTTATTTATTTCAATAACTAAATTAATAATTAATAATAATTCAAACGGAAAGTAAAATAACTTCTTCCCTAAACTCGATATAATCGAATTTCAATAAATAACTCTCTCTCGAATAATCTATATTCGATTTATATTCCTAACTTCGGAATTTATCTACCATTTCAGATTAACTCAGATTGGCCTTATAATTATCTCTATTCGCAAAACATTTGCTTTTAAATCATTATTCACTCCCAAACATGAATAAACCCAAAGTATATCTAAGTAAATTGACAGCTCAGGCTCTTTATATTAAACATTTATTTAAACCTCTTCATCGATTTAAAATTGATTCTATATTCTTGTTTCGACAAAACTCATTTTGTTTCATTACTTCAGAACATAACTACCAACTTATATCTTTACATAAACATTTTATTTTTATCAAAACTCTTTCCTATCTCTTTGCCAATAAATGCCTTATTTCAGTTACCCTGTTAAATTCAATTCTTAAGTGATGGTTTTAAAACCATCGCCTTGGTTTAAAATACCTTCCAAACTTTGTTTGGATTTCTTTTCAAATCCATATATGCCAATCCATTTCATTTTCATTAAATTGAAAATATCTTTTCTATTTAATCACTTAAACTTAATTTAGTTAATTTGAGTAAATGCTTAACCCAACGTTTCCTCATCTTGAAATTGCTTTTATTACTTGTTTGTCATATCTGGATTCATTATCTAATCCTTGTATAAACCCTTTTCTAAGTTCAGCCAAAACTTAATTACAACTCGATTACTTTTTTAATAGAAATCCACTTAAAAGATAATTCCTTCTAATTCTATGGAGTAGCTAATCGCTAACCTTAACATCAACTAAAATCAAGGTAGATAACTTCTTGATTAAATAAAAATAGACTAGTTGATCTTTTACATAGTTATCAAAATAATTTAAATAATATTTCAAACCCAATTTTTTTTTAACTTCCAAAGGTAGAATCATCCAAAAAAAATCTTATTATGTTTCTATCCATTCACAAGCTTGTTTATAATTTCATTTAAAATCGCTAAGTCCAATTTTCATTTACAAATGTTGGTTTAAAAATTGATTTCTACTTTTCTAACTTTAAATTATATTTACCATTTATCCAATGATAAATATTTCACTAAATTGTCATTTATACTCAACTTCTTGTTTTATTCTTTTAAAACAAGTTTCTCTTACTAGGTCTATTCGAAATATAATTCTTATTTTTTAAAATAAAATTCTTTTTTTATTATCCTTAAATTCTTTTTTTTTATATTCGAAAATATTTTATGGTATTTAAAATACCAAATCTCAAGGGCCAGGGTGATTCAACACAGTATAATTAATCACGGCATATATATCACAACATATATCACAAAAAATAATAAACAGTAGTATAAATGTTGAGGAATCCGGTTGGATCCCTCCAACCTATTTCCCTGCGTCCACAGATGTTAATCAGCATCAATAATATTATTTCACATCAATATAAAATATCAGAACTAATCATCAATCAACGATGTAGTCATATCAACCAATTTTATCAACTATTCAACCAAGCAACCATTTCACAGTATAAAATCACTATAAATAAATTTAAAATTTCATTTATAAAAATATAAACGAAACAGAGTTAGTGAGTTTACTCACCTTGTTTTGCAGTTGACGATTCTGTTTTTGTTTCGTTTATAATCAAACAAGCATTCGATTGTATCACGAAATTCCAGTAATCTTGTTCTCAGCCACAATAGTTTCATAATGTCCATCTCGATGTTATGATTCCAACGTGATCACTTTCGTCTGATTCTGATAACGAGCGATCAAATTATATATTTTACAGGATCTAACAAATATTATATAGTCTAACTACCACCAACTATTTATTTATTTTTATTTTAATTAGTTTACCTTAATCCAAAAGTGTGGTGGGTTAATCTGAATTGAATCACGAATTTCAGTTGTCATTCATCATTTTGTCGTTCATTGTTTGCAAAGTGGCGACCAACCAGCTAAACCCGTGATTAAAAAATCATGTAAATCTTTGATCAGTGTTTTAATCGGCTAACCATCCTTTTAAATCACGGTTACCCTCAGACTCCATCGGTCTCCTGGAACGAACAGAAAGCTCAACTCCTACCATCCCAGGCAGTACACAATTACACCACGCAACCCCTGATGTTTCCGTGCAATAAAAACAATGCATTCATTCAGCTCATCTCCATATTTTGAATTTTAATACCTCATCACTACTTAACCCGTATATTTAGCTTCAACATAAAAATTGCACCTGCCATTCTTTAGTTCGAATACCCAACATTCAAACCCATCTATTGAGGCCGTTACTTCCATTATTAACAACATGCCGTTAACGCATGTTTAACCACCTTAACCAAATACGTCCCCCTTCTCTACTCAGATAGCACTAAAACCAGTATCACCATTATACTCCATGTTCCCAACTACAGCCCTTAGACACCATCTCCTCACCACTACATGGATCCTACAGTCTCCATATCACATGAAACCATCACCGAGCATCTTCCCTTCTCAACCTCCTCCCCTTCATACCCATAACAGTCAACCGGCAGTACTCAGCAGGAGGTCGACCTCAGCCTCCAACCCTGCTACAGACAAACACGCCGAACACCACATCCCCAACTCGACATCCACTCACGCACCCCAGCAAATTGGTGCGAATCATATGGTGAGTGGAACCCACAAAATTTGCCAACTCGAACGCCTAGAAAACAATCGAGTTAGATGAAAACCCCATGAAGATGAAGCCGTTGAGAAGTGGAGTTCGATAAATACAATCACCTTCGATTCCATTTAGATTTTGATTTTTACGATTTTCTGAAAAATCGAAATGAAAGGATTCGGCTGTTGAAGCTACAGAGAACAAAGTGAATTAGGGATTTTGGGAGAAAAGGTAGATATGGGTGTTAATTTATAAAGGAGATTCTTATTAGTAATTCATTGATTTTTCTCTCTCTCTTTGGAAGTGAACGGATGATGTTTATTTATACTAGGAATGCCTTGGAACGCACGGAACTGAAATTGTTTGGACCGCACGGTTTTCATTTTTGCTTGGCACTCACGGATTGAAATACGTGGAGTCCACGCTGTAGTTTGATGCTTGATTGATAGAATATCAAGTTGGGGTATTTTAATTATCTCTCAGACCTTGATCAACAACGTTCATATCTCAAGATGGATATTAGTTGAAATGGTGAAAGTGGTTAGTAGTAATTTATTATTTCATTAGAGAAATAATAACGCAACATTTTGGTGGAAATTTGGGAAATATAGACATAATAATGATCCCAAGGAAAAAGGGAAATTAAGGGGGGATGGCGTGATGGTTTAGCGATATTCGCGAGATTAAAAAGGGGACATGAAGTTGAATTCTATTCTATAAGAATAAGCGTGGGTTGTTATTTTCAAGTCATGAATAAAAGATATTCCATAACTCTTCTTTAGGAGTAATAAGTTGAAACGATTTCCCAATATTTAATAATAATGTGGCTAATGTTTGAAAGTGAAAATAGAAATTAAATATGATATAAGATTTTCCTAAGTGTTAAAATGAATTCGTTTATAGAATAATCTTATGTTAAATAAGAAGCAAGAAAACTATATTTATAATATTGAAATATTTAAGAGTTTTGAATTTACATTTGTTTTTAATCAAAAGGCCAAGTGATGTTGAATACTGAACCAGTGAACTCACTGGATTTTCATGATTGAAACACTGTTTATTTTGATAGTTAAATACCTACTATCAAATGTGTCCAATACGATTGTTGGTACGGAAAGATCGGGATCGAATTTATTCGAAAACCATTCCGACCAACAAATACGTGAAGATAACAGAAGACGGTCGAGATGGAGCGTTGAAGACCGTGGATCTTCATTAAACAGAAGAACTGCTAAAAATCTCTGGTTTAGCGGTCAAAGATAAACTGTGGTTCTGTCGTGATTGGAATCTACGGATTGCAAGGACTTCTCACTACTGATCCATGGTGTGATTCCTATATTGGATGCAGTAGGAGAGTACCTTCCGTTCATCATGTTCCTGGATGACTTGTATGTACGAATGTCTGACAAAGTATTTTCTGAAACCATGTACATTGATTTTTACAAATATACCGAGTGGTGGCAAAGAGGGGCACTTCTTTTATACCCAGAATATATTTGTGAACGTCAATTAGTGACTTGACGGATTTGACGATGTGGAATTCAAAGTGAATGGTGGCCAGGTGTTCAAAAGATTATAACCTCAAGCCTCATCAACCAGGAAATGACAGAAATCAGGCAGGCAGCATGGCTATGTGGGTCGCTCCCATTAGGGTGTATAATCACCTATCTAGAGAAATTCCTTTTGCTTCTTTAATCTATTTCGATGCTGTCCCTTTTCGGGAAACGGTGGTTTGAGCCCAACCATTGGTGATATACATTCGATACACTCAAGCGAAATGAGTGGTCGGTCATGTGTGGGTCGGGTTGTAAGACGTTCTTGTTGAACCCAGTGTATTCGCCTCTAGAGATACACTATCGGCAGGTGGTCCCATACCTTTTCATAGTCGGAATCCAATCTCCAATAAGCGCCCGTGGTTTTGATTGTATACTATATATGTGGAGCGTGAGATGCAAGCGTTCCACTAGATTTCTATCTATTTGCATTTAGACACTATTATAATATCAGAAAAGATATTGATTTGAAAATGTTTTGGGTTATCATAAGGTAAAAACCGTTCGTATTTATGTGTGGATTGGTCTTACGGTTATCTTTTTCTTTCGAAAGGATTTTAACTTTAAAATCAGGTTGTGTGATATCATTTATACTGTGCAAGTTTTCTCACTCTGGTTCACCAGACTGACCCGGTGTTTTGTAAATGCTCGGGTTAGACCGGGTTGTACAGGTCCAGGCTATCAGATGTTGCGAAGTCCAGAGACGAGCTGGAGGCGTTCAAAGGTATGATATTATATAGCTACTATTCCGCTGTGTGTTGTATATGAGGACCGGTTATTATACTATCCAGACGTGTGATGTACTCTGATATTGTAAGTATTTTAAAAGCTCCCAATTTTATTTCTGTATTATATTTTGTTCCGTTGCGATGTGAGACTCTGATCTTGTGTTGTGTTGGTTCTTATTCTTCTTCTATTCTTATATTTCTTTCTTTCTTATCTCACCCTCTAAATTCTTTCTAATAACGTTCCAGTTTTTTCGGTGTTTGGAAGGTCGGCATGAGTTATGGTAAAGATAGTTATGTCGATTTTCGGGGCCGAAAAACCTTGGGTCGTTACAGTGGTACCTAAGGATTTTCGGCCCCGAAAATCGACATAAATACCTTTACCGTAACTCATGCCGACCTCCCAAACACCGAAAACATTGGACGTTATTAGAAAGAATTTAGAGGGTGAGATAAGAAAGAAAGAAATATTAGAATATAAGAAGAAGAAGAAGAAGAAGAAGAACCAACACAACACAGAAACAGAGTCTCACATCGCAGCGGAACAAAATATAATATAGAAATATTCTTTATTAAGAGTTTGAAAAATAATACTTACATCATCAGAGTACAACAATACATATGGACAGTTATAATAACCTGTCCTCATATACAACACACAGCGGAATAGTAGCTATATAATATCATACATCTGGACACTTCCAGCTCGTCTCTTCACAACACTCGATAACCTGAATCTGTACATCCCGAGCTAACCCGAGCATTTACAAAACACCGGGTCAGTCTGGTGAACCAGAGTGAGAAGAACTCACACAGTATTGAGGGTATCACACAACCTGATTTTAAAGTTAAAATCTTTCAAAGAAAAGGATAATCGTAAGACCAAATCCACACATAAACACGGACGGTTTTTACCTTACGATAACCCAAAACATTTTTTGAAATCAATATCTTTTCTGATATTATCATAATGTCTAAATACAAGTAAATATCAATCTAGCGGAATGCTTGCATCTCACGCTTCACATATATAGTATATAAACAAAACCGCGGGTGCCTATTGGAAATTGGATTCCGACTATGACAAGGTATGGGACCACCTGCCGATAGTGTATCTCTAGAGGCGAATACACTGGGTTCAACAAGAACGTCTTGCAACCCGGCCCTCACATGACCGACCACTCATTTTGCTTGAGTGTATCGAATGTATATCACCAACGGTTGGGTGCAACCCACCGTTTCCCGAAAAGGGAAAGCATCGAAATAGATTAAAGAAGCAATAGTGGAATTTCTCTAGATAGGTGATTATACACCCTAATGGGAGCGATCCACATAGCCATGCTGCCTGCCCGATTTTTGTCATTTCCCGGTTGATGAGGCTTGAGGTTTAGATTCCTTTTTGGAACCCCTAGTCACCATTCACTTTGAATGCCACATCGTCAGATCCGTCAAGTCACTAATTGATGTTCACAAATATATTTTGGGTTTTAAAGAAGTGCCCCTCTTTGCCACCACTCGGTATATTTGTAAAAAATCAACGTACGTGGTTTCAGGAAATACTCTGTCATACATTCGTCCATACAAGTCATCCAGGAACAGGATGAACCGAAGGTATCCTCCTACTGCATCCAATATAGGAATCACCCCATGGATCAGTAGCGAGAAGTCCTTGCAACCCGTAGATTCCAACCACGACAGAATCACAGTTTATCTCTGGTCGCACTCCAGAGATTAGTAGCGATTCTTCCGTTTATGAAAATCTACGGTGTTCAATGCTCCATCTCGATCATCTTCTGGTATCTTCACGTATTGGTTGGTCGGAATGGTTTTCGAATATAAATTCGATCCCGGTCTTTCCGTACCAACCATCGTATTGGAAAGATTTGATAGTCGGTGATTTAACTATCAAAATAAACAGTGTTTCAATCATGACAACCCATTGAGTTCACTGGTTCGGTATTCAGCACCACTTGGCCTTTTAATTTAAAACAAATGTAAATTTAAAACTCTTAAATCTTTCGATATTATAAATATAGTCTTCTCGCTTCTTATTTAACATACGATTTTTCTTTAAACCAATTCATTTCTTAGGAAAATCCTGTATCATATTCAGTTGTCTATTTTCACTTTCAAACCATTTACCACATTATCATATAATATTGGGAAATCACTTCAACTTATTACTCGTAAGCCAACATTACGAAATATCTTTTATTTCATTACTCGAAACACTACTCCACGCTTACTCTTATAGAATAAAGCTCGTCTTTTACATTTCCCTTTTTAACTTAAAAATATTGTTATAATTTCACGCAATGCCTTTTATTTCCCTTTTCTTTGAAATCATTATATATATATATATATATATATATTCACCAAAAATATTTCGTTATCATTTAGCTAATGAAAAAATAAAGTTTATTAACCACATTTATCATTACAACTCATATCATTCTAGGATAATCCCGAAGTCGTTCAAGTTGGGGTATTTTAGTTACCTCTCAGACCTTGATCAACAACGTTCATACCTTAAAATAAATATAAGTTGTAATCCAAAACCAATATTTCATTCTAATCCCAATACAAATACCATTGAACTATTTTATTTAAAACACGGTTTCATAAAACCCTCTTACTTTTTTCGCAAATCTCTTCTGGGCTATAACCATTATTCCTTAATTTTATAATTAAGTAAATTCCTATGAACCACCACTTTTTAACCTTTTATTAACAATTCAATTTATTACAACCTTCTATGACTCGCTTCTCTCGCCAAATTCACTTTTACCAAACCTTTTCAAATCCATTCAACCTTTCCCTACTTGCAACTCTTATTTCAATTTCCTATTTTCACTTAATCACATTTCTAAGTAACGTTAATTTAGAATTAACGATATAACGCCTCAAACCTCTTTTATATAACTTCGGTTTATTATAAACCCTTTTATTCTAAATCTCCTTTCACTTAATTCAATTAATCAAGTAACATTTATTTTAAGTTAAAATATTCGCTTGGAATTTCTCTTATAACTTTGTTATAAAACTCAGGTTTTAAACAAAACCTGTTCATAAACTCCTTTCACCATTCAATTGGATTTCATTTCAACTTCAAATGCTTTTTAAATGAATTTCCATTTATAAGAAATTTCCTAAAATATTACTAATTAAAATAATAATTTACTTCGATTATTAACTACTTCTGTAGTTAATTTCTTTATTAACTAAAACAAATAGTAAAATTCCCTTTTTAAAACTTAAATAAAATTAAGCAATATTCGTTAAACCATTTTATTAGATCAATTCAAAACAAACAAATTTAATAATCAACTTCAGTTAAGACGGTTGACTTAGTCAACTCCAATCACGGTTATATCATTAACCGATTCCAATTTATTCTCCCTTTAAATTAATTAATATAATTAATTTAAATACATAATTCCCCTTTAATTGTTTCTTAACCAAACAATTATTCACTTTAACCGTTAGGTTAATTTCCTATTCTCATACTTATAAATCTGATTAACGTCAGAATTAAATCACTTAATAATTAATTATAACCTAAATAATAAATATTTATTTCCCTTTTTATAAACTTATTTCAAAATAATATATTTCAAAATAATATATTTCAAAATCTATCTCCAGTTATAAAATAAATTTTATAACTTCAGTTCTATCGATTCACCTGACGCTAAATCAATATAACCAAAACGATTTACTTTTAGGCCGTTTACTGCCGATTACTCAACCAATATGGCTCATTGGTTAACACACAACACATGTTGATTTTTCAGTAAATGATCACTACTAAAATTAATAACCCAGTCATAACAGTTCATATATGAAAATATGAAAATAAATAATACATTTGAGGAACCCGGTTGGATCCCTCCAACCTGTTCTTTTCTGTATACAAACGGTTATCTCCACACAGTTCAAAACAATTCAAACAGATCAAACAATTCAAACAGGCCAAACAATTCAAACCATTAAACACGTTTATTGATAAACGTGACCAATAAGGTAAGTTACCTTTATTGGAACCAATCGTTAAAATAACGATTTGGTATTTCACTGAAATTAAACGATGGTTTAATTCCATCAGTTAAATCAGCAAATAAATATATATTTAGCAAACAGTCAACCATTGGCAACAAGGCACACAAAATAAAAATACCCAATTTATATAAGATATAAATGGGAAAACTGAGTGAGTTTAACTCACCTTGGTTCGATTTCATTCACTGTCGACGGCTCTTTCTAATTAAATTAAACAATCGTTTAATTTAATTAAAAACTCTGGTTGATTTCAGTCACATCTGTTTCTATCCAGAACAGTTCCAGAATGTAGAATTCAGTCATACGTTCTGAACGTAACTTGCTCGATCCAATTCTGAACACATATGTACGGGTTGTAAAATTATAAATATTCATGAGTAAATTAGATAAATATTTTACTTAAGTAATATTTAATTAACTAATTACTCTTGCATACCATTATCAGACTGATATTGTATTTCCTCCAGGTTTCACTATCAACATTCGTTCCACTCAGACCTGATTGCATAACACAAATCATAAGTAATATTGGATCATGATTTAGTTTTAAATCATCGTTAACCTTTCTTAAATTAATTTTATGATTATACCTAATTACTTTTATTTATTCCATTTACTGTCGACACTTCTACTTGAGACTGACCAGCCCATAAATCTTCTGCTCTCATCCCATTCTTCTGCTGCAATTAGGAAATCACGAATTTAGTCAACCCTTAAATTGGAAGTTTGGTCAACTAATAAACTAAATTACCAAAATGTTTTAAATAGTTGGTTACTTGGTTACATTTTCTTTGTATTTCACGATACCACCGCATCCCTTATTCCAGGCGGATAAACCCACTGCAAATCTTTTTGTGTTTCCCCCTCCAACCATATAGCCACCGTCCCTAATCTGAAACCAAACAGATGACCAGTTACCAGACTCTAATCAACACTAACTACTTTCTAACAATAATTAATTTAAGTTCATTTACGTTCTGCTCTATATGATACCCTCTTCGTTCGTATTCCTCAGACCAAAAAAAAATAACACAGCTCACCTTCAAACTTTACCCACCGTGGCCAACCCCGACAACCAGAACCTCATCAGAATACACCGCCCCGCTCGCCTCAGTCTCCTTTGTCCACTCATCCAGTAGCGGCCAGCCTAGTGTTGCCATGAGCCGTCAGTACTGCTTCAACCGACGGTTGTTTCGGGCCTCGATCCGGCTCCTACACTGGTCGTGAATCAATCAGGGCCGTTAAATAGGTCCTTCTCGCGGAGCTGGTTGATTTTGTAATAACGGATTTGCCAGATGTTGCTTGGATTGGAGGGAAAAAGGAGAGGGAATGGCGAGCTTTTCTGGACATTGAAATGTTAGTGGAGGCGGCTTTGGTTACATTGACCAGAGACGAGATTTTAAGTTTACTGATGGGTATTTATAAGATGAGTATTATTATTATTATATTATTACAAAACTTCACGGTGAAGTAGTTGATAAAAACAACCACAAACGATTGATAAAAAGGCTAATCTTGATATAAAAAGGTTTTCCAGACCCAATGGGACAAGTTTCGTGGAATTCCGACTTCATTTGAAAAAAAAATCCTTTATAAAATCAGAAATAAACACGCGTTTAAATTTTCCACGATCACTAATAAACCCAATCAACTTGAAACTTTGAAATCCTAAAATAATTAACCAATACGAACCCAACGGTACCGGTTTCGTCGCATTCTGAGACTGTTTTCCCCGGTAGGCTATTTTTACGCGCACGCAATGTCATTTCGGACACCAATTTATCCGGTCACCAAAAATAACAAACTATATACCTATCCTGACTCTAATCGACGATACGAACTCAATGGAATTGGTTTCATGGTCTATTCGATCGTCTATTCAAGTTATACCCAAATAACCCTTTATTAAATTAATACGCGCTATAGAAATTGAACGGGCGTTTGTGGCTGCCGTGTCCACATACGACATCGGTTTGCCACACCGTTCAACACTGTACAATCATTTAACGATACGGTTCCAATGAAACTGATTTTGTCGAAATCTGAGTCCGGTTGCAAAACGGCTATTTTTAACGTGTATATTTTAATAACGATTTCCATAGCGACCATTTCAAAATTTGATTTGGCCATAACTAGCAAATTATAACATGAAATCTGAATTTTTCTCTTTCATATGAAGATCGTATTCATGACGGTCCCAACGTTTCTTGTTTCACAGAAATCCGACTTATATCGGATCCTGTATTCTCAGTTGAAGTTCAAAACTCCATATTACGAACTACCGCGCGATTTCGAGCTCGTTTTATATTTATAAATAAATTAACTTTAAACTTCGTTTTAAATAACGAAAAAAATATTAAAATTCATAAATACTCCAAATATAATATTTAAAATAATAAATAAAATAAATATTTGAAGGCCAAAATACAGGTCGTTACATTCTTCCCCCCTTAAAATAATTTCGTCCTCAAAATTGCTAAGGTAAGAAAGAATGTTACAAACCCATTATCTTTATAATAATATTTAATTAAAACTCCTTTTTACTTTCAAAACTAATCTAATTGGTTTTAAAACCAATTTATTCCAAATAAAAGAATTTTCCAAAAATCTTCAAAAAAAATTCTAACACCTTAAATTTTGGAAAAAATTTGGCAGAGTCTCCCATGTACGGAGGGCATCTGCAATATCGCAAGTTCAAGAAATATATATACATCGACCAACATGGTAGGAAAACTTCAAAAACCAAACTCAAAATTCAAATAAAACCCAAAATTTCATATTCTGCATAGGCGTACCTTTTTTTTGTGAGCGTTATTATGCGGTAAGCAATATTTTATATTCGAGCTTGCTTAGTTTTTTTGCAGCTCTATTCAAACTGGATTCAATTAACTCCAGAATTTTCTCTTGGATGGATTTTAAAACTGAATTGGCACTTCTGCACCTGTTCTCAACTCAGATAAATTTCATTAGTCCCCGAAACAACATCAATTAGTTTCAAATATCCATACCATACGATCCCACCAGTTCTACACACAATCTAATCCACATGAGATTATAATTATTTATAATCACAACATTTATTCCTTTAATTATACATTCAGGTTTATTAATCTGGATTGATTTATCCAACTTATTTATTTCATATTGGTTTTAAACCAAGTCTAGCATTTTTAGATTTATATTCAAGCAATCAACAACACAATCCAAACATATCATTCAAATCACCATAATAAATCTAAATGATTTTCCATATTATAATAAATTTTGAGAATCATTACTTTTATTATAACAAAAATTGGGCAAAAATAATTTCAAAAAATAATAATTTTTAAATCAAATTACAAATATGCGCTCTCATATATATAACCAACTCAATCTAGGGTATTACTAACCCCATCTCTATCGAGTTATGCCACAGAGCCAAGGTTATCACTAAACCAATAGCTTTGATACCACTGTAACGGCTTTTCGAGTAGGCTTTTCAACCATCCTCTCCTCCCTCAAGGCAGAGGGCTGATATCCCACTGTGGCTTACAGAGGTACCCCATCATTTGTTTTACGGCCAGCCTTTCGACTTCACAACCAACCCTCCCTTACTTTTGAGGGACATGTAGAGGTAAGAGTCTCCCGTCCACCACCTAACGCCAAGTGAGAACCGTCTATCATGCGTACCCAGCTCACACAACCATCAACAAGAAATGGATTAGAATATGATAAGGGTAATGGTTTTAAAATAAAATTTAAAATATAATAAAAGAAAATTCGTTTAATTCGGCTTAGGGGATTATTATAAGTATTTGAGGAGAAATCCAAGCGAGGTTTAGGAAAAGGTTTTTAAACTAAAACGATATCTTTGAAAGGTTAAAGAATTGTGTAAATGAAACATTATAATCGAAATAAGGGTTTCAAAAGCAAGGAGAAATACATATAGCGATTTTGGTTAAAAGTTGGTATAGGGATTTTGGGAATAAAATCCAAGTAAAAGAGTGCTTATTATAAGAAGGTGGGAAACAGATTTTCATTCAAGATAAACTTTATTATAGAAAGGCCAGATAGATGAAATCAAATTATTTGATGAGGAATTTTCAATAAAACTCAAATTGTATGAGGTAAATAATGTTTAAGTTAAAAGTTGGGTTTATTGAATATTTACTTAATTAAAGAAATTAAGTAAAGAGAATATATGGAACGTGGATTTCAAATGTAAGAAATGGTTCATAAAACCATGATTGAAATAGAGATGGTAAAAAAGATTTTTATAAGGGTTTAAGTTACAAACTGGTATTCATTCTGAGATAAGAACGTTGTCGATCAAGGTCTGAGAGGTAAATAGAATACCCCAACTTGAACGACTTCATTATTATCGAGGAATGGTATTAGTTTGAAACGAGTGAAAAGTGTTGTGATTGGTGTGATATCCCATATGAGAGGTATTGAATATAAGTGCGGGATTTTGGGAATATAACTAATACTACAATGTAGTTTCAATGAAAATAAGAATATTTGGTTTTAAATTATAAGTCGACATTTGCTCTAACCATATTAGAATCGGTAACGTGTTAAGACCATTAAGTATAATATATATATATATACACACACACACACATTCTCTGAAACGTATAAAATAGTTTGTTAAAGTTAATATAGAAAATACAATGTTTTGAATTTATTGGAAGATCTAGAAGTTAGTAACGATTTTGTTAAATATATTTTAAACAGGCCAAGTCATGCCAAGTACCGAATCAATAAACCCATTCACACTAATGTTATTTGATAGTTAAATCAACGACTATCAAAACCTGACCAATACGATTATTGGTACGGAAAGACCGGGATCGAATTTATATTCGAAAACAATTCCAACCAGCAAATACGCGAAGATGCTGATTAAGATGGAGAAATTGAAGACCGTAGATCTTCATAAACGGAAGGACTACTTGTTGAATTTCTCTGGCTTGCAACCAAAGTTATTTGATTTGTAATTATGTCGTGGTTGAAATCTATGGATTGCAAGGACTACTCGCTACTGATCCTTGGGGTGATTCCTATATTGGATGAAATAGGGGGGTGCCTTCGGTTCATCCTGTTCCTGGATGACTTGTATGGACGAATGTCTGACAAAGTATTTCCAAAGGATCATGTACGTTGATTTCTTCAAACGTGTCATAGTTGGTTAGCTCCTAACTAGGGTATTTTTGTGGACGTCAATTAGTGATATCTGGCGGATCTGACGATGTGGCATTCAAAGTGAATGGTGGCCAGATGTTCTGAAAGATAATTCTAGCCTCAAGGCTCATCAACCGGGAAATGACAAAAATCGAGCAGGCAGCATGACTATGTGGGTCGCTCCCATTAGGGTGTATAATCACCTATCTAGAGAAATTACATTTGTTTCTTTAATCTAATTCGATGTTGTCCCTTTTCGGGAGGCGGTTGCTGATCCCAACCGTTGGTGATATACATTCGATACATTCAACCGAAATGAGTGGTCGGTCATGTGAGGGCTGGGTTGCAAGACGTTCTTGTTGAACCCAGTGTATTCGCCTCTAGAGATACACATTCGGAAGGTGGTCCCATACCTTGTCATAGTTGGAACCCAATCTCCAATAAGCGCCTGCGGTTTTCTATGTGTATAATATATATGTGGAGCGTGAGATGCAAGCGTTCCGCTAGATTGTCATTTATTTGTATTTAGACATTATGATAATATCAGAATAAGTTATGATTTCAAAAACGTTTTGGGTTATAGTAAGGTAAAAACCGTCCGTGTTTATGTGTGGGATTGTCTTACTATTGCCTTTTGATTTCATAAAGGATTTTGCAAAGTTAAACAAGTTGTATGTTTTCTGTGAATTTATCACTGAAAGTATTCCAGACTGACCCGATGTATTTTGCTTTGCTTCAAATGTGCTTGGGTCAGACCGAGTATGTTCTAGGTTAGGGTTCGCTTGGAATTTCAGAAGATGGAAGCAGGAGGCTTCACCGCTAGTTATATAAAGTTATTATTCCGCTGTGACTGATATATGTTGTACTCTGATGGTTGGTATGTATATACAGTTCTTTTGTATAAAGAGATTTGTTTTATTATATTTTATATCTGTTCCGCTGTGAGATTCTGATGTGATATCCTTCTTCTTTCTTCTATTCTAATATTCTTTCTTTCTATTTCTCACCCTCTAACTTCTTCCTATTGACAATCTGGGGTTCGATACTTGTGTTTTTGGCAAGTAATACGGGTTTATGTATTGTTGTCGAAAATTCAAGCGTCGAGTTTTTCCCCGGGTCATTACAGTTCCAACAAGTAATTAAGAAAATAGTATCAAATAAATACCTCTTATTTGCATTATAATGAAACCTATAATTATTCCAATAAAGATCACAATCAAAATGAATAAAGTTAATTTAAAATAAAAAAGTTTTAAAAAAACTATATAAAATACTTTTAGAAACAGAACAATCAAAATAAAGATGAGCAATATCTTCCAAACAAATATTTCAAAAATAACGATTTTTATTAATAGCAACATCTTCATTATTAATAATTCAATAGTATTAAGTTTGTAATGCAAGAAAATCCACGTATGAAATATGGTTTTGGGAGGACCATTGACTTTTCAAAGAAAATAAATTTTTTACTGTTAACACTTGAGAAACTAATAAAAGGACTTGGAAGTAGAAGAACCACTTTTATCACAGCATCAAATATTAGTATCATTCTCAATATCTATTTTATACAATTCTAGTAATGCAAACAACTTAGAGTACGATTAGAACTAAAATTCCAAGGAAAATCTTGATTATAATTGTAAATATCAGAAATTAAAACCTTTTAAAATTACAAATATTATATAACTCTTTAAATTCAAGTTTTAAAGGAATGGCAGAAATCCAACAGTCATCCTAAAACGAGGTATTATTGCTAGAGTGGACAATTGAATTGATACCTAACTTGTAAATGTCAAAATTAAGCACAATAGATTTTCAAAACTAGGAGAGATTTTTAGAATTATTATTAGTACAAAGATTAAAATTAAAATTACCATCATACCACTGATTAGAGATTAACTCTTTCCATAATAAATTAACATTACAATCATTAAAATTCTAAATCCATTTGCTTAATAAGGAAATATTAAGATTGTACAAATTAATAATTCCTAGTCTACCCTCTTTTTTAGGCTTAGAAACGGTATCCCACTAAACCAAACATTTGTATTGGGAAAAATAGTTGTCGCCACACCATAAAAAGTCCCTTTTAGTTTTGTCAATTTTCAGAATGACCTATTTAGGAAAACAGTAAAAAGATATTCAATAAACGGGTAAAGCAAATAACATAGAGTTTATTCAAACCACCCTACCTGCTCTTGATAAAATCTACCATTCCAAATAGACAATTCATTATTCATTTGATCAATAATAGTGTTCCAATCATTATGTTTTAATGTTTGAGGCCTAATAAGAAAACCAAGGTATTCAATACAGAATTTCATTACACTACAATTTAAAGTGTTAGCAATTTGAGTTTCATGGTTATTAATATCATTAACTAAAACTGAACTCTTATCAAAATTGATTTTTAAACCAAAAAGTAATTCAGAACTATATAAAATAAATTTTAAAGCAACGATATATTTACGCAAATGAGAACAAAATAACATAATATCATCTGCAAATTGCAAAATAGAAATACCGTCAATAGTAACATCTTTACCAACGGCATTTAACACACCATTCCTAATGGCGAGTTTAATAATTCTTGAGAAAACGTCAGCAACAAGATTAAATAATAAAGGAGATAAATGATCCCCTTGTCTAAGACCTCGCTTCAGCTGACCTTTGGGCTAGCGGTGTTTCAGGGTAGGCTTGGTTGTATTTCGTTAAGGTAAGATAGGGTAGATTTAAATACATATATGTTTGTATCTTACTTTTACGGTTACCGATATTTAATGTGGTCCGTTAAATCAGCACGAACATACACGATCTCCAACACGACGAACATGGCATACTGTTCTGTCTCGATGTCACAAACACAAAGAAACTTGTTTCATCGAAATCCGACTCCGTTTGCATAAACGGTCCTATAGAATAATTTAATAAAGAAATTAGCCTAATTAAAAAAAAGATTTACCTTAATTTCCTTATGTAATAAACATAGCAGAATCAAACAACCAAAATGTAATTTGCCTTCAAAAAACTCATGAAAAGTAGAAATTAAATCATTTTTCAAAACGTCCCAAAAAATTACATAAAATAAACTAGGAAAGCCATCAAGATCAGGGGCTTTGTCTTTAAGCATATCTTTACTAACTTCCAACATCTCAAATTTGGTAGAAGGGCTATCTAAACAACTTAAATCAACGTTATTATTCTCATTATAAAATAAACTCCAACTAGCCTTGAATCTATGAATATTAGATTTACCAAAAATATCCCAATATAGTGAAGTCAATATAAAGACCATTTGGATTAGAAATAACAACATTATTTACAAAGATAGAGTTAATAGTATAACATCTTTTCCTACCATTAGCTACTTTATGAAAAAACTTAGTAGTTTTATCACCTTTATCCATCCAATTAACCCTAGACATTTGCTTCCACGTTATTTCTTCTTGCAACATAATTTTATTAAGCTCCTCTAAAAGAATAAAAAGCACATTCTTTTTTAGAAACATTTAGAATTCTATTATCTTTGATTTTATTTAAAGCTAAAACATATTTTAAAATTTTATCTTTTTTCGTTTAATATTACCAAAAACATCCTTATTTCATTTTTAATGAAAAATTCTAAGCTCGTTAAATTTATAAACTAACTTTGGCAGCGTTATTAGAAAGTTTAAAAGTACAACAATTCATAGAAATCCATTTTTTTCGAAATTAAATCCTTGAAGTTATTTTCTAATAACCACATTTTTTTTCAAATCTGAAGCTTTTACTGTTGCAATTAAGATTGGAACAAGAAAAAATAATGGCGCATTGATCAAAAAGTAAAGCGGGTAAACTCACAACATTACAATAAGGAAATTTGTTTTCTAATTCACCACTTACGAAAAATCTATCTAAAGGGGTCATAGATGATATATCTCTCCCATCAAACCAAGTAAAAAGCCTATTACTTAATATATTTCAACATAATTACTACAAATGATGAATCGATCAAATTCTTCCATTGTAGATAAATCTCCTTCTCTAGGAGATCTCTTGTAACACCCCGAATTTCACTTAATATTAATGTTTAGTAATTAAAGAATAATTAATCTCAGACTTGAGAATTAAGGGAAACGGTTTGCGCCATTGTGTTCGTCTCGGAATTCTGGCTGAGATAGAGTCCGAGTTTGCGTGATTTGGACTTCGTATGAAGAAGTTATGGCCATCCGAAGTTTTAGAAAATTCAAAACAGATTTAAAATATTCAAATTTCAAGTTTCAGAAGAGGCGGGAAAATTCCCGCCAGACAGAGGGTGTGGACACAGGGATCGACATGGGTGTCGACCCCCCCCCAAGGGGTCGACCCATGTGTCGACCAAGGGGTCGACCCCCCCTGTCGGCCAGTTTGGCCTGGGTGCAATATGAAGGGGTTTGGGCTGTGTTTTGGGGCTTGTGACGAAATCTAATGGCTCTAACCTAATCTAGGGTTAATCTAAGGGCCTAAACTACATCCTAATTCTATAAATACACCCTAAGACTACCCTAATTCATACTAAAAATAGATACAACGTCGTTATGCCATCAAAATGCAACTTGAAGGAGCCTCCATCAAATTGTAGAAGAAGATAGCTTCTCAAATCAACTTCTAATCAACTCTAGCAACTTAATCTTCTTCATAGGAGTGCTAATCAACAAGTTGTGAGTTTCTATGCCTTTAGCAAGCAATTGCTAAACTAATTATGATAGGATATAATGAGGTTATGGTTATGTATGTGGATCAATGCAAGTTATGTTATCATATGCTATGTGTTCATGATGTTATGCAAGTTATGCAAGTCATATGCTATGTGTTCATGATGTTATGCAAGTTATGCATGTCATATGCTATGTGTTCATGATGTTATGCAAGTTATGCAAGTCATATGCTATGGGTTCATGATGTTATGCAAGTTATGGAAGTCATATGCTATGAGTTCATGATGCTAGTTATGCAAGTTTTATGCTATATGTTCATGATGTTAGTTATGCAAGTTTTATGCTATGTGTTCATGATGCTAGTTATGCAAATCACTATGATAAACATTGATCCATTATGACACCATGTTATGCAAGTTTGGTGTTTGATTATATGCAAGTTCATATATGTCATGTTATGCAAGTTTTGTGTTTGATTATATGCAAGTAACATGTGCAAGTTTACCCCTTTGTATGACATAAGTAACTTATGCAAGTTACCCTCTTTATGACATATGTGATTCATGCAAGTTTGGGTTGATTATTTATGCTAGTTGGGTTTGACGCTATGGTCATATATGCATGTTGACACGTTTAAAACCCATGTTGATGCTAATGTTATGCAAGTTGAACCCATTGTGTTTAGGATGAATCTCCCCTTTAAAGTATGTCATGTCAACGTATTACGTGGGGAACGATGGGGTTAATATTCATGTTAATAAAATGGTGTGAAGTTGGTATGATTATGCATACCATAAAGTGGATGGACATAATTGAGTCAATTATGTACATCGTTAAATTTGCAATTAATTAGGGATAATTAATACAAATTATGGGGGTGATTAATTAGGTGTAATTAATCGACTAAGACACGAGGTTGGACCCTTTTGTAGCATAAGACTGCCCGGAACCGACCGGCAAATCCAGCGGCTACAAATGATTGGCCCAACGTGAGAGGTCTTAGGCATAAACTAAATACGTGACAAGTGTAAAGACACAAGGTTAGATTCTGTTATGGCGTAAGGCTGCCCGGAACCGACCGGCAAATCCAGCTGCCATAAAAGACAGTCTAATGTGAGAGGTCTTTACAAAGGTTACGTTCTTAATCAATTAAGAAACACTTAACCAGATAAGCATGTAGTGGGGCATGAGGGGTTAAGTGGGTGCCTTGGGTGGCATGTGGAGATTAAGTAAGTGCCTTGGGTGGCATGAGGAAATCTAGTGGGTTGCCTTGGGTGGCAATAGAAAATACGATTAGAATACTTAACCAAGTGGAAACATGTAATTAAACATGATTAAAGGGTTAAGTAGGATGCACTAGAAAAAGGGACAAGCTTAGGTGGGTAGCTTGTGGGGGCCCATTTCAACCAGTAACCCATATGTATCTTATTGGGCTCGACCCATGTCGAGGACGGGACACGCGTACTGGGCTTGACTATAAGAGGCCAAAAACGGGTTAGCGGTGGCAACGCAAGTCCAACGGGTTTCATATGCGTGTGTGGGCCCGGGCTGGTAGGTAAGATGTTGTTGCATCGTGTAGGTATAAGCCGTGCACCGTTGATTGTATCGGGTTGCCACTTTGGGGAGTGATACACCCCACTGTGGGGCCAGCACGGGTATCTACGGTAGGGTGCCGATCGCTTGGGGAGTAGTGGGTACACCTAGTGGAGATAGGGGCAGACGACACCTATGTGGTCAGCTAGGGGTACACGAAACTACTAGTTATATTTTCTAAGTCCTTGGGTGGGATCAACTTTAAGTAGGAATGGCTGGTGTGGTGCAGTGTAGTAATTACCCTTGGGTGGGTAGATGCGTCTTTACCGTTATCTTAGTTCATCCTATGTATAGTTGGCTGCTTAGTGTAGTCATTTATCCCCAGTCATCACCGTACCAAGTTTATATCATACCCTAATTACTTTAATGACTGTATTGTTAAAGTTATAGGGCTCCATCAGACTTATGTCTGACCCCGTTGTTTTTATCTTTTTCTCAACCCTCAGGTTCTCAGAGTGGGCCTAGCACTGGTGGGCTTTGATCAGATTGCTTTATCTATCTTTTGGAGCTTGGACCGTGATGTAAACCTCAGCTTATCTTTTCTATTATGGCTATTAGTTATGTAGTGGGATTATATACTTATGTTTTATCAGGATGGATATTTAGTACTTGACTCTTGTTTTATGGTTTTGTAACCAAACATGTTTACCTTCTGCTGCAATGAAATGATGTTTTAGTTAACAAGTATTATTTATATCTGTCTTGTTGTAATTTTTCTGTTCTATATTCACTTAAAATACTCCACCGAAGTTAAGGCATTCCCATAGTGAGTGACCTTAGTGGGTGTGGGGTGTTACATGTGGTATCAGAGCTGAAGGTTATCGGAACAGATAAAATTTTTAGAAAACTATTTTTCTAAAAACATTTTTGGAAGAAGTATTTTCAAAAACACGTCTTTTAAGAGAAAAGTTTTTGAAAGAAAATCATAATCCCCAATAGCCATATCTTTATCTTTCGAATTCTCCGTTTTGAATCTTTCCTTTTTCGTTTCAGCATGGCTGAAGATCTTAACTTTCCGGAGGGTGTAGCGATACCAGTATGGTATAGGAGGTTGATGAAGGCTAGGGCCGCCACTGCGGGTCCATCAAATGTTCCTCCACCAACAGCAGCACTCGATCTTCCTCCCCATCCTCCTCCTCACACGGATACTTTTGCTAAGACTTGCAAGGAATTTAAGGCTATGGGAGGGAAACCTTTTCAAGGATCAGAAACTTTTGTGGAATCTAGGGATTGGCTTAAGGAGGTGGAAGAGTTGATAGATATCTTTGAGATGGAAGAAGGAAAGAAAGTCAAGTTAGCTGCTTGGTTAATGAAGGGAGAGGCCTCGTTCTGGTGGGAAGTCACTAATGGAGAGCGCCCTGTTGACTCTTGGGCGGATTTCAGGCAAAGGTTTGTGGCAAAGTTTCTTTCAAGGGCGGAAGAAAATCTGTATATGAAAAGGTTCTTGACTCTAAAGCAAGGAAACCTATCAGTGAAGGAATATGTCAACAAGTTTAATCAATTGGCAAGGTTTGGCATAGACATGGTGAATACACCGAAGAAGAAGGCTTTGAGGTTCGTTAAAGGCTTGAATGAACCGATGCATGGATTGGCTATGACTCACATCCCTATGGGGGCCACCTTTGAGAAGCTAGTAGACATGGCACTCATGCATGAGGAAGAGAAGGGTCCCAATGCTAATAAGGCACCCGAGAAGAAAGGAGATCAGAAGAGACCTCAACAGCAACAGCAAAACAAGGGTGGGAAAGGCAACGGTGGCAAGGGAAAGAAGAAGTGCTTCAATTGCGGGACACCAGGCCACCTAAGCAAAGATTGTCGGAAGAAGAAGAAGACGGGCTGCTTCCACTGTGGCGAAGCAGGGCATCTAGTGAAGGACTGCCCTAAGAAGGGGCAGAGGACGGGATCTACCTTAGTGGGACATGTGCAAGCTCTTATGGCACCAGGTCAGGCAAGGGGGCAAGGTCAGGCTCTCGCGGTTCCACCGATTCAGGAAAGAGGTAGAAATATTTCCATTGAAAGTCTGGTTTTTCTGTTTGATCATCCTGTCCGTACTTTGTTTGACTTTGGCGCATTGCATTCGTTTATCTCATCATCATTAGTTGAGTCACTACACTTAGACACCAGTCTAGTAGATGATCCCTTGGTTGTTTCAAACCCAATTGGAGGCTCCACTTATTTGTTCATGATATGTTTGGGTTTGAAGATTTCCATACTTAGCTTTGAGTTTAGATGTGATGCTTTTGTTTTGGGCTTCACGGGCTATGGGTTGATTTTGGGCATGGACTGGTTATCCAGTAATGGTGCCGTTCTTGATTGCGAAAAGAGAGTTGTTAGGCTCATGACCCGCTTGGGTAACACTCTCGAGATCTCTTGTAATCCCATGGATTCTGTTATGCTAAGTTATCTTGAATCGCTTGACGCTTCGGTCGAGAGTTTGCAATCTGTTAGAGTGGTCCGGGAGTACTCGGATGTGTTTGAGGAGGTGAAGGGCTTACCTCCAAAGCGGGAGATAGACTTCCGAATATATCTGGTGGACAATGCTAAACCAGTATCTTTGCCAGTGCGCCACATGGCTCCTCGTGAGAGGAGGGAACTCCATAAGCAAGTAGGGGAGTTGCTTGAGAAGAGGTTCATAAGACGAAGTATATCGGAGTGGGGAGCTCCAGTAGTTTTTGCCACGAAGGCGGATGGGTCCCTCAGACTTTGTGTAGATTATAGAGAACTCAACAAGCTCACAAAGAAGAATAGACACCCACTGCTGAGGATTGATGATCTTTTTGATCAGTTGGTTGGCGCCTCAGTGTTTTCGCAGTTGGATTTGGCCACGGGGTTTCATCAGTTGAGAGTGGCTGAGGATAGCATAGACAAGACTGCCTTTAGGACTCCGGATGGTTTCTATGAGTGGCTTGTGATGCCATTTGGTTTGACGAACGCCCCTGCATACTTTGTTGATTTGATGAGTAGGGTGTTTAGGGAGTACCTTAATAAGTGCGTGGTGGTTTTGTGGATGACATCTTAGTATTTTCTAAGAGTGAAGAAGAGCATGCCCTACATCTTAGGGAAGTGTTAGAGACTCTTCGAGCGCATAGCCTTAAAGCTAAATTCTCTAAATGTCACTTTTGGAGGAAGGAAGTGCGGTTCTTGGGGCACGTGGTCTCCAAGGAAGGGATAGCTGTGGATCCCGCGAAGGTAGTATCCATCCAAGATTGGAAGCTTCCGAAGAATGCTACCGAGGTGAGGAGTTTCTTGGGGTTGGCTGGCTACTATAGGAAGTTTATCAAGGACTTCGCGAAGATATCAGCCCTATTAACTCGCTTGACAAAGAAGAATCTAGTCTTTGCATGGGACGTAGATTGTGATGATGCGTTCCAACGGTTAAAGAGAGCTTTAACCACATCTCCAGTCTTAGTGTTGCCAGATGGGAGTAAGCCATTTGTTGTTTATACCGATGCTTGTGGGACAGGACTAGGCGCAGTCTTAATGCAAGAGGGAAAGGTAATAGCCTATGGGGGAAGGCAGTTGAGAAAGCATGAGAAAAATTACCCCACCCATGATCTAGAATTGGCCGCTATTGTTTTTGCGCTTAAGATTTGGCGCCATTATCTTCTTGGTGAGAGATTCGAATTGTTCACTGACCACAAATCATTGAAGTACTTGTTTTCTCAGAAGGATTTGAACTTAAGACGGCAAAGGTGGATGAAGCTCTTAGCATCCTATGATTTCGAGATAGCGTACACCCCTGGCAAGGGTAACGTGGTGGCAGACGCCTTAAGCAGAAAAAGGTTGTTCTTGAGTCCATTGTTCGTGGAACGACGAAGCTTGGAATTTATCTCGATGTTTGACTTCAGACCTTCCGTTGACTTTGTACCCGGTTTGCTAGCATCCTTAGAGGTGAGGCACAGCGGGACGACCCACAGTTGGTTGAGTTGGTAGAGAGGCTCATAAGGGGGGAGTCGGCCAGCCATATGAGTAGGTACAGCCTAGACGATAGGGGGTGCTTGCGTAGAGACGGTAGACTTTGTGTACCGCAAGATGAGGGTTTGAGGAAGGCTATACTTGATGATGCGCATCGTTCGAAGATGACCATTCATCCCGGTGGGGACAGGATGTACCAAGAGATAAAGCGAGTTTTATTTTGGGCCGGTATGAAGAAAGATGTGGCCGAGTATGTCGCTAGATGCTTGGTGTGCCAACAAGTGAAAGCGGAGCAAAAGAAACCCGGTGGGTTGCTTCACCCATTGGAAGTTCCGCAATGGAAGTGGGATAGCGTCTCGATGGATTTTATTGATAGGTTACCGAGATCGAGGAAGGTAATACGGGAGTTTGGGTTGTGGTAGACAGACTTACTAAGAGTGCCCATTTCATACCCGTGAAGAGTAAGAGGACTGCTTCATGGCTAGCTTCAGTTTATCTTCGAGAAATAGTTCGGTTGCATGGTGTACCTTCTAGCATAGTGAGCGATCGAGATCCTATCTTCACTAGTGAGTTTTGGAAGAGTTTGCAAGAGGCGGTAGGGACTCAGTTGTGTTTGAGCACCGCATATCATCCTCAGACGGACGGCCAAACCGAGAGGGTGAATCGTATTCTGGAAGACCTTTTGAGGCTTTGTATCTTAGATTTTGGAGGTACATGGGAAGAGCATCTTCCATTAGTGGAGTTCGCATATAATAACAGCTTTCAGTCTAGTATTGGTATGGCTCCTTTCGAAGCTCTTTATGGAAGGCCTTGTCGATCACCTACATGTTGGTGGGAATATACGGATAAG
The DNA here is from genome assembly GCA_030737875.1 of Allium sativum. Taxonomy (NCBI): domain Eukaryota; kingdom Viridiplantae; phylum Streptophyta; class Magnoliopsida; order Asparagales; family Amaryllidaceae; genus Allium; species Allium sativum. Next base: position 294,906,188 of record CM060927.1, on the reverse strand, counting down.
ATCTTGCTTGGGCCCGATATGGTTAGAGAGACTTCGGAAAAGATGGATTTGATTCGAAGAAGGATGAAAGCAGCGCAAGATAGGAAGAAATCTTACGCGGATAAGAGGAGGACGGACCTCGAGTTTGATGTTGGGGACATGGTCTTTGTTAAAGTATCTCCATTACGGAATGTTGTTCGCTTTGGGTCCGTTGGGAAGTTAGCACCAAGATTTGTAGGATTGTTTCCTATTAAGGAAAGGATTGGACGGATGGCATATAGAGTGGATTTACCCGAGAGACTTAGTGGGGTACATGACGTATTCCATGTGTCACATTTGAGGAAGTGCCTACATGAGACCGCAGAGGTGGTAGAGCCGAGCTTGCTTAGAGAAGTGGAGGTAGAGCATGATGCGACGATTCGACGAGCTCCTACTCGCATCCTTGGGTCAGAGGTTAGGAAGTTGAGAAACAGAGAGATTCGACTAGTCAAAGTGCAATGTGGAGAGGATGAGAGCAATGCTACTTGGGAGACAGAAGCGAAGATGCGTTCACTGTACCCATTCCTTTTTGAGGGTATGTCTTTTAACTTCTCCTTTATCGTTTGTCTAGTATTTATCTTATCTTTAGTATGTCCTCTCATTAGTACCTTTGACCTTTAAATAGGGGAAACCTATGGTTGAAACATGTGTTTGAGACATGTTATGATTGATGGATGCGTGTGGATGCAAGTGTTTGCTAGTGGTTGCTCGTGGATGCATACACACACACTTTGGACACTAGATCGGCTCAGTCACTTCATATTGCATATTGCATATAATTGTGTGTAGGTAGCTATATTAATGGATGTATAATGGTTGTGTTATCATATGGATGATGCATTTTGGTGTATGGTTGTGCACACATGTAGAAATAGTATGTGTAGATAGGGTTCTTTCGCATACATATTAGATGCATGGCACTATCATGGTTTGCATTAAGGAGGTCAACTGAATCAGTGGACTGCCTGATTTTGCATTAGACAGGAAACATATACACACACTTTTTGCATATGTTCATACAACATTAGAAACTTTAAGGACAATGGATGCCAGTGTTTGATGGTTTGAGTAGATGGTTGTTTGGTTGGTAGGATACGTTCTTCTTGACTTGGAGATTTCGGGGACGAAATCCTTTAAGTAGGGGAGAATGTAACACCCCGAATTTCACTTAATATTAATGTTTAGTAATTAAAGAATAATTAATCTCAGACGTGAGAATTAAGGAAAACGGGTTGCGCCATTGTGTTCGTCTCGAAATTCTGGTTGAGATAGAGTCCGAGTTTGCGTGATTTGGACTTCGTATGAAGAAGTTATGGCCATCCGAAGTTTCAGAAAATTCAAAACAGATTTAAAATATTCAAATTTCAAGTTTCAGAAGAGGCGAGAAAATTCCTGCCAGACAGAGGGTGTCGACACAGGGGTCGACATGGGTGTCGACCCCCCCCCCCAAGGGGTCGACCCATGTGTCGACCCAGGGGTTGACCCCCCCTGTCGGCCAGTTTGGCCTGGGTGCAATCTGAAGGGGTTTGGGCTGTGTTTTGGGGCTTGTGACGAAATTTGACGGCTCTAACCTAATCTAGGGTTAATCTAAGGGCCTAAACTACATCCTAATTCTATAAATACACCCTAAGACTACCCTAATTCATACTAAAAATAGATACAACGTCGTTATGCCGTCAAAATGCAACTTGAAGGAGCCTCCATCAAATTGTAGAAGAAGATAGCTTCTCAAATCAACTTCTAATCAACTCTAGCAACTTAATCTTCTTCATAGGAGTGCTAATCAACAAGTTGTGAGTTTCTATGCCTTTAGCAAGCAATTGCTAAACTAATTATGATAGGATATAATGAGGTTATGGTTATGTATGTGGATCAATGCAAGTTATGTTATCATATGCTATGTGTTCATGATGTTATGCAAGTTATGCAAGTCATATGCTATGTGTTCATGATGTTATGCAAGTTATGCATGTCATATGCTATGTGTTCATGATGTTATGCAAGTTATGCAAGTCATATGCTATGGGTTCATGATGTTATGCAAGTTATGCAAGTCATATGCTATGAGTTAATGATGCTAGTTATGCAAGTTTTATGCTATATGTTCATGATGTTAGTTATGCAAGTTTTATGCTATGTGTTCATGATGCTAGTTATGCAAATCACTATGATAAACATTGATCCATTATGACACCATGTTATGCAAGTTTGGTGTTTGATTATATGAAAGTTCATATATGTCATGTTATGCAAGTTTGGTGTTTGATTATATGTAAGTAACATGTGCAAGTTTACCCTTTGTATGACATAAGTAACTTATGCAAGTTACCCTCTTTATGACATATGTGATTCATGCAAGTTTGGGTTGATTATTTATGCTAGTTGGGTTTGACGCTATGGTCATATATGCATGTTGACACCTTTAAAACCCATGTTGATGCTAATGTTATGCAAGTTGAACCCATTGTGTTTAGGATGAATCTCCCCTTTTAAGTATGTCATGTCAACGTATTACGTGGGGAACGATGGGGTTAATATTCATGTTAAAAAAATGGTGTGAAGTTGGTATGATTATGCATACCATAAAGTGGATGGAGATAATTGAGTCAATTATGTACATCGTTAAATTTGCAATTAATTAGGGATAATTAATACAAATTATGGGGGTGATTAATTAGGTGTAATTAATCGACTAAGACACGAGGTTGGACCCTTTTGTAGCATAAGACTGCCCGGAACCGACCGGCAAATCCAGCGGCTACAAATGATTGGCCCAATGTGAGAGGTCTTAGGCATAAACTAAATATGTGACAAGTGTAAAGACATGAGGTTAGACTCTGTTATGGCGTAAGGCTGCCCGGAACCAACCGGCAAATCCAGCTGCCATAAAAGACAGTCTAATGTGAGAGGTCTTTACAAAGGTTACGTTCTTAATCAATTAAGAAACACTTAACCAGATAAGCATGTAGTGGGGCATGAGGGGTTAAGTGGGTGCCTTGGGTGGCATGTGGAGATTAAGTAAGTGCCTTGGGTGGCATGAGGAAATCTAGTGGGTTGCCTTGGGTGGCAATAGAAAATACGATTAGAATACTTAACCAAGTGGAAACATGTAATTAAACATGATTGAAGGGTTAAGTGGGATGCACTAGAAAAAGGGACAAGCTTAGGTGGGTAGCTTGTGGGGGCCCATTTCAACCAGTAACCCATATGTATCTTATTGGGCTCGACCCATGTCGAGGATGGGACACGCGTACTGGGCTTGACTATAAGAGGCCAAAAATGGGTTAGCGGTGGCAACGCAAGTCCAACGGGTTTCATATGCGTGTGTGGACCTGGGCTGGTAGGTAAGACGTTGTTGCATCGTGTAGGTATAAGCCGTGCACCGTTGATTGTATCGGGTTGCCACTTTGGGGAGTGATAACCCCACTGTGGGGCCAGCATGGGTATCTACGGTAGGGAGCCGATCGCTTGGGGAGTAGTGGGTACACCTAGTGGAGATAGGGGCAGACGGCACCTATGTGGTCAGCTAGGGGTACACGAAACTACTAGTTATATTTTCTAAGTCCTTGGGTGGGATCAACCTTTAAGTAGGAATGGCTGGTGTGGTGCAGTGTAGTAATTACCCTTGGGTGGGTAGATGCGTCTTTACCGTTATCTTAGTTCATCCTATGTCTAGTTGGCTGCTTAGTGTAGTCATTTATCCCCAGTCATCACCGTACCAAGTTTATATCATACCCTAATTACTTTAATGACTGTATTGTTAAAGTTATTGGGCTCACTCAGACTTATGTCTGACCCCATTGTTTTTATCTTTTTCCCAACCCTCAGGTTCTCAGAGTGGGCCTAGCACTAGTGGGCTTTGATCAGATTGTTTTATCTATCTTTTGGAGCTTGGACCGTGATGTAAAGCCCAGCTTATCTTTTCTATTATAACTATTAGTTATGTAGTGGGATTATGTACTTATGTTTTATCAGGATGGATATTTAGTACTTGACTCTTGTTTTATGGTTTTGTAACCAAACATTTTTACCTTCTGCTGCAATGAAATGATGTTTTAGTTAACAAGTATTATTTATATCTGTCTTGTTGTAATTTTTCTGTTCTATATTCACTTAAAATACTCCACCGAAGTTAAGGCATTCCCATAGTGAGTGACCTTAGCGGGTGTGGGGTGTTACATCTCTCTCCAAAAAATCTATTAATATTGAAATCTCCACCCAAAATCCAAGGACTTGGAGCAAGCTATCTAAATTCTAGGCACTTTCTCCAAAGCACTCTATGGTCTATCTTAGAACAAGGACCATAAACATAGAAATATTCAAATTGGAATTATCACTAATATCGAAAAAATTGGTATAAATTGAATGATTTTTTATAATCGTTTGAAGATGCCTTGCACAAGTATTTTTCCTACCTGTCATTAAAACTCCCAACCTACCCCTAGTTGGAAGAAAATCCCAATTATTAATGAAAATACCACCTAAACATCTGAAAAATCTAAAATCTTACTCTCTCTAATTCTTTATATGTAATAAAATCCAAATCAATTTCTAAATCAGAAAAAACCAAACCAGTATTTTTAGCTTATCTTCTCAGTCTAGCACTTCATCTGACACAACTACTCTTTACTGAACCAGTACTTCTATGTGGAGAAGAAAAATAATTAATATGGAAGCTGCTGAAAGGCACAATGTCCATTCAATCCTCAACGGCATGCTCTATCTACTTCAGATCCACACCCGAGCTAAGGACAGAACAATAATCAACATTCTCTTCCACTTCATCAAGACAAACATCTTCCACAATCCATTGCCAACCAAAAGACTGTTACTCACTTACTAACTCAACACCATCTGCTACAAACTCATTAATCGCTTCTGACAACATCAAAAACCAAATGTACCAAGCCACCCATTTTATTAATAGCATGATCAATGGGGGTTAAATCTAATGGACCGGTATTTTCATGGTCCCGTGGACCAAAGAAATCTGAACCTTTGATTTCGGTAGGACCCACCTAAAATCAGGAGACCAGGTTGTTTTGGTCTATGGAACCACGAAAATTCCAGACTAGGTGATCTCTACCCTGATCAATGTGGCAAAGATCATCAACAAGACTGCTACGACATAAATCATTCATCGAGATCCCCCGATATAGACACCAACCAAGACCAGACTGAGGGCAACATAGAATGCATGATGGGATGCATGGCCACTGACAATAGGTGCCCAACCCCATGCACACAACTATGAATGTAAAGACCCAAACTATCAGACAATACCAACATGAAATCAATCTTACCATCGGAAAACCCAGCAGAGTCTCCATCCCTCAACACTAAAAAATTATGCAGAGTCACTCCAAAACCAGAAAAGTCCAAACCTAAACCCCAACCAGTAGCAAACTCAATGAGGATCTCATTAGAGTTTTCAATATCACGCACCACTTTACCAGGATGAAACTCCACATAACCACCATCAACAGAAACTAATGGAGAAGGCACAGCTACATCATTCCTTTCAGAATTCATCAACGTTACCAAATCCGTCAGTGCCCACTGTATAACTAATATCTAAACCACTAAAAACACTAGCTTCAGACTAAAACTTCTCAATAACCTCAGCTGCATCTTCGACGTGATCAGCAGGAAAACTCGAAAAAGTTACACCATCCTCTGACAAAACATCATACTTATTGGACTGTGCTAACTTGAAGGAAGGAGCTGAACAAGAAACCGATTTATGCTTTTTGATAAGAGTAAAACAATTCAAATCCACAAACATACTACAACTATCCACAATAGAAACAGAAAGATCCTCAAGTAAAGCAGTATTCAAACTACCCACAACAACCTCAAACATACTACAACTCTCTTCAACCATAACGTTAGAACAAATACAAGATCTCAGTGCCAAATCATAATTGAAGTTAATTTCTTCGTACCAACCAGAATTTATATTAATAAAGGAATTCAAAACAATAAAATGATACAACAAATCCTCAAACAGTTTAATCCCATAAAATTATTCTGTAAAAACACAGTCTAGAGAAATAATCCTTAATTGTAGAAAAGTTAAACAAAAACATACACCATGTTCTATAGCAGATAAAGGTTTCCGAAGAGAAGGAAAAATATTTCCAGCATTTGAAATGATAGAAACACCAAAGAGAGCAAAATATTGTAAGAAGTCAAAATGCCAAAGTAGTTTAGAGAGCTATGTAGTTTGTTCACAAAACCAATTGGTGAACTATAACCTCTTAGTATTTATCCAGGATCTTAGTTGAATATTTCCCGATGTGGGATTTATTATTTTCATCAAAGACAGACCGAAAATAATTTCTTAAGTAACAAGAAATTAAAATAAAATAAAAAGCAGTGTTTTTGAATAACCAAACTGAAAAACGAACAAGAAGAAGAAGATTCAGAGCAATTGAAACGTTATGATAAAAATTACCACAGAAAATCATCTGATTGCATCCCTGCGATCCTTAATCCTATGTAAATGGTCTCCTTATCTATAACACAAAATTCTAACCCTTTTGCCCTAAATCCATGGCTTGCGGCTTGACAGAAAAAACCGATGAGAAGGAACTCGTAAAGGAGAAGACGAAGAAGCCACAGATACAAATGAAAAGCAGTGCTAAATGAACCGTTAGAGCATTCCCAACAGCTCGGGAAATAGGAGAAATGAGGAAAGTCGAAGCAGCATTGAAACCAGAGCGTGGGAGCAATTACAAACGCGGACAATGGTCATTTCTAACTGTTGAATGACGATACCGTATATAGTTGAAGGACATGCCAGATTGACCGGCAAAATTGCGGTGAATTTAACCAGATCATGGAATTCACGGCAGAAATTCATGCGTGGAAGAAAATCAAATGGCCGTTTCTGCTGCCACACCTTTTGACTTACGGATTCCCGGTGGAAATAGCAATTTCGATAGCGTAAATGGTAAGCCTTTTGTGTAAATGACCTATGAAGTCCGTTTTCAATAGACACGTGTGTAATTCCCATTGTCATTTTTGTTAAATTTCGGTGATACAAAATCACAATAAATTGAAACAAATATGCAAAACAGTAAGTAAATATATTTTTAATAAGGAAACGCATTAATTGCATTTGCATGAGATGGATGCAGGGATTAGTTTCTTTCATTTTTGCTATTGGAGGGAATTAATGATTTACTTACTATTGCATTATTTGTTAACTACTTTACCTTCATTATTTATTATCGTATCTTGATAATTTGATTGATGGTTCACGTACATTTCACTAGCTATATATTGAGGGGTGGACTTCTTTGTAAACTCATCTTGGCATAGAGTCCTCAATGCGTCTCTTCTTATTAAGCCTAACTTGAGGTTTGAATATATAAACTCTTATTTTATAATCTTTTGTAATTCTCTCATGTGGAATAATATCTCTCTCTTTTAGACTGCACGTTAATTATCTCAATGATAGTGGAACCAGTATAAATATTGTGTGCCATTTTTCTTATTTATAGTTAATTACTAATTGTTTGATGTAATAGAATAATTGCTACCAGATTAGACTGATGTGCAATTGGTAAATCTAGATCATGTTTTATTGTCTTCTGCATTTGTGCAATTTTCGCACAACAATTTAAGTTTTAAAATTGTTTTCATGTTAATGCTTTGAAAAAATGTTTTTGTTTATCTTTTTTTTCAAATTGTTTTCTTATGGACGAATTAATGCAAATTTTTTTATTTTCTTTTTTTTAGTTTTAAAATCATATACGCATATCAAATCTTTGTAAATTCTTTCGTTTACTTTTTTTGGGTTTTAAAATTGTTTTCATATTGTTAGACCGAAATTTGGTACTAACGACCAAATGCAGTGTGAAGTCCTCACAATCACATATCACAAAATGCAGAAAACAAAAAATAACAGAGGAGACACACAAGGTTTTTATAGTGGTTCGGCTAAATCCAAGCATACGTCCACTTTATATCTTCTTAAATCATAAGAAGTTACAAGTACAATTCACTCGGATTTATACACGAAGTCCTCGTGTTTACAATTGAAAGAAGTAAGAAATGAGAAGATTATACACGAAATCCTCGTGTTATAATGTAGAGTTAGGCTTCTCTGTTGTGCAATGGCCTTGCTTAGAACAATGGTGGAAGCCATGAGGAGTGAATGCCCAAAAGTCCTCTCAAAACGCCATGTAGTGGTGTATTTATAGAGGTGGAGAGGCTCCAGGTCGGATGCCACGTGTCACGACCGGAGGCGATCTCGGAAAGTAGTGGAAAACATAGACAAATTCTTTCCAAGTCGTTTTTTGCCATGTGGAAGTTGATTCATGCAAGTACGAGGCAACTATGCCTTGAGAATTGTTCAACAAAGCTGTGCAGAGCTCTGTCCAGGCAGGTCAGGTCGGGTCCGACCCGAACCGGTGCCTTCAAACCGAAGACGCCGTGCTCTTCTGAGCAGCTGGTGCAAGGCGGGTCAGGTCCTCCTCCCCCGATCCGAACCGGTGCTGCTTTCATCCGAAGCCAAGCCGAGATATTCCATCCGTTGGAGCTCACAAGGTCGAGACCCGACCCGTTCCATTCAGGCGATCAGAAAGCTCCGACCCGAATCGTGGTCTCGCCAATGCTAATGTCCAAGTTTCCAAGTTATTCCAGTTCTGCGCACGTTCACGAAAACAGGCGTATCTTCCAAACTGTAAGGCCGTTTTGGTCAAACGAAAGTTGTACCTGAAGCTAATTCAGAGGGCTACAGGAGTTATCATGCAAAACATCGTAACTGACGTTTTCAAGCCCGAAAGAGGTTATCAAATAGGAGTTTCGAGCCATTTTGTGTCCACGATGCGACTTCGACCAAATCACTTTGTGATTGCTAACGATGCTCTCAATGCTTAAGCGCATTGCTAACTAGACATTTCACATGTGATGACTTTGACCAAAAAGTGTGTCAATACATATCAAAGAATTACCCAAATACGCATCAAAATTAAATATTTAAATTTCATATTAAGAGATAATTTTTTTGATAACCCACAAAACGTTACAACCAACATAGAAAATTAAAATTAGAAAAGAACAAGCTTGAAATAGCGACATAGAATTCATCTACATCCCAAAACTACATTCTTCTGCTTCGTATAATAGCTTTTGAGCCCTCAAAATACTGAGTTTTTTGGCTAAAGCATACTCCAGAGCCTCTCCAGTTAGTTGAGATACATCTTTTGCTAGATACTCCTTCTCTTTTTCTTCCGTCAAACATCTTTCACGTCTATTTTTATTATCACTTCTTTTGTTGAGAGCTATAGTTCTATCAGCATCTTGCTGAAGCTGCATCTCCACGATCTTCAACTGCTTCTGTTTCAACTTGTTACGTTCTTCTTTTTTTGAGACCGATGCAATTGAGATATCACTCAACAACGAAGTTAGCCTATCACTAGACGAAGCCAAGTCGGTTGCTTCATTGTTTCTCAACAATGCTCTCTTGCTTGATTTTATTCCTTCCAGCCTTGTATCAACTCCACTATATAGCATTCATGAAATAGGAGTCAGTAGACTGTTGTTGTTCCCATCTCTGTTAATAGGCATAGGAGATTCATACGAATTTCCCATGGATGAATCCATTGAAAATGTTGAAGCAACATTTCTCACGTTAGAACCTTCGGTATATCCTAGTTCTACAGCATCTCTTTCGCATAGAGTGGCCCAACATGGTATCAATGAAAGAATTACAAATGCTTCAACAGCAATGAATGTTTATCCCTTAAGGATCATATGTGCATTGAAGAATTAAGACCATACTAGAGCCATAGAACTAGCATTCACAAGGTTCGTACACGCATGCCTCAACCAAGATCGTTCGTACACAATAAGGCCAAACATGGACTACGGCTCGAGCACGAGAGCAAAAGGTAGTCATAAAGTATAGCACGATTATACAGAGAGGTCACGCATCAAGAATGGTAATGCCTAAAGACTGTAAGGCCCGCACATTCTGCAGAGATCGCACATATCAAGAAAGTCACTTATTCTCGCATCAAAGAAATCGGTCGCACAAGACAAAGAAGGGAACTGGTTTCAGTCAGATAATCCACTCCGCAGTCATTCAACCACGAAACCACCCATGAACCTCACATCCGCTCATAGAATTACAACCTCAGACTCTCGCTTTTCCCCTGATCTGTCACTAATACTACAATTAGAGCGATCGCACACATATTAGCTTTACAGGTTTTGATCAACCGCTCATCTACCATTAGATGTGAGCGCTTCAGTCAGATGATGTATGTGCGCCTTGTTACAAAGGCCCCAAACGTGATGATACATCACTCGTTCCTATGCAGCTGCTCGCACAGGATTGCTGGAAACAGCTGTCACCAGTTGGCTACAGATAAGCAGTGGCATGTTCATAATTAATAAGACATGCGATCTATAGCCTATAAAGAGGGATGCCAATTCACTTCTTCGGAGGGGGATCACCTATAAATAAGTCGTAGTTGCAACTGGAAAAGGGGGACCTCCAGCCACCACGAAGTGCTGCTAAATTCCATCCTTAGCCATTCCTTAAACATTTCAACTATGATCATCATCATCATCATCATCTGAAGATCCTTCATCCATTCGTCCATGGTGTCCATCAAAATCCTATAAGTGCGAAAGATCGAAGACATCCTCCTCCTCCGTTGCCTATCCGTCCTTCTTCATCATAGATCCTGCCATTCCTCCATTGAATCTGGGGAATCTAAGCTAAATTTGTATGTAAAAGTAAGAATATATTGAGTGAATAAGATGATGTATAAAGAACAAGAGATGGTATTTCTTGTAATCATCATCATGATAATGCAAACTCCATTCACATTAGATGTAGGCCTAACACAAGGCTGAACCACTCTAAAACCTCGTCTCCATGTTGTTTTCTTCACATTTTTACTTTCAATTGTTGTTGAGTATGGCTCCATTTATTTTCTAACTATATTGGTGAAGTACAATCCTTGTGCCCTTGGTGTTTGAACCATTTTTTGGTGAAAACAATGAATTTGTAATTAAAAGTCTCACGGTAGATCGTTTCATAATCTTCTTTCAAGTCCCTTAAAGATTGACCACTTCTCAATTTTTTCCCCTTTTGTGTTATTATCCCCTTGTACTTGGTTCACATACCATTTAGATTGTACCATATAGTCATTGTGCTTTCAAATGTTCTCCTTGTCAAACATTCAGTATCGTCATTGTATAGCTCACTAACCCACAAGTAGAAAACATTTCCGCTGGAATGACGGATGCTCTTACCCATGCATTGGCTAGCACTTTATAGTCATGTGTTTTCCACATCTTACAGATACCTGCACTTGCTTCCACACTACCTTGACCATGAGATTCCTTGGGTTTTCGCTTGTTATGCGACCATTTTAACTTAGTTATTCCTTTGTCGGTTCTAGGGGTCGGAGAAGCCATCTCTTAGTTTGTAATTGGAGTAGGAATCATGAGTTGTGAACCAAAGTAGTTGTTGTTTTGAGGAATTTGACTGTATATAGTACCATACTACCGTGTGAGGTTTAATTGGTGGAGATATTAACTTTGTTGCGGAGTTAGAAAAGGAGATGGAAGCATTGAAGGGGCTTCGGCTTATGATAATAAACTTGTAAAATTAGCAAGGTTATCTCGTTGAAGCCAGAGACATTGTTGTTATTTGAATCGTCCATTGCTGTTTGTTTTTTTTATTTTGTTTAGACTTGAATTTTTTTATAAGAAAGAAGCAACAACCAAACAATACCCCATATTTATTTAGATAAAGGATGCAACTTGTCTTGGCTAGTAAAAGAAGCCAACTAGTCTTCTGCAGTATATAGTCAAATCAAAGGTCTGATATGGAAACCTTTCTACATTATATAGGCATAGACTTTATCGATAGTTGTGCGTATAGTAATTGGCATTGTTCAGTAAAATCAAATGTAAAGATCGCACAACGAATATGATGCAAGATAATCTATTGGGAGCTTCATATGAGTATGATGTAGGAAGAGAAATAGGAATTGCTTTACTATGAAATATAAGTTACCCAACCTACTTTAAATGGTTGGAAATTTATAAACACAATGAATAATATAATATATGTTCATATCAGTATTCATTGTCATCTGTGAATATTAAAAGATGAGCTGACATGAGTAGTCAGTGTCATGCAGGCACTAATTAAAGTAGTCTGTGGATATTAAAAGATGTAATGACATGAATACTGTAACGACCCAGATTTTTTCCAATTTATTTTTGAATATTTAATATTTATTTTAAATATAGAATTGATAATATAAATCAATTTTTATATTATGTTATTGATTTAAAAACAAATTGTTGAATTTGTATCGAATATATTAAATTATCGAAATACAAATTATAATTGAAATCGAAATTAAAAACTGAATCAGTACAATTCAGATGATCGGTATGAATTCTATTTGAATATATACGATGGTAATAATAATTTATTATCGAAGGACTGATTATTTCTGAATTTTTAATTATATTATATCAATTTAATATGGTTATTTTATGTATACGTTCGAAATAAATTTATAGTCTACTCTGTTATGTTCAGAATAGTGTTATAACGTTGAAATATCAGTCGTTACGTTGAAATCGCGGTTCGTGATTTAAATTAGTGAACCCCGAGATATTTGATTGTGGATAGGCTCAAAATCAAATCGATATCCATTTAAAAAGAATGAAAATCTCTTTAAATCAAATCAAATTAATTAGAAAATCTTTTTAAAATAAATATAAAGATTTGCCGTGTACTTCGTATCCCCTTCTTCTATAAAATTGCGACATCCCTCTGTAAATTCTCCACAAAGTAAATGGACGCTCCTCAGTAAAATCAAAATCGAACTCCTCAGAAGAAACTAAAAATGGCCGACATCCAAATCTATTTCAAATTCGAGGGTTGCATTCCATCCACTAGAACGGGAGGTTCACCGCAACGACGGAGGGTCAGGATTTGAAGCACGGGATGGCATCTGGAGCTCGATTGTATCTGTGGTAAACAAAGCGCGATGGAAGAGAGGATCGATCTAAGGCGAGTGTCGCATCTCTGGAAAGGAGTTGAAAGCAGTGCGTGGTGTCTGTCGTTCGTAGGGAGGTCAGAGCGGAGGTCGTTGGGTGATATAGGTAGTGCGATAAATATTGTTGAGGGTCGCGACTTTCAAATTCTCGAGATCCAACTCGAGTTGAACATCGTTCGGTTGTCGATTTGGGGGAGAGAAAGGTTAGTTGATCGATGGATTTGGATCTATTGTAGAAAATGGTGATGACGCTCAGATTTTGGGGTTTGCTTCAATGTATTAGTTCAATCGTTTACTTTCGAAGGTGAAGGGGAGGATGTTGCGTCGATGAAAGAAGGGCATCAGCGAAGGTGATACAAAGGAGTTCGACACCAAAAAGGGTTTTACACCTGTAGCGTTGAACAGGGGTTGTCACGACGAAAAAGGGGAAACTCGGGGAAGTGTTTGTTCTGTAGATTGGAGGAGTTGGTCGGCATTTGAACACTGGTCGGTTGTGAAGGAATTGCAGCAGAAAATGGATAGGTATATTTCAGTTTTTAATTTAAAATTTGTATAGGATAATTTGGTAAGTTAATTTAAATTAAAATGGTAAGTAATAATAGAATTTAGGTAATTTCTTATTCTTGATAATCCCGAAATTTATAAGGAAATTAGTTTTTAAAATTGGTAATTTATTTAAGTAAATCAGTTATCTAATTAGTCCATTTAAAGGAAATTAGTTTTAAGGAATAAATTTTGTAGACTAATAGTTTAGTAAGGTTAATGTTCAAATTGGAATTAATTTACAAGTGGCAATTAATTAAATTTAATTAGTCAAATTAAATAAGTGAAATTTTATTTATATTGTTTTTCATTTGAAAAACAGACGGTTGGAGAAATCACTGTGAAACCGATATAATTGGCTTCATTGGATATTCGGCAATAAAAATCACGGTGAGTAAATCTCACTCACCTTTCATTTAAAATTATTTTTATTAGTTAAAAATAAATGTTGTTGCTTGTTTGAATGTTGTTTGGTTGATTTAAATATATTAGTTATTTAGAGTTGACTATTATATATATATATATATTGGGTTGATGATTGGTTGGATTCCCGCAGTCTCATTAGCGGATGCCCGCAGTATCATTAGCGGATGACACTACGCCCACGTATATGAGTGGATCCCCTTTTATATCACGATATCCTGCCTTAAAGCAGGATAGGTATTATTTATGTTGACTAACGTCTGTGGATGCAGGAAAACAGGTTGGAGGAATCTGACTGGATTCCTCAAAATATATTATCTATTTGTTATTTGTTTGCATATATACTGTCATATATGATGTGTTAGAAATCCTGAAATAAATAATTGGTTGTTTGGTGTTTAAATATCACTGGGCCTAAGTGTTGATATTTAAAAATATCATGAAAAGGAATTTAAATATGGGATTTGAATTCAAAGGAATTTAAATATGGGATTTGAATTCAAAGGAATTTAAATATGGGTTTTGAATTCAAAGGCATTGAAATAGAATTTGAATTCAAGGAATCGAAATAGAATTTGAATTCAAAGGAATTCAAATAGATTTGAATAAATAAAGTTCAAATGAAATTTAAATATAGAACTTGGAAATAGAAGGGAAATGGAGTTAAATATAGGAATTCAAATGTAATTTGAATATAGAATTCAAACGGAATTTAAACAAAAGGAAATTCAAATTTAGAATTTGAATATAGAAATTTAAATGGAATTTGTTTATAGAAATTGAATGGAGTTTGGATGTAGAAAATTCAAATATGAATTCAAATATAGAATTTGAATATAGTAATCCAAATGGAATTTGAATAGAGAATTCAAATGGAATTTAGAATATGGAATTTGAATATAGGATTCAAATAGAAAATTCAAAGGGAATTTGAATACAGAAATTTAAATGGAATTTGAATATATGAAATTCAAAGGAAATTCAAATATAGAATTTGAACATAGAAATTCAAATGGGATTTGAATAAAGGAAATTCGAATATAGAAATTCAAATAGAATTTGAAAAATAGAAGCGAATTGGGATTTGAATATAGAATTTCAAATAGAAGTGAAATAGATCGGAAACACTATGTTGAATTGGGTAAAATTTGATTTGATATATTAAAAATATATCAGAATGAAGTGGAATTTATTATAGACGAAGTTAAAACGTTTATATTTAAAAATATAATTAAAACGAGCTCGCCGTAGCACGACAGTTCATAAATGGTCGTTTCGAACTTCAATTGAGTATACAGGACTCAACTGAAGTCAGAATTCTTTGAAACAAGAAACGTCAGGACCGATTTGATAATAGTTTTCTAATGGAGGAGAAAAATCTGGATTTTGTCGAATATATTTTGAGTTATGTCAAAATCAAATTTTCAGAAAAGCAGCGCCATAACCATTTAAAAACCATAACGGTTTATTTAATTTTATAAAAGGATTTAAAGCGAATAAATTCCAAATTTCTATTTAGAAAATATCAGATTTGAGTTGTAAATTATATGTGAAGTCAAGTAGAGTAATGAATTGATTTTTGAAACAGAAATCAGATTTTTGATTATTGAATAGAATTAACTAATTCGAGTAGTAATTAGTTAATGAGATTTTGAATTAATATTGGGCTTTGAATAAGTGAATTCGATTTGAAAATTTATACTCCAAAATCGAAAAGGAAACTAGAATTGGAATTGAAATTCAATTTGCTTATGAGCAAGTTAAATATTTTGTTTGAACATGTTATGTTCAAACAAAGAAGTGAAATAGGCAAAATAGCTAATTAAAGAATAAATGAGTGAAACTAAATTTAAACGATTGGATTGAGTTGAAATGAATTGAAAACTGGTGAGCATGTGTTAGATAGGTATGGGATGTAGTATATGAAGATTTTAATTTATGTTCCCGACAGAAAGGTACATATTTAAATTCATATATGAGATTTTATGCGCCGTATCGGCAAGCCGCTTGGCCTTTTCTTTTTCTTTTGGATTGGTAAGGACCATGGGAGGCTATTTGAAATATCCCGAAGCTCCCGGTACAAGGGAGGTTATGACGAATTTTTCTGGGAATTTAAGGAGTTAGAATATTTTTAAAATAATTTGATAGTTAGAAATCAATATATCGATATATATAGGATTCGATAAGGAAACGAAATCAAAAATAGGATACTGTAAACAAAAAGGGAAATCTATAAATTAGAAATAAAAAGCGAACCATATACATGTTTTTAAAAGTGAATAGTTGGGTTTTATAGTGTGTTTATTCGAGGTAAGTGGTTTTGCCGTTTTGAAGTTGAGGATGTTTTCAGTTAAGGTCTGAGAGGTAATTATACCCCAACTTGATTGATTTCATTTTTAATTGATAAATAGCAGGATCCAGCCTCGAAGAGAAGTGATGAATAATAGTTAGTTGAATAAAATATTTTGGGTTGTTGTAACGGTGTTTTATACAACATTCGTTTTAACCCAAGTGATGGAATTTTGGAAATATGAAAGTAAATATTTCCTAAGTATAATTAAAGTAGTCGGGAAAGAGATAAGTGATTGAAATTGTTTCAATTTCAAATAGATTATATTTTCTAAGTGTAGAAAATAAAAGAAGGCAAGATATATAAATGTTTTCCAAAGAATGTAAGAAACCGAAATGATAATTGAAAATATTTGTTTAACAAATATTGATAAGGAAATGGAAAGGGTGATTTAATTAATGAATAGTAATCAAGTGGCCCAGTGATTGTTTGATTGTTTTGAATGGATGCTTGTTTTTCTTCGATAGTTAAATAACCGACTATCGAGTATTTGCCAATATCGTTGTCAATATGGAGAGACCGGTTGGATTATTATCCATGAACCACTCTGTATGGGCAGTAGCGTTGCGAATCAGATTATATGAAAATAATCGAAGACGGAGTAAAGTGCAAGGGTTTTTTCTATTAATAGAAATTGTGCCTTCGGTTTCGTTCAATCCCAGAACGAACGTAAATGGACGAATGTCTAGCAGAGTATTTCCAATGATCGAATATATTGGTATGTATAAATATATATGGTTGCAACGGATTTATTCCCTTAGCATAATATCCAGAATATATTTGTGCAAATCAATTAATGATTAACGAATCTGACAATGTGGCATTCAAAGTGATTGTGCTATCAATGAATAGAAAGTAATCGTAGCCTCAGGCCTCAACAACCGGGAAATGACAAAAATCGGGCAGGCAGCATGGCTATGTGGGTCGCTCCCATTAGGGTGTATAATCACCTATCTAGAGATTCATTTAATTCCTTATTCTATTCGATGTTGTCCCATTCGGGAAACGGTTGCTGATCCCAACTGTTGGTGATATACATTCGATACACTCAAGCGAAATGAGTGGTCGGTCATGTGTGGGCCGGGTTGCAAGATGTTCTTGTCGAACCCAGTGTATTCCTCTCTAGAGATACACTATCGGAAGGTGGTTCCATACCTTGTCATGTTGGAAATCCAATATCTAATAAGCGCCCTGCGGTTTTTGATTTTATACTATGTATATGGAGCATGAGATGCAAGCGTTCCGCTAGATTCTATTTATTTGATTAGACATTATTATAATATCGCTGGATTTTTGTATCAAAGTGTTTTGGGTTATAGTAAGGTAAAAACCGTCCATGTTTATGTGTGGCTGGTCTTACTATTATCATTTCTTTAGAAAGGATTTTTAAAGTTAAACAAATGGTTGGAGTTTACTCACACCAGTCCCATGACTGACCCAGGGTTTATTTTGTTTGTTTTCCCTAAACTCTTGGGTGCCCAAATTTGTACGGGCAGTCAAGTAGTAGGGATTTTACAGATTCATTTGGAGGAGCTGGAAGCAGGAGGCTTCACCAGTTAGCTATAGATTATCATATTTCCGCTGTGAACCATGTTTGTATCTGGAAACAAATGTTTATAACTGTTCCAGGAATAACTATTGTGCTCTGATGATGGTATGTATATAAAGTTACTGATTTGTATTTCAAAAGTTATGTTATATAATATATTTTATTCATTCCGCTGTGAGATTTGTCTTCTTTGTTTTCTTCTATTCTAATATTTCTTTCTTTCTATTTCTCATCCTCTAACTTCTTTCTAATAATGATTCGTATTTCTGTGCAATTTGGGTTGGACGTGTGGTGTTATTAGTCAACTCAGATGGTACGGATTTGCGGGCCATTACAAATACTCAGTGTCATGCTGGCAATAATTAAATTCGTCTGTGAATATTGAAAGACGCTCTGACATGAGTAGTTAGTATCATGCATGCATTAAATAAAGTCCTGAATGAATATTGATAGATGTGTTGATATGAGTAGTCATTTCTATCAATACTTGGATGTTTTGAATCCGGGTCGTCCCCTATTCAATGTTGAATGAGTTATAAAATTGGGGTCATCCTCTATTGAATTGTGAATATTTACTACAACAAAAAAGGTAGTATGCTATAATAATCAAGTACTACAACAAAAATATAGTTATGAAATATATTAAACTAAACAATAGAGTACAGTAGGCAATAATGATCAAGTACTACAACAAATAAATAGTTTAACAAAAGCATAGATTATATCTGAGCATTCCCTTTCAGATGCCATAAATGTCCAACCAGGTCATCGTGCAGATTTTTATGTATCTCTCTAGATCTTATTTTACGCAAACGCCTTAGAAAGACCTCAATAGTAGCTAGATTTCTATCAGCAACTGTGGTATTATCTGGATCGTAACCCAAATAAGATGGGAATTTTCCTCTTTCTTCTTTAGTGATCATATTGTGTAGTATAATACATGCTCACATTCTCAAAACCTGTAGCTTAAAAAATTTGATAGGTTTTTTAACAATAGCAAACGTTGCTTGCAGAACCCCAAAAGCACGTTCTACGTCTTTTCTCACTGTCTCCTACCTTTTAGCAAAATATTTTTCTTTCTCTATTTATGGGCCTGAAATAGTTTGGACGAGGGTACCCCACGAAGGATAGATGCCATCTGCTAAATAGTACCACATGTCATACGTATTTCCTACAATATTAAAATTACATGTAGGTGCTTTCCCATGTGTAAGGTTCTTAAACAAATGTGATTGGTACTGTACGTTAATATCGTACATGGAACCAGGACATCCAAAAAACGCATGCCAAAACCATAGATCATGTGAAGCAACAGCTTCAAGTATCATTGTCGCTTTGGAGTAATGTCCAATAAACTGACCGTGTCCAGACTACGTAACATTCTGAGAAATCCTCTTTTGGCTCCTAACTTCAATTTGTTGACATCGCTTTGCGTTAGAGATTGCAAATACTCCTCACCATATAATTCAATGATGGCGACACAAAGCCTTTCAAGTCTTAAACTAATTGTACTCTCACCCATTCGGACAACCTCGTCAAATGCATCTGGAGCTATCCCATATGCTATAACACGTAATGCACCTATAATTTTTTGGTAAGGTGAACAACCTAAAATTCCAGCATTATTACGTTTCTAAACAAAATAATTATCATTCCCAATAACCCCATTGAAAATACGCATAAATATATTCTTGGTTATATGAAAACGACGACAAAAGTCATCATGACCATACGTACTAGGATTGTTGATAATCTTTAAGTAATCTTGTTGCATTTGCTTGATTATCCCACATCTTCCTTTTGTCTACACAGTCAAATACACTACCACCTCGAGTACCATTGGATGATCCTTCAGTTTGGAATTGGTAAATCTTTATTTGTTCAACGGCAACAGCTTGCATCATCAATTCTAACTAATCGCTATCAGTCGTACTGTCGAAAGATAGCTGAAGAAAATATGTACGTCTCAACACTTCATCGTCTTCATTAGAACATGAGTTGCTTTCATCATAACCGTTTTGGCTCATGTTATATGAACCATCAATCAGCCCATCCGATTCATACACTCCATCATCATTAAAAACATTATGAGACATTTTTGTAAGGTGAATTTAAGTGTATAAACTATATTGGTTTTTGTAGCTGCTTGAAACTTAAGTTACAACAACTATATATATATATATACATATGTTATATATTTATACCAGTGAATGGCAATACGTATATAAATTATATTTTTATATTTGTCAATGACTATAAGTATATATTATATTTTTATATCCGTTAACGGCTATATATATATATATATATCATATATTTATATCAGTGAACGACTATACGTACGTAAATTGTATTTTTATATTCGTCAACGGCTATATTATTTTAGTTACAATTTATAGTTTCAACAATTTTGCAATGTACATGCTGAACAAGTAAGATACAAAGAAAAATTCAAAATTGTTTTCAGAAACTCCTTTTGCCCTTAAACGGTTTTTTGAAACTCGTTAAGAGGTTAAACGGTTTTATGAAAACTGTTTAACATCTAAACGGTTCTCAAAAAACCGTTTAGAGCCCGAACAACAATAAATTTTGCCCCATTTCTGAAACAGAAAAGCTCATAACTTTCTGAGCCCTATAGAAAAAAATCAGACTTCTGAAATAGGAAATCTCATCTTGAAATACTATTGTACATTTCTGAAATAGCTGCAAGAATACTACAATGAAATAGCTCATCTATTTATAAAATAGAATAGTTCAAACATGTCAAAACATATGAAATGAATACTACATTGTATGCCACAAAAATCCAACTGCATCAACAAAAATAACTTAAACTTCATAATATATATATAGATTAGCAAACATAGTAATAAGCTAGTCTGTTCACAATCCCAAAATATACATTGGCACTTCAAACATAACAATACAATGTCCAATAGCACTTCAAACTCCATGATACATATATGAATTTCAAACTTGAATGATTACTTCAAACTTCAATAAAAGTCCTCCAGGCCTTGAATGGTAATCCCACTACTTTTCTTCTTACTTTTTCCCTTAAACATGGATTTCACCTTACTTACTAATCCACTACTCTTCTGCTTACCTTTATCTAAGCTCTTACCTGAACATACATAAATTATAATGTAACCAACCATCTTACGAAGTGAATACTTTGTTATCAAGTGAAAGATTTGTTATCGTTTATAGTTCTTAAACTAATAGTACAAGTGAACATCATCTTAAAACTTATAACTTGTAAACTTATATTTAATTACCTTGTTACTTTGTAATTTAATTTTAAAACTTTACTTTGTAATCAAATTTATACTTTGTTCAAGTTTATACAAGTTAAATTATAGTTTACCTTCGTGTGAAATTAAAGTTTATACAAGTTAAATTATACTTTGTTATTAATTTATAGTATATTAATTTATAGTATATAAATTTATACATGTTAAATTAAAGTATATAAGTTTATTCATGTGAAACTAATAGTATAAGTGAATATAATTAAACTTATACTAGTTAAAGTATAAGTATAATTATACTTTGTAATTAATAGTACAAGTGAATATAATTGTACTTTCTAATTTATACAAGTTAAATTATACTTCGTATGAAATTAAAGTATATATAAATGTATACTTTGTAATTTAATTTCTTATACTTTGTTATTTAAATTTTAAGCGACGTAAGAAGTTAAAATTAAAACTAACAAAGAAAAATGCAAAATGTTTTTCTGAAACTCCTTTTGCCACTAAACGGTTTTTTGAAACTCGTTAAGAGGTTAAACGGTTTATGAAATCCGTTTAACATCTAAACGGTAATCAAAAAACCGTTTAGAGCCCGTACAATAATAATTTTGGTCCCAGTTCTGAAGCAGAAAAGCTCATCACTTTCTGAGCTCTATAGAAAAAAAATCAGACTTCTAAAACAGGAAATCTCATCTTGAAATATTATTGTACATTTCTGAAATAGCTGCAAGAATACTACGACAAAATAGCTCATCCATCTCTAAAATAGAACAGTTCAAACATGTCAAAACATATGAAATGAATACTACATTGTATGCTACACAAATCCAACTACATCAACAAAAATAACTTAAACTTCATAATACATATATAGGTTAGCAAACATAGTAATAAGCTAGTCTGTTCACAATCCCAAAATATACATTGGCACTTCAAACATAACAATACAACGTACAATAGCACTTCAAACTCCATGATACATATATGAATTTCAAACTTGAATGATCACTTCAAACTTCAATCAAAGTCCTTCAGGCCTTGAATGGTAATCCCACTACTTTTCTTCTTACTTTTTCCCTTAAACATGGATTTCACCTTACTTACTAATCCACTACTCTTCTGCTTACCTTTATCTAAGCTCTTACCTGAACATACATAAATTATAATGTAACCAACCATCTTCCGAAGTGAATACTTTGTTATCAAGTGAAAGATTTGTTATCGTTTATAGTTCTTAAACTAATAGTACAAGTGAACATCATCTTAAAACTTATAACTTGTAAACTTATATTTAATTACCTTGTTACTTTGTAATTTAATTTTAAAACTTTACTTTGTAATCAAATTTATACTTTGTACAAGTTTATACAAGTTAGATTATAGTTCACCTTCGTGTGAAATTAAAGTTTATACAAGTTAAATTATACTTTGCTATTAATTTATAGTATATAAATTTATACAAGTTAAATTAAAGTATATAAGTTTATTCAAGTGAAAATAATAGTATAAGTGAATATAATTAAACTTATACTAGTTAAAGTATAAGTATAATTATACTTGTAATTAATAGTACAAGTGAATATAATTATACTTTGTAATTTATACAAGTTATATTATACTTCGTATGAAATTAAAGTATATATAAATGTATACTTCGTAATTTATACTTTGTAATTTAATTTCTTATACTTTGTTATTTGAATTTTAAGTTACTTAAGAAGTTAAAATTAAAACTAAAATATATACACACATCTATTAATTTTACTATTAGCCAATTAGGTTATTCACATCAAATTTAATATATAGTACATATGAAATTAATAAGTTACAGTTGCATATGAAGTTAAAGTAGGCAGTTAAAATCAAAAGGCTAAATTAAGAAATACCCGGCGTGGATAATGGTGGGCTTGGACCTTTAAATTTAAACCATATTTATTAGTACGTACACCACTTGTTCACCTCCATGATCATCGTCGTCGTCATCATCTTCATCATTCTCCTCTTCAATCTCTTCTTCAGCTTCATCATCCTCATCTTCTGTGGCTTCCATCTGTACAAATGTTTTTTTTGGGCTTTTGATCGACCGGTCGGTTTAGTCCCCATACCCAACACAGGTTCCCTAATAATCTCCATGTTCTGTGCAAATTTCAAGAAGAAACACAGTAGCTAAATATAAAATACCAATCATATCAATATAAACATGTATTAAAAAGTAGGTTAATAACTTAAAAATGAATCTGCAATTATGTTAATCTTGTTCGGACCTTCTTCATAATACTTTGACTATTGAAGAGCTAATTGTCGCATACTCATATTCAATTCCCATAAACTATCGATAGTGTAGTGGGACAAAACCAGGGTATATCCATCAAATGAGGAATGAGTAATGGACGTCGTCCTGTCCATTACATGTTCCATCCAGGATTCTCTGCCCAATCACCTTGTTGGGGTTGTTGATAAAACCGAGATGCATAATTGACCTCTGATGAAGACGTGACGATAGGGGATTCAATACCTGCCTTCAAAGCAGAAGGCCCAAAAAAATCCATGTTACAATACGCATTGAAGCATCTAGTAATGTACCAACATCTTTACTAACTGACTTCCAAAATGTGTTATAATCCATGTTACAATACTATTGACAGTCATCTTTGTAGAGGGCTTGCTACATCTTCGCATAAGTTAAATATGTCATCCTGCGGGTCATGTGCAAGGGAGGATCCATAGGAATAGTCGCCCACCCTGTAAGCTGATGCATGCACCTCTCACCTAAAAACATCTCAAAAAATTCACCTGTTGGAGCAATCGAAAGCAACCGTTTCATCGATAAGTTGCGTGCATGATTAACCTCAGCAAAAGCGAATGCAACTGAATTATGCCGAGGATTCCAGTTTATATGGGTTGCATGTCGATGATCAATATGATGTCGTGTACTAGAAAACAAATGGGCTGAAGTATCATGAATAATGAGTCTATTTTTTTCTCCTATACTCTCAATCTGGGATAAGAAGGTTACTTGGCCTCTTCTCTCACAATATAACCACACACCGACATATATTCGAAGAACCAATATTGAAAATCACAAAGATGCAAGAGCAAGCAATAAAATAAATAAACATTAAAGAACAAATATTTTGTGCTTACTATGACTTAATATACCTGCAATAGCTCGATAAAACTGGTAAGGTGACCTCCCTTAGTTACAGTTGTTAACCCTCTTTTTGGCAAGAGTCTCAACGAGCTAGACCAAAGCCCAAACGCGTAAATGGATATAAGTCGCGCTTCAGGAAGCCCAGCAAACGCACGGTCCAAAGCAGTTACATATCGCCCAAGTCCAGCCTAGTCAATCAACAGCTCACTCCGGAAGAATCGCTCTCCCAGTCGACCGAGTATCTCGCTTCCGTTAAAGGCGCATTGACCGATTATCTTGGGCCAACATGGAAATCTTCTACAGAGCCATTCCACCGTATATCCCAATTTCCAAGGCAATAAAAGCGGTCAAACCATATCCGGACAAAGCTCTACTTTAAATATACCTCACTGTGGAGTCCACGTCAGTCGCAACTTCCGAGGATACTATTTATGAATAGAGGAATTAGTCCCCAGTCGCTATTTAAACCAACTGATAGGTTCCACGTGTCCAGGCTTTCCCGGAATGGCCGGACCATATTACAACAGCCCAAGCTGCATTTTACACCTATAAATACCCCTAAGCTTAAAGAGGAAAAAGGAGACTTTTGAAGATTTTTTTCTGAGGACATCTTTTACTCTCTTACACTTCATCTCTGGAGTTCATTTTCTCTCAAAAAGAAGAAGGGAAAATAGACATCTTCTCTTTCTTCTTCAAATAGAAAAAACCATTGTATTTGTAATCCAAAAAAGAGAAATAAAATATAAAGTGGACGTAGGCACCGTCTTTGCCGAACCACTATAAAAATTCTGTGTGTGCTCCTCATTCTTTTTGTTTTTATTGCATTTTATAATCTTTACTCGTGTGTTGATTGCACGATTGGGGGTTGATTGTCACTAGTGACCAACTTTTGACGTCAACACTTTTGGCGCGCCAGGTAGGGGGCAGCGTACCGACATCGCCATCGAGTTTCTGTTTATCTCAGGCCATGACAAATAAACAAAAGAAAGATGCAACATCCTCTCGTCCCGAAAACACTGATGCGGCTGATACAGATGCTGCGGAAGCAAGTCACGAAGTTTCATCTCATGACGATATGTCTCGATTCCTTACCCAGGATGACATGGATAAAATCATGGTCGAGTTCAGGGACCATATGACATCTCAGGGTAAACTCCTCGAACGACAGCAACAGTTGATGGATCACCTTCTCGGTCGAATAGAGACACGATTGAACGCTTCAACATCAACTCCTCCACCGGCCGAGACTGGGGCAACAACCGATCTTCGGTCTGCACAGAATCGGGCCACTGATCAGGGTACACATTTATTTCATCCTGGTTTGGTCCCACCAACCAATCCTTCACAACCAGGAGTATCACTTCCAGCAACCAGCGCAGGTGCAGCAGCAGAACCTCAGGAGGTAGGCGATCGAGATCTAGGTCATCTGGAAAATTTTCCCCCACTCTTAGGAATAGGATGACCTATCAAACCAATCGAGCAACCCGGGCCTATCGAAATCAATGCCATTTCCATTACAACCCGGAACCTTACCGCAGACCAGTCTAACCACTCTTCATTTTCAATGAAGAGTTGGTGCAGCCTTCCCTTCGAACGAGGGAGGCCACCCTACTATACCAGTCCTCACCGTGGCGGAAGAAAACACTACCGTAGACCCTCCTAACCTCGCTCCAAACAGGGGAAACCCCGAGCTCCGAACGTCACATGCTATGCTGGATCAGCCTAGACCCTTTGTTGCAGGCATGGATCAACCAACAACTCATCAGGTTCCGCAGGGGCCATTCCGCCCAGAACCACCTACTGTGGCTCGCCTTCCCTCACACCTACACTCAACTCTCGAAAGCCGAGCCCCACCAACGGCCGCCCTTCCGAGCATGCTTTTGCCAAATCCCCGAATAGAAGCTCTTCCAAATGCAGAGTTAAATTCATGGAAACGACTCCTCGGAGATGGGAGCCAGCTTGCAAGCATTATTCGACACTTCACTCAGGACAACTCTTCACTGCAAGACATAGACAATGTCAATCACAGCCCCTTCACCAGGGAAATCAGAAATTCTCGAAACCCTCCGGACTTCAAGTTCCCAGCTATCGAGCCATACAACAGTCGCACTGACCCGACCATTCACCTCATGCAATACATGCGACATATGGAAGTACTTGGTGCATCGACCAACGTCATGGCTATGTGCTTTCCCCTCTTTCTCACAGATATAGCCGACATGTGGTTTCAGCAGCTAACAATGGAGGCGATCAACAGTTGGAACACCCTGGTCACCCGCTTCATCGAACAATTCCAAGTGTGTATCTCCCAACCAAAAAGTGTTATGTTCTTGTCTACCATCAAGCAACGATCCGGAGAGACACTCAAGTCCTTTCTTGAAAGATTTAACGCGGCCGTAGCATCTGTCGATCGGCCTGAGCCATCGATGGTACTCATTGCCGCCATCGCAGGAGTTCAAAATCGATCAGAATTCTCAATCTCTTTAACCAAAGATCCTCCTAAGGATATAGACGACTTCTACTCCGAGGCTGAAAGATTCCTTCGACAAGAAGATGTCAACCTTGAAATGGAGAGCCTCGAGGTTTTAGTAGCCAAACAACAAGGCCCATTCAATGGTAATTGCCAGAATAAAGGAAGAGGAAAGGCCCCGGAGAAAACCGAGCGCAATGTGTGACCTCGAAATGAAAATAAATACAATCAGTACACCGAGCTCAATTCCTCTTTGCTCGATATCTATCTCGACGTACGCGAGTCCTTTCCAACTCCAAGACCACCTCGACGAGAGCTGACCCAGATGGAACTCGATTCTGGCAAGCATTGTATATTCCACAACATAGCTGGACATAATACAAATGAATGCCGACATTTGTGCGATCTCTTCGAAGGGAGAGTCAGAAAAGGAGAGCTCCCCGAATATGTCAAAGATCGCGCCCCGGCAGTCCGGCCGCGACCTTCTGCCCAAGCTCCTCAGGTCGGTCCTCGAGCCCCTAGAAACGTAAAGGACCCTGAGACTAGCACTCGTGGCATTATCATTAATCAGATTTCTTTTCTTTTGATGTATTCCTTTCAAGGAAACGTTGATGTACACATGTATGGGGTTAGGATTTAGCTCCTAGGCATGCTCTGAGCTCAACTGATGTCCCCGTAGAATTTCTTTTCTTTGTAATAGTTATTTAACAGCTAGAAATTTTATTTTTCCAAATATCGATCATGTTTGGAAACCTTTAAGCCGAGCATGAATAACGCTCGCCCCTTGTTTTATGTGGTCAGCGCGAAAGCCCACCACCCTTTCTTCTCTTCTAAACGCCTACTCCCTTAACCAAGTGAGGTCATGTTTTCTAAATACGAAGTATAGATTATACTCCCTCTTTTCTTTTTATACCACGAGCATTCATAGCTCGCTGGACAAACTAACTTAACATGAGTCGAGCATTAAAAACACACTTGCCCAAAGCCGAGTATGATTAATACTTGCTACCTCTCTAAGCCGAGCATGGTTAATGCTTGCCATTAAGCCGAACATGGTTAATGTTCGCCATTAAGCCGAACCTAGTTAAGCGTTCTCCATTAAGCCGAGCATGGGTATGCTCGCCACCCTTCAAAGACTATTGATTCATTCCAATATAAAGGCTTAGTAAATCAAATAATGGATAATAAATGGATCAGGCTTACTTGTTTTTTAGTACAAGTAGCTACGGGTTTTGCTATGACTTTTTAGTTGATCCATGATTTATGTTTCATCTTTCTTTTTGTTTGTTTCGAGTGAAATAAAATGCTCGACCCATTAGCCGTCTCCAAAACGAGAATGGTTTATTTTGTATTTGCAGGAACTAGCTCTCATACAGATAGCGATCGTCATCTCGGCCTTAATACGGTTCCTGATCGTTGTCGGTTTTCCGGCCTTAATGCGACCTGGTATGGTCGTCGGTTTTCTGGCCTTAACATGGTCCGGCGTGACCATAGATGCTCGAGCTTTTGTGCTTCGGTTCAAATTTCAAAACACACCTCCCTCTATCGATGAAGATGCATTCTGAGGGGCAAAGTGTTAACCCTCTTTTTGCCAAGAGTCTCAACGAGCCAGACCAAAGCCCAAAGGCGCAAATGGACATAACCCGCGCTTCAGGAAGCCCAGCAGACGCACGGTCCAAAGCAGTTACATATCAGCCCAAGTCCAGCCTAGTCAATCGACAGCTCACTCCGGAAGAATCGCTCTCCCAGTCGACCGAGTATCTCGCTTCCGTTAAAGGTGCGTCGATCGATTATCTCGAGCCAGCGTGGAAATCTTCTACAAAGCCATTCCACCGTATATCCCGATTTCCAAGGCAATAAAAGCGGTCAAACCAAATCCGGACAAAGCTCTACTTTTGATATACCACTCCGTGGAGTCCACGTCAGCAGCAACTTCCGAGGATACTATTTATGAACAGCAGAATTAGTCCCCAGCCGCTATTCAAAACAACTGATGGGTTTCACGTGTCCAGGCTTTCCCAGAATGACCAGACCATATTGCAACAGCCCAAGCTGCATTTTACACCTATAAATACCCCTAAGCTTAAAGAGGAAAAAGGAGACTTTTAGAGAGTTTTTCTGAGGACTTCTTCTACTCTCTTACACTTCATCTCTGGAGTTCATTTTCCCTCAAAAAGAAGAAGGGAAAATAGCCATCTTCTCTTTCTTCTTCAAATAGAAAAAAGCATTGTATTTGTAATCTAAAAAAAGAGAAATAAAATATAAAGTGGACGTAGGCATCGTCTTTGCCGAACCACTATAAAAATTCTGTGTGTGCTCCCCATTCTTTTTGTTTTTATTGCATTTTATAATCTTTACTCGTGTGTTGATCGCACGATTGGGGTTTGATTATCACTAGTGACCAACTTTTGACGTCAACAACAGCTAGGTCTGAACTTTGGAAAAGATAACCCATAATTGTCGAACCCGATCAAACTATTAAGCTAGGTCCGCCTCCAAATATCAAAGACTAATCATATCATTTGTAGTCGTAAAAAAAGAGTTTCTATCATGTATAAAACAAATATTCAGCCAATTTGCAATTTATTATCATTGGCCACAAGGTAATCATCATGAAAATACTTTACAAGATGCGAGCAGGCAACGTTTGCAACCCTAGTATCTTTCTGCTCAAGTAGTGGCTAAAGTTGACTTGCACTGCCAAATTGACTCCAACTTTCATTATACGGTATCGTTTGAGTATTCATTTCTATGGGTATGGATGTCAGCATGGTAAAATCTAACGTTGTACAGCCAATCTCCATACTAGTAAATAAAAAAGTATGTGTAGTCAGCCACCGACGCTCAACTATAGCATGTATGAGTCTGTTATCAGAGTTTTTCAATTCAATATCCATAAATCTACCAAATATTTCCACAATCAGATCTCTTATTTGAGGATAAACATTTAATTTCCTCCACCATTTTAACATTGTAGTGAATGCTCCAGGACATCTCATGTTATCGTGATTCTATTATTAAAATAAATCATGTAAATTATTTTTTCATAAAGAATAATAAATGATTTATCGCTTCGAAATAAAAGATTAATATACCATAAGCTCTTTTCCTTTGCTGAAAATATGTTAACTCGTGCTTGTAGACTAGTGATTGACCTAAATGGAAATGTCGGCTCAATCATTATGTCCATCGTTACTCCATGTCCACCTTCTTTGCCTTCAATCGTTTTTGATTCCATCATAGCGCTTTTCTTCTACGGATATCAGTCGCACAACTATAACCTTCGATATTATCCCCTTCCATCTTCAATAATACAACCAATATGCTAACTCTAAAAATTGAAAATTGGGTTTTTGTAGATGTTGAATGAAGAAATTGATTGTGCTAAAGTTGGGAGATAGCGGGAAATTGATTGGTTTAGATTTTGACACTAATTTTGGAGTATTTCAATGAATTTAAGTAATAGGGTTTAAATATGGATAGCTCGAGCTATTTTGACAGAGACGAACGTCTCTGTAAAAACAGCTCGTGCCATATTTAAAAAAAAAAACTTAAACGGTTTTCTGAAAATCTGTGACGGCCCGCCCCGCACCAACCGACATTTACTCCAAAAGTGCGCTGTACACATGTCCAGTTAGCACGGAACGGGTCGCCAGAAGGAAAAAGAAGAAGGAAATGAACATACAAGGAACCTGTAGAATGTCTCACAGCGCATAGAACAAAATATAATAATAACATACTTGACATAAAACAGGAGAGACAGTGCATAAGCTGAAAATCAGAACTAAACATCATAGCAGCGGAAATCCAAAATACAGCTTATTACAACTTTTCAACTGTCTCAAAGCAAAGTAAGATAAATGAGGTACACTACTAATGCCCAAGTAGCGACCACCAACGACACAGGGAGAATGTGTATACATATATAATACGTGGAAGCTTCCTGCCCGCCTCCGAATCAGCTACTCGCACATCACCAGCTAACTTGTCTCTAGTCTGCTCGTGTGAGCACCCAGAGTAATAAGAGGAGACATAAAACTCTGGGTCAGACATAAAGCCTGGTATAAGCGATAAGCATCTAAAGTGAACAATAACAGGTAGACTAAAACATACCTGAACCTGGACCTGCAACCAAAGAGTTAGCACTACATACTGTACAACACTCTAAGGTATCATATCAAGCAGTGTAAAGATACGGAGGTGGGGGAGGCGTGCATGTCATAATGATGGCAAACAATCAAGCATAGCATCCATCCTCACATCTCTCACTCAGTGCGTAAAGCATACGATATTCACCACTTCGATCACCCAACATTCCTTGCTACGATCACTTTGCCCCATGAAGTCATAAATGGTTTCGCTGCACTGATAACGTAGCCACAAATCCTTCGCTATGTCCACTTTGCCCCATGGAGTCTCAAGAATCCCACTGCACTGGCTCATAGCCTTACTAATCCTTACTATGTCCACTCTGCCCCATGGAGTCAAAAGAACCCCACTGCACTGGCTCATAGTCTCACTACGCATCACCTTGCCCCTCAGGTCATAATGACCCTACTGCACTGATAACGTAGTCTTGCTACCATCACTTTGCCCCTCAGGTCATAATGACCCTACTGCACTGATAAGTAGCCCATCATTCCTTTTTAGTGGTGAATCGAAGTTATGAACATCGACAACTCCTTAGCACACGTCCCGCAGCAAAGTCCAACCATGAAGTGAACTCATTGGTTCCCAACTGGTTCCGGGATCCTGAGCTCTAACTTCCATTTGGACTACCTTTGCATCTCGGGTTATTGGTCTTCTTTCTTGTTTGGGTCGGTTGATCAAGCATCTTTCATCCTGGTCGGTTTTCATCATCCCTAGTCGGTCGGTTTTGTCCCCCCCCCCCCCTCTGATCGGTCACATTTCACCAAACCTGGTCGGTCGGTTTTGTTCCCCCCTGGTCGGTCACATTTCACCAAACCTGGTCGGTCTGTTTTGTTTCCCCCTGGTTGGTCGCATTTCATCAAACCTGGTCGGTCGGTTTTGTCCCCCTGGTCGGTCTAACCTTCACCATCCCTGGTCGGTCGTTCTGGAGCTCGGGTCGGTCAGTCTCCTTCACCATTTCTGGTTGTTCGTCCTCCTTCATTCCTGGTCGGTCTGGAACCTGGTCGGTCATTCTGTTTTCCCCCGGTCGGTCGAAACCTGGTCGGTCAAGAACCTGGTCGGTCAGAAGCCTGGTCGGTTTTTCCTGGTCCTAAAACCTGCACCATTCCAGCAAGCTATTTTCTCCTCTCGACGGCGTTTTAGACCAATCTAACACTTCTAATCAACTACAAAGCATATCATACAATCATAGGAACATAGGGAATCAACCACAAACACCAAAACAACAATATGACATATCAAAATGGATCAAACATGACCAAAACCCCATATTTTCCTTTAAGCATGTTTTAAGCAAAACTAATGATATGATTAGCAAAACTTAACCAAATGGAACCAAATTTCTAACAGAGGTCTAAAACATCATTCCGAATTTTATAAACATTTTTCCAGAATTTTATCATGTTTAAATTCGCTAATTAACACTAATCACCCCTAATTAGCCATAATTAGTGTTCAACTATGCAAATCACTCACCTTAGCCACAAATAAACTAAGATCTGAAATAATTCTCTAATTTGATGTGAATCTCAATGCCAAACAGCAGCTCCTATGTTGCTTTGGTGAAGATCTTCCTTGATTAGGGGTTGCTAAGCTTAATCCTTGACCAAAAGATGATTTGGAGGTGATTTAGAGGTTGGAGGCCATTTTTAGGGATCCTTGGTGATAAGTGGAGGCTAGAAAACTGAAATGGAATGATCCTCTATCTCATTTCAGCCTCCCCATAACCCTAATCCCGAAATGGGTTATGGGCCTACTCACTAATCACCCGATTTGGCCCGATTAAGAAGTTTTTCACCCTCCAAACCTTATTTCATCCATATCTCCCAAACGGTAAGTCCGTTTGGCTATTATGACCACTCTACGGAAAGGTAAACCATCAAACGAATCCAATGGAAGTGGTTTCAGGTCAAAATTCCTTTCCATTCAAAAGTTACGGCCAAAATAGTACCAACTAGGGGCAAAATGGTCATTTAAAAATCGACAAAAATCATGAACATGGGAAATGACTCTAATAGATGTTTCCCAAAGTTACATGACCATACAACTTCATATAGGAAAGAAATAAATATTCTACGATCCTATGGTGTGTAGAATACGGGTCATTACACTCCCCCCCCCCCCCTTAAGAAATTTCGCCCCCGAAATTCCCTAATCAAAACATACACAAAGGTCCCGCATGCCTATCAATTATAAAACAACAATCAAACATGCAGACAAGCAAAACAAGTCTACCCTAGCATGCGGAAAACTAAATTACAAAGTAAATCTTACCAGGCAAAGAGTTCTGGATATGCCTTCCTAATGCTCTCCTCTGTCTCCCAAGTACAATCATTCTCGTCCTCGCCCCACTGAACCTTGACTAGCTTCACCGCCTTCCTTCGAAGTTGCTTCGTATCATGCCCCACAATACGAATCGACTTGCGGTTCCCAACCGCCTCGGGTTCTACTTCGAAGTCCTCTAACTGATCAGGTGAAATAGTCATATCTGAGTCGTGAACGAACTTCCTTAGTTGGGAAACATGAAATACATCGTGAACTCCCGCCATCTTCTCTAGTAAGCCAACTCTATATGCCAAATTTCCGACTAGTTCAAGAACAAGGAATGGGCCAACAAATCTTGGTGCCAACTTGCCTCTCCTGCCAAATCGTATCACGCTCTTCAACGGAGAGATCTTGACAAACACCAAGTCACCAACGGAGAATTTCAAGTCTCTTCTCCTCTTATCAGCATAACTTTTCCGCCTATCTTGAGCAGCTTTCATTCGTTGTTGAATGATCTTAATCTTACTCGAGGTTTCTCTCACCACATCTGGTCCAAGCACAAACTTCTCACCAGTCTCTATCCAACATGATGGTGAGTTGCACGGTCTTCCGTACAAAGCTTCATATGGAGCCATTCCGATACTGGATTGGTAGCTATTATTATATGCAAACTCTACTAGATGCAAATGGTCATCCCATTATCCACCAAAATCCAATATACACGCTCTCAAGAGATCTTCCAATATATGATTCACCCTCTCCGTCTGACCGTCGGTCTGAGGATGATATGCGGTACTGAGATGTAATCTTGACCCTAGAGCCTCTTCTAAGCTCTTCCAAAACCCACTAGTGAACAACGGGTCTCGGTCACTCACAATGCTTTTGGGTACTCCATGAAATCTCACTACCCACTTCATATACAATTCTGCCAACTTGGCCGCTGTCCTGGTCGATTTGACTGGTATAAATCTTGCACTCTTAGTCAATTGATCCACAATTACCCAAATGCTATCATATCCCGATCTAGTCCTTGGTAGGCCATCGATGAAATCCGTCGAGACTTGCTCCCATTTCCATTCGGGAATTTCTAATGGTTGCAACAACCCACTAGGCTTCTTTTGCTCGGCTTTAACTAGCTGGCAATTCATGCATTTGGATATAAACTTCCCAACGTCTCTTTTCATCCCTTCCCAGTAGTAAGTCTGTCTCATGTTTCGATACATCTTATTACCACCGGGATGTATAGTCAGTTTTGAGTGATGACATTCTCTAAGCACTTCATCTCTCAAACCATTTACGTTGGGCATAACTAGTCTTCCATTCTTTCGAAGCCATCCATCTCGATCAAGCCCATACACACTCATCTCCTCATCAATACCCATCTCTAACTTGGAGATGATTTCTAATAGATTAGGATCGTCCATCTGGCTAGAACCAATCCGCTCTATCAAAGTGGGTTTGATCGTCAAACTAGCTAGCATAACTGGATCCAATTCGCACCTTAGTCTGAAATCAAACCCCGCGATATACTCCAGTTGCTTCCATTCAAGAAACATTGCCCCTAAGCTGGCATGTCTCCTACTCAAGGCATCGGCTCCCGCATTACCCTTCCCAGGTGTGTAAGCGATATCAAAATCATACGAAGCCAAGAACTCTAACCATCTCTGCTGACGGAGATTCAGATCTTTCTGAGAGAAGAGATACTTTAACGATTTATGATCGGTAAACAACTCGAATCTTTCTCCCAAGAGATAGTGTCTCCACATCTTCAGCGCAAATACAATCGCTGCCAATTCCAAATCATGGGTAGGATACTTCTTCTCATGTGGCTTTAGCTGTCGACTAGCATAAGCTACAACCCTACCTCCTTGCATCAATACTGCACCCAGTCCGGTACCACAAGCATCCGTGTATACCGTCATCTCTTCATTCCCTTTAGGAATGACTAATACTGGCGCACGCGTCAACCTCTCCTTTAGACTTTTGAAGGCATCCTTACACACTCCGTCCCAGACGAAGGACTGATTCTTCTTAGTCAGCTGAGTCAACGGTGCTGCAATCTTGGAGAAGTCCTGGATAAACTTACGATAATATCCAGCTAATCCCAAGAAACTTCTTACATCTGTAGCATTCTTGGGCATAGGCCAATCCTGTACCGTAGCCACCTTCGCAGGGTCCACGGCAATACCATTCTCTGAAACAACATGACCCAAGAATCTTACTTCCCTTCTCCAAAAATGACACTTAGAGAATTTCGCTTTCAATTGGTGTTTCCTCAACACCTTCATCACTATCCTCAAGTGTCCCTTGTGTTCCTCTTCTGTCCTTGAGTAAACAAGGATATCATCCACGAACACAAGAACAAACTTATTCAACTGATCTCTGAATACTCGATTCATAAGATCCACAAAATAGGCTGGTGCATTGGTCAACCCAAATGGCATGACCAACCACTCATAAAATCCAGACGGCTTCCTAAATGCCGTTTTCGGAACACTCTCATCTGCTACTCGAAGCTGATGAAATCCTGTCACGAGGTCCAACTGGGAGAACACTCTAGCTCCTTCCAGCTGATCAAACAAATCATCTATCCGTGGTAGAGGATACTTATTCCTTCTCGTCACCTTATTCAACTCGCGATAGTCCACACACAAACGAAGGGAACCATCTGCCTTAGTGGCAAACACAACTGGTGCTCCCCACTCAGAGACACTCCTTCTAATAAATCCCTTCTTCAAACGATTGCTGACTTGCACCCGAGCTCTCGCTGCTCCCTTGGTGACATACGACGAAGTGGCATCACTATAGGTCTGGCATCTTTCACTAAATCAATATGGAACTCAATCTCTCGGTGTGGTGGAAGCCCGGTCACCTCCTCGAAGACGTCCGGATACTGGCCAACCACGGGCACATCTGACAACTCATCCTGCGGGATGTCGAGGGAATTTACAAAACTAGCCATAACCCCATCACTAGGTAGACTACCAAACACCACCCTCCGCCCATCATCCGCCCTCACTGTCACCAAAAAGCCCTCACAGTCTACCACCACCCCGTATCTTTAGAGCCAATCGACTCCCAATATAATGCCATACCCAGTAAAGCCCAAAACAAAGCAATCACATACAAACATACATCCCTGACTCGATAAGACCAAATTCCTGCAAATCATACTAAGGCTAGTCGAACCACCAATCGGGTTCGTCACAACCAATGGTCTATCGACTATCTCGGGTTCCAGTCCCAACCTATCTACCAGGTCACTAGATATGAAGGAACGGGAAGCCCCAGTATCAAACAAAACTCGAACTGGTATATCATAAATAGAAAGCATACCTTGAATAACAACATTCTTTCCTTTCTCCGCCGCAGTTGGGGCATTCGACGAAGAAGGAACAGCATCAATAGCATATGCTTTCACAATCTGCTTCTCCTTAAGAGGTTGCGGACACTTATCTTTCTGATGTCCCACTTGACCACAGTTGTAGCACTTCCTTTTCGCTGGCTTGGCCCGACATTCTTTAGCATAATGGCCCTTCTTTCCACAGCTGAAGCACTCACCATCCTTCTTGCTCTTTTTCTGGCCACCTTTAGATTGGTCCTGCTTCCTCTTATTCTGAGAGTTATTCTTGCCTCCACCGCCTGCTTGCGGCTTTGGCCCTTCTGCAGATGCAGCCTCAGTCTTTGACTTAGGGTAAAGACTCTCTGATCTCAAAGCTTTCCCCACAATCGATTCAAAAGTCTCATCGATATGGTTGATAAGTCTTTCCCCTAAGTGCCCATCCAAACCAGTAATGAACTTCTCATTCTTCTTTTCAGGAGTATCGATAAGAGACAGTCCATACTTCGACAAAGTGTCGAACTCAGCAATATAATCAGAAACTTCCCTCCCGTTCTGCTTGAGTTCCAAGAACCTCTTAAACAACACTGACTTCTGGGCAGTTGGGATAAACTTCTCGCTAAAGCGAGCCTTGAACTGATCCCAAGTAACCTGGTCCTCTGGAGTAGCTGTTCTAATAGCATTCCACCAATTCATTGCTCGCCCTTGCAGCTGACGAGATGCTAGCCTTCTCTTCATCGCATCCTTGAGACCCAAGTCATCAAGGATACGGTCACAGCTATCCATCCAGTCTTGAACATCCGTGGCCGACTCCGTTCCGTGGAACGGCTTTCCACCAAGTTTAGTGTAATCTTTGCACAACTTGGCGAAATCGACCCTAGGCGCCTGCACTACTGGGCCAACACCAACTCCGGGATTGGGAATTGCCCCTTGCACTTCTCTAAGCATGTCTCTCATGAGGTTAGTAAACATAGCCCTCATGTCAGTGGCATTCCCTTGGTTGGTCCCTCTACCAGCACCCCTCGTGTCTCGGCTCATCGTCAATCTGAAAAAGGGAAACGATTAACGACCCCATAGTGGTGCTAGCGCAGTGCGACTTCATCTTTATACTACTAATAGTATATATACATAGCTTTTGAAAACCAAAGTAATCACAAATACGCGCTCTCATATACGTACTATCTCTCCCTGGTGTCTTTCCCTAGGTTAACTACGCAACCTAGAGCTCTGATACCAAGTGTGACGGCCCGCCCCGCACCAACCGACATTTACTCCAAAAGTGCGCTGTACACATGTCCAGTTAGCACGGAACGGGTCGCCAGAAGGAAAAAGAAGAAGGAAATGAACATACAAGGAACCTGTAGAATGTCTCACAGCGCATAGAACAAAATATAATAATAACATACTTGACATAAAACAGGAGAGACAGTGCATAAGCTGAAAATCAGAACTAAACATCATAGCAGCGGAAATCCAAAATACAGCTTATTACAACTTTTCAACTGTCTCAAAGCAAAGTAAGATAAATGAGGTACACTACTAATGCCCAAGTAGTAACCACCAACGACACAGGGAGAATGTGTATACATATATAATACGTGGAAGCCTCCTGCCCGCCTCCGAATCAGCTACTCGCACATCACCAGCTAACATGTCTCTAGTCTGCTCGTGTGAGCACCCAGAGTAATAAGAGGAGACATAAAACTCTAGGTCAGACATAAAGTCTGGTATGAGTGATAAGCATCTAAAGTGAACAATAACAGGTAGACTAAAACATACCTGAACCTGGACCTGCAACCAAAGAGTTAGCACTACATACTGTACAACACTCTAAGGTATCATATCAAACAGTGTAAAGATACGGAGATGGGGGAGATGTGCATGTCATAATGATGGCAAACAATCAAGCATAGCATCCATCCTCACATCTCTCACTTAGTGCGTAAAGCATACGATATTCATCACTTCGATCACCCAACATTCCTTGCTACGATCACTTTGCCCCATGAAGTCATAAATGGCTTCGCTGCACTGATAACGTAGCCACAAATCCTTCGCTATGTCCACTTTGCCCCATGGAGTCTCAAGAACCCCATTGCACTGGCTCATAGCCTTACTAATCCTTACTATGTCCACTCTGCCCTATGGAGTCAAAAGAACCCCACTGCACTGGCTCATAGTCTCACTACGCATCACCTTGCCCCTCAGGTCATAATGACCCTACTGCACTGATAACGTAGTCTTGCTACCATCACTTTGCCCCTCAGGTCATAATGACCCTACTGCACTGATAAGTAGCCCATCATTCCTTTTTAGTGGTGAATCGAAGTTATGAACATCGACAACTCCTTAGCACACGTCCCGCAGCAAAGTCCAACCATGAAGTGAACTCATTGGTTCCCAACTGGTTCCGAGATCCTGAGCTCTAACTTCCATTTGGACTACCTTTGCATCTCGGGTTATTGGTCTTCTTTCTTGTTTAGGTCGGTTGATCAAGCATCTTTCATCCTGGTCGGTTTTCATCATCCCTGGTCGGTCGGTTTTGTTCCCCCCCCCCCCCCGGTCGGTCACATTTCACCAAACCTGGTCGGTCGGTTTTGTTCCCCCCCCCCCTGGTCGGTCACATTTCACCAAACCTGGTTGGTCGGTTTTGTTTCCCCCTGGTTGGTCGCATTTCATCAAACCTGGTCGACCAGATTTGTCCCCCTGGTCGGTCTAACCTTCACCATCCCTGGTCGGTCGTTCTGGAGCTCGGGTCGGTCGGTCTCCTTCACCATTTCTGGTTGGTCGTCCTCCTTCATTCCTGGTCGGTCTGGAACCTGGTCGGTCATTCTGTTTTCCCCCAGTCGGTCGAAACCTGGTCGGTCAAGAACCTGGTCGGTCAGAAGCCTGGTCGGTTTTTCCTGGTCCTAAAACCTGCACCATTCCAGCAAGCTATTTTCGCCTCTCGACGGCATTTTCGACCAATCTAACACTTCTAATCAACTACAAAGCATATCATACAATCATAGGAACATAGGGAATCAACCACAAACACCAAAACAATAATATGACATATCAAAATGGATCAAACATGACCAAAACCCCATATTTTCCTTTAAGCATGTTTTAAGCAAAACTAATGATATGATTAGCAAAATTAACCAAATGGAACCAAATTTCTAACAGAGGTCTAAAACATCATTCCGAATTTTATAAACATTTTTCCAGAATTTTATCATGTTTAAATTCGCTAATTAACACTAATCACCCCTAATTAGCCATAATTAGTGTACAACTATGCAAATCACTCACCTTAGCCACAAATAAACTAAGATCTGAAATAATTCTCTGATTTGATGTGAATCTCAATGCCAAACAGCAGCTCCTATGTTGCTTTGGTGAAGATCTTCCTTGATTAGGGGTTGCTAAGCTTAATCCTTGACCAAAAGATGATTTGGAGGTGATTTAGAGGTTGGAGGCCATTTTTAGGGATCCTTGGTGATAAGTGGAGGCTAGAAAACTGAAATGGAATGATCCTCTATCTCATTTCAGCCTCCCCATAACCCTAATCCCGAAATGGGTTATGGGCCTACTCACTAATCACCCGATTTGGCCCGGTTAAGCAGTTTTTCACCCTCCAAACCTTATTTCAGCCATATTTCCCAAACGGTAAGTCCGTTTGGCTAATATGAACAATCTACGGAAAGGTAAACCATCAAACGAATCCAATGGAAGTGGTTTCAGGTCAAAATTCCTTTCCATTCAAAAGTTATGGCCAAAACAGTACAACTAGGGGCAAAATGGTCATTTAAAAATCGACAAAAATCATGAACATGGGAAATGACTCTAATAGATGTTTCCCAAAGTTACATGACCATACGACTTCATATGGGAAAGAAATAAATATTCTACGATCCTATGGTGTGTAGAATACGGGTCATTACAAAATCTTATAAGTCTTAAACGGTTTTCAAAAAACTGTTTAAGGAATATTAATAAAAGAAAATAAGTGTCCAGCGTCCTCCCACCCAATGCTGAAATGGTGGGAGATGCTACCGCTTTAAACAACAATATACTACTCGAATTTCCACCCAATGATGGGAATGCTCTTAAGGCCTTCTTTTTACCCAAAAAGATAAGAAAGAAAAGGAAAAAAAGAGCATGACTTCATTTTATCCAGACCGTACCATATTACTGAAGGACAATATAGGACCATTGGAAAGACTGTTTGGTTTTTTCAAAACAACACATACGATCGACAGTAGAAGATCGTTCGACAGTATAAAATCATTTGTTTTGCACTGTATATGTTGTTGGACGGTGTTGTACTATCATTGGACAATATGAAATCGTTTGTTGAATGGATAACACGAAAATAAGTGGTGGATATTTTGAAGTGTGTAATCGTATGGTACTGGGTAAAAGGGCGAATATATAAAGATAAGCTCATAACGTGGTGCAATTAGCACTGATCCAAATGAATGAGGTAAAGAACGAATTGGGTGATGAGGAGATGAATTTCAAATGGATAGAGGAGGAAGATCAAGAAAGAAGGTGTATTTGCAATTATTTAAGTGCTTTGCAATTACTAAATTTGTGAAGTAGTTTGTAAAATGGTTCAAGGTTGATCAAGTCATATGAGGCTCGAACGATCTTTGTTTGGAGAAGGTCATTTTTCAAATAAGGTTTGAAGGAAATTTGGAATGGGATATGTTATGTAAGGGTAAGTCTCTTAAACCGTATTCATGCAGGTTAAGGTTGTTCCGTTTATGTCTCAAGCAAAGTCGGAGGTTCAGATTCATTTTGTGTCGGATTGCTGCAATTCTTTTTTCGATTTATTGTTTGAATGTTGAACTACAAATATGCAAAGTTTCATAGTTTGATTTAGCTTGTAGAATGTCCAAAAATTGATAAAAAGGTGCAATCAGAGAAAAAAATGCAACTTAGGAACATTCTCATCCCCAAGTTGACCCCGCTAGCACCAGGACGACCTGGCCAATGTATTTTTGGCTAGCCTTGTGCTAAGGGTGTTTGCCAGTGTAAAATTTTGAGTTTCCTGAATGTTGTGCCTATATTTTTAAGCACTAGGTTTCCTCTATTTCACCTAGTTTAACTGTGTATATGTTGCTTTGAATTGATTTGTAATATGGCCATTTAAAAGCCATAAATTATTGTTTGTCCGCAATTTGGATTAGATGAATTTCATGTACAATTTGTTGTGCATTGCTGTTGCTTTTTCATGATGTTTCTTACACCATGCACATTTTATAAAATGATTTCAAAAGAAATTTTCTTTATATAAATATATATTTATATAATATATATCTCTTTGAGACAAAGAATTTTCTATGATCTGCTTTACAAAAATAAAACTGTCTTGAAGCAATAATATAGTATTTTCCAAAATATAAATATTTCCAAAGAAATAATTCAAACTTTTCAAAAATAATTTTACAAACTTGTTTTCTCAAATAAAGTATTTTCCATATATAAAATGACACATTTTTGCACACTTTAAGAAAGTGAGAACATGATTTAAACAATATAATAAATCACGTGGTGTGAGACACATAGATTAATCATATTGGTTAATTCCTAACTCCTCGATTGGTGATATTGTTGTTTTTCCCATGTGAAGTAGGCTAGCTTATAGTAAATCGAATTGTGAAAAGATACGGTATGAAACATATTGTTTTCACTATTCGGATTACTATTTGGGAGTCTTTGACACATTCTATTATTATTTTCAGTACTTGGACCGGTGAGTCCTATATGCATATTTATAGCTAGTGGGCAAATCATGGACTAGTGGGTCCCCAGTGTATAGTATTTGGTAGGTTGGTGGATCACTTATCGGATTTGTAGTCCTATTTACGTAGCTGATGAGCTAATATTTGGACTAGCGGGTCCTATTATTTGCATTGTTGTATTCTATATTTCTTTGTGCTGATTTTTAAATTTTAAATGATTTTGAATCTCTCACCATTATTTATGATGCTTTTCTCTTTATGTAGTCTGAGTGTTATCGTGTTATTTAAATTTCGGTGACTTCATTCATGTTGATTTGAACTTTTGCATGGGTTTTAAAAGTTGTGTTGCGATGAATTCATACTTATTTATGTGCTATGAAAACTATACATGTTATACCTAGCCTGAGAAGTTGGTAATTCATGATCGATGTAAACCCTTATATCTTATGTGACAATTCTAATCTTATTCAGCTAAACTATGAGTATTTGTGTCGTAACTTCTCTCTTAAGATATTGCGCCTTGATACAATATTACTTTACATTATCATGTCCTAATTATATCAGTTTAGCTAGACTGACCCATGTATTTTATACTTGGGTCAAACCGAGTTTTTACAGGCAGCGCTTGATGTAGTCACTTTCTATCCAACTTCTATTTTGGACTACCTGTCGCTTTTTGTTCACCTTAGAGAGTTCTAAGATAGTCACCTAATACTTTCTAGCACACTATGTCTGTTGTACATATTATTTTATAGAGATGGATGTATGT
The DNA here is from genome assembly GCA_030737875.1 of Allium sativum. Taxonomy (NCBI): domain Eukaryota; kingdom Viridiplantae; phylum Streptophyta; class Magnoliopsida; order Asparagales; family Amaryllidaceae; genus Allium; species Allium sativum. The sequence continues at coordinate 294,863,126 of CM060927.1, read as the reverse complement.
ACATTGTGGAAAATATATCCACTTGCATATACTATTTTATGTTGTACTTGATGCATGTATACATCTATGACTGTTTTTGTTGTTTTGTGAGCTATGGAATTTACTCCTGTATTTTTTGGTCTGGATCGACCTTAAAGCCACCGTAGAGTTGTATTATATAAGAACTAAGTATATAGATCCACTTGGTAAAAAAGGAAAAAAAATAACCACTTTATCGACGTACTTAAGACTTGTTTAATACAAGATTACAAATGGTCGCTCCTAACTGTATTCTTCGTATTAACAGATGATGTTATTCATTAATGTTTTTTGCAAGTATGAGTCTCAAGGTGGGGCGTTACTTGGTAGTTGAAGAAATATTGGCAAATTATGTCTGAAGAAAATTGCTGAATGTTCCCCTGTTTTAGAAAAAAATTATGATAAAAATACCCTTTTCTTGTTTTCAACTTAAATTTATGTTTTTTTTTAGATTTTCTAATCACCACACGGCGGCATTGCATGGTGCTTTGAAGCCACCTCCTAATGCCACTACGAGGTGATGACACCACACAAGTAGCACTGAGTGGTACTTGCAAATACGGAACCACGCAATGTACTGCGTAGGAAAGTACTTTTGGATTTTTCACTGAAAAAGATAGGGTGCTAAGTAAAATAATGGATTTTCCATTTTTTTCAAAAAAAAATATTGGGCAAATTAGCAATTTTACACCACAACAAATAGTTTTGTTATTCTAGCATCCAATGACACTGTAAATAGTAAAGAATCAAGAACTATAACACAACATCTTACAAATCAAAATTTAATTTACCTGAAGTAGATGTGCACAGAAAAAAATGCCTGAACAAAATGCTTGCGACTCTGATGATATGTACTCATCCCATGATCAAATCATAAGTAATAAACATTCGATCTAAAAATGATGGCACCCCTAACCTCATATCTAAAGACACAACCATGGAAGAGTCAAATAGTTCAACAAGTAGTTTAAATAAGAAAAGATGCAAGATTAATATGAACAATCTACAAGGTGAGAAAGTAACAATCAGTGGAGAACCTTTTGTAGAATCGAACCTAAAATAGAATAACCTTGTATCTCAAATCAATGCCAGATCAAAGTCAAAGAAAAATAAAGATGACATATGCCTGCCCGGAAGTGTTAAAATCAGGGGAATCTCAAAAAATAGATAACAAACATGTTGTTTCTATTCTGGAATGTGAGTGGTTTAAATTCTATGACAAGGAAGAAAGATTTATTTGATTTAGAACGTAGAAAAAAGAAGTTAACTTTATGGAAATTTTTGAACATAAACTCTCTACTCGATCTATAGCTAATTATGCTTTGAAATTTAATAATTGGGAGTTTATACATAATAATTCTTCAAGCTGCAAAGGCAGAATTTTCATAACTAATAATAAATAATATTGGAATCATCAAGTTACTTGCATACATGTTCAGTGCATTACCTGTAAGATTACAAACATGTGAGGATTTCAACTGCAAGTTTCTGTTGTCTATAGTGCCAATTCTCTACTCCTAGGAAAAAAATCTTTGGAAACTTCTTTCACATAATGCACCTAAAAAAACAATGCTTGGTTATTAGCAGGTGATCTCAATGATATTATTTAAGCTTCAGAGAGAAGGCTGATCATTTTTTTCATGAAATTTGTGATGATTTTTCTAGTGCATTTCACGTTTAAATGCAATAGATCCACAAAACAAAGGTAATTTTTTTACTTGGAGAGGAGGAGCTAATTACAGCACACATTCTAGAATAGACAAAATTTTTATAAATCAAAGATGTGCATCCATATTTCCCTTACTTTTAGCTCAATATCTTAATCATTCTGCTAGCGATTATACTCCGATTTTGGTGAATTTAAACTGCAAAAAAGGCTGAGTATATTTCTACTAAAAAGCCACCTTTTAGATATAAAAATAGTAGGTTTATTAAAGCTAACTAATTCAATTTGGTTGTTAATGTTTTAAACAAGCAGTTGCATGGTCATAATTTGTTAATGTTTTAAACAAGCAGTTGCATGGTCATAATTTGTTTAACATCATTAGTAAACTAAAGATGACCAAAGCAAATCTTAAAACCTGGAATAATTGTCAAACCAGTCCTATTAGACAAATTGAATATCTTAAAAATGAAAATAATAGGATATATAATCTCATCATTGATTCTCGTCAAGATCTTCATCTTATCAAGCAATATCAAGTTAATTTGCAAAGAGTTAAAGAAAGCATGTTTCAATAGGCCATTGAACTTAAGAAGAAAGAAAAACTCAAAAAATCTCACAAATGCTGATATTCCTTCCAAATATTTTTATTCTAAACTATTAGCTAATCGTGAGAGGCTCAATATAAAATACATTCTTGATGTAGGTGGTAATTATTTTATTGATAATAATACCTTTACCTCCAAAGCTACCAATTATTTTTGAAGATTTGTATAATTCAGATAACTTTCATTTAAATTTTCCCACAATTATCCCAAAGAAGGTCATTTCTGTAGCTGGGAATAATATGTTAAAAAGTTATTTTACTATGGATGAAATCTAGAAAGTCGTTTTTAACATCAATAATGATAGTAGTCCTAGGCCAGATGGTTTTGGTGCAAAAGATTTCAAACTTCACTTCCTTAAATTAAAAGAGGAGCTCTTCTACGCAATTAATGATGCTTCTGTTGTATATGATATTAGAGTGAATAATCTTATGGGTCCTAAATACAAACCGCACTATCTTTTACCCATTGTAATGGGCTGTTTTTATTTTCTTTCATACTGGGCTTTATGTTCAGCTCAAAGCATTTTGTAACATCTCGCTATATATATTTGCAGCGAGAGTTTGTACAGGACATCAATTAGTTCTGATTACATAATACAAATACTTTTTCTTCGTCAAACATATATAAAATCTCACATGGTATCAGAGCACATTAGCCAAATGAAAATTCAAGAAAATCGTCTATTTTGTTAAAGAAAGAGGATGATTGTCTAAGTCTCCTTAGAGTAATTTCATCACTGGAGAGCATCCCCTCTTGATCGCATAGCGATTGTTCTTACCAGTTGGAACAGTGCGTGCCTAGCCAGAATTGTATTCACAGCGGCTACAACTGTTCATTCTCCAACCATCTGAGATTCTTGAATCTCATCATTTGGATTTCTGTCCACTGCTTAGCGATTCTTGAATCTCCAAGAGAAGCAAGAACCACTAAACACTTCAGTTACTTCTGTGTACCATCAGTACAGGCTACTACTTTTGATTAGTAGCCTCGTCGTATACTTTCTCTATGGCAGGAGGCAGCGTTGATCAATCGTCGGCAACATCGAGAACTGATAACAATGGACCACCGCCAACCTTTCCTCCACCACTAGTGAAGCCAAAGACCCAGGTCATCACCGTTCCTCTTGACGAGGACAATTTCTTAATGTGGAAATTCCAAGTTGAAACAGCATTTAAGGGATACGACTTTCAAGATTATGTCAATGGAACCAAGCCAACACCACCTGCAATGATAATAGATGCGCAAAACAATATCATTAGCAACCCAGAATTTGTTTACCATCAAAAACAAGATAACTTACTATCTTCTTTGCTCCTATGGTCAATTAGTACCAATCTATTATCACAGGTTATAGGGTGCAGTTCATCCCATGAAATTTGGTCTACGATTCAATAGATTTTTAATTCACAATCATCAGCACGCATAATGCACTACAGGAGAGAATTTCAAAATGCCAGAAAAGGTGATATGGGCATGCGTGAGTATATTTCTAAGGTGAAGACTCTTTGTGACAAATTGAAGGTTGTTGGACACATAATTTCTGACAGTGAACAAATTCTGATGCTAACTAATGGACTTGATGAAGAATATAAATCACTTGTCACATACATAGCCACACAACCCACATTACCTGGTATACAAACAGTATACTCAGCATTGTTGGAACATGAAGGCAGGGTGGAGCAAAGAAAAGCCATTCAGTGTGATTTTAGTGTGAACTTGGCATCAAATTCAAGAAATGTAAATCAACAAAAAGGTGTACCTGGCTATGGCAGAGGCAATCAGCAAGGACCAAGAGGCAACCCCAACCAGAGAGGCAGAGGAAGAGGCAGATCAAATAACACAAACAGAGTGAGATGTCAGATATGTGATAAACCAGGCCATACAACAAACAGGTGCTATTTCAGGTTTAATGCAGATGTTAATAATGCACAGCAAGGTCAAGGTGGTCAAAGAGGCATCAATGTCAATATGGCTCAAGCAAATAATCATGGAAGGACAAATTCTGAAGGTCCCACATCACAAAATACATGCAATGATGATAGCAATAAGGAAGATGACATAAATACAGAGGACTGGTTTCTAGACTCAGAGCAACTAATCATCTGACCAACAACCTTCAGAATTTGAATCTTGGCAACAAGAATTATTCAGGTACCCATGTTATACACACTTGCAATGGTGAAACCATGAATATATCTCACATTGGTGCAGGATATGTTAAAGGGAAAAAGAAAACTTTATCTTAATAATCTTGTTAGGGTTCCCACGGTTAAGAAAAATTTAATTAGCGTGTCCCAATTCACTAATGATAATCAGGTATATTTTGAGTTTCACCCTAAACATTGTTTAATTAGAGACTTGCAAAGAAAGGAAATATTATTACAGGGTAGGCTGAGTAATGGTCTTTATAGATTCGACAAAATGCAGTCAAGATTGGGTAAAGAAGACAACACATGGTGTTGCAATGTTAACATGCAAATTAGCAGCTTAGATAAAAATGATTCTAACAATTCGGTTGATAATGACAATTGTGTTCAAAATGATTTAGACATTTGGCATTGTAAATTTGGACATCCTAGTTATTACATTGTTATGCAAATATTAAAAAGCAATAATATTCCTTTTAAACACTCACCTGTTCCTAATGTTTGCACACATTGTCAACTTGGCAAAAGCCACAAATTGCCCTTTGCCAATTCTGAAATTGTATATTATAAGCCCCTTGAGTTAATTACAGCAGATTTATGAGGTCATGCACCAGTTAGCTCAAGACAAGGACACAGGTATTATCTATCAATTGTGGATGCTTATACAAGGTATACCTGGATTTTCTTTCTCAAAGCAAAATCAGACACATATATTGTAATGCTACAGTTTATGAATGTCATAGAAAAGCAAATAAACTGCAGCATTAAAACTGTTCAGACAGATGGGGGCAGTGAATTTTTACCTCTTAAACATGTTTTCAATCAAAAAGGTATCATTCACAGAATCACTTGCCCTCATACATCTGAACAGAATGGAATTGTGGAAAGAAAGCACATGCACATAGTAGAGACAGGGTTAACATTGTTATCTATGTCATCTCTACCACTAAAATATTGGAATGAGGCATTTAGCACAAGTGTTTACTTAATAAATAGGATGCCAACTAAGGTGTTACAGCATAAATGTCCTCATGAAATGTTGTTTGATAACAAACCAGATTACAAATTCTTGAGAACATTTGGTTGCTTGTGCTTTCCATGCCTCAGACCATACAATAATCACAAGCTTTCTCTAAGATCAAGCCCATGTACCTTTTTAGGATATGAAGATAACCAAAAAGGATACAAGTGCTTAGATGACAAGGGAAAGGTATATGTATCTAGACATGTTGTTTTTAATAAATGTGTGTTTCCCTTTGCAGACAAGAAAAACAAAGGGAACCAGAAAATAGACTAATCAAAAACAACTATGGGACCTATTCCTACTTTGACTGAATGGACTGTGCGACCTGAAGACAAAGAGACACCATAGATGACAATAGCTACTCCAACTATTTCCAGTACCAGATCTGGATACAGCTCCAGTGAACATTTAAGTGATGATGATAATCAATATCAAAATAATGATAGTAAAAACAGCAACAACCATCTAGATGAAAGCAGTGGGATGACACAACAGACACAGGAAATGAGGAAAGAAACACACAAAGACAAACACCAGGACATCATATGATCACAAGATCCAAAAGTGGCATTTTTAAACCAAAGATTCACAGTGCTACTACTGAAATTACAGACACTATAGAACCAGTCACACATGAAGAGGCTATCCAACACAAATCCTGGTGCAAGGCCATGAATGAGGAATATGATGCATTGATAAAAAATAAAACATGGGATTTAGTCATGGCACCAAAAGGTCAGAACATTGTAGGGTGCAAGTGGACTTATAAACTCAAGAGAGATGCTGAAGGAAAAATATGCAAACATAAAGCTAGATTAGTTGCAAGGGGCTTCTCACAACAATATGGGTTTGACTTTAATGAGACCTTTTCACCTGTGGTTAAACCCACAACTATCAGGATTATCATAACTATATCCATTTACAATGGATGGGATATAAGACAGTTGGATGTATACAATGCATTTCTGAATGGAGATCTATATGAAACTGTCTACATGCAGTAGCCAAAAGGATTTGTGTGTAAAGGGAAAGAAAACTATGTTTGTCAATTAAACAAGGCAATTTATGGTCTGAAGCAAGCTTCAAGAGCATGGTATGTTAAACTCAAGAACATATTGGCTGTTTTGGGTTACATGGCAACAAAATCAGACAGTTCACTGTACACCAAAATTCAAGGTCAAGGAAGTGTGTACATACTGGTCTACGTAGATGATATTCTTATAACAGGAAGTGATAACATTGAAATCAACAAGGTCATAACTCACTTGAACAAAAAAATTGCTATTAAAGATATGGGGGAAGTGAGTTATTTCCTAGGCATTCTGGTTCAAAGAAAATCAAAATCAGAAATATTCCTATCTCAAAGAAAATACATATGTGAAATACTTACTAGAGCTAACATGGACAAGGCAAAATCTATATCCACACCAATGACAAGCAATCTACGTTTATCCAAACACAGAGGGGAAGCCATTGATAACAACAAACAATATCACAGTATAGTCGGGGCCCTACAGTATTTGACTATTACTAGACCTGAGATTTGTTTTAGTGTGAATAAGGTGTGTCAATTCATGGCTAATCAACTAAGTGAGCATTGGAGAGCTGTCAAACGAATTTTGCGTTACTTAAGAGGGACAATGGATCATGGATTAGTGATAAAAGCAGGAAATGATATAAATTTGAACACTTACAGTGATGCAGACTGGGCTAATGACCCAAATGATCGGAGGTCTACTTCTGGATACTGCTTGTTCATGGGATCAAGTCCAATCTCCTAGTGTACGAAGAAACAGTCAACCATCTCCAGATCCAGCGCCGAAGCAGAGTATAGAGCTGTAGCATCGGCTACGGCTGAAATCATCTGGGTTGAAACCTTAATCAAGGAATTAGGGCTTTTATTTACAAGGAAGCCGATCATCTGGTGTGACAATAAGAGCACAGTAGCCTTATCATGTAACCCCGTACAACATTCGAGAGTAAAACACATGGAGATTGACCTCCATTTCATTAGAGAACGAACGGAAGCAGGAAAATTGATCATCAAACATGTGCCATCCTACTATCAGAAGGCAGATATATTGACAAAGGCTTTATCCAGGAATAATTTTGAGCAATTGAGAAAAGAATTGATGGTTTTTGATGGCGGCGCAGCAGAAGACATGAAATCCTAGTTCGGTTTGAGGCGGGGTATTAGAGTGAATAATCTTATGGGTCCTAAATACAAACCGCACTATCTTTTACCCATTGTAATGGGCTGTTTTTATTTTCTTTCATACTGGGCTTTATGTTCAGCCCAAAGCATTTTGTAACATCTCGCTATATATATTTGTGGCGAGAGTTTGTACAGGACATCAATTAGTTCTGATTACATAATACAAATACTTTTTCTTCATCAAACATATATAAAATCTCACATATGACATAGTTGTATACACAATTATATGATTTTTGTTTGATGATAACAACCAAATAAATATTATTTTAAGTGTGTTTGTTACTGTATTGTTCTATATATACATCACAGACAGGAATATAATATTTATATTTAAATAGAATACGACTGTACAGACATTCATATATTCATACAGTATTTTATTTAAATTAAATATTATACTTCAAACATTCAAACAGTACAACTATTTATAACTCCACTATTTACAATTCACTTAAATAAGTTTGAATATTTCTGACATAACACATCACACATGAAATTGTAATATTGACGGAATTCAAATAAAAATAGACAGATTGAATTGAACACAATAAAAATAATATTTTATTTCAATCAAATCTGTTTATTACACATAACAGTATAATTTTATTCACGTCTGTATTCAATTTCATACTCAGCTCCTCTCTACAACACTTACACTCACATATACAGACACTCTCATTAACTCATACATTGACACTGTTATTGTCTTCTGTCTTCGCCGCATCTTCACTGTCAGTCCAGTCATCATCTACATACATGTCACATACAGAAGAACACACACAGTAGACTGCAACAAAAAAAACATTCAATACAAACAAATAAAATTTTATTTTTAAATTTTATTTGCCTCAGAATTATGGTGTGTTTCTCATCATTTTCCTATATTTGGTCTGATACGCAGGGACAAAAAAACTCGTCTGAATGGCTGCATATACACACATGTATAAATATACACGTGTGCACTGCCTCGCCAATCAGCAAGCAACTGAGGAGTAACCACGTGGACCATCTCGACTCGGTGCACAGTTCATAATCAAGCTAAAGTGAAAAACAACTCAACATATACATGGTAATGGTCGAGCTCAAGACTGTATGCATGATCATTAAACAAGCAACATGCAAAAGCAAATGGTCGAGCCCAAGGCATCAACAAGGACTGAAAAAATCAGTTGAGACAGCAACAAATGTACAAGAAGTCAAAGCATGGTTCAAAGCCAAATCAGCACAAAAAAAAAAAGATGATCGAGCAATGGTGAGTACAGCGTGACCAAAGTAAAATACAAGGTACAACTGGTCACTAACACACATGGTCGAGAGTGTAAACAACAAAGTGATAGCATGGAATTTTCTGATTAAATAATAGTTTGACACAAAATAAAAATAGTACAAATAAGATTAAAAGTGCACAGGATAATGGAAGCATTTCAAGTGTGGTCAAGCTCAGCATTAAAAACTGAAATGAGACAAGCAAATGGATGTTGCATCATTCAAGTGCAACTGGCATGATCAAAGTAGCATGGAGCATCGGCATATATGGATTGTTCAAGTGCAGTGCAAGTGTGCACATTCAAATAATCATAGGTGCAAGTAAATCAACTACATGGAGCAATGTCAACATGCACAGGTGTATGTGCAAGTATACAGGTACAAACTGGGTGGACAAGTTCTCACATGGTCAAAGTGGTGCTATAACATAGTTCAAACAGTGGCAAGGTTCTACATCAATAAAGAAAATGCACAAAGGAGGATAACAGGTGTCTACATGACAATGTACAAGCATGGCATGCAAAAACTCAATACAGTGGATCAATAGTTGGTGCAGAAATGCAAGAGTACAAACTGTTTAAATAGCGAAGATGCAAGAAGAGCCGAGCAAAAAGCAAAGACTCCAAGTTTTAAACAAAGTGCACTCACATGGCCGAGGCAGTAAACAAAAGACTAACATAGTCAACATCACTATACGGGAAGATCAAACAACAACATGGTGCATGAGCTATGGACACAGGCAACACACGTATGAATCTATGGTGCAAGCAAATGTAAATGACTAATACACGAAGTCGTAGCAGTATGGACAGATTTCAAATAGTCAAAGAGCCACAAGCATAGTAAGACAGTAAAATGGGATAGTTTTTTTTAAAAAAAAAAAAGAAGTCCAGACTAAATGAACATAAAATGCAAGTGTGGAAAGATGGTACAACAAGATCATGGTACAAGTCCAAGCAGTAAGACAGTGCAGTGCACAAATGAATCAAGTGCAGTATCAGTTTTGGTCGTAACAGTTTCAAAATGGTATATGCAAGTTCAGTGTTCAAGCTAAATTTTGTGCTACCCAAGACATAAATACAAAACTGAACAAATGTAGAAACAGTGATGAACAAGGCAATATCAAAGCAATATTAAAGGTTCAAAAATGATCAAGAAAAGCATCTGTTCAACATCATCTGTGATGCACATGGCAAAGGTCAAAGAGCAGTATTTATTTTAATTTGTTCAAAGGGAAATAGAGTGGAATGAGTTCTAATCAGTTTAAATTTTTTAAGACAAGCATCGGTATAAATTTATTCGTAGTTAAAAATTTCTAGTCAAAGGAAATTCAAGAGTAATACCAGTCTGAAGTCAGTTCAACATCAATACAAAGCCTAGGTTTTTAAATTCAAAGAAAAATAGGACAATATATCAAAGGCCAAATTCAAGACCAGTTCAAAGTCCAAAATATACGCGAAATTCAAGTTTTAAATCGAAGAGATCTCCAGAATTTCAGATGAAAACAAGCCCAAAATTTACTCATATATCACGACCAAGTTTAATACGAAATTAGAGCACAAAATTAGGATTTTTAATCCTATAAATACACCAATCATCACAGACATCAAGTGCATCCAAGTTCAAGAACAATTTAAACAAGAAAACTCGAATTTAAAATCATACCAGGAAATCACTTGGATCGAATTAAATCTTAAAGAAACGAAGATAGCTACTGGAGATTCAGAGCATCAAAGAAGAGAGAGAGCATCGGCTTCTAATATAAGGAGATTGCGAACCCTAGATCGCCATCGCCTTTTGAATTTCAGGAAACCCTAGAATATTATCTTGTCAGAGCCGCCATTTTTTTCAGGAAGAAAGCAATTGGGAAAATTGAAAAGTGGGTGCAATAGAATCAAAAGAAGGTCGGCCAAGATATTAAGAACGGACAAGGACTCAAGTGCTTTTTAAATAAAAAACAAACTAGGGTTTTGTTTAAAAGTTTCTTTTTAAATTATTATTTTTATTTGTTTCAATTTGTAATCGTCTTTAAGATTTTCTAGTTTATCTGTTAAAACTAGTGAGACGAATAACGAGATTTGTAATTCAGGGAAATCTGGTTTCGAGGATAGAAACCAGTGCAGGGTTAAGAGCGTAGGGTTAAGAAAAGTTAGGAGCGAGTGTCACGATTTTACAAGGGATTGTAAGCGTAGAGATTGTTTTAACTCCTAGTAGAAACCTTAGGGATTGCAGCAGTAGGCAGGGTTTTGCCGAAGCTGGGTAAATCTGTGTCTTATTTATTTTCCGCATTCATTTTGATTATTATATGTGCTGTTATTTTTAATTAATCTGTGAAAATCCGTGAAAATCTGTGATAAACCCTATTCAACCCCCCCCCCTCTAGGGTTAATTTAAATCCTACAAGTGGTATCAGAGCAGGTATTTTTTATTTTATTTTAACTCTAGAATCATGTATTTGTCTAATAACGCGTTTTCCGAGGGTCAGTCCATAGCTAGGCCACCAATGTTTAATGGAACTGATTATGCATATTGGAAAGCTAGGATGAAAATTTATTTGAGTTCAGTCGATTATGATGTGTGAGATATTATTGAAACAGGTTATATATCTCCCACTGTTCTTGTTAGTGGTGTTGAAATTCCTAAATCAAAAGACAGGTGGGATGCTAATGATAAAAAAATATTTTCAACTAATGCCAAAGCAATGAATGCTTTAATTTTTGCTCTTGATAAAACTGAATTTAATCAAATTTCTCATTGTGAAACTGCACAGGAAATATGGCATACGTTGGAGGTCACACACGAAGGTACATCTCAAGTGAAGGAATCTAATCTCGCTCTACTCAGCAATGAATATTAAAATTTCTCTATGCAAAGAGATGAAGATATAAAAGAGATGTATGGACGCTTCTCATCACTAGTCTATAATGCAAAATCTCTTGGTAAAACTTATATCGAAGTGGAATTAATCAGAAAAATATTGAGAGTGCTACCAATGAATTTTGAAGCAAAAGTGACGGCGATTCAAGAATCAAAAGATCTAAATAAAATAAGCATGGAGGAGTTGATTGGAAAACTCATCACTTACGAGATGGAGTTAAAAGAAAGAGAAGAACGAAAGAATTCTGAATCAAAGAAAAAGACGATCGCTCTAAATAATACAGTTGAAAGTGATGATGAAGATCCCATTAAAGAGCTAGCCATGGTTTTGAGAAAGTGGGCCAAAGGAAATTACAAACCACAAAAGAAAAATTCAAAAACTAACAAGTCCGAAAGTTCAGAAAGTTCAGACGATGAAGTGTTTTGCTACAACTGCAAGAAACCCAGACATATCAAACCAAATTGTCCACAGCTTAAAAATGAAAAGAAGAAGAAGTTCAGAAGAAAGAAGAAGGCTTTTGCTGCTACATGGGATGACGAGGAAGAAGAAGAAGTTTTTGAATGTGAAGAAGAGGAAGCTAATTTTTGTCTTATGGCACGATCTCATTCGGAAAGTAGTGGAGAGGATTCAAGCGAGGTATCGAATTTTACTTATAAAGATTTAATTTTAATGTGTCACGATCTCACAAAAACCGTTGATTCTCCTGAACTAAAAGTTAAGAAATTGAAATCTGATAGGTCAAAACTAGTTCAAGAAAATAACAGTTTAGAAAGAAAACTTGAAAATGTTAAGAATTCACCATTTTCAAAATGCGAAAAATGTCAATTTTTGAGTAATGATTCTTTGAAATTCAAAACTGATTTTGAATTACTTAAAAGTGAAAACAAGAATTTGAAAAATGAAAATCGTGATTTTAAGAAGGAGATTGAAAAGCTTAGGGAATCTGAAAAACTTGATTTTGAAAAGCGAAAACAATTTGAAATTGAAATTTCTAAGTCCAATGCTAAAATCAAAGCACTTGAAAACGAAAATTTGGTTTTGAAACAAACTGATGCTGAAAAAAGGAAAATCGTTATTAATCATTGTTCAAGTTTAATGAAAGAAAATAGCGATCTTAAATTTAATATTCAACGACTTGAGTCAACTTTGACTAAATTTTCTAAAGGAGAGAAATCGTTGAATATGTTGTTAAAAACCCAAATTTTTTTTAGAATAAAAAGGGACTTGGTTTTGGATCTGATCCAGTTGAAAAACAAAAACCTAATGATTTTAAAAATCCTTTAAATGGCTTTGAAATTGATTGAATTGAAATTTTGAACTCTAATAATTTCAAAGGGTTTTTAAATCATGAACGATATGAAAACTCGTTTAGAAACAATTCAATTAAACAAACTTGGATTCCAAAAAATAATAAAATGAATTTGAATAAATCTAAATGAATTTGGGTTCCAAAGGGTACGCTAGTGAATAGTAATGGATTGTTATATAAACGGGTTTGGGTACCAAAACGTGTAAACGAAGATAAGAGTGGTAAAACAATTTTTGTTAGACCACTCGATTCTATAAACATTTAGGTACCGGGGTAAGGCTAAGGAACAATTGTGTTTAAGAGATAAAAATTCAAATTGTTCCATTTTATTGAATTGGTTAAAGTTCCTTAGCCATAGATTCAGAGTTGGAGATTCATTGGATCACATCGATTATGGTAAGTCAGGTATGATCTCTAAACTCGTATTTTTTATTGCTTTTTAGTTTATTTTCCTTTTCTAGTTTTTATTTCTTGTATTATCTTTATTTTTTACTTGGTTGTTTTTGAAATCACTCGTTATTGATTGCTGAAATTCTTGGATTATAAAATTTTGATTTTTTTTAAAGTAATTTCAAATAATTATCTTAGATTTGATCATTAGCTATTTCTTGTGCTTGTTTTAAAATTTCTCTAAAAAATTTCACTTATGATTCTTGCTTTAAAAATGATCTTGTGCTGCTCTGATAAGGAAATTGATTTAATTCGTTTGAATATCTTGGTGACTGGATGATGAGCTGAAAAAACAGTGATTAAATATCTTCAATTTCCATAGACAATTTGAATTAAATATATAAGTGTTTTTAAAATTGTCTAGGAACAATCAGTGTTAGAAATATTAGATAATTTCATATTCTGCTAATTGATTTTTGAAACTGATTTTCAAACTTGCATTGATATTTTCAAAAACTCCTCTTGAAATTGAAATTTTCAATTTTAAAATTATTTTTAATTATTTATTCAAAATTTGAAATTATTAACAAATTTAAATCATTTTGAAACTCATCAAAATTATTAATAGATTTATGAAGTTGTGATGAGTTATGACTATGGTATAATTCATAACTAGAGGAGATGTTATTTTAAATCTCATGATGATTGGACAGATTTTATAATATCTTTGAATTAGTCCTTATTTCACGACCATCTTCTATATCTACCATATTTCTGTCATTCATCATGGTTTTATTTAATTTGGAGAGTTCAAATTATTTTTTGAAAGAAAAATATCTTGGAAATGAAAATAAAATAAATAAATAATTTATCCTCGGTATTCACTCCCATTTAAAAGTCCTCGCTGTTATGTGTGGGTGAATTACCGTAGTCTCTATGTGCTTCCATTCTCACTTAAAAGACCTTGGGGCTGTGCATGGATGGAACTCATTAGAGGGGATAGAGTTAAGTTACTATTAACCCCATTTAAAAGACCTTTGGGCTATGCATGGTTAGCAAGTGCTTAACACATTTTAAGCATATTTAAAATCTTCAAAATTCATATTCAAATATTCAATTTTTATTGAACTCTCCTCTATCTGTAAAATCCATCGCAAATCCATTCATTCTGGAAGTGAAATTTGCTTCTGATTTAAATATTATTATGATTTTTGTTTGACTAAATGGGATTTGCGATATATATTCTCTCTCTGAATTTGAATTTATATTTATGGTCTAAATTTGTCACTATTTTGATTTCTACTATCCTTTTGATGATAACAAAAGGGGGAGAATGGTCAAGATTTTGATTGGTGAGAACTTAATTCAAAAATATTTTAAGATTGGAAATTAAATATCTTGGGGCAGATTGGTCAATTGACTCTCAATTATTTTCCACATATATAGGGGGGTTCAGTTGTTGGGGGAGCATACAAATAGGGGGAGTAATATATTTCACGTTCAAACACATTCAAAATCTTTTATTTGTTTGTCATCATCAAAAGGGGGAGATTGTTGTATATGACATAGTTGTATACACAATTATATGATTTTTGTTTGATGATAACAACCAAATAAATATTATTTTAAATGTGTTTGTTATTGTACTGTTCTATATATACATCACAGATAGGAATATAATATTTATATTTAAATAGAATACGACTGTACAGACATTCATATATTCATACAGTATTTTATTTAAATTAAATATTATACTTCAAACATTCAAACAGTACAACTATTTATAACTCCACTATTTACAATTCACTTAAATATGTTTGAATATTTCTGACATGACACATCACACATGAAATTGTAGTATTGAAGGAATTCAAATAAAAATATACAGATTGAATTGAACACAATAAAATAATATTTTATTTCAATCAAATCTGTATATTACAGATAATAGTACAATTTTATTCACGTCTATATTCAATTTCATACTCAGCTCCTCTCTACAACACTTACACTCATATATATAGACACTCTCATTAACTCATACATTGACACTATTATTGTCTTCTGTCTTCACCGCATCTTCACTGTCAGTCCAGTCATCATCTACATACCAGTCACATACAGAAGAACACACACAGTAGACTGCAACAAAAATAAAATTCAACACAAACAAATAAAAATTATTTTTAAATTTTATTTGCCTCAGAATTACGGAGTGTTTCTCATCATTTTTCTAGACTTGGTCTGATATGCAGGGACAGAAAAACTCGTCTGAATGACTGCATATACACGTGTGCACTGCCTCGTCAATCAGCGAGCAACTAAGGAGTAGCCACGTGGACCATCTCGACTCAGTGCACAGTTCATAATCAAGCCAAAGTGAAAAACAACTCAACATATACATGGTAATGGTCAAGCTCAAGATTGTATGCATGATCATTAAACAAGCATGGTACAAAAGCAAATGGTCGAGCACAAGGCATCAACAAGGACTGAAAAAATCAGTTGAGACAGCAGCTAATGTTCAAGAAGTCAAAGCATGGTTCAAAGCCAAATCAGCAAAAAAAAAAGAAAAAAAAAAGATGATCGAGCAAGGGTGAGTACAGCATGACCAAAGCAAAATACAAGGTACAACTGGTCACCAACACACATGGTCGGGAGTGTAAACAACAAAGTGATAGCATGGAAGTTTCAGATTAAATAATGGTTCGACACAAAATAAAAATAGTACAAGCAAGATTAAAAGTGCACAGGATAATAGAAGCATTTCAAGTGTGGTCAAGCTCAGCATTAAAAACTGAAATGAGACAAGCAAATGGATGCTGCATCATTCAAGTGGACCTGGCATGATCAAAGTAGCATGTAGCATCGGCATACATGGATTGTTCAAGTGCAGTGCAAGTGTGCACATTCAAATATTCATAGGTGCAAGTAAATCAACTACATGGAGCAATATCAACATGCACAGGTGTGTGTGCAAGTATACAGGTACAAACAGGGTGGACAAGTTCTCTACATGGTCAAAGTGGTGCTATAACACGGTTCAAACAGTGGAAAGGTTCTACATCAATAAAGAAAATGCAAAAAGGAGGATAACAGGTGCCTACATGACAATGTACAAGCATGGCATGTAAAAACTCAAAACAGTGGATCAATAGTTGGTGCAGAAATGCAAGAGTACAAACTGTTTAAATAGCGCAGATGCAAGAAGAACCGAGCACAAAGCCAAGACTCCAAGTTTTAAACAAAATGCATTCACATGGCCGAGGCAATAAAATAAAAGACTAACTCAAACAACATCACTATACGGGCAAAACAAATGACAACATGGTGCATGAGCTATGGACACAGGAAACACAGGTATGAATCTATGGTGCAAGCAAATGTGAATGACTACCACACGAAGTCGTAGCAGTATGGACAGATTTCAAATAGTCAAAGAGCCACAAGCATAGTAAGGCAGTAAAATGGGACAGTTTTTTTTCTTTTTCTAAAAAAAAGAAGTTCAGACTAAATGAACATAAGAATGCAAGAGTGGAAAGATGGTACAACAAGGTCATGGTACAAGTCCAAGCAGTAAGACAGTGCAATGCACAAATGAATCAAGTGCAGTATCAGTTCTGGTCGTAACAGTTTCAAAATGGTATATGCAAGTTCAGTGTTCAAGCTAAATTTTGTGCAAGCCCAAGACATAAATACAAAACTGAACAAATGTAGAAACAGTGATGAATAAGGCAATATCAAAGCAATATTAAAGGTTCAGAAATGATCAAGAAAAACATATGTTCAACAAATCATCTGTGATGAACACAGCAAAGGTCAAAGAGCAGTATTTATTTTAATCTGTTCAAAGGGAAATAGAGTGGAATGAGTTCTAATCAGTTTAAATTTTTTAAGACAAGCATCGGTTTAAATTTATTCGTAGTTAAAAATTTCTAGTCAAAGGAAATTCAAGAGTAATACCAGTTTGAAGTCAGTTCAACATCAATACAAAGCCGAGGTTTTTAAATTCAAAGGAAAAAAGGGACAATATATCAAAGGCCAAATTCAAGACCAGTTTAAAGTCCAAAATATACACAAAATTCAAGCTTTAAATCGAAGAGATCTCCAGAATTTCAGATGAAAACAAGCCCAAAATTTACTCATATATCACGACCAAGTTTAATACGAAATTAGAGCACAAAATTAGGATTTTTAATCCCATAAATACACCAATAATCATAGGCATCAAGTGCATCTAAGTTCAAGCACAATTGAAACAAGAAAACTCGAATTTAAAATTATACCAGGAAATCACTTGGATCGAATCAAAGCCTAAAGCAACGAAGATAGCTACTAGAGATTCAGAGCATCAAAGAAGAGAGAGCATCGTCTCCTAATATAAGGAGATTACAAACCCTAGATCGCCATCACCTCTTGAATTTCAGGAAACCCTAGAATATTATCTTGTTAGACCCGCCATTTTTTCCAGGAAGAAAGCAATTGGGAAAATTGAAAAGAGGGTGCAACACAATCAAAAGAAGGACGATCAAGATATTAAGAAGGGACAAGGACTCAAGTGCTTTTTAAATAAAAAACAAAATAGGGTTTTGTTTAAAAGTTTCTTTTTAATTTATTATTTATTATTTGTTTCAATTTGTAATTGTCTTTCAGATTTTCTAGTTTATCTGTAAAAACTAGTGAGACGAATTACGGGATTTGTAATTCGGGGAAATCTGGTTTTGGGGATAGAAACCAGTGCAGGGTTTTGAGCGTAGGGTTAAGAACAATTGGGAGCTAGTGTCACGAGTTTACAGAGGAATATAAGCGTAGAGATTGTTTTAACTCCTAGTAGAAATCTTGGGGAATACAGCAGTAGGCAGGGTTTTATCGAAGCTGGGTAGATTTGTGTGTTATTTATTTTCCGCATTTATTTTGATTATTATTTGTGCTGTTATTTTTAATTACTCTATGAAAATCTCCGATAAACCCTATTTACCCCCCCCCCTCTAGGGTTAATTTAGATCCTACAGCTTCCTTTAGTGGAAAAATTATTAAGGAATTAAATCACACTTTTACTACTCTTATTCCTAAAACTTATAATGCAACTAAACTCATTGATTTAAAACGTGTACCATGTTGCAATGTCTTATATAAAATTATTAGCAGAATTTTATGCAATAGAATTCAAATTATTCTGCTTGATATGATATCAGCAAATCAAAATGCTTACATTACAAGGAGATATATTGTTGAAAATAATTTGCTGGCTAATGAAATGGTTAGATGCTGTAATATATCAGGTCCAGAGAGAATGTTCTTAAAAAATGACTTGTAGAAAGCATACGAAAAACTAAACAGAGAGTTCATAATTTATGCCATGCAATATATGGAATTTCCACCTATATTTTGCAAATTCGTGTATAAATGTATCTCTACTCCCTCATTTTCTGATTTAATCAATAAAATTCCCACTGATTTTATTAAAAGAAACGAAGGTCTGCTCCAAGGTAATCTCTTATCGCCTTGTTTATTTTCTATTACTATGGAATTTGTCTTTTATTCTCTAGACGTAAAATTTCTAAAAGGTCATCTTACACCCATATATAAAAATCATCTAGTTATAACTCATCTAATCTATGCTGATGATCTTTTAATTTTCTCTAAAACCAATCAAAACAGTGCTCATGCCATCAAAAGTGTTCTTAATTCAATGTCTCGGATTGGATTAAATGTTAACCAGACCAAATCTCAACTGTATTTCAGCAAGGAAAATAAACAACCTGATATTTCAACTTATCTTGGCATAAATGCTTCTGATTTTCCCATCAAATACTTAGGCCTCCCTTTGTCAAGCAATAAGATTACCAGCAGAGATGCTCAATAACTTCTGGATAGAATAAAGCAAAAATAACTTGTTTGTTAGAAAATAAAATAGAAGAAACAATATTGAAGAGAAGTTTTATTATTGATGAATTGTAATTGTAAGATAATACAAATTATATATAGAAGTCCTCTATTTATAATACAAGAATAAATGTAAATAGGCTTGAATAATAGGAATGTGACCGTTGCATTGTTATAATAGGCATGTGACTGTTGCATTGTTATAATGGGCATATGGTCGTTGCTATGTTATAATGGGATGTGACCGAGGGGTGGTCACGAATCAGGGGACGGTCATGAACCGAGGGGTGGTCACGAACCGGGGGGTCACGAGCCACGAACCGACCCTGACGAGCACCCCGACCCGAACCAAGATGACGACTCCAAACTGAACCAGATTCAAACTTCTGCCATGCGACGACAATTGTGAACCCCTCTGAAGATTAACTACAATTCAACCAAAACCCGAGATGCACAAGAAGTCTAAATGAGAAGTTATTACTCAGGATCCAGATGGGAACCAATGAGTTAACTTTTAAAGCTGGGCTTTGCTGCGGGACGCGTGCAAAGGGTTTATCGATATCCATAATTTTGGTTCACCGCTAAGAGACAGATTATGGGCTATGGATCAGTGCAATGGGGCCATTGTGACTTCCAGGGGCAAAGTGATCGTAGCAAAGGATTGGGTGATCAAAGTGGTGGATATCGTATGCTTTACGCACTGAGTGAGAGATGTGAGGATGAATGCTATGTTTGATGTTTGCTATCACCATGACATGCACACTTACACTTTACACTTTATGTTAGTGTTACCTTAGAGTACTATACATCTTGTTGTGCTAACTCTTTGGTTGCCGGTCCAGGTTCAGGTATGATTATTTATACATGTTATTGTTTTATTTTGCTGCTATCGCTCATACCAGACTTTTGTCTGACCCAGAGTTTCATGTCTCTTCTTATTACTGTGGGTGCTCCTAAACGAGCAGACTAGTGACAGGTTAGGTGGTTACGCACGAGTAGCTGTCCGGAGACGAGCAGGAGGCTTCCATGTACTATTTACATATATTCTCCCTGTGTTGTTGTTGATCACTACTTTGGGCATTAGTAGTGTACCTTTCTAGTTTGCTTTTAGAGACAGTATTTTGAGATTGTAATAATGATGGTTTAGATCATAAGCTATATTTGGATTCCGCTGCTATGATGGTTTAGTTTTCAGCTTAAGCACTATCTCTCCTGTTTTATGTCAAGTTATGTTGTTATTATATTTTATTCCATGCGCTGTGAGATATACTACAGGTTCTTTGGTGATTCATTGTTTCAAACCGTTTTCTTTTGACGACCGTCCCATGCTAGTCGAGCATTGGCACAACGCATTTCAGGGAAATGTCGGCTGATTCGGGGTGGGCTGCCACACTTGGTATTAGAGCCTAGGTTGCGTAGTTAACCTAGGGAAGACATCAGAGAGAGATAGTATACGTATATAAAAGCGTGTATTTATGATATTTTGGTTTTCAAAAGATATATATATACTATTAGTATGTCTAAGAGTAAAGTCGCACTGCACTGGCACCACTAAGGAGATGGTTAATCGTTTTCTCTTTACAGAATGAACAACGAGCCGATATATAAGGAGTACGGGTTCAGGGGCAAATAATAGGAATGTCCCTGATATAAGGACTATGTTTACTACCTTCATGAGATAGATGCTTAGCGATGCTCAGGGAGCTATACCGAATGCTGGTAACAGTGGTGGTGTAGCGGTGCAGGCGCCTAGAGCCATTTTCGCCAAGCTATGCAAGGATTATATTAGTCTTGGTGGGAAGTGTAACAACCCGTATTTTCAATAATCTGTTATAATATAAATCGAAGCAGAATTTAATTCTAAAATCTGAATCAAGGGAAACGGGCTATGCCATTGCGTTCGTCTCGGAAAAATACGCGAAATAGAGTCCGAGTTTTCGAAAATCGGAGTCCGTATGACCCGATTAAGGCCCAACGAAGTTTTCAGAAAATTTCAAAGTAAAAACAGATTTCAAATTCAAGTTTGAAATTGAAAATTTGGGCCAGTTTGGGCTAGGCGGGAAAGTTCCCGCCAGAGTACCCAAGTCGACAGCCCTGTCGACTTGGGAGTCGACTTGGTTGGACCAAGTCGACAGCCCTGTCGACTTGGATGTCGACTTGGCTCAGCCGGGTAGTCCTGCCTGGTGCACCATTTTGGGTTTGTGTTGAGCTTGGGGGCCAGATTCGGTTTTGAGGGCTGAGATTGGAACTAGGGTTTAATCCTATGGCCTAAAACACTTGCCTAATCTATAAATAAGGCCCTAACCTAACCCTAAATCATCATTAAACAATCCTACAACTAAACTATGGCAAAATCAATCCTCTCATGGCCTCCACTCTCTTCATAAAATTCCTAAATCAATTTCTAAGTGATTTTCCATGCATACAAGTGTTTTTAGACTTGTATGAGCATCATTAGCTTGCATTCAAGTCAAGTTTCTATATTTGCATCATAAAGGAAGGGTTTTGATCATTTTGGCTCAAGGGTTTTTATGTTAGAGCTTGCATTTTGGGTCTAATTGGTTGCATAAGGGCTTTGTCATAGTTTTGTGTGTCTTCATAAGCATTGTAAGCCCTATTCTACTTTCATACTTAAACTCTAAAGTTAAATGTATGATATGCAAGTTTGCTATGATATGATATGCAAGTTTATCATGTTGTGATATGCAAGTTTATATGCAAGTTTACTATGCTATGATATGCAAGTTTATATGCAAGTTTGCTATGCTATGATATGCAAGTTTATCATGTTATGCAAGCTTGTTATGTTATAATATGCAAGTTGTCATATGATATGCAAGTTATGTTATGCAAGTTTGATATGCAAGTTGTCATATGATATGCAAGTTATGTTATGCAAGTTTGATATGCAAGTTGTCATATGATATGCAAGTTATGTTATGCAAGTTTGGGTTGAACACTTTGTTCATACTATCATGTTATGCAAGCTTATTTTGGGTTTATGAACATAAAGCTTCAAGCTTTATGCCAAAGGTTGCATTTTGGCAACATGTAAGTTATCATATCTCTTATGATAACTTGCATGTGAGGCTAAATGCGAACTTATGGCCATGTCTACATGTCATTTAGCACCATATATCATCAATATGCCCAGTTTGATTTTATGCATGCTTTTGAGGCCTAAAAATGTAATATGCAAGTATATGAACATATGTACATTTCATATGCCACCATGTTGAACTTGTGGCTTCAACACCTTTTATGTCATGATTATGCCAAGTTCCCTCTTTCTATCCTTTATGCGCTATTGCAATATGTAAGCGATGGGATTGCGTTTGGGGTTGGGTAAAAGTAAAAGACATAAAAATATAAGCTTGGGAATTTACCTATTAAGTTAGGTCTACCCAATTGCTTGAAAATTTGTAACATGTTTTGGAAACATGATGGACATGACACTTAGAAAAGATAAGTGTGACCAACTCGAGGTTGGGTTGAGTTTGTAGCGTAAACCTACCCGGAACCGACCGGCTTAACTAGTTGCTACAAATAATAGGACCCAATGTGAGAAGTTGACCATGTTGTACCTTGAACCCGAGGTTAGACCAAGTTGTGGTGTAAAGCTACCCGGACCCGCCTGGCTTAACTAGTAACCACAACAAGGTCTAATGTGAGAGGTTAAGGCGCATTAAATTAATTAATGCCTCGTGATTAGGGTTAAGTCATGGTCCACTTAATACTTAACCAATTTGGGCTTGGTAGATTAATCAGGGTTGAGTCGTGAACTCATCGTTACACTTAACCAAGTTAATCCATGATTATCAAGAGGGTTAAACCGTACTTAACCCACTAGAAAATACTAGCAATGGGGGCCCACTCCGCAGTAACCCCAAAATTTGTATCATTAAGGCCCTAGGGGCTAGGCTAGGGAGGGGGCACGATTACTGGGATGGAGGTAAGCGACCAAATAAACGACGGCCGGGTGGTACGCCGATGTAGTTCCGGACGGACTATGGTCGTGCACGTAGTCCGTATTTGGAGAAGTCACCCATGGGTACCAGTAGATCGGGACTGTGCACTCATGTCTATGGTGTCCAGGGGTTGGCACCCTAGGGCTTGATACACCCGAAGGGTGGACCCGGCACAGTTCAACTACAATTATGTTTGGGCCGTATTGACACCAACACATGACGAGTTAGGCTTAGGGAGCCGATCGACTAGACCGTTTGGTTGGACCTTGTATTAGGGTCATTTCATGTTATTGGGCCAAAGCATGGGCCAAGGGATCAATACTTGTTTATTCAAGTCATGTTAGTTTGCTAGTACACCTGTGGTACAAAACCTTAATCCTGTTTATGCGATGACACCTTTATCTACCTTGTTAGTAAATCATCATGCTAGTATCCTTATGATCATACCTGCTGCTCATGCCAGTTAACTTTATCAGTTTACATTGATTGTAGTAGGGCTTACTCAGACTTTTTGACTGACCTGTTTTCTTTCGCCTCTTTTCTTCCGTTCCCCCCCCCCCCCCAGGTTCTCAGGGAGGGAATATTGGAGCTTAGCTTGGATTTCTGACCGCTTGCTTGTGGGATTTAGCTCATGTACGGTTTGACATGAAGCTAGCTATGGCTATCACTTCTTTTGGGGATTAGTACTTATGTGTTTCAGTTTTATTTCAGTTGATGTTGTTTTATCTAGACTTGTGTATTTGGAAAATTGACATTATGTTGTACCAGACTTGTTTTGAAATGGTTTGAAATCTTCCGCTGTTTTATCTATGTTATTTACTCTGTTTACATATATACATATGTTCTTGTTCTGCCTTGATATATCATTATGCATGTTTACCTGATTCAAACGCCCCTCCAAAGTCAGAGTGCTTGCAAGAGTCACCCTGGCGGAGGTGGGGTGTTACATTTGGTATCAGAGCATATGGTTTACGAGAAGGAACAAAAAGGTTTTTAGAAAACTTTTGGAAAACTATTTTCAAAACAAAGTATAAAGTATTTTCCAAAGAAAAGTCTAGTTTATTTTAAAGGCTATTCCCCAAAAAAGCCATTAGCAAAAATTCCTTCGTTTTTCCGCCATTCTGAATCTGTCTTTTTCTTCGTTTTCAGTATGGCCGATAACTTTGCTATTCCGAAGGGAGTACACGTACCTGTTTGGTATAGGAGACTTTTGGAGGCTAGGGCGATCGAAGACGGCCCCGCAGATGTCCCTCCTCCTCCTCCTCCAGTAGTTAATATTCCTCCTCCTCCTGTCGCTAATGTTCCTCCTCCTCCTGTCGCTGAGGTTCCTCTTCCTCCTCCCCCTCAGCATCCTCAAGCTGACTACGCAAAGACTTGCAAAGATTTCAAAGCAATGGGTGGCAAGAACTTTCAAGGAACTGAGACTTTTGTAGAGGCCAGAAATTGGTTGAAAGAGACCGAGGATTTATTTGCCATCTTTGGGTTAGACGATCAGAGGAAGATCTTGTTGGCGATTTGGCTTATGAAGGATGAAGCCGCTTATTGGTGGGAAGTCACCAATGGTACTAGGCCTGTTGAGACTTGGGCCGATTTCAGGGCAAGGTTCATGCTTAAGTTTCTATCTTCTGCTGAGGAGAATCTGCAAATGGAGAGGTTCATAACTTTGAAACAAGGAGATATGTCTGTCAAAGAATATGTGAACAAGTTCAATCAGTTAGCTCGTTTTGGCCTGGATATGGTTTTCGTGAAAGTTTCTCCTTTGCGGAATGTGGTCCGATTTGGAGCCGTTGGGAAGTTAGCACCGAGGTTTGTTGGACCATTCCCTATTATAGAGAGGATCGGGCAGATGGCTTATAGAGTGAAGTTGCCCGAGAAGCTTGCCGGAGTACACGATGTTTTTCATGTCTCGCATCTCCGGAAGTGTTTACATGAATCAGCAGAGGTTGTTGAGCCGAGTGTTCTGAAAGATGTGGAAGTGGAGAAAGAGGCTACCTTGAGGAAAGCTCCGATTCGTATCTTGGGGACGGAGACCAAGAAGCTAAGGAATCGAGAGGTCAAGTTGGTGAAGGTTCAATGGGGTGAAGCCGAAGAAGACGCAACTTGGGAAACCGAGGAGAAGATGCGTGGGCTTTATCCATTCCTTTTTGAGGGTACACTCTCAATCTCTTTTCTTTGATTAGCATATCTTTCTCTTTGCTATCCATGTTTATCTAGTATATCGTGTTAATCTTGTCATGAGAACCTTAGGTAGAAACCCTTTGGATGAAACATGTGTTTGAAACATGTTATGCTTGATGGTTGCAAGTGGTTGCAAGTGTTTGCAAGTGGTTACTCGTGGATGCATTATACACGTTAGGCACTAGATCGGCTCACACACTCCCCATATTGCATATGCATGAGTGTTTATGCTTATTCATGGATGAAAATTTTTGTGTTATCACATGGATGTTGCATATGGATGTATGTTATGTGCACGCATATAGATGTTATACATTATGATAGGAATTGCATACATATGAATTCATTTCACTAACATAATTTGCATTGATGATATTTGCATTAGATAAGTACATATACACACATCTTTGCATATGTTCATACAACATTTAGAATCTTGTAAGGACAATGATTGCTCGTGGATGATGTTTTGAGTAGATGGATGATTGGATGGTAGGATACGTTCTTCCTAACTTGAAGATTTCGGGGACGAAATCCTTTAAGGAGGGGAGAATGTAACAACCCGTATTTTCAATAATCTGTTATAATATAAATCGAGGAAGAATTTAATTCTAAAATCTGAATCAAGGGAAACGGGCTATGCCATTGCGTTCGTCTCGGAAAAATACGCGAAATAGAGTCCGAGTTTTGAAAATCGGAGTCCGTATGACCCGATTAAGGCCCAACGAAGTTTTCAGAAAATTTCAAAGTAAAAACATATTTCAAATTCAAGTTTGAAATTGAAAATTTGGGCCAGTTTGGGCTAGGCGGGAAAGTTCCCGCCAGAGTACCCAAGTCGACAGCCCTGTCGACTTGGGTGTCGACTTGGTTGGACCAAGTCGACAGCCCTGTCGACTTGGCTGTCGACTTGGCTCAGCCGGGTAGTCCTGCCTGGTGCACCATTTTGGGTTTGTGTTGAGCTTGGGGGCCAGATTCGGTTTTGAGGGCTGAGATTGGAACTAGGGTTTAATCCTATGGCCTAAAACACTTGCCTAATCTATAAATAAGGCCCTAACCTAACCCTAAATCATCATTAAACAATCCTACAACTAAACTATGGCAAAATCAATCCTCTCATGGCCTCCACTCTCTTCATAAAATTCCTAAATCAATTTCTAAGTGATTTTCCATGCACACAAGTGTTTTTAGACTTGTATGAGCATCATTAGCTTGCATTCAAGTCAAGTTTCTATATTTGCATCATAAAGGAAGGGTTTTGATCATTTTGGCTCAAGGGTTTTTATGTTAGAGCTTGCATTTTGGGTCTAATTGGTTGCATAAGGGCTTTGTCATAGTTTTGTGTGTCTTCATAAGCATTGTAAGCCCTATTCTACTTTCATACTTAAACTCTAAAGTTAAATGTATGATATGCAAGTTTGCTATGATATGATATGCAAGTTTATCATGTTGTGATATGCAAGTTTATATGCAAGTTTACTATGCTATGATATGCAAGTTTATATGCAAGTTTGCTATGCTATGATATGCAAGTTTATCATGTTATGCAAGCTTGTTATGTTATAATATGCAAGTTGTCATATGATTTGCAAGTTATGTTATGCAAGTTTGATATGCAAGTTGTCATATGATATGCAAGTTATGTTATGCAAGTTTGATATGCAAGTTGTCATATGATATGCAAGTTATGTTATGCAAGTTTGGGTTGAACACTTTGTTCATACTATCATGTTATGCAAGCTTATTTTGGGTTTATGAACATAAAGCTTCAAGCTTTATGCCAAAGGTTGCATTTTGGCAACATGTAAGTTATCATATCTCTTATGATAACTTGCATGTGAGGCTAAATGCGAACTTATGGCCATGTCTACATGTCATTTAGCACCATATATCATCAATATGCCCAGTTTGATTTTATGCATGCTTTTGAGGCCTAAAAATGTAATATGCAAGTATATGAACATATGTACATTTCATATGCCACCATGTTGAACTTGTGGCTTCAACACCTTTTATGTCATGATTATGCCAAGTTCCCTCTTTCTATCCTTTATGCGCTATTGCGATATGTAAGCGATGGGATTGCGTTTGGGGTTGGGTAAAAGTAAAAGACATAAAAAATATAAGCTTGGGAATTTACCTATTAAGTTAGGTCTACCCAATTGCTTGAAAATTTGTAACATGTTTTGGAAACATGATGGACATGACACTTAGAAAAGATAAGTGTGACCAACTCGAGGTTGGGTTGAGTTTGTAGCGTAAACCTACCCGGAACCGACCGGCTTAACTAGTTGCTACAAATAATAGGACCCAATGTGAGAAGTTGGCCATGTTGTACCTTGAACCCGAGGTTAGACCAAGTTGTGGTGTAAAGCTACCCGGACCCGTCCGGCTTAACTAGTAACCACAACAAGGTCTAATGTGAGAGGTTAAGGCGCATTAAATTAATTAATGCCTCGTGATTAGGGTTAAGTCATGGTCCACTTAATACTTAACCAATTTGGGCTTGGTAGATTAATCAGGGTTGAGTCGTGAACTCATCGTTACACTTAACCAAGTTAATCCATGATTATCAAGAGGGTTAAACCGTACTTAACCCACTAGAAAATACTAGCAATGGGGGCCCACTCCGCAGTAACCCCAAAATTTGTATCATTAAGGCCCTAGGGGCTAGGCTAGGGAGGGGGCACGATTACTGGGCTGGAGGTAAGCGACCAAATAAACGACGGCCGGGTGGTACGCCGATGTAGTTCCGGACGGACTATGGTCGTGCACGTAGTCCGTATTTGGAGAAGTCATCCATGGGTACCAGTTGATCGGGACTGTGCACTCATGTCTATGGTGTCCAGGGGTTGGCACCCTAGGGCTTGATACACCCGAAGGGTGGACCCGGCACAGTTCGACTACAATTATGTTTGGGCCGTATTGACACCAACACATGACGAGTTAGGCTTAGGGAGCCGATCGACTAGACCGTTTGGTTGGACCTTGTATTAGGGTCATTTCATGTTATTGGGCCAAAGCATGGGCCAAGGGATCAATACTTGTTTATTCAAGTCATGTTAGTTTGCTAGTACACCTGTGGTGCAAAACCTTAATCCTGTTTATGCGATGACACCTTTATCTACCTTGTTAGTAAATCATCATGCTAGTATCCTTATGATCATACCTGCTGCTCATGCCAGTTAACTTTATCAGTTTACATTGATTGTAGTTGGGCTTACTCAGACTTTTTGACTGACCTGTTTTCTTTTGCCTCTTTTCTTCCGTTTCCCCCCCCCCCAGGTTCTCAGGGAGGGAATATTGGAGCTTAGCTTGGATTTCTGACCGCTTGCTTGTGGGATTTAGCTCATGTACGGTTTGACATGAAGCTAGCTATGGCTATCACTTCTTTTGGGGATTAGTACTTATGTATTTCAGTTTTATTTCAGTTGATGTTGTTTTATCTAGACTTGTGTATTTGGAAAATTGACATTATGTTGTACCAGACTTGTTTTGAAATGGTTTGAAATCTTCCGCTGTTTTATCTATGTTATTTACTCTGTTTACATATATACATATGTTCTTGTTCTGCCTTGATATATCATTATGCATGTTTACCTGATTCAAACGCCCCTCCAAAGTCAGAGTGCTTGCAAGAGTCACCCTGGCGGAGGTGGGGTGTTACAGGAAGTCGTTCCACGGAACGGAATTGGCTACAGACGTTCAAGATTGGCTTGATAGTTGTGAGTGCATCTTCGAGGATTTAGGGATCCATGATGCAATGAAGAGAAAGTTATCATCACGTTAGCTTCAAGGACGGGAAATGAGTTGGTGGAATGTTGTTAAAGCGGCTGCTCCCGAGGATCAAGTCACTTGGGATCAGTTTAAGACCCGCTTCAGCGATAAGTTTATCCCAACTGCTCAGAAATCAGAATTATTCAGGAAGTTTTTAGAGCTTAGGCAGAATGGTAGGGCAGTCTCGAAATATATTGCTGAGTTCGATACTTTATCAAAATATGGATTATCTCTCATCGATACTGCCGAGAAGAAGAACGGGAAGTTCAAACTGGCCTAGATGGGTACTTGGGGGAGAGACTCATAAACCATATCGATGAGACTTTCGAATCTATTATGGGAAAGGCATTGAGATCTGAGAGCCTTTACCCTAAGTCGAAGACCGATGTTGCTATTACATCTGTAGAGGAACCAAAGCCGTAGGCAAGAGGTGGAGGCAAGAATAATTCCCAAAATAAGAGGAAACAAGACCAAACCAAGGATGGTCAGAATAAGAAGAACAAGAAAGATGGCAATTGTTTTAGTTGTGGCAAGAAGGGCCATTATGCTAGAGATTATCAGGAAAAGCCTGAGGAAAGAAAGTGCTTCAATTGTGGCCAAGCGGGACATCACAAGGATAAATGTCTGCAACCTCCTAAAGAGAAGCAGATTGTGAAAGCATATGTCATCAATGATGTTCCTTCTTCGTCGAATGCCCCGACAGCGGCGTAGAAGGGAAAGGGTGTCGTTATTCAAGGTACGCTTTCTATTTATGATGTTCCAGTTCGAGTGTTGCTTGATATCGGGACTTCCCATTCCTTCATATCTAGTGACCTTGTAGATAAGTTGGAATTGGAACCTGAGATTATCGATAGTCCTTTGGTTGTGACGAATCCGATTGGTGGTTCGACTAGCCTTAGTATGATTTGTTGTAATATGGTCTTATCGAGTCATGGATTTATGTTTGCTTGTGATTGCTTTGTTTGGGCTTTACTGGGTTTGGCATTATTTCGGGAGTCGATTGGCTCCAAGGGTATAGGGTGGCACTGGGTACCTACCTAGTAATGGCAATAATAACTGGAACTAAGGGAACAAAGAGATTCAGGTCGGCTATGACTGGTGAAGGAAGGGCCTTTGGAAGTGTAACGGTACGGATTTCGCCCGACCCGATCGATCGCAAAATCGACCAAGACCGTTCAAAACCCGAATGCGCTAACTCTGGGAATACAACACATCAGAACAAATAACAGAAGACTTTTATTATATCATGATAATGTTACATCAAAGTACAAAATATATCAGAGTACATCAATAAATAATGATACAACAACGGAAGATAAATTTACAATAAAATTAATACAACGCAGCGGAAGACTATCAATGCTCTGGACATAACTTTAAGCTTCGATCCAGATTCCTGCTCAATATATCTGCAAAATAAGCTACCCGACTGCCCGTGTGGAAAAGAGGGCCCCCGAGTTTGCAAAGTGAAACAAACTACGGGTCAGTCATGGGACTGGTGTGAGAAATCTTTACTTAACTTAACTAGTAATAAGGCTAATAACAGGACCATGCTCCTAACGCGGAACAGGTTTACTCCATTGGATTGCCAGTGCATAATTTAAATAAAGTAAATCATTAAACAACGCAATGCTTTTTAGAAGAATGAAACCATTATAAGACTCAGGTCCATCACATAATACAACGCAAGCCAGAGGATAGAGTTTTACCTTATAATGGTCAAAAATGCTTGATACAATAAAACGGATTCGATATTATTATTAGTGTATATATGTTTCAAAATCATTTCAATCATAATGTATCAATCATAGACGACATAGTACCCCATCCTACTATGTCGCCATACTAGTTCTACAATCAAAACCGCATGATGTCGTATTTGAAATTGGGTTTCCATCAAGAGTCAAGGTTAGGGACGATCTTCTTACCGATTCGAGACACTCTAGCAATGTCTCAGGATCCTCCGCAGTGAACCCTTGGATACAGCAGGGCCGGTCCACAAATAACGCTAGTGGATTGGCAATTCCTGAACACACGCTTCCGGTCCTATCGAACCTATAATACGGTCATTGGCGATCAATAAATCTGAGGCCTCGAAATCCATCATCCACATAAGTAAATGTCAGGGCATGTAAAACCCTGATACCACTTCTAGCTAGAAAGAAATGTGTGCACTCCCTGCGTTCCCTTGCTATGTTTCTGACTCTTACCGGGGTGTGAAGATCGCGAGGTCACGCTATACACAAAGCTATGCTGAAAGAGGCTATGCTTTGATCATCAACCACAAAGCTCTGCTTTTCAACAAAAGCCTTGATCATTTGCATCTTGGCATGCCACATTGACAATTCACGCCATGCAATCGATTACTACTAATATATAACCTCTGAGCTCGTGCGTCTCAGAGAAGGGTGTTAAGCAAGAGAATAAATTCTCCGCCACCACAGATATATATTAAATAGAAATCAATTTAATTACATGGAATGAAATTCAATGTCAGACAAACATCCACTTACAAGTCCGTTTTTGGTCTGAACGAAACCAGAGTCACCTTATTCCTCGTCCCGTATGTCCAATACGGAAGTGAGGTGCTCGCATATCCGGACAATCAACAAGTACGTCCGGACAAACTGCCACTTTTAACCCTTTACTAGTAGCTAGCAAATGCCAGGCATCAATAGTCGTCCATTCGATGTGAAGATCGTCGGTCTTCAACCACCGTCTTCATCTTCGACTCTTAATCGTCGTAGTAATTATTCAGAATGGGTTAAACCCGGTCTTTCCGAATAACTCGCGTATTTTTTTTATAATTAAAAATCAAGTGCTAAAATACACATCATACGCCTCATTCCAATTAAGAATATTCTTTTAATAAAATATTCATATTATTAGTGAAAGGTTCCCAATAATTTTATCAAAGATAAATTCTTTCAAATTTATTCTTAAATCTTCTTTTTAAAGATTTATCAAATTCCAAATTGATTTTAATATCAAAAATCATGACTTAATGATTATTCAATTTTAAGAAATTAATTTTATCTTTAACTGGGTTAAAGAATCAATGTCATTTAAAAACATTGTCCACGATAAACCCAAAATCTTTCTTCAATAAATATGGAATTTCCACATAAATCAAATCAATATATGATCGATATAAATTTCCACTCAATTCCAATTTAATTTCTTAGATTGAAAAACATGACTTTAGAAAATTTCTTTTTAAATCTTAATAAAAGATTTATAAATTCTAAATCATATTTTCATAGTAAATTGGGTCAAAGAGCAAATGTCATTTAAAACACAGTTCACAATAAACCCAATTCACATATCAATTTATTCCAATTACTAGATGTAATTGGAAACTCTAATAATCCTAGTTAAAAGATTTATTCTTTCATACAGGGTTTAAAAACAGTGTTATTTAAGACACCATCCACGACAACCCAAAATCCAATTCTTTTATTTCAATATCCTTTTTTTAATATTCTTTATTTAAAAGAAATTCTTTGTTTAAAATATTCTTTATATAAAAGATATTCTGAATCGGAAAGCGACTCAATCATTTACCATATAACTTCAGTTAAATGGATTTCATACATCGTATGTGAATGACAACAAATGATAAATAATCATCAAACCATCCATTCAACATTCAGAGTGAAGTTCACAACTGTATGAGCATTAAAATGAAATAACAACGCTCATCGCAGCCTGTCATCTATCGATTGACATACAAATAAATATTGGGACTAGGGTATATTAATTATCATCCC
Organism: Allium sativum; assembly: GCA_030737875.1. NCBI lineage: Eukaryota > Viridiplantae > Streptophyta > Magnoliopsida > Asparagales > Amaryllidaceae > Allium > Allium sativum. The sequence goes on along the minus strand of CM060927.1, from coordinate 294,830,023 downwards.
AATACCCGTGTGGGGTTTTCAGCCAACAACAGTTCATATAAATTAATAATTGGTTAATGAATATAACCAATTTTAATACTGCTAACATACTGATGATAATGAACAAAACATGTTATTTTATTCCTCATGCCGAATAAAAATGTATTTGACTCGTATAATTTCCTTATACATTTCTAATGTCTAATAAAATGTAATTTATTTATATGACATTATTGCTGATGACAAATGAAAAGATAATTTTCATTCTTCTTTATTTGTATGCAAATTTCTATTTTTAATTTTAAAAAATAAAAGAGGTAATTTTATTTGTTTATATTTCCAATGTATAACCTAAACATAAAAATGTTTTATTTTAAATTGCATACAAACTTTAATGTATACATTAACACATTAAAATGTCACTTTTACTTACATACCAATTCTAAGTTGTATTGTGACAATACAAATGATGCTTTATTTAACATACAAATGCTAATGTATGTTTTATCAAATAAAGATGATTCTTATGTTTGCATATAGATTCTATTATATGTTATGCAAATAAAAATGATTCTTATATTTGCATATAAATTATATTTCAACAAAATATATAAAAATGATACATCCATTTTGTTGACAATCCTCTTTTTAACAAAATGAGTATTTTTGTTGTAACACAAATCTATTTACCGAAAATGCTATTTGTGTTTTAACTCTTTTATTTATCAAAAATGTGATTTTTGTTTTATTTCAAATCTAATTAACAAAAATGTGGTGTTTGTTTTCAACCATCATATTCAACAAAATGTAATTTTTTATTCCAACTATTATATTTTGACAAAAATAACTATGTTGGTTAACTAATTTATTTGGCCAAAAATGTTCATTTTGACAAAGATGTGTATTTTGATTCGACTAATCTATCTTGACAAAAGTGTATATTTTGACAAAAATATATGGTTTAGTTCAACTGATCTATTTTGACAAAAATGTATATTTTGACAAAATGTATATTTTGGTTAACTAACCTATTACGACAAAACAATAAGGATAATGACTTTATTTTGTTGACAAATCAATTTCAACAAAACAATCAAAATGATGACTTTGTTTTGTCGACAAATCTATTTAAACAAAACAATAAAAGTGATGTGTTTGTTTTGTCGACGATTCTAATTCATACAAACAAATGAAAGTGATATGTTTGTTTTATCGACAATTCTAATTCATCAAAACAAATAAAAGTGATAAGGTTTGTTTTGAGAAATCTAATGCGACAAAAATGATAATGTTTGTTCTAACTATTATAATTTGACAAAAGTGACCAATTTGTTTTTAACTATGATAATTTGACAAAAGTGACAAATTAGATTTCAACTATTATAAATTGATAAAAGTGACAAATTGGGTTTTAACTATTTTAATTTGATAAGAGCGAGAAAATGGTTTCAACTTTGGTAATTTGACAAAAGCGACAAAATGGTTTCAACTTTGGTATTTTGACAAAAGCGACAAAATGGTTTTAACTTTGGTAATTTGACAAAAGTGACAAAATGGTTTTAACTTTCGTAATTTAACAAAAGCGACAAAATGGTTTTAACTTTGGTAATTTGACAAAAGCGACAAAATGATTATTTTGTTTCACTTGACGTTTCTACTCAAAATGTTATCTATATTAACAAAACCTTGCCTACCCAAAATGATATTGACATAGCATTATCTAACCGAAATGTTACATTGACATAACATTATCTAACCGAAATGATATATTGATAAAACATTATCTAACCAAAATGTTATTTATATTGACATAACATAAATGTATTTTTACTCTAATGCAATATTTTATAACAAAAATGTTTTTTTTATGCTAATGCAACAATTCAAACAAAAATGACATTTTCTAAATAAAGTGATATTTTCTTTTATTGTCTCATCTTTTAAGTGGAAACAAAATTACATTAAAATTCAATCTTTTTAATGAGAACAAACATTAAAAATGCAAATCTTTCTAATCTATTCTCTTTAAATGAACAAAACGTACGTTTTAGTTTAATTCTTTTTAATGACCAAAAATGTATAATTTGGTTTAATCCTTTTTGATAACCAAAAATGTATATTTTTGTTTCATCTTTTTAAATGACAAAAATGAGTATTTTTGGTCTATTCTTTTTAAATGGCAAAAAAGAATATTTTGACTCATTCTTTCTAAAATGACAATAAAAGCATAATTTCAATTCTACTTTTTTTTATTGTATTTAACAAAATGACAACAAAGATGAAATCTTTATCATAATCTTCATATAATAATCTTTTTATTATAATTCTTTTAAAAAAACTAAGTGAAAATAAAAAGGCAATCTTTTTATCATAATCTTTTATTTATATCTTTTTATTCTAATCTCTTTATACACAAATGTTAAATTTGTTTCAATAACATATTTTGACACAAATGATAAAATTTATTTCAATTTTACATGTTTGATACAAAAAACTATATTCTTATTTCAATAACCATGTTTTGATAAAAATGTTATTTTATATGTTTACGTCTATTTTATAACAAACATGAATATTATATATTTTATATATACAATAAACATATGGTTTTTATTGTATACACAAAATTCTGACAATCATAATTACACCATTCAATTCAGTGGTTCATCACATCACAACACAATCAACATTGAAATAAATATATACAACATCAGCATGAATTTTATATAAAATGAGCATAAATTTCACAACGAAATAAATAATTAATTTTTATTTTAAAATAGAAATCTCACATCGATTTGTCTGAATTTTCAAAGTGCTCCGTTTGAGACCTGGTCTGTTCTGTGTTGTAGAGTTTTCTGATACGAGTCCAACGCAACGAAAATCATCAAATTGTGATTAGATTTGCACAAGTTATGGTATTATAAACTTTACTTATAAATTGAATATAATTAAATATAATTACTTGGCTTAATGACCTCATTAAGGAATAATCATTTCTTCTCTGTTCGTTCCTCCAGTAAATCAAACCCAACTCATCGCCTTGCTCTTCCCCCCGCGCTGGCCACCCAGCACCTCTTGTTGATGATCAGATGTCATCCCTTCGTTCGCCATGACGCCCCTACCAACGCCCACCACGTCGGCCACCTCGGCATTCTCCCACGCCTCAGAATCCGTCCTAAAGTCTTACCCTTTCAGCTCGAAATTCGAGCTATCCTCCACACCGTCTTCGATCTCAATCGTTGATCACATAGAGCTCACATACTTCTTTCATTTTGGCTTTATAAGTTTCAAAAATTACAGAGTGAATTAGGAGAAAGAGAAGTGCGATTTCTGGAGCATTTCGGCCATTGAGATGGTAGATGGCGGCTGGGCATTTTCAGAATTAGGGTTAGGGTGTTTTTAATCCTATTATTTATAATAGTTAATTGTTAAATTTGCATATAAACCCATAATCTCTCAACAGCTCCGATTTCAGCCCAACGAAGGATGCTCCCAGGCAAATACCCCCATTCCGAATCCAATGGACTAGGTCCCGTCAGGCCATTTGATCGTCTTGGCCCACTTTTCTTTAATTTAAAATATAAATCATTAATTTATTTAATTTGATCGTACATTTCAATTTACCGGGGACACATACGGACTCTAAAAATTACAAAAAAATTATTTTTAGTTATGTTTGGATGATACAGTTCTAACAAGATTAATTTTGTCGAATTCCGAGACCGTTTGAAAAATGGTCATTTTCTGGTCGATCCGATTTGACTGAAACTGACAAAACATGTTTTCCTTTGCCACGCTCACATATTAATTCTAAAAATTATGAAACTTGAAATCTAGCAATAATTTGACATTCCGGTTCCAACAAAAGTGGTTTCGTCGAAAACGGAGGTCGTTTAAAAAACGGCTATTTTTAATATTAAAATATATATATAAATTCTATAGGGACTATTCTGAATTTTAAACTGGGCATAACTTTTGATTCCCGCTATGAAATTTCGATTTTTCGGTTTCGTTGGAAAGATATTTTTAAATAGATTTAAATATTTTTGGTTTCACCAAAATCCGGTTTATTTTGAATCCTATACAGTCAGTCAAAGTTCAAATTCAAATTTTCAAACTACCGCGCTATTTCTAACTCCTTTTATATTTAAAATAAAAAATATCGTTCTAACTTCGATTTAAATAAATTTTTCATCGTTATTATTTAAAATAAATTATTTTAAGTATTAAATTTCCAATTAAATTTCTAAAATAAAATTTTTAAATTGGTTTAGAATTTGCGGGTTGTTACCATCTCCCCCACTTAAAATCTTTTCGTCCTCGAAAAGGAACGGGGCCAAAAGTTGTTTAATTAACCAACTCAACTTTTAATTTTAATCATTTTTCAGCTCAGTTCAATATTAAATTTGATTTAGTTAAATTTATCATTCTTTTATATATTGGTTAAATTAATTATCATTCCAATATTTTGATTAGTTAAACTGATTATCAAATATCACAACCAGTAATCAATTAGGTGATTAACTTTTCAAATATATATAACTTTTATATATTGTCAAAAATCATATTTTTAGTGTAAATCACAGCAATAGACCCAATCTAGTTTTGGTTCTCACACCAGTCAATGGAAATATATGGATATACCACTTTTGAAACTCGAACATAAATTCTAATGATGTTTCGAACCACCATCAGAACATCTCCGGCCGACTAAAGTGTGATTCTATGTCTATCTAGTATATTTGAGGTTTCGAATGCACGCTAGCTAGGCGTATATGCAAAATCTTTATATAATCGATTGTCCAAAATAAAATAAAATAATATATTCAAATACGTATAATAAGAATTTAAATTTTCAAAACTAAATTTGTTTTCATTTTATTTTAAAAATTAATACTCTTCACACTTGTTCTAGGATACTACTGATCCCATCTCTAACGAGTTATTCTTACTGGATATTACCAATCCAATCTCTGATGAGTCTTTTGTTAAGTTCTAACGAGTTGTACCCCAAAGATTTGAGCTAACCAGAGCTCTGATACCAACTGTAAAGATACGGATTTCGCCCGACCCGATCGATCGCAAAATCGACCAAGACCATTCAAAACCCGAATACGCTAACTTCGGGAATACAACACATCAGAACAAACAACAGAAGACTTTTATTACATCATGATAATGTTACATCAGAGTACAGAATATATCAGAGTACATCGATAAATAATAATACAACAGCAGAAGATAATTACAATAAACTTAATATAATGCAGCGGAAGACTATCAATGCTCTGGACACAGCTTTAAGCTTCAATCCAGAATATTGCTCAATATATCTGCAAAATAAGCTACTCGGCTGCCCGTGTGGAAAAGAAGACACCCGAGTTTGCAAAGTGAAACAAACTACGGGTCAGTCATGGGACTGGTGTGAGAAATCTTTACTTAACTTAACTAGTAATAAGGCTAATCACAGGACCACGCTACTAACGCGGAACGGGTTTACTCCATTGGATTGCCAGTGGATAATTTAAATAAAGTAAATCGTTAAACAACGCAATGCTTTTTAGAAAAATGAAACCATTATAAGACTCAGGTCCCATCACACAATGCAATGCAAGCCGGAGGATAGAGTTTTACCTTATAATGGTAAAAAATGCTTGATACAATAAAACGGATTCGATATTATTATTATTAGTGTATATATGTTTCAAAAACATTTCAATCATAATGTATCAATCATAGAGGGCATAGTACCCCATCCTACTACGTCTCCATACTAGTTCTACAATCAAAACCGCATGATGCCATATTGGAAATTGGGTTTCCATCAAGATTCAAGGCTGGGAACGATCTCCTTACCGATTCGAGACACTCTAGCAATGTCACAGGATCCTCCGCAGTGAACCCTTGGATACAGCAGGGCCGATCCATAAATAACGCTAGTGGATTGGCAATTCCTGAACACACGCTTCCCGGTCCTATCGAACCTATAATACGGCCATTGTCGACCGATAAATATGAGGCCTCAAAATCAATCATCCACACAAGTAAATGTCAGGGCGTGTAAAACCATGATACCACTTCTAGCTAGGAAGAAACGTGCGCACTCCCTGTGTTCCCTTGCTCTGTTTCTGACTCTTACCTGGGTGTGAGGCTCGCGAGGTCACGCTATAAACAAAGCTATGCCGAAATAGGCTATGCTTTGATCATCAACCACAAAGCTCTGCTTTTCAACAAAAGCCTTGATCATTTGCATCATGGCATGCCACATTGACAATTCATGCCATGCGACGATTACTACTAGTATATAACATCTGAGCTCGTGTGTCTCAGAGAAGGGTGTTAAGCAAGAGAATAAATTCTCCGCCACCATAGATATATATTAAATAGAAATCAATTTAATTACATGGAATGAAATTCAATGTCAGACACACATCCATTTACAAGTCCGTTCTGGGTCTGAACGAAACCGAAGTCACCTTATTCCTCGTCCCGTATGCCCAATACGGAAGTGAGGTGCTCGCATATCCGGACAATCAACAAGTACGTCCGAACAAACTACCACTTTTAACCCTTTATTGGTAGCTAGCCAATGCCAGGCATCAATAGTCATCTATTCGATGTGAAGATCGCCGGTCTTCAACAACCATCTTCATCTTCGACTCTTAATCGTCGTAGTAATTATTCATAATGGGTTAAACCCGGTCTTTCCGAATAACTCGCGTATTTTTTTTACAATTAAAAATCAAGTGCTAAAATACACATCATATGCCTCATTCCAATTCAGAATATTCTTTTAATAAAATATTCGTATTATTAGTGAAAGGTTCCCAATAATTTTATCAAAGATAAATTCTTTTAAATTTATTCTTAAATCTTCTTTTTAAAGATTTATCAAATTCCAAATTGATTTTAATATCAAAAATCATGACTTAATGATTATTCAATTTTAAGAAATTAATCTTATCTTTAACTGGGTTAAAGAATCAATGTCATTTAAAAACATTGTTCACGATAAACCCAAAATCTTTCTTCAATAAATATGGAATTTCCACATAAATCAAATCAATATATAATCGATATAAATTTCCACTCAATTCCTATTTAATTTCTTAGATTGAAAAACTTGACTTTAGAAAATTTCTTTTTAAATTTTAATAAAAGATTTATAAATTCTAAATCATATTTTCATTGTAAATTGGGTCAAAGAGCAAACGTCGTTTAAAACACAGTTCACAATAAACCCAATTCACATATCAGTTTATTCCGATAACTAAATGTAATTGGAAACTCTAATAATCCTAGTTAAAAGATTTATTCTTTCATACAGGGTTTAAGAATAATGTTATTTAAGACACCATCCACGACAACCCAAAATCCAATTCTTTTATTTCAATATCCTTTTTTTTAATATTCTTTATTTAAAAGAAATTCTTTGTTTAAAATATTCTTTATATAAAAGATATTCTGAATCGGAAAGCGACTCGATCATTTACCATATAACTTCGGTTATATGGATTTCATACATCGTATGTGAATGACAACAAATGATAAATAATTATCAAACCATCCATTCAACATCCAGAGTAAAGTTCACAGCTATATGAGCATTAAAATGAAATAATAACGCTCATCACAACCTGTCAATCTATTGATTGATATACAAACAAATACTGGGACTAGTGTATATCAATTATCATCCCAATACCCGTGTGGGGTTTTCAGCCAACAACAGTTCATATAAATAAATAATTGGTTAATGAATTTAACCAATTTTAATGCTGCTAACATATTGATGATAATGAACAAAACATGTTATTTTATTCCTAATGCCGAATAGAAATGTATTTGACTCGTATAATTTCCTTATACATTACTAATGTCTAATAAAATGTAATTTATTTATATGACTTTATTGCTGATGACAAATGAAAAGATAATTTTTCATTCTTCTTTATTTGTATGCAAATTTCTGTTTTTTATTTTAACAAATAAAAAGAGGTAATTTTATTTGTTTATATTTTCAATGTATAACCTAAACATAAAAATGTTTTATTTTAAATTGCATACAAACTTTAATGTATACATTAACACATTAAAATGTCACTTTTACTTACATACCAATTCTAATGTGTATTGTGACAATACAAATGATGCTTTATTTAACATACAAATGCTAATGTATGTTTTTGCAAATAAAGATGATTCTTATGTTTGCATATAGATTCTATTATATGTTATGCAAATAAAAATGATTCTTATATTTGCATATAAATTATATTTCAACAAAATGATAAAAATGATACATCCATTTTGTTGACAATCCTCTTTTTAACAAAATGAATATTTTTGTTGTAACACAAATGTATTTACCGAAAATGCTATTTGTGTTTTAACTCTTTTATTTATCAAAAATGTGATTTTTGTTTTATTTCAAATCTAATTAATTAACAAAAATGTGGTGTTTGTTTTCAACCATCATATTCAACAAAATGTAATTTTTTATTTCAACTATTATATTTTGACAAAAATAACTATGTTGGTTAACCAATCTATTTGGCCAAAAATGTTCATTTTGACAAAAATGTGTATTTTGATTCGACTAATCTATCTTGACAAAAGTGTATATTTTGACAAAAATATATGGTTTAATTCAACTGATCTATTTTGACAAAATGTATATTTTGACAAAATGTATATTTTGATTTAACTAACCTATTACGACAAAACAATAAAGATAATGACTTTGTTTTATTGACAAATCAATTTCAACAAAACAATCAAAATGATGACTTTGTTTTGTCGACAAATCTGTTTCAACAAAGTAATAAAAGTGATGTGTTTGTTTTGTCGACGATTCTAATTCACACAAACAAATTAAAGTGATGTATTTGTTTTATCGACAATGAATTCATCAAAACAAATAAAAGTGATAAGGTTTGTTTTGACAAATCTAATGCGACAAAAATGATAATGTTTGTTTTGACTATTATAATTTGACAAAAGTGACCAATTTGTTTTTAACTATGATAATTTGACAAAAGCGACAAATTGGATTTCAACTATTATAAATTGATAAAAGTGACAGGGTTTTAACTATATTAATTTGATAAGAGCGACAAAATGGTTTCAACTTTGGTAATTTGACAAAAGCAACAAATTGGTTTCAACTTTGGTAAATTGACAAAAGCGACAAAATGGTTTTAACTTTAGTAATTTGACAAAAGCGACAAAATGGTTTTAACTTTGGTAATTTGACAAAAGCGACAAAATGATTATTTTGTTTCACTTGACGTTTCTACTCAAAATGTTATTTATATTAACAAAACCTTGCCTACCCAAAATGATATTGACATAGCATTATCTAACCAAATGTTACATTGACATAACATTATCTAACCAAAATGATATATTGACAAAACATTATCTAACCAAAATGTTATTTATATTAGCATAACAAAAATGTATTTTTACTCTAATGCAATATTTTATAACAAAAATGTTTTTTTTTATGCTAATGCAACAATTCAAACAAAAATGACATTTTCTAAATAAAGTGATATTTTCTTTTGTTGTCTCATCTTTTAAATGGAAACAAAATTACATTAAAATTCAATCTTTTTAATGAGAACAAAACTACATTAAAAATGCAAATCTTTCTAATCTATTCTCCTTAAATGAACAAAACGTATGTTTTAGTTTAATTCTTTTTAATGACCAAAAATGTATAATTTGGTTTAATCCTTTTTTATAACCAAAAATGTATTAAATGACAAAAATGAGTATTTTTGGTCTATTCTTTTTAAATGGCAAAAATGAATATTTTGACTCATTCTTTCTAAAATGACAATAAAAGCATAATTTCAATTCTACTTTTTTTATTGTATTTAACAAAATGACAACAAAGATGAAATCTTTATCATAATCTTCATATAATAATCTTTTTATTATAATTCTTTGAAAAAAAACTAAGTGAAAATAAAAAGGCAATCTTTTTATCATAATCTTTTTATTCTAATCTCTTTTTACACAAATGTTAAATTTGTTTCAATAACATATTTTGACACAAATGATAATTTTTATTTCAATTTTACATGTTTGATAAAAAAAAACTATATTCTTATTTCAATAACCATGTTTTCATAAAAATGTTATTTTATATGTTTACGTCTATTTTATAACAAACATGAATATTATATATTTTATATATACAATAAACATATGGTTTTTATTGTATACACAAAATTCTGACAATCATAAATACACCATTCAATTCAGTGGTTCATCACATCACAACACAATCAACACTGAATCAAATATATACAACATCAGCATGAATTTTATATAGAATGAGCATTAATTTCACAACGAAATAATTAATTAGTTTTTATTTTAAAATAGAAATCTCACATCGATTTGTCTGAATTTTCAAAGTGCTCCGTTTGAGATCTGGTATGTTCTGTGTTGTAGAGTTTTCTGATACGAGTCCAACGCAACGAAAATCATCAAATTCTAATTAGATTTACACAAGTTATGGTATTATAAACTTTACTTATAAATTGAATGTAATTAAATATAATTACTTGGCCTAATGACCTCATCAAGGAATAATCCTTTCTTCTACATTCATTCCTCCAGTAAATCAAACCCAACTCATCGCCTTGCTCTTCCCCCTGCGCTGGCAACCCAGCACCTCTTGCTGATGATCAGATGTCATCCCTTCATTCGCCATGATGCCCCCTACCAACACCCACCACGCCAGCCACCTCGTCCTTCTCCCACGCCTCAAAATCCATCCTAAAGTCTTTCCCTTTCAGCTCGAAATTCGAGCTATCCTCCACACCGTGTTCGATCTCAACCGTTGATCACATAGAGCTCACATTGTTCTTTCATTTTGGCTTTATAAGTTTTGAAAATTACAGAGTGAATTTGGAGAAATAGAGGTGCGATTTCGGGAGCATTTCGGCCATTGAGATGGTAGATGGCGGCTAGGCATTTTCGGAATTAGGGTTAGGATGTTTTTAATCCTATTATTTATAATATTTAATTGTTAAATTTGCAAATAAACTCATAATCTCTCAACAGCTCCGATTTCAGCCGAACGAAGGTTGTTACTAGGAAAATACCCCCGTTTTGAATCCAATGGACTAGGTCCCGTCATCCCATTTGATCGTCTTGGCCCACTTTTCTTTAATTTAAAATATAAATCATTTATTTATTTAATTTGATCGTACATTTAAATTTACCGGGACCACATACGGACTCTAAAAATTACAGAAAAATTATTTCTAGATATGTTTTTACGATACGGTTCTAACAAGTCTAATTTCATTAAATTTCGGGACCGTTTGAAAAATGGCCATTTTATAGTCGATCTGATTTGACTAAAACTGACAAAACACGTTTTCCTTTGCCACGCTCACATATTAATTCTAAAAATTATGAAAATTGAAACCTAGCAATAATTTGACATTCCGGTTCCAACCAAAGTGGTTTCGTCAAAAATGGAGGTCGTTTGAAAAATGGCTATTTTTAATATTAATATGTATATATATATATATATTCTATAGCGACTATTCTGAATTTTAAACTGAGCATAACTTTTGATTCCCGCTATGAAATTTCGATTTTTCAGATTCGTTGGAAAGATATTTTTAAATAGATTTAAATATTTTTGGTTTCACCAAAATCCGGTTTATTTTGAATCCTGTACAGTCAGTCAAAGTTCAAATTCAAAATTTCAAACTACCGCGCTATTTCTAACTCCTTTCATAATTAAAATAAAAAAATTCGTTCTAACTTCGATTTAAATAAAATTTTCGTCGTTATTATTTAAAATAAATTATTTTAACTATTAAATTTCCATTAAAAATTTTAAATTGGTTCAGAATTTGCGGGTTGTTACAGGAAGCATTTTTAAACGATGTGGTGAATAGCATGAGCGTTGTGGTATTCCATAGTAAATGAGTGATTGCTCTTGATTGTTTAGGAATTTATGTTGATGTTCTCTTTGGTTCAAGAATGGTAATAACTTCGGAGTAAATTCAATAGGGAAATTTCGAAGCGATAAGATGTATTCGTTGATCGTGGGGATGCAACTAAGGTTAGGACGATTCAAGTTGGACTTGAACTCGTAAACCATGGTTGTTCGCTAATCTTGGAGATGCAATGAGTAGGAAGACGACTCATGTTGGACTTCAGTTTGTGGGTAATGGATACTCGAGACTGGGTCTGAGTTTGTGGATAGTTGGCGATGATGCCGACTAGAGTTATAGAGAGAATATCGTTGTCGTAAGTTCTAGTAGTCTCTGGGAGACAAATTTACGTTGGACGTGCAGTAGTCTAGTTAGAACTGGGGTTGTTATTTACCCTTGACATATGGCATGGGTCGTCATGCGATCAACGATAGTTTCGAAGCAGGATTGGCGAGGATAGCCAGAGTGCTCGAGTGTTTGGTTGCTTTGTTCATATCATCTCGCGTAGATTGTCTGGATCCGGAGGAGATGTTCCTTGAGTGCTTGTCTGATATTTGTTTAGGCCTTTAGGGCTTGTGCTTGGGGAACGTCGAGTTCGACCAGGATGGTTTGCGTGAGATATAAGCAGTTGTTGTGATTACCACTGAATGATGTCTTGGTTTACTTGAGGAGTGATGGGCAGTCGTGACATGATAAGATGTTTCGATAATGTGGACTGCCCCGAGTTGGACTCGATAGGGCTATGAGATGACTCGAGTGGCACTCGAGAAGGTGGCAAGATAATGGATTGACTTGGGTTGGACTCAAGTTGAAGATGGAGTTGTGGATATCTCTTTTGATGGGGTGCCAAGGAATCGCTGGTAGTTTGAAGTGTTCTAGGCGGACTCGAAGAAGGGGTATCTGGGGACGCCCATTTACCTTGGATCCATTGGACGTGATCTAGTTATCCTTGGAAGATAAACGTACGTTGGACGTGCGGTATTCCGTTTGGAGCCAGGGCTTCCATTGGCCCTTGATATTGGTTGGGCCAGTCATACAGGTACCAACGTATTCATTGCTTTAGCAGGTGATAGATAGGAATTGTGTGACGGATGCTATGGTTGCTATGGTTGTTTCTATTTTTCTTCTCTTTAGTAGGCTATAATCTATAGGATTCTGGCGACGGGAAATGAAGAGATGACGGTATACATGGATGCTTGTGGTACTGGACTAAATGTGGTAGTTGATGCATTGAGTAGGAGACATGCCAGTTTAGATGCTATGTTTCTTGAATGGAAGCAACTGGAGTATATCGCGGGATATGATTTCATACCTAAGTATAGATTGGGTCCAGAGATGTTAGCAAGTTTGACGATTAGACCGACTTTGATTGAGCGGATTGGTTCCACTCAGAGGGACAATCCTAACCTAATAGAAATCACCTCCAAGGAAGAGATGAATATCAATGGTGTGATAATGAGAATGACTGTACTTGGGAAACCGAGAAGAACATAAGGAAGTCATATCCGGAACTTTTTGCCTGAAAAGATTTTAATAATGATAGTTATTCCCTTGTTAGTAAACCGCATGCTAGGATAGGCTTGTTGTGATATCATGTATGTTTGTTTGATTGTAAATGGTTGATAGGCATGTAGGAACCATTGTTGTTTCCTTAGTTAAGGAATTTCAGAGGCGAAATTTCTTGGGGGAGGGGGGGAGTGTAACGACCCGCATTCTACGTATCGGAGGATCATAGAGTATTTATTTTAACGAAGTCGTATAGTCGTGTAACTTTGGGGAACGACCATTGGGGTCATTTCCCATGTTCACGATTTTTGATAATTTTTAAATGATAGTTTTACCCCTGGTGAATCTTGTTTCGCCTACAAATTTTGATTGGTAAGAAGTTTTGACCTGAAACCACTTCCATTGGATTCGGATGATGGTTTACCTTTTCGTAGAGTGGTTACATTAATCAAACGGACTTACCATTTGGGAGATATGGCTGAAATAAGGTTTGGAAGGTGAAAAACAGCTTAATTGGGATTAATTGAGTAATTAGCAGCTAAGCCCATTGGGGATTTCGGGATTAGGGTAATATAAGGGCTGAAAAGGGTTAGAGAAACCTTTCTTTGTCATTTTTACAGCCGCCACTTACCTCTCTTCAACCGTAGCAATAGCCTCCACCTTCTAAATTCATCCTTTTTTCGAAAGGCAATTAAAATCTTTATTCAACATGACAATGTACATAACAAGTTCAACTCTCGAATATACAAGCTGAATAGCATTGAAAAAAAACTATGAAATATACAAGAATATACAGAAAAAAACTCAATGCTATCACTCAAACTACACTAAAACAAAATACGTATGCATCATCAACTATACTTCAAAGAAACAAATCAACCGCTAAGCAAGAAATCCATCCAAGCAAGTAAATGCCAATCATCCAGCAGACATTAATCGCACGAATATCAATTGCATCTACTAAACAATCATCCAGCTTTCCTCTGTATAGCATTAAGAATCATATTGAACAGTTCATCTGCATTCAAACCCACTGTTGAGAAAACTCTTCTATTATGCTCTGCCCAAACTTCAAACACAAAAATCTTCAGAATTCTTAAAAGCATCATACTCCTAGTTGTCTTCCACGTAATTGCCTTAAACAGGTTAAACCACTCATCTCTACTACTACAAGCAGGTTTATGAAACTTCCCAAATGCAAGTACTCGCCACCATAACTGAAATATGAAGGAGCATTTGAAATATAAATGTGTGTTACACTCGGATTTTGCTCTACATAAAACACAGTTGTCATCAGGAATAATCCCTAACTTGAACAATTTATCCTTCGTATTTAAAGCATTAGCCATAATTTTCTAGAGTAAGAAATTCTGCTTAGCATTACTCATCAAGTTCCAAATTCTTTGTACCAAGGAAAGGAAGGTTTATCACCATTTAAAAGGTCATAAACAAGACTGATAGAGTGTTTCTTTCCCATCCATGTAATATTATCATTTGCAGACTTGAAATTAGAAGATATCTCAGATCATAACCTTCTAAGCACAGCTGAACTACAGTGTGACAATATTAGTTCACCTTCATGAATCAAACCATCCACTATAGTTGAATATGCAATACCACTGTTTCTCCTCAAATTGTAATCAACAATATTACTTAATATCAAACTAGTACCAGCCCAAGGTGAATGCCAAAAAGATAACCTAGGTAATCTACATGCAGAACATTGAACAAAAGGAAGGAAAAGGCTTCTGAGCTTCAAAATTTGCCGCTAACTCCAACAAAAAAAACTTGGAATGGGCATTGTCCAGAAGTTTTTCTTACCAATCAAATTATTCTTTACATACTTAGACCATAAGAAAGAATCATCAGTGAAAATCTTATCAATGTACACAAACATAGCAGTTTTATTCCATTGAAAAAGATTAATTATTCCTAAACCACTATGTCTTCTATCTTCGCATAATTTCGAAAAAGCAATAGGAATAATCTTATTAGCAAAAGGATCACCATGCCATAAAAAATTATTCATAGCACTAACTATCATATTAATAAGCTTTATAAGAAGAATGTAATGCCTTGAGTAGAAAATAGTCATCGACATAACAATAAATTGAATAATAGTAAGCCTACCAGCTTGAGATAGTTGACAAGAAGGCCATTGCTTCATTTTATCAATGATTTTTTCATATAAGGCATACATTTGTATTTGGTAATTCTTCCGGTGAATAGAGGCAGTCCTAAATATTTTGAATTATCAGGTAGAACCTTTAAGCCAGACAATTCAACCAGTTCATCCTTTTGATCTTGACTTAATCCAGCAATTTTAATATGAGATTTATTCAAATTAATTTCCAAACCAGTAATCTCATAAAATGACTGCAATACTGAAAGTATACATTGAATGCTACTCAAAGAAGGTTTAGTGAAGATAACAAGATCATCAACAAAACACAAAATGAGTAATCAGTGGATTTTTACATCTAGGATATAACTTAAAATTACCTAGCTTCACTTGATTGATGATCGGGGAATTAGGAAGCTCCATCACAATAATGAACAGGTAAAAGGAAATAGGAACTCCCTGCCTTACCCCACGCTTTCCTTTGAAATACCCATGCAACACATCATGTCTTGAGATTGAAAACATTGGCGTAGAAATGCAAGTATAAATCCAGGCTAAAAAGGGTTTTGGAAAGTTCATTCTCGACAAAATTGCAATTATAGATGACCAAGATACACTATCAATGCTTTCTTAATGTCTAGCTTTAACATACATCGAGGAGATATATTCTTTCTATCATAACCATGGAGCAGCTCTTGAGCAATCAATATATTGTCACCAATAGACCTACCCGGCACAAAAGCTGATTGATTACTAGAAATTAGTGAAGGCAGAACAGCTTGAGTTCTATTAGCCAATACTTTTGAAACAATCTTGTAAAACACATTACAACAAGATATTGGTCTAAAATCAGATACACAGGAAGGATTAACCACTTTTGGCACCAAGGAAATAAAGGTGGCAGTTAATGTAGGGGGCAAAATAGTCAACAGGAAAAAATATTGGATTGCTTCGGAAACTTCTTTGCCAATTAAACCCCAACTTTTTTGTAAAAAACACGCATTAAACCCATCAGGTCCACCAGAACTGGGAGGATCCAAACCAAAAACCGCAGACTTAATCTCATCACTATTAACAGGCTTAATAAGATCCAAAAATTGATAATGGGATAAAAAAGGTAACTCTAAATGATAAAGAGGATCAACATTATGTGAAGGCAGGAACTAGGAGCTAAAATGGAACTAAAGTAGTTAACAAAAGCTTTGTTAATGGCAGCCTGTGAAGGTAAAAAATTACCATCTGCATCATATATCATATAGATTGCCTCCTTCACTTTATTAATCTTCAGAGAATTGTGAAAATATTTTGAGTTTCTATTAGCTTCCAGATCCCTTTTAATATATGTTCTTTGCTTCTAAGATTGAAAATCAATATCCAATAGAATCCTAAGCTTTTCTTGTAACTCCCTCTCAAATAGTTGAAGCTGTGAATCATATGGATTACCTATAATAGAATTTTGCACTTTAATAAGCTCAGATCTCACAGAATTAGATTTCCTTAAGGCATCACCAAAGGTATGTTTAGGCCAAGCTTTGAGATGAAATTTTAGAAGCCTCAATTTATACAATAGTTTATCCATAGGATTCCTTCCTAAATTCTGATTCCAAACCTGCAATAAAATACTGGAAAAATCTTCATGAGATAACCAAAAATTAAAAAAATTGAAAGAAGACTTCCCCTTTTCAATGACATCAATATTTCCCCAGTGTAAGAGAAGTGGACAATGATCAGAAATTGTTAGTGGGAGAGTTTGATACAAAGGACAAGAACAAACGTTTAGAAAGGAGGAGTTAACGAAATTGAGTAGCATAGAAATTAAGGCGGATTAGCATAGAAATTGAGATAGAGCTGCTGGAATACATTGGGAACCGTGCCAAATCAGTTAGAGCTTCAGATCTGAGATTTATTTGTGGCTAAGGTGAGTGATTAACACTTTTATTCACTAATTACGGCTAATTAGAGGTGATTAGTAATAATTAGCGAAATTATACATTACAAAAATCTGGAAAAATATGTAGAAATTCTTAAATATTATTTTATGTCACTGGTGAAAATTTGGGTTAATTTGGATTAAGTTTGCTAATCTTATAGTTAAAACATGCTTAAGGGGATTAAGGGGAAAATCATGCTTTTTGGGCATGTTTGATATAAAATATTCCATGTGATTGATATTTTGGCCTTTTTGGTTGATTCTACATGTTACTACTGTTGTTTGGTATGTTTTGTGACTTCATAGTAAGGTTAGAATGGTTGAAAATGTCGTCGTTTGGCGAAATTAGCTTGCTGGAAAAAATGCAGAAAAACGATTCCTGAAGGGGGTATGGTCACGATTCCTAAAGGGGGTATGCTCACGATTCCTGAAGGTAGTATGCTCACGATTCCTAAAGGGGGCATGCTCACGATTCCTGAAGGGGACATGCTAACGATTCCTGAAGGGGGTATGCTCACGATTCCTGAAGGGGGTATGCTCACGATTCCTGAAGGGGGTATGTTTCACGAACCGCTCCAAGATGATGGTCACGAACCGCTCCAATATGAGGACTCACGAACTGGGGTAACAAACCGGGGGGTGGTCACGAACTGGAGGTTGGTCACGAACCGGGGGGGGGGGGTCACGAGCCTCGAACCGACCTTGATGAAGACCCCGACCACGACCTAAACCAAGATGATGACTCCAAACCGAACCAGATTCAAACTTCTGCCATGCGACGACGATTTTGAACCCTTCTGAAGGTTAACTACAACTCAACCAAAACTCGAGATGCAAAGGAACTCCAAATGAGAAGTTATTACTCAGGATCCAGATGGGAACCAATGAGTTAAATTTTAAAGTTGGGCTTTGCTGCGGAACATGTGCCAAGGGGTTATCGATATCCATAATTTTGGTTCACCACTGAGAGACTGATTATGGGCTATGGATCAGTGCAATGGGGTCATTGTGACTTTCAAGGGCAAAGTGATCGTAGCAAAAAACTGGGTGATCAAAGTGGTGGATATTGTATGCTTTAAGCACTGAGTGAGAGATGTGAGAATGATTGCTATGTTTGATGTTTGTTATCACCATGACATGCACACTTCCACTTTACACTTAATGTTAGTGTTACCTTAGAGTATTGTACATCTTGTTGTGTTAACTCATTGGTTGCGGGTCCAGGTTCAGGTATGATTATTTATACCTGTTATTGTTTTGTTTTGCTGCTATCGGTCATACCAGACTTTTATCTGACCTAGAGTTTTGTGTCTCTTCTTATTACTCTGGGTGCTCCTAAACAGCAGACTAGAGACAGGTTAGGTTGTTATGCACGGGTAGATGTCCGGAGAAGAGCAGGAGGCTTCCACGTACTATTTACATATATTCTCCCTGTGTTGTTGTTGGTCACTGCTTTGGGCATTAGTAGTGTACCTTTTCTACTTTGCTTTTAGAGACAGTATTTTGAGATTGTAATAATGATGGTTTGGATTATAAGCTGTATTTGGATTCCGCTGCTATGATGGTTTAGTCTTCAGCTTAAGCACTGTCTCTCCTGTTTTATGTCAACTTATGTTGTTATTATATTTTATTCCATGTGTTGTGAGGTATAGTACAGGTTCTTTGGTGATTCATAGTTTCAAACCGTTTTCTTTTGATGAGCGTCCTGTGCTAGTCGGGCATTGGCACAATGCATTTCAGGGGAATGTCGGCTGGTTCGGGGTAGGCCATCACAAAATATCAGGTCGTGTTATAGTAGAATATTGTAATGCTCCTACAACACTCCTACATTGTTTAATATTCAAGATAACTTACCCTCTGTTCTTTGATAAGTGCTAGTTTGACATCATAGGAGTTGGTTGACCATTTGCTTCAATCATATTTGTCTTGTTTAGAAGCTCAATAATGTACTTTCTTTGACAAAGATGAATTTCTTTATCTGATTTCCTTTTGACTTCTATTCCAAGAAAATAAGATAAGTCACCCAAATCTTTTATTGAGAACTGATTGTTCAAATAATCTACCAATTTTCTTATTTCAGTTTCACTACTGCCTGTAATAATTAAATCGTCACATATATTAATATATAAGTGGTAGATGATTCACTAATTTTTATGAATAGTGATGTATCAGATCTGGTAGGTGAATAGCCTAGCGTTGTTAAACTTTCTTTTAGTCTTTAAAACCATACTCTAGGTGCTTGTTTTAGGCCATTGATTGCTTTATTCAGTTTGCATACTAATGTTGGATCTTGTGTATAGCCATGTGATTGTTGCATGAATATCTCTTCATGTAGATTTCCATTTAAGAATGCATTGTTGACATCTAGCTGTTTGATTTTCCAATTATTACTTAATGCTATAGTCAATATAAGTCTAATTGTTGAGGGTGTTACCACTGGTGAGAAAATTTCATTATAATCAAAACCAAATTCTCGCGTGAACCCCTTTGCAACAAGTCTTGCTTTATATCTGTTGATAGACCCATTTAGATTCTTTTTTAGTCTATATACCCACTTGCATCCAATTAGATTCTTGTTGCTTGGTGGATTTACAAGTTTCCATGTACAGTTATTCATCATAATAAAGGAAAGAAGGAATAATGGGAATGCAACGATCACATGCCCATTATAACAATGCAACAGTCACGTTCCCATTATAACATAGCAATGGCCATTGAGTATAGTTAGGACTTGTTCAGAATCTTGCACTTTGTGACCAATAGCTTCTAACATGTCGTAGATAAATTTAATTTTGCTCAAATACTCTCTCATGGTAATGTTGCCTTTCCTTATTTTTTGCAATTGCCTTTTGTAAAACATAACTTTAGCAGCTAATTGGTTGTTGAAAGCTTTTATATTGTTGTCCATATCTCATGAGCACTTTTGCAGCCAATTACCCGTGGTAGTAAATTTTGATTGATAGAAGATAGTAACCACGAGCTGGTTAATCGATCTAGCCTATGATATTTCATGTATTCTTTATTGTTGACTATTTTGCCTTCTTGATCAGCAATGAATTTTGGTGGAACATACAAAGTCCCCATGATGAATCCTTCAAGGCCATACCCTTGAATTGCGGTTTCAATCTGAAGTTTCCATAGTAAGTAATTGTCTTCGTCTAATTGTACTGTGATTAGTTGTGATTGTGGACTAATTTCAGTTTTGGTGAGTTTGTCTACAGCTGTAAAGCACTCAATTGTTCCAGTAGCGTTGTCTAAAGCTGATGAAGCAGTGTCAGTAGTCATGATGCTGGGAAAGATTACTCAAAACTCTTTCGAGTTGAAGAAGAGATGGATTGATGGCTGTTAAGCCTTAATGAAGCTCTGATACCATGCTAGAAGATAAAATAGAAGAAACAAGATTGAAGAGAAGTTTTATTATTGATGAATTATAATTATAAGACAATACAAATTGTATATAGAAGCCTTCTATTTGTAATACAAGAAATAAATGTAAATAGGCTTGAATAATAGAAATGTGACTGTTGCATTGTTATAATAGGCATGTGCCCGTTGCATTGTTGTAATGAGCATATGGCCATTGCTAAGTTATAATGGGAAAGTGACCATTGCATTGTTATAATGGGCATGTGACCGTTGCTTTCTCATTATTCCTTCTTTCCTTTATTATTGTTGGTAATAATTTTTTATCTACAATGAGGAGAGTAGAGCTAATTAAATCATTAATATATCCTATTATATGTTTCTGGATTCAGAATTATCAAATTCCTGCTCATATTGTTAATAAGATTAAGTCTATTTATGCCAATTTATTTGGAAAAACAAATATTATAAAGTCTCCTGGACTTAAATATGTCATCCTAAACATAGTGGAGGCCTCAGACTTAAGAATATTAAAGACTTGCAAATTGATATGTCCACAAAATTAATATGTGTTGGAGATGCAGATTAAGGATCTTAAGGCAAGTTAAACATTTGAGGGGGTGAGTAGTGTTTTATGGAATTTATTAATTTTATTGAAATCTTTTTGGATTAAACAAACAATATACAGATCAAAGATATTAAAAAAACACATAATCAATCACCGAATGCAACAAATAAAAGTAAAAAAAAAAAAGCAGTGAAAGGAAAGTACACACCGGGATTTTATACTGCTTCGGGACTCCCTACATCCAGTCCCACACGATGTTGGGTTGATGTGGATTTTTATTTAACAATATCCAATTACAATCCTTGATTCTAGGGCTATAACGGCACAACCAAACTGATTCCAAGTACAGTGAGACTTAGTTGATTTACGAGCCACTACTTTACATCCAATCGATTTCTGGGACACGATCGCACCAAGTCACTTTAAAAGGGATAGGTCCACGCCCTTCTCTTATTAGTTTTTGTATATTTAATAGATAGAACTTGACCTTGAGATCTCTGATTACAAACAACTTATAACTCTTGAGTAGCATTTGAATTCATAGAGATTTAGAATTGAAAGAGAAGAAGAATGATATGATTTATATTGAAATCGACAGAGTACAAGTGTAGAAAGTTAAGAAATTAAGTATAATAATGGTGGAATGTTAAGAGATGAAGAAAAGGATAAAAAGTGGTTAAAAACTCGAATTTTGGAAGATATTTATAGGTTTCCAACAGTCATAACGTTTCTGAAAAAGGTTTGAATTCAAAAGACACTTCTTTTAAAAAAATAAAAAGCCAATTAATGGCTAGTATGTCGACATGCATAAGTGCCTATGTCGACATATGCAAGCGTAATATCAAAAAATAAATTTTAAAACAAAGTAAATAATATTTAAGTAAATTATGGTGAATCCATAGTTAAAACAAACAATATTCCTTTATACTAGAACCTTCTATTCAAAATAACATATATTTTAAAAACTTATATAAAGATATAATATTTTTTTAAGAAACTAAATATAAAATGATATAAAAGTATAAAAATAAAACCATAAATATACTAAAATTTAATATAAACAAGAAATTTGAAAACACAAGTGATTATATCATAGGGATTATTAGCAGAAGGACAAAGTCAACATAAAACTAAGCCATAAAGGATAAGAGGCTAAAATTTTAGCCTTAAGGACAATTTTTATTGTAAAGGGAGGAATTCAAGGGCCAGCTATAATTTCATACTTTACACTAAACTTTGTCCTTATGGCTAATTTTTTTGTCTCTTGTCCTTTTAGCTAAATTTTTTTGTTCATTTTGTCCTTCACACTATTTTCCTATATAATATAATAAAACTACTAATAAATTTGTAAGTAAAGCTTAAGTTAAAAACTCTATTAAACATCAATTTGAAAATATAATTAAAAATAAATTTCAGGAGTTAAAATAAAGAAGTATATATTCATAAATAAAGAAGTAATTTTGAAATCGTTTGAATACAAGATTTAAAATCAAGTAAATAATTTTGAAATTGTTTTGAATGGAAATTTGAAATCAAGATTTAAATTTAAATTCAGAATTTAAATTGGAAATCAGAATCAAGTTCTAATCAGAGTGTTAATAGAATCTCTAGACACATTAACTATATAATTCTTGAACTCTTGATTTCTTGATACTCAGGAGTTTTGAAACTTGAACTCTTTTATTTGAAATTTTGATTCTCTGAACTATACAGTTCTTCAATAATAAATACTTGCATAGATTTCCTGTGTATACACACACAAACACACACACACGCATATATATTCTAGAAAATAGTGTTAGTGTATATTTGATAATAATAATAATTGAAACAAAGTAGAAACAAGGATGTTGTCATCAAAACCATCTTCATCAATGTCTCAATCTCTAATAATCTCCCTCTTTTCGATGATAACAACCTTGGTTATAAAATATACATACCTGATGTCTCGATTCTTCAGCTACTCCCCTTACTTCATTAACTTCCCTTGAAACTACTAACTCCCCCTTAAACTAAGCCCTATTTTATCATTCTCCGCCTTTATCATCAATGAAAACTATAGTTCTGACTAAACTACAGTACTCTTTATTAGATGCTAATACTCCCCCTATTGCCAAGGCATAGTTCTAAAACTAGTATCTAAAACTAAGACTAACAAACCTATAAGTATTCTATATCAAACCTAGTATAATAGTCTAATAATATCTTTAGGTATAAATACTAACAATAATTTTTCTGAGAGTAAATACTAACAATAAATAATAAGGAACATCCATACAAACATATTTATTATTTATTTATGTTGTTTTATAATTACATAAGTATTTTTTAATGAATATATACAAATATTCGAGTACATTAGTTCTTACATGAATATATGAATATAACAACTTAAATATTAATTATTTCTAACAATCGGGGATTTGTGAATTGGACAATTTGGGTAATGAAGACAGAATTCCCCATTTTGTTCAACCACATTTCCATCCTTATCAAAACAGACTTCACTGACACAAATTACTTAATCGTCTTCGTCCATTCCTTAATTTTGATCTTCAACTTCCACTTCTTCTTTGATCTCTTCTTTTCCCTCTTCTCTTCATCTTCCTCCATGGTATTATGAACTTGAATGTTGAAGGAATCTTCTTCAATTATAATTGGATTCTCCTGGTTATCCATTATACATTTATGAAGATTCCTGAAGATCTTCCCATGCTTCTCTTATTCTTTGGTCATTCAGAGTTGAAGAATTTGAATTTTAGTGAGTAATTGAAGGGTGTCTTTCATAGAATCTTCTAGTTTGGTAACCCCTACGTGTGTAGATCGTTGAAATGGACCTTAAGTAGGTGTAGGAAACAAAAAGGAGTTGTTTTGGTCATTATTTGAAGTGGAAGTCATTATTTTAATGTTTTAGAATTTTTGTTACAGAGAAAATGAGTAATAAGAGAAGGATTTTCGATGTGGAGAGTTTAAATAAGAGTTATAACTAACTTTGAAGGGAATTTTTTTTCTGTTATATGTCGACATACCATTTTGCCTATGTCGACATATGTATGTATATTTTGATAATTTTTTTTATTTTCTTATATTTTATACCATATTTATACTAGACTATTTAATTATTTTACTTCATTTAGAGAACAAATCCTACTTCTCTTCTTAATTTAATTTAATTAACATTGCTTCATTTAATGGTTAGTTAGTGCATTTGCAATTTGATTTTCTGTGCTAATGAATTTTAGTGAAATTTTTTCTTTATTTACCTTATCTCTTAGGAAATGACGTCTCACATCAATATGTTTTGTTCTAGCATGATGTGTAGAATTTTTAGATAAATTAATAACACCTAAATTACTGTAGTAAATTGGTGATTTTGTTGTATTTAAACCAAAATCTCTTAGAGTTTGTTGCATATGTATTACTTGAGAATGGGCTAAAGTAGCAGATATATATTCTGCTTTAGTTATTGATAAGGAAATGATATTCTGCTATTTACTAAACCACGAAACCAAGAAATGTCCCAAAAGTGACAAGTTCCACTTGTGCTTTTTCGATCTGATTTAGAACCAGCATAGTCAGCATCACAATATGAAATTGAATTGAATGAATCGGTTTTAGGATAGAATAATCCAAAGTCTAATGTATGTTTGACATATCTTTAAATACATTTTACGGATTTTAAGTGAGTTTTCTTATGTTGTAATTGATATCCAGCGCAGAGACAAACGCTATGCATTATGCCTGGTCCACTCGATGTTATACACAGTAAGGATCTTATCATTCCTCTATATAGTTTATGATCTACATCTTTGGAAGAATCATCTTTACTTAAGGCTTCATTGATTACCATAGGAGTGGGTTTTCCTTTAGTACTAACCATATTAAATTTATTAATTAAATCCATAGCATATTTTTCTTAATTAATATATATTCTATTATCTAATTGTCTAATTTGTAATTATAAGAAGAAAGTAAGTTCTTCCATATGACTCATTTCAAATTCTTTAGTCATAATTTCTGAGAATTCTTGATTCATTTTATTATAAGTTGATCCAAAATTATATTGTCTATATACATTTGTACTGATTGATTATCATTTTCATTTCTTTTAATAAATAGTGTATTGTCTACTTTACCAATTCAAAATTAGATTGTAATAAGTAAGTTCTTAATCAATCGTCCCAGGCTCCAGGAGCTTGTTTTATGTAAGGCTTTCTTTGACTTATAAACGTGATTGTGAAAAAAATTCATCCTCGAATAATGGGGGTTGTTCAACATAAATGTCTTCTTTAACGAATCTATTTAGAAAAGCACTTTTCACATCTGTTTGAAACTACTATGATTAACGAAAGCAAATAGAATTCTAATAGCTTCTAATCTTGCTACGAGAGCAATTGTTTCATCGTAATCTATTACTTCTTATTGACAATATCCTTGAGCAACTAATCGTGCTTTATTTCTTACTACCTCACCAAATTCGTTCATTTTAATTTTTATATACCCATCTGGTTCTTATTATGATTTTATCCTCTGGTCTAGGAACAAGTTCCCATACATCATTTCTGGTGAACTAATTCAATTCTTCTTGCATAGCAAGTATCCATGAATCATCGGTTGATTCTTCCTTTGGATTTTTAGGTTCGATAGTTGATATAAATGCTATATTACTCATATTATTTAATTGATTTTTGGTTCTAACTACAGATTCAATATCTCCTAGTATATTTTCTATAGGGTGATCACTTAAAAGTATACTTCTTTTATTAGGTTGATTAATTTTATTATTTATTTTATTTGATTCATTACTTTTATCAAATTCATCTTCATTTTGATTTAAATATTTATAATTTTCATCAAAAGATAGAATTAAAGTTTCTTCAATAGTATTAGGTTTTAAATTAAAAACTCTATAAGCTTTACTTCTATTTGAATTTCCAATAAATATAGCTTTATCTAATTTAGTATCAAATTTATCTAAATTATCTTTTGTATTTAAAATAAAACATTTACTCCTAATTTTTTCGAAATAAGATACCCTTGGTTTCATTTTATAAAGAAGTTCATATGGAGTTTTATTAGTTAATGAACCGATTAAAATTCTATCTAAAATAAACTAAGTTGTAGCGCATGCTTTAGCCCAAAAACTTCTAGGTAAACTACCATCAAAAAGCATAGTCCTCGCATACTCTTGTATCATCTTATTTTTATGCTAAACCACTTAATTTTGTTGAGGAGATTTAAAAAAAACATGGGTAATCCCCTTTTTATTGCAAAATTTCTCAAAAATTTCATTTTCAAATTCTCCACCATGATCACTACGTATAGTTTTAATTTTCAAAGATAATAGATTTTGAATTCTTTTAGCAATAGTTTTAAATAATTCAAAAGAATCACTTTTATGTTTAAGAAACAACGTCCCGGTAAATCTAGAGAAATCATCAATAATAACAAAAATGTATCTACTATGGTTTATTGGTTGTGTTTGAGACGGACCAAATAAATACATATGTAGTAATTCTAACAGATTTGAAGTGGCAATCTCATCTTTTGACTTAAAATAACTTTTTCTTAATTTCCCTAATTGGCAAACGTCACATAAGTTATCTAATTTGTAATTAATTTTGGGTAATCCTCCAATTTTTGAAATTCAAATGACCAAATCTCTAATGCCAAATCCAAGTATCACTTGTTTGGCCAAAAGACACAAATTTTCATTCCTAAGACGTAAATAAATTTCTTTCTAATTCCTTTGAAAATTATATTTGAATTATTATCTTCGATAAAACACCTATCCTTTTCAAATTTAATTTTATTGCCTTTATCGCATAATTGAATTATACTGAGCACTTTGTGTTTTGAATTCCAACCAAAAAAGTATCAGAAATAGTAGAAGTTTTAGAGTTACTGACATTGCCGATGTCAATCACGTACCCTTTCGAGTTATCACCAAAATTGACCATTCCTCCATCTTCATAGACTATATTATTCAGTAAGTTTGGAATTTCCGTCATATGCCTCGAGCAGTCACTATCCAATATCCATTTATCTCTTTTTATTTGTGCCAACTATCCATTAAATTTTGAATCATCAACATCCATGTAACACCTCTGTTCCTGTACAACACATCGATTCGGTAAAAAACTTGACTTTTCATAATAATTTAATGTAGACTTATGAGACAATGATGAAATGCACACTTTTGAAATGGTGTTATGAAAAACTTCAAAATTTTCCATTTAAACTTTTCAAAATTCAGATTATGAAAACTTTGAAAACCAATGCTCTAATACCAATTGTTGGAGATGCGGATTAAGGATCTTTAGGCAAATTAAACCTAAAGGAGGTGAATAGTGTTTTATGAAATTTATTAATTTTCTTGAAATCTTTTTGAAGCAAACAAACAGTATACAGATCACAGATATTAACAAATACAAAATCAATCAAAAAATGCAAAAAATAAAAGTAAAAGCAGTAAAAGGAAAGTACAAATCGGGATTTTATACTGGTTCGGTGCTCCTCTACATGCAGTCTCACACAACGCTAGGTTGATGCAGATTTTTATTCAACAATATCTAATTACATTCCTTGATTTCAGGGCTATAAGGGCACACCCCGACTAATTCCAAATATAGTGAGACTTAGTTGACTTACGGGCCACAACTTTACACCCAATCGATTTCTGGGACACAATCGCATCCAGTCATGTTAAACGGGACAGGACCACACCTTACACTTGTCAGTTTTTGTAGTATTGACTCAATAAGACTTGATCTTGATATCTTTGATTACAAAAAGCCTATAACTCTTGAGTAGAATTTAAATTCAAAGAGATTTTGATTTAAAATTGAAAGAGAAGAAGAATTATATGATTTTCATAGTGAAATATATTCTAAAAACTTATATAAAGATATAATAATTTTTTAAGAAACTAAATATAAAATTATATAAAAGTATAAAATAAAACTATGAATATACTAAAATTTAATATAAACAAGAAATTTGAAAACATAAGTAATTATAATAAAACTAGTAATAAATTTGTAAGTAAAGCTTAAGTTAAAAACTCTATTAAACATCAATTTGAAAATAGAATTAAAAATAAATTTCAGGAGTTGAAATAAAGAAGTATATATTTATAAATAAGGAAGTAATTTTGAAATCATTTAAAAACAAGATATAAAATCAAGTAAATAATTTTGACAAGAAGTTTGAAATCAAGATTTAAATTTAAAATCAGAATATAAATTTGAAATCAAAATCAAGTGCTAACCAGAGTTTTAACAGATTTTCTAGACACATTAACTATATAACTCTTGAACTCTTGATTTCTTGATACACGTGAGCCTTGAAAATTGAACTTTTCTATTTGAAATCTTGATTCTCTGAACTGTATAGTCTTCAATAATAAATGATTAGTTAAATAAATGATTATTTTTGGGCATTTTATATGATCAAACCATGTTTTAAATGTTTTAAAATAATCACTCATTTGGGGGGTTTAAACGGTAAAATGTGCATGTTATAGTTTGAGATTACATTTACTTGTTCTTTGTAATTATCTCTTGTAGGAATTTTGGAGCAAAAATGGTATATACACATGAAGATATGAAGGAAAACATGCATATACACAAGAGGAGGCAAAGAATTAATTCATTTTATGGATAGTGGAGGCCCCCACCTTTCAACTAGCCCAATTGCTCTTAAGCTTCAGATTAAAGACTAACTGAATAAGACAAAAGGCCTCATGCATTCTACATGACTTATTAGAGGCTAATGATAATTAGAAGCTTCATGAATGAGCATTTTGGGGAGTTCCAAAGGAGAGTGATTAGGGTTTTATAGTTTTAGATCATGTATATATACCCCTTTGTTTTATGTATTTTGGATCTCCTTTTTAGCATATGAAAGTGTGAGTGACCAAATAAATAAAAAGGGCTTCCAAGCCTATTTCTTTTATGTCTATATTATGTCTCTTTTAATTTCTATGCTCTACTTTATGTTCATAGTTTAGATTTATTTACATGCTTTCTACTTCGCGTTCGTAGTTTAGATTTATTTACATGCACTTAGTTTAGTTCGTTTCTTGTTCTATTTAGATTTCTTTCATTTTGCTTTATTTTCCAATGTTGAAACTTACATGTGTTAATATGATAACATACATTAGAAGCAAAGCCCCTATAATTTAGGGGTAACAAAGCTCTCTAAATTATGTAAGTTCAACATTTATATGATTTGTGATCTATCATTTTGTGCTTCATGATAGTGGATTTTGATGTAAGTTTATACATGTGGGTTTGATAACTTATGTTGCATTTGCAAATGAGCTATTCTAATTCAATATAAACACAAGTTACATCAATATTTGCTAAGTGTTTTTTGATTATGAAATATAAGCAAGAACAAAATTTGATGATCTATGTCACTACTTACAATAGTGAATAGATCATGCTTAAAATAGATTTTGCTTTGTTTTCATTTTCATGAGAACAACAAGTGGTTTAATTGTTGTGTTATACTTTGATAGTTTATGTTATGTTAACTAATAACATAAATAAATTACACTTATGATAAATGCAACATTTATGTCACTTAACATTAAAAATAGAGATCATAGATCGTATGTTTGTTAATTTACATAAATATGAGAGGGGACTTACCTCTAAATTGCTCTCTAGTCTCATATTTAGGCCCCAACTTAGTGTTGTATATGACGTAGTTGTATACACAATTATATGATTTTTGTTTCATGATAACAACCAAATAAATATTTTTTTAAATGTGTTTGTTACTGTACTATTCTATATATACATCACAGACAGTAATATAATATTTATATTTAAATAGAATACGACTGTACAGGCATTCATATATTCATACAGTATTTTATTTAAATTGAATATTATATTTCAAACATTCAAACAGTACAAC
Source organism: Allium sativum (assembly GCA_030737875.1). Taxonomy (NCBI): domain Eukaryota; kingdom Viridiplantae; phylum Streptophyta; class Magnoliopsida; order Asparagales; family Amaryllidaceae; genus Allium; species Allium sativum. The sequence continues at coordinate 294,799,652 of CM060927.1, read as the reverse complement.
TATTTATAACTCCACTATTTATTCAATTCACATGAGAGTGTACTTGTAAATAAACTGAATATGATATACAAGTTTGTTTGAACACAATAAAATAATATTTTATTTCATTCAAATTTGTTTATTACAAATATCAGTACAATTTTCTTTTTTTCTGTACATCAGCTCCTCACTACATCTCTCATCACTCAGTTACATTTTATATATATACATTTTCACTTTCGTATTCAGACACATTTACTTTTTTTGTCTTCTGTTTTCACAGCATCCTTCAGTCAGCCCAGTCATCTACATCTATCATATACAGAAACACACACGGTATCTGGAACAGAAATAATTTCATATTCTAGCAGGTAATATTTTTTATTTTAAAATTTTTATTTGCCTCAGATTTCTGGTATGTTTTCTCATCATTTTTCTAATTCGATCTGATTTTCATATCCATCCGACTGTGTCTGGACGGCTTGTGATATTCACAGTGATACACTGTAAATACCACAAGGCAGACAACATATACATATATCTCAATACAGGGACAGGAAAACTTGTCTGGATTGCTGCATATACACACGTGTATATATATACACGTGTGCACTGCCTCGCCAATCCAGTGTGCAACTGAGGAGTAGCCACGTGGACCATCTCGACTCAGTGTAACGATATTAATATGGTCGAGGCAACTCAAAAGCATAAATGGAGCAGCATGATGAATGCAAATCAACTCAAAATGGACAAGGCAAATATGAAGACAGTTCTGCCAATGTACAAGTGAGATTAGTTTTGGCAAGAGTGCATGGGAATGTAACATGCACACAAACATGTATGGTGGCAGATCAGAACAGCAATGGTAAAGCATGGGTGAGCACAAGTGTGCAATATACAACGATGCAACAGCAACGGATGGTGATGGTGTACACATGGTGCACAACTTACAGTTCACATGAATGCAAGCACATGCCAAGGTAAAAACAAGCAGTGCAAAGCATGCAACAAGTTATCAATATAGTAAACAGTTCTTAAGCAAGGCCAAGCACAGGCTCAACAAGTTCAAGAGACAGTGCATAAAACAGGCTCTATCATGACTGGACAAACATGCAAGATCAATGCATTGAAGCTCATACTCAAACATGGATATGTAGTATGACTAAACTATGGAGCAGCATGTATTCATGACACAGCATATGAATGGTGCAACAAGATGGTACATGGGATCAGCACAAACTAGCTTAAAGTGACAGTTCATTTACATGGATGAGCATAAGCATAGATGGTGAAGCTAGATGGCATGGATGGTGAAGTATAACTATATAGCTCAGCAACAATTATGTGATCATGCATCAATGTTGAGACGACCCCAAACCCCGTACTGACGGCGGCAAGGGTAATCCGTGGAATATAACACAGAAACAGATAATAGCAGAATAGAATGAAATAAATACACCAGATAATGAACAATAGAATATACTAGATAAAAGTAATCATCAAAGTTACACAGTATACAGGATCATACTTAGTACAAATACAGTTCAACTATACATATATGTCTACAGCGGAAAAACAAACATAATGTACAATAGGAGTTGAACAGCATAAAAAGAGATAAATGATAGAATCCATCTTCAGCTCCAGCTACCCAGAAAGAACCAGCTAAACCTGAATACGAGGCTGCCGGTGTAGAAAAAGGGGCACCCGAGTTTGAAAGTGAAACAAACTACGAGTCAGTCATGGGACTGGTATGAGAAATCTATTCAACACATTTAATATATGGCTAATCACAGGACCACGCCACTTTCGTGGAACGGGTTTTCTCCATCGGATTGCCAGTGCTTTAAAACAAATCTTTCTTTTAAACAATGCAATGCATTTTATAAAAATGAAGCCATTATAAGACTCAGTTCCCATCACACAATGCAACGCAAACCGGAGGATAGAGTTTTAACCTTATAACGGCCAAAATATGCTTGATACGAATAAAACAAAGGCATTTGATATTATTGCTAGTGTTTATATGTTTTGAAAACAATTTCAAATCATAACTATCAATCATAGACGACATGAGCGTCCCATGCCACTATGCCGCCAAATATAGGTATACAATCAAAACCGCACAATGTCGTATTTGGAAATTGGATTTCCGTCATGAACCAAGGCAAAAGATAGTCCTTACCGATTTCGAGACAATCTAGCCCATGTCTCCGGAACAGCCGCAACTGCCCCTTGGAGCGACAGGGCCGGTCCACACGGAGTGGATTATAGTGCCTGAACAATACGTTTCTCCGCCCTTTGGGGCGTAAATGAGCCAACGAATGACTCCATCGGACCCGGATCGTCCGATCAAACCGAGGCGCCTCGCAACAGCAACAACCACAAAGGTGAAAAGTATATAAATGTCAGGGCTGGCAGGTCATTGACACCACCCTAGCTAGAAAGAAACGCATGCCCTCCCTGAGGTCCTTCTCCCATTTCTGGTTCATACCGGGGTGTGAGGCTCGCGATTTCACGTTATACACAAAGCTACACCACACCGGCGGTGCTTTGATCATCACCACAAGACTTTGCTTTTCAACAGAAGTCCTGATCATTTGCCACTTAGGCATGCCACACTAGCAATTCATGCCATGCGACTAATGTCCATCGATATATAACCTCTGAGCTCGTGCGTCTCAGAGAAGGGCGTTAAGCAAAAGAATAAATTCTCCGCCGCCAAACAGATGTATATTTAATAGAGATCAATCAACACAGAATAAAATCCAATGTCAGACACACAGTCCATTTACAAGTCTGTTCTGGGTCTGAACGAAACCGGAGGCACTAAATACCTCGCAAACCCATCGATCACCACGTACGTCTGGACGATCACCACTCATTATCCATATTTCGGGATGCCTCCCAATCAGGACCTCGGTTACCATCCAAACGAGGTGAAGATCTCCGGTCTTCGACCACCGTCTTCATCTTCAACTTTCAATCGTCGGTCAATTATTTGAAATGAGAATTAACTCGGCCTTTTCAAATAATTCACGTATATTTAGAATTTCAAATCAAATTTATTTCAATGGTTAAATCATTCGACAATACCAATTTTGTTCTTTAATGTAATTTTCACACCAAACACATTCAACCATCAAATACCACATAAATCGAGCAAATTCAGTTTATTTCCATTCCATATCGTTTATGATATTTTATAACAATTTATCGCTATTTTTATTTATTTTAAAATAGCTAATTTATTCAAAACGACGCTTCGGGCCATAACGCGGCCGTGGCGCTGTTTTTCTTCAGATTTGATTTACACATATTTGAAAATCTAACCGTTGGATCTTCACAAAATTTACATCATTAGAAAGGTCTTTTCAAAACGAATCCAACGGTTCCAGTTTCAAGAAAATCCGAGGGTCGGATCTCCCGGTACAATCGTTTGAAGTTTCGATTTCAAAATACGAACTACAGCGTCGTTATTCGATTTAATATAATTATATATATATATATATATATATATATATAATCGTTTTGGGCGCTGTTTTTCTTCAGATTTGAATTAAACATTCCAGACAATCCAACCGTTGGATTTTTACAAAGGTGGTGCCCTTGGAAAGATATTTCCAAGGCGAACCCAACGGTTGCGGTTTCGGGAAAATCGAATAGTCGGATTTCCCACACTAGTTGTTTGAAATCACAGTTTCAAAACACGAACTGCATGGCCACGTTTCATTTTAATTTTCTTTATATTTATATATTTACATAAATATAGTTAATTCCACAATTTCAATATCGTTTTCACTTCAAATATTTCACTAACGCCTTTAAATTTTGGAAAAATTCGCCATAACCTCCTTTGTATGGGAGGGGCTGGGAAAATTCCCAAATAGCCACACGGGCGTCTCATGTCGAAAAGAAAAAGAAAAAGCCAAGCGGCTAGCCAGCAGGCTCATAAAATCATCACCCAAACAAAACAGTAAATGTGTACCTATTTGTCGGGCACAAAATTTTATTCCTCTTCTCTAGCCCCTTTGCTATAACCTGTTCAATAAATATGCATGTACATATATACAGTTCTTATCATTTATCATTTTCCATTCAACTTCATATTTGATTCCATTTGGTTTAAAAACACCATTCATTCTAATGTTGCATGCATAGGCAAAAATCATATCATTAGCTAATTAATGAATATTTTAACTCATGCATATTTATTTGAACGAGTGGCTATTTTTAACACTACACATTTCAACAATTCATGTATATAATAAAAATGTGATTTTTATTGTAAAACAATTTATTTCAAAACGAAATTATTTTATATAGTTTATATAGGTGGTAAAAATAGGATTTTATTATAAAACAATTTCTTTTAAAACGAGATTATTTTACATAGTCCATATAGTTGATAAAAGGTGATTTTTATTATGAAACAATTTATTTCAAAATATGAATACCATTCAACACATGAATTTCTAATCAACGAATGAATATCAATTCAACACATGAAGGTTTTCTATAGTTTCTATATATAGATAAAAATGTGATTTTTATATTTAAAACACGAATACCATTCAACACATGAATTTCTAATCAACGAATGAATATCGATTCAACACATGAAGGTTTTCTATTCAACGAATAAATATAGTTTCAGCAAATGAAAATAATTCAAACACATGAATATTATTCAAAATTTCGGTAGCATAACGGCAGGGTAGTTAAAACCGAGGCCGTCCCTAGTACGGCTCCTCGCTCTACCTTAAAACCTTGCGGTTTTTGACAATAGGGATGATGCATCTAGTTCGCACGCAGGCGGCATGTATATTTTTATTTCATTTCGACAAACTAATCCTATGTGGTTTCAACCAAATATTTCTCAACCACAAATGGGTATTTTTCAACCATAATCAATCAATATCAACCAAAAACTATCCCAAACAACCATTTGCTATCAATCAATTTTCACACCAATCACAACCAATAAATATCGTCCATGGTTTGTGGACGAGGGGCGTATATATATATATATATATATATATATATATATATATAGCAATTCACTTCTATTTCAACACATATATAATTTTTACAACGCATATACAACTTATACATCGAACGTATGACTTATACAACGCTTATACAAGAGGTGTACAACGCTTATATAACTCATACATCGACTATATAATTCATACATCGTCGTTTTCCATATCATTTATAAATTAGAAATCTCACCTTGGGTTCCACTCCACCAAAAATAGCAGAAGGCTCAGAAAAATATGCGGTCTCTTCTAAAATGCAGAAGACGTCCACACGGTCACGATGTTTCCTGTTTCATCGAATTTCGTTAACACAGCAAAAAGATATGATTTTTCGATGTTTGCAACGGTTTTAAACTGTTAAAATCAGTTTTAAATTAAAACAGCCGATACCTTTCAAAAATCTTCAAAACTAGGTTTGAATTTTTCGATCAATCCGTGCAATGGTTCCACGATCGGGTTGCGCAGGGTCGAAGATCTACGTGAGGCGCACGTGCGCCAGGGAGGAGGGCCAACTCGGTGGCGCCAGGCGATGGCGGCGGCGGCTGGAAGTTCGAAACTTCCTGACGTCGATTCTCCCTCCACAGGCATCGAAAAATTCCAAACTTTATATGGATTTGAAGATCTCGAGAAAATCTTCAAAAAGTTCAACTGTGGCACGAGCTAATTCGGCGTGGATTGATCGGAAAATGAGGGGGAAGGTTTTGAACGTTTTCCGCCTTCGATCGGGGAGAGAGAAAAAGGAATTTTCTTTTTTTTTATATAAAAAATTATGATTGGTCGGGGAAGTTTTAAAGGGGTTTTCTGACACGACCACCAATTGAAACCCAACGACTGTCGTCCCTAGCGTTTTACCCCCATTCCGAACACAATGGGATATGTTTCGAAGGCCCATTCGACTGTTTCAATCTGTTTCCATTCAAATTAAAATATAAAACTTTCAATATTTAATTTGAACGTACATTTCAATTTGCCAGGGCCACAAACAGATTCGAAAAATTCCAGAAAAATAAATCTAGCTATGTTTTGACGATACGGTCCCAACAAAACTGGTTTCGTCGAATTCTGAGACCATTTGCAAAAAGGCCCATTTCTGGTTGATCCAATTTAACTGTAATTGACCAAAACACATTTTCCTTTGCCACGCTCACATACTAGCTTCAAAAATAATGAAATTTGGAATCTAGCAATAACTTCCCATCCCGGATCCAACAAAAGTGGTTTCGTCGAATTCTGAGGTCGTATGCAAAATGGCCAATTTCACGGGCTATATAAATTCCATAGCGACCTTTCTGAAAATTCATTCGGCCATAACTTTTGCTTTCCGCTATGAAAATTCGATTTTTCAGATTCGTTAGAAAGGTACTCACTAACAGATTTAAATATTTTTGGTTTCGTTAAAATCCGTTTTGTTTTGCACCCAGTACAGTCTGACAAAGTTTGAATTCAATTTTTGAAACTGCAGCGCCATTTCAGGCCTTGTTTATAACTATAATTAATTATATTCGTTTTCAATTGTCGATTCAAACTCAGTTTTCGTTGCTATTATTTAAAATATTTATTCTAAATATTTAAAATCCATTATTTTAGCCAATTTAGAAAATTTAAATTGGTTCAGATTTTCTGGGTCGTTACAATCTCCCCCACTTAAAACTTTTCGTCCCCGAAAAGGAACAAAGTCGAAAGTGGTTTGATTAATCAACTCTACGTCCGATTTGGCTTCCATTCTCCAACTTTTCAGTTTCTGAGAATTTTCAAATTCTTCAAAAATTTGGCTAACACCCGGAATTTTCGAAAAATTTCGCCATAACCTCCTTTGTACGGAGAGAGGTTTGGAAATTTATTGGGCCGTATTAGGTACCCAATAAATCCTAATAAGCATACACATATTTATAGTGATATATTCTGGTGTTTACAGGGGAGCATGTATTGATAATAACTCCATAGAATAAATTCTCGTCGCCCTGCCCCGTGTGGGAAATAAATAGTCCATGTGCCGTATCTAATAACTAGAGAGACGTGATTATTGTCAACTCCACACCCGTGTGGGGTTTTTATTAATCTGGAAATTTAATCGTTACAATTTAAATAGTCCATATCAGTCATCAGTTCAACCTGTAAAATACAGTCATCGCCATACAAGCCTCTCGCTCGTATGGTAAATCTTCCACCTCGTCACACAAGCTCCAAATGCTTATGTGGTATACGATGAAGTATGCCTATCTTCTGAAGTATGCCATGTAATGTAGTTCAAAATTAATTGTTACTATCCTATGGCGACATTTATTATTTCACACAGAAAAACCAGCACTCCGCATCCAATAGCATTCACAGGAGTTGGTATAATAATATTTCGCATCCAACTCATTAAGGTTTACCTATTGGTCGGGCACGCAAATAAAATCTTTACTCAACAGCTAATCCATTTACCAGTTCAAACGTATATAATACACATGTACATATATTTCTATTTATTTTCTAATCAGTTCAATGTGTGATATAATCGAATAAATTCTAACATTATTCTATTGTTGATCAAATTAACTATCGTTTCAATAATTTTAATTAATCTAATCTACAATCACACAACACAACTAACAAGCAATTTTCTTTTTAACTTTTCAAAACCATTTAAATTAATTCCTATTCTCCTTTTAAAATCATTCAGACTATAGAGTTAAAAGTGCACATCCATGGAAAGAAAATAACAATAGAATAGAGAATTAAATGGTGATGCAAAGTAGGGTAAATGTACCTTGCACCAGAGTCAATCAGAGATATCTACTCGGCATATGGGATAGGCTTTCTGAATGCTCTCCTCAGTTTCCCAAGTACAATCTCGCGGATCTCCACTCCATTGCACTTTGACTAAGTGGACCTTCTTGTTCCTCAGTTCTTTGGTTTCTTTGCCGATAATCTTTAGCGGCTCTCTTCTCACAGCCAATTCTGGAGTAATTTCAATATCCTGCTGAGCTGCTTCTTCCACGATCAAGTCTGGATCAAGAACGTGCTTTCGAAGTTGAGATATATGGAATACATCATGAACTCCAGGCAACCAATCAGGCAATTTGACCCTATAAGCAAGAGTTCCAATCTGTTCCAGGATAGGAAACGGGCCAATAAATTTGGGCGCCAACTTTCCAGTTTTACCGAACCGGATAACTCCTCTCATCGGCGATACTTTCAAATATACATAATCGCCAACAACAAAGGATATATCTCTTCTTCTCCTATCGGCATAGCTCTTTTGTCGGCTTTGAGCGGCCAATAATCGTTTCTTTGTAAAGTCGACTTTGTCGGCAGCTTCACGTATCATATCTGGCCCCAACACAAGTCTATTACCAGGTTCGACCCAACAAGCAGGAGATCGGCACGGTCTACCATACAATGCTTCGAATGGCGACATTGTCAGACTCGCCTGGTAGCTGTTGTTATAAGAGAATTCAGCCAAATGCAGATGGTCTTCCCATGATCCACCGAAATCTAGAACACAAGCCCGCAATAGATCTTCTAAAATACGATTCACCCTCTCAGTCTGACCGTCTGTCTGAGGATGATAAGCGGTGCTCAAGTTCAACTTCGTTCCCAGCTCGACTTGAAATGCTTCCCAGAATTTGCTAGTGAATATTGTATCTCTATCACTGACTATACTGAGCATCACTCCATGTATTCTAACTATTTCCCTGAAGTAAATCTGCGCCAGACTCCGAGCAGTTCTGTTTGATCTGACAGGTATGAAATGGGCGGTCTTCATGAAGCGATCTACGATCACCCAAATACTGTCATTCCCCTTTCTGGTTCTGGCAGACCATCAATGAAATCCATAAAAATATGTTCCCACTTCCAACCAGGAACTTCTGGTGGTTGTAACAATCCAGCCAATTTCTGTTGATCGCTTTTGACTAGCTGGCAAGTAGGGCATCGACTAACATATATCGAGATGTCTCTTTTTAACGACTTCCACCAGAATGTGCGCTTGATATCGTTATACATTTTATTCACACCCGGATGGATACTGGGCTTAGATTTATGGCATTCATCAAGCACATCTCTCCTGAGTTCAGGAATTTTTGGAACACATATTCGTCCTTCTAAACTCAGAATCCCTTCGCTGTCGAGCTGGAAATCTAAAGCATTGCCTTCACGAATTCGCTGACTCATTCCTTTGATAAATTGGTCATCTTTTTGGAGAGCCGATATCTTGTCAATCAAAGACGTCGCAATGATGAAACTGGCGATCATTTCATTCTTTCGGCTTAACGCATCAGCCACGACATTGGCTTCCCCTGGAGTGTATATAATTTCAAAGTCATATGCTGCAAGAAACTCCAGCCAACGCTGCTGCCTCAGATTCAAGTCCTTCTGGGTGAATAGATACTTTAACGACTGATGATTTGTAAACAGCTCGAATCTCTCACCCAGAAGATAATGCCTCCAGATTTTCAAAGCGAATACTATAGCCAATAACTCAAGATCATGAGTTACGTAGTTCTTTTCGTGCGGCTTCAGTTGGCGGCTAGCATAAGCAATCACTTGGCCCATTTGCATTAACACTGCGCCAAGGCCTTCTCTTGAAGCGTCAGTCCAGACTTTCAAATCCTGATTGCCATCAATGATGGTTAACACTGGAGCTGTCGTTAATCTTAACTTTAGCTCTTCGAAAGCCTCCTCACTTTCTGGAGTCCATCTGAATTTAGAGTGCTTCTTCATAAGCTTCGTTAAATGACCAAATATCTTTGAAAAGTTTTTAACGAACTTCCGGTAATAGTTAGCCAATCCGAGAAAACTGCGGACTTCAGTGGGAGTACTGGGCTGTTTCCAAATCTGAATAGCTGTGATTTTGCTTGGATCCACAGCGATTCCTTCTTTCGATACGACGTGGCCTAGAAATTTTACTTCATCTTGCCAGAATATACATTTGGAAAACTTTGCTTTCAATACATTCCTTCTGAGGATTTCTAGAACCTGTTCCAAATGCTTTTCATGTTCGGCCTTTGATTTAGAGAAGATTAGAATATCATCAATAAAAACAGAAAAAATTTATTCAAAACTCCTCTGAACACTCTATTCATCAGATCGACGAAGTAAGCTGGAGCGTTACATAAGCCGAACGGCATTACTAACCACTCGTAGAATAAGTCGGGACCTCTGAATGCTGTCATAGGTACACATTCTTCGGCAATTTGAAGTTGATGGAAACCTGTAGCTAGGTCCATCCTTGAGAATACTTGTGCTCCATTTAATCTATCCAACAAATCATCAATCCGCGGCAATGGATATTTGTTCTTTATCGTCTGTTTGTTCAAATCACGATAATCCACACATAGACGTAGAGTACCGTCAGATTTTGGGACAAACACCACTGCTGCTCCCCAATCAGAGAAACTGGGCCTGATTAGACCCTTCCATACTAGCTGTCGTGTTTGATTGTCAAGTTCTTCTTTCTCTTTCAAGGACATTCTTCGAATAGCGTGAACTACCGGCCTTGCATTCGGAATTAAAGCAATTTTGAAATCTATTTCTCTCTGCGGAGGTAAGCGAACAACTTCTTCGAACACATCCGCATAGTTCTTGACGACAGGAATGTCTTTGATGAGGTCAGGAATATTCTCTGCGACTTCTGGGATATTTTCTATTTGAGCTGGAGAAACATCGAGAGCTGACCAGAAATCTTTTCTATTTGAAGTCGGGCCTTCACATGGTATGGTTATATAATTCCCCGATTGGGCCGTTGCTTTAACCACTCTCTCGGCGCATCTAACCTCAGCTTCGTATTTGGTTAGCCAATCCAACCCCAATATAAGATCAAACTCCTTAAAATTCATGACGATGGAGATAGTAGGGAATTTATAGCAGGAGAAAGAGACAGGTACTGCACAAACCCAGCTGAGATCGATGGAACCCCCAACCGGATTTTGGACAGTCATTGGTTCTTTGAGCTTCCTCATTTTCAAATCTAACTTCTTAGCTGCATTCTTTGAAATAAAGCTTCGTGACGCGCCTGTGTCAAACAGTACTTTAACTGGAATATTTTTGACATTAAGCGTGCCTTCTAAAACATCAGACCTTCCCTGTCTATCTGAGGGTGTTGAGGTTTCTGCTACTTCATTTACCTGAGCCTCCTTGGTTGCCCTTAACAGCCGGCAATCCTGCTTTATATGGCCAAACCGATGGAAAATGCTACATTCTCTGGTCTCTTGAAACTTGTTCTTTGACTTCGGTTCACTCTTCTTTAGTTTCTTTAAAGATCTGCATTTTCCTTGCAAATGCCCTTGCTTATGGCAGTTATTGCATACGGCGGTCGTTACTAGTTCTTTCTCTGATCTGGCCCTTTTTCGATTTACTTTGGGCTCCTTACCGACCTCTGACGTTGTACTTGCCTCAGGATGATTAGTTTCAGACTCAATTTTATTACTAGAGCTGACTTCCTCTTTGTACTGTAACATACCTTTCTTATCTGGATCTTCATATTGATAAGCCATATAAATCATTTCAGAAAAGGGGAGCTTCACGTTCCTCATTACACTGTTCTGATATTTTCTTTGAAGCCCGTTGATGAATCTCATATTCTTCCTCTTCGGATTCTCAATTAGATGAGGAGCAAAGTGAGAAAGTTCATTGAATTTCTTATGATATTCGGGAATGGTCATATCTCCTTCTATCAAAAAAGAAAATTCATCACATAGTCGTTCAATTGCTTCTGGAGGAGTAAATCTTTCTAGGAAAATCACTTTGAATCTGTCCCAGGTGATATCACCTTCTGGATTATCCTTAACAACAGAATCCCACCAGAATAAAGCTTCGTCTTTGAGTGCCCAGGAGGCCAGTAATCTTTTCTGGTCATCCCTTAGCTTTAATCCTTCGAAGATTTTCTCAGCCGAACGAACCCAAGCTTGTGTTCTCATAATAGATTCTTCGCCCGAGAACGGCTTTCCACCCAGATTTCTATATTTCATATATAGGGCTTCGATATCCGGGTCAGTATCACTTCTTCTGTTTTTGGCACTTATTTTCTAGTTCCTCTGCAAATAGTAGATCAAGTGTCAGGTCACAGATAAGATATTTCAAAATATAGAGACAAATACTTGAATGTAAATGTGTCTATCGAGGTGTTACTTCATTCTGCCACTCATACTAGGATATTATTGATCATATCTGTAATGAGTTGCCCGTCCTAGAACACTACTGGTTCTATTTCTGACGAGTTCGTTCAAATGTTATATTCCAGAACTAAGCTTAACCAAAGCTCTGATACCAAATGGGACGACCCCAAACCCCGTACTGACGGCGGCAAGGGTAATCCGTGGAATATAACACAGAAACAGATAATAGCATAATAGAATTAAATAAATACACCAGATAATGAACAATAGAATATACTGGATAAATGTAATCATCAGAGTTACACAGTATACAGGATCATACTTAGTACAAATACTGTTCAACTATACATATATGTCTACAGCGAAAAAACAAACATAATGTACAATAGGAGCTGAACAGCATAAAAAGAGATAAATGATAGAATCCATCTTCAGCTCCAGCTATCCAGAAAGAACCAGCTAAACCTGAATACGAGGCTGCCCGTGTAGAAAAAGGGCACCCGAGTTTGAAAGTGAAACAAACTACGAGTCAGTCATGAGACTGGTATGAGAAATCTATTCAACACATTTAATATATGGCTAATCACAGGACCACGCCACTTTCGTGGAACGGGTTTTCTCCATCGGATTGCCAGTGCTTTAAAACAAATCTTTCTTTTAAACAACGCAATGCATTTTATAAAAATGAAGCCATTACAAGACTCAGTTCCCATCACACAATGCAACGCAAACCGGAGGATAGAGTTTTTACCTTATAACGGCCAAAATATGCTTGATACGTATAAAACAAAGGCATTTGATATTATTGCTAGTGTTTATATGTTTTGAAAACAATTTCAAATCATAATTATCAATCATAGACGACATGAGCGTCCCATGCCACTATGCCGCCAAATATAGGTATACAATCAAAACCGCACGATGTCGTATTTGGAAATTGGATTTCCGTCATGAACCAAGGCAAAAGATAGTCCTTACCGACTTCGAGACAATCTAGCCCATGTCTCCGGAACAGCCGCAACTGCCTCTTGGAGCGACAGGGCCGGTCCACACGGAGTGGATTATAGTGGCTGAACAATACGTTTCTCCGCCCTTTGGGGGCGTAAATGAGCCAACGAATGACTCCATCGGACCCAGATCGTCCGATCAAACCGAGGCGCCTCGCAACAGCAACAACCATATAGGTGAAAAGTATATAAATGTCAGGGATGGTAGGTCACTGACACCACCCTAGCTAGAAAGAAACGCATGCCCTCCCTGAGGTCCTTCTCCCGTTTCTGGTTCATACCGGGGTGTGAGGCTCGCGATTTCACGTTATACACAAAGCTACGCCACACCGGCGGTGCTTTGATCATCACCACAAGACTTTGCTTTTCAACGTAAGTCCTGATCATTTGCCACTTAGGCATGCCACATTAGCAATTCATGCCATGCGACTGATGTCCATCGATATATAACCTCTGAGCTCGTGCGTCTCAGAGAAGGGCGTTAAGCAAAAGAATAAATTCTCCGCCGCCAAACAGATGTATATTTAATAGAGATCAATCAACACAGAATAATATCCAATGTCAGACACACAGTCCATTTACAAGTCCGTTCTGGGTCTGAACGAAACCGGAGGCACTAAATACCTCGCAAACCCATCGATCACCACGTACGTCTGGACGATCACCACTCATTATCCATATTTCGGGATGCCTCCCAATCAGGACCTCGGTTACCATCCAAACGAGGTGAAGATCTCCGGTCTTCGACCACCGCCTTCATCTTCGACTTTCAATCGTCAGTCAATTATTTGAAATGAGAATTAACTCGGCCTTTTCAAATAATTCACGTATATTTAGAATTTCAAATCAATTTATTTCAATGGTTAAATCATTCGACAACACCAATTTTGTTCTTTAATGTAATTTTCACACGAAACACATTCAACCATCATATACCACATAAATCGAGCAAATTCAGTTTATTTCCATTCCATATCGTTTATGATATTTTATAACAATTTATCGCTATTTTTATTTATTTTAAAATAGCCAATTTATTCAAAACGACGCTTCGGGCCATAACGCGGCCGTGGCGCTGTTTTTCTTCAGATTTGATTTACACATATCTGAAAATCTAACCGTTGGATCTTCACAAAATTTACATCATTAGAAAGGTCTTTTCAAAACGAATCCAATGGTTCCAGTTTCGGGAAAATCCGACGGTCGGATCTCCCGGTACAATCGTTTGAAGTTTCGATTTCAAAATACGAACTACAGCGTCGTTATTCAATTTAATATAATTATATATATATATATATATAAATATAAATATAATCGTTTCTGGCGCTGTTTTTCTTCAGATTTGAATTAAACATTCCAGACAATCCAACCGTTGGATTTTTACAAAGTTGGTGCCGTTGGAAAGATATTTCCAAGGCGAACCCAACGGTTGCGGTTTCGGGAAAATCCAATGGTCAGATTTCCCGCACTAGTTATTTGAAATCACGGTTTCAAAACACGAACTGCACGGCCACGTTTCATTTTAATTTTCTTTATATTTATATATTTACATAAATATAGTTCATTCCACAATTTCAATATCGTTTTCACTTCAAATATTTCACTAACGCCTTTAAATTTTGGAAAAATTCGCCATAACCTCCTTTGTACAGGAGGGGCTAGGAAAATTCCCAAATAGCCACACGGGTGTCTCATGTCGAAAAGAAAAAGAAAACGCCAAGCAGCTAGCCAACAGGCTCATAAAATCATCACCCAAACAAAACAGTAAATGTGTACCTATTTGTCGGGCACAAAATTTTATTCCTCTTCTCTAGCCCCTTTGCTATAACCTGTTCAATAAATATGCATGTACATATATACAGTTCTTATCATTTATCATTTTCCATTCAACTTCATATTTGATTCCATTTGGTTTAAAAACACCATTCATTCTAATGTTGCATGCATAGGCAAAAATCATATCATTAGCTAATTAATGAATATTTTAACTCATGCATATTTATTTGAACGAGTGGCTATTTTTAACACTACACATTTCAACAATTCATGTATATAATAAAAATGTGATTTTTATTGTAAAACAATTTATTTCAAAACGAAATTATTTTATATAGTTTATATAGGTGGTAAAAATAGGATTTTATTATAAAACAATTTCTTTTAAAACGAAATTATTTTACATAGTCCATATAGTTAATAAAAGGTGATTTTTATTTTGAAACAATTTATTTCAAAATATGAATACCATTCAACACATGAATTTCTAATCAGCGAATGAACATCGATTCAACACATGAAGGTTTTCTATAGTTTCTATATATAGATAAAAATGTGATTTTTATATTTAAAACACGAATACCATTCAATACATGAATTTCTAATCAACGAATGAATATCGATTCAACACATGAAGGTTTTCTATTCAACGAATAAATATAGTTTCAGCAAATGAAAATAATTCAAACACATGAATATTATTCAAAATTTCGGCAGCATAACGGCAGGGTAGTTAAAACCGGGACCGTCCCTAGTACGGCTCCTCGCTCTACCTTAAAACCTCGCGGTTTTTGACAATGGGGATCATGCATCTAGTTCGCACGCAGGCAGCATGTATATATTTATTTCATTTCCACAAACTAATCCTATGTGGTTTCAACCAAATATTTCTCAACCACAAATGGGTATTTTTCAACCACAATCAATCAATATCAACCACAAACAATCCCAAACGACCATTCGCTATCAATCAATTTTCACACCAATCACAACCAATAAATATCGTCCATGGTTTGTGGACGAGGGGCGTATGCATATATATATATATATATATATATATATATATATATATATATATAGCAATTCACTTCTATTTCAACACATATATAATTTTTACAACGCATATACAACTTATACATCGAACGTACGACTTATACAACGCTTATACAAGAGGTGTACAACGCTTATATAACTCATACATCGACTATATAATTCATACATCGTCGTTTTCCATATCATTTATAAATTAGAAATCTCACATTGGGTTTCACTCCACCAAAAATAGCAGAAGACTCAGAAAAATATGCGGTCTCTTCTAAAATGCAGAAGACGTCCACACGGTCACGATGTTTCCTGTTTCATCGAATTTCGTTAACACAGCAAAAAGATATGATTTTTCGAAGTTTGCAACGGTTTTAAACTGTTAAAATCAGTTTTAAATTAAAACAGTCGATACCTTTCAGAAATCTTCAAAACTAGGTTTGAATTTTTCGATCGATCCGTGCAATGGTTCCACGATCGCGTTGCGCAGGGTCGCAGACCTACGTGAAGCGCACGTGCGCCAGGGAGGAGGGCCAACTCGGTTGCGCCAGGCGATGGCGGCGGCGGCTGAAAGTTCGAAACTTCCTGACGTCGATTCTCCCTCCACAGGCCACGAAAAATTCCAAACTTTATGTGGATTTGAAGATCTCGAGAAGATCTTCAAAAAGTTCAACTGTGGCACGAGCTAATTCGGCGTGGATTGATCGGAAAATGAGGGGGAAGGTTTTGAACGTTTTCCGCCTTCGATCGAGGAGAGAGAAAAAGGAACTTTTTTTATAAAAATTCTGATTGGTCGGGGAAGTTTTAAAGGGGTTTTCTGACACGACCACCAATTGAAACCCAACGACTGTCGTCCCTAGCGTTTTACCCCCATTCCGAACACAATGGGATATGTTTCGAAGGCCCATTCGACTGTTTCAGTCAGTTTCCATTCAAATTAAAATATAAAACTTTCAATATTTAATTTGAACGTACATTTCAATTTGCCAGGGCCACAAACTAATTCGAAAAATTCCACAAAAATAAATCTAGCTATGTTTTGACGATACGGTCCCAACAAAACTAGTTTCGTCGAATTCTGAGACCGTTTGCAAAAAGGCCCATTTCTGGTCGATCCAATTTAACTGTAATTGACCAAAACACATTTTCCTTTGCCATGTTCGCATACTAGCTTCAGAAATTATGAAATTTGAAATCTAGCAATAACTTCCCATCCCAGATCCAACAAAAGTGGTTTCGTCAAATTCCGAGGTCGTATGCAAAATGGCCAATTTCACGGGCTATATAAATTCCATAGCGACCTTTCTGAAAATTCATTCGGCCATAACTTTTGCTTTCCGCTATGAAAATTCGATTTTTCAGATTCGTTAGAAAGGTACTCACTAACAGATTTAAATATTTTTGGTTTCACTAAAATCCGTTTTGTTTTGCACCCGGTACAGTCCGGCAAAGTTTGAATTCAATTTTTGAAACTCCAACGCCATTTCAGGCCTTATTTATAATTATAATTAATTATATTCGTTTTCAATTGTCGATTCAAACTCAGTTTCGTTGCTATTATTTAAAATATTTATTCTAAATATTTAAAATCCATTATTTTAGCCAATTTAAAATTTTTAAATTGGTTCAGATTTTCTGGGTCATTACAAATGTTGGTTAAGCATATACAACCAAGGTGGTGTAGCCAACATGAGAAGTAAGGCAGCAGTTTGCAAAATTCAGTTTTTAAGGTGAAGAAGTGGCAATACAACTGAATTGAAGCTTAGTGATACATGGAACTACAATTCAGACATGGTTCATGATTTTTTGCACAAAGTAGTAAAGCATGTGTGCAGCTCAACAAGTGAAAATCCACATACAGGTGGAACACAAAGTAGAAGTGATGAAGTGCCAGTGCCACAATAAGTTTTCAAGTAATTTTGTTTATTGAGGGAAGTTTTAAAAGCCTTACTGGATTTTGTATTGGCAATCACAGTAACATATATCGGATCAATCAGGAAATGTTTTTAGCAAGTATAACTGGTTTCCAGTTTTTTTGAGCAAATTAACTTGTGGCAAGAAAGCAGTTGTAACGACCCGTATTCTACGCATCGGAGGATCGTAGAATATTTGTTTCATTTACATATGTGGTCGTATGGTCGTGTAACTTTGGGGAATGACTATTGGGGTCATTTCCCACATTCACGATTTTTGCTGATTCTTTAAATGACCATTTTGCCCCTATCGAATCTTGTTTTGCCTATAGCTTTTGATTGGTACAGAGTTTTGACCTGAAACAACTTCCATTGGATCCGGATGATGGTTTACCTTTCCGTAGAGTGGTCACACTTGTTAAACGGACTTAACGTTTGGGAGATATGGCTAAAACAAGGTTTGGAAGGTGAAAAACAGCTTAACCGGGCCTAATTAGGGTGATTAGCAGCTAGACTCATAACCCATTTTGGGATTAGGGTTATGGGGAGGCTAAAATCAGTTAGGAAAAGATTTTATTTCATTTTCTCAGCCGCCTAATTCTCTAACCCTAACAATGGCCTCCACCTACTAAAATCATCCCAAATCGCTTTCTAATCGAAGATTAAGCTGAGCAACATCAAATCAAGGCAAATCAAAACAAATCAGAGTTGGACCTGTTGTGGTGCATAGAAATTCGACCCAAAATAGTAGTAAAGTTTAGATCTATAATTCATTTGTGGCTAAGGTGGGTGATTCGCTTTGTTTTTCACTAATTACGGTTAATTAGGGGTGATTAGTGATAATTAGCAAAATTAGGGCTCAGAAAAATCTGGAATTTTTTTTAAAATTATTAAATATTATTTTAAGCCTCTATTACAAATTTGGGTTAATTTGGACATGTTTTGCTAATCGTATTGATTAAACATGATTAAAGGGAAAACATGAGTTTTAGGTATGCTTGATCTGTATTAACATGTTGAATTGTTATTTTGGTGTTTATGGTCGTTTCTACATGTTGCTATGATTGTTTGGAATGATTTGTGATTGCATAGAAAAGTTAGGTTGGTTGAAAACGCCGTCGTATAGCGTAAATTGCTTGCTGGAAGAGTTGCAGGAAATTGGTCAGTGCCCGTTCGTGAAGCACTTGTCATGACCCGACCCCCTCTGTTCGCGAAGCACCCTTCACGAGTCAACAGCAAGTCACGAGCTGACCTGGAGCTTAGGCCACAATCTTGAGTCACGAACCAGAGCAGGGACCATCCACGAACTGGAATAGGGCACCACGAGCCACTTCAAGCATCATGAACCGTGGGCCAGATGGGACCAACGAGCCGACCCAGGAGCATCATCACGAGCCGAGGACAGGAGGGCGAGCTACAAATCGATGACCAGGGGGAATCACGAACCGATCTCCAAGTCTGGACAGCGAATGAACTGATTGGAAACTGAAGTACGAACGGGATAATGACCAAAACCCGAGATTCAAAGGTAGTCCAAATGAGGAATTGTTACTCAGGATCCAGATGGAAACCAACGAGTTAACTTCATGAGTTGGACTTTGCTGCGGGATGTGTGCAAAGGGGTTATCGATGTCTATAGCTTTGACTCACCACTAAGAGATGGATATTGGCTATGGATCAGTTCAGTGGAGCTGTTATGACTCCATGGGGCAAAGTGATCGTAGCAGGGCTATGAGCCAGTGCAGTGGAGTTGTTATGACTCCATAGGGCAGAGTGGACATAGCAAAGTATTAGTGGTTACGGATCAGTGCAGTGGAGCTGTTATGACTCCATGGGGAAGAGTGATCATAACAAAGAATTGGGTGATCAAAGTGGTGGATATCATATACTTTACGCACTGAGTGAGAGATGTGAGGATGATTGCTATGTTTGATGTTTGTTATCACCATGACATGCACACCCCCTCCCCATTATTTTTATACCATGTGTTAGTGTCACCTTAGAGTATTGTACATCCTGTTGTGCTAACTCTTTGGTTGCAGGTTCAGATATGGTTATGTATACCTGTTCTTGTTCTATTTTTACAGCTTATCGCTCATACCAGACTTTTGTCTGACCCAGAGTTTTATGTCTCTTCTTATTACTCTGGGTGCTCCTAAACGAGAAGACTAGAGACATGTTAGCTAGTTATGTACGAGTAGCTGTCCGGAGACGAGCAAGAGGCTTACACGTATTATTCCCATATATTCTCCCTGTGTTTGCTAATCACTACTTTGGGCATTAGTAGTGTACCTTCCTATTTTTCTTTAGAGACAGTTTTAAAAGTTGTAATAATGGTGGTTTGGATCATAAGCTGTATTTTGAATTTTCCGCTGCTATGAAGGTTTAGTTTCAGCTTATGCACTGTCTCGCCTATTTTATATCAAGTTATGTTATTATTATATTTTGTCCCATGCGTTTTGAGATATACTACAGGTTCTTTGTTGATTCTTTCATCTTCTTTCTTTTCTTCTGATGACCGTCCCGTTTTGGTTGGACATCGGCACGGCGCACTTTCAGGGAAATGCCGGCTGGTCCGGGGCGGGCCGTCACAGTTGGTATCAGAGCTCTAGGTTGCGTAGTTAACCTAGGGAAAGACACCAGGGAGAGAGATAATATACGTATATGAGAGCGCGTATTTGTGATATTTTGGTTTTCAAAAGTTATGTATGTATATTATTAGTATATCTAAGGATGAAGTCACACTACACTGGCACCACTATGGAGATGGTTAATCGTTTTCTCTTTACAGATTAAACAATGAGCCAATATGCGAGAAGTACGGGTTCAGGAGCCAATAATAGTAATGCTCCTGATATGAGGACGATGTTTACTACCTTCATGAGAGAGATGCTTAGGGATGTTCAGAAAGCAGCTCCTAATGCTGCTAATGGTGGTGGTGCAGCTGTGCAGGCGCCTAGGGCCGATTTCGCCAAGCTTTGCAAGGATTACACTAGTCTTGGTGGAAAGCTATTCCACAGAACGGAATCGGCTACAGAAGTTCAGGATTGGCTTGGTAGTTGTGAGAGCATCTTCGAGGATTTGGGTATCGAGGATGCGATGAAGAGAAAGCTAGCATCCCGTCAGTTCCAAGGACGGGCTATGAATTGGTGGAACGCTATTAAAGAAGTTACTCCAGAGGATCAAGTTACTTGGGATCATTTTAAGACCCGATTCAGTGATAAGTTTATCCCAACTTCCCAGAAGTCAGAGTTGTTTAGGAAGTTCTTGGAGCTTAAACAGAGTGGTAGGGCAGTCTCGGAATATATTGCTGAGTTTAATACTTTATCGAAGTATGGATTATCTCTTACCGATACTGCCGAGAAGAAGAATGAGAAGTTCATAACTGGTTTAGATCAGCACTTGGGAGAAAGGTTTATAAACCAAATTGATGAGAATTTCAAATCGATCGTTGGGAAAACATTGAGATCAGAGAGCCTTTATCCTAAGCCCAAGACTGAAGTCGTTGTTGCATCTGTAGAGGGGACAAAGCCGCAGGCAAGCGGTGGAGGCAAGAATAATTCTCAGAATAAGAGGAAGCTGAATCAGACCAAAGATGGTCAGAAAAAGAATAAAAAAGATGTTGAGTGTTTTAGCTGTGGCAAGAAGGACCACTATGCCAAAGAATGTCGAGCAAAGCCAGCGGATAGGAAGTGCTTCAACTGTGGCCAAGTGGGACATCACAAGGATAAGTGTCCATAACCCCCTAAAGAGAAGTAGATTGTGAAAGCATATGCTATCAATGCTGTTCCTCACTACACCAAACAGGCCATTTTGTAACATTTTCGCGGACCCTATTCGTGACGGTTATAATTGTTACTATTTTATAACGTTTATTACTGTGATATTCACAAATAATAGTTATTACCGTTACAATAGCTAAGAATTTTACATGGAAGGGATAATATGGTAATTTTACGTCCATATAGGTTTCTAACCCTTCTGTTCTTTTTTCGATATTGCCATAACGCTTAGATCCCCAAAGTTTTCAAAGCCGCCACTCCCTCCTTCAACCGATTTCTTTCATCTCGATCGCCTGTCGCTCCCTCCTTCAACCGGTTTCTTTCATCTTGATCGCCTGCCGCATTTTGACCGACCACGTTTCTTTACCCACCGACGCCGATCCATTCAACTGCTCAGGTATTTTTTCTTCTTCAGTTCATTTTAATCGTTTCCAATCTTCAACCGTTCGTTCTCTAATTTGAGTTTCTTCTTATGTAAATCAAAATTAGAACATGTGATCGATTTGTATGTGATGTTTGGTTCAGACCTATTTACTACTTTGAGACTTACATCGGACCTACATCTATGAACCACATAATTGCATAATATTTTCGAAGTTTTAAGGATGTTGCATTTTTCGCATTGCAGGAAAGATGACGATTATAAAGAAATCATAACCGCTCCTGAAAAACACACGAGGTACAGTATAATAATGGTTAATGTAACTTCTTATGTCACTGTAGTTTTATGTTCATTGGCATGATTATTAGTTATTGATGGGAATGCACATTTACTCTTATTTTCAGTGGCCCAGAATGTTATTTAGAGTGTCGATTGTATAGCTCGCTAATTATCCCATACTTATGATGACATACAATTTACTTGCACTAAGAAATAGAGGTTAATGTTTAAATTCAAATTGCTTATTTGAAATGACTCTGTCATTGTAACCTACAGAGATACGGGATGGAAGCTTCCACCGTTAGTTCAGTATTGTAATCATTTCATTCAATTTCCAGTTTTTAGTAGTAAAAATAGGAGTTCAATTGTTCCTTCTCACTTGTGGATTTGCATATTATAATACATGACAAGTCAGTGTAATATTTACGCGCACTTACTAATCTTGTATATGTTTTTTCTTTTGTTCAGTCTACTTTAGAACATCTGATTTGGTTGACACTATATACGTTGATTTGACAAGAGATTTGTCAAGTACGCCAGTGCTGTTGTATGTGTGCTTTCCGCTTTTGGTGTCTGATAAAGTTTTTAGATGTGCCATTAAATTAGAGATAGTTCTACTACCATTTTAAAGAATAACTTGTTATTACTAAACCATTTGGTGATGTGATGAGTGATTTCTGAAAAAGCCAATTATAGTAGCGCACACAACCAAACATTATGCATGGTATCTTAAAGACACCAGTGCCATGTAGCTTTTATACAGACATGCGCCTTTCAAACATGAACACGTACGGATGAACGGATATGGCTACTTATATCAAATGTTGTACCTTTTATTATATGTTTCTTCAGCTATATACTATACTGATTTACAAGGAATTCAAACATCGGACGTTAGTACCGAATTAACAGCTATACTTTTACTATTTCTACTAGGGTATGGGAAGAAAATAAAGGCACGTTGATAGAACTAGCCAAAAATGTATTTCATATTTATAACAATTTAAAGTAAATTCAATAAACAGTAAGCCCAATGAACCAAATGGTAATCCATTTGTACATCTTTTTCAAGTGTCCTTGGTTCATTCAGCAGTCCATTTGTACATCTTTTATCTAATTTGAACTAGGGTACTAATAGCTGCTTTACCATATAATGCGTATCTGCATTTTTTATTTGTTTTTGACAATGAGAACAGTATTATTTCTTAGTAGAACCACTCTTTCAAACTTTTCACACATTCAAACCCTTTATAAAAATATTTACAAAAATATATCACTTTTTCTTTGCATGTTAGAAAATGTCATTTTGTATTATAGCACTTTGAAACTGCACCAGTGTAATTTTTTAATGTGTTGACGCTGTTTTAAACAACGGTATAATCAACCTTTTGAAAAGCTAAAATAAGAAGTTCGTGTTGTGCAGTATCAAAGTGCATGAGCACAAATTTTAAACAAATTGCACTAATGCTATTTTCAAAGTGCAAGAGTAAATAAACAGAATTGTGTCCCGTGGTCGGCATAAAGCAAACTATTTTTATAATTAGTGTTTGAAAAGATATAAATATATAATCAGTTTTGAAAAGTTGTCTAAATGAGTATAAAAGGATTACCTGTATTGTATTTGTCAATGCAATGGTAAGGTTATGTAACCACACTTGCTATGTGGAGGAGTTATTCCAGATTACAGATAAGCTGAGTTAGCATATTAATGGATAAAATGCAGTTTAGAAAGGACAATAAGTAAATATTAAGATAAAAATCATAATTTTTAAAATGGAAGAATGAGTATAAATGGATGGTAATAATTTTGAAATTATCCGAAATCAATGGAGGGTAAATGGCTGGGACATAAAACATAGTTTCTGCCACAACAACGCATTCACCTCCAGAATTGGGGTGTCGTAGAAAGATCTTGAAACTGACCAGTCTCTCTCATGATTACCACTGTAAAAAAATATAAATTATAAGTTTGAAAAAGAAAAGAAATTTAGAATTTATTTGATTGCTGATATACAAACCTAGCAACCATTTAAGGCACAGAAGATGCAATAGGCTCAACTTGTGAAGTGAATTGATCCCACTGGGATTTATATCCGTTAGCATATGCTAAATCTCCAATATGAAATACTATGTCTACATTATTCAAATCCTTGATTAGTTGGTCTGCTGTATTCAATGAGCCTGGTTGGTACATGTTATATTCATTTATACCATCTCGTTCTGCCTGTAATACATAATGCCATCATGTATAAAGCAAAAAACAAAATTATATGATATTTGGGAATAATTGAAATCATTATGAGCCATGGACAAAATTTTACTTTGTATCCTATTACTGAATTATGAATAAGAAACCACATTACAAATTTTAAGCCATTAATAATACCGAAAGGAAACCAAGTCGTTAATGGCATCATAAATTAATGTAGTTGGGGGGGAAATGTGACAGGAATCAACGAGAAGAGCGAAATGCTTTGTATGTTGATAAAATAGAAAGTTGTGTGTCTCCTTGAAGGTAAATCAAAAAGTGTATTCATTTAGTGCTTTTATTCAGTGAAACAAACTAGCAAAATATTAGTGTTACTTTATTGTTAGTGCTGCTACTGATCACTCATTACCTAACATTTTCCAGTTATACTAGCATGTAACACATGTAGTTGTTTTATAAAGTTCTTTTGTTATATCAGACAATCAGAAAAGTACGACCGCAACATCATTTTTTCCCTCTTACGTTGACGTGATTTGTTTTGTTTTAATTTCAATTTTACGCTATAATTTATAATTACTGAAAATGGATATACTAAAAACTATGGCCAAAAAAGTTTGAAAGCAACCTATCGTGACAAGCAAAAATCCGGAAAGTAAATTATAGAAGGCTATATGATGAATTGGTATGTAGTTCATATTTCAGAAGTAAATTTTATGATACATTATAACATATGAATTTATTTGTATCTTTTATTAGAAAAGCGAAAATCCGAAAAGTAAGCCTATGCGAACTCTTGTTTGGAAAATAGCAAATACAAGCAAAAAAACCGGAGAAGTACTTCCATGTGCCGCTGAAAAATATTAAGTAATCCGTTTTTTTTATTATCAGTTAAGGACATAGGCGTAATCAGATTTGATATGATCCTTGCACAATATAAAGCTCGGATAAGGCTGGGTTATAAGTAGTCTAAAGAAACATGTGTTGAAGTAATCTATATATGCTTGTATATGATCAGCTTTTAATAATTTGAGCGCCATGATCAGCTTCTAATAAGCTCGGATATGGCTCAGTTATAACTGAGCGCCATGGCTCAGCTATAACTGCGCCTCGGTGCTCAGTTTTAACTGAGCCATGGCGCTCAATTTTAATTGAGCCAATGGCTTAGTTAAAATGAGCGTCGTGGCTCAGTTAAAACTGAGCGACGCGACTCAGTTAAAACTGAGTGCCAAGGCTCAGTGATAACTGAGCAGCGGCGCTCAGTTTTAACTGAGCCATTATGGCTCAGTTAAAACTGAGCCATTATGGCTTAGTAAAACTGAGCCAAAATGGCTAGTTATAACTGAGCCATTTTGGCTCATTATAACTGAGCCAATTTTGGCCCAGTTATAAGTGAGCAGCATGGGCCAGTTATAACTGAGCCATTTATTTCCGCTCAGTTAAAGCTGAGCCAAAATGGCTAGTATATTTCTTGAACTATATTGATACATCAGATTTTGTTATATTGACAGGAAAAACATATTTTGAATGGGGTAGGAGTAGGAAAATGATATGCAAATTTAGCGTACTAACATGGTATGTGTAAGAAAAGAAGCATTACGTTAAAGATGATTTAAGATGAATAATTACCTCTAATGTCGGTGTTGAGACATAACGATTTAGTGTAGATCGATGAACGTGAGCCGGAAAGCAGTGGAACCCTGAGGTTGGTTATGTGGTTGTGGTCTTATGTTTAAAAGTCATTAAGAGTATGAAAAGGCTGTTGATCTTGCATTATGAATTATATGAATGAAATGATGGTGTTTGTGTGTTTGTGTTTTTATAGCAAAAGAGTAATGTTGATACATGATCACGCATGCGCACACACTTTTTCCTTTTTGTAAATTAGAGCAGTGCATATAGAAGGATACCTGACGTCTCTCTTTTTAAAACCCCTTTTATATGTTTACTACACATTTTAATATGTTATCATATGCAATGTTATCTAATTTACAGTAGATTTCTAATTCGCGGTAGAAAGTCGTTTAACTGAAAACAAGAACATTGTGAAATATTTAAACCCTTCAAAATTATAGTCCGTCTTCATTGACCACTACAACATCAAATTGAGCAGTTGTTTTGGAATAGTTTTTCCATATTGGAAAATTTAATCTGAGGCTTTTTCTTCTTTTTGCACAAAGGGAAGCTGATTATATGTAACAATATTTTCACATTCCTCTAACTGCCGAAACTCAGAAGACATGATTATTTAACAAATGGAGAGGGATTGTCTATGCATGTCTGCATGCTAGTATGATGATTTTAGATTTAGCAATCCAGCATGCCTTAAAATACTGTATGCTGTTAGAAAAATGTATTAGTCACAGTTGCAGTTTGCTAACGAATGCTTGGCTCATATTATTTTATTTGTTGAACATCGTGGGCTTTGGTTGAAGCAGTGGAAGCAAGACATAAAATAGAACTTAGTGGAACTCAAGGTCTAGATAGTTTTGAGAAAGATCCCATTACTGAAGTTTTTGGGATGATAAAAGAAGAAGCTATTGTCGTGCTATCAGTTGAACATGCAATGTAAAGCAAGTAAAGCTAGCACAAGTTCTAGATTCGGACGCATTGATTTTTGACGCACCCCAAAATGGCATGTATACACTATCCGATATTGTCGATGGTGGATTTGTAATTTGGTTCGTTAATCATTTGCATTTTGTGTAATGGTTGTATGTTAAATTATGATACTTAGATGTTGTTTGGTATTTGTTATGGGTGATGAATGGTATCATGGTTGTATGTTAAATTATGATACTTAGATGGTGTTTGGTATTTGTTATGGATGATGAATGGTATTATGGTTGTATGTAAAATTGTGATGTTGGTCGAAATGGAATTTGCTTTAGGATATAAATTATGATATGTTGTATTTGCTTTGAAATATTGTTATAATATATGTTGTATATTCTCATTGGTGTATGCTTTATGAAATTACCTATTACAGTTCTGGTATGATATTATCGTTGTAACAGTTATAACTGTTAGTAAATTATTGTATGAAAGAGTCAGTTTTATATACTAACAGTAATAACTGTTACATTTTTCATATTTATAACAATTATTACTGTTATAAAAATAAATATTATAACGGTTATAAATGTTAAAAAAATTTCTGTACTAACGGTTATAAGTGTTACAAAGAGATTATATTGTAACAGTAATAACCGTTATAACATGAACACTTTATCACGGTTATAACCGTTACAATATTCATGACAACAGATTGTCACGTATGTTGTAGTAACGGTTATAACTGTTATAAACACAATTACTCACAGTAATAACCGTTATAAAGACGCTTTTCTGGTGTTGTACCTTCTTCGTCGAATGCCCCCACTGCGGCGAAGAAAGGAAAGAATGCCATCATTCAAGGTATGCTTTCTATTTATGATGTTCCTGTTCGAGTATTGTTCGATACTAGAGCTTCCCATTCCTTCGTATCTAATGACCTGGTAGATAGGTTGGGATTGGAACTCGAGATAGTCGATAGACCTTTAGTGGTGACGAACCCGATTGGTGGTTCGACTAGCCTTAGCATGATTTGTCATAGTGTGGTCTTATCGAGTCATGGATGTATGTTTGCTTGTGATTGCTTTGTTTTGGGCTTTACTGGGTTTGGCATTATTTTGGGAGTCGATTGGCTCCAAAGGTACAGGTTGGTGGTAGACTGTGAGGGATTTTCAGTGACTATTAGGGTGGATGATGGGCGGCGGGTAGTGTTTGGTGGCCTACCTAGTGATGAGGTGATGACTAGTTTTCTAAATTCCTTCGACATTCCGTAAAACGAGTTATCAGGGGTTCCCATTGCTGGCCAGTATCCAAATATCTTCGAGGAAGTGACCGGACTTCCACCACACTGAGAGATTGAGTTCCGTATTGATTTAGTGAAAGATGCCAAACCTATAGTGATGCCACGTATGGCACCAAAGGAGCAGCGAGAGCTCGGGGTGCAAGTAAGTGATCTTTTAAAAAAGGGATTTATCAGAAGAAGTGTTTCCGAGTGGGGAGCACCAGTTGTATTTGCCACTAAGGCAGATGGTTCCTTTCGTTTGTGTGTGGACTATCGCGAGTTGAATAAGGTGACTAGGAAGAATAAGTATCCTCTTCCACGGATAGATGAATTGTTTGATCAACTAGAACGAGCAAGACTGCTCTCCCAGTTGGACCTCGCGACAGGATTTCATCAGCTCTAAGTAGCAGCTAAGAGTATACCTAAAACGACCTTTCGGACGCCGTCTGGATTATATGAGTGGTTGGTCATGCCATTCGGGTTGACCAATGCACCAGCGTATTTTGTGGATCTTATGAATAGGGTATTCAGGGATCAATTGAATAAGTTTGTCCTTGTGTTCATGGACGATATCCTTGTTTACTCGAGGACAGAGGAAGAACACAAGGAACATTTGAGAGTATTGATGGAGGTGTTGAGAAAGCACCAATTGAAAGAGAAATTTTCTAAGTGTCACTTCTGGAAGAGGGAAGTGAGATTCTTGGGCCATGTTGTTTCAGAGAATGGTATTGCCGTGGACCCTGCGAAGGTGGCTACGGTGCAAGGTTCGTCTACGTCCAAAAATGCCACAGACGTAAGAAGTTTCTTGGGGTTAGCTGTATATTATCGTAAGTTCATCCAGGACTTCTCCAAGATAGCGACACCATTAACTTAGTTGACCAAGAAGAATCAAGCTTTCGTCTGGGACGGAAGGTGTGAAAATGCATTCAAGAGTATAAAGGAAAATTTGACGTGTGCACCAGTGTTAGTCATTCCTAAGGGGAACGAAGAGATGACGGTA
Source organism: Allium sativum (assembly GCA_030737875.1). Classification (NCBI taxonomy): domain Eukaryota; kingdom Viridiplantae; phylum Streptophyta; class Magnoliopsida; order Asparagales; family Amaryllidaceae; genus Allium; species Allium sativum. Next base: position 294,770,310 of record CM060927.1, on the reverse strand, counting down.
TACACAGATCCCTGTGGTACCGGACTAGGTGTTGTATTGATGCAAGGAGGTAGGGTTTTAGCTTATGCAAGTCGACAACTGAAACCGCATGAGAAAAGATATCCTACCCATGATTTGGAAATGGCAGTGATCGTGTTCGCATTGAAGATGTGGAAACATTATCTCTTGGGAGAAAGATTCTTGTTGTTTACCGATCTTAAATCGTTAAAGTATCTTTTCTCTCAGAAGGATCAGAACCTCCGTCAGCAGAGATGGTTAGAATTGTTGGCTTCCTATGATTTTGATATCGCGTATACACCAGGAAAGGGCAATGCAGTAGTTGATGCATTGAGTAGGAGACATGCCAGTTTAGGGGCTATGTTTCTGGAATGGAAGCAACTGGAGTATATCGCAGGGTATGATTTCAGACCAAAGTGCGAATTGGATCCAGAGATGTTAGCTAGTTTAACGATCAGACTCACTTTGATTGAGCGGATTGGTTCCACTCAGAGGGACGATCCTAACTTATTAGAAATCATCTCCAAGTTAGAGATGGGTATCGATGAGGAGATGAACAAGTATGGGCTTGATAGAGATGGATGGCTTAGAAAGAATGGAAGACTAGTTGTACCCAATGTCAATGGATTGAGAGATGAAGTGCTTAGAGAATGTCATCACTCAAAACTAACTATACATCCCGGTGGTAATAAAATGTATTGAGACATGAAGCAAACCTACTACTGGGAAGGGATGAAAAGAGACATTGGGAAGTTTATATCCAAATGCATGAACCGTAAGCTAGTTAAAACTGAGCAAAAGAAGCCTAGTGGTTTGTTACAACTGCTGGAAATTCCCGAATGGAAATGGGAACAAGTCTCAATGGATTTCATTGATGGTTTGCCGAGGACTAGACCAGGTCATGATGGTATTTGGGTGATTGTTGATTGATTGACCAAGAGTGCAAGGTTCATACCGGTCAAGTCGAATAGAATGACAGCTAAGTTAGCAGAACTATATATGAAATGTGTAGTAAGATTTCATGGAGTACCCAAAGGCATTGTGAGCGACCGAGATCCGTTGTTTACTAGTGGGTTTTGGAAGAGCTTATAAGAGGCATTAGGATCAGAATTACATCTCAGTACCGTGTACCATCCTCAAACCGATGGTCAGACAGAGAGGGTGAATCGTGTATTAGAGGATCTCTTGAGGGTTTGTATATTGGATTTTCATGGATCATGGGATAACCATTTGCATCTAGTGGAGTTCGCATATAATAATAGTTATCAGTCCAGTATTGGTTTGGCTCTGTTTGAAGCTTTGTACAGAAGACCGTGCAACTCACCATCATGTTGACTAGAAATAGGTGAGAAATTTGTGCTTGGGCCAGATGTGATAAGAGAAACTTCAGACAAAATCAAGGTTATCCAACAGCGAATGAAGGCTGCTCAAGATAGGCAGAAGATTAATGCTGATAAGAGGAGAAGAGATCTAAAATTCTCCATTGGCGACTTAGTATTTGTCAATATTTCTCCGTTAAAGAGCGTGATTCAATTTGGTAGGAGAGGCAAGTTAGCACCTGATTTGTTGGTCCATTCCCAGTTCTCGAGCAAGTTGGGAATTTGGCATATAAGGTTGGATTACCCGACAAGATGGCGGGAGTTTATAATGTATTTCATGTCTCCCAGTTAAGGAAGTTCGTGCACGACCCCGATATGACTATTTCACCGGATCAGTTGGATGATATCGAGGTAGAACCTGAGGGGTTGGGAACCGCAAGCCGATTCGTATTGTCGAGTACAATACGAAGCAACTTCGAAGGAAGGCGGTGAAACTGGTCAAGGTTCAGTGGGGCGAGAATGAAAATGTCTGTACTTGGGAAACAGAGGAGAGCATAAGGAAGTCGCATCCTGAACGCTTTGCCTGGTAAGATTTTAATAGCAATGGTTATTCCCTTGTTAGTAAACCGCATGCTAGGATAAACTTGTTGTGTTATTTTGCATGTTTGATTGTTTGTAAATGAATGTTAGGCATGCGGGACCCTTTGTATGTTTTGATTTAGGAATTTCGGGGGCGAAATTTCCTAAGGGGGGAGAATGTAACGACCCGTATTTTACGCATCGGAGGATTATAGAATATTTGTTTCATTTACGTATGTGGTCGTATGGTCGTGTAACTTTGGGGAACGACTATTGGGGTCCCATGTTCACGATTTTTGCAGATTTTTTAAATGACCATTTTGCCCCTAGCGAATCTTGTTTTGCCTATAACTTTTGATTGGTAAGGAGTTTTGACCAGAAACTACTTCCATTGGATCCGGATGATGGTTTACCTTTCCGTAAAGTGGTCAAACTTGTTAAACGGACTTACCGTTTGGGAGATATGGTTGAAACAAGGTTTGGAAGGTGAAAAATAGCTTAACCGAGCCTAATTAGGGTGATTGGTAGCTAGGCCCACAACCCATTTCGGGATTAGGGTCATGGGGAGGTTGAAATCAGTTAGAAAACGATTTCATTTGATTTTCTTAGCCGCCTAAAACATTTCTCTAACCCTAACAATGGCCTTTACCTTCTAAAATCATCCCAAATCGCTTTCTAATCGAAGATTAGGCTAAGCTACATCAAATCAAGGCAAATCAAAACCAAATCAGAGTTTGAGCTGCTGTGTTGCATAGAAATTCGACCCAAAACAGTAGTAAAGTTCAGATCTATAATTCATTTGTGGCTAAGGTGAGTAATTTGCATTGTTTTTCACTAATTACGGTTAATTAGGGGTGATTAGTGATAATTAGCGAAATTATGGATCAAAAAAATCTGGAAAAATTTGTAAAATTCTTAAATATTATTTTAAGCCTCTATTAGAAATTTGGGTTAATTTAGACATGTTTGGCTAATCGTATTGGTTAAACATGATTAAGGGGAAAACATAGGTTTTGGGTATGTTTGATCCGTATTGACATGTTAAATTGTTGTTTTGGTGTTTATGGTCGTTTCTACATGTTGTAATGATTGTTTGGAATGATTTGTGATTGCATAGAAAAGTTAGATTGGTCAAAAACGCCGTCGTATGGCGTAAACTACTTGCTGGAAGAGTTGTAGGAAATTGGTCAGTGTCCATTCGTGAAGCACTTGTCATGACCCGACCCCCTCCGTTCGCGAAGCACCCTTCACGAGTAAACAGCAAGTCACGAGCCGACCTAGAGCTTAGGCCACGATCTTGAGTCACGAACCAGAGCAGGGACCATGCACAAACCGGAATATGGCACCAAGAGCCACTTCAAGCATTACAAACCACGGACCAAATGGGACCCACGAGCCGACCCAGGAGCATCATCACGAGCCAAGGACACGAAGGCGAGCCACGAACCGATGACCAGGGGGAATCACGAACCGATCTCCAAGTCTGGACAGCAAACGAACTGAATGGAAACTAAAGTACGAACGGGATAATGACCAGAACCCGAGATGCAAAGGTAGTCCAAATGAGGAATTGCTACTCAGGATCCAGATGGGAACCAACGAGTTAACTTCATGAGTTGGACTTTGCTGCGGGACGTGTGCAAGGGGTTATCTATGTCTATAGCTTTGACTCACCACTGAGAGACGAATATTGGCTATGGATCAGTGTTGTGGAGCCGTTATGACTCCATGAGGCAAAGTGATCGTAGCAGTGCTATGAGCCAGTGCAGTAGAGTTGTTATGACTCCATGGGGCAGAGTGAACATAACAAAGTATTAGTGGTTACGGATCAGTGCAGTGGAGCCGTTATGACTCCATGGGGCGGAGTGATCGTAACAAAGAATTGGATTATCAAAGTGGTGGATATCATATACTTTACGCACTGAGTGAGAGATGCGAGGATGATTGCTATGTTTGATGTTTGTTATCACCATGACATGCACACCCCCTCCCCATTATTTTCATACCATGTGTTAGTGTCACCTTAGAGTATTGTACATCCTGTTGTGCTAACTCTTTGGTTGCAGGTCCAGGTATGGTTATGTATACATGTTATTGTTCTATTTTTACTGCTTATCGCTCATACCAGACTTTTGTCTGACCCAGAATTTTATGTCTCTTCTTATTACTCTGGGTGCTCCTAAACAAGCAGACTAGAGACAAGTTAGCTGGTTATGCACGAGTAGCTGTCCGGAGACGAGCAGGAGGCTTACACGTATTATTCCCATATATTCTCCCTGTGTTGTTGTTGGTCATACTTTGGGCATTAGTAGTGTACCTTACTATTTTGCTTTAGAGACAGTTTTAAAAGTTGTAATAATGGTGGTTTGGATCATAAACTGTGTTTTGAATTTTCTGCTGCTATGATGGTTTAGTTTCAGCTTATGCACTGTCTCGCCTGTTTTATATCAAGTTATGTTATTATTATATTTTGTCTCATAGGCTGTGAGATATACTACAGGTGCTTGTTTGATTTTTCATCTTCTTTCTTTTCTTTTGACGACCGTCCCGTGCTGGTTGGACATCGGCACAACGTACTTTCAGGGAAATGCCGGCTGGTCCGGGGCGGGCCGTCACAGCAGTTTTAAATCTTTCCAAATATTCATCAAAATCAATTTCGAGATTTGTTTCATGAAATGCAAATGTCATTTTCAAAGACCAGAAATTCACATATGTTTTTCAAAGCAGAGCAATTCAATTTTTTATTCAAGGCAAAAGAGGAAATCACGCAAGGTTACATTCCAGCAATAGGAAGAAATATTCTCGGATTCAAATCAAGACAATAGTCAAGACTCATTCACACTAGGGGCTATTTATTATCCAGATTTGTTCATGTATATCAAGCAAGTTTTAAAAAAAAACAAGAATACCATTTTCAAAAGAGGAAATCGAGCAAAATCAGAGCAAGCCAATTCAATCGAAATCAGAGATTGTTAGGGTTCACCCCATTTATACACCACTTTCATCATCAGCAGAGTGTATCGAAATCCATCACAACTAAATTCAAGGAGCAAAGAAATTAAAAATCAAATTCACTCACAAATTTTCTGAAGATTTTGATCGAGAGGAAGAGCAACCCCAAATCGTGACTACGAGGATCAATGCAATTCAAGCTTCAGATATCTTTCAAAGCATAAAGCAATTTAATCATGATTCAATTTAGGGGATTTGAAGAAACCCTAGAATTTCCCAATCGCCTGCCGCCATTTCTAATATCCAGAAGAGAATACGATCGGGACAAAGAAAAGAAGGGGCGCAACCGATTTGTGAAGTGGGCTAGCCAATTCAAGTTACAAAAGGGAGATTAACTTTTCCTTTATAAAGACTAGGGTTTTATTTTAAATTTTGTTGTTTTTAAATTTGTTTTTTTGTAAAACGATTTAAACAGTTCTAGAGTTTGTAAAATCTAGGGGAAACCAGTTAGGGTGTTAACTGGCAGTTTCCTAGAGTCTGTAAAACTAGGGTTACTGATTACGGGGTTGTAATCAGAGGAAATCTTATCTAGGGGATTAGATCAGTCTAGGGTTTTGAGCGTAGGGTTAGTACAGGAGCAGGGAGTGCGAGTTTACATGGTCTTGTAAGCGGGATCTGTTCTATCGCCTAGTAGAAACCTTAGGAATGCAGCAGTAGGCAGGATTTTGCCGAAGCTGGGTATATCTTGTGTCATTTACTTTTCTGCATTTATTTTCTGTTGCATTATGTGATCTGATATTTTTTATATATCTCACTTAATTTTAAATAAACCCTATTCACCCCCCCCCCCCTTAGGGTTAATCTAGATCCAACAAGTGGTATCAGAGCAGGTATAAGGTGACAACATGATAGGGGGTTCTCGCTCTATGATCAAGTGGTGAAGTATTGACTCTTGCCCCTACATGCCCCAATCGGGTTACCCATGTCAAGAGGCAAAACGTAAAATAAGTGTCTGAGATACGCTTGTAGGCCACCGAGGTGTGATTAATAATAAAATCCTCGATAAAGGAGACTACAAGTGGTATCAGATCAGGTATTCTGTTAACTTTAGAGCAAATGGTGATTCCTATTTGTCAGTCCGTAGAGAGTCAATCTAGTCGTATTCCAACTATTTTTAATGGTACAGATTTTTTTGAATTGGAAATCAGAAATGGAATCCTATTTAAAATCTTTTGATATTAAATGTTGGAATAGCATTATAGATGGGTATGATATGGTCAGTAGGAACGATATTGGATTTAATTCTCATGCTATTCAAATTTTGTATTCTTATATTGATGATGTCCAATATAACCTTACCTCTAATTGCTTGACTGCGCAGGAAATCTGGAATACTCTCAATACGAAGTATGGACAAATTGACAACAACAGCTCAAAATCCAAAATGGTCAATTCAGATTCAGATCTATGTTCGGAACAAGAAATAAATGAAATTTCAAGTAGATCAGACGATGGAGACTCAACAGACAATGAGACAAAAACCTACTCATATGAAGAATTGGTTTATATGTGTACTGATTTAACAAACATCATTGATAAACTCCATCGTAAAAACAAATCTTTAAAATCTAAAAATCACAAGTTGAATAGCAAAATTAACTGTTTGGAATCATAATTTACAAACGTTATAAAATTAGATAATTCTGATTGTGAAAGTTGTTTGAAATTGAAAACTGATCTCGTTCATCTCAATAAAAACATTCAAAAGCTTGAAGAAGAAATTCTTATTTTAAAAGATAACGAGATTGAGTTAAAAGGTACAAACAATTCTTTATAAAAAGAATTTAACAATTTAAGGCCAATTCCAAACATGAAATTACTGAAAAAGAAAGCTTGTTGAAAAGTGATTTGACTTTAAATGAGCTTGAAAAAGAGATTAAAAATTTCAAGAAACTTGAATTTGAAAAACAAATTAAATTTTAATTTGAAATCTTTGAGTCCAAGACCAAAACCAAACTACTTGAAAACGAAAATTTTCTTTTGAAACAAAATGATACTGAAAGGAGAAAGATCAGCATTAATCGTTGTTAAAATCTGATAAAAGAGAATTCTGATCTTAAATCCAAAATCAATGATCTTGAATTAAGTTTGAAACATTTTTCAACAGGAGAAAAATCTTTGAATATGTTGTTAAAAAATCAACTTTCTCCGAGAAATAAAAATGGTCTTGGTTTTGGGAAAACAAATGCTTTTGAAAATTTGAATTCGTGTGACTTTAAAAATCCTTCAAGAAAGGTCATTCTGAAACTTTGAGTTTTGAAATTCCAAAAGATTTTCGAATCACAAATGAGATAAGCATTGGTTTGATAACAATTCATTTAATTCATTTTCGACCCCAAAAGGAAATAAAGTAAATTCTTCTAAATTCAAACAAGTTTGGGTTCCAAATGGTACAAAAGTAAATTTCGATGGATTGTTATACAAACAGGTTTGGGTACCAAAAGGTGTGAACAAAACTGTGAGTGGTTTTACAAATTTTGATAGACCACTCGATCATCTCAACTGTTAGGTACCAGAGGAGGTTGAGGAACTGCTAGGCAAAAGAGAATTGGATTCAAGCTGCTCAATACTTCTGTTTTCATTCACAAGTTCCTTAGCCAAGCCTAATGGTTTAGAGATTCTGGTTTATATTGATTTCAGGTATGATCTCTAAACTCATCTTTGTATATTCTCTCTGTTTTTATTTTATATGTTTATTCCTTCTCTACCCCTTCTATTTTTCTTCAGATTTTTCTTTCAGATTTGATTTGTCACTGCTATTTTTTTTAGCTTTGTTAACTTCATATTGCAGAATTCATGATTTTTTGGAAATTCGCTTTAATTAATAAAACTCTGATGTTTTAATCTTTTCCAAATCTTGAATTTGATTTTTTCTGCAATTGTTTTGAATTTTATTTTATGATTCTGAATTCATAACATTGTTGACATATTCTTGTCATATCTTGAACATTGTTAATTTGAATTCTAAATTTTTGAAGATCTGAAAGTTTAATGGAATTTCATACACCAATACTGTGTTGAGTTTTCACTAATTCTTTTTAGAAATGCTCGAAATAATATACTCATTACAGCACACCAATATTTATAAGTTGTGATAATTTCATTATTTTTCAGATTGGCTTGGATATTTTTTTGATTAGTCTTGAATATCAGTGATACATCTTGAAATTCATTTTGTATTCATGATCAGTATGGTTGAAATTTGTTTATTTGAAATCATCTGAAATTCTTGATATTTTGAATTTCACACACCTCCTAAATTTGAAATTATCAACCTTGTGTGACGAATTCATTATATCTCAAAACTTGACATTGATTCAAGTGATTTTAAATAAATTATTTTGGATCATGAATATCTGTCAGATGTGATGTAAATGATCTGAATTTCTCTTGTGGTTGTCAGAAAAATTCTTTGAAAAAATCTTTTGAAAATATGGTCTTAAAACTCTCTGCTATTTCATGATGATTTGATGTAAATATTTGTTTGTTTAAAATCATTTTGAAAATATTGATTTATTGAATCTCACATATACCTTGAATCTGAAATTTAATCTGGTGTGATCAATTCATTGCATCTAGAGTTTTTCATATTCCTCAAATGATTTCAAATAAACGGTATTTTTAATCCGGGATCATGAATCATCTTGTGTGGCCATCTTGACAAATCTACTTTGAAACTGTTTTTTGTGATGCTCTGATACTGTTCTTAGATAACCGCTTGTTTTTGATCCGTCTGCTGCTTTGATAAATGTGACGGCCTGCTCCGCACCAACCGACATTTACTCCAAAAGTGCGTTGTACACATGTCCAGTTAGCACGGGACGGTCATCAGAAGGAAAGGAAGAAGACGAAGAATCAACAAAGAACTTGTAAAATGTCTCACAGCGCATGGAACAAAATATAATAACAACATACTTGACATAAAACAGATGAGACAGTGTATAAGCTGAAACAAACTATCATAGCAGCGGAAAATCCAAAGTACAGCATTATTACAACTTTCAAAAACTGTCTCGAAAAGCTAAACAAGAAAGGTACACTACTAATGCCCAAAGTAGTGACCAGCAATGACACAGGGAGGATATCTATATATATATCATATGTGGAAGCCTCCTGCTCGCCTCCGAATCCGCTACTCGCGCATCACCAGCTAACCTGTTTCTAGTCTGCTCGTGAGAGCACCCAGAGTAATAAGAAGAGACATAAAACTTTGGGTCAGACAAAAGTCTGGTATGAGCGATAAGCAACTAAACAGAACAATAACAGGTATACTAAACCATACCTGAACCTGGACCTGCAACCAAAGAGTTAGCACTACATACTGTACAATACTCTAAGGTGCCCTTAACAAATGGTGTAAAGATAACGGGGGTGGGGGTGTGCATGTCATAATGATGTCAAACAAATCAAATATTGTAACCATCCTCACATATCTCACTCAGTGCGTAAAGTATACGATATCCACCACTTTGATCACCCAATACTTTGCTATGATCACTCTACCCCCATGAAGTCACAACGGCTCCACTGCACTGATCCATAGCCACTAATCCTTCGCTATGTCCACTTTGCCCCATGGAGTCGTACACACCCCACTGCACTGGCTCATAGCCTTACTAATCCTTTACTATGTCCACTCTGCCCCATGGAGTCACAATGGCTCCACTGCACTGTCTCATAGTCTTACTATGATCACTTTGCCCCTCGAGTCATGGTGACTCTACTGCACTGATACGTAGTCCCGCTACGATCACTTTTCCCCTCGAGTCATGGTGACTCTACTGCACTGATACGTAGCCCATCATTCCTTTTCAGTGGTGAATCGAAGTTATGAATGTTGACAACTCCTTAGCACATGTCCCGCAGCAAAGCCCAATCATGAAGTGAAATCATTAGTTCCCAACTGGATCCTGAGCTCTAACTTCCATTTGGACTACCTTTGCATATCGGGTTTTTGGTCATCACTGGGTCGGTTCGGATGCTCAACTCTTCTTCTCTGTCGGTTCGGATCGGTCTCTTCCAAGTGCTCCAGGTCGGATCGTGGCCTCCAAGTCCCTTCGTAGTACATCGGTTCGGTTCGGGTGCTCTCTGGCGGGTCGGGTCGGGTAAATGCATCTTGGTTCGGTTCATTGTACCCTTGCTCCATAGGTTCGATTCGGGTTCCTGGTCTCCGATCCGATCCGTTTCCCCTTCCTCTTCTGTTCCGATCCCCTTCTCTTTCCTTCAGTCGATCCGACTCCTCCTTCTTTAGCTCGATCCGATCCCAGTTCAACCATTGTGGCCTTCCTTTTTGCCATACTTTCCCTTGTGCCAAGCCTTGGTTCGGTTCGGTGATCCCTTGCCCAGTCCACTATACGGTCCGAGCCCATTCCTCCGATCCGATCCGAAAGCCTGCACCATTTTCCTACAACTTTTCCAACGAGTGTTTTACGCCATTCGACGGCGTTTTCGACCATTCTAACTATTCTAATCAATCACAAAGCATACCATACAGTCATAGAAACAAGTAGAAGTGACCTCAAACACCAAAACATAAATATGATAGGTTAAAATGCATCAAACATATCCAAAACCCCATATTTTCCCTTAAACGTGTTCAAGCATAATTAGTGATAGGATTAGCAAAACTTAAGCAAATTAACCCAAGTTCATATCAAAGGTCTAAAACATCATTTCAGAATTTATAAGTATTTTTCCAGATTTTTATCATGTTTAAATTCGCTAATTAACACTAATTGCCCTTAATTAACCATAATTAGTGAGGAACTATGCAAATCACTCACCTTAGCCACAAATAAACCTTAGATCTGAAATAAATCTCTGATATGGCACGAATACTAATGCTAAACAACAGCTCTAATCTTGATTTGGTGAAGATCTCCCATAATTTGATGTTGCTAAGCTTAATCCTTGAGAAGAAAGTGATTTAGGGGTTGGAGGCCATTTTTAGGGTTTCTAAGAGGTAAGTGGAGGCTAGAAAACTGAAATGGAATGAAACCCTAACTCTTTTCAGCCTCCCCATAACCCTAATCTCGAAATGGGTTATGGGCCCTATTTGGCCCGGTTAAGCAGTTTTTCACCTTCCAAACCTTATTTCAGCCATATCTCCCAAACGTTAAGTTCGTTTTTCGCATGTGACCACTCTACGGAAAGGTAAACCATCATTCGAAGCCAATGGAAGTGGTTTTAGGTCAAAACTCCTTTCCAATCAAAAGTTATGGCCGAAACAAGATCAGCTAGGGGAAAACGGTCATTTAAAAATCGTCAAAAATCATGAACATGGGAAATGACCCCAATGGTCGTTTCCCAGAGCCACATGACCATACGACTTCATATAAGAAAGAAAGAAATATTCTATGATCCTCCGATGCGTAGAATGCGGGTTGTTACATTCTCCCCTCCTTAAGAAATTTCGCCCCTGAAATTCCCTAACCAAAACGCACAAAGGGTCCCGCATGCCTATCAGTCATAAAACAACAATCAAACATGCAAAACAAGTCTATCCTAGCATGCGGAATAACTAAACAGCAAAGTAAATCTTACCAGGCAAAAAGTTCTGGATACATCTTCCTAATGTTGTCCTCTGTCTCCCAAGTACAGTCATTCTCGTTCTCGCCCCACTGAACCTTGACTAGCTTCATCGCCTTCCTTCGCAGTTGCTTCGTATCGTGCTCGACAATACGAATCGGCTTGCGGTTCCCAACCGCCACGGGTTCCACTTCGAAGTCCTCTAACTGATCAGATGAAATAGTCATATCTGGGTCGTGCACGAATTTCCTTAATTGGGAAACATGAAATACGTTGTGAACTCCCGCCATCCTCTAGGGTAAGTCAACTCTATACGCTAAATTCCCACCTTGTTCGAGAACTAGGAATGGGCCAACAAATCTTGGTGCCAACTTGCCTCTCCTACCAAATCGTATCACGCTCTTCAACGGAGAAATCTTGACAAACACCAAGTCACCAACGGAGAATTTTAAGTCTCTTCTTCTCTTATCAGCATAGCTCTTCTGCCTATCCTGGGAAGCCTTTATTCGTTGTTGAATGATCTTAATCTTATCTGAAGTTTCCCTTACCACATCTGGCCCAAGCACAAACTTCTCACCGGTCTCTATCCAACATGATGGTGAGTTGCACGGTCTTCCATACAAAGCTTCATATGGAGCCATACCAATACTGGATTGGTAGCTATTATTATATGCAAACTCTACTAGATGTAAATGGTCGTCCCATGATCCACCAAAATCCAATATGCAAACTTTCAAGATATCTTCCAAGATACGATTCACCCTCTCTGTCTGACCGTCGGTTTGAGGATGATACACGGTACTGAGATATAATTCCGACCCTAGGGCCTCTTGTAAGCTCTTCCAAAACCCACTAGTAAACAACAGGTCTTGGTCACTCACAATGCTTTTAGGTACTCCATGAAATCTCACTACCCACTTCATATACAGTTCTGCTAACTTAGCTGTCGTTCTGGTCGATTTGACCGGTATAAATCTTGTACTCTTGGTCAATCGATCCATAATTACCCAAATGCTATCATGTCCCGATTTAGTCCTTGGTAAACCATCAATGAAATCCATCGAGACTTGCTCCCATTTCCATTCGGGAATTTCTAATGGTTGCAACAAACCACTAGGCTTCTTTTGCTCGGCTTTAACTAGCTGGCAATTCACGCACTTGGATATAAACTTCCCAACGTCTCTTTTCATCCCTTCCCAGTAGTAAGTCTGCTTCATGTCTCGATACATCTTATCACCACCGGGGTGTATAGTCAGTTTTGATTGATGACATTCCCTAAGCACTTCATCTCTCAAACCACTCACGTTGGGTACAACTAGTCTTCCATTCTTTCGAAGCCATCCTTCTCGATCAAGCCCATACAAATTCATCTCCTCGCCGTCGATATTCATCTCTAACTTTGAGATGATTTCCAATAGATTAGGATCGTCCCTCTGACTGGAACCAATCCGCTCGATCAAAGTGGATCTGATCGTCAAACTAGCTAACATCCTGGATCCAATTCGCACTTTGGTCTGAAATCATACCCTGCGATTTACTCTAGTTGCTTCCATTCAAGAAACATAGCCCCTAAACTGGCATGTCTCCTACTCAAGGCATCGGCTACCGCATTGCCTTTCCCAGGTGTATATGCGATTTCAAAATCATACGAAGCTAAGAAATCTAACCATCTCTGTTGACGGAGATTCAGATCCTTCTGTGAGAAGAGATACTTTAACGATTTATGATCGGTAAACAATTCAAATCTCTCTCCCAAGAGGTAATGTCTCCACATCTTCAACGCGAACACGATCGCTGCCAGTTCCAAATCATTGGTAGGATACCTTTTCTCATGCGGCTTTAGTTGCCGACTAGCATAAGCTACAACCCTACCTCCTTACATCAATACATCACCTAGTCCGGTACCACAAGCATCCGTGTATACCGTCATCTCTTCATTTCCTTTTGGAATGACTAACACTGGCGCACGTGTCAACTTTTCTTTTAGACTCTTGAATGCATTCTCACACACTCCGTCCCAGACGAAGGCTTGATTCTTCTTAATCAACTGAGTCAACGGTGCTGCTATCTTGGAGAAGTCCTGGATAAACTTACGATAATATCTAGCTAACCCCAAGAAGCTCCTTACATCTGTTGCATTCTTAGGCGTACACCAATCCTGTATCGTAGCCACCTTCGCAGGGTCCACGGCAGTACCATTCTCTGAAACAACATGGCCCAAGAATCTCACTTCCCTCCCCCAGAAGTGACACTTAGAAAATTTCGCTTTCAATTGGTGTTTTCTCAACGCTTCCATCACTATTCTCAAATGTCCCTTGTGTTCTTCCTCTATCCTCGAGTAAACAAGGATGTCATCTACGAACACAAGAACAAACTTATTCAACTGATCTCTGAATACCCGATTCATAAGATCCACAAAGTATGCTGGTGCATTGGTCAACCCAAATGGCATGACCAACCACTCATAGAATCCAGACGGCGTCCGAAATGTCGTCATAGCTATACTATCAGCTGCTACTCGGAGCTGATGAAATCCTGTCGTGAGGTCCAACTGGGAGAACACTCTTGCTCCTTCCAGTTGATCAAACAAATCATCTATCCGTGGTAGATGATACTTATTCTTCCTTGTCACCTTATTCAACTCGTGATAGTCCACGCACAAACGAAGGGAACCATCTGCCTTAGTGGCAAACACAACTGGTGCTCCCCACTCGGAGACACTTCTTCTAATAAATCCCTTCTTCAAAAGATTGCTGACTTGCACCCCGAGCTCTCGTTGCTCCCTTAGTGCCATACGACGAAGTGGCATCACTATAGGTCTGGCATCTTTCACTAAATCAATACGGAACTCAATCTCTCGGTGTGGTGGAAATCCGGTCACTTCCTCAACGATGTCCGGATACTGGCCAACCACGGGCACATCTGACAACTCATCATGCGGGATGTCGAGGGAATTTATAAAATTAGCAATTACCCCATCACTAGGTAGACTACCAAACACTACCCTTCACCCTAACTGTCACCAAAAAGCCCTCACAGTCTACCACCACCCCGTATCTTTGGAGCCAATCGACCCTCAATATAATGCCATACCCAGTAAAGCCCAAAACAAAGCAATCACAAACAAACATACATCCATGACTCGATAAGACTAAATTTCGGCAAATCATACTAAGGTTAGTCGAACCACCAATCGGGTTCGTCACAACCAACGGTCTATCGACTATCTCGGGTTCCAGTCTCAACCTATCTACCAGGTCACTAGATATGAAGGAACGGGAAGCCCCAGTATCAAAAAAAACTCGAACAGGTACTTCAAGAATAGAAAGCATACCTTGAATGACGACATTCTTTCCTTTCTCCGCCGCAGTTGGGGCATTCGAGAAGAAGGAACAACATTAATAGCATATGCTTTCACAATCTTCTTCTCTTTAAGAGGTTGTGGACATTTATCCTTATGATGTCCCACTTGGCCACAGTTGTAGCACTTCCTATCCGCTGGCTTTGCCCGACATTCTTTGGCATAGTGGCCCTTCCTACCACAGCTGAAGCACTCAACATCTTTCTTACTCTTTTTCTGGCCATCCTTAGCTTGGATCTGCTTCCTCTTATTCTGAGAGTTGTTCTTGCCTCCACTGCTCACTTGCGGTTTTGGCCCTTCTGCAAATGCAACCTCAGTCTTCGACCTAGGGTAAAGACTCTCTGATCTCAAAGCTTTCCCCACAATCGATTCAAAAGTCTCATCGATGTGGTTGATAAGCCTTTCCCTTAAGTATCCATCCAAACTAGTAATGAACTTCTCATTCTTCTTCTCAGGAGTATCGATAAGGGATAATCCATACTTCGACAAAGTGTCGAATTCAGCAATATAGTCTGAGACTGCCCTACCATTCTGCTTAAGCTCCAAGAACTTCCTAAACAATTCTGACTTCTGAGCAGCTGAGATAAACTTGTCGCTAAAGCGAGCCTTAAACTGATCCCAAGTAACCTGATCCTCTGGAGTGGCTATCCTAATAGCATTCCACCAATTCATCGCTCGCCCTTGCAGCTGACGAGACGCTAGCCTTCTCTTCATTGCATCCTCGATACCCAAGTCATCGAAGATACGATCACAGCTATCCAACCAATCCTGAACATCCATGGCCGACTCCGTTCCGTGGAACGGCTTCCCACCAAGGTTAGTGTAATCCTTGGACAACTTGGCGAAATCGGCCCTAGGCGCCTGCACTACTGGACTACCACCATTACCGGGATTGGGAACTGCTCCCTGAACCTCCCTAAGCATCTCCCTCATGAAGTCAGCGAACATCGCCCTCATGTCAGGAGCATTCCTATTATTGGTCCCTCTACCAGCACCCCTCGTATCTCGACTCATCGTTCAATCTGTAAAGTGAAAACAATTAACTATCTCCATAGTGGTGCTAGTGCAGTACGACTTCATTCTTATACTACTAATAGTAGATATATATATAGCTTTTGAAAACCAAAGTAATCACAAATACGCACTCTCATATACGTACTATCTCTCCCTGGTGTCTTTCCCTAGGTTAACTACGCAACCTAGAGCTCTGATACCAAATGGGACGGCCCGCCCGCACCAACCGACATTTACTCCAAAAGTGCGTTGTACACATGTCCAGTTAGCACGAGACGGTCGTCAGAAGGAAAGGAAGAAGACGAAGAATCAACAAAGAACCTGTAAAATGTCTCACAGCGCATGGAACAAAATATAATAACAACATACTTGACATAAAACAGGTGAGACAGTGTATAAGCTGAAACAAACTATCATAGCAGCGGAAAATCCAAAGTACAACATTATTACAACTTTTAAAAGCTGTCTCAAAAAGCTAAACAATAAAGGTACACTACTAATGCCCAAAGTAGTGACCAGCAACGACACAGGGAAGATATCTATATATATATCATACGTGGAAGCCTCCTGCTCGCCTCCGAATCCGGTACTCGCGCATCACCAACTAATCTGTCTCTAGTCTGCTCGTGAGAGCACCCAGAGTAAGAAGAAGAGACATAAAACTCTGGGTCAGACAAAAGTCTGGTATGAGCGATAAGCAATTAAACAGAACAATAACAGGTATACTAAACCATACCTGAACCTGGACCTGCAACCAAAGAGTTAGCACTACATACTGTACAATACTCTAAGGTGCCCCTAACAAATGGTGTAAAGATAACGGGGGTGGGGGTATGCATGTCATAATGATGGCAAACAAATCAAACATAGCAACCATCCTTACATCTCTCACTCAGTGCGTAAAGTATACGATATCCACCACTTCGACCACCCAATACTTTGTTATGATCACTCTGCCCCATGAAGTCATAACGGCTTCACTGCACTGATCCATAGCCACTAATCCTTCGCTATGTCCACTTTGCCCCATGGAGTCGTACACACCCCACTGCACTGGCTCATAGCCTTACTAATCCTTTACTATGTCCACTCTGCCCCCATGGAGTCACAATGGCTCCACTGCGCTGGCTCATAGTCTTACTACGATCACTTTGCCCCTCGAGTCATGGTGACTCTACTGCACTGATACGTAGTCCCGCTACGATCACTTTGCTCCTCGAGTCATGGTGACTCTACTACACTGATACGTAGCCCATCATTCCTTTTCAGTGGTGAATCGAAGTTATGAACGTCGACAACTCCTTAGCACATGTCCCACAGCAAAGCCCAATCATGAAGTGAACTCATTGGTTCCCAACTGGATCCTGAGCTATAACTTCCATTTGGACTACCTTTGCATCTCGGGTTTTTGGTCATCACTGGGTCGGTTCAGATGCTCAACTCTTTTTCTCTGTCGGTTCGGATCGGTCTCTTCCAAGTGCTCCAGGTCGGATCGTGGCCTCCTAGTCCCTTCGTAGTACACCGGTTCGGTTCGGGTGCTCTCTGGCGGGACGGGTAGATGCATCTTGGTTCGGTTCGGTGTACCCTTGCTCCATCGGTTCGGTCCAGGTTCCTGGTCTCAGATCCGATCTGTTTCCCCTTCCCCTTCTGTTCCGATCCCCTTCTCTTTCCTTCAGTCGATCCGATTCCCCCTTCTTTAGCTCGATCCGATCCCAGTTCAACCATTGTGGCCTTCCTTTTTGCCATACTTTCCCTTGTGCCAAGCCTCGGTTCGGTTCGGTGATCCCTTGCCCAGTCAACTATCCGGTCCGAGCCCATTCCCCCGATCCGATCCGAAAGCCTGCACCATTTTCCTGCAACTTTCCAGCAAGTGTTTTACGCCATTCGACGGCATTTTCGACCATTCTAACTATTCTAATCAATCACGAAGCATACCATACAGTCATAGCAACAAGTAGAAGTGACCTTAAACACCAAAACATAAATATGATAGGTTAAAATGGATCAAACATAGCCAAAACCCCATATTTTCCCTTAAACATGTTCAAGCATAATTAATGATAGGATTAGCAAAACTTAACCAAATTAACCCAAGTTCATATCAGAGGTCTAAAACATTATTTCAGAATTTATAAGTATTTTTCCAGATTTTTATCATGTTTAAATTCGCTAATTAACACTAATTACCCTTAATTAACCATAATTAGTGAGGAACTATGCAAATCACTCACCTTAGCCACAAATAAACCTTAGATCTGAAGTAAATCTCTGATATGGCGCGAATACTAATGCTAAACAGCAGCTCTAATCTTGATTTGGTGAAGATCTCCCGTAATTTGATGTTGCTAAGCTTAATCCTTGAGTAGAAAGTGATTAAGAGGTGATTTAGAGGTTGAAGGCCATTTTTAGGGTTTCTAAGAGGTAAGTGGAGGCTAGAAAACTGAAATGGAATGAAACCCTAACTCTTTTCAGCCTCCCCATAACCCTAATCCCGAAATGGGTTATGGGCCCATTCATTAATCACCCTATTTGGCCCGGTTAAGCGGTTTTTCACCTTCCAAACCTTATTTCAGCCATATCTCCCAAACGGTAAGTCCGTTTTTCGCATGTGACCACTCTACGGAAAGGTAAACCATCATCCAAAGCCAATGGAAGTGGTTTCAGGTCAAAACTCCTTTCCAATCAAAAGTTATGGCCGAAACAAGATCATCTAGGGGCAAAACGGTCATTTAAAAATCGGCAAAAATCATGAACATGGGAAATGACCCCAATGGTCGTTTCCCAGAGCCACATGACCATACGACTTCATATAAGAAAGAAATAAATATTCTACAATCCTACGATGCATAGAATGCGGGTTGTTACAATAAATGTGCCAAATCTGTTGCTTTGTCTACTTGGGCGGGCTTAAAATTCTTTTAACTGTGATACCCCTGTTTGTTTACTATGTCTTGTTATAGTCTTCATTATTAGGGACACCAATTAGTATCAGATGTGATGTTTTTTGTCTTGTTGTATATATATTTTTTCCCTCTTGTTTTGTATAGATCTCCATATCCCTCTTGTAATTGATTTTCAATTTTAAAATTATTTATTGATTATTCATTCAGAAATTGAAATCAATATCCAAATTTAACTGTATTTATAATTCATCGAAATTATTTTCAGATTTTGAAATTGTGATGAATTATGACTGTAGTATATTTCACAACAAGAGGAGATTATAGTTAAATTTTCATGATGGTTGAACATTTATTATAATATCTTTGAATTGGCAATTATTTCACGACCATCTTCTTTACCTATCATCATTCTTCCATCCATCATGTTTTTTTATATTAATGTGGAGAGTTTAATATTTTTCAAAAAAAAATCATCTTGAATAAACAGTGAAAATATTTGTGATGGAATTGTGGTTACATTATTATTCAGAATTAGTGATAATTGAAAATTTTCAATGATCTCGGTACAGTTGATCATATTTCATAATATGATTAATTTAGAAATCTATTTCACAAACCATTTTTGTACCTATCACATTTCTATCATCCATATTGGTTTTATATACTGAGGAGTTTTTCATTTTGAAACTGAAAATAATAAAAGTTTAATATTCATAAGTGTTTCTCTAACCTCATTTAAAAATCCGAGTTCTGATTATGCATGGTTATGAGATTACTTATATTTAAGCTGCAACTGATCTCATTTAAAATCCAAGCTCAGGTTATGCGTGGTCAGTGTGCTCTTAAATAAAAAATGAAAGAAAAGGAAATAATATGCTAAATTGAAATTAATATGAATTTCTCGTTGGTGTTTAAAAAAAACCAGCCTATCAATCCATCTTCTAATCTGTGAAATGTGTTAATATTTTATGACGTATTATGATTTGTTGATTGATAGGTATTGGGATTTGAGATTTTTCAATTTTGTCACTTAAATTGAATTTATAATTATAGTCCAAATCCATCACTGTTTTTTAACTCATTTTTATAAAATTCTTTTAAAAATAATTGGAAATACATATTTTTGTAACTGTCTCTATTTTATATAAATTTCATCGTAAATCCGTCATTCTCTACAATGTGAAATATGCCACTAGTTCTCAGTTTATTATGATTTTTATTTGGCTGATTGAGATTTATGTTGACCGTTCTTCCTGTTAAGCTAAAATTATATTTTTTAGTCAATTTTCATCTATATTTTAAATTCTGAATCCTTTTGATGATAACAAAAGGGGGAGAATGGATTCAGATTTTGATTTATGAGTGAATATTTTATAAATATTTTAATTTTGAAAATTTATTCATTTTTTCATTCTTTTCACTCATGCACAGTTGTAGGGGGGTTTTTGTTGTAGGGGGAGCTAATAAATAGGGGGAGTTCAATATTCACTGTCAAACACATTTATTGTGCTCCAAATCTTTTATTTGTTTGTCATCATCAAAAGGGGGAGATTGTTGTATATGACATAGTTGTATACACAATTATATGATTTTTGTTTGATAATAACAACCAAATAAATATTATTTTAAATGTGTTTGTTACTATACTGTTCTGTATATACATCACAGACAGGAATATAATACTTATATTTAAATAGAATATGACTGTACAGACATTCATATATTCATACAGTATTTTATTTAAATTGAATAATATATTTCAAACATTCAAAGAGTACAACTATTTATAACTCCACTATTTATTCATTTCACATGAGAGTGTACTTGTAAATAAACTAAATACGATATACAAGTTTGTTTGAACACAATAAAATAATATTTTATTTCATTCAAATTTGTTTATTACAAATATCAGTACAATTTTCTTTTTTTCTGTACATCAGCTCCTCACTACATCTCTCATCATTCAGTTACATTTTATATATACATACATTTTCACTTTAATATTCAGACACATTTACTTTTTCTGTCTTCTATCTTCACAGATCCTTCAGTCAGTCCAGCCATCTACACCTGTCATATACAGAAACACACACAATATCTGAAACAGAAATAATTTCGTATTCTAGCAGATATATTTTTTATTTTAAAATTTTTATTTGCCTCAGTTTTCTGGTGTGTTGTCTCATCATTTTTCTGATTCGATCTGATTTTCATATCCATCCGACTGTGTCTAGACAGCTTGTAATATTCACAGTGATACACTGTAAATACCACAAGGCAGACATCATATATGTATATATATATATATATATATATCAATACAGGGACAAGAAAACTTGTCTAGATGGCTGCATATACACACGTGTATATATATACATGTGTGCACTGCCTCGCCAATCCAGTGTGCAACTGAGGAGTAGCCACGTGGACCATCTCGACTCAGTGTAACAATACTAATATGGTCGAGGCAACGCAAAAGCATAAATGGAGCAGCATGATGAATGCAAATCGACTCAAAATGGACAAGGCAAATATGAAGACAGTTCTGCCAAGATAGGACAGAAGCATACATGTGCAAGTGAGATAAGTTTTGGCAAGACGGCATGGGAATGTAACATGCACACAAACATGCATGGTGGCAGATCAGAACAGCAATGGTGAAGCATGGGTGAACACAAGTTTGCAATATACAATGATGCAACAACAATGGATGGTGATGATATATACATGGTGCACAACTTACAGTTCACATGAATGTAAGCACATGCCAGGGTAAAAACAAGCGGTGCAAGGCATGCAACAAGTTATCAATATAGTAAACAAGTAAACAGTTCTTAAGCAAGGCCAAGAACAGGCTCAACAAGTTCAAGAGACAGTGCATAAAACAGGCTCTATCATGACTGGACAAACATGCAAGATCAATGCACTGAAGCTCATACACAAACATGGATATGCAGTATGACTAAACTATGGAGCAACATGTATTCATGACACAACATATGAGTGGTGCAACAAGATGGTACATGGGATCAACACAAACTAGCTTAAAGTGACAGTTCATTTACATGGATGAGCATATGCATAAATGGTGAAGCTAGATGGCATGGATGGTGATTTACAACTATATAGCTCAGCAACAATTATGTGATTATGCATCAATGTTGGTTAAGCATATACAACCAAGGTGGTGTAGCCAACATGAGAAGTAAGGCAACAGTTTGCAAAATTCAGTTTTTAAGGTAAAGAAGTGGAACACAACTGAAATGAAGCTTTGTGATACATGGAACTACAATTCATACATGGTTCATGATTTGTTGCACAAAGTAGTAAAGCATGTGTGCAGCTCAACAAGTGAAAATCCACATACAGGTGGAACACAAAGCAGCAGTGATGAAGTGCCAATGCCACAACAAGTTTTCAAGTAATTTTGTTTATTGAGGAAAGTTTTAAAAGCCTTGCTGGATTCTTGATCGAAGCTAGAAAAGCGTGATATTTTAAATAATTACTGCAAGCGCACATGTGTGTAGCATACAGGTCGAACACAGGGTGGAAAATTAAATTAAATTAGTTAAATAATCTCTTGGGCGAGTTAGACAAATCTTTGAGGTTGGTTTTGAAAGCAAACGAAATTGAAACTACGATCCGATTCAGAACAAATGTAATTGAACCGACGATCAAATCACAATTATCAATTGGAAATTAAAATGCAAAACAGAAATAAAATGCAGAAATTAAAATTGCAGGAAAAGAAGAACAACAAAAAGTAAAGTTAGGATTGTCGTTGAAACTAATCAAACGACTAATCGCTAAATAAAAAAATGTAAAATACAATTGGTGTTCTACCAAAACTAATTGTGAAGACAACACCAATTGCTAAGAAAAGGAAAAATGTAGAAAAAATAAAAGAAGAAGAAGAACTTTTATTAATGAAGAAGATAGAAAATGGGATACAGAATAATGGATGGTGGCTACAATGATATTACAAGGGTATATATAGGAGATAACCAAACCCTAACCCTAATACAATGATAGATGAGCCTTAGGGAATTTACCAAAAGAGTTTACAATGAGAATCTCAAATGGGCCTTAGTTATATCTATTAAATTTTTGGCCTTTCTTCTTTTTCTCTTGGTTCTTTGACAAGCCTCCCTTGATTTGAGATGTGCATGGCCTTTTTATAAATCATTTTGTTGTCCAACAGCAACTAGATGTGGAATCTTCCTCTACAATTCTTCAAAATGTAAATATATAGCAACCTGATCTCCATTTCTCTACTTTTCTGGTTGCATGCGGGCTGGGTTGGAATATCTGTGAAAGTAACAAAACAATACCCAAGTAATATTTATTTATATACAAAAGACAAGATATAAAAGCATAAAATAAACACATTTCCATGCCAATCAAATACCCCCACACTTATCTTTTACTCGTCCTCGAGTAAAAGATAAATTAAAAACTAACTAGATGGGTCACACTTTCGTAGGAAACACGATTGCATTGAGCGTATGCAACTAGCCGTTAAACCTCTAGGTGTCCCTAGTAGGATGAGTGGTGTCTCATGAGGGTTTTTAGCGGATACTACCCACAAAATCCAAATGCAGTATGTTATGGATCTGATGCAACTACATGAATGCAATGGACAAATGCAAATAAAAATGAAAAATGGAAACACGGCTTGTTTCAGGAAATTAGTACAACAAATTAAATTAACAATTTCTAGTCAGTTGTTTTTATTTTAGATACCTCAACTTGTCACAAATTTTCAATATAAATCAAGTTTTCAAATGTTAAATTCCAGTTTGGCCAGTTGGTTCGGTTAATAACATAGTGCAGCCATGAAATAGATTCTTAGTTTGCTTGGCACAGTTTATAAAGTGGTATTATTATTTTCTCATGTATGGCCAGTCAGATCAATAAGGTCAAGAAGTGTTTGGGCATCATCACTTATTCTTTATTCTACAAAATTTTAAAATTTATGATTACGTACATACACCTAACTTCGAAGACCAAGGTTTACCACCCATGCACTGCCTCACGGACTAACAGAGAGTGGGTAAAGAGCTTGGCGGATTGTGCAGGCCGACTTTGACTTTGTCAACAGCGTGTCGGTAATCCTTAGGTGTCCAATCTCATAAAATGAGACCAAGATATTCCAACGTTGACTTTGTCAACAACATGTCAGATAGAGCTTGGCGGGTTTGCACACCAACGCTAGATATACAAGCAATGTTGGATACCCTTGGATTATTATTATTATTATTGAATTTATAAGCACAAAAGAGAGTTACGCGAATTCAACTTAACATAACTTAGTTTTAAAGATTCGAAAAGCCAATATAAGTATTTTAAGTCCTCCACTTATTTAAACAAAGACTACAATAAAGAATAAACTTCATGGCCATCACCTAAGAATCTCCCTATGTACCGGTTACACTATTATCCCTCAAAATTAAACTTTTCATTATATTTCTTATTCGATCTAAGTTGAGAGAAAAAAAATACTGTCAACTGATTAACAATCCTTAACTTATTTTGTTGTATCAATCTAAAATGAGTCATGTTTCCAAAAAAAAAATGGCATGTTACTACAATCTAAAATGCATGATGGTCCTATTTAAATGGCAGAAAATGAAAAGAAGAAAATAAAGAAAAAGCGAAAATGAATGAAATGCAGACTCCCCCCACACTAGAACTAAACAGTGTCCACACTGTGAACGTTTCCTAATTTTGAAAGATCGTACCCAAAGGTGAATGAGTTATAAAATTATTTGTAAAATGAAATGAAGCTTAGCCACTATATGTGAACGAAAATCATATGAACGATGATATATGTGTTTGCGATGCATTCAACGCAAAGAATGCCACCAACTTTTTCCCCCACACTTGGTTCTAGCCCTATGAATCCCATTCACACTATGTTTAGGCATGTTTTCTAATAAGCAAAGGTTTTTGAAAACCATCTCATCTTTATACCTTGATTTATAGTTTAGTAAATGAATGTTCAGGGTCGTCCTAACATGAAGTTTTTCAACAAAGCTAACATTCCAAATGTGTTCAACAAATTTATCAGTGTAATTTTTCAAAAAAATTGTGATCGTATATAAATTCAGTGAAATTTGAAATTTGAGTGTTATTCAAGACTGTGCGATCACATTTCTCATCATTAACTGACAACATATTTTCGACACTGACAATTTCAAGTTCGTTGGAAGTTTCTTCAAAGTTAAAATTTTCGAACTCGTGACTTGAATCTACTTGGTCCTCATTTGGAAACTCATCCTCGTACAATCCAAGAAATTCATGTTCATTAAAATCCATTTCCACTTCTGAGTTTTTGAAAAATTCAACATTTTCATTTGGTTCAATTTCAAAAATTTCAAGTTTCTCGTAGTCTGAACAAGAAAGATCAAAATCCAAGCTTAAATCTTTTTCCCAAAAAGAGTTGAAATCCAAATCATTTGTTGAATTTTGAACAACTTCATTTAAATCATTATTCTCAATTTCTAAAGTTGTTATTTGAAAATTTTCACTGCTAGCAAAAATTGGATTATTTTCCGATTCATCACATGTTTGAATTTGATGTTGTTGCTCAAGTTGTTCTTTAAAAGACATAATTAAACAAAGAAATTCATCAAGTTGTCTATCTTTTTCACCCAGTTGTCTATCTTGCTTTTCTACCCTCTCTCTAAGAACGTTAAGATGATATCCTTCAGAATCGTTGATTTGAGAACTCTCATTTTGGATTTATTTATTTTCAAAATTATAGTCCACATCAATTTCACAATCAATATTATTTCCAATGTGGTGGTTGTTTGAATTTTCAGAAAAATGATATTGGAAATTATTTTGATTATAAAAATTATGTTCGTAACCAAAATTGTTGAAATTCGATGGAAAATTGCAATTTTGGTTTTTCTCAAGATGTGGATATGGGCTATAAGTTTGAAAATTTTGGTTTACAAACCATTATTGATGTGAATCAGAGCTATATTGGGATTCAAAGCTATTTTAATGTGGAAGTGGCCCATAATCGAAATTATTGAAATTTGAGTTGAAATCGTAATTTCGATCATATCCATGATTTTGAAAATGTTGGTCATTTGGAAAATTTTGAAAATTGTTGACATTGGGCTCATGAAATTTTGGAAAATCTTGCCTCGTGAGTTGTAATTCGTACTCATACTCTTCAAGCGGACGTCTACTCCGACTATTATCCCACATTTCTCGCAATGATTTTTTTGAATCAGACATTTTAAAGAAGTCACGGCACAACAAAAATTATTCTCACTTCAAAATAGTATAAAATACTCAGTTGCGCTCTATTAATTAACTGACTCAATTAGAAGGGGGAAGAGGGTCTTATGGTCGTTCACGTATAGTATAAATACTAAGGGATATGACCAATGTTTTACGGGTAGTATGCAACCTCTTTTGCTAATAGTTCAATAAATTGAACTACTATATATCCGCGATCCAATTATACGAGACAATCAACTTCACAAAACACCACTTTTCAATTATATTATTTTGAAATATCCAATGAGATTTTTTTTGTTGAGAAACGATGAGAATGATGACAGTAGTTATGGAAATTTCAACTCACAACAATCAGACATAATAATTGCAGAAATTAAAAAATGTACATAGCAAGCCACTGCCCCTGCAGAAGATTTTTACAAGCAATGTCTATATTTTTTTTCTTTGCAGCAGAGCACCTGTAGAGTTCAGAAAATATTACAATGGGGTATGGCAGTCTGTCCAAAAAATTTGAGTAGTATCAATGATTAAAATCCCAGCGTTTGCAAATTGTTTAACCTTTGAATTCTTGAATTGTTGCTTGACTTCTTCTCGCTTGCTTTGATTGAACTTCTTTCCTTGCCTGGCTCTTTGATTTTTTTTTTGGCTCTTTATTTCAACAAAACAACACTTAAAAAGAAGAAAAAAAATTCTCCTTGAAAGACTCAACAATTTACACAAATAATTTCGGCTTTCATGCCTTAAAAGGAAAAATAAATAAATTTACACTTGCATACTCAAGGAAACAAATCGGCAAATATGGAATCCACGCACACCAAATGAACAGAGATAACCAAAAAGGAAAGTCAACAACAATTAAGTCTCCTTCTTTTATATACTACCCTTTTGTTCTCAGAAAAAGAAAAATCGAACTGACAGAAATTCAAACTCCAACCCCCTTTTTTTTTTCTTTTTTTTTTCTTCTTCTTCTAGAACTGATTAAATCGAATCGAAAGTTCAAATTTTTGAATAGGGGTTTCGAACAAAAAAAACAACTGATTCGGGTTTCGATTTTTCTTTGCGGGTTTGTTCGGAGTTCCTCGAGTCTTCTTGTTTCGAATCGGCGCAGGGTTTGTCGGATCCGAAGATCGAATTGAAGATTTGATGAACGTGGTAGGCTGATGCGTGAGGTTTGGAATTCGGTTTTTTGGGTTGTGAATTGTAACACCCCACGCCCGCTATGGTCACTCTCTAAGGGAATGCCATAACATCGGTGGAGTATTTTAGTGAATATAGAACAGAAAAATTACAACAAGACAGATATAAATAGTACTTGAAATTTAAAACATCATCTCATAACAGCGGAAATAAACATGTCTGGTTACATCATAAAACCACAATAAAAGTCAAGTACAATATCCATCAAAATAAAGAAGTACATAATCCCACTCTCTCATACAATAGCCAGGACAAAAGAAAAGATAACTGGGTAACTGGAGCTTTACATCTATCCAAGCTCCTAAAGACTGGAACAACAATCCGATCAAGCTCCACTACTGCTAGGATCCACCGTAGGACCTGAGGGTTGGGAAAAAGATAAAAACAACGGGGTCAGACATAAGTCTGAGTGAGCCCTATAACTTTAACAATACAATCATTAAAGTAACCAGAGAAGACATAAACTTGACCTACGGTAATGTCTGGGGATGAATGGCTACACTAAGCAGCTTGGTATACTTAGGATAAACTAAGATAACTGTAAAGACGCATCTACCCACCCAAGGATAATTACTACACTGCACCACACCAGTCATTCCCACTCGAAGATTGATCCCACCCAAGGACTTAAAGAAAGATATAACTAGTAGTTTCATGTACCCCTAGCTGACCACATAGGTGTCGTCTGCCCCTATCTCCACTAGGTGTACCCCACTACTCCCAAGCGATCGGCTCCCTACCGTAGATACCCGTGCTGGTCCCACAGTGGGGTGTATCACTCCCCTAAAGTGGCCACCTGATAATATCAACGGTGCACGGCTTTATATCTACACGATGCAACAACGGCTTATCTACCAGCCCGGGCCCACACACGCCTATGAAACCCGTTGGACTTGCGTTGCCACCGCTAACCCGTTTTGGCCTCTTATAATCAAGCCCAATATGCGTGTCCCGTCACTCGACATGGGTCGAGCCCACAAAGATACGTTTGGGATATTGGTTGAAATGGGCCCCCACAAGCTACCCACCTAAGCTTGTCACTTATCTAGTGTATTCCACTTAACCCTTTAATCATGTTTAATTACATGTTTCACTTGGTTAAGTATTCTAATCGTATTTTCTATTGCCACCCAAGGCAAGCCACTAGATTCCACATGCCACCCAAGGCAACCATTAAATTTCCACATGCCACCCAAGGCACCCACTTAACCCCTCATGTCCCACTACATGCTAATATGGTTAAGTGTTTCTTAGTTAATTAAGTCCGTGATCTCCCATAAAGACCTCCCACATTAGACTGGCTGTTATGACCGCCTGGTTAGGCCGGTAGGGTCCGGGCAGTCTTACGTCATAACAGAGTCTAACCTCGTGTCTTTACTTTAATCACGTATTTAATTTATGGCCAAGACCTCTCACATTGGGCTGACATTTGTAGCAACTGGTTAGGCCGGTCGGGTCCGGGCAGTTTTACACTACAAATGAGTCCAACCTCGTGTCTTAGTCGATTAATTACACCTAATTAATCACCCCCATATTAATTATCCCTAATTAATATCAAGTTTTTCATAACATGGGTAGACCTAACTCAATAGGTAAATTCCCATGGGGTAGACCTAACTCAATAGGTAAATTCCCACTTATGTTAATTTATTTTTATGGTATGCTTAATCATACCCAACCATACTTTTATTAACATATTTACCAACCCCATCGTTCCCCACGTAAATCGTTCTCATTTCATGACATAATAAAGGGGAAGATCATCACAAATATCATGGGTTTAACATACAACTTTGTCATGGGTTAAGAGGATGTCAACTTGCATATATGAGCATATATTAACCCAACTACATTTAACCCAAAACTTGCATATTATCATACGCATGATTTGCATAACATGTTGCATATGAGCTTGCATATTATCATACACATATCTTGCATAACATGTTGAACTTGCATATAAGCATTCTCATAACTTGCATAACATGTTAAACATGCATTTAAGCATACACATAACTTGCATAAGCATTCACATACTTGCATAAGCATTCACATACTTGCATAAACATTCACATACTTGCATAAGCATTCACATACTTGCATAAACATTCACATACTTGCATAAGCATGCATAACTCGCATATCATGTTAAACTTGCATTTAAGCATATACACAACTTGCATATGAACTTGCATATCAACCTACACATAACTTACATAACATCATACACATGACTTGCATATGAACTTGCATAACTCACTTTGTTAAACATGCATAAATCCACTTGTTAAATATGCATAAACCAACTTGTTAAGCATGCATAAACCAACTTGTTAAGCATGCATAAACCAACTTGTCAAACATGCATAAACTCACTTATTAATTATGCATAAACATAGAAAAACATAGAGTAGCATATCATTACAAACGATTCAAACTCACTAATCCGCATCTAAGACCATAAGTCTCATTACACCCAATCTACTTACTTTAACAATTGATGTTAAAGTGATAGAAACTCACCAAAACCAAGATTAGCAAACTTATGAAGTGGAATTAGTTGCTAAATATGAAGATGGTGATGATTAGAGATTGATTAGAGAGTGATTAGCTTGCAACTTCCTTCATAAACAAGTGGAGACTCCTTCTAAGATTTAATTTGGCGGCATGAGGCCATCATTTCTATTTTTAGTATGGATTAAGGTAGGTTTAGGGTGTATTTATAGATTAGGAGAGTGTTTTAGGCCCTTAGATTAACCCTAAATTAGATTAGGACCCTTAGATCTCGGAAATCTCTAGAACCCAGCCCAGCCCTAGCCAGAAAACCAGATCTGGTGCACCCAAGCCCCCTGGTTCGACACGCCGTGTCGACAGGCAAGTCGACACCCCCTGTCGACAGGCCTGTCGACAGCCCTGTCGACATGCTTAGGGCGGGAATTTTCCCGCCTGGCCCCGCTGGTTCTAATTTAAAATCTGAATTTAAATTTCTAAATCTGTTTTTAACTTTGAATTTTCTGCAAACTTCTTTGGGCCATAACCGGGCCATACGGACTCCGATTCTCGAAAACTCGGACTCTATTCCGCGTATTTTTCCGAGACGAACGCAATAACGCAGCCCGTTACCCCCAATTCCCACGTCTGAGATTATTTATCCTGTAATTAGTGAATTTTAGTATTAACTAAAATTCGGGGTGTTACATTCTCCCCTCCTTAAAGGATTTCATCCCCGAAATCTCTAAGCTAAGGAGAATGCATATCCTACCATCCAAACAACCATCTACTCAAACCATCAACCACGGGCATCCATTGTCCTTAAACAGTTTCTAATGATGTATGAGCATATGCAAACAGTGTGTGTATATGTTCCCTATCTAATGTATGAACATATGCAAACCATGATAGTGCCATGCATCCATTATGTATGCGAGAGAACCCTATCGACACATACAATATCTACATGAGTGCACAATCATTCACCAAAATGCATCATCCATATGATAACACAATCATTATTCATCCATAAATATAGCTACACAAAATTTTTATGCAATATGCAACATGAAGTGACTGAGCCGATCTAGTGCCTAGAGTGTGTGTATATGCATCCACGAGCAACCATTAGCAAACACTTGCATCCATCAACCATAACATGTCTCAAACACATGTTTCAACCATAGGTTTATCCTATCTAAAGGTCAAAGGTACTAACGAGAGGACATACCAAAGATAAGATAAGTACTAGACAAGCGATAAAGGAAAAAGTAAAGACATACCCTCAAAAAGAAATGGGTACAATGAATGCATCTTCGCTTCCGTCTCCCAAGTTGCGTTGCTTTCATCTTCTCCCCATTGTACTTTGACTAGTTGAACCTCTCGATTCCTCAATTTCCTAGTCTCTGACCCAAGGATGCGAGTAGGAGCTCGTCGAATAGTCGCATCACGCTCTACTTCCACATCTCTAAGCAAGCTCGGCTCTACCACCTCTGCGGTCTCATGTAAGCATTTCCTCAGATGTGATACATGGAACACATCATGAACACCACTAAGTCTGTCGGGCAACTCCACCCTATATGCCATCCGTCCAATCCTTTCCTTAATAGGAAACGACCCAACAAACCTTGGTGCTAACTTCCCAACAGATCCAAAGCGAACCACATTTCGTAATGGAGACACTTTGACAAAGACCATGTCCCCAACTTCAAACTCAAGATCCGTCCTCCTCTTGTCCGCATAAAATTTTTGCCTATCCTGCGCTGCTTTCATCCTTCTTCGAATCAAGTCAATCTTCTCAGAAGTCTCCCTAACCATATCAGGCCCAAGCAAGATCTTATCCGTAGATTCCCACCAACACGTAGGTGATCGACAAGGCCTTCCATAGAGAGCTTCGAAAGGAGCCATACCAATACTGGACTGAAAGCTGTTATTATATGCGAACTCCACCAATGGAAGATGCTCTTCCCATGTACCCGCAAAATCTAAGATACAAAGCCTCAAAAGGTCTTCTAGAACACGATTCACCCTCTCAGTCTGGCCGTCCGTCTGAGGATGATATGTGGTGCTCAGACACAATTGAGTCCCCACTGCTTCTTGCAAACTTCTCCAGAACTCGCTAGTGAAGATAGGATCTCGATCACTTACTATGCTAGAGGGTACCCTATGCAATCGAACTATCTCTCGAAGATATACTGAAGCTAGCCATGGAGCAGTCCTCTTGCTCTTCACAGGTATGAAATGGGCGCTCTTAGTAAGTCTATCTACCACCACCCAAATTCCTGTATTACCCTTCCTTGATCTGGGTAACCCGTCAATAAAATCCATCGAGACGCTATCCCACTTCCATTGCGGAACCTCCAATGGGTGAAGCAACCCACCTGGTTTCTTTTGCTCCGCCTTCACCTGTTGGCACACCAAACATCGAGCGACATACTCGGCCACATCTTTCTTTATACCGGCCCAGAAGAAAACCCTCTTCATGTCTTGGTACATCTTGTCCCCACCGGGATGAATGGTCATCCTAGAACGGTGTGCATCATCAAGAATAGCCTTCCTCAAACCCTCGTCTTGCGGTACACAAAGTCTACCGTCTCTACGCAAGCACCCCCTATCGTCTAGGGTGTACCTACTCAAATGGCTGGACGATTCCCCCCTTATGAGCTTCTCCACCAACTCAACCAACTGTGGGTCGTCCCTCTGTGCTTCTCCAATCCACCCCAAAAGAGTAGGTCTAACCTCCAAGGAAGCTAGCAAACCGGGTACATAATCAATGGAAGGTCTGAAATCAAACATCGAGATAAATTCCAAGCTTCGTTGTTCCACGAACAATGGACTCAAGGACAACCTCTTCCTGCTCAAGGCGTCCGCCACCACGTTACCCTTGCCAGGGGTATACGCTATCTCGAAGTCATAGGATGCTAAGAACTCCATCCACCTTTGCTGTCTTAAGTTTAAATCCTTCTGAGAGAACAAGTACTTCAATGATTTATGGTCAGTGAACAACTCGAATCTCTCACCAAGAAGATAATGACGCCAAATCTTAAGCGCAAAAACAATAGCGGCCAGCTCTAGATCATGGGTAGGGTAATTTTTCTCATGCACTCTCAACTGCCTTCCACCATAGGCTATCACCCTTCCCTCTTGCATTAAGACTGCGCCAAGTCCTGTCCCACAAGCATCGGTATAGACAACAAATGGCTTGCTCCCATCTGGCAACACTAAAACTGGAGCGGTGGTTAAAGCTCTCTTTAACCGTCGGAACGCATCATCACAATCTACGTCCCATGCGAAAACAAGATTCTTCTTCGTTAAGCGGGTTAATGGGGCTGATATCTTCGCGTAGTCTTTAATAAACTTCCTATAATAACCCGCCAACCCCAAGAAACTTCTTACTTCAGTAGCATTCTTCGGAACCTTCCAATCCTGAATTGATACTACCTTCGCCGGATCCACAGCTATCCCTTCCTTGGAGACCACGTGCCCCAAGAACCGCACTTCCTTCCTCCAGAAGTGACATTTAGAGAATTTAGCCTTAAGGCTATATGCTCGAAGAGTCTTCAATACCTCCCCAAGATGTAGGGCATGCTCTTCTTCACTCTTAGAAAATACTAAGATATCATCCACAAAGACCACCACGAATTTATTAAGGAACTCCCTGAACACCCTACTCATCAAATCAACAAAGTATGCAGGGGCGTTCGTCAACCCAAATGGCATCACCAGCCACTCATAGAAACCATCCGGAGTTCTAAAGGCAGTCTTGTCTATGCTATCCTCAGCCACCCTCAACTGATGAAACCCCGTGGCTAAGTCCAACTGAGAAAATACTGAAGCGCCAACCAACTGATCGAAAAGATCATCAATCCTCGGCAATGGGTGTCTATTCTTCTTTGTGAGCTTGTTGAGTTCTCTATAGTCTACACAAAGTCCGAGGGACCCATCCACCTTTGTAGCAAATACTACCGGAGCACCCCACTCCGATATACTGTGTCTTATGAACCCCTTCTCAAGCAACTCCCCTACTTGCTTATGAGTTCCCTCCTCTCACGAGGAGCCATGTGGCGCACTGGTAAAGATACAGGTTTAGCATTATCCACCAGATATATTCGGAAGTCAATCTCCCGCTTCGGAGGTAAGCCCTTCACCTCCTCAAACACATCCGGATATTCCCGGACTACTCTAACAGATTGCAAACTCTCGACCGAGGCGTCAAGCGATTCAAGATAACTTAGCATAACAGAGTCCCTGGGATTACAAGAAATCTCGAGAGTGTTACCCAAGCGGGTCATGAGCCTAACAACTCTCCTTTCGCAATCAAGAGCGGCACCATTACTGGATAAGCAGTCCATGCCCAAAATCAACCCATAGCCCGTGAAGCCCAACACAAAAGCATCACATCTAAACTCAATGCTAAGTATAGAAATCTTCAAACCCAAACATATCATGGACAAATAAGTGGAGCCCCCAATTGGGTTTGAAACAACCAAGGGATCATCTACCAGACTGGTGTCTAAGTGCAGTGACTCAACTAATGATGATGAAATAAACGAATGCGATGCGCCTGAATCAACCAATGTACGGACATGATGATCAAATAGAAAAACCAGACTTTCAACGGAGATAGTTCTACCTCTTTCCTGAATTGGTGGGACTGCGAGAGCCTGTACTTGCCCCCTAGCCTGACTCGGTGCCATAAGAGCTTGCACCTGTCCTCCTGAGGTAGACCACGTCCTTTGCCCCTTCTTAGGACAATCTTTCACTAGATGCCCTGCTTCGCCACAGTGGAAGCAGCCAGTCTTCTTCTTCTTGCGACAATCCTTGCTTAGGTGGCCAGGTGTCCCACAATTGAAACACTTCTTCTTCTTGCCCTTACCACCGTTGCCTTTCCCACCTTTGTTTTGTTGTTGTTGCTGAGGTCTCTTTTGATCTCCCTTCTTCTCGGGTGCCTTATTAGCATTGGGACCCTTCTCTTCTTCATGCATGAGTGCCATGTCAACTAACTTCTCAAAGGTGGCCCCCATAGGGATATGAGTCATAGCCAACTCGTGCATCGGTTCATTCAAGCCTTTGACGAACCTCAAAGCCTTCTTCTCCGGTGTATTCACCATATCTAGGCCAAACCTTGCCAATTGATTAAACTTGTTGACATATTCCTTCACCGAGAGATTTCCTTGCTTTAGAGTCAAGAATCTTTCCATATACAAGTTTTCCTCCGCCCTTGAGAGAAACTTTGCCACAAATCTTTGCCTAAAATCCGCCCAAGAGTCAACGGGGCGTTCTCCATTAGTGACCTCCCACCAGAATGAGGCCTCTCCCTTCATTAACCAAGCAGCTAATTTGACTTTCTTTCCTTCTTCCATCTCAAAGATATCTATCAACTCTTCCACCTCCTTAAGCCAATCTCTAGCCTCCACAAAAGTTTCCGATCCTTGAAAAGGTTTTCCTCCCATAGCTTTAAATTCCTTGCAAGTCTTAGCAAAAGTATCCGTGCGAGGAGGAGGGGGAGGAGGAAGATCGGGTGCTACGGTTGGTGGAGGGATATTTGCTGGACCCGCAGTGGTGGCCCTAGCCTCCATCAATCTCCTATACCATACTGGTACCGTCACACCCTCCGGAAAGTTAAGATCCTCAGCCATGCTGAAATGAAAAAGGAAAGATTCAAAACGGAGAATTCGAAGGATATAGATATGGCTATTGGGGATTATGCTTTTCTTTCAAAAACTTTTCTCTTTAAAGACATGTTTTTGAAAATATCTCTTCCAAAAATGTTTTTATAAAAATAGTTTTCTAAAAATTTTATCTGTTCCGGTAACCTTTGCTCTGATACCACGTGTAACACCCCACGCCCGCTATGGTCACTCTCTAAGGGAATGCCATAACATCGGTGGAGTATTTTAGTGAATATAGAACAGAAAAATTACAACAAGACAGATATAAATAGTACTTGAAATTTAAAACATCATCTCATAACAGCGGAAATAAACATGTCTGGTTACATCATAAAACCACAATAAAAGTCAAGTACAATATCCATCAAAATAAAGAAGTACATAATCCCACTCTCTCATACAATAGCCAGGACAAAAGAAAAGATAACTGGGTAACTGGAGCTTTACATCTATCCAAGCTCCTAAAGACTGGAACAGCAATCCGATCAAGCTCCACTACTGCTAGGATCCACCGTAGGACCTGAGGGTTGGGAAAAAGATAAAAACAACGGGGTCAGACATAAGTCTGAGTGAGCCCTATAACTTTAACAATACAATCATTAAAGTAACCAGAGAAGACATAAACTTGACCTACGGTAATGTCTGGGGATGAATGGCTACACTAAGCAGCTTGGTATACTTAGGATAAACTAAGATAACTGTAAAGACGCATCTACCCACCCAAGGATAATTACTACACTGCACCACACCAGTCATTCCCACTCGAAGATTGATCCCACCCAAGGACTTAAAGAAAGATATAACTAGTAGTTTCATGTACCCCTAGCTGACCACATAGGTGTCGTCTGCCCTTATCTCCACTAGGTGTACCCCACTACTCCCAAGCGATCGGCTCCCTACCGTAGATACCCGTGCTGGTCCCACAGTGGGGTGTATCACTCCCCTAAAGTGGCCACCTGATAATATCAACGGTGCACGGCTTTATATCTACACGATGCAACAACGGCTTATCTACCAGCCCGGGCCCACACACGCCTATGAAACCCGTTGGACTTGCGTTGCCACCGCTAACCCGTTTTGGCCTCTTATAATCAAGCCCAATATGCGTGTCCCGTCACTCGACATGGGTCGAGCCCACAAAGATACGTTTGGGATATTGGTTGAAATGGGCCCCCACAAGCTACCCACCTAAGCTTGTCACTTATCTAGTGTATTCCACTTAACCCTTTAATCATGTTTAATTACATGTTTCACTTGGTTAAGTATTCTAATCGTATTTTCTATTGCCACCCAAGGCAAGCCACTAGATTCCACATGCCACCCAAGGCAACCATTAAATTTCCACATGCCACCCAAGGCACCCACTTAACCCCTCATGTCCCACTACATGCTAATATGGTTAAGTGTTTCTTAATTAATTAAGACCATGATCTCCCATAAAGACCTCCCACATTAGACTGGCTGTTATGACCGCCTGGTTAGGCCGGTAGGGTCCGGGCAGTCTTACGTCATAACAGAGTCTAACCTCGTGTCTTTACTTTAATCACGTATTTAATTTATGGCCAAGACCTCTCACATTGGGCTGACATTTGTAGCAACTGGTTAGGCCGGTCGGGTCCGGGCAGTTTTACACTACAAATGAGTCCAACCTCGTGTCTTAGTCGATTAATTACACCTAATTAATCACCCCCATATTAATTATCCCTAATTAATATCAAGTTTTTCATAACATGGGTAGACCTAACTCAATAGGTAAATTCCCATGGGGTAGACCTAACTCAATAGGTAAATTCCCACTTATGTTAATTTATTTTTATGGTATGCTTAATCATACCCAACCATACTTTTATTAACATATTTACCAACCCCATCGTTCCCCACGTAAATCGTTCTCATTTCATGACATAATAAAGGGGAAGATCATCACAAATATCATGGGTTTAGCATACAACTTTGTCATGGGTTAAGAGGATGTCAACTTGCATATATGAGCATATATTAACCCAACTACATTTAACCCAAAACTTGCATATTATCATACGCATGATTTGCATAACATGTTGCATATGAGCTTGCATATTATCATACACATATCTTGCATAACATGTTGAACTTGCATATAAGCATTCTCATAACTTGCATAACATGTTAAACATGCATTTAAGCATACACATAACTTGCATAAGCATTCACATACTTGCATAAGCATTCACATACTTGCATAAGCATTCACATACTTGCATAAACATTCACATACTTGCATAAGCATTCACATACTTGCATAAACATTCACATACTTGCATAAGCATGCATAACTCGCATATCATGTTAAACTTGCATTTAAGCATATACACAACTTGCATATGAACTTGCATATCAACCTACACATAACTTACATAACATCATACACATGACTTGCATATGAACTTGCATAACTCACTTTGTTAAACATGCATAAATCCACTTGTTAAATATGCATAAACCAACTTGTTAAGCATGCATAAACCAACTTGTTAAGCATGCATAAACCAACTTGTCAAACATGCATAAACTCACTTATTAATTATGCATAAACATAGAAAAACATAGAGTAGCATATCATTACAAACGATTCAAACTCACTAATCCGCATCTAAGACCATAAGTCTCATTACACCCAATCTACTTACTTTAACAATTGATGTTAAAGTGATAGAAACTCACCAAAACCAAGATTAGCAAACTTATGAAGTGGAATTAGTTGCTAAATATGAAGATGGTGATGATTAGAGATTGATTAGAGAGTGATTAGCTTGCAACTTCCTTCATAAACAAGTGGAGACTCCTTCTAAGATTTAATTTGGCGGCATGAGGCCATCATTTCTATTTTTAGTATGGATTAAGGTAGGTTTAGGGTGTATTTATAGATTAGGAGAGTGTTTTAGGCCCTTAGATTAACCCTAAATTAGATTAGGACCCTTAGATCTCGGAAATCTCTAGAACTCAGCCCAGCCCTAGCCAGAAAACCAGATCTGGTGCACCCAAGCCCCCTGGTTCGACAAGCCGTGTCGACAGGCAAGTCGACACCCCCTGTCGACAGGCCTGTCGACAGCCCTGTCGACATGCTTAGGGCGGGAATTTTCCCGCCTGGCCCCGCTGGTTCTAATTTAAAATCTGAATTTAAATTTCTAAATCTGTTTTTAACTTTGAATTTTCTGCAAACTTCTTTGGGCCATAACCGGGCCATACGGACTCCGATTCTCGAAAACTCGGACTCTATTCCGCGTATTTTTCCGAGACGAACGCAATAACGCAGCCCGTTACCCCCAATTCCCACGTCTGAGATTATTTATCCTGTAATTAGTGAATTTTAGTATTAACTAAAATTCGGGGTGTTACATGAATTAGTGCAGTGGATTTGGTGAAGCAGTGTGAACGGTGAGTGTGGATTTGGGTTCGAAGGGTAATTGCAGTTTGAAGGAGGCTCGGCAGTTGCGATGAAGGAAGGGAAGTTTTGGATCTATGGCTGAAGATGAATTTCGGTTTGTAGAAAGATTTGGAAGTTGCGAAGAGGATTTGTTGAGGTCTGGGATGGTGATGGTTTGTTTTGTGTGTGATTGTGGCTGTGCTTTGTGGAGATAGGTGATGTGATCGGCTAGTGCTGAAGTGGATTTGCGTGGTGAGTGGTGATGGAGTTTCAAATGATCGAGAGGGGGTATGATTTGGATAGAGTAGCGCTGGAGATGTATAGTTTTGAGGGAGTAGCGTGGATTGATGGTCTGTGAAGTAGGGTGGTAAAGGATGGACGTGGGGTATGTGTATGTGAAGTTTGTTGATGTTGCGTGGAAATATTGCGTGGTGGCGAGCTGAACTGTGGAAGGATGTGCGTGGAGTATGTGTGGAAGGAGGCTTGATGGTTGTGTGTTGAATATTGGGCAAGGCAGACTGTATAGGAGGTTGTGGCAATGAATGTTGGTCAGTGTTGATGGTCAAGACAGATTAGAGAATTGCAAAAACAAACCAACCTTTTTTTTATGTGAAAGAAAGAAGAAAATGGAAAGGAGTTAAAGAAAGGAAAGGAAATATAGGAGGGAACAGGGAAAGAAACAAATGTAAAATTGGAAAGGAAATAAAGATGGAAAAGAATTTGGAAAGAAAAGGCAAGATTTTTTTTTTTTTTGAAAGATTGTAAAAGAAGAAATGAATATAAAAGTTGGAAGGAGGATTGAAAAATGGAAAGGAATAATTGAAAATAGGAAAAGAAATCGAAAGAGAAAAAAGGCAAGAAATTATTTTTCTCTCTTGCTTAGTTCATGACAGTATCAATGTAATTAATACGCCACATCACTAATTGAGATTTTTTTCTATATGTACAAGAAAACAAAACGAAAATAAAATAAAATAAAAACTAACACGAATCAGAAATTAAATAAATAATAAAATTTAATCGTTACCTCCCCGGCAACAGCGCCAAAAACTTGATCGACGCTAGAAAAGCGTGATATTTTAAATAATTACTGCAAGCGCACAGGTGTGTAGCATACATGTCGAACACAGGGAGGCAAATTAAATTAAATTAGTTAAATAATCTCTTGGGCGAGTTAGACAAATCTTTGAGGTTGGTTTTGAAAGCAAATGAAATTTAAACTGTGATCCGATTCAGAACAAATCTAATTGAACCGACGATCAAATCACAATTATCAATTGGAAATTAAAATGCAAAACAGAAATAAAATGCAGAAATTAAAATTACAGGAAAAGAAGAACAACAAAAAGTAAAGTTAGGATTGTCGTTGAAACTAATCAAACGACTAATCGCTAAATAAAAAAATGTAAAATACAATTGGTGTTCTACCAAAACTAATTGTGAAGACAACACCAATTGCTAAGAAAAGGATAAATGCAGAAAAATAAAAGAAGAAGAAGAACTTTTATTAATGAAGAAGATAGAAAATAGGATACAGAATAATGGATGGTGGCTACAATGATATTACAAGGGTATATATAGGAGATAACCAAACCCTAACCCTAATACAATGATAGATGGGCCTTAGGGAATTCACCAAAAGAGTTTACAATGAGAATCTCAAATGGGCCTTAGTTATATCCGTTAAATATATTTGGCCTTTCTTCTTTTTCTCTTGGTTCTTTGACAAGCCTCCCTTGATTTGAGATGTGCATGGCCTTTTTATAAATCATTTTGTTATCCAACGCAACTAGATGTGGAATCTTCCTCTACAATTCTTCAAAATGTAAATATATAGCAATTTGATCTCCATTTCTCTACTTTTCTGGTTGCATGCGGGTTGGGTTGGAATATCTGTGAAAGTAACAAAACAATGCCCAAGTAATATTTATTTATATACAAAAGACAAGATATAAGAGCATAAAATAAACACATTTCTATGTCAATCAATTCTGTATTGGCAATGACAGTAACATATGGGATCAATCAGGAAATATTTTTTGGCAAGTATAATTGGTTTCCACTTTTTTTGAGCAAATTAACTTGTGGCAAGAAAGCAGTTTTAAATCTTTCCAAATATTCATTAAAATCAATTTCGAGATTTGTTTCCTGAAATGCAAATGTCATTTTCAAAGGCCCGAAATTCACATATGTTTTTCAAAGCAGAGCAATTCATTTTTTTATTCAAGGCAAAAGAGGAAATCACAAAAGGTAGCATCCCAGCAATAGGAAGAAATATTCTCGGATTCAAATCAAGACAACAGACAAGGATCATTCAGACAAGGGGCTGTTCAATATCCAGATTCGTTCATGTATATCAAGCAAGTTTTAAAAAAACTAGAATACCATTTTCAAAAGAGGAAATCGAGCAAAATCAAAGCAATCCAATTCAATCGAAACCAGAGATTGTTAGGGTTCAATTAACCCCATTTATACACCACTTTCATCATCGGCAGAGTGTACCGAATTCCATTGCAACTAAATTCAAAGAGCAGAGAAATTAATAATCAAATTCACTCGCAAATTTTATCAAGATTTCGATCGTGAGGAAGAGCAACCCCAAACCGTGACTACGAGGATCAACGCAATTCAAGCTTCAGAGATCTTTCAAAGCATCAAGCAATTTAATCACGATTCGATTTAGGGGATTTGAAGAAACCCTAGAATTTCCCAATCGCCTGCCGCCATTTCTAATATCCAGAAGAGAATACGATTGGGACAAAGAAAAGAAGGGGCGCAACTGATTTGTGAAGTGTGTTGTCCAAGTCAAGTTACAAAGGGGAGATTAAATTTTCCTTTATAAAGGCTAGGGCTTTATTTTAAATTTTGTTATTTTTAAATTTGTTTTTTTTGTAAAACGATTTGAATAGTTCTAGAGTCCGTAAAATCTAGGGGAAACCAGTTAGGGTGTTAACTGACAGTTTACTAGAGTCGTACAACTAGAGTTACTGATTACGGGGTTGTAATCTGGGGAAATATGATCTAGGGGATTAGATTAGTCTAGGGTTTTGAGCGTAGGGTTAGTACAGGAGCAGGAAGTGCGAGTTTACATGATCTTCTAAGCGGGATCTGTTCTATCACCTAGTAGAAACCTTAGGAATGCAGCAGTAAGCAGGATTTTGCCGAAGCTGGGTATATCTTATGTCGTTTACTTTTCTGCTGCATTCTGTGATAAGATATTTTTTATATATCTCACTCAATTTTCAATAAACTCTATTCAACCCCCTCCCCCTCTAGGGTTAATCTAGATCTAACAAGTGGTATTAGAGCTGGTATAAGGTGATAACATGATAGGAGTTACAACTAACTTTGAAGGGAATTTTATTTTTAATTTTTTTTGTTATATGTCGATATACCATTTTGCCTATGTCGACATATGTATGTATATTTAAAAAAAAAATAGTTTTCTTATATTTAATACTAAACTATTTAATTATTTTACTTCATTTAGAGAACAAATTCCTAGTTCTCTTCTTAATTTAGTAAAAGTTGCTCCAGTTAATGGTTTAGTTAGTATATCTACAATTTGATTTTCCATGTTAATAAATTTTAATGAAATATTTTCTTTATTTACGTTATCTTTTAGAAAATGATGTCTTACATCAATATGTTTTATTCTATCATGATGTGTAGGATTTATAGATAGATTAATAGTACTCGTATTATTGCAGTAAATTGGTGATTTGGTTATATTTAAATCAAATTCTCTTAGGGTTTGTTGCATGTATATTACTTGAGAACAAGCTAAAGTAGCATATATATATTTTGCTTCAATTGTTGACAAGGAAACGATATTCTGATTTTTACTAAACCAGGAAACCAAGGAATGTCCCAAAAAGTGATAAGTTCCACTTGTGTTTTTTCGGTCTGATTTACAACCAGCATAGCATAGCCAGCATCGCAATATGATATAAAATCAAATGAATCATTTTGAGGATAGAATAATCCAAAGTCTAATGTATGTTTGACATATCTTAGAATATATTTTACGGATTTTAAGTGAGTTTCTTTAGGATGTGATTGGTATCTAGCGCAGAGACAAACGCTATATATTATGTCCGGTCTACTCGCAAATATTTACAGTAAGGATCCTATCACTCCTTTATATAGTTTCTGATTTACATCTTTTGAAGAATCATCTTTACTTAAGGCTTCATTGACTGTCATAGGAGCGAGTTTTCCTTTAGTACTAGCCATATTAAAATTATTAATTAAATCCCTAGCATATTTTTCTTGATTAATAAATACTTCATTGTCTAATCATCTAATTTGTAATCTTTAGAAGAAAGTAAGTTCTTTCATATGACTTATTTCAAATTCTTAAGTCATAATTTCTGAAAATTTTTGATTTTTTTAATTAGTTGATCTAAAAATTATACCGTCTGCATAGATTTTGAAGCAACCCGAAACTTCCCCGGTAAGGAAAGTGCGGATACTTCGAGAACAACACACAAAAGAACACAAACAAAAGAAATTTTCATTGTTTATTACAACAATTCCATCAGATTACAATAATATACAGAGTATAAATCAATATTACACATTAAAAAATATTAGAGATTACAATACATTACATAGCAGCGGAAAATAATACAATACACAACTAGAAGTAATACACGGATACAGAGCTTTCCGAGTATCGTTCCAGCTATAAATCAGGTTCCTATGAATATAAATCTGCAAAACCAAAACTGCTAGCTGCCCGTGTCAAAATAAGAGCACCCAGAGTTTATGTTAAAACAATAAACTCTAGGTCAGTCATGAGACTGGTGTGAGAACTAAAACGACTATTAATCTTTATTTTAAAGTTAGGTAAATCAAGGGACCAAGCCGTATAACACGGAACGGGTTTCTTCCCAAGAACACCAGTGCATAAAAACAACAACGCAATGCTAAATAAAGAAAAATGAAGCTATTATAAGACCCAGGTCCCATCACACAATGCAACGCAAGCCAGAGGATAGGGTTTTTACCTAGTAATAGCTAAAGGATGCTTGATACGCTAAAATCAAATCATTTGATACTATTATAAGTGCATAGTGTATAAAACAATTTCAATCATAAGTATCAATCATAAGCGGCATGAGCGCCCCATCCCACTATGTCGCCATATATAGGATTACAACTAAAATCGAAACGTCACGTAT
The DNA here is from genome assembly GCA_030737875.1 of Allium sativum. Classification (NCBI taxonomy): domain Eukaryota; kingdom Viridiplantae; phylum Streptophyta; class Magnoliopsida; order Asparagales; family Amaryllidaceae; genus Allium; species Allium sativum. The sequence goes on along the minus strand of CM060927.1, from coordinate 294,726,386 downwards.
TGGAAGTTGGATTTCCATCTGTGAACCGAGGCAAAAGATAGTCCTCACCGGCTTCGAGACTCTCTAGCCCGAGCCTCAGGGTCAGAGCGCATTGACCCTTGGATCGTCAGGGCCGGTCCACCGATGTGGATTAAAATGCCTGAACACTGTGTTTCCCTGCCCTTTGGGGCGTAAATGAGCCAATGAATGACTCCATCGGCTTCACATAGTCACCGATATATCTGAGGCGCCTTGCAACAACAACAACCACATAAGTCAAACTCGTCAGGGCGTATAAAACCACTGACGCCACTTCTAACTAGAAGAAAACGCATGCCCTCCCTGATGTCCTATCCCATTTCTAGTTCACAACCGGGATGTGAGGCTCGCGAATCAACGCTACAAAAAGCTATGCCACACAGGCCGTGCTTTGATCATCAACCACAAGACTTTGCTTTTCAACAAAAGCCTTGATCATTTGCCACTTAGGCATGCCAAACAGGCAATTCACTCCATGCGATTGATATCCACCAATATATAACCTCTAAGCTCGTACGTCTCAGAGAAGGGCGTTAAGCAAGAGAATAAATTCTCCGCCGCCAAACAGATATATATTTAATAGAAATCAATCACACAGAATAAAATCCAATGCCAGACACACAGTCCATTTACAAGTCCGTTCTGGGTCTGAACGAAACCGGAGGCACCTTGTACCTCGCATATCCATCGATCTCCAAGTACGTATGGACAACCACTAACTGATTCCCTCCTCTTGGGTTTACGACCCAATCAATATCATCAGTAACCACCCAAACGACGTGAAGACCTCTGGTCTTCAACCACCGTCTTCATCCTCGACACCACGTCGAATCAGTTATTCAGAATGGGATAAACCCGGTCTTTCTGAATAACTCGCGTATATAATAAACAAGTGTTACACAAACACAACATACGCCTCATTCCAATTCATCAGTCACTAACCATAAATTAGTAAGGGAACAATTCCCCAAATATTAACCCCGAAGGCCGAAACCAACATCAGATCAATACCCAGGAAACCATTCATCTTAACTAATCTTCAGCCAGTTGCTAAATTTCACAATCTTAGGAATAAGTTCCCATTAATTTTATCAAAGATAAATTCCTCAAATTTATTCTTTAATCTTCTTTTGAATATCAATTCAAACCAAATTATGGTTAATCCAAACTAGCCGGGATTAACGAACTTTATCGAAGTAATCATTTGTTTTAATTTCCCAATTCCAACCTATTCATCCCATGAAGTAAAACTGGTAATACTTCATATTTAACACCACGGTGTTATCGGTAAATTCAATTACCATTTCACGTTCAAATCTAATTAAAGATTTAACTATCACCTGGAGCAAAACTGGTGATACTCCATTCTCGATCTTTTCAATCTAATTAAAGATTCATTAAAACTCCACTTAGTTTTAATCTTTAACCGGGTTAAAGAATCAATGTCATTTAAAACACGGTTCACGATAAACCCAAAATCACATTCCATTCAATCAGCTTTTAACCGTAAAATAGCAAGTGAGCAATTCCCTAAGTATTAACCCCGAAAGCCGAAACCAACATCAGATCAATACCCAAGAAACCATTCAACTTAACTAATCTCTAGTTAGTTCCTGATTTTCTTAACTCAATTGGGTCTAAGAACAGTATTATTGAAGATACCGTTCACGACAACCCAAAATCACATTCCATTAATTATCGGGTTAAAGAACAAGTGTTATTTAAAACACCGTTCACGATAAACCCAAAAATCAATTCAAATTCAATTCCAATTAAATACCATTTAATTTGTATACTTCATTTAATCTAAATAAAAAGATTTAATCTTTTTCTCAACTGGGTTTAAGAACAGTGTTAATGAAGACACCATTCACGACAAACCCAGATCACATTTGGTATTAAATACAAGGCTCTGAATAGAAAATATATCGGCTTATATTCAATATCAAATTCTACGACCAACAAATATCGTATTGGAAATAATGATATAAATTTATCTTTCAAATTTCCATAACAATATCTGTATAATAACGAAATCCAAGATCGAAATATTCCAAAGACAATTTCGATTCAAATCCATTCCAATTCAATTATTGGAAATTCTGGTTACTTTTTAAACCCTTTTCAAATTCAATTTATTTATTTCAAAAATAAATTGATTTTTATTCTAGTTCAAAACCAGTTTATTTCGATAAAAATCTATTTTTATCTTTTCAAATTTGGATTTTTTTCATCCCAATTCTTTATAAATCATTTCCTATGATTTTACACAAATTATTGATATTTTTAATAATTTTATCAAGACCCGAACAGTCGATTTCCATCAACGGCCATCGAACTGCACTTACGACGACCTTTTTCAAATTTGATTTGGACATAATTTCAAATCCAACCGTTAGATTTCAAATCTCTAATATTCGTTAGAAAGCTCTTTTCGATACGAACCCAACGGTCGGATCTCCCGTAACGTCCATTCGAAGTTAATGGTCGAAATTCGCGAACTGCCGCGGCGCGGTGCGTTCTATTCAGGCCATTATATAATATATATATATATATATATATACTTATATATATTATATTTCGTCGATTTCCTTTCAAAATGTATTTTATAAATCGTTTTAAATTCGTTTTCAAAACGATTTCAACTTCCTTTTCAAATTCAAATCAAGATTGAATTTTTCAATATAAATTCGTTTTAATTTTTTTTCAAATTGATTTCAATTTAATTCGAATTTCAATTCATTTCAATTTAATTTGAATTTCAATTTATTTCAATTTAATTCGAATTTCAATTTAATTCGAATTTCAAATCTATTCAATTTAGTTTGAATTTCAATTCATTTCAATTTAATTCGAATTTCAATTCTTTTCAATTTAATTCGAATTACAATTTAATTCGAATTTCAAATCTTTTCAATTTAATTCGAATTTTGAAATCACTTTCAATATTCATTGAAAAATGAATAAAATCGATATAAATATCATTCACGTCAAAATGGCGTCAATCTAATCAACATGGCTTTTAAATATTTCAATAACTTCGTTATTCTATTCAACAAATGAATATTTTCTTCAACACATATTTTCAATTCAACACATGAATTTATTTTCAATTCAACACATGAATTCATTTTCAATTCAACACATGAATTTATTTTCAATTCAACACATGAATTTATTTTCAAAATTGGAATGAGGCCCAATCAATTACCATATAATGTTAATTATATGGATTTTCTACAACACATGTATATAATAGCAACGATAAATAATCAACCATCATCCAGAGTGCACCACACAACTGCATAAGCATTAAATATAAATAATTAACGCTTGCACAGTCTGTCAACCCATAGATTGACATACAACTAAACAATCGGGAATAGTGTACGTCAAATATCATCCCAATACCCGTGTGGGGTTTCAAATCAACAAACACAGATTTTTATTTGTGCAGTTGGGCGATGTGTAAAATTTATCATCCAAATCAATATCAGTGTATATAAACAAATCGTCCGATTTGTTTATAAATATTTATTTTATATACACGTTAAAAATTATATTTTTAACTATAAAATATTTTATTTTATTCCACTTCACACAATCAAATTTCATAACACAGAAATCAAACAAACAAGCCGTCCATGGTCTGTAGACGACGGGTGTCAGGTGCTACTAAACACCGTTTGCATCCTAGTATATATTTCAAACTAGAAATAAATTAAAGGTGAGGAGTTCTCACCAAGAGCTAAACCAAACGCCACGATTCTTCATATGTAGAAATCTTCGTCGTGCTTTACTTTTGTCAATTTCATTGTCCGTAGCCACTACATATATAAAAATCATATTTTTATATTGTTGTTATGTATATAAAAATCACATTTTTACACCGCTACTATATAGATAAAAATTCTATTTTTATATCGCTACAATATAGATAAAGATTCTATTTTTATAATGGTGCTACATATAATAAAGATTATATTTTTCTCTCGTCATTCTCTATATAAAAATCACATCTTTGCTTCTTCTACATAATAAAAATCATATTTTTATATCTTCTACATAATAAAAATCGAATTTTTATTATCTATATAATATAAAAATCATATTTTTATCTTCATACTTATATAAAGATTATATTTTTAACTTGCTTTCTTCTATATAAAAATTCGATCTTTCACTATATAAAAATATCGTCTTTCACTATACAAAAATATCGTCTTTCACTTTATAAAAATCACATCTTTTTATTCGATAAAATCAATTTTTTTTATATTGAAACTAAAATCTAAAAGAAAAAATGATTTCAATTTTCCTTTGAATTATTTACCTAAAAAAAACATGAAAAGAAATAAACAGAAATAAATAAATCGAAAGACTTACAGCCAATGGTTTGAGGAGGGGGGCTGTTGGACGCGGGCGCCGGGGGTTCCTTGCAGGCGGTGGGGTGTCAGAGGGGGTGGCCGAGGTGAGGTTAGGGTTTGAGGTGGCTCACGTTCACATGGGGGGGCTCGAGCTCGGATCTGCGGAGGGAGGAAGGGGAGGGTCGCGGTTGTGGGTGGTGGGCTTTGGAGTGCTGGAGCGGCGGAGGTCGATTTGGGTTTCTGGGCTAGGGTTGCTGTGGGCATCCCATCGGAGGAGGAGAGAGAGAGGGGGGCGCGGGGATCGTTGGAGGGGAGCTGAAGGGGGGCGGTGACGAGGCCCGGCGGTGGTGGCTGGGCACGACGCGTAGATCGGTGGAGCTTTTTTTTTTCTTTTTCGTTTTCTGTAATGAACGATTGGGGGTAAGGGAAGAGGAAGTAAGGGGGTGTTGACTTTTATTATTTAATTATATTTTTTTTCTCCATACAAAGAACCCATTTCATTTGAACCCCAAATCAAACCCACTGACTGTCATCTATAGCTAACTACCCCCATTCCGAACACAATGGGATATGTTTCATCAGCTGATTCGATCATTTCAATCAGTTTCCGTCAAAATCAAAATATAAATCTATATATTGAATTTGAACGCACATTTCAATTCACCGGGGCCACATACGGACTTTAAAAATTCCCAAAAAATATTTTCTAGCTTCGTATTGACAATACGGTCCTAACAAAACTAATTTCGTCAAATTCTGAGACCGTTTGAAAAATGGCAATTTTCCAGTCGATTAAAATCAACTAAAACTGGTCAAACGCGTTTTCCTTTGCCACGCTCACATATTGATTCAGAAAATTATGAATTTTGAAACCTATCAATAACTAGACATCCCGGATCCAACAAAAGTGGTTTCGTCGAAAATAGAGATCGTTTGCAAAATTTCCATTTTCAAAGGCCTTCATATATATTAAAATATATATAAATTCCACAGCGACTTTTCTGAATTTTAAACTGGACATATCTTTCAAATTCTAAAGTGGAATCTCAGTTTCTTACATCCGTTAGAAGGATATGACTAAACAAATTCAAATATTTCTTGTTTCGTCCAATTCCGACTTAAAACGAATTCTATATATTCTTTTGAAATTCGAAATCGAATTTTCAAACTACCATGCCATTTTAGGCTCGTTATATAATTAAAATAAATTTATTCGTTTTAACTTCGCCGAAAATAAATTTCCTGTCATTATTATTTAAAATAATTCATTTTAAATAATCAAAATCCATTAAAATAACCAAAATAAAAAATTTTAATTGGCTCATATTTCCGGGTTATTACAATTTCCCCCACTTAAAACTTTTCGTCCCCGAAAAGGAACGAAGCCGAAAGTTGTTTAACAAATCAACTCAACTTTCATTATTTTCATTACGGCTTAAGTTCTTCAACTTTTCAGTTTCTAATAACTTTTCAAATTATTCAAAAATTTGGCTAACACCCTAAATTTCCGAAAAATTTCGCCATAACCTCCTCTGCACCGGGGACTTGGGGATATTTCATATAGCCTCCCATGGCCTTCTTCAATCCAAAAGAAAAAGAAAAAGCCAAGCGGCTAGCCAATTGGCTCGTAAAATCATCCAAACCCAAAGAAATACAATAAACATGTACCTATGTGTCGGGCAAACAATTTTATTCTTCTGCTCTAGCCTCCTTGCTATGACCTATTCAATGTAAGTACATGTACATGCATGCAAATGCGATAAATTTTCAATACAACTCACTATTTGGTTCAATTTGTCTAAATGTCCAATATTTAATTAATCAAACAGTAATCAAACAACACAACCATTAATCAATTAGTTGATTAGCTTTTCAAATTCATAACTTTGATACATAGTAAAAAAAAAATCAGATTTTTGATGCCAAATCACAACAACATATTCTAATTATATTTTTATTCTCACACCAGTCTAATGGAAATATATAAAAATCCCACTTTTGGCACTCGAATATAAATTCTAATGATACTCGAATAATCATCAGAATCATCTCCGGGCGACTAGAGTGTGATTCTATATCTATCCAGTATATTAAAACTTCAAATACACGTTTGCAAGGCGTATATGCAAAATCTTTATATATTGGATTGTCCAAATCAATTTAAATATTCAAATACGTATACAACGATTTAAATTTCAAAACAAAAATTGTTTTCATTTTTATTTCTAAAAAAGTACACTCTTCACACTCGTTCTAGGATACTACTGATCCCATCTCTAACGAGTCATTCCCATTCGATATTACTAATCCAATTTCTGATGAATTCTTTCGTTTGGTTCTAATGTGTCTTGTTCTCCGAGCTCTGTAAACCAAAGCTCTGATACCAAATGAAGCAACCTGAAACTTCCCCGGTAAGGAAAGTGCGGATACTTCGAGAACAACACACAAAAGAACGCAAACAAAAGAACATTTCATTGTTTATTACAATAATTCCATCAGATTACAAGAATATACAGAGTATAAATCAATATTACACATTATAAAATATCAGAGATTACAATACATTACATAGCAGCGGAAAATAATACAATACACAACTAGAAGTAATACACGGATATAGAGCTTTCCGAGTATCGTTCCAGCTATAAATGAGGTACCTATGAATATAAATCTGCAAAAACAAAACTACTAGCTGCCCGTGTCAAAATAAGGGCACCCAGAGTTTAGGTTAAAACAATAAACTCCAGGTCAATCATGGGACTGGTGTGAGAACTAAAACAGCTATTAATCTTTATTTTTAAGTTAGGTAAATCAAGGGACCACGCCGTATAACACGGAGCGGATTTCTTCCCAAGAACACCAGTGCATAAAAACAACAGCGCAATGCTAAATAAAGAAAAATGAAGCTATTATAAGACCCAGGTCCCATCACACAATGCAACGCAAGCTGGAGGATAGGGTTTTTACCTTATAATAGCCAAAGGATGCTTGATACGCTAAAATCAAATCATTTGATACTATTATAAGTGCATAGTGTATAAAACAATTTCAATCATAAGTATCAATCATAAGCGGCATGAGCACCCCATCCCACTATGTCGCCATATATAGGATTACAACTAAAATAGAAACGTCACGTATTGGAAGTTGGATTTCCATATGTGAACAAAAGATAGTCCTCACCGGCTTCGAGACTCTCTAGCCCGAGCCTCAGGGTCAGAGCGCATCGACCCTTGGATCGTCAGTGTCGGTCCACCGATGTGGATTAAAATGCCTGAACACTGCGTTTCCCCGCCCTTTGGGGCGTAAATGAGCCAACGAATGACTCCATCGGCTTCACATAGTCACCGATATATCCGAGGCGCCTCGCAACAACAACAACCACATAAGTCAAACTCGTCAGGGCATGTAAAACCACTGACGCCACTTCTAACTAGAAGGAACGCATGCCCTCCCTGATGTCCTCTCCCGTTTCTGGTTCACAACCGGGGTGTGAGGCTCGCGAATCAACGCTACACAAAGCTATGCCACATAGGTCGTGCTTTGATCATCAACCACAAGACTTTGCTTTTCAGCAAAAGCCTTGATCATTTGCCACTTAGGCATGCCAAACAGGCAATTCACTCCACGCGATTGATATCCACCAATATATAACCTCTAAGCTCGTACGTCTCAGAGAAGGGCGTTAAGCAAGAGAATAAATTCTCCGCCACCAAACAGATATATATTTAACAGAAATCAATTACACAGAATAAAATCCAATGTCAGCCACACAGTCCATTTACAAGTCCGTTCTGGGTCTGAACGAAACCGGAGGCACCTTGTACCTCGCATATCCATCGATCTCCAAGTACGTCTGGACGACCACTAACCGATTCCCTCCTCTTGGGTGTATGACCCAATCAAGATCATCAGTAACCACCCAAACGACGTGAAGACCTCCGGTCTTCAACCACCGTCTTCATCCTCGACACCACGTCGAATCAGTTATTCAGAATGGGATAAACCCAGTCTTTCTGAATAACTCGCGTATATAATAAACAAGTGTTACACAAACACAACATACGCCTCATTCCAATTCATCAGTCACTAACCGTAAATTAGTAAGGGAACAATTCCCCAAATATTAACCCCGAAGGCCGAAACCAACATCAGATCAATACCCAGGAAACCATTCATCTTAACTAATCTTCAGCAAGTTGCTAAATTTCACAATCTTAGGAATAGGTTCCCATTAATTTTATCAAAGATAAATTCCTCAAATTTATTCTTTAATCTTCTTTTGAATATCAATTCAAACCAAATTATGGTTTATCCAAACTAGCCGGGATTAACGAACTTTACCGAAGTAATCATTTGTTTTAATTTCCCAATTCCAACCTATTCATCCCATGAAGTAAAACTGGTAATACTTCATATCTAACACCACAGTGTTATCGGTAAATTCAATTACCATTTCACGTTCAAATCTAATTAAAGATTTAACTATCACCTGGAGCAAAACTGGTGATACTCCATTCTCGATCTTTTCAATCTAATTAAAGATTCATTAAAACTCCACTTAGTTTTAATCTTTAACCGGGTTAAAGAATCAATGTCATTTAAAACACGGTTCACGATAAACCCAAAATCACATTCCATTCAATCAGCTTTTAACCGTAAAATAGCAAGTGAGCAATTCCCTAAGTATTAACCCCGAAAGCCGAAACCAACATCAGATCAATACTCAAGAAACCATTCAACTTAACTAATCTCTAGTTAGTTCCTGATTTTCTTAACTCAATTGGGTCTAAGAACAGTATTATTGAAGATACCGTTCACGACAACCCAAAATCACATTCCATTAATTATCGGGTTAAAGAACAAGTGTTATTTAAAACACCGTTCACGATAAACCCAAAAATCAATTCAAATTCAATTCCAATTAAATACCATTTAATTTGTACACTTCATTTAATCTAAATAAAAAGATTTAATCTTTTTCTCAACTGGGTTTAAGAACAGTGTTAATGAAGACACCATTCACGACAAACCCAGATCACATTTGGTATTAAATACAAGGCTCTGAATAGAAAATATATCGGCTTATATTCAATATCAAATTCTACGACCAACAAATATCGTATTGGAAATAACGATATAAATATATCTTTCAAATTTCCATAACAATATCTGTATAATCACGAAATCCAACATCGAAATATTCCAAAGACAATTTCGATTCAAATCCATTCCAATTCAATTATTGGAAATTCTGGTTACTTTTAAAACCCTTTTCAAATTCAATTTATTTATTTCAAAAATAAATTGATTTTTATTCTAGTTCAAAAAAAGTTCATTTCGATAAAAATCTATTTTTATCTTTTCAATTTTGGAGTTTTTCATCCCAATTCTTCACAAATCATTTCCTATGATTTTACACAAATTATTGATATTTTTAATAATTTTATCAAGGCTCGTACAGTCGATTTCCATCAACGGCCATCGAATTGCACTTACAGCGACCTTTTTCAAATTTGATTTGGATATAATTCCAAATCCAAACGTTAGATTTCAAATCTCTAATATTCTTTAGAAAGCTCTTTTCGATACGAACCCAACGGTTCCGGTTTTAGGAGAATCCGACGGTCGGATCTCCCGTAACATCCATTCGAAGTTAATGGTCGAAATTCGAGAACTTCCGCGGCGCGGCGCGTTCTATTCAGGCCATTATATTATATATATATATATATATATATATATATATATATATATATATTTCGCCGATTTCCTTTCAAAACGTATTTTATAAATCGTTTTAAATTCGTTTTCAAAACGATTTCAACTTCCTTTTCAAATTCAAATCAAGATTGAAATTTTCAATATAAATTCATTTTAATTTCTTTTCAAATCGATTTCAATTCAATTTCAATTTAATTCGAATTTCAATTCATTTCAATTTAATTCGAATTTCAATTCATTTCAATTTAATTCGAATTTCAATTTAATTCGAATTTCAAATCTATTCAATTTAGTTCGAATTTCAATTCATTTCAATTTAATTCGAATTTCAATTCTTTTCAATTTAATTCGAATTTCAATTTAATTTGAATTTCAAATCTTTTCAATTTAATTCGAATTTTGAAATCACTTTCAATATTCATTGAAAAATGAATAAAATCGATATAAATATCGTTCACGTCAAAATGGCGTCAATCTAATCAACACGGCTTTTATATATTTCAATAACTTCGTTATTCTATTCACCAAATGGATATTTTATTCAACACATATTTTCAATTCAACACATGAATTCATTTTCAATTCAACACATGATTCATTTTCAATTTAACACATGAATTTAGTTTCAATTCAACACATGAATTTATTTTCAAAATTGGAATGAGACCCAATTAATTACCATATAATGTTAATTATATGGATTTTCTACGACACATGTATATAATAGTAATGATAAATAATCAACCATCATCCAGAGTGCACCACACAACTGCATAAGCATTAAATATAAATAATTAACGCTTATACAGTCTGTCAACCCATCGATTGACATACAACTAAGCAATCGGGATTAGTGTACGTCAAATATCATCTCAATACCCGTGTGGGGTTTCAAATCAACAAACACAGATTTTTATTTGTGCAGTTAGGCGATGTGTAAAATTTATCGTCCCAATCAATATCTGTCAAATCAGTGTATATAAACAAATCGTCCGATTTGTTTATAAATATTTATTTTATATACACGTTAAAAATTATATTTTTAACTATAAAATATTTTCCACTATAAAATATTTTATTTCATTCCACTTCACACAATCAAATTTCATAACACAGAAATCAAACAAACAAGTCATCCATGGTCTGTAGACGATGGGTGTCGGGTGCTACTAAACACCGTCTGCATCCTAGTATATATTTCAAACTAGAAATAAATTATAGGTGATGAGTTCTCACCAAGAGCTAAACCAAACGCCACGATTCTTCATATGTAGAAATCTTCGTCGTGCTTTACTTTTGTCAATTTCAATGTCCGTAACCACTACATATACAAAAATCACATTTTTATATTGTTGTTATGTATATAAAAATCACATTTTTACACCGCTACTATATAGATAAAAATTCTATTTTTATATCGCTACTACATAGATAAAGATTCTATTTTTATAATGGTGCTACATATAATAAAGATTATATTTTTCTCTCGTCATTCTCTATATAAAAATCACATCTTTGCTTCTTCTACATAATAAAAATCATATTTTTATATCTTCTACATAATAAAAATCGAATTTTTATTATCTATATAATATAAAAATCATATTTTTATCATCATACTTATATAAAGACTATATTTTTAACTTGCTTTCTTCTATATAAAAATTCGATCTTTCACTATATAAAAATATCGTCTTTCACTATACAAAAATATCGTCTTTCACTTTATAAAAATCACATCTTTTTATTCGATAAAAACCAATTTTTTTTTATATTGAAACTAAAATCTAAAAGAAAAACTGATTTCATTTTTCCTTTGAATTATTTACCTAAAAAAACATGAAAAGAAATAAACAAAAATAAATAAATCGAAAGACTTACAGGCAATGGTTTGAGGGGGGGGGGTTGTTGGACGCGGGCGCCGGGGGATCCTTGCAGGTGGTGGGGTGTCAGAGGGGGTGGCCGAGGTGAGGTTAGGGTTTGAGGTGGCTCACGTTCACATGGGAGGGGGGGCTCGAGTTCGGATCTGCGGAGGGAGGAAGGGGAGGGTCGCGGTTGTGGGTGGTGGGCTTTGGAGCGCTGGAGCGGCGGAGGTCGATTTGGGTTTCCGGACTAGGGTTGTTGTGGGCATCCCACCGTAGGAGGAGAGAGAGAGGGGGCCACGGGGATTGTCGGAGGGGAGCGGAGGGGGGGCGGCGACGAGGCCCGGCGATGGTAGCTGGGCGCGACGCGTAGATCGGTGGAGCTTTTTTTTTTCTTTTCGTTTTCTGTAATGAACGATTGGGGGTAAGGGAAGAGGAAGTAAGGGGGTGTTGACTTTTATTATTTAATTATATTTTTTTTCTCCATACAAAGAACCCATTTCATTTGAACCCCAAATCGAACCCACTGACTGTCATCCATAGCTAATTACCCCCATTCCGAACACAATGGGATATGTTTCATCAGCTGATTCGATCGTTTCGATCAGTTTCCGTCAAAATCAAAATATAAATCTATTTATTGAATTTGAACGCACATTTCAATTTACCGGGACCACATACAGACTTTAAAAATTCCCGAAAAATATTTTCTAGCTTCGTATTAATGATACGGTCCTAACAAACCTAATTTCGTCAAATTCTGAGACCGTTTGAAAAATGGCCATTTTCCAGTCGATTAAAATCAACTAAAACTGGTCAAACGCGTTTTCCTTTGCCACGCTCACATATTGATTCAGAAAATTATGAATTTTGAAACCTAGCAATAACTAGACATCCCGGATCCAACAAAAGTGGTTTCGTCGAAAACAGAGATCGTTTGCAAAATTTCCATTTTCAAAGGCCTTCATATATATTAAAATATATATAAATTCCACAACGACTTTTCTGAATTTTAAACTGGACATATCTTTCAACTTCTAAAGTGAAATCTCAGTTTCTTACATTCGTTAGAAAGATATGACTAAACAAATTCAAATATTTCTTGTTTCGTCCAATTCCGACTAAAAACGAATTATGTATATTCATTTGAAATTCGAAATCGAATTTTCAAACTACCGCGCCATTTCAGGCTCGTTATATAATTAAAATAAATTTATTCGTTTTAACTTCGTCGAAAATAAATTTTCCGTCGTTATTGTTTAAAATAATTCATTTAAAATAATCAAAATCCATTAAAATAACCAAAATAAAAATTTTAAATTGGCTCAGATTTTCGGGTTATTACAGATTTGTACTAATTGAATATCATTTTTTTAATAAATAGTGTATTGTCTACTTTATCAATTTCAAAATTAGATTGCAATAAGTAAGTTCTTAATCGATCTTACCAGGTTCAAGGAGCTGTTTTAAACCTTATAAGGCTTTCTTTAACTTACAAACGTGATTAGGAAATTTTTCATCCCCGAATAACGGGAGTTGTTCAGCATAAACGTCTTATTTAACGAATCCATTTAAAAAAGCACTTTTCACGTCCATTTGAAATAATTTGAAATTATTATGATTAACGAAAGCAAGTAGAATTATAGTAGCTTCTAATCTTGCTACGGGGGGAAAGGTCTCATCGTAATCTATTCCTTCTTCTTGATAATATCCTTGAGAAACTAATCGTGCTTTATTTCTAACTACCTCACTAAGTTCGCTCATTTTATTTTTATATACCCATTTAGTTCCTATTATAGTTTTATCCTTTGGTATAGGAACAAGTTCCCATACATCAATCCTAGTGAACTAATTCAATTCTTCTTGCATAGCAAGAATCCATGACACATCAGTTGATTCTTCCTTTTGATTATTGGGTCCAATAGTTGATATAAACGTTATAATATTACTCATATTATGTAACTGATTTTTGGTTCTAAATACAAATTCAATATATACAGATATATTTTCTACAGGGTGATCTGTTATTTTTTTTTATTAGGTTGACTAATTTCATTATTTATTTCACTTAATTCATCATTATATCAAATTCATCTTCATTTTGATTTAAATCTTTATAGTTTTCATCAAAAAATACATTTAAAGTTTCTTCAATAGTATTGGATTTAAAATTAAAAACTATATAAGCTTTACTTCTATTTGAATATCCAATAAATATTTCTTTATCTGATTTAGGATCAAATTTATCTAAATTATCTTTCATATTTAAAATAAAACATTTACTCCCAAAAATTCTGAAACAAGATACCTTTGGTTTCTTTTTATACAGAAGTTCATATTGAACTTTGTTAGTCAATGGTCTGATTAAAATTCTATTTAAAACATAACAAGCTGTAGCGACTGCTTCAGGCCAAAAACTTTTAGATAAACTACTATCGGAAAGCACAGTTCTCGCACACTCTTGTATCGTCCTTTATTTACGCTCAACTACTCCGTTTTGTTGAGGAGTGTATGGAAAAGAAAAATTACGAGTAACCCCTTTTTATAGCAAAATTTCACAAAATTTTCATTTTTTAATTCTCCAGCATAATCATTATGTATAGTTTTAATTTTCAAAGATAAGATTTTGAATTCTTTTAGCATAGGTTTTAAATAATTCAAAAGCATCACTTTTATGTTTAAGAAACAATGTCCAGGTAAATCTAGAGAAATCATCGATAATAACAAAAACGTATCTACTATGGTTTATTGATTGTGTTTGAGATGGACCAGATAAATCCATATGAAGTAATTCTAAAAGATTTGAAGTGGCAATCTCATGTTTTAACTTAAAAGAACTTTTTCTTAATTTCCCTAATGGTAAATTTTATTTTCATCCAAGTATTCCATCAGTTAATCCACCATTTTGTTTTGATAAGTTGATCCACAACTATTTTGTAAGTTAATCCACATGTGGATTAACTTAAAGATTTAATGCTTCTTCTTTGAGTATTCTTACTGCGAAAGCTCTTCTTGGTGATGTACTTTTTTTATTCCTTCTATTTCTCTATTTTCAATTATTCTAAGAACAAGCATGAATCTTAAATACCTGTATGCTATAGCTCGTAATCTAGAAATATTAAGTTCATGAATCATGTTTTCTTCTTTCATGAGTCGATTAAGTGAATATATACATACTAATAGTTGATCATATTTTCCTATGCTTAAACACATATCCGTTCTAATTTGCTAAATGTGCACAAGTTCAATCCCAAAGACTGAGAATTGTTATTTTTGTATTCAAAACTGTTCGGTACCAAAAAAGAAGAAGAGAGATTTGAAAATAAAAGAACGAGATTGTATTTTTATATCTGAGTTGTTTGTACTTAATATATTTATGTGCAAAAACCATGGAAGATGCATCCAAATTTCTGAATGTGGTTTGCCATTTTTCTAGGATCGACTGCTATGATATAATGAATCTCGCTACAGGTTTAAATGTAATTTTGTTCAAAACACTTTTCATTGTTTTGAATCTATTAATACAAATTGAATTCAATTGCTACATTATGCATCTACAATTAGCTGTACCACATATTGGTACTGAAACTATAAATATTTGATTATTTACATTGATTATCCTTAGTCTATAGCTAAAATTTTAATTTAGTAATGTTTATTGGTTCGGCGATGAAAGCAAAATGACATCAAAGTTTATGTATTAATCTAATAGGTGAACTGAAAATGGAAGAAGTAGAACATTAAAATCAGAAAGAAAAAGTGGTATTAAGTAATCGGTGGATGAAGTAAATAATTTTATAATAACTTCAAAAGTTATGTATTCCTATACTATAGGGTGGATAAACTAAACAAAAACGTGGATAGAAATAAAATTTACCTTCCCTAATTGGCAAGCGTTACGTAAGTTCTCTAGTTTGAAATCCATTTAGGGTAATTCTCTAACTAAGCCTAATTGAGAGATTTAAGATAGATGTTTGAAATTCAAATGATCAAATCTCTTATGCCAATTCCAAGGATCGCTTGTATTGGCCAAAAGACACAAATTATCATTTGAAATTTTCATACTTCAGATGTAAATATTTTTATTTCTAATTCCTTCGAAATTTATGTTTGAATTATTATCTTCGATAAAGCACTTATCCTTTTCATATTTAATTTTATAGCCTTAATTGCATTATTGATTTACATTAAGCAAGTTGGGTTTTAAATTCCTAACTAATAAAAAATCAGAAATAGTAGAAGTTTTAGAGTTACCGACATTGTCTGTGCCAATCACGTATCCTTTCGAGTTACCACCAAAATTGACCATTCCTTCATCTTCATAGACTATTTAATTCAGTAAGTTTGGATTTCCCGTCATATGCCTCAAGCAACCACTATCCAATATCCATTTAACTCTTTTTATTTATACCAATTTTCTATCGAGTTTTGAATCATCGACAGCCATGTAGTACCTCCGTTCCTATACAACACACCGATTCAGTAGACAACTTGACTTTTCACAATAATTTAATGCAGGGTTATGAAACAATGATGAAATGCATACTTTTGAACTAGTGTTATGAAAAACGTCAAAAAATACCATTTAAACTTTTCAACATTCAATTATGA
This sequence comes from Allium sativum, assembly GCA_030737875.1. Classification (NCBI taxonomy): domain Eukaryota; kingdom Viridiplantae; phylum Streptophyta; class Magnoliopsida; order Asparagales; family Amaryllidaceae; genus Allium; species Allium sativum. Next base: position 294,709,807 of record CM060927.1, on the reverse strand, counting down.
AACCTTTGAAAACCAATGCTCTGATACCAATTGTTGCAGATGCAGATTAAGGATCTTAAGGCAAGTTAAACACTAGAAGGGGGATTGAATAGTGTTTTATGGAATTTATTAATTTTCTTGAAATCGATTTGGATTAAACAAACAATATACAGATCACTGATATTAACAAACACAGAATCAATCACAAAATGTAAAAAATAAAAGTAAAAGCAGTAAAAGGAAAGTACACACCAAGATTTTATACTAGTTCAGGACTTCCCTACATCCACTCCATACAACGCTAGGTTGATGCAGATTTTTATTCAACATTATCCAATTACAATCCTTGATTTCAGGGCTATAGGGAAACACCCCAATTGATTCCAAGTACAGCGAGACTTAGTTGATTTACGGACCACAACTTTACACCTAATCGATTTTCGAGACACAATCTCACTCAGTCACTTTAACGGGATACGACCACATCTTTCTCTTATTAGTTTTTGTAGTATTGACTTGATAGGACTTGATCTTGAGATTTTTGATTACAAACAACCTATAACTCTTGAGTAGTACTTGAATTAAGAGAGATTTTGATTTAGAGTTGAAAGAGAAGAAGAATGATATGATTTCTATTGAAATCGCCAGAGTAGCAGAAAGTTAAGTAATTAAGTATGATAATAGTGGAATGTTAAGATATGAAAAAGAAGATGATAAGTGGTTAAAAATTTGAATTTTGGAAGGTATTTATAGGTTTCCAATAGTCATAACGTTTCTGAAAATGTTTGAATTCGAAAGTAACTTCTTTCAAAAAAAAAAAAAAAAAAAAAAAAAACAATTAATGGGTAGTATGTCAACATGCATAAATGTCTATGTCGACTTACTTGGCATGCCTGGACAAACTCAGCACTAATGGTTAAACTAAAAAAAAAAACTGTATTCTATTTCTAATAACATCTACAAACTTTGCAACTGTGGAGAGGAATCTAGGGATCATCTCTTTTTCAATGTAGCTACTTAAGATTTATTTCGGATCTTGTTAAAAGTAATTTTAATTTCAACTTCATCATAAATTACAATATCTTGCTGGATCTAGAAGATTTGAGTAAACAATTGAATCATAACGAGGAGTTGCAAAAAAGAGCTAGAATTCTAATTATCACGAGGTCAGTAAGATATGGAAAGTATGATGCAGAAGAATTTTCAATAACATTCAAGTTCCAAAAGAAATCAAGGCAATTATCGTTATTGCTGAAATTAAGTCACTAATCCTCTCTTTTGACTACAAAAAGAAGGAAGAATTACAGCGTATAAGGAGTTTCAATCGACATGGGGATGAGGGTAGAATAATTTCGAGTGATTATTTCAACCATGAACCGCCATGAATTTATTTTTCGAAGGTCTAGAAGAAGTGGGGTCGTTTGTGGATAAGCACGTGCCGTATTTTCTAGGCACGTTCATTTTGTATTTTCGTGGGTTGTATTTTGAAGTGTTCTTCCTCTTTCTTTTTGTTTCTTTCATTCGCTCTAGTTATGTTAATAGGGTCCGTCTGTTCACACCCCTATATTTGCTCTTCCCACCCCAGCAATATAAAAAGAAAAGACATCCCCCATTTTTTACTCTTTCTACCCCTTTTATACCCACATTATCCCTTCTTTCTTCATAACTAAAAATTTACTCATCACATCTGCTTCTTATCAATAGTTTTCAAAACCCTAAATTGTAGAAGGAAAAAATAACGTGAACGGAAAAAACTCAAACAATGGTAAGATGCAACCAAAAAGAGAAGGAAAAAAGGAAGATCGAAATTCCTTTTCTTGTTGTTGTATAAATTTGCGTATTTTGATTTAACAATTTTTTTCTTGTTGAAAGTGTATAACTGATATCTAAAAATTTACCTTTTTGTTTTACTTATAGAGCTAAACCACAAAAATCTGAATCGATGTATCTTTTGTATGTATGAAACTCAGATGAGCTACAATTGATGAATGAATTTACTTTCTAATGGAAGATGAAACTGAAGAGGAGAGTATAATTGGTGTTGAATATTTAAAGATTTTGCCGGGGTGTGAACAACAATTACTGAGGTGGAAATAGATGGAGCCATGTTAATATTTGTAGTACACTTCTTTTTTTTTGATCTTTGCAACTTCATTTGTATTAAAGTACACTAACTTTTTTTTTTTTTTTTTTTTTTTTTTAAATTGCCTAAAATATCAAGTTAACAAATTTACGTGCACCATTGATCCTAACACTCCATTCGAGTCAAACTTCATACCACACAATCCACAAGTTTTTTGTCAACTCTGTTTCCTGGAAAGACTTTACCGAGGAGTGAACTATGTTTTAACATATAAGTTTGAATTTTTTGTTTAGAAGATTTAAACCCTAAAGCAAAGGGGAATTCTGAATCCCCATATCATATGTTTAGTTCTTAAGCTCAGATTCCTTGATTAGGTTCAGGATATTTCGTGTCAGGCAAGAAAGCAAGAATTTGGAGAGCAATCACTCTCAAATTTTCTTCCTTCTGGAGCTCTTTTTTACTTTCTTAATTTTATGATGGCAGGAGAAGTTGAAGACGTTGACTAGTCCTGAATCGATATGCCCAGCTTTGTTTCTTCAACGTATGTCTTTTCCTCTGATTTTCTTAGGATGATTTGTAGGAAATTTGTGTGTATTGGTATATTTATTTGTTGGATAACATTCGATTGGTGTTAATTGTAGTTACTACAAATCTCGGATTTTGTTGCAGTAAATGATATCTATTTCTTTTAAAGCTGTCCATTTAGATAATTATTCTAGAATTATTCCATGATGCAGTGAGAAATTTATAATTGCTTTTTTACGTCAATTTTGGCAATGATGTATGATCCTTCATAAAAAAAATAACTAATTGATCAAATAATCATTACACATTATCTTACATTTTATTCTATATACTGACTTACCTTAGTTGTATATCATAGGAATCGCTGGCCAAAAGGTATGGGTATGGATGTATTAAGCATACCAACTACTAATACGATTAGCAAAACGTTCAAATTTATGTCTTTGAGTGTAGTTTTGCACCATATAATTAAAACTTTGGTTATGTATTTTCAGACTTTTGTACTTATTGATCTATAGAACCTGATTGTTTGCTATAAAATACGTCTAACAAAAATTTAGGTATTATCTAAATTGAAATTAATGGAAAAATCCCATAAATTCATTTAAGAATACACCATTTAAAATCAAGACGTATTTATTACAAATTGATTTTCTTATTGCACTTAGTTGCTTCATTGTTTCTCATTTGCACTGGTTGTTTCTTCCGCTTGGCCGACATATTTGGATCGTGCATCAGAATTAATTGTTTTCTTTTGCAATTTGCTTTTTGTAGAAGTACGACGGGAGAAAACATGCAGAACCCCCAATTTCCGGATTTGCGGTCACTTGAGCAGTCAATGGGATTTCGAATGGAAGAAGTTTCCAATCTGAGTAGAAGTATGTGACTGTTGGTTATGATAATACATGCTTATCTAAATATTCTGTATATCTCTCCTGTCCATGTTATCATATTCAAGTTAGACTAATTATTTTGCTGACTTGAGCATCTATTTGGACATGATTTATCTTGTGCATGCTTGAATCACTTGTCAAGATCGTTTTAAAATTATATTCTTATTGTCAGATGTGGAAATTTATAGATTTAGATAACATGACATACTATTTGAGATAATGTGTAAACATAAAACTGCAAATAGGTTTAGGTATGAGATAAAAAACGAAAGACTACTTCTGGAGTACTTCATTAACCAACTGTTCCACATGCTTTCGTGAGTTAAGTTTTGAACATTAAAAGGGTGTTGATGATTTTCTTTTCACTTGCGTAGCAATTGTGACGTGCTACATGGCTTTTGGCTAGAACACCATGGTGAATCATTTCGTAGTAATGTGCAATTAAAGTCCCGTTAAAAACCTGCAAATCCCTGCTTATAACTCTTCGATCGGTACACCTTTTGCAATATAGCATGATTAAACAATAGATTTGCTTTAAACCACACTATTTTCCACTACATCCACTAAATTAAGGATTTTTAGCATCCGTTTTAGTAACATTAATGTAAAAGAAGGTTGTTTTGACTTTTGACTAGTTCTCTTTTCAACTAAATCAACAAAGTTAAGTTTAGAAAAAACCTAATTTATCACATAACTACTCAATATAAGTTAGAAATGTAATCATTGAATCCGGACTGCATATATCATGATATTCGTCGGTTTTGTTATATTGGATTAAATAAATTATATTTTTTCTACACAAATGACATGAGAATGGAAATAAATTAACTTTAAATATTTGATTTTATATCTAATAAAGCTTTTTGCATCTTCACTATTTTTTGTTGTATCTCCTCTTTATCCTTGCTGTAACTTTTTGCATCTTTACCACTATGAAACCGCTAAACGTTTTAATTGCAGAACCACGATTGGAAACAATTTTACAATAGCTTAGAAACAATCTTTTTTCCTTTTCCAGTTTCCAAAATCTATATTGCTGTACTAGTTTGCACAACAGGACATAATTGTCTTACCCAGTTACATTTGGTATTTTTTAGTTTCATTATTATCACTCTATTGTTGTTATGAAACCAATTTATCATCTGATTCAGAGTAATGTGCAATATTTCATTGCCCATCCACCTTAAAATTTTTGTCAGCTAACTCTCTTACCATATCAGTTGATTTTTTTTAATTACCTTGTACACCTGCAGTAAACTGTTCATTGGTTCACACTGTGTATATCCTGCACTTCCACACATACACACTACACATGTACTCATATATATGTAATATAAATCAGTTCTTGGTAACATGATGAATATGTCTGGTACAGGTTCCCCATTAGGCAGCCAACAGATTGCTAACAATGCTATAGAGTATGGCTCATTTTCTAAGGTTTGTTGAGTATCTCTCATTTTCATTGGCTTGACATATCATGTTTTGGTGATGCAAAGTTAATGGAGACAACTAAGTAGATTGGTATATTGCTTTCGTCCAGCAGCCTACTTCAAACGATATACCTGCGAGCACTAGGGTTGGCTCTTTATCTTTCAACAACATTGAGAATTGGGGAGATTCAACAATGCCCGCTGCTAGTGCTAGCACGGATACTTCAACAGATGTCGACACCGATGAGAAGAATCAACGGGTAAATATCTGATTTGTATGAATTTATTTTCAAATCAAGAAACATTGGCATCTTGGAAAGCAGTATGCTGAATCCTTTTATTGTATATCCAACTTAAGAAAATATTACAGAGCGCTGCATGCCAGTAACTTTATTGTCTCTAACCATGTTAAACCTAACCTGTATATTCTCCTGTTATTCTCTTAATTGTTTGAGTTCAAAAATTATGTAGTCAAATTTCTATGATTTTTACTTGGCATGAATTCTTGATTTTAAGTCATGTGATTTTGACTCATTTTTCTCATATCGCTCTGATGAAGGCTAGTGTCAAGGTGGTGGCCCTATTTAAGTATTTAACTTTGCTTTGCTTTTACTGCTCCTTGACTGCTGCCAATTTTGTGGCAGCTTTCTAGACGCTATTGATCCTTTTTTGGGGACATGCAGATATACTGTTTGAAATCTTTTCATGTTTATATTATTTTGTTGAACATGTTTTTTACTTTATTGGATATGTTCATCATATGTTTTTTTATTATAGATATTTTACAGCTACCATTTTGTTAAATTTGAAATAAATAGATTATCATGAATGCTATCTTTCGGGATAAACAGTGATATTTTGAAAATATCTCCAATTATCCCAGGGGCACTACATATTTTCAAAAATTTGTATATCATTTAGACATGCAGTGCCAAAGTTTTTTTTTTTTTTTTAATTTATTGATGGGAAGCATCAAAATTTTGATTACGTCTATATTCGTTATTGCCCTTGGCCAAAACATCAGTGGCAACAGTGTACCCCTATGTAATTACATATTTGGATATTCAAAAGCGGGTATAGATCATTACCAGTGCAATTGTAGGATACATACATACATACATACATATATATATATATATATATATATATATATATATATTATAGGAGCATTCCAGGGAATCCCTGTTTTGTTGCACCAATGTTCTACCGTGAGCTACACTAATCTAAATCCAACAAGATTTTGTAGATGTTCAATCCACATATATAATATCATCTATCCAAAATTTGAGCTCGTTTCGACATTCATAACATTCTCAAAATCTTAGCTCAATTGTTCACCATTCGAACATTTATTCGAGCCGTTAAATTTGAACATCGAATATATTATTCTATGAATGTCAGTCTGAATGGTGAATAATTGAGCTAAGATTTTGAGAATGTCGGAACGAGCTCAAATTTTGGATAGGTGATAATATATATGTGGATTGAACATCTACAAAATCTTGTTGAATTTGGATTAATGTAGCTCACTGTAGGGTAGGGGTGCTTCAAAACAGGGGTGCCCCGGAACGCTCCTCTCTCTCTCTCTCACACACACACATATATACACACACATACACACACACACATATATATTTATATATGGGAAAGTCTATTTAGACACAAAATGGTGACACAAGCAGTCTCGACCATTGGATCTCCCCCTGAATTTCACCTTAGTGATAATATATATGTGGATTGAACATCGACAAAATCTTGTTGGACTGTAGCTCACTGTAGGGTAGGGGTGCTTCAAAACAGGGGTGCCCCGGAATGCTCCTCTCTCTCTCACACATACACATACACACACACACACACACACACACACATATATATATATATATATATATATATATATGGGAATGTCTATTTAGACACAAAATGGTGACACAAGCAGTCTCGACCATTGGATCTCCCCCTGAATTTCACCTTCCACATAAAGACAAACAATTCCTACTGTTCAGAGTTTGTGTCTCTAATTCTGTGTTTCAATAGCCACTCCCTATATATATATATATATATATATATATATATATATATATAATTTCCCCACTCTTTCTCTCTCTTCCCATTAACTCTATATGATGAGGGAAAGTCTATAGGAACACAAAATGTTGACATAAAATTAAACACACAAAATCTGGACCACTAAATCTACCCATGATTTGCATCTCTCCTGTAAAGACAGAAGAATCCAACGGTCAGGATTCTGTGTTTAAAGTTGTGTGTTTTATTTTGTGTCCCAATAGCCACTCCCATATATATATATATATATATATATATATATATATATATATATATATATAATATGGGGCAAGCGTTCGGTTGCATTCCAAAAATTGGAAAATTTGGAGCACCCCATTTACTCCTTGATTTCCACCTCTCGTTTATATTAAAGAATGTAGTAGATGGGGGAGAGAGAGTTAGTGGAGGGAGAGAGAAAATGATTGTATGGTGGAAAAGAGAGAGGCCACAGGGGTGCTCCACTGTTTGAGGTGCCATTGAACCTGCCTCTCTCTCTCTCTCTCTCTCTCTTTATATATATATATATATATATATATATATATATATATGTATATATATATATATATGGGTTACCAAATGCAGTTTGTACTCTACTTTAATCCGTACAGTAGAGTTTTAAGATAGACAATGACTGTATGATACCTACAAATATTTCATTAGTTTATTTTAGTAAACATCACTAGCATGTTGTAGCAAATAGCACACGATAGCAGGGGAAGGCGAGGATGTCTTCAGGGGAGTTGGCTTTAACTGTTAAATTTTAATGGGTATTTTATTTACCGTGATTGATCAGAATTAGTATTGAATGTTACAATAGATAAACATGTTATCTTTTATCACTGTAGAATATATGCATAAAATAATGGCAACTACAGTATACATAAGTAGAATTGTCAACGGATCAAATTTGATCAGATCAATTCAATACCTATATGTTTGTAATTATGAGAAATTGATCTGCATCATATCTGAAGTGGAGCCTTGGCGCAATGGTTTGGTAACCCGAATGGTGATCTGGGCGCCCAAGTTCGAGTCTGTAAACAACCTCTTTGCAATGCGAGGGAAGTGCTGCGTACAATCGACCTTTCCAGAGCCAGCTATCGCGCGGGAGCCTCATGCACTGGGTTCCACCTTTGATCTGCATCATATCTGGCTTATGTTGCATATCATAACATATTAAATACAAAGGCAGATCTTAAAATTTGACATTATTGTATCTCATGTCGATTAATGTTAACCAATTAAGGATGTAATCTGTTTACTGTTGTGGACCTTGAAAAGATAAGGATCATATGTGGATACAGATAGTTAAAAGGTTATAAATCCTAAGCTGAAATCAGTCAAGAACAAATTATAAATAGATTACGTTACAATTGAGTAACAATAGCCACCGTAATTCAGTTTATATCAGAGTGAAACATGCCCAAAGACCCCTACAGTAATATGACAAGGGAAAAGTTATAATACCACCAAAAAAATGAAGATAGAATTAATATTTTCCTAATATAAGGGAGACTAACTTGTAAAAAGGGAAGTACTAATAACAAACTAAAATCTTTTGAGGTGGGTCAGCCCAAAATGGAAATTGAAGTATTGGATTACAACTATATTAGAGGTTAACTTCCATTACCATGTACTTGAGAAATAGTGCAGTTTAATAAATTGGAGAATTCTATCTTATAGTTCAATTCAACATGAAAAAGGCAAGCTTGTTCCCTGGTAAAAATTACATTTTTGAGACCTCTTCCTTTATTTTCTGGTAATAGTAGCATTATAAATTTTAAAAGTAGCATGTTTGAACTGAATACTAGATATTACGTCTGTTATTCAAGTATATTGACCACTGAATATATGTGTGTGTGCGTGCACGCGCATCGCTCTGCAGCACCCCAAACAATAGAGCACTCCAAAATTCCCCTGATTTCCACACCCACTCACGTTCTCTCTCTTTCCACTACCTCGTTATTTTATTATAAATGATTGGTGGAAATCAGGGGGTGTTAGGGGTGCTCCACTGTTTAGGGTGCAACGAATCACCCCTCATACGTACATACATCTTTTTGCATGACAGTGTTCATTTATTTTATGTTATCTTCTTGTTTTAACTATATGCTTTATCAAGTAGTCGCCTGGCTATATATTTGTAATCACCATCATTTCCATTACCATTTTGGGCTCCCAAGCATTATTTCATATTAATGAAAAATGTTATTTATACAATATGATCTGTTCACATATTGTAGTTTTATGCTAAGCAAAAATTTACTTTGACCAAGTCCTTGCTATGGCATTGAACGCAGAGATAAACATGTACTGTAGCGTGTAGTAGGTTACATGTTATATACATTGACAAAATACTCCCAAGTAACGCATATTCAAAACAGCAGTCTAATTAATACGACACATAATATTATGTTATTTAGAAGGAATCAAAAATTACAATTGCTAAGATAGGAATAGCACAAAATTTATCAAATAGAAAAGTTAGAAAGAAATATACTAAAAGGTTTTGTCATTTAAAACGTAATTCATGAAACAAAATTTGCAATGGCAAACCTCAAATATTCACATTTTTACCGATCAACATGAATTCAATAACGTTGGCGCGTGATATGCATAGTGAATAACATTGGTTTGGATTATTAAATTCCCGTGCTTACACACAAATGTTACATGCCTGACTACTCCACCGACTTGTGAGATTTTTCGATTCCTTTTTCAACAAAAACTTCAAAACCTGGCTATAATTATCTGTTATTTTGTCATTTTTTTTTGGTTTCGGCTATCCATCAAAGCATTATTGTTTTGGGCTCAAAAAATAAATTTCATTAGTCTGTGATATTCTTAATCGGAAGCTAAAACAATATCAGCTGCTTAACCCCTACTAGTTCACTAGTAAAAAGCATGAACAAATTGATATGTGATAAGCTGATGGGTTAATTGACGTGGCAGTACTATAGAATGTAAGCCAAAATGATGAAAAGGACCACTTACATTTGTGTTATAGCCAAAACGATGAAAAGAACCACTTTCATTTGTGTTATCTTCATGCAGAAGCTTCTGAATGTGCTTCTCTTTGCTTTGCCAGGCCATGGAGATATATGGCTGTACATGCTGATCACAGTTGCCCGTCTTACTTGTTTATGCAGTCCTCTATACCTAGTTTGATGAACCCTAGGCATTTAACATTGCAATTGTTCAAGAACTTTCTTTAGGACTACTTCCATAAAATTGTTGCGGTAGCAGAGAAAGAGTTGACTAGTAAAAGTGCCATAACCTATAAAATTGTGCCACGTTGGCTACGCCGTCGATTTTCTGTTTTCAGAAATTCAAATAAGGGATAACCTCAATTAGATAGTTGACTCAGGGGTCATTTATTTTCTCGTTTAAATAGTCATGAACTTGTAATTCAATTTAATTGGACATTGGTTAAAAAAAAAGTTTGATTTTGTATCTGATTAAACCAATTAGCGATTCACATCTAATTAGATGTTGGAAAACCTTTAGCTATCTTCTATAGGTTACCTCTAAGTGGTGATAAAATGACAAACATACCCTTATGTCAACTGGACTTTATCGAAATTATACAAATTTGATAAATAAAATTCAAGGAAATAGATTTGTTATTTTGATTACTCCATCACCGATTCTAAGCAATCGCGCTTCTTATCATGTTATTGCTAGGTAACGTTTTTTCAATGGTGAAAGTAAAGCCTTGAACGTATTAAAGAAAGAATTCATTTAAAACACTGAAAACGTAAATGCATTCGTACTTGATAATTTATAGTATAGGGTGGATAATTTTTTTTCCTATAATTTACATTGATGGTGAAAATGACGACTTTGACTATTTTGTTTAATATCTAATTTGTTTTAAAGAAAGGGTATGAATGTAAAATAATGTTCGATCACAAAATGAGAAATGTATAGAATATCACAAATTAGTGATATAACAAACGTATGTCTAAAATAACCAATTAGTGGTTCTATTATTAAAATTGGAGTTGATCCCTAATTGGTTGCATGGCGCAAAAAGGTGCAAAAACCCCAAGGCTTGGTGTATGGCATGGCAAATGACATGTGCTATTTAAATTTACCCCGCATATTTTGATTTTATTATATGTATACATGTATATGTATAAAATTTGATATAGTTATTTTTCTAAAACATATATCTAATAATAAAAAAAAAATTAAGACGCTTTGCAAAAACATCATCAAATATATATCATAAATATAGAATTCTAGCATAATAGTTTTCAAGCAAGAAATCCGAATTTGATTCAGCAATCATATTTTCTAAATCAATATTTGCATCATTAGATTCATAAGTTTCAGCATCTTCCTTATCTATCTCATGTTAATTGACAGTTTAGTGCTATCCAATAGGAACATACAGTTCGAAGTTCGTTGAAGATTAAAAAACATCTATTTGAGATTATTTGTTCGGTGCAATAGTAACTAAAATAGATACTTTAAAGTTCATGTAAGGTTAATTTGGAAAATGCAACCACCATTCGAGATTATTTATTTAGTGCAAAGGTGGTAATTAGATGCAGCAGGTCAGATCTGGACTGACGGGCCTCGATTCTAGCTGGGTTTGGTTTTGTTGAGTCTGACCCAACTAGAATGCATTTTAGTCGCGAGGCTTAAGCAAAACGTGTCGAGATGCGAATCAAAATGCATTTTACTTGCGAGGCTTATGCCTCAGACGCTTGAGGAGCAAAAAAGGCACTCCTCGAGGCCTCAATCTAGTGAGGCTTGAGTCATTTAGGTAAAAGAAATGTAACTGTTGGTCTGTGTATTTCATAAACTCTCTTCTCTATCTCATTTTTTATTACATATTCAGTAAATAGGTAAACATGGGTGATTTCATTTTTATTTTTTTGAAAATTGGTACACTTTATTATGAAATACCAATCATATACTTTGTTTATATGCCTCATCAAGACTTTATGCTCCCCTAACCTAAATGGGTGCGACATAAGGTAAAAGAGTACATATAAACTCCATATATTCACATTACAAACAAGTATAAAATCTATATCTCGAACAAACAAATGCAACAATAAAAGAAAAAAAGAAATCGACTTCGGCCTTCTATAAAAGCTCACTTCATCCTCTTCAAGATAAAAGCCCACGTATCCACTTCAAAATGCATCATTTCAGCTCCAACAAACTATCCAGTATCAACCAAATCTACTCCCCATCTCCTCAAAAACTCTAAATTAACATCATTTCTCATTGTTTTACTGGCATTTCCTTTCACCGGATGACATACATCTTTCTCAATCATCTTAAGCCTCATTTCCTTCGACATTTGCCTCTGATTAAAGATCCTAGCGTTTCTTTCCTGCCATATACGATACACCGATGTAGTTAATGCTGCACAAGCAACATCAAAGCATTGGTCGCGGTTTTTAAACACATTCATAATCTTTCCTGCCTCATTCATCAGTGAATCTATCCCATATGCATTAATACCCAATTTAACCGCTAATGCTAACCATATGAACCGTGAAAAATCACATTCATAAAATAAATGTTGCACAGTTTCATCATAAACTCCACATAATACACATCTACTTTCAGTTAAAATACCAAAATTCCTCAGTCTCGATTTTGTGTTCACTCTATCAATAGAAGCCGGATAAGTGATAAATGACATCCGATGAGAATTCTTTGCATGGCAAACTATCCTATAATGTCTAATAATGGGCTGTTTCAATCTTATTTTCTCCCAAGCTTTCTTAAAAGTAAATTCTCCACCATCTCCCCATTCATAAAAATCATTGCTGTGATTATAATTCATTGCTACTTCAGAGATTAATTGCTGCACTTCTCTAGTGGCAGGGTGTAGAGAAGGATTGAAACTGCCATTATGTATAATAGAAGAAACAAGATCATTTTGCCTACCAATGGCATTAAATCTTGAAATACCAATAAGATCTACAAGACATTTGCTATTAATCCATGGTTCGAACCAAAGAAGAGTTGAATTGCCTGAACAAATTACCTTGTTAAACAATTGCTTGCCATCAGTTCTGAGCCTTAATATTGCTTTCCAAGTGCATGAAGCATTATTATCAGTGCTCATGAACCAAAATTCCTTGTCACTGCAATATCTAGAATGCATCAAATGACTCCATAAAGAAGTGTTTGATAAGAATTTCCACAACAGTTTAACACATGCAGCTTTTTTCAAATCATTGGAAGTCTTCAAACCAATCCCACCTTCATCTTTTGGTGAACATAGTTGATTCCACTTAACTTTATGAGAAGTCCCTCCCCAAAAGAAATCAGCACATAACGTATGTAGCTTCTGGATTGTAAATTCAGGCAATTGATATACAAAGAGCCAATATAATATTGTTGGTGTAATAACATGGGTGATTTCATATGTGTGTATATATATATATATATATGTATGTGTATATATATATATATATGTGTGTGTGTGTGTGTGTGTGTGTGTGTGTGTGTGTGTGTGTGTCTTTCCAGATGCAGTTATGATCCTTGTAACTAGAATTGTGGAATCAAACTTTGTTCCATTTCTGGAATCTATTCAAGTTTTTTTATTATAAAAGAACTGCATATCTTCAGGAATACATAGAGATGCTTGAATGATTGGATTTCTGGTTTTTGTGCATAAATTGGATGACAATATGCTCATGGGTGACGAGGAAAATATCATACGATCTTCTACAATTTATGTTGATTTAACTTTAAATGCTTATGGATGATTTTATTTTGTATGAATTGCTTCAAATGCTTTGTGGATGCTTTATGTATCTTATTTAACATTTGACATCTAACGTTACTATGTAAAATTTCATTATATGTTTTGCTTTTTCTTCTACTCAGAAAGCTTACGCCTTGCCTCACCAATCCGAAAATGTCTCGCGTATGCTTTTGCTTTTTAAACTATACATACATACATACATATATATATATGTATGTATATACATGTGTATATATATGTATGTATATATATGTATGTATATATGTGTGTGTGTGTGTGTGTGTGTGTATATATATATATATATATATATATATATATATATATGGGAAAGTCTATAGGGACACAAAATTAAACACACAAGATCTGAACCATTGGATCTCCCCATGATTTGCACCTCTCATGTAAAGACAAAAGAATCCAACGGTTAGGATTTTGTGTTTAAAGTTGTGTGTTTTATTTTGTGTCTCAATAGCCGCTCCCTATATGTATGTGTGTGTGTGTGTATATATATATATATATTGAACGGGACTGTCCATCCTGGTGGGTGTAGGGAAACCCAGTCCACACCATAACCTTATACAGGTTAAGGCAGTCCCCTTAACCTCCACTACACTAGGTTAATTTTATTCGGGGATAAATGCTCAGGGCAGACCTCAAACTCCTAACCTCTTACCAGGCAGGAGCACACATTTCCACTGAGCCACTAACACGAACTACACACACACACATGCGCGCACACACACACACATATATGTATATATATATATGTATGTATGTATATATATATATATATATATATATATATATATATATATATATATATATATATATATAGGCATGCTCTGTGACACCCTTATTTGGGAGCACCTACATGTACCCCATTTTCAGATTCTCAATTTTTTTTTTTTAAGTTAGTGGGAAAAGAGCGAGTTAGTGAGAAGAAAGAGAAACGAGAATGTGGTGGAAATCAGGGGTTGTAGGAGTTGTGTACTGGTTAGAGTCCTGTCAATTCTATCTCGTGTGTGTGTGTATGAGACATATACATATTTTAAGTTTACACTGCTAATATTTGAAATAGCATTACTCCTAAATATTCAAAGACTTGGCTAAGCACCATTGATCCGATTCTTTTGCCAAGTTTTATTCCTCATTAATCAGAGATAACAGTCAATCAAAAATAGTGGTCAAGTTGAAACGAAATCAAACCAAAACATCAATCGTGAATTGAATAGCACAAGAAGGAAAGTGCAGTGGGAAGAAATAGGATAAATAGGAGGCACGAGTTCAACTACTTATCTTAGGTCAGTAAGAAAAATTATGTCAACTGATCTGAAACTAAATTAGATATTGTCAATATGTGAAAAGGACTAAAAGAATACAACTCATGGAGCATTGCAACGAGGACTTTGGTTTTAGTTAGTTATGTTTATTTAGGAACGAGTTTTTTTAGTGTCTTTGGAGTAACTATTTGCCACCTAAATATACTAACCAAGTTTTGAGGTCTTGGTTTTAGTCTTTTGTAATTATAGAAATTTTGGTCTAGTTCATAAATTTTGAAAATTTCGGTTCCGGTTTTAGTTTCAGATTTGGTAGTTTTTGTCATATAGTTGCATTCCTCCTCCCCCCCCCCCCCCCCCCGCCCCCCTTTTTTTTTGGAAATTGGTGCTTATACACAAGTATTATGGTAGTAAACAATATACAACTTGTCATTGTTTGTTTGAATCATGCTACACAAGTTTCTTTGATTTATTTATACATAATGGTAATTTGTAATACTAAAAATATTGGGGATTTTCACTTAAACGGCTCATTTGTTCAGGGTAATAAGTTTTAAGGACAACACTTATAAAAAATTAGTTTTAAGGACAATTCTGCACGAAAAAGATAAAAGCGGTTATCTTTTTACGTTGTACAGAAATAAAGATAACCGTTTTTATCTTTTTTCTGTATAACTTAAAAAGATAACCGCTATTATCTTTTTCGTGCAGAATTGTCCTTAAAACTTATTATTAAGAGGTGCTGTCCTTAAAACTTATTATCCTACAAAAAGAAGCCCTTTAACCTAATTTTCACAAATATTTATGCGTTGGGTCATTTTTATATTTTGTTAGTTACACTATATTTTTGTATCTTTACTTGGTTGATATATCAAAATCTGAATATTCGAATGTTTGAAACTCAAATAAATTCTTGTTTTGAGTTTCCTATGTATAGGTTGAAGTTTGGTACCTTTTCTTATTGGCTCAGAGTTTTGGTTTGTTTTGTTTCATCTCCACTGAAAATAAAGCGGAACCATTGGAATCTTGATATTTCGGTCGAAACCTCAGACCACGGTATTCATGATGGCAGTGGTTGAATAGCGGCTAGCGCCACTGTAAAACTTAGAAAGAAATGTCACATTACTGATATTTCAGATCATATCAGTTACTTTTTCTGCCAACTTGGCAGGAATCGACATGTTTTTGATGTAGTCTGTAAACGAAGGTGAAAAAAAAAATCATCCCTCAATAAGCATTTAGAGAAGTAATTGCCATCCCCTTTTTCGTCTTCTAATTTATATCACGCAGGAATGCTGTTATAATAACAATGGCAATGGTCATGTTAATATCTCTACATATAAGCTAGCCTTTCTCAATTTTTCATTATTTCATGCATAGTTTGAACAAGGACAGCCTTCAACTCTAGCAGCTTCTGATTCCAGCGACAGATCTAAAGATAAGAGGAGTGATCAAAAGGTATTCTCAATTTATTTCCCTGGTGTCATCAGAATCAGCTCTAGTGTTTTGAGGACTTAAATAGTCCACTTTACTTATGTAGACACTTCGTCGTCTTGCTCAAAATCGTGAAGCTGCAAGAAAAAGTCGATTACGAAAAAAGGTTAGGAACTTTGATATTGTTTTCATTTTCTTTTCCGTTCCTGAATTGCAATTTTTATCTTGAAGAGAATTTGGGCCTTGATGGTCTCGTTTATTGTTGTTGCAGAGAACAAGCAGTTAGTTGTTAAAAGTGAAATATATCTCTCTCAGAGTAACATAAGTCTTAATTTTTTTTCATCCTTTTTCTAAGTTGACACTGGTAAGAAATCTTGATTTTTTTTTTTCATAATCTGAGGGAATTTTGTTGAGCTTTCCTAAGTTTAGACAGTCAGACCTCTTGTATGGAAAGCCCGAAACCTTTTGTGGTATGAGAGATTGTGAGAACTTGAATCATGCACTCCCCTTGAGTATCGTAATACATGTTACAATGTTTTCCCTCTCTTACATAACTAGGCATATGTACAACAACTTGAAAGTAGCAGAGTTAAGCTTTCTCAACTCGAGCAAGAGCTTCAACGAGCTCGGCAGCAGGTACTCTCCTACCATTATTGTTACCATCTCATTATCATATTTCTCTATGTTCAATAAAATTAGGGATTTTTCTCCATAGGGTATTTTTATCTCAAGCTCTGGGGATTCGTCTCACACCGTTAATGGAAATGGTATATTTGCATCTTCTTGGTTACTACAAGTGAAACATCTGAAAACAACTTTAGACTATGCTTCGTATTAATCAACCTTTCTATATTCTAATACTAGTTCTTTGCTATATACGGTGACATTTTAAAATGAGGATTTTTTTGATCTGATCCCCTATGTTTATTAGGATGTAAAAATTTGAGTAAAATGCCAGAAGTTTGCTCTGCTCAATGTTGGGATAGTATTGTTTGGGGATAAGTCTGTATTGATGTACCTAACAGAACAAGATAAGTTTTCAACGAAGCTTAGAATGTAGAAGTTTTAGAAGGTCATTTTTCTTAATTAGAATAGAACCACCTGTTAATGAGAAAATAAAAATAGGTTTTAAAAAACAGAAATAAGTTTCTCTTGATCTGAAAATTTTGTAATAAAATCAAAATTTTGAAGGTGATTTTGCAACTTTTCCATGTCAAAGTGAAGGTGAAAAAGATATAATTGATAATATTGTTTATTTTCTTGAAGTAGTTGCCTACTGAATTATACAATTTTGTTTATGTAATGCTAGCATGATAAACTGTTAAAATATCATATTTGAATTGCATACTGAGTACAAGTAGATTTAGTTTTAATTTTGAATCCCTTAATTTTCCTATGTGTACATCAGTTGGAGTTTACGAGCGAAATTCAATGTTCTTACAATACACAGTACATATATACAACTAGGTTCATGGCATTCTTAATATTTAGCGCCTAATTTGCATGGTGAAATAGTCCAGAAGATTAATGTAAGCAATGACTAATAATTGTGATAACATGGTGATAATCAATAATAATAAATACAAGTTATTAAAAAAGCATGCAAATTATATTAGTAGCAAAGTAGTTCCATCTAGGACATCGTATTTAGTTGCAAATTATATGCTCGAATTATTGGTACCGGTTAACCTAACTTATTGTTGATCCGCTTTTTGGCAAGACCGTCTATTCCGATTCGGAACGGAGTAGTCCGGACCTAGTTGCGAGGACGACTCGAATGACCATAGCGAGGATAATTGTCTATGATGGGATACTGGAAAACGACCAAGGATCCCAATATACCAAAGTTACACTTCGCTCAAATAACATGATAAAGAACATCTATCTTGCGACTCACTACTTGAAAGACTATAGAAGACCACTTACTATAAATTAAACTAGTGACGGTCGGTTTCCAATTGAGAAGGGCTAAAGCAAAATACATAGGTTCCTGGAGCCAGGTACTCATTAGACCTTAGTGATCCCTAATCAGACCTATGGAGAATCATAAAGTGAGAGCAATTCGACTGCTCTTCAGCTGCCATACGCCATCGACTTAAAAACGAGAACTCAAAATCAAAGTGGATGTGAAATAGCCATTTGATTATTACTTCGCGCTTTTGCAACAACGGAACATCCATGTCCCGCCCATGACTCAACAAAACGCATCACCATTTCCATGCTTACCTAGTCGAAGTCTATACCGACCAGCTGTTACGATCAAGGTTTTAAATCTCGGATATCGGTCGCGTTTCGTCTCGGGGATTTTTTAGACTTGGTCTCGTATCGGGGAAGATCTCGGATGAGATGAGTCTAATTCGGGAGTTCGTCTCGGATTTTCATCTCGGGTCTGAAAGTTCATATCGAAACAATCTCGGGGTACATGATATGTTAAAAATGGTATTTTAACAAAATGATTTTTATGAATGCTATCAAAAACATAGTAACTTAAACTTAAAATGCAAAATAACTTTATTATTCTTTATTTTGCGAAAGATCATTCATACTCTAAATCGTAATATGCTTAAAACAGGAATATTGTTAGACAGGAAATATTAAAGGATCCAAAACATTAAAAAATCCAGCATAAATAGACCATAAAATACATAATTTCATAAGCAACATGTATGTAAAAAGACGAATATGAAAATCATAAGCATTGTAAAACATATACGAACATACAATATACTCATTTAACATGTAAAATAACGAAAGATTGATATGGCTAGATTTGAGTTTTTTAATTATATTTCTAGTTCAGACACCAATTTAAATTTTAACCAAAAAAACTAAGATCTCAGACGATATTCTAGTATTTCGTCTCGGTCGATATATCGTTCGATATTGCAATATCTCGGGCGATGTATTCGAAAGGAGATTTAGAGTGATATTTGCTGTTTCGTTTCGGAAGGAGCCCAAAACGAGATCTCGGAGGAGATCTCGAGCGATATTTGCGAGATTTGAAATAGTGGTTACGATGGGTCCTACAACGACCTAAGACATCAGGAGAGCTATCGGGATGAAACGTCAAATTAGGCTGATTTGACATCGCTTGTATCTCTTGAAAGGTCATCCAGGGATTAGCATTGACAAAATTCGTTGTTGAATTTACTGCCATAAATGCGGGGGTAACTTGGAAACTCAAGCTCAAATTACTCATGACTCCATCTAATTCGAAGCTGATGCAACATAGCCGTCTGTGACCACACTCATGTCCAAAGTATGACTACCTACTTTAGTCTTGCCCGAGCCTTGTTGAGTCAAAAGATCTGAAACATTTTAGCTTGGTCGATGTTCGAATATCCGTACATCCGCTTTCATTCCCGACACGAGACCAAAAGCATAACAGTGGATGGATGAAACACGGTTATCTTCCCAGTCACCTTATCCCACTTTCCGACGGGAAAGTGTGAAGCTTCCATAACCATAGGTCCATTGTTCTTCCGTTGATTATCATCTTAACACCAACAAGATGAGATGCTACCATTAACGGTCTTGATCCGACTATTTGACCTTCATTTCTTATCCTTGATGTGGGGGCAAGAAAGTGACTCAAAGAAGAGGCAATTCCGTCATTTGCTCACAAAGCCCACTTAACTGTCTTTGTCTTTTCATGACCCCAATCACGGTCTGATCGTACTTAGAACTGCTACTCCATGGCAAGATGGAAATGTTTCTTTCATCAACTAGACCTCTAGTAGTGATTTCCTGGTGGAGACAAGACAATGCGAAATAGACCGGCGAAGAATATGCGATGCCATTCTCACTTAGACTCATACTTGTTCCTTTAACAAAGTCATTTATTTAATTATGCATTTTATCTATGCATGCTTCATGAGTTATTGACATGACTAACTCAGATAAATTTGTATGTGAATGGTGCAGGTACCCAGATTTTGGTACCGATAAACATTTGACATTCGTATGTAAAATTTCAAAATGCTGTCGCAACGAGCACGGCTGGACCGCTTATTTGCTAAACCATGTCGTCACTGCAAGAACAGAGATGTCTCTCAAAGTGGATCTGACTCGACCATCTACTCCTTAGCTTATGCATGGCATGTCTCTAGACAATTGTGTTTTTCTCATTACACTTCAAAGTCGGGGTTCAAGTCCATTAGGGCGCGGTTCGACCGTCCATATGACTGGCTCCTACATACAATATATCGAATTACTCAATCTTAAATAGAGGAGGTAGCACTGCTTGTCATTCTACTCTTTCCTACATTTTGATTGGGAGAATATAAAGCTTGGGCGAATATGGTTCAACCGTTCTCCTGCTGACTCTTGGCCTGACGTGTACAACCTATAGCGGATGAAATTTGACCATTCATCCCCACTCTTGCCTTTGACGTGAGGGGCAAGAGTATAAACACAACAGCTATGTTGCTTGTTATGACAGGAGGAGCATAGAAATGATAAGCATATGATCCAACACATTTTTGCCCTTGACGCGGGGGCAAGAAAGTGACACTAAGACGAATATGAACCGACTGTTCGTGAAGAAACACTTGTGCCTTTGACACGACAAACAAAATTCAACTCAGTTTCGACACAACCTGACCGTTCACCTGACAACTTTTGCCTTTAACGTGGGAGCAAAAGAAAGATGCTAAGACGAGAGTGAGCGTGACTTGACCGCTCGCCCAACAATGTCTCTAACTTTATCCCCTGTTTTGACGGGAGGAGTATAAACTCAACATGGATGTGATCCGACCATACTCAAGGCGACCTTTGCGTTTGACGTAAGGGCAAAGGAATGACGCCAAGGCGGATGTGACCCGATTGTTTGCCCGACCAACTCTAGGCCTAAGAGCTTGTAATGATGTATAAACCATGGACGAACGTGATACACACCAGGATTAACGAGCGCTCGTTCCATAACTCTAACCTAGACCAACAATGGAAGAATATAAAGGACGAACTATGATGTCCGCACTAACTCCGCAACCCTATAGCTAGGGACATGAGTATAAAGACTCAGAAGGCTGACAACAATGCGTAGTGCAAAATCTTCGACACGACTTAAGGCAGCGACCGAAAGGAGGCATTGAGAGTGAGATATTCAATAATATATCGCACGACATAAGGCAACGAATGAAAGGAGGCCTTGAGGGCTGTATCTTCAATCGACGCATATACCCATGAGTGACTGATCATAACACAAGTGCAACGACGAGTAGCAAATTGCAAATGGAAAATGTGATAACTCGAGCATTTGGACGACTAAATCACAACCTCGGAAAACAGTACCGATTCCTATGCACATGTCTAAACTTGAAACATGTGTGATCCGACCATCCAGCTTTTGTCATTACCCTGTACTGGAGGCAAAGTTGTAGAAAGTATTAACAAAAGGTGTGACTTTATCGTCTATATCTAACTCATGCTTTAATCTTGACAGATCGCTTACGGACCACAAAATGATGCAGTGTGACCATCCAATAATTGGTTCCATCCTACTTCCCGATTGGAAGGCATAATATGACTAGACATGAATCGACTATCCCATTTCAGACATTAATTGTGTACGACATATCCATTTAATCGTTGACATAGGGGGCAAATAGAGGCATTTAGTGTGACTGCAGTTTGATTTTTCATCCCCCAACTCTAACGTTCAAAGTTTGTATAAGACTATAGACAAGAGGTGAGCGTGAATCGACTATTCATGCAACATCATCCCAACTTCACCGTGATAAACAAAAACTAATATGGGTTGAGCGCCAACCAATCACTCCACATTTAACTCTTAACTCACGATCTGACGAGAGAGTATGAATCTAGAGAAGACACGGATTTAACGCCTACTAATCAGTCAAACCCCAACGACTGAGGGCAAAGGATGCGAGCCTCGAGGGGTATGATTCGATTGTCCAATAACTCTATGCACATTTTCCGACCCTACTTTCCTTAGATGAGGTCCAAATGTGCAATTTGACGAGAAGCACAATGTCGCACCCTCTTAACGACACTTGTATCAAGAGTTCCATAGGATCCCATGCTACAGCTGAAAGGATGACTCCTCACTGAGCTCCTTAGATCAATGCCCATACACGTGAGCAACAAATCATCATCCAGAATTAAACGCCAAGTGACGAACCATAAGTACATTGAATGGAAAGTGCGTCACTTAGGCGTTCAATGCAAATGCCACTGACACATCAACACAATACATGAAATTCAGCTTGATTTGACACTTCTTTCACCCATAGTTATTAATGGCGCACGACATGGTTATTACGGCGGTAAGTCGAGTCGAGTCGACTTAGGTCCAACTAGTCGACTAGTGGACTAGTCGTAGACTAGTCGTGGACTAGTCGACACTAGTCGATAAATAAATATATACATACATATATACATAATTATAAATTTTTAACTAATGCATATGCATAAAAATTTAAACATATACTAAATCAGGCCAAAATCCATATTTACAACCAATATCTGTTGATTTAGCCTTTCGCTTTAGATCCTTGGAAGGATCATAAGATTCAATATTTGTTGTTGGTAATTCTGCAACCATCTGCACACAAATAAACAGCAGCAGCTAATTAATTAAAGTGTTCAGGCTGTCCAAAACAACAACTAACAAGAAATATTAAAAAAAAAGCATCGGAAAAAACAACCAAGGCTTAAACAACTTTCGGACATACATTCTGCAATGTTTTTTGTTGGTTCGAATGAAAAAAAAAGCTAACAGGGAAAAATAAAAACAAAGCAGCGAAAAAAAACAAATACCTGAGTCGATTGCGAGTTAGCTGGAGAGAGGAGCCGGCGATGGAAGAGTAGCGGCTGAGATGGAAGAGTAGCGGCGACAGGATAGCAAGGTGGTGGCACCAGATGCGAAGCGGCGGCAAAGATCGAGGGTTAGGGTTTATTCGAAGTTCGAACTATCGATGTTCTTCAATTCACCGTGTTTTTTTTCTTCCGAAACCTGGAATATGTAAGTTGAATTGGACTTTCCCTTCTGACCTGGGTTTCTTTTCTTTTTCTTTTGGTTTTGGGCCTAATTCGAAACCAGTCGGTTAAGTCGAACCGCCTGATCGTCTGACTAGTCGACTAGTCGCTCCATGTCGATCCAGGCGGCCGACATATTGACAAAATCCATGTCGATCCTCCAAGTCGCTGACTCACGACCTACTTGTCGACTAGTCGACGACTAGTCGCGACTAGTCGGTCGCCGTGATAACAGTGGTGCACGGCTCAAAAAGACGCAACATCGGTCTGGAGCCTTGGCACACGGTGCGGCAAATGGCGCGCGCGCCTTTCTAATTTAGTGTGCATTTTTGTTTTTTTATTTAACATACAACAACAAATTTAAAAGTTTAGTATTTTTTGCTAAAACATATGCAATCAAAGTTTTTTGCTATTTTGCAAAAAGAAACATCATCATAGTTGCCATCATGAGCATAAAATTTCTAGCATGATAGTTTTTAAAATACAAAATAATAATACATATTACTAATGAACTGCTATTTTGCAAAAAGAAACATCATCATAGTTGCCATCATGAGCATAGAATTTCTAGCATGATAGTTTTTAAAATCCAAAATAATAATACATATTACTAATGAACTAGAATTTCGAATCCGATTCAACAATCATATTTTCCAAATCAACATCTGCATCATCGGATTCATAAAGACAATTAGATTATATCAAGTCTTTTTATTGTTATGATGCGGTTATATTTAACAACACAAATGACAGTTGGTGAGGAAGAATAATATATCGATTGGTAATATTGTTTCCCTGATGCAATTGATGACTTTATGCAAAAAGTGATAAATATTTTTTGATAATCTATTTGGGGTATCTACAAACTGTTTGAAATAAAATACACAAGCAATATTACATTTGATATAAGAGTATTACATAAAATAAAATATATTTTCATTCTCGATATATTTGTTTCTCTTCAAGGAAAAAGAACTGTAGAAAAGCCATCCGTCTGAACCCACAAAATAAATAAAAATCAAATACAAAACGTTAACAAACGCAATAATATGATCAACAATACTGTAGAAAAGCCATCCATCAGAACCCACAAAATAAATAAAAACCAAATACAAAACGTTAGCAAACGCAATAATATGATCAACAATAATTTTATGTGAAATGCAAAAAATAAAAAAATAAACAAAAAACTAAACAAAAGGCACACCATTTTGCGTCGCACGCCTTTTTTGCGCCGCACGCCTTTTGCCGCGTCTTCTCATATACGCCACGCCGCAAGAAGAAATGACGCAGATGCCACGCCGCGCCGTGCGCCATGACGTGCGCTGTAGCGCGCCATTCATAACTATGCTTTCACCATATGCAGAAGCTTGATTGACGAGAATTGCATACGCGAAATCAATGTGCTCATCCCTCCATAGCCCATGAAGAGGGCAGGAGAATGACTGAAACAACGACCATTCTATACATAATCAACTTATTCCTACGCGACTGACTACACGTGTAGAGAGAATCGAGAATCAGGATCAACCGTCAGCTGAAAGCTTGAAGATCCATGCATACCTAATATTCGACTTCTGGCTCAATATAACCAAGCTTAGGGAACAAACTCAACGAGAGTGCGATATCTATTTCATACTGTGAACAGAATCCTTCCTAATGACTTAAATTTGTCTCAATTCAAAGCACATCATGTTGGCAATGAGACGTACTTTGAGGGCAAATGTTGACCCGCCTTTTGGGAAAGACGTCACACTGTGGGCTTCCCATCAACGAAAAGCTCGGCGAGCATGGACTTGGACAAGCTTGAACATTTTTGGATTAAGTAATAGAGCACTTGAAGACACCGGTTTGAATGCTTGGACTTTCGACTTGATGAAGTCGGCTCGAGCTAGCAACACACCACCTCATTACCGGTTTGGATGCTTGGACTTTCGGCTTGATGAAGTCGGCTCGAGCAAGCGACACACCACCTCATTTCGGATTGGCTACTCCGGTTCGATCATCTCGGTTCAACCAACAAGGTTCGGTGTAGCCACGTCATCACCACCATCTAGCTTGATTTCGGATTGGCCAATCTGGCTCGACTATGTTGAACCAGACTATGTCGAGCCGGATGCTGCACATTCTGGAGACTCGTTCAACCCTCTACTATTGTTACTTTGGAGTTGCTGGTCGGTGTCCTGGTCGAGCAAGATATGGATATTATCTACGATCTGAAGGCATGTTCCACTACTCCGTGAACTCCGGATCGGTTTCCACGTGCTTTGGTCGAGCTGGATCCGTGCCTCCCTATAAATAGCTGATTTCTGGACATTGCAAAGGATCTTTTGACATCTTCATGTGCAAGGACATTGCGATGGCCTCCATCAACACTCTTCATTTTCTTTCATGAAATTTAACTGTATTTGTAATTGTACAGTATAATAAATGACAAATTATGTCAAGTGGACGTAAGCTTGATTGCCGAACCACTATAAAATCCTATTGTCTTGTTTTTTCTTATTTTTATCTGTTATTTCTTCGTATTCTATGCTCTACACACGATTCTTGGGTGTTTGGACCACTTTTTGGTGTAAACACTTATATACATATACATATGTATGCATGCATATACATGTATGTCTACGACTCAACATATAAGATAAAAACATACAAGTCACCTAATAGAACAAGATAAATTTCGTCAGAGGTTAGAAGCTGCAAGTTTCTAGAATGTCATTGTTTCTTAGTCACAACTAGGCTTGTTGACAGCCTAGTTTCCGTTAGGGCAGCTTCTAATCTGTACCTGAACCCGAAACCTATAATCAAAACCCAAGCTCGGTCCATGTCTGCTGGGTATCTTAATCTCAATACTTGAGCCCGTTCCATCGGGCTTTTTAAGCCCGCTGTATAATATGTATGGTACATAGCTCATACAATTATGTTAAAACCGTACTTTAAGATTGTATTTTTTTTAACACACAAACAATGTCAATTGAGGTAGAGATGAAGCCAAGTTCACAATAGAAGTATGCAAAAGTATCTACATGCTAACAAACAAAATGGTGAACGAATAGCATACAGATTCATGTTTTGATGCTATAAAAGCTAATAATCGGATCGGTCCTATACTAGGCCGGGTTGTGATGGAACTGTACCTGGTCCTAATAATAACTGGATTGGGCCTGAGTCGGATCTGGATTGTTAGAGCTGAGTCTGTACCCATATTAACAGGGCTGATTTGGGCTGGGTTCGGCCAAAACTGTGCCATTGACATGTGCAGTTAGAACCACAGCTCAGTGATTCTTTCTTTAGAATATGGAAATATGCTTTAAAATAGATGGAAATAAGTTTCTCTTAGATCAGTTTTTATTTTATGATAATAATATAATCACAATTTTAAAGCTAGCTTTTTATGAAAGTTAGCTATTTTTTAATGTCAAAGTGAATTTGAAAGAGATCACTGATAATATTATTCGTTTTTCTTGAAATAATCACCTATTGAGAATTTACAATTGTCTGTATGATGCTAGTTTGATAATTAATTGAGCTATCATACTGGATTGAATATCAAATATGTTTGGTTTAACACGAAAGTAACAGTACACAAACACTGTAAATTCGATATTTTTTGACTCAACCTGCTACAATGATTAAGATATTGGATTTAACTCTTAATGTCCATTTTTCTAGTAGTCGCTATTTGTCAAACACAGATTTGGACTCGTTTGGATAAATAATGATAATTTTGAGAGGTAATGAGGAATAGGTATAATAAAATCATATGAGTCAACTCTGATATTGCATGTAGAATATATTGTAGATTATTTATAACAGTTGTGATTGTACATATTACCATCAATATTCCATGATCCATCATACAATTTACAGATTATTTGCGTAACCCTATTGTGCGTGATATCACACTTAACCCTCATGGTTTATTACAATAAGTCCTGTTACCTCTAACATTCATGCGATTATTTGTTGAAATACATCACAAATTTGTGTTAAAACAAATGATTGGCTTTAATAACAATGGACATTAAAATGTTAAACCTAATATCTCAGACACTGAAGACAATGCATATATCCATTGATTTACCTGAATGTATGCTAAGGACATGCATACAATGTTCAGGATTTACGAGCAAGTTCAAATTTCTTAGTATATACAATATACACACATTTAACTAGGTTCATTGGCATCCTTAATATTTAACACCTAATTTGGATGCTAACATAGCACATTAGATGATATAGCCTGCGACTGATATTTGCGAGAATATGATGATAATCAATCAATAGTAATAATTACCATTGTTGATAAGCATGTAGCCGTCATGATTAGCCACAAATTAGTTAAATTTAATACATCATATTTAGTTGCAAGTTAGGAGCTACATTAGATGTATCTTTTGAACCGAAAGCATACACATAAACATATATACTTGCATATATACGTGCATGCATATGGTTTGAATCTCGGTTTTGGTGCATTAGGATATGACTTACTTCCTTTAGGGTTTACGAAATTACGAGTGGAACTTTGTTTCCTAGGTTTTAAATGTCGTAGACCTTTCGCTGGTCGTGTTATTCCACCTTTCTTTCCAAACAAATTGCTTTTATTTTTTGCTTTGTGCTTCTAAGAGTTGGAGCAAAGTTACCCAAGTGGGATTCAAATCATAAGGTTCGAATTTAAATCAAAATGGAATTTAAATTGTAAATCGTAGATTCAGAACTCAGAAGGTCCATATTTTGAGATATGTACACACTTTGAAATTGATTATGATGTCGGAACTTTACATCCAAACTTAAAAATTAGCCTTTTCTTTTGTTTCATTTTTCTTTTGGTTCAAAAAGACATTAATTGGAACAATTGATTCAATTAAGCGTATTGAATATACAAGTATGCATTGGATGATTTCCTCAACTATGGGTTTGCGTTTGAATCGGAATGCAAATCGAAACGGAATGGAAGATATCCAATCCGAAGCGGGATTTAAATTGTAAGATTTTAAATTTTTTGATAACAATGAGTTGGAATGCATTGGCTTTACAAGTTGCATGTCAAAGCTGAGCCAATACTTATAATATGTTTCTTTCTTGATTGCTGTGACTGGTGAAGCTCAATTAGAGCTATGGCTTGATGACTGACGCATTTTAAGATTGATCAGATTTATTTTCCATCCGGATATTGCATCCAATTGCCAAAATTATCAAAATGGTTTAAATTTCACCCTACCGCTCGAAACTCGATAAGTACATTGCTCTAATAGATCATTTTTCATGATTCAGCCATAATTAAATCTATTGCTCTTGTTACGAGCTGTAAACTAGGATCTGTTTTAAAGTGCACTTTAGCCCATAACTCCAGATATGCAGCTTGGTTGCTTTAAGGTTTTCATTTTATTAAAACTTGTGAGCAAGGTTGCAAAAATCATTAGGCAGACCTTAGGCATAAAGTGTGGACTAGAAATTAATCCCCTGGGCAAGGATTAATCGGGGATTGATAGAAACTAGACGCTTTGAGAAACTTGAGCATTTCTGATAAAATTTTAGTATTTACTGATCCAAGAATGAGATTTTATAGGTTTGGATATTTTTGGAAGCAACCATGGAGGAGGAAATGTTTGAATCAAACATTTTGATGCTTATAAAAGAAACCAAGCCTAAATTAATGCATAAGCAGTTTGTATAAAACCTGTTTATATGCATAAACAGTAAATCTTATCTACGTGTATTAGGCAAATAGTTAGGCGATAAGACGAGCCTAATGCCTAAGCGGACCCTAGGCGGGAGCTTAGAAGGATTTTTACAATATAGCTTGTAAGCCATGACTTGTAGTGACAAAAACTTAAAATGTACTAACTTTTTTGCTCTTGGATCAGCTTCTTAAAAGTATAAAATTATATCCATGACCTTAACCATAGTTGGATACAATATATTCTGGGCTTTAGCGAAAATATAATTTTATACTTTTAAGACTCCTTTAATTAGTTAAAATTCTACTTGTATTAGCATCTTTAATAATTTTCTATATAATTACCTACCTAGAAAATCCTGTCTTTTCAGGGACTTTGACGTTTGACACGGAGTATGCAAGGTGGCTGGAAGACCTCAACAGGCAAATCAATGAGTTAAGAGCTGCAGTGAGCGCTCATGCTGGCGACAGTGATCTGCGTGTCATAGTAGATGGTGTCATGGCGCACTATGATAAATTATTTAAGCTCAAAAGTATGGCTGCCAAAATGGATGTTTTCCATATACTGTCTGGAATGTGGACCACACCTGCGGAAAGGTGCTTCCTATGGTTAGGAGGATTTAGAACCTCTGAAATCTTGAAGGTAACATATGTTTTAATATTCTAGATTTTCATGTACGTAAAATAGTATTTTATTTTTTATGATGCATGTATTTGAAAAATGATTCATTTATTTTTAATTAAATTACAACAAATAGATATGGTTTGGTAGAAACAAACAAGCATTGCACGTAGTGCCATTCAAATGTTGTGTTGCTTGAACCCTGTGCAGTTAAAGCGCTCAGCGGATCCAATGCGGCAGTGGCTCAAAAAGTTGTAGCGGAGATAAAGCGAGGAAATAGCGGGATATAGCGGAGGAGACTAACATAGCATATAAAACTAATATTAAATGCTTTTGTGAATATATAAATGATAAATAAATGAAAAGTTAACATTCAACTTAATTATAATTAGTACGTTCTTGATTTTAAATAAAAGCATAAGCAAATATATGTAAATAAGTGTAAACTTTTATTTAGCTTGACTAAATTTGATAGAATATTATAAATTTTATATTCTGAAAAATATATGTTAAAAAATTATATTTAAAAAACAATTTTATAATGCATAAATGTCATTTTTAATTCATTTCCCTTATAGAAGATATAGCGGAACATAGCTGAAATAATGAGATATATTGGGAATATCGGAATATAGCGGGGCTTAAAGCGGAAAGACTATTTCAGAGGCTATTTGGAAATAACGTAGCGTTA